>JAPTYO010000010.1:5290633-7690633 GCA_036873135.1 Clarkia xantiana subsp. parviflora | reverse complement strand
GCTATTTTTCTGCGACTGTTACTCCTTCGATCCTGGATTTCAGGTATCTTTTTGAATCAATAACATTACATTAGATTCACATAGATTTAGTCACCCATTTACTATTATATATCTACTGAAAAGTCCAAGTTGAGAAAGTTGTTACAACTTGCTTACAATCTCTCCTATTATATAAAATTTTCAAGATAATAAATAAAAATAATTTTTTCATATATAATATACAAAATAATACATGTATATCTATTTTGTGTGTGTGTTTTTTTTTTAAATTTTTATTAGAAATAGAATTAAGGAATGAATGAATGAGTTACCCTCTTGACTTCACTTTGCCAAACCGTACACTATATCTAATAATAGTTCGTAGAAAAAAAATAAAAATAAAAACTTATTAACACTTGTATTATATTGTATATTGTGCATATGAAAAGTTGTTATTTGTTATTGTGGAAGTTTTATATAGTAAGGCAGAGAGTAGGCCAGAAGATGTTCATTGTTAAATAGAGCTTGTTGAATTACATTTGAGTACTCACACAAATTGTTAACGTTTGAGCACTAGAATAAATTATAGTTGAAGTTTTTTTTTTTTTGTTTTACTAGCTCATTATTCATTGTGTGCACAAATTGGTAGCTAGTATATTTTTGAACAGTTTTGTAGTCTAAATATTGATTTATGAACAAAACTTTCCACAAAGCGAACCCAATTAGTAAATATATATATATATATATATATATATATATAATATCAAACTGCACATAAAAGAAAACCGAGCAGCTAATTGTAATAAAAAAAAATCAGTTATCATTAATGAAAAATCAAAAGCTGAGCTATCAAATTGTACTAACACTCAATTTTACAGATATCTGAACATTACGATGCTTTCTTATGCTCACTAAGCAGCGCTATTCGCCCGACCAAAATCAACACGATTCACGAACACACCACCCTCTTCATCCCGATCATCACCGTCAAAGTAAAACCCGATGCGGTCGGACATAACTATTTCGATATCGATGGATGGGTCATGAAGAACATCCTGTTCTACAGTCTTCTCGACATCATCCAACGTAAGAGAGTATTCAAAATCCAAGCTTTGTCGGAGACATCTGTGGGTAATCCGAGCTGGCTGTTCGATTGGCACGACAATGTTGCCTATGCTTGGTTTCCTTCTCAAGGAAACAGTTACTCTACAGATGATGCAGCAATGGCTTATATTCTAGGAGTTGCTTGCACTCCAAGGCTCGGCCCTTGCGACTTCGACGAGTGGCAATTGAACGATCCAGATTCCGACGATTCCGACTGAGAAAGGAAGAGTCCGACCAATAATGGTCTTGTCGGGAGGAAGAAAGGTTACCATTTCCCAGCTGCAGTGAAAAATCTCATCCATGTTCAACAACTCAGTAATGCTGAAGAACAAAGCTCCAAACGAAGAAGAACATCTGCTGCTAATCTCCAATTATCTCCAGCTGATGCAATTCAACATGATGTCGTAAGTTTTCTAACATTTCAACACACCTCACAACAAAATGAAGCAAACTTTGCATGGTGAATTAACTGACAAATGTCTAGCAGTCGAAAAAATTGCTAGTTGATTCATTTTTTTACATTCTCCGTCTACTTTAGATGGAATGAGTCGCTTCTCTATCACTTAATGAATAAAAAATACAACAAATTGTTGGTGATATTGAATAATTAATAAATTGTTAGTTTTTTTTTATCGTTTACTCATCATACCTTTTTTGAACTAATAAAATATTCAAAAATAAATATTATCATTTTTTTTCCAGCGTCCTAAATATCAGCTAGCGATCTGATAATTAATCTAATTTATTAAAGGGAAACAACTCCTTAGAATTTATTAGTATATATTTCCAAAGGTACTTCTTCACAATCATGAATATTCCTAGCGAGTTTTTTTTGTTATTATTATTAACGGTCATTCTTTTATAAATTCTTAAAATGTTATACTTACAATAAATTTTCAACATCTCCTTTACAAGATAGGTTAAAGTCCCTTCTAACTATATTGATTCCTTATAAATAAATCGATTTCTTGTAGTGTCTTCAGCCACTGCATTATTACAGGATCGTTTCTTACATATATCACAATACTGTCGACGTGGATAACACGGTTGCGGGTTTCGGAAGATCGACAGCTTTCATTAAATTTGTTAATGGCCGCCTTACATCAAGTTGTTCCACCAGGACAGCAGTACCAAAGATAGCTTCTTCATCATCTTCGTTGTCGAACCGGTTAGACGGTGAACTTAACCTTTTTTTTTTTTTTTGTTTCCCTTCAAAATATTAAAATCTAATATAAATCCTTTTTTTTTTCTTTTTCATAAAGCTCTGATTATGAATATTTTTATATTATCAGTGTTCAGAATGATGATTTTCACTTGCTTCAAAGATATGGTATTGGTCGAACGCGTTGCGTGAATCTGCAGAGAAACGAACTTTTTCAAGCTCTAGTTGACCTCTATACATCAATTTTCGCTATCAACTGGGACAATTTTAAGACATTCGTACAATATAATTTCTCTCCTTCGGGGAATGATAATTACGCCGACGACCCTCATCGCTTCTCCGCAGCGGTCTACGTTTCGACCTGGTTTCACGACCTTTATGTCACCAATAGTCATATTGTTAGCCGCGCAATATTCAATCCAGCGTGCCGAAACCATTACTCCTTATTAGGGAACGCTAATCTGGTAAGTCACTCTTTTTTCGGTCTATATCGATATTCACAATGATCACTTTTTTTTACCTCTTTTTTTAAGTTGAACACCTAACCCACTTTTTCTACTCCAGATCGCGCTTCACCGTTGTAACCTTAACATGTCCTTAGATTAAACATTTTCCTTCTAGTTTTACAAATTCCAATAGATTTTTTTTAAAAAAAAATTAACAAATTTAATTACACTAAGTACACGTATCAATATCCCAATATTGATGCACTTTGTGGGGTATGATTTTTTTTATCTTCAGTTTTGGAGTGTTTTTTTTTTCAATTTTCCATATATATAACAGAATACCTTTTCAAATATAGCAGTGGGCAAACATTAAAAAAAGAAATACTTAATTGTTAAATTATTAGCTAATTATTAAATTATTAGCTGAAGTTTAGGCTTCACATTCGTATAGATGCTTAGCTGGAGTTCTTTTTGAACAATTTGCTAACTGAATTGTTGTCTATGTACAAATTGCTTGCTCTGTTAAATATTCCGCCTAATTGGAGGAAATTTGTCTGGTCGAACGCAATGAAAGAAAAATATCAGAAAATAAACCTAAATGATATTATCACCCTCATGAAATTTTTATCATTTGAATGCTTTTTATACTAGGATTATGATAAAATTTTGTAATTTTAGTTATGTAGATTCACGGTTTTTCTTTATGCCAATTATGTTTTGATTGACACCACTAGTAGTTTCACGATAAGTGGAACTCGAATTAGCAAATTATTTTAAATAAATAAAAAATCTACTAAAACTTCAACTAGCAATTTGGTAATAACCAAAAGTAAAAAGATTCTGAATTTCAGAAAAAAAATAAAAAAAAAAAGTAAAATACTTTTGAGGATAATTCTTAATTTTATTTTACAGGTATCTGAAGAATACGATGTTTTCTTAAGTTTGCTCAGCAGGGTGATTCGTCCCACCATCATCAACACCATCCACGAATCCACCCTCTTCGTCCCTATCATCAACGACATCGTAAACCCCAATGCCCCCGGCCGCAACTACTTCGACATCAACGGATGGGTCATGGATGACGTCATGTTCCATGGCCTTCTCGACATCTTCCATCATCAAACATTATTCCAAACCCGAACTCTCTCTCTGACACCTGTCCTCGGCCGCGCCAGCTGGCTATTCGATTGGCACGACAATGACAAAGCTTACGCTTGGTTTCCATCTGAAGGAAATTACACGATGGATGACGTGGCAATTGCTTATATCTTGGGAGTTGCTTGCACTCCAAGACTTGGCCCTCGTGATTTCGATGAGTGGCAGTTGATGCCGAATAATGAAGGTGATTCGTCGATTCCGGCACCGACTGAGGGAAGACGAGTTCGGGCGATGGTGTTTGGAGAGGAAACAAGTGTTCATGTCTATGAACGTAGAAGTTACCATTTACCAGCTGCGGTAAAAAATATGATTAGTGAAGTAAGTTTTGAGGGATTGGAGGAGTACAGGATTGTTTCTTATGTGCATCACGGATGCGTGGTCAGTAGGGTTAAAGCTAAGACTCGATCACTCTACTTCCGTTATATTGTTCAACCGCCTCGTTAATTAGGGTTTCAGTTCACTTTCTGTCTTGTGTTTTCTTTACTCTTGTTTAGTTTAGCTGATTTTTTTTTTTTTTTTTGCAGCAAACTGAGACGTAAGGGTTTCT
Organism: Clarkia xantiana subsp. parviflora; assembly: GCA_036873135.1. Taxonomy (NCBI): domain Eukaryota; kingdom Viridiplantae; phylum Streptophyta; class Magnoliopsida; order Myrtales; family Onagraceae; genus Clarkia; species Clarkia xantiana. Next base: position 7,686,237 of record JAPTYO010000010.1, on the reverse strand, counting down.
GCAATTTGTTGGTTGGATAATTTAGTAGTTAAATTCTTACAAAGTTGCAATATGTTTCTTCGCCTATTTTGTTATGATAGAAAGTTGCAATTTTTTTGTTTTTGTTTTTGTCTAGCCATAGCCATGTTCTTTGATCAAATTGCTAATTGAATTTTCGACAAAATTGCAATTTACTAGCTGAATTTTGCAAAAAAAACTAAATTTACTAGCCTAACGTATGAGAAAACTGCAATTTACTAGTTGACTTTTGATATAACTTGTTGGATATATATATATATATATATATATATATATATGGGGTTAATAACTAAATTATTACTTAAACTTTGATATAATTAAAAAAAATCGAATTTTAATTTATTTTAAAATTAACTACCTAAATTTTCAAATTTTAAGTAAATAGCAACTTATGTTACAATTTTTATATGATCCATTCACGTAGTGTTTTTTATGAGTACACAAGATGAATTCAGACATAAATTAAAATGATTTAAGTGAAATACATTGAATTCGACACTCAATTAAAAGAAAATATTTGAGTACAATTAAGCGTATAATTTGAAAGTATTTCACTACAACTTCAATTTATGTTGTAATTCATACGAAAGATCCCACGTGACCCTAATATACTCATTTTTCCCCAAATTGATAGAAATTGTACTCAAGATAACAATTTACTAAGAACTTAGAAGTTTATGTAGTCAATTTAAAAAATTAAAATTCGGATAGTAATTTATAATACTAGGTAACAATTTAGTTATTAACTTTCAAACTAACAATTTGTCTATACTCCCAAATATTAGCTAACAAGTAGGTAACTATTTTTTTTATTAGTAATAATAACTGTTAGTAAAGCATTTGCCAATTATCGTCGGTAATAATGAAATACTTTTCGCTACTCATAGATCCTACCGTCATCATGTTCTTAGATTCTGCATAAATTTAGTAAGCACCTACTTAAAATTTTAAATGCATATACAATAAAATTTTCGTTTCTCTTAATCACCCATAATTATATTTTTTTTATGCATAAATTTTTTAAAAAACATAAGACAGTGTTTGATTAGTCGTGGAACGGATACTTCACATCCCTATCATCACAACCCATCAGAAGCATCATCATCAATGGCTTCACACAAAACTCTGTACTGGAGCTGTAGATTTTAGCTCATACGCAGCTTGGAAAAAATCCGCAGCTTGCTGTGCCGACCCTTCCATTTTGCAGAGCAGCCCGAGGTTCCACCAAGCCCGATCGTTTGTCGGCTCTAACCTCAGTGCATTCATCAGGAAACTTCTTGCAGTGGGGATGGACCGGGACCCGAGCTTCATCAGCACCTCTGCGCTCGAAATCATGCTAGGCGTGTGGTCCGGGTCTAGTGTTAAGGCGATAGAGTAGGACACCATGGCTTCCTGGTCTAGAGATTGAGCTTCTTCAACCAAACCTGCATTATAAACATTGATATCAACAATTTGCAGCTTCTTTTGTAACTTGAAATGCTTCTTTTATTATGCCTCTTTGTTACCTGCAGTGTGCCAATTACTTGGACAACAAGCATCGACCAATTTGGCTTTGTTTAGACAAATCTCTGCATCGTTCCATGATTCGAGTTTAGAGTAAATCATCGCTAAGTCCTGCCACGCCATTGTCTCCAACTTCTTCTCAGATTCAACCTGATGAAACTCATAGTGAAACTTCCAGTAAATTTTTATTTGTGAGACTTCTACAGTTTCTTTAAATAGTAAAAAAAAAAAATTACTTTCCTGCAAGGTTTAACATTTGTAATAAGAAATCTTTCCATTTTAGAGACTGGGCACTTTCTTGAATAGAACGACAAGCTTTTCACTTTTCACCGTGTTTCATTCAATCAAGAACCCTACTAAAAAACTCAAAGCCAACAAATGATCATTTTCACGTGCTTAACTCGAGCAGTATGGTCTAGCTATGGCAACTATATAACTCTAAATCTGAAAGAAAATGAAGTTACCTCAAATTTATTCAAGAATTGATCCGGATAGGAGCACTTTGCTCTAGCTTCCTTCTGAGCTTGAATCAAAGCAAGCAAGAGTCTGTAAGTCTCTATGGCCTGTTTAGGCTCTTCCTCAGCCACTTCAAGAAGAGCCCTTATTCTAAGAAACTCCAACCGATCTACCCTTCCAGCCTCATCCAACCCGAAATCCACAATCGCTTTAGCATCTTTGAATCTCTGCTGTGCAGAGAGTATAAGAGACAGAAGCTTCCAACCCTTCCCCGACCCTTCGGTATTAGAGTACACCAAGGCATTCTCAAAAGCTGAATCGAGGTTCCTCTGCACCGCATTTTCAACTCCAAGACTGTAAATTATATCCACATCTTTATTTCCTTTTGAAACTGCACGATTCAATGAACTCAAAGATTCTTTCTGGAAAAGATCCCTTTCAGAATCAGACCCAGATGTTCTAGCTGCGTTACCATAGCAGATACCAAGAAATTTATAAACCTGAGCTGAGAAATGCTCTGTAATATGATTACTGGAATTAATCATATCTCGTGCATAGTTTATTCCATCAAGGGCGTGCTTAGGATCCTCCGAGCACAACTTAGCAGCTAAAAGCAAAGAAGGAACATGAGGTTTGTGCTTTGCTTCAGAAAAACCAGACACTTTCTTTAAAAGATTCAGTGCAGTGTCTCTTTCATTTGCAGCAGCATAACATAATGCAAGATAATACCACCGGTCAGCTCTACTGTAAATACCGGGCAAAACCTGTTCATAACGTTGAGCTAATAATTCACAGTGGCCTGTTACTGACAGTGCATAAGTGAGATGATCCATGATTTCTTGATCCCAATTTATCTCACCCAAACCAATTTTCCTCATTAGTGTCAGTAACAACACAATAGCTTCTTCTGTGCTGTTCTTTGTATTATTTGGTTCAACTCCACTGTAGAGTAAAATGGAAGCCAAGTTTTTCTGTACAATTGCAAGTCTTCGGGGATCTAAATTCCATGGCTTTGATAAAGCTCGACGGTAAGCAATGATAGCTTCTTCAACTAATCCAGTGTTCATCCAAAGTTTTGGTAGCAATTCTAATGCCTTATGAAACATTTCCAGCAATTTACAATCTTCAGGAATGGATTCAGGTAGTCCATTAGGCAGTGCTGATTCAATTATATCCAAAATTATCTTGCACTCCTTTGCAGCCTCTATTGAAATAGAAATATACCCGAATCATTTCAATTTTCAACTCAATTGTAAAAATTGCCAATAGAGACTCAAATTGTAAAAGAAAGAGCATCTAATCATATATTTTTTTGTAAGAACATGTCTATTCAGTGAAACATATGATCATGTATGTAAAATGAAATCAACATCAACTGTAACGCAATTTCGTAATCTGGTCATATAATGAACAATAGTTAACAACATTAGAGAGGATAATACCTGAGTTTCGACCAAGCCCCTCAAGAGACCGGGCTTTGAGCAAGATTGCTTCAAGTAGAAGACTCACAGAATGCATCGACATAACATTGGGAAAAACATGATTATCAGGTTTGGAACGTGGTCTTCTCGGACGGATTCGATAAGCTATAGATTTGATCATCCGAGGAGTTAAGGTTCGAATATCGATACCCTGAAACACCTGAAGTGCAGCATCGTAATTTCCTCTTTGATATTCTAGCCTCCCCAGCAAAGCTCTTGCTTCCTAATTGCACAGACAATTGAACTTCAATACAATTGGACATCAATATGCTTATAATGAAGAAAATCAAGCTCTTATTAACCTCGTAATTCAATGAGAGTGCTTCTTTGAGAGTTGATTCGACATCATCAACTTGTGAATCCTCGAATTTGGAATCCCGTTCACCGCCAGTTCTGGAAGATATGCCACTAGCTGAGAAATCTCTTGTTGCTAGAGACTCTGGCGACTGTGGCGGTTCCTCAGCTTTGAATTGTTCACCGGAGCAAGCACACAACATTTTCTCACAAACGAAAATTCGTCAAGCTTAAGAACTGGAATGACGTCGAATCCTTACTTACATTAACCTTAGAACAAGAAAGAACCTCATCGTCAAGAATGAATATACAGTTGGTGCTGCAATTTTGAAATTACAGAAGAATTCTCATCGCAAAATGAATTATGAAATGGCCGAGCGACCAGAGCTCAGAAATCTGATCAAAGCTACCTTTCTAGCTGCGATTCATGGAATAAAACAAGAAAGCACAACGAATCCCGAGAAATTGCACTGCAATGTGGGGACTGAAACAACAGGAAGAAGACGAGCTATATCGAAATGCGAAGCGGAAGACGCCAAGGAGGGAAAGGGGCGAGACAAGCAAGAGAGCAGAGCTTTGGACTCACCGCAAAGGAATAAAGCTGTTGCGATGGAGATTCCTCCTTCTGTCTCTGAAATCTTGACTGGTGAGCTCACTCACGGCCAGGTTTTGATGAATGCCAAGATGAACTGAGAATCTGACAGTGAGAGAGAGATCTGAGGACTCTGACGGGGAGGTGACTGGTGAAGAGGGTGGGTCAGTGTTGCTTTCTTGAATTTGGTTGGCTCATTGCTGACTTTTTAGGACTAGTACTTGCACTGCTGCCTCGCCATTAAAGGGAAGCTTTATAGGAGAACCGCCATGGATGGTCATCATTGAGCCATAGCTATGAGCTGTGCTGCGCTGTTTTTGCAGACTCCTCAAGGCTGCCAATTATAGCATAGGACTCTTTACAACTACTGTTGTGAAATTGAAGAACTGGTTTTACATTATTTATAATTTTGTTAATTGGTATAATTTTATTATATTTTTTAAAAAAGTTTACACATCAGCCTACTAAAAGACAATTATTATTAGAAATAAAAAACGTATATAATAGTATGAAAGGGTTGACTACATAGACCCACCCTGGATGATAAATGGGATAGTAAATAATTAAATTGAAAATGAAAAAGGGGGTGAAGTTGGGCGCCCAAAGCATGGAATTGCTTTGAATTCAAAACAGACTACACATTTGTAGGCCACCAAGCCCGATAGCTCTTTCCATCACAACAAAAAAATGGAATGTGCTTTCCTTTGAGATAAAGACACATATTGGAATTGACATATACATCCCCAAGAATATCATATGAACATAATAATTCAGCATGCATATCACACTGGAAGGAAACTGGTATAGTGGCTATGCATTTGCTTGAAATAAAAAAAATTGGAAAAAATAAGATTTTTTTCTTTAAAAGAAAAACCAAATACTCAATGATGTTATATTAGGAATAATGAAAGATAGTGGTTATGTGGTGGACTACAAATATAACTAGCTTATTTGATTTGATGGGTGGGTGGGTGGGTGAGCTACATTAAAAACAGTTACCAGGTCCAGAGTTTAGGGTAATCAATATTGATCCGAATGTCTCTAGACACTGGGGGTGAGCATGGACCGGTCCAGTACCGTTACGGTCCATTTGAAATAGACCTAATTTATTTCAGTTCTAGATCGATCCAATACTATTAGGACTGTTTAAAATGGTCTCGGTCTTAACGGTTTTAGTTTCGGTCCAGGTATGTTAGCTTCATGACCATTTAAAGAAAAAGTCTAAGTTTTTTTTTTTTAGAAAAATCAGAATTTTTTTTTTAGATACTTATATATAATTATCTCATTTTTTCAAATATGTAAAATATTTTGTTTCATTTTTTAACACATTGCACTTGAGAAAAGTTAATTTAATATTTAAAATGTTGGGTTAGCCCTTGTCTCAATTTTTTTTTTTTAAAAAAAAAACTTAAATAATTTTTTGACTTTTTTTAATGTAGAATTTTGTCAATAATTATAAAAGTTTGTTTTCCAATTTCTAAAAAATATTTGCTCATATTTGCACGGTCCTGACCTATTTGGTCCCGGTCCAGGACCGTTAAGACCGATAAGGACCACTAGGACCGGTAATGGTTTTTTTTGTAAATCACTATTTTTATGATTTAAAAAAAAAATAAAAACTGATTATATATATATAATATCTTGGTTCTTATAATATTTAAAATATATTATACATGAATGAAAGATGGGCTTATACCTTATTGTACACATGAGCCGAGATGTAAGAGCTTAAGCATTTCTTCATTAAAAATAAAAATAAATAATTTAATTCGGTTCGGTCCTGGTCTCCATGAACATTAACGGTCCAAGACCGAATCAAGTCCAGGACCGATAAGAAGGTCCACTGGACTTGAACCTGAAATGGATCGGTCCTTATCAGTTCGGTCCCGGACCAGTCTTTATTAGTTCGATCATGGACCGGTCCAAATGGACTTTTACTCACCCCTACTAGATACAAATATAGGTTTTTATGATTGCTTCTGTTGAGAAATTAGATATAGAGGTCTGCTCCTTTGATCATTAATGCAGGCGAAGTTATCAATTATGCAATTTATATGTCTTTAAGTTGTATTTGTAATTTATCATTTTTGTTAGAACCTATTTTTTTTTTTTGGCAAACTTTTTGTTAGAACCTATTTGCTATTTTCAAATTTGTTATAGTTTTAAAGTTTGACTACTATTTAAAGATTTACTATAGGTTTTACTTCCAATGTTTAAAGGTCTTTAAGAAGTCAATAATATTGATTTATTTAATGAAAATACTAAAGGTTCTCCGTCGAATTCTCTCTTGAATCAACCGACAAATTGTAAATACAACTAAAGACGTATAAACTGCGATTTTGACATTCTAGATGGAGAAATTTGGCCAAAAAATATCGTAATTCATGGGAAAGCAATGGGTATTATTTAAAGTGTCGTTTCCGCATGAAAAACTGTAAAAATGTGCCAAATTTGACACTTCAAAATCCAATTTCGGTAGTTGCAGAATTGACAAATTCACATACATCACCTATCTGCATTAACCACCAATCAAAATATAGCCAAGGAGCAGACCTCTGTTTCTCAAAATAAATAGAAAAGTATGTAAACATGCAACATGTTTGAAAAAGATGGTTTTATGGATCAATATGTTTTAACACGTACAACTTGTTTGAAAAAGATGGTTTTATAGACTAAAATGTTTTAAAATGTACAACTAAAGATGGTAAAATGACGTATGGTCCACTTGTTGTCACTAGTCTCATTAAGTGGACACGTGCGGATCACGTTTTTAAAAAATAATAATTATTATTATTATCTACATCCACCCATTAATAATTGTTGTGTATAAATTAATTTATTGTTTTAATTATTATTATTATTTTCTAAAAATGTGTTCTGCACGTGTCCACTTAATGAGACTACTGATAACAAGTGAACGATGTGTCATTTTAACATCTTTTGTAAGCTTGTTGTACATTTTAATACATATTGGTCCATAAAACCATCTTTTTCAAACATGTTGTATATTTTAAAACATATTGGTCCATAAAACCATTTTTTTTTCAAACATGTTGCATGTTTTACATACTTTTCCCCAATAGAAACAAGCATAGAAACCTATTTATCACTGTGGCTTGTCTTATATAGCAATAAAGGAGTTTGGTGATACAGCGAGGAGAAGGGAAATGAGGGAAGGTTACTGCAGATGAGAAAATCTTGGGTGGAACGGAGCCAACAGCCGGCTCCAAGCTGTTGCACATTCACCCAATGAAATCTTGACATGTGTTAGGGTATTAGTATATTTCTGCAACTTATCCTATTACCATTAGGTGTAGGGGCATAGGGGCAACAAATCAACCACCCAAGAATTTCTCCTGCATTTGCAGCATGTTTGGTTCACCCATGGAATAAGGAATAGGTAATTACTATTCCTTATTATGTTGTTTGGTTGATTAATTAGTGAAAAATTAGGATTCCTAATTGCTAATTATGATGGAATACTCATTCCTAGCCTAACCCCCAGGATTACTTATTCCAACCTTTCTAAATAAAATAAAAATAAATCATATTTTACATAATCTAACTTAATTAGTATATGTTAATTATAATAATCTCACGCTGACTTCTCACGCAGCCCTCTTCTCATGCAGCCCTCTTCTCATGCAGACTTGAAATTTGTGTTATGTTTTAAGACATGGTAGGAGTTGAAGTTTTTGTTATGTTATGTTGTGATATAATCGCAGGTTTTTTTTTTTTTTTTGGTATGAGACATGGTAGCAGTTGGATTTTGTCTTATAATATGTTGAGAATTGGTAAATTTGGATTAGATTTGTGTTATGTTATAATATTAGGGGTGGCAATTGCTGACACGACACGACGACACGATCTGACACGGACCTGCTTTTTTTCGTGTCCTGATCTACACGAAAATCTGACCGTGTCTGATAGATCTGTGACACGACTAGACACGTTTTTAGGCAAGTCCGTGTAGATCTGATCTGTAGGTCCACACGATAGACACGCATCGACACGACTTATTTGAAACTTAATATTTATATAAAGCCCAATAATTTTGCCAAAAAAAATATATAATGATCAATAATAATTTTAAAAATATTGCAACTATTTAGTACATTAATCTATTTAAAAAAAAACTTATAATATGATTGTCTGTAATAATAAAAACTTCTATTGGCAAAAAAAACTTATAATATGATTTCATGTGCTAGCTTCAAGATAACTTGAAATTTAGAAATCGGCTTATTTTGTTTGTAATGTTCGATTTTTTATATTTAAGTAATTTTTCTTTATGAACTTATTATTTGTATAATGAGAAGATTCAATTATTTCTCAAAATATGATGGTGCTTGATTTAGGATGATTTTGTAACATTTGTAAAAGTTTTTGGGCTAAAAAGTGTAATATTTTTTGGTGTAAAAACAAAATTCTGTGTCTCGTGTCTGTGTTCCGTGTGACACGATATCTGCCAACTCCCGTGTGACACGAGAACTGTCTGTGTCATATTTAAAGTGATCTGTTTAGACACGAGAGATCTGTTGACACGTATGTCAGTAGTGACACGACACGAATCGACACGACACGACCTGTTTGCCACCCCTATATAATATGTTGTGGTTTGTGTATTTTATATATATATATATATATATATAATGTATTTTATAATCTAATATAATGTTATTTTTATTTTACAATTACAGTTCACTATTATATTAGTTATAGTGAATTTTGCAATATCTAAAAAAAAGTAATTTTTTTTAAATAATTGTTTTTATAAAAAAAAAGTTTTTGAAGAAAAAAATTTCAATTTTCGTAAATAATATATGATTTGCCATTTTTATGTTTAATAATATTAATTTAATTAATAAAATAGAAAAATGATATATCTGTCAATTAAAACTTATTTTATTCTTTTACTATAACATTTTATCAACCAAACATTGGATTTGGAATTCCTCATTCCATATTATTCATGTCAACCAAACAACATCATAATAATATTACATATTTCATATTCCCTATTCCTATATCTTATTCCTTATTACTTATTCCCTATTCCACGAACTATTCCACGAACTAAACATGCCGTTGGTATTAGATTTTAGGGTTTGGTTTTGTCGATGAAGGAAATTAATGTGGGCTATGGATTAATAATAGTTTTGATGTGGGCTTTGGGCCTATATTGGTCCCAATAATATTTTATTAAACAAAGTTAAGATAAACATAAACTGTAATGTCATCTGCAAACATTCATGTTTATATCTTCCCAAATTAGTGCTTTTAGACTTTTTTTTTTTTTTTAAATTATACCATACATATATATATAAAGTCACGCTATATAGATAAATGCTTAAGGTGGCAACGGATCGCAGGTACCCGTCGACCGCAGGGCCCCGCCCCGAATTTGGCCCGTTAACTCGTACTCTGCGGGTGACTGGGCGTTCGGCTCAACCCACCGACGGGGCGGGGACGGGTCTGGGAGCCGACCGCCCCGTAGCAACTATAAGTATTAACATATATATTATATTATTTATAAGGGCTTAACTGTAATTTTTTTATTACTATAAATTCATGTCGGCCTAGGGTTACTGGATTTTTCTACCATCCTCTAAGAGTACTATGTTCTTGGTTTTTTTTATTACTAGAGTGAACTTAATTGTAACATATGTAAAACTTTAAAAGTATGAAAAAAAATATATATAATTTTTTTAACCACACCTAATATTTGCATCATACTATTAACAATATCAATTTTTCTCTAGTGTTCACCTTTAGAATAATCGAAAAATACAAAAAGTATAAAAAACATGGTGCTCTTAGAACATGATAGAAAGATACAGGGTTTACTGCTATTTGTATAGCGCCGCTCCTCTCCTTTCGGTTCTCCATCTCTGCCGCTCCGTTCCATCTCAAATTTTCCATCTCTGCTCTCACTTTATTCCTTGCTCAATCTTAAGTCAGACCACACACAAAGCGTTTCTTGGCCAAGTTAAAGTCAAACCACACCAACACCAGTCCACCACACCACCACCACCACCACCACCACCAGTCCAGCCACGAGTCCACCACACCACCACCAGTTCGCGAGTCCAAGTCGTTCTCCTAAGTCTTAACCGCGACGCCGGCCACCGCATCCAACGTCACCCACCGGCCACCACGTCTAGCACGTATCAAGCGATACACCCGAATCGCGGGGCGGGGCCCTGTGAGTTGACCCGCCGGAATTTTTAGCACATAGGACCCGCCTCGTGTTATGTGTGGAGCGGGCACGGGTTGACCAAGCCGACCCGCGGGGTGGGCACGAGTCAGGCGATACTCGCTCCGCCCCGTTGCCATTCCTACATGTATCTGCCATAAAAAAAACTTAAAAAGTTTATATTGTTTCTTCGCGAGTACGTGATATAAGTTAATATGAATTATTACCGTTCACGAGATAAATTAATATTTTGTAGGGTAAAACTGAGTTTTTTAGGATTAAATTGTAAAAATTAAAAATTAATGGTCAAATTTGACCGTTGACTAACGAATGCACTAAAAGTCTACAAAATGTAAACCGTGGCACTAAAAGTCTAAAAAAATATTTGACACCAAAAGTCAACTTTAGTCAAGTACATATGACACCAAAAGATTCTTTTAACCATATTTTTTCACTATTTAAAGTATTGATGGATTATTAAAAATGTAATTGAACTTTTTTTGTTAATTAAGGACGTAATATTATTAATGGATGACATTTTTAAGTGCAGTTAGACTCTAAATTTTGTTTCAACAACCACCGAACCCCTAATCTTTTGATTTTCAAACATAAACTATCGATTAATCACACCAAAACTCATAGCTAGATCTTCGAACCATGAGTTGTAGAGCACGCTCCAATTTTGGGGGATCTGGTCTGGATCATCCCAACCATGATCAGCTTAACACTCGATCATTACGTTTATGGGATATCAAAAGATTAGGAACACCATTTTTTTTTTTTTGCCATTAACGCCAAAATTATTAATAGTGGGTTAAATCTAATTTTGAGACGCAATATGGTTTTCTTAAGAAAGTAGAGTGTTGTTTTATTTTTCTATTAATCACGTTAAGTCGTTTGATTGTTTCCTTTTAAAAATGATAAAATACAGCTAATCAATATTTTTCAATAATTCAGATTGTGAGAAATAAATAAATAAAATAATAATTATGAAATTTTCCCTTCATATTTTTTCCCCAAATACTTGATATATATATATATATATATATATATATATATATATATATATATATATATATATATATATATATATATATATATATGTAAGTTTTACAAACCCTAATTGCCATGATCTTGATCATGCTTTATGAGGGAAAATATATAGAGAGGTATGACTTACCCGGTAATTGATTTCGATTCCTCTAATCTTCTTAGACTGTCGATGTGCTTCTCCGTAGAACGGTTCTACTTCTCTCCCTTGTCCATCCTTCTGTCAGAGACCAGTTGATGGAGAACTGCTCTTAATCTCTGCGTCAATAACTGGCAGGGAGAGATGACCGTTTATAATATTAACCCTTTAATCTGGTACGTCCATCAAGTAACCAATTGAACGGTCTAGATTAAATCATACCATAAAGATATATATATTGATATAATATAATATAATACATTATTCAATATATCTATATTCATTAATATTATCTGGCCACATAATTAGAATATATATTGTAACATTAAATATATATTCTTACATTCTCCCACTTGGCCAGATAATCACATAAATCTTACATCTTTATGGAATAACATAAGGCGCGCGTAAAATCTAATTTTTCCGTTCATCATAATCACTTACATTCAATAATCTGTAAATGCGGGTTATGGCGGTCATACATAGGGATGGGCACTGAACCGGTTCAGGCCGAACCGGTTCCGGACCGGACCGGAACTGTTTTAAACGGTCCGGTCCAATAATAACTAGGGTTTTTTTTTGGCTTAGGTTGGTCTAAAAAAAACTGGACTGGTTTGAACCGGTCCAGAACCGGTCCAGAACCGGTTTTGGACTGTTTTTTAAAAAAACAAGTTCTGGACCGGTTTTGTATGTCGGACCGGTTTTATCAATAAAAATCGGTCCAAAACCAGTCAAAACCAGTCACAACCAGTCAGAAACCGGTCAAAACCGGTCAGAAACCGGTCAAAAACCGGATTTTTTTTTAAAAAAAAAAGAAAAATCTCGGTCAAAACGTTTTTTTTTTTTACTAAAAAGCGGTTCAAAACCGGTCCGGTCCGGACTGGTTTATTGGACTGGTTTGGTATACCCCTTGGACTGGTTCCAATTTAGGGGTTATAAACCAGTCCAATTTGGACCGGTTCACTCCGAACCGGTTCCAAACGGTCCGGTTCCAGACCAGTTCCGAACCAGTCCGGCCGGACCGGTTTTTATGCCCAAGCCTAGTCATACACTTATTTAAGCAGCATACTCCCTTCCATATACCACGACAGTTACATCTTATCAAATGTAAGCCTGTAAGTAATATATATAAACACATCAAGGTCCAAGTAAGGCTTTGCATAAGATTTTCCCGTTATCATAAACATTATGTGTACACAATCATAATTAACAGGAAAACATTGGAGTCAGAAACATATCATTGAGCTCAGAGTGTCAAACATCATCATCATCATCATCAGCTTTACAACTAAGACCCATTATTTGCATGCTTCTTTAATGTCATTAGTTGTAAACATTCATTTAAATACATCATTGTCAGCTTGGCCATTATACTGACAGACACTCTTGTTTCTGAACTTTCTTCTTAACGACAATAAACTTTCATTCCATAAGTTTGCACCTTTAATGCTTGTCGTTTTTGACGAAGAAATAACTGTGGCGTTATTACGATAAATTTACCAGCGACTTGGTAACGGTGTCGACAACCTCAAGCCCTGAAATAAGTTCTACAGTTCTTAATGCATGATAAACATGCTAAAACCTTACTTTGCATTATTGATAACGACAGATAATTACCACTTTTCTTTAATATTGCTCCAACACATAAAATGAACAATTAATTAAGAGTGGACTTTCAACTGTCAAGATATCCCTTAAATCTGAATCTACATGAACATAAATGCATTCACATGTTCTTGTAGGTGCATTAAGACTTTATTTGCAGCATTCGAAAACTATACTCCCTCTTTAAGATCATTTCAATGTGAGCTTTCTGAGACAATCCAACTGTAACTGTGACTTAAAATTTTAATTTAATCTTAGTCACATAAATTGTCTCTCACATTAACTTTCATCTTGACTTCAGAGAGTACATAATCATTTAAATGTGAGCAAGATATAATCAATTATACATGTAAAATATTTGCGTACTCCAACTAATCTTATGGTTCATACAATAGTAAAGTAACTTACTAAACCATTCGTGGGAACATCAATTTTATCATATAAATTGATTTCTAAAATGACCATTCATTAATTATGAAATATAAACTTCGTAACATAATATATTGTGGGAATGAAACCAAAAAATATTTACTAATATCTGAATCCTACAAGTAAACCAACTTCCAGAATAACAAGTTTTCCTAATGTTATTCTAAATTATTTAACTTTATCAGATAATTATACTTTTATTTCTTTATGGAGTATCATGTCTTTCGAACATTATCCCTTATGTTGAAATTTTCATTCAACTGATGGAACTATATTCTAATCCATGTGAATAATGTATTCATACAGATAGACAATGTCTATCATTTATCATAATATCCACATCTTATTATTCAGACACTCCCACTAATTTCATTATTCTTAAGATTAACATAACTGGTTTCTACAATTTCCGGACTTCAGTTAAGAAAATAAGTCTTTATACCCTTTGGATCTTTTAATGTTACTCTAGAGTAAACATTTCATTTAAGAATCCATTCTTTAATGTGGATCATAAATATTTACTTTAACTTTATTAGACAACCTCAAACATAACGGTGTCTTAACCAAGCTCCCTTCCAACGCACTGATCATTAAGAGGTTGGAACTGCCTTTATGGGATCTCACACTTAACTCATACATCCACAACTTAATGTCATTAATGGGCAAAGAAGATTTACTTGTCTAACTCTTAACTGTAACTTTGAAAGTCCGATTATATTTCCCACAATACTATTTTCATAAATGTATGACATGCTCTCTTAAGAAGGCTTATTAATGAACTAAAAGTCATATCATACTTTTATACATTTCTCATGAAAGTCACCACACATAAAGACATTATAAGTTTTCACGTTTCTATCTAATTGCCTACTTTCATCAAGAAAAAACACTCAGCAAATGGATATAGTCATACATGAATAACATTAATAAGCGTGACTAACTAATTTTCTTCATTAACTCTTAATACGAAAAATAAACATAAATTCATAAATTCAAGAAGATATATAAATTATCCCCCATATTCTTGACACTTATTAATTTTCCGCATAATAATCATGCAATAAGCGAGATATACAAAATATTACATTTTATTCATGTATGAAAAACAATTGCACTAACCTTTTAGCAACACTCATTTATGCATGGTTGACATGTGACTTCCTTATTCTTCATAAACATACGAGCTAACTCAATATCACTTAATGAACACTTTAAAGTTCTCTCATAAATATTGAGTTATCTCTAGTCATCCTTAAGGTCTTTAATCTTGCTCCATAAATTAGCCAACTCAAACTTCTACAAACTCTACAACTCAAATCTTAATGATTGTAGGTTTGTACATACGAGTGACTTATTACATAACTTGTACTTTCATCCACAAAACTTCATAATTTTTTATTTTTTTTTACTGTTTGTGGAATAAGACAATATTATTCGCATAAACTTAATATTTACTATGTTGTATCGTGTTTATACTTTATGATTTGACTTTCTACTTAAGTTGTGTACCCGTAAGGATACTGTTTAATTGTGTTAAGTCATGACCTAGTAACTTTAGTGGAACCTGACTTACACGGTTTAGAAAGTCAAACCTATTAAACACAATAACAGAACATACATGCGAATTAACTATAATAGCTGCAAATTACATACTTGCTCATTCATAAAATAAGTTAATAAGAATCAGCTAATCATTTAAAGTATATCATAATCGACCTTTGGGCAACAACTATAATATACTATCATTAAGTAAATGCCAATTAGTAAATAAACTATTATAGATTCAGATAATCAATAAGAGTATATCATAGTCGACCTTTGGGCAACGACTACAATACACTAATCTTAATTAAATGTCATAACATTATTTGGAAATCATCAAAGTTTACTATAACCGACCTTTGGGCAACGACTATAGCACACAAATCTTAATTATATTCCATAACATTATTGGACAATTAAAGAAAATCTCCAGTTAAATATATAAGTTATCTTTGGATATACAAATATATAGAACCAAAAGATCTTAATTATCCCATCATGTTTACCGGTTATAGAAAGCGATTCACCTTTGGGCAAATCCTAAAATTCTAGTAACCTGTAAATGTCAATTTATCCAATCATGTATACAGTAATAGGCATTTCATTATTATCATGGATAAATGACAATTATATTATATGCATGAAACAAATAAACATTCTAAATTAGCCACTTTGGTGACAATAATCCACTTAAAATATAAGTTCATGCATATACTTATTGATCTTACTTTAGACATTACTATTGTATTATACGCATGAACAAATAAACATTCTAGATTAGCCACTTTGGTGACAATAATCTACTTAAAATATATGTTCATGCATATAATAATTGATTTTCTTTAAGCATGACAACACATTCTAGTTCTGTCACTTTGGTGATTAGAAACTAACTATAAAGTCATGCTGATAGTAATGTCTCATTAAACCATAACCTTATCATTCTAGTTCAATCACTTTGGTGATTAGAAACTAACTATAAAGTCATGATGATCATATATACCTCATTCATGCATAACATTATCATTCTAGTTAAATCACTTTGGTGATTATAACCAATATTAAAGTCATGCATATGGTCTTAAAGAAATATTTCAATAACTAAATATAACCCGATCTCATAATGGTTATCATGATATTGTTGAAACATCACTAGAGAACATTAGGTTTGGCTAAAATAAATTATTTAAACCCATAAAGTTTATGGTTTTACACCATAAAACTCTTATTTTCCTTAGTTATCAGCGGAAACAATTAGCAAGGAAATTAAAACAAATAATCTTTCATGCAATATGCATTTTCATGCTTAAGTCAAACATACAAAATCTTTTATTGTTGAAACATAATCAACCCTAACTTAAAATTAGAATCACATAATCTAATACCATTCATTTATTTATCGCTCATGCATAAATAATAACATCATCATGCTTTGGAATTCATACACACATGCATAGGAGTTTCAATTGACTACCAATAACATACCCAAATTCATCATTCATGTGTATATTTGTACTATTATAAGCATGAGATTCAAAAAACTATTCAAGCACGTGATGAACGAATCAAGTAAACTCTAAGTTGGTCACTTTAACAACGACAATCAATATACTATACATGCTAGTATGTGTTGTTCATACCATCTGTAAGCAACGTAATTACAGAGCTAAAGAACTTAATTAAAATGATCTGTCATACTACTGATTCGTAACAGACCAATACTTAGATGAAATCGGATTCTACAGGAATATAAATTCTCATTTGCAAATCAGTAATAGTTGCTATGACAACAAGAAATCAACGCCACAAAGCAGATTATCAATGCATTAATTAAGAGATTTATACCTCACTGTTCCATCACTATCGTCAAACAGTGACAAAGCTAGTTTAGTTAATGAGGCAAGATACTTACAATGATGTATGCTCCATTTACCAAGAGCAACTGTTACTCTATGATGAAACTCACTCATATCATGAATGTCAAGACTTCTTTTAGATATGTGGGTAATGTGCTTTCCCAGTTCACCACAGCAACAATTTCTGGTACTGGCACAGATCGACTTCCTCTTCAACATTACCCTCTCGGTCGTTTACCCAGGAATCCAAATAATTCAATTGGTGAGAACATTGGTGAGAAACCGGGAATATTAACCGAATTGAAAAAACTGACTATGATTACGAAACCTTCAAGTTTATCCATTCCACCGATTAGCGATTACGAAGCACCAAATTTTCTCAAATTCCACCAATTGAACAAGAAGCAGTTATACAAGTCTCCACTGATAACATAAACCGGTAGAATTAAGCAGTTATGGGGGGATAATAGATTAAAAACCGTACAGATTTTGCACAGTATCGTGAGTTTGTATCGTAATTGGAGTAACCAATTATTTTGAGAACGGTTACGATTAATGGTAGATGAGAATAAAGTAAACCCTAAACAATTTCATATGAGTCTTCACGATTGATCAAATTCACCATAACAAGTGCAATTCGTACGAATCAACCGATTACGAAGCCAAACCACAAACCACGATGATTAATAATCCCATCACAAGGCATAATCAGAACTCAGGCTCTGATACCACATGTAAGTTTTACAAACACTAATTGCCAGGATCTTGATCATGCTTTATGAGGGAAAATATATAGAGAGGTATGACTTACCCGGTAATTGATTTCGATTCCTCTAATCTTCGTAGACTGTCGATGTGCTTCTCCGTAGAACGGTTCTACTTCTCTCCCTTGTCCATCCTTCTGTCAGAGACCAGTTGATGGAGAACTGCTCTTAATCTCTGCGTCAATAACTGGCAGGGAGAGAGGACCGTTTATAATATTAACCATTTAATCTGGTACGTCCATCAAGTAACCAATTGAACGGTCTAGATTAAATCATACCATAAAGATATATATATTGATATAATATAATATAATACATTATTCAATATATCTATATTCATTAATATTATCTGGCCACATAATTAGAATATATATTGTAACATTAAATATATATTCTTACAATATAAAGTCAAATATTAGTAATTTTTATTTCCATTTCTTACTCATTGAAACATTCTCTTGTTCCACTAAATTTCTATCGTTTTTAGATTGATTTAGATACATTAGAGTGGAATGTATCATAGATACTCACATTTTATGTGCATGATCCAAGGTGGTTGGAAGGACAATGTGAGGACACAGAAAAAGAAGGAGAAATCATCATTGTGTTCCAGGTAGCGTAGCCTTTCAATTATTTCAGTGTTCAGATTGTACCTTTTTTGACACATGCTTCTAAGCTATCTCCCTATTGCATTCAATTGTGTATTGTTCTAGAGTTAATTCCCAAAATAGGTTTGATTGTCAAACTTATTCTCAAACTAGGCTTCTTCAGAAACTAATTCCCAAACTAGGTTTTTCTATTTTTTTAAATCATTTTTATTTTTCATTTTACATCCCAAAGTTTATATTTTGTTACAATTGACCCTAACCCAATATATAATACAAGAAATATAAAAAAAAAATTGTGAAAAAAATAAAGTAATTATATGTAAAAGCTATAAACTAAAAATTAATAAATTAGTAATTGTAAAAAATTCTAAAAATAAATTATGCTAATGATATAAATTATATTAAAAAAACAGTGATATAACATGTAAATAAAGTAAATACTTGTAATTTTTTTTTTTGTATGAAAATATAAAAATGAAAGCGTACATAAACCCTAAATAAAACGTGTTAAATTTATAAAAATATATAAAATTAGTGACTGAAAACTAGATAAATTAATTTATATTTGAAAAATCACTAGAATAAATTTAAGAATGGATTTTAGTTTGTATATTTTTTTTTTCATACTCTTGATGAATAATTTTATCATTATATAGTTTCTTATTTTGCCAATATAAAGTTGTTTCAAAACTTATTTATTTTTAAATTTTAAATTTATCCTTTAATTTTGCACATTTTATAAGATTTAAAATTAAAAAAAATGGTTTGTTTGATTACTTTTAATCTGTATTTTTATCATTTAATTAGTTTATATTTTTTATTTTATACATTTAATTTTTTTAATTTTCAATTTCTTTTTTCTTCTTGTATTATATTTCTATTAAGAATTCATTTGTAACATAATATAAACTTTAGGGTGTAAAGTAAATAATATATATTATTAAAAAAAAATAAAGAGACCTATTTTGGGAATTAGTTTCTGAACAAGCCTAGTTTGGGAATTAGTTTCGAAAACCGACCTACTTTGGTCATTCACTCATTGTTCTAATACCTAAATAAATGATAAATGATGAGTAAGTCTTTAAAATATGAAATTTTTGCTACTAATAGTATTCTTATTTATTATACGAAACTATATAAGCGACTCGAATTTTGCACAGATATTAAATATAATTTTATAATTAAAAAGAGTAATTATATAAAATAAAGAGTAATATAATAATTTTTAAATACTTACTAATAAAATATATTAATACTAGATGGTCGGCCCGCGCTTTGCGCGGTATTACATAGCAAACATAATGGAATCGTATTTTATTTATTATTTTTAATTTTTTAATAATACATATTTACAAAATAGTTTTAAATTCATGAAACAAAAAAAATAGTTAATTAAACTAATTATTCACTAAATATATATAAAGTAATTATTTATTCATTTATTATATTTAAATTTTATTTCATACAAATTGTTAATATTTATCTAATCTTATTATTTTTAACCTACTTTTTTAATTTTCTTTTAATTGTTTTTTCCAAATATTTTATGTTCATATAGTAAATTTATAATATTAGGATGCAAAGTGACTAACATGTAAAAAAACAAAAACAAAAACTGAATAAGAGTTTTGACAAAAAAATAAATAAATGAGAGTGATCGATTAAAAATTAGTTAAACCATGTAAAGTCATATTGTAATTTTTTTTTCATATTTAATATTTATACATATTTATATTTAAATATTATTTTAATATTAAAATACTAGTACAAAATGAAGCATGAGTGATTTTTTTAGCGGATTAATTAGCATTATTACAAAATAAATATTGTAGCTACCATCAAAATCGAATAAGAAGCTTATGATGAATTTTACCACGTCCACATATGCACAAAAGTGATGTCACATATGTAAATGTAAATCATGAATTATGTGGATTGATGGATTTGTATAATTTTTTAAATTTGACTTTTTTTTTAATCATTATAGAGGTTTTAACTCAAAATGTGTTATATGTAGATAAATGGTATTTCATAGGTACTATTAATATTTTTATTTTTATTATTTTTAACATATTTATTATATGTGTTTTAATTTTTTATTTTCCTCGTATGTTAGTGCAATTTGTTAAATACTTTTTTATGGTGCAATTGCAACTTTCTAATGTGATGAGGCAAATTTACTAACATGTAAATGAAAGAGAATTTTAAAGTGAATAAGAGGTTTGGCAAAAAAAAAAAAAAAGATGAGACTGATAAAAATAATAGTTAAACAAATATGTAAATTCAAAATATATTATATTATATTATATTATATTATATTAAATATGTATATATTTATCCATATATAAATATTATTTTAATATTAAGATGATAGTACAAAATGAAACATATAAGTGGATTTATTTTAGTATTTGAGTGTATTATTAATTCATTTTAGTATGTTACATACTAAAAATAATGTAACTCCTATCAAAATTTGATTAGGAGCTTTTGATGAATTTTAGCATGTCCACATATGCAGAAAAGTGATGTCACTTATGTAATTGTAACTCATGAATTAGGTGGACCAATATGTTTGTAGAATTGTTTTCAGTTTGATTATTTGTCAAAATTTTATGAGTTTCATTGAAATTATATTATATATAGATTTAGTTGAAAAACTCGTTTAATAAAATATTTATTTAATTAAGAAATTATATAACGTAAATTTGTATATGTATTAATAACGTAAATGGATAATTACATAGTTGATAATAATAATAATTTTTTCTATACTAATACAATGTTACATAATTCCTTTTATTTTAATTATTTGGAGGTTTATTATTATTATATAATGATTGCATACAATAAATCAAAAATATATTATTACCAGTAGTAGTTATAACTATATTAGCAGTAATTATTAGTTTTGGTTAGTCTCGTAATATATAATAAAAAATAAAAAAAAAATATTTATAACATTATCATTATTATTGTGTTTGTTTATAAAATACTTATTTACTGTCTATTATATAATAATAAAAAAAATTTACAATACATTTTATATAACTATAATTAGATACATAAAAATAATTTTATATTAATATTAAAAATTCATATTCTTACAAATTAAACCTATTATTTTATATAATATCTTTACTACCGTATAATACTGCAAATAAAATTCTAAATGAATATAATTATACTACATAAAAATAAATGTACTCTAAAATGTCTTGTTATAATTATATTCTTATTTTAAATAATTATATATTTAATAAAAAAATTCCTTAATTCAAGATATAAGAGTAGAGCTGGAGATGGTGAGGGTATGGTGATGTTACCACTAATACCATAACCATACCATATTTTTTTTACTCATACTATATTCATAACCATAACCATTGTAGTTATGTTTCTTCGTACCATTACCATAATCATGATTTCTCACCACAATCAAACCATTTAATCAGAATCATTCAAACTAATACGACATCATTGTTTTATAGAAAAAAAAAACCAAATTAACCATACATTTATTGTTTCATATAAGAAATCCAAATTAGACATAATTTATTTGTTTTACCTAACTAAACAACACTTCTTCAACCGCATATACTTCCAATTATCAACTGTCATCACTTCCGGTCGAGGTTACTTAATAAGAAGAAATATAGACATAATGATTAAGCATATTCATGTATTTTTTTATGCAGCAAAATTCAATGCATTTAAAATATGATCATACGTTTTTATGAATCACTCTCAGTTATTGAGAGTAAGTTTAAGATTTAGACCGAATGAACACGGACAACTGGGAGTTTGGAATAAGATTGGATTAAAAATTATAGTATGCATTATATATATAATGCTGATGGTTATAACCGTGGTTATGAACCCAATACCATAATCATAACCATTGTGGGTATAAAACTCATCACCATAATCGCACTACATCATAATAATGCAATTAATCATGCGACAAATAATGTAAAAAACTATGACTATTTGATTTTTACCACACCATTGACGACCCTATACAAGAAATTATGTAACAAACGATATAATTCATTAGAGTTTTTGAAAGAAATCTAAAACTTCTTTGAGATAAATGTGATAAATTCATGAACAAATAAAAAAAAATTGTTTTGACAACAAATGGTAAAAAAACGTGGATTCAGGTCATCTAACCCACTTAGTTATCTCATAAAGGACTCACTGTTAAGATCATGACATATGTCCTTAGATTTAATATTTTTATATAGATTCACCAATCTCAATAGATTTTTTTAAAAAAAATTACAAAATTAATTACATTAAGAGCATCCACAATGATTTTACATAAAATGTATTCTTTAAAGTTGCCACGTAGACATTTATGTACACTTTAAGTAATACGTAAAGTTAAGACACACGTAAAAAATATTTTCTCTGCAATCGTATTACTTAAACATATTCCTTAAATATATTTTATTATTAGATTTTCCAACAACCACCAATAAGATATTAGCATTAATTATAAAATGAATTAATTTATAATAAAAAATTGGTTACGTAATACATAGTGCATTACTTAAATTTAAGGAATGCTTTATGTAAAAACATAAATTTACGTGTGGGTCCCATCTTTAAGGAATGCTATGTAAAACCACTGTAGATAGTTTTTGTTGTTTTACTTAAATAAACATGTAGGACCCACGTTTACGTAATCTCTACGTAATACCATTGTGGATGCTCTAAATACACATGTCAAGATTTTAACAGCAAAACACGATTACATCTGATATGGATTGTTGGATCGCGGCAGGAGCTCCGGTTACGGTGACGGATTCCTTAGCTCCTCGCAATCCTGCAGAAGGGGAATAGAGGGCAGTGGCCCAGAATCCCTCTCCGATGCTTAACGTAAGTACGGCGGCCACAAAGCAAGCAAGCAATATTTGTGTATGTATAAAGCGTAACCCTAATCTGGAATAACTTCCCTCCTTTTATAGAGGAAAGGCTATCCCAGTTACCTGATTGGGCGGTTGGATTGTGATCCACTATCCCACATATCTCGCCGTATATCTTGCCACGTATCTTGCACAGTTATTCGTATCCCACATATCT
Organism: Clarkia xantiana subsp. parviflora; assembly: GCA_036873135.1. Lineage (NCBI taxonomy): Eukaryota > Viridiplantae > Streptophyta > Magnoliopsida > Myrtales > Onagraceae > Clarkia > Clarkia xantiana. The sequence continues at coordinate 7,662,616 of JAPTYO010000010.1, read as the reverse complement.
CGCCCATTATACCACTACTGTAATCGTGGCGAGATTTCCGGGATTGTGCTCTTACTGGCGAGTCTCGATCATTATCGGAGACTCCCAAGTTACATCGTTGAGGATTCGGTGTCGGGGAGTGGTGTCAACTCCCACATCGGGACCGACTACGTCCAGGTCCGATATCTTCGGGGCTCTCCCCTATCGGAGCCATACTTGCTCGGGGCCATTCAATGTCGGGGCCTCCTTCAGTCGGAGCCCTTAGCCTTCCAGCAGCCCAGCTCCTGGCCCACCAGGCCTAGTTGCCGTTTGCCAATCGTTAGGGGGCCTAACGGCCTTCGCCATGGCCCATCATTTGCCCCCAAGACGTGAGGGACTTATAGTACGTCGCGTTTTTCAGTATCGGACCCCTCCACATCCCAGTCGGGGGTCTTTATCTGAAACGCTGGAGGCCATTGCCCTACTTCTGTCGGAGGCCTTTGCCTTGGATCTCTTTAAGATCCTTTGGGATCCTGCTTGAATTCGAGGGGTTTTCTTGATCAGACCAGCATTAAATGCTGATAGGAGGTGAAGGAACGTTTCGGGTTTCGCATGCCTGCTTTCTGAAAAAGCGATTTTCAACCACCCGGTACGTCATTACTCTTGTCTTATCTGTCCCATGCGTCCTGACGGTTCAAATTGAAACCGTTTCGCCTTCGTCGAATTGGCACGTTTCCCCCTTGGACGCTCATGATCGAATCGTTTTGAATTCTGTGGCTCAGATTGCCCGCCTCTTCAGTTTCCTTTTCCTTCCCTTATAAAACCCTAAATCCAGACCTTGTTTTACTTTTCCCTTATTTCTTCTTCTCTGCGATCCCAAGAACCCTAATTCTTCTTACTCCAAGGTTTCATCGGCGTTTTCAGCATCCAGATTTTCCGATCACGATCACTCCAAGGTTTCACCGGCGTTTCCAGCTTCCAAATTTTCCGATCACGATCACTTCAAGGTTTCACCGGCGTTTCCAGCTTCCAGATTTTCCGATCACGATCACTTCAACCACCATGTCTGGTAAGGTTCTTCACCTTATTACTCTTTTCCCTTTCATCTTTGGTTTTCTTAGGCTTCAATTTTCCCCTCCTTCCTTCCCTCGACGATTTTCAGCCGAGGGATCTGCTACTGTTGGCCAACCTTTCGTCTTCAAGTATCTCAAGAACACGCTTGCACCTATTAGCTACGATAGGGCCTGTATAGAGTGCGGCATCTTTGAATCCTCCTTCGGAGCCCGCTATCCTTATGAGCAATTCAATTCTCGCGAGGCCCGGATTACGCTCCCCAAAGGGGACGAGGTGTTCATCTCCCCAGGGCAGATTCGTGCGGGAATTCGACTTCCTTTCTGTCCGAGTTGGGTGGAGCTGTGCAACCACTATAAGACGTACCCCACGACCTTCTCTCCACACGCAATCCGTACATGGATTGCCTTCCAAGTGTGGTGTGATATCAATAAGGAGGACTGGAGCTATTCCCTGGAGCTCTGGCGGGTTCTCTACAAGATGACCTGCAACAAGGACGGAATCTGCTCCTTTTCCCCCCGCCAACCCGAAGGGACCGATGAGCAGTATAAGGAGATGGGCTGGGACAGGAAGGTGTCCTGGAAGATTTGCATGGAACGGGCCATCATCTCCGATAAGGGGAACGATAATGCTAACTGGAAGGAGCAATACTTCTTCATCCAGCCTGGTCCCATCGAGTGGCCGAGGACCACCGTGGAAGCTGATCCCCCCGTGTCTTTTCGTTCATGGTCGGAGCAGACCAAGAGGGCCTTGATGCTTATCCAGGCCCGTCGTTGGGAGGAGGGTTATCAGCCCTTCGAGGCCACTTCTGTCACTGATCAGCAGCGGATTGAAATTGGGATTATGCTGATTGATCCCAAGGCTGGGGGAAAAGTTCATGATGGTGTTTCCAATGTAATTCTCTGGGTAATCTTCTAATTATTTCTTGTTTCCATTGTTTACAGCCCCTCGAACATCGCTGACCATCCGTCTGTTTCAGGAGGATACCGATGCCTCCCACTCGCTGAAGCGCAAGAAGAAGCCCTCCCATCGGAAGGCTTCTGCCCAATCGGGACCCTCTCGGAAGAAGGCGAAGACCTCCGAGGCCCCCGGGTCTGCCCCCACCTCCGAGGGGCGGACTAATGTGGATGTGGTCAAGACCGCCTTCAACGTCCGCTCCGAAAAGGAAGGTAAGGAAGTTTTTCGTGCTATAAAAAGATATAGGGAGTTGGTACCTCAAGACCTTCAAGCCTCCGACATGAAAGGACGGGTCAGGGATGTCAAAAATATCCTTCGAGGGGAAACTCCACACGTCCTCGAAGCGGGTTGTTACGACTTTTTCGGCAAAGAGAAATATATGGAGCGTTGTTTAATTTGGCACACCGATATCAAATTAATTCCTCGACTTATTCACCCCGCTGCAGGTCCTGCGGACGTCGCCCCTGCTGCACCTGCCTCGGACTCCGCGCCTGCAGTGGAGCCGGTGGTGGAAGATGCCCCAACGGAGGCCCGTGGTGAATTTGGTCGGGTGACCAGCTTGGAGGACTCCCCCTCCGATGATCGTGCTGAGGAGGAAGGCCTGACCCTCCGAGGAAAATCGAGGTCGACTCCTGCGAAGTCACCTGGTAGGAAGACGTCTCCACTTCCCGTCACGCCACCATCGTCATCCGCTCCGCCATCTTCGCCAGTTAGAGGTGGGACCCCCGAAGCCCAAGTAAGTGAAGGAGATGGAGGGGCTCGCCTGGTAGTACCTCCATTCCCCTTGGATGGAGACTACTACCAGGCCTTTTCTTCGGACCAGGGTGCCGAGCCTTGGAGACCGGTGGAGTCCCTTCGGGGGATTCCTCTATATCGGGGGTGTCAGGAGAGGAACCTGGCCTTGCACTTGGTGTCGGGCTCGATCCCGCCCTCACTGAGGCGCCCTCTTTCTCTGGAAGGGGAGGACATCGAGGCGGACATCCGGGCGATGGCCGTCCGTCGGATAGAGGTAAGTACACTTTGTTTTTATTCTCCTGGGAGTACTCCGACTTTTTAAATATTAAGCTATACCTTGCCCTCAGGAAATGGCGGACCAGGATCGCTGTTTTGGCTACATCTTGTCTCTTCGGGAGGCTTTGGAGCAAGAACGGGCCAACTCCAACCTCGAGAGCTTGACCAAGCTCCAGGAGGACTTAGCTGCCTCCGAGGCGTCAAGGCTTCGAGCGGAGGAGGGTAAAAAGCGAGCCGAAGAGCGGGTCGAAGAGGTTAGGCAACAGGCTGAGGAGGAAAGGCAGCGAGCCGAGGAAGTCAGGGCCAGGCTTACTCAAGAGGCTCAATCCCAACACAGGCAGATTCTAAGTCTCGAGAGCTCGCTTAGGCGGGAGCAACAGGCTGCCCTGGCGGATCGGAGCCAGGCTGCCTTTGATAAGGCAGCGTTGCAAGAAACTGCTGAGCGGCTGGAGCTTGAGAAGCAGAGGGCCATCGCGGAGCTAGAGGAGGCGAGGGCGGATTATCCCGCCCAAATAACAAACGCGAAGGTCCAGGCCCTCGAAGAATATCGGAGCTCGGAGGACTTCAAGGCAGACGCGGCAAGACATTGTCAGGAGGATTTGCAAAATGCCATCCTTGATATTGTCGAAGAGCTTAATGAAACATACGGGGACTCCATCGACTTGAGGAAGTCCAAGACTCTCGGCCTAGCCGCAGAGACGTATCTTAGCCTCCCGTCGGAGAGCTCCTCCGAAGACGCCGACGAGCCTCCTACCGATCCCTCCGAGCCTGCCCCTCCAAAGCCTTCTGAAGATTCAGCGCCCGAGGACCGAGTTTAATTTGTTAAATCTTAAGTCCTCGTACTCCTTCTTCATTTATCTCCCTTGTATCGAACCTCTTGGGCCTTCGAGCCTTTTATTACTATTTTTTTTTTTGATTATGTTCTTCGTAGCGCTTCTATCGGGTCCTGAGAACCTTAAGGCTTTCGGACGTCCAACGACAATTTTAATCGAACCTTAAAAACTTAAGGATTTTCGGACGTCCAATGACGCTTTTTAATCGGACCTTAAAAACTTAAGGATTTTCGGACGTCCAATGACGCTTTTTAATCGGGCCTTAAAAACTTAAGGATTTTCGGACGTCCAATGACGCTTTTTAATCGGGCCTTAAAAACTTAAGGATTTTCGGACGTCCAATGACGCTTTTTAATCGAACCTTAAAAACTTAAGGATTTTCGGACGCCCAATGACGCTTTTTAATCGAACCTTAAAAACTTAAGGATTTTCGGACGCCCAATGACGCTTTTTAATCGGACCTTAAAAACTTAAGGATTTTCGGACGTCCAATGACGCTTTTTAATCGAACCTTAAAAACTTAAGGATTTTCGGACGCCCAATGACGCTTTTTAATCGGACCTTAAAAACTTAAGGATTTTCGGACCTCCAATGACGCTTTTTGATCGGACCTTAAAAACTTAAGGATTTTCGGACGTCCAATGACGCTTTTTAATCGAACCTTAAAAACTTAAGGATTTTCGGACGTCCAATGACGCTTTTTAAATGTATCGAGAACAACTCAGGAATACTTTGATCAGAAGTAACTTCTTTATTGATTGATGTCTTTAACATAGCATGCACCACTCAGGGCGACTTAATTACATCTTCGCGCCTCCACGGGCGACTTATTTTTCAAACATGGCACTTCTTCAGATGTTCGCCACTAAAGGTGTTTCTTAAAACCTTGCCGTCGGGATCCTCTAACTTGTAAGCGTTCGGGGCCGGCATGCCTACGATCTTGTAAGGCCCTTCCCATTTCGGGGACATCTTGTTGATCCGATCTTGTAGGGCGAATTCGTTCCGTCGTAGGACCAGTTCTCCTGCGTAGAACTGTCGCGACTTGACCTTCCGATTGTAGTACCTGGCCGTCGCCAAATGCATCCGAGCTTGCGCTATGTCGGCCTCCAGCCGTTTTTCCTCTAGCAAGGATAACTCCAGGCGCCTTGTTTCGTCATTCGTCAAAGGTCCTATCCTGGCTCTTCCTGGACTCGTCGAGGGCTCATAGCTGCTGGTTCGATGGGACGCCACCGCGATTTCCACGGGAGCGACCGCCTCTGTTCCATAAACAAGTGCAAACGGGGTTTCACCTGTTGACCGCTTGGGTGTCGTTCGGACCGCCCACAACACGTTCTCCAGTTCGTCCAGCCATTTTCCGTCCAAAGCGTAGACCCTTTTCTTCAAGCCCTCCATCACGATTTTGTTGGCCGCCTCTACCTGCCCATTGGTCTGAGCGTGGTGGACGGATGCTGTTCGATGCTCGATACCGAACTCGTCTAGGAACCTCTCCAACTGGGCCCCATTAAACGGAGGACCATTGTCACTGATGATCACCTTCGGCACCCCATATCTCGACAAAATTCGGGTCTGAAGGAACTTAATGATATGTCCTGCTGTTGTTTTGGCTAGCGGCTTAGCCTCGATCCACTTCGAGAAGTAGTCGATCGCGACCAGCAGATGTGTGCATTGGCTCTTTGCTTTCGGAAGGGGTCCCACCAGGTCGATGCCCCACTGTGCGAAGGGCCAAGCACTCCCGATGGGCATCAAATCAGCGGCGGGAGCTGTGATATTCGAGGCATATCTCTGACATGCGTCACAGGATCGAACAAGCGCCGTTGCTTCCTTATTCATCGTAGGCCAATAATATCCCAAGTTCAACGCCTTCCTCAGGATAGATCGAGCGCCTTCGTGACAGGCTGCGACTCCTTCATGCAATTCTCTCAGAATCCGAGTCGTATCGGGTTCGGCCACGCATTTCAAGAAGGGCGTCGAAAGCAAACCCTTCTTGTATAACTGGTTGTCCACCATCGCGTAATTAATTGACATTCGTCGTAATCGCTCCGCTGCCACTTTATCTTCAGGAAGTGCCCCCGTCGTTAAGTACACAATTATCGGGGTCATCCAAGTGGATTCCTTCTCTGCCCCTGTCCCGATAGCGCACACCTCCGTCGGATCGGTGGTCGATAGAATCACCTTCTCCAAGAAGTGTACCTTCCGACTCTCTTCCAAAGGTGCCCCCAAGGCATATTTGCTCAAGGCATCAGCCTCCACATTCTCTTCCCTGGGAATCGCCTCGATGTCAAAGCTTTTGAAGCTTTCCTTCAAGGTCTTAGCCTCTTGAAGATACTTCTTCATGATCGGATTCTTTGCTCCATACTGCCCCCGGACCTGATTTACAATCAGGCTAGCATCACACTTCACCTTCAAATGTTTAATTCCGGTGCCCTTTGCGATTTTCAGCCCCGTTATGAGAGCCTCATATTCCGCCTCGTTATTGGTGGCTCTAAATGTTAGGGCCAATGCATATCGAAGTGGCTCCGCCCCGCCTGGCGGAATCAATACGAACCCCGCACCCGATCCGTCCGAGCTTGAGGAGCCATCCGTGTACAACTCCCAGGTGTTCTCTTTATTTGGCTGTTCCGACTGCCCTGCCGTCGGGGCCTCTTCAGTATTCCCGGTTGCCCCCTCTACTGTTTCCGTTGCTTCAGGATCGGGAATAGTAGATTCAACTATAAAGTCGGCCAATGCCTGCCCTTTGATAGCTGTTCTCGGAGCGAAATGAATTCGAAACTCGCTAAGTTCCACGGCCCACTTTACTAGTCTCCCCGACGCATCGGGCCGGTTCAAGAAGTGTTTCAATGGCTGATCAGTCAGCACCGTAATTTCATGCGCATGGAAGTAGGGTCGTAACTTTCGAGCAGTAATAATCAACGCAAAGAGGTACTTCTCAATCGGAGGGTAATTCATTTCACTCTTGGCAAACGCCTTGCTTACATAATAGACAGGAATTTGATTGCCCTCGACAGCTTTAACTAGAACAGAGCTTATTGCAAACGAAGAAATAGCCAAATAAAGATAGAGCGGCTCGCCTGGAGTTGGCTTCGCCAGTGGCGGGAGGTCGCGGAGATGTTGTTTGAGCGCTTGGAACGCCTCCTCACATTCAGCAGTCCATTTGAATTGTCGGTTGGCTCTTAACACATCGAAAAATGGCATCGACCGGTCGCTGGCCTTGGATAAGAAGCGATTCATCGAAGCCAGCCGGCCGTTCAGCACCTGCACCTCCCTATGATTGGTCGGGGACTGCATCTCCTCTATCGCCCTCAGTTTTTCGGGATTCACCTCGATCCCCCTCTGGCTCACCATGAAGCCTAAGAACTTCCCGGAATGGACTCCGAAAGCACATTTGGCTGGATTCAGGCGGACCTGGTGGAGCTTCATCCTCTCGAAGGCCATTGCCAAGTTGCCAACGTGGTCTGATGCTCGTCGGGACTTCACCAGCATGTCATCTACGTAGGCCTCCATGGTACTCCCAATCATGTCCCCGAACAGCTTGTTCACCATTCTCTGGTATGTCGCCCCCGCATTCACCAGGCCGAAAGGCATGACGTCGTACTGGAAGACTTCACTGTCAGCGTAAAAGGCGGTATGTGGGGCGTCCTTTTTCGCCATCTTTATCTGGTTATAACCAGAGTAGGCATCCATAAAGCTTAGCAGCTCATGCCCCGATGTAGCATCCACCAGTTGGTCGATCCGAGGGAGTGGATAACAGTCCTTCGGGCAAGCCTTGTTTAAGTCGCGGAAGTCGACGCACATCCGCCACTTCCCGTTGCTTTTCCTCACCAGTACTGGGTTGGCTACCCAAGTCTGGAATCGGATCTCCTTAATGAACCCAGCGTCGAGCAATCTGCCAACCTCCTGCTGGATTGCAATCCTCTTGTCTGTTCCCATCGGACGTCTCTTCTGTGCGATCGGCTTGATTGTGGGGTCGATATTCAATTCATGCTCGATCACATCCCGACTGATTCCTGGCATATCGCTCAGAGACCAGGCAAATAACTCCTTGAATTCCTTCAATAGGGCGATCAACTCCTGAGCTCTTTCCTCGGATAGGGCGGATCCGATCTTTACCCTCCTCTCGGGTCCATCTATCTCGACTTCTTTCAGGTCCTCCATGGGGGCGGGACGCCCAAACTCCTCTCGAGGGTCAGCGTCTGTTTGGAGAACCGACATAGCCTCCTTCCTTGATCTTCTCGTGGCGTTGACATAGCATCGTCTCGACGCCACCTGGTCGCCTTTCACTTCGCCGACCCCATTCTCAGTCGGGAACTTCAGTTTCTGATGGACCGTCGAGGCTACTGCCATCAGTGGGTTGGTGGTGGTTCTTCCAATGATTGCATTGTACGTCCCTGTGGATTCGACCACCACGAACTCCACATCTCTCTTCTCCATCTTCCAGCCACTGCCGAACCATACAGGCAGCGTAATAACTCCCAACGGATAAGAGGTTGTGCCGCAAAATCCTACCATCGGGAAGTTGACCTCCCGCAAATCTTTCTTCTTCTTTCCCATCTGCTCCAGGGCGTCGGAGAAGAGGATGTCGGAGGAGCTTCCTCCATCAATGAGGATCCTCTTCACTTCGAATCCTCCTACATCCAGTGTTACTACTAGGGCATCCTCATGGGGGGTCTCTACTCCCTCCAGATCCTTCGCCGAGAAGGTGATCTCCATCTCCTCCTTCGGGGTCCACGACCGTGACCTTTTTCCCAAAACCACTGCGACTGGCACTTGGTTGGCATAACGCTCCCGAGAAGACGATGTGTCTCCTCCTGCAGCGAACCCTCCATGGATCACATTAATAATCCTCTTCTGTCTGGACCCAGATGGGCCCTCCGAAGGCTCTGCGTCGGACCTCCTTTTCCTGGGGGACCTCGATCGAGATTTGGACCTTGACCGAGATCGTGAGCGGGGCTTGCAGCGCGAGTCTCCCACGAACTCCTTTAGCTTACCCCTCTGGATAAGCTTCTCTATTTCCTTCTTCAGCTCCCGACACTGGTCAGTGTCATGACCGGAGGCCCGGTGGAATCGGCAGTAACGGTCGGTGCGGGAGCCCAACTTTTCTCCTTCCTTCTTCTTGGGGAAACGAGCGAGGCCTTGCTTTTCCATTACCGCCAAGACCTCTTTCAAAGGTCTATTGAGGGGGGTAAACTCCTCCCTCTGATTGTCCCTCTTGGTCGGACGCCTATCCTCCCTCCGATCGGAGCGTCCACGATTCCGACTACCCTCGGAGCTATCCTTCCGGTGTCGGTTGTCCAATGGTTTGAACAACTGCTTTCGTTCGTGCCCCTTAGGAGGGGCCAATTCTCCGGCAGCAATCTTCGACTCCTGGACGTCGATTTGCTGTTTTACTCTCGCCTGGAGCGCCTCCATGTTCCAGACTTTTTTGGCCGCGACACTATGAAGTAAGTCGGAGCCGTAGGGGGGATTGAGGTTTTTTATGAAGGTGCGGATGGCCTCGCCCTCCGATATCTCCTCGTCTAGCTCGGTCATACCAGCAGTGTAACGCTGGTAGTATTGGGCCAGCGATTCGTCAGGCCTCTGGACCACCTCATGCAGGGTTCGAACACTCTTCAGCAGTCGTCGACGTCCTTGGTACTGGGCGATGAATCGCTGATGCATGTCCTTCCAACAGGTTATACATCCGGTGGGCAGACTGTAAAACCATGTCATTGCCTTCTCTCCCAAGGTGCTTGGGAACAACGCACAGATAACATCCTCATCAGGGGTCCTGCCCATGCACGCTGTTAGGTGCTTCTGTACATGGCGAACCGGGTCCGCGACCCCATCGTACTCGTCTATCTTCGGGATACCCAAGCCTGGAGGGGCCAAGGTATAGATCAACCTGGGAACGAAAGGATGGGTCTCCTGACTCCCCAATTCCGACATCATGGGCTTCTGATCTCCCATGCAGATACCCACAATCTTTACTACCTGGTCGGCAGTGAGGGGACCATTCAAGGGAATAGTCCTTTGTTGTATTGGCCCCGGTCCATCGACCACAAAATTCTCCGCCGGTGCCGGATGAGGGGGAATGGGTTGTTCCCTCAACGGAGGGGGTGGCGGCAGGTCGTCGTCCACCTGCCTTCTGGGGGCATCTCGCCGTGGAGGGAGCGGCGGGAGATCGGCCTGCCTTCTAGCAGCTTCTCTTCGGTCTAGGAGGGCCTCCATGGCCTCCATGAATAGGGGCATGGCCTCTGCCACTACCCTGGCCAGCTCCGGATTCTGGGAAGGTGCTTCGTTCCGGCGAGTGCTGTCACCCTCATCTCTCAGATCCTGATGCTGGGCAGCATCCTCAGGGGGATTGCTGGTGGCCGGTACTTGCTTGCCTGAACGTTGCGATCTGTTGCCAGCCATGGAATGAAATCAGAGGGAAGCAAACTTACTTTTTGGCTTTTTGTAGCGTTCCCACAGACGGCGCCAATGTTGGATCGCGGCAGGAGCTCCGGTTACGGTGACGGATTCCTTAGCTCCTCGCAATCCTGCAGAAGGGGAATAGAGGGCAGTGGCCCAGAATCCCTATCCGATGCTTAACGTAAGTACGGCGGCCACAAAGCAAGCAAGCAATATTTGTGTATGTATAAAGCGTAACCCTAATCTGGAATAACTTCCCTCTTTTTATAGAGGAAAGGCTATCCCAGTTACCTGATTGGGCGGTTGGATTGTGATCCACTATCCCACATATCTCGCCGTATATCTTGCCACGTATCTTGCACAGTTATTCGTATCCCACATATCTCGCCCATTATACCACTACTGTAATCGTGGCGAGATTTCCGGGATTGTGCTCTTACTGGCGAGTCTCGATCATTATCGGAGACTCCCAAGTTACATCGTTGAGGATTCGGTGTCGGGGAGTGGTGTCAACTCCCACATCGGGACCGACTACGTCCAGGTCCGATATCTTCGGGGCTCTCCCCTATCGGAGCCATACTTGCTCGGGGCCATTCAATGTCGGGGCCTCCTTCAGTCGGAGCCCTTAGCCTTCCAGCAGCCCAGCTCCTGGCTCACCAGGCCTAGTTGCCGTTTGCCAATCGTTAGGGGGCCTAACGGCCTTCGCCATGGCCCATCATGGATAAAAAAAACATATGTGTCATAATTTATGACATAATTTTCTTAAAAGAAAATCACACCATACGAGTTAAATTTCTTTAACACAATGAAAAAAAAAAGAGTAAAATTTCTGTATTTCTCACTAGCTTTTAGTCTAATTTCCCAATTTTTAATAGAATTACCCACTGAATTATCTTCTGCTGTTCTGCATCAAGTATTTTGTTTTTGAAGAAAAGTTCATCGAATGGCGGACCTTCTGCATTCAACGACCCACGCGTTTAAAGCTAAAAGTGGACATCTTTAACACGTGGAGATACTGCAGTAAATGGTTTCATTTTCGGGTCAGACCAAACCCGACCCGTAATCAGTTACCCGTTGTTATGCTATCTACCGAATTCTTCAGTAGTTCAGTCCTTATATTATATATATTTGTCCCTCTTTTGCTATTTAGAGGACGTGAAATCATCGAGCCGTCAAAATAAACCGATTCCGAATTCCGAAGGTTCCAAACTTCCATCTTCATCCAAAGTCGTCGGCCGCCACGGAGACGTTGATGATGCCTGAGGTAAAGCTCATGGAGACGGAGACTCCGGCGAATTTCTCGTACATAGGATCGGATTTCAGTGTTTCCAGCATCAACGATGACTCTTCTGCTTTCAGCGTCTGTAACAGCGACAGATCCGGCGAGTTCTCGTCGACGCCGTCCCAGAGCCGGCGGTTCCTCATGGCTTGCGCTTCGGAGAACTCGGAGTCTGATGACTTGATTAACCAGCTAGTGTCTAGTCTCCAGTCCTGCTCTATCGACGAGCAGAAGCAAGCCGCCATGGAGATTCGCCTCATCGCCAAGAACAAGCCGGAGAATCGCGTCAAAATCGCCGAAGCAGGCGCGGTCAGGCCTTTGATTGGAATCATTTTGTCGACGGATCAGCAGCTTCAAGAGTACGGAGTCACCGCGATTTTGAATCTCTCACTGTGTGATGAGAACAAGGAGCTCATTACGTTGTCTGGAGCGATAAAGCCACTCGTTAGGGCACTCAGAACAGGTCCGATCATCGAGATTGAATAATGCAATTCTTACTTAGAATCAACAATTGATTGAGAGAAATTCCGATTTCGATTTCCATTGCTCATAATTCAAATTAAAACTCTCTTCTGTTAACTTCAACAGGAAATTCGACTGCGAAGGAGAACGCTGCCTGCGCTCTGCTACGCCTGTCGGAACTCGCGGAGAACAAGGCGGCGATCGGACGTGCAGGAGCAATCCCTCTCCTAGTGAAGCTTCTAGAAACGGGAAGCATCCGTGGGAAAAAAGACGCTTCAACGGCCTTGTACTCGCTCTGCTCGGTGAAGGAGAACAAAATCAGAGCCACTCAGGCAGGGATCATGAGACCTCTGCTGGAATTAATGGCGGATATAGGCTCAGCCATGGTGGATAAGGCAGCTTTCGTGATGAACCAGCTGCTAACAGTCCCGGAAGCCAGAACTGCAGCGGTGGAGGAAGCCGGAATTCCGGTGGTGGTGGAAATCCTAGAGGTCGGATCGCAGAGACAGAAGGAAATAGCGGCGGCGATTTTGCTGCAGATATGCGAGGAGAATGTGTTGTACCGTACATTGGTGGCCCGCGAAGGAGCGATTCCGCCTCTGGTGGCCTTGTCGCAGTCCGGAACCAAGCGCGCCAAGCAAAAGGTAACGAATCCATACCTGCTCCGGCCGACGCGTGACGTGGCATTAAAACTCGACATTACTTTTCCTTTTTTGGTTTTCCATTCTTTATTAATTTTAATAATAATATATTTTGCTTGAATAATAAAATGTCAGAGAGTAGTGCTTTGCCACGAAAGGCATATCGTGCCGAAGAATTTGGTCATATGGAGAAGCTTTTACCACTCATTCGTTAGTTATGCATATAGAAACGGAAAGTTAATCATGGAGAAAAAGTTAAGCTTAACTTTAATTAATCTTACTATTATAGTCTAATTAATAATAGATAATGGAAATCAAATTTTTTTTTTTTAAGTTGTGATGATATTACTACTCATTAGGTCCACTGATGGTGTTAGTATTTGAATATTTGTTGTGAAAGACGCACAACGTGGAAAAGACACCTGCTGGTTACATTACAACACAACATTAATCATGTGGGTTGTCGAGCGCCACGACGGGTTCTGTATGATTAGTAGGGTAGATTCTCATTTAAACCCGCCATGTGTTTAAAAGATAGATAGATTAGTTTATTAATTAATAATGGAGTTTTTTTTTGGGGCATTTGTGTCTTATGTGGTTTTTATGTGGCTTGATTTGCGGACAGGCGGCGACACTGATAGATCTTCTACGGCAACACCGACCCGGCAACTCCGGTGGATCATAAAAGAACCCGCTCACCAACCCACGGAAGAAACGTTCATCTGGTTTTATTTTGGAAGTATATATATAAATTAGTATATACGATGATACATATGGTAATGTAAATTATTTATTAATTAAAGAAAAAGTGTGAGGAGAAATGACGGAGTCCTCCAATCCAAGTAATTAAGTCAAACAATATTTAACCGAAAACGGATTGGCTGGAGACGTGAAGTTTGACGGTTTCTTGGAAGTAAGGGAATTATAGTTTTGGTTTTTTATGGGTTTGGTGAATGAACAAATATTGGGGTCTCCTGTCATATATCGTATCATGTGTTGGGTTGTCCCTACAACCAATTGCATACTCTACTACCATTCGTTCTTGATATGGTGTGGTGGTATATAATACTTTTGTGCTGAATATATATATATATATTTATTATTAAAGCCAAAACATCAATTACTTTTTTTGCCACTAAAACATCAAATACTCGAGAAGCGACTTTTATGTATATAATATATTAATAAATTATGAGAAGATATAAAACCGGATAAAAAATATATTTAATTAAGTTAATACTTAATATAATTTAGATTTTACTATTTTTTTTAATCTTTGATTAAAATATCTCCAGAAATGTCGTCGCTATTAGTCTTTCGTTGATACTGTGCTAGTCAATTTCCCTGGAGATTTTTTAATTTGTTTTCAATACAATAGATATATTCTTGACCTGGTCAAGATCGGCCCAACCTAGAATGGGCTCCTGGCATAGGTCATCGGCTCTAATATAGGCCTTTTTAAAGTGACATATTTGTCTCGATATATCATATTATAATCAGATTTCTATTAGTAAACTATTAATTATTTTACATAAATTACTATATAAATACAGACTACATTAGTCTTGAATTTAAATTTTAGACCACTAATTATTTTAAATAAATTAAATTACTATAAAAATATAAGATTACTTTAGTCTTAGTCTTAGATTTATTTTATGTTTAGTTTCATCTGCTCTGAACTAATTCACTATACTAAGTTAAAGTTCACCAGTAAGTGACACGTGTTGGAAGAGGAGACCGGTTGATGAGTATCTCGAGGTCAAGTCTTGGATTAAAGCTCCTCAGGCAATCAAGGTGGATCTCCACCACGTCAACGTCGATCGACTCCGCCTTCCTCGTATTTATCAGCATCTGGTCCACCGTGGTTCCATTAATGACATATCCAGAATATTTATAATGGATACATTTTGTAATTTTTTTTTTTCTAATATTTAATATATAATTTTATTTATTGGAAAAATCATATTAAATATAAAACGTGTTTGATTTTTTTTTTTTTTAACTAACATGTTTGAAAATGTACAACATATTTAAAAACAATAATAATTGTTTCTTTATTTAATCAGCTCTACAAAATTGTTGTTAAATATATTTCAAATGTACAAAATTAACTGAGTAGTTTTTAAAGTATCACAAGTAAACACTAGTGACGTATAAAAATGTTATAACTGAATCAAATCGGGCAATAACCGACTGAGTATCAATTGAGTCTCAATCGAATCGGGACACTATTGTAACACTAGTATAAGTTATTATGTCTTTATTTGATATTTAGAAAAATATTCGGTTAATTTTTTAAATTTAAAATCTATTTGACGACAATTTTAGACGGATGATTGAAAGAAGTACCAATTAAAATTGTTTCGGAACTTGTTGTATATTTTAAAACATGTTAGTACTAAAATCTATATTTTCCAACATATTGTTTGATTTAGATCATTTTCATTTATCCTATTAATTTGACCTACGAGTTATCCTATTAATTTGACCTCTCGTAGGACAATATTATATTAATTAACTATAATTTATTTTCTATTAAAGAGTTAAATAATAAATTTTACAACCACATTCTTCAAGTAAAAAGCTAATGGGCTAATGGCTTGAATGAGGTATTACAAAATAATAATAAATACTTTTTTAAAATAATAAGGGAATCTTAATATCATAAACAAATAATAGGGGATCTTACGCGAAAAATAATAGGATCGGGATGTATTTTCTTTAGGAATAAATCGTTTTAATAAAAATACTTGTTAATAGGGTGACATTTGTAAGCCCATCAACTTCGTGTGCAGCATAGTCGGGCTGCTCCGAACGCGGTAATGCTCCTCTGCAGATCACCCATTGAAACTGAAAAAAAAAAAAAAGGCATGTCATCAGTTACTAAGAATAACGAAGACCCGACCGTAGTAGTTTGCCGGAGATGAAGTTTTACTGACCGGAAGACTGCCCACGACTGGAGTTCAAAGTAATTTACTCGGTGAATTAGTTCAAAGTAGGAAGGTGTGGATGTAAACTAAAAATATAACCTTTTGTAATTTAAGGTTATAAGTAGTCTGTAGTGCTCTACTTAAAATAATTTATTTACAGTCTATGAATAGAATTTTCATACTATATATATATATATATATATATATATATATATATATATATATATATATATATAGTATATACTTCATCTATCTTCGATTTATCCTATATATCTATTATATCTATATTAAATATTATAAATAGTAATATACTAATTTAATTCACACATCTTTATTGATCGACACATGAGCATTTTTCCACAGTTTGCATATCCTAATTTAATTATATCTCTAGAAGTTTATATATAATATATTAAGTAACTAAAAATTTTAAAAAATAATTTTCTTCTATTTTAGTGTTTATTTAAAATAAAAAATATCTATATAAATAAAGAGATTGCTATTTTAAAGTTTCTATTTAAATTAATACAATTCAACTGTAAAGTTTCTGAAGCCGCCTAATTTTATATTTAAATAATATATCTATATAAAATTGGATTGTAGCCGTTGCGTATGACTTTTTATTGTAAAATCTTAATATTACATAAATATAATATCAATATATATATATATATATATTATATATGGTCACAATGTATAAAATACATAAATAATATATATATATAATATAAATAACCATAATATATAAATCTACATAAATATAAAATATATGCAATATAAAAACTTACTATAATCAACTACATTAAATATATAATAAAATATAAAATTAATATTATATTTAATTTTTTTTAAAATTAATTAATTGTTAAAATAATAGAGAATATTCTCTCAATAAAAACGGTGCCACGTGGCCGATCCACAGAGCCACGGCTTGTATGGAATTCATTCAGTCATTCTACGCCGCTATTCGCTAATTCCCCAAACAAATGGGATTTCTCTACTCATACGCTCCTTCTCTTCGTTCTCACTATATATCTTTTCATGTATATATATACATATATATATATCGTCTCTCGATCTAACCCTGCTGCGCGTTCCTTCGTTTCCGTTAATCTCTTATTGCTCGCTAAGCATCCTCAGCTCTCTGGTCAACCTTGTTCACCGTTCTGACGTCTGCCCAAACCTATAGAGCCGTCTCCAGAAAAGAAGCAATATGGGGAAACGTAAGTCTCTCTTGTTCTCTTGACTGATCGAGGTTCAGTTTTGAGACTTCTGATTGCGTCTAGGGTTTTTATGGCTCCCTGTTCCACTCTTACCTGATTTAAGTTACTTTCGGGATTTTGAGTATTGGTGTTTTTGGGGTTATATATTGAATGGAGAGTGATTGAAAAGTCAATTATTTAATTGTGATATTAGAGTGCTTACTATTCTGAGCCATGCTAACGATTCCTAGTAACATTGAGAAAAAAAAAAAAAACCTAAATTTGCAGAGTATAGTATTTTGGTAGAGGTCCTATACATGTCTGTGTGTAAACCACTTTCCAGTATGTTATGTATCTTTTTCTTTGTTTCTTGTTGGCAATTGAACTTTTTTTTTAGTAAAAAAAGGGTACATTATGCTGATTATTCTGAGGCTCTTTACCAATTTACAGGTAGTTCACAGCGTAAACATGCTGCCATGTTGGATTTACTTAGTGATGATGATGATGATGATATTAGTAGTGTAAGTTCAGCTTCGACCATGTGGTCTGATAGAATATCAGTGGCAGTAAACGATGAGGTGCACGTTGAGAAAGATTCTCTGCTCGATCAAGCTCTTGAAGCTTTGTTTGAAAAGAGGTAATTGTTCGTAATAGGTTTGCAGCTAGAAGGCACTTTTTGTGTTCGATAGATGAATCCTTATTTTAAAGTTAACCTTATTTTTCGATAGATAACCTTAAATAGACCATTATTTTTCAATGTTTTGTATTGCTTTGAACTGCAGAGGAACCACAAGGGAGAAAGCTCTGGGCGTGATCATAGAGGCTTTCAGCAGCGAATTGCAGCATGAGTTTGTTGAAAAGAAGTAATCATCTATTTACATTGCTTTTCTTTTCACCATTGTTCTAGTTTTTATTTTCATCATTGTTCACTTTGGATTGTGTATTTCTGATAAATAATTTAGTTGTTCATGCAGTTCCTTGTTTTTGTCTTTTCAGGTTTGTGACCTTACTACATCAATGTATAGCTTCAATCAAGAAGGGGTCAGCTACTGAAATAGCTTTAGCTGCTCATACTATTGGTAAGCATGTAATCTTTTATAAAGGCCTGCCAACTGCTCCATTTTTTTTGTATGTTATTTTTACAAAAAAAAAAAAAAAAAAACTCAAGCCATTTTTGTTTTCAGGATTGTTGGTTTTGACAGTTGGATCTGGGGATAGAGCACGAGAAATATTGGAAGAAACTATTCCTGTACTGTCACTGGCTCTTAAGTCTGGTTCTGGGCCAAAAATTCCGTCGGTAAAAATTTAGTCGAATCCCTCTTTTCTAAAATGAATATATATGTATATACTAAATATGTCAGCCGGTCCATGTTAATAATGCTTTTGATTCTTTGCCATACAGCTACTTGAATGCCTTGCCATTGTCACATTTATTGGAGCAAACGATCAAGATGAGACAGAGAAAGCAATGCAGATTATGTGGCAAATTGTTCATCCCAAATTAGGTTCTAATGTGAGTTCATTCTCCATTATCTAAGCCAAAATATGAACTTTCTTCTGCTGCATTGAATGCTAGTTTTGGCTTATTTGTTACAATTCTAATTTTTTTTCCCCCAATGATTAAAGGTAGTTGGAATCAAAACTACACCAGCAATACTAGCTGCAATGGTGTCTTCATGGGCTTTTCTTTTCACTTCTATGGCCGGCTGGAGATTGAATTTTAAAAATTGGCAAGAGTAAGTGTAAACCCATAGATACTTCCAGTTTAGAAATTTGGGAAATTTTCTTCAACTTGATGACTGAATTGCTCCATGATGTACAGGTCACTTTCTTACATTTTAAGTCTTCTAGATAAGGAGGACCGTTCTGTGCGTATTGCTGCTGGAGAGGCTTTAGCATTGATGTTTGAGATTGGAACATTAGAGAAAGTATCTGCTGATTCCAAAGAAGCTGGAGATGGAATAATACACATACAAGGACTGAGAGCAAAAGCTGTGATCCAAGTTAGAAATCTTTCTGTGGAAGCAGGAGGCAAGGGTTCTGCTAAGAAGGACCTTAATAACCAAAGAAATGTTTTTAAGGATATTCTAGATTTTCTCGAGGTAATTATTTCGGCTTTAGTTTTTTTTTAATGTATTCTTTTATTGATTTTTTTTTCCATACATGAATGGATTCTGTGATGCAACTGTAGGAAGGATACCAACCCGAGTCATCGCTGAAGATTGGTAGGGATTTGGTGCAGACATCTACTTGGTCCGAGTTAATACAGGTTTGCCCTTATGATTAAATTGCAAAAATAAAAAGTTAGATATATAACCTGGACTAAATTGAACAAAAATGAAACTTGGGAAAGTCACGTGACTTGCACATGGGCACTTAACAGTCAAACATGACTGTTGAGTAACGGATGCATCAAAAGTATACAAAATGTTAACATATGACACCAAAAATGTACAAAAACAAACATATGGCATCAAGAGCTACTTTGGTCAAACATATGTAAAAAAAAACTCTATAACCCAAATTGATAATATGTGTTTTTATAACACCCTGTTATTGAATTAGTTATGGTTATGGGGTTACATAGTAAAGTTGATTTCTTTTTTGGCAGTTAAACTTTCTAAAGCGGTTCCTCGGGGGTGGCTTTGTGAAGCACATGCAGGTTTGTAGTCGAAGGGTTGTTAGTTTCTGTATGTATTGGTTTGGTTTGGTTTCTGATGGATGGATGGTTGTTGTAGGAAAATGAGTTGCTTCATGATATATTCGGTTTCACGCCAAAGAAGAAGTATAACCTAGGCGGTGAACGTAAAATGTCCAAGGAAGAAAAGGTCAGTTTAAATTCATCCAAATTGTTGCTTTGGTACTTTACTAGATCCGGTTTTCTGAACATTAATCAACGACCGTGTTGTTTTGTTTCAGAGATTGTATAAGTCGCCAAACTCGGTCGTTAACAAGGCAAGGACTCAATATTTGAACAAGCAGCGAATGTTATCAGAGTTAAATGTTTACTACTAGAAAACTGGACAGCGCATATATGGTTAAACTTTAGATTAGTCTTGTATTAATTTTGAGTTATGTTTTAAAGTTCAAAGTCTTTGTATATTTGGGTTAAGAACCTACAAACTGTCTTAAGTTTGTCAAATGTGAAATTTTAGTGTCTGAAGTTTAAATTGTTGATATTAACTATCTGAAGTTTCAACTTTGTTGTGAAATTTGACATAAGCGATCAACAACCTCAGGCCCCTTATTCTTTTGGTTCATCATTCTTCTTCTTCCACTGTTTAGACAAATGCTATTGACCAAAAATCATTCATTCTTCAACACCACCAATAACCAAAAGACTGTTTATCATTCTTCAACACCATCAATCACTTGTGACCAAAAATTCAAAGTTAAGACTGACTTAGTATGGACCTGCATATCATTCTTCAACACCATCAATCACTTGTGACCAAAAATTCAAATTTGGAGGAATACTAAGATTTACAAAACTCTGCATATTATTAAGGAATTGCTTCTTTGTTCCTTCTTCTCTAAGGAAAATTCTGTGCAGCATACTATATAGCAACCTCATCATCATAAGCAACAACAAAAAAAAACACATTATAATTCAAATTCAGATTCTAGAGTGAGCTAGCTATATATGTCGAACAAACACGAAAAATTAGTTTTCATGGCTTTTTGATACATACCACAAACTCGTCGCCCCCCTCCATAAAGAATCTTTCTATCGACCGCTCACACTTGCAAAGTGTTTCTTCATGGCTCTGTCTTTCCTGTTGTGATTCCTACCACCACCACCTCTTCCCCTCCCTCTGTTATCTCCAAAACCTCCTACTTCTTCAGATGAATCATTCACTTGACTCTCTTGCCCCCCATCTGGAAACCCTCTTCCTCTTCCCCCACCACCCAGAAAACCTCTCCCCCTTCCTCCTCTTTCACTATCTTGAAACCCTCTTCCTCCACCTTCCGGAAAACCTCTTCCCCTTCCTCCTCCTCTTTCACTATCTTCAAACCCTCTTCCTACACCATCCGGAAAACCTCTTCCCCTTCCTCTTCCTCCTTCACTATCTTGAAACCCTCTTCCTCCTCTTCTCCCCCTTCCTCCTCCTCTAGGGTTAGGGTTAGGGTTAGGGTTAGGGTTCCAACCACTGCCTCTTCCACCACTCTCTGCACCGTCATGCTCTTGCCTTTCTTCCACGGCATGATATTCCTCTAGCTTCCTTACCGCACCCATTGGTAGGTTCCCACCACGCCCAAGCCCATGGATCAGTTCACTGTGCGCTTGGTTGAGCAGAGATGCCTCACCTGCATTCGCAGCAGCAACTGAACCTTCCACCTTGTAGCTGTAATTCTTGCCGTCCTTGACATAGTACTGAGGCTTCCTCCTTGAACCCCATTTTGAATTGGATATAGAAGAAGATGAAGATCCTGATGTCTCTGTAGAACCCACATTCAACTTCTCACTGTCCTCAAATCCCGATTCAACTCCACTCAAACCAAGGTCATCAAACGAGTCATCGTACTCGTCTTCATATTCATATTGTGCAGCTAAGTTACTAATCTTCGCGGTTTCCCTTTGATCTCTCGTATCTAAAATTACAGGATCGGGCTTATCTGACCTAGACTTCCTTATGAATCTTCCAGATGAAGAAGAGGAGGATGAGGATCCCTGGATTTGCCTATCTGTGGAAGCAGATGGAGGAGCAGGGTTTTCTGAGGGACCTCTTCTATCATATTCTATAATTTTCCCCTTCCCCTTGTCTTTTGTACTTGCAGTGGTTGCAGTTTTGGGTAATGGTGCGGTTTCAAGCGAAGTGTCTAAAGACTGAAGATCTTGATGAAGAGTTCCTTCCAATATCCTCTGAATCACTTCTTCGGGATTGTGGTTATACACTTCAAGGCAAGCCACTAAGAACCCTTTACCATAATCTGGGAAAAGGTCCTTTATTTGGCTGATTTTGGATTCCAAAACCACTGCATCTTCGTCCATCTGGGCTTTGTCATTGCTTGATACTACCCGGCTGGGCATGAAAGGTGTTGCTTCAGTTGAAGGGCGCAGAGTGGACCCTGTTACATTGGATAAATATTGGAGCTGCTCATCATCTATGACTATCCACCCTGCATAGTTATTAACCGCGCAAAAGTTAAAAATCTGAATCTGTAATTGAATAATGGATCAAACTATCAAACCACTTACCACTGCTCTGCAAGCTTTGGGCCCTGCTGACAATGTCGTAACTCCTTTGGATTTTGTGAAGGAATGTTTCATGGTTTTGATTCTCTTGAACTTGCAATGACAAACTGCTTATTTCCCTAAAAGTTTGAAGTATAACTTCTCCCCTTACCATGGGATCATCTACTTTGGATGGGAGAATCTTTGTTGAGTATGGTATAATGGAACTATCCTCAACCGCTTCTGCACTCAGATAGCATGTGTCTAGCAATTTCCAACCAAATTTGACTAATCTCAAGGATAACATCTTCAAACTGATAGTAGTTGTGGATTTTACTGAATCGCCTAATAAAGTCACATCACCAGACGAATAGATGCTCTGTAGACCTTTCTGTAGAGACGGCAACAATGAATCGTGTAGCTTCACTACTGTCTGTAGCAGGTCATCATTTCCGTTGCTGTGAAATTTTCCATCAGATGACCACACATAATTAAACCTCAGCCAAATGAAATGAGACTAACTTATACAATTCTGCAGGTTAAACATTCTCAATGAAGATATAGTCACTTGCAGGGTCAGATATTAATGTGGCACAAAAAAAGTTATCCCGACTATCAGAACAGACAGGATATACCTTTTATGTATAACAGATAACCAGGCAAAGTATGCATCCCCGACTACCGAAAATGGAGAAACTGACTATGCATAACTAACTTGTACCTTGTGTCAATGGGACATAGGAAAAATACTGCTGCATGTCTGAATGCATCTAGGAAAGCATCCATGGATGAGATAGCATCATTTATGAAGTCCATCACCTATTGTCGTATAGGGAAAAAAAAAAAGTTAGACAGTTCTGAAGTCCCAATGCCAGTGAATCAGTGTTTGCGTTTAAAAGCTGAAGTGAAGAATGAGGTATTAAAAAAAACAAGGAGTTAATAATTTATGTTAGTTATACTGTTATGAAGCATTTAGAGAGGCCATCACACCTCCAAGAAGTCAGAGTGAAGCTTGTTGATACCATTGTCTTCACAAATTCCAGGGACAGATAGAATCTGCATAAAACCCAATAATTTCAATTTGGCTAGCAATTCAATGCATGGATACACAAAAGGAACGTAAAATAAATTGAGGATGACATAACACTGGAAAACTAAGACAAATAAAGTTAATACATAATTAATGAAACAAAGTGATCCCTCTAACAAGGATGAATATTATATCTAGAGTAAATAACTATAAATCTAGGGTAAATGAGTTAAGCCTGACAAAGTAATCAAAAAGTTACTCCTTAGTCATTATGAGGTTGATGGATATTCAAGAGGACAAGAAATAACACCTCCAAAGATGTAGTGCAGCGGTCCTGCATTGTCTGCATGATTCTCATGAAATGGGAAGCGATGTCTGATAAATTGTAAGTGACCCACGGCTGGGCCTTAAGTGCATTGGAGACCTGGAAGATAAATATATTGTCACCAACCAATTTTGTCATAGAAAATGAATCCCTATCTAACCTGAACCGGTACAACTAAAGCTCAATATTCTTAAGTCCTCCTTATCTGTAACATTCATTTCCTACCAAACCATTGTTTGACTTCGGTATCGAACTTACATCTCATTAGGAGTATTCAGAAAAGCCTTAACAATATTTTGGATTTACTTCAGGGCCCAAGAATAATTCCAAAGCTCCCTATATATTATTTAAGCCTTTCTGCATTTCGATATATCAAAAAGATGGATAAGTAGGAATCCAATATTGTGAAGAAATATCCTCACCAGTGACCTAGTTAGCTCTTCATTTTCATGACCATATATGGCACAAATGTCCAACAACTTAGGTAAATCAAGCAACTTCTTTTCCTGCAAGAGGGCTACACATGGAATTAATTAACAATACCAGAGTTCATACTTCATAGAAAACGACAAGTATCTAAAATATAACCTTTAAAAACTGTACTTGCATAATATGCTCCCTAAGAACAAGTTTCCAAAGTATAGATAAATGGTTCCAATCCAAATATAATAGCAACAATGGAAATTAACTGAAGAAAGCATTTCTGGTTTATGTTATGTGGAATTTAGCATAAGCTAATAAATGTATAATGCAAATAAAGAGCAGCCAACCAACCTCCATGGTCTACAGCACTTAGGGCATCAGCAGCTCGAGCACCTGGATCCCTATTCGATGAACTAAATTGAAAGAAGAAGCACAAATATGAAAATGTAGTACGAGGCAAAAGAGTGATAATGAGCTTCTCCAGTCAGATGAAACTTACATTCGATAAAGTAGCATGAAAACACGATGACTTAATTCAACGTCTCCAACAATGACCCCTGCAACTATTCCTTTGGCACTATGATGAGGGAAGTCATACCACCTGCTTCTGAACTTCAGGAAGCTATCCAGGAATTCATGTAATGAGGAATCTCCAGCAACTGCACATAATGTCCAGCACAGAAGCATAAGACTAGCCACCATTAAATCCAATAAAGGCAATAGATACAGAAAAGCCAATCATCAACAACAATATAAAAGGTAGAGCTATATCCAATTATTACCCTCTTTCCAGAATTCCCTGGGGTTCAACTTGAGCAATCGAGACAGCTCCCTGTTCAATAGATCCGCCACTCGCTGCGATTCCACAGGATCAAGTCCACCCTCACTGGCACCAAACCCCACAGCCACAGCTTCATCTTGAGGCAAGTAATTCACAAATCTACTGTTCGGATTTCTATTAGAAACCCATTCTCCACCGTCACCAAGCCGCACCCTACTTGTGGATGATGCTCCAGCTCCTCCGCTGCTCGATGAGCTTCCTCCGGCCTGCTGCGCCGAGGATCTCCTGAGGGAATCAGACAGCGTCGGGGTAGGGTTTCCATCCACAGCTGCCGCATTTTGCGATTTCGGCACAAACTTCTTCTGGCTCCTGGAATCTTGCCTGTGCTGATTGTGGGCGTAGCGGTTCGACATGGTGGAACGATCGGCAATCGATTTGGCCAAGAATTTTCCACCAGAAGCGTCTCCCGTCAGAGGAAACGATTCGGAGGTGGAGGAAGGAAAATACTTGGAGAAGAAGTTTGGCGGGTGCAGAAACGGCGAAGCCGCCACTTGATATGATATGAGAAATTGAGATTGCGTCTCTTCGATGGCTCCCACTATTTTGTAAAATTTTGACCTTTTTTTAAATAAAAAAAAAAAATCAACTTTTTAAATGGATCGCAATTTTCTTTTTTTGATCTATTTGAATTTTACCACATTTTGTATTTCTTCAATACCTCACTCAATGCTCTATATTTACAACCTGATCTAACTCGCAGCTCAACCAAATCGTCCAATATTTCTACCTTTATTAAAAAAACCAATAAGAAACTGAATCTATCAAGTTATCAACAACCCATGAAAAAAAAAAACATTTTCGGCCCAATTTCCAAGAAAAAAACTTTTTGACCAAATACACCAGACAGGAATATGTAATAACAGTCAATTGTACATTCTACATAGATATGGTACAGACTACAGAGACTGTATCTACAGATTGTAACCAGCCAGAGCAGAAGATGCTACTACCACGTTCATCTGCCATCAATCAAGCCCACTCTGAGCTAGTTTCTTTGGGCAAAACCAAAGCAACAAGGGAGTCTGGCGAATCGGGGGTGTCGATAGAGAGCATAGAGCATATTTCATCCGAGTAAGGGAGAATGAAAAGGAGCCTTGTCCATATAGCAGACATTGCTGGGATCTTGATCACACCTGCACATTCACGCTGCTTCAAGTACGATATGAAGTCCTGAAACTGCACAAACGAACAACTTTACTGAGATCTTGTACTAGACAATGTTGCTGTTGCAGGGAAATTGGCAGATGAAGAAAACAGGCAATTGAGATAACCTACCCCTTTGCAGTCCGCTACGGAAGCAGGGATCAGTCTGCATACTTCCCTCTGCACCCAAATTCAGAATTCATATTTGCTAAATAACATATGTAAATATTCAAACTAAAAATTACAATAAATTTAATCTTTTTTCTTTTTTTTTATGACAACTTCAAACGTTCCACAAAGAACGATATAGCGTTCGTCTGGCTTCTTGAAATCTTGATTCTTTATTGATTGCAACACATAACCCAATAAGTGGAAGAATCATAGTAAACAATGTGATATTTACACCACGAAATACTAGCTACTGTTTATATACCCTTTAATGTGTGAATTTATCTAAACCAAAGAGATATAAGGGAGCTCGGAAAGTGTCTTTAGACACCTCTTGAATATTAAATTATCCGATTTATCTCCAGCAATTTCAAAGCGGTGACTCCCAATAAGAGACGGATTTGACTCATTAACATTACATTCTGAATAAATATAAAAATAATTGACAATAAGAGGAATTACCCTGTGTTGTGGCGTACTCGAAAAAGTTGCCTTCACGTGCCTAAAATCAGTGCGCTTTGTCATATCCAGTTTAATAGGCCAGCTGCACAAAATATCAATCAGCACCTAAGCTTAGAGAATTACAGCCAGTTTTGGAGTCAAAAGGACATATCAATCAGAGCTCTTACTCAGCAGGTTCTGAAATGTCATTTGGGTATTTACATATGTCTGAATCCACTCTATATGCACGGATTGTGCAGTAATGGACACCGCTTTTACATAATATTCCCTGCCATTGGTACTGAGGACTCTGTTCAGAGCTTTCAACATTGGAAGATTCTAAGGAAGGCATAGGAGGAGCCGGCGGTGGTGGTGGAGAAGCGCTTGGAGGAGGGGGAGGCAGTACTGCTGAGGATGGTTGAAAATGGGGTGGGGGTGGAGGAGATGGATCTAATGGAGGTTGCATATCAGGTTGTGGAGGTCGAGGTGAAGGTGCAGGAGGCATAAAGTTTTGTTGTTCAGGATTCATCGGATTTCCCTGCATCGGATTCATAGGAGGCAGAAACTGAGGTGGGGGAGCATTAGTAGGAAAATTGGTTTGGATTGGTGGGTTTGGATTCATCGGCATGTGGTGACTCATGCCACGTGGATCCCATGGATTGGCTGGGGGGAAATAAGGACGCATAAATGGACCAGCAGCAGCTTGAACTTGCTGAGGTGGCATGGGCATGGATGAGATGCTCCCTGGTGTTGCATTAGCAGCTGAAACCATGCTACCACCTGTATTGATAGCAAATCAGCCCAACCGCTTTGTCGAGATAATTCTATAGGATTGAGAGAAAAAGTTACCTGCTTGCGAAGTTCCCATAACCATGTTTGTTTGGGAAGGATGTGCTCCAGACCCCATCGAGGTACTTTCTGGATTCAGTGAGACAGGTGCACCATGTGGCGGTCCTGCGTGACTGGTCAAAGTTATGGGGAATTGCCCTCTGTTAGAACTGAAACTCTAGGCATTCAACAGCTCAAATAGACGAAAGAGAGAGTTGATATCTTAATGCTAGAAAGTACGGTATTACTAGTAATGAACATTTGAATTTTCTTACAAAACTAGTAGAGTGAATAGTGCATACCTGAATTCTATCTGAAAGAATGTTCCAGGACAACCACGAAGATTCTTGAGAACAGTTATAGCAGCATCCACGCTGCTGAAATCAACCAACCAGCCAGAACCCTTCTGCACAGATGTCCGTGTCATCTGAACAACAGTCCCAGAATCACTAATAGCATGCTTGCAGATATCCATTAACTCATCATCCATGACACATGGAGAACTGGAGTTTGGAAGATATATCCATAGGGTGCAGGTTGGTGCTTCCTCTCTTGAGTTAGCAACATCGAAATAGGTTGAATTTTGACTGATGTTGTACTTTGAGCGCAGAGAAGAAAACAAGGAAGATAACTGAGATATTCTGCTCCTAGAACTGTCAGCAGGGCTCTGTGCAAACAATTGTGAATGTGGTGAAACACCCCCATGGCTGGACATGTTGCCAGGTATGTTGTGTGTTGGGCCTGTAGCAGATCTCGAAGGATCCATTTGAGGAACTGGGAAATTAACTTGACCTTGAGGCAACTTCCGGTATTGCCTTAGATGTGACATTACAGAAACAGCTTCTTCGGAAGTCTCAAATTCCAAGAGCAAAGCTCCTTCATTGGTTAAGTCATTCACCGTTCTAGGGCCTTTGTAAACCACTTTCCTGGATTCATTTAGAAACTCATCCCTCATCCACTGGCTTGTAATATTCCCAATATAGACAAAAGAACTATAACCAACTGCAACACTGTTTACTGCGCCCTTAGTCCCTACTCCAACGTCCAAAAACTTGATGCGCCATGGGAAGTTCCTCCTGACATAATCTCGAGCCCTTATAGAGTCCATAATGTTTCTAAATTCTACCAAGGCAAATCCTTTTCTTGGATGAAAAAAGAAATGATCTATGGGACCAAACCTATCGAGCTGGAACCTAACATGACCTTCAGATATATCTGGGGTCAAGGAACCCAACCACAGCTGCTTGGAGGCTGAGAAAATATCCACAGCTGCAGGATCACCATCACAGAACCATAATATTTGACTAGAAGAGTTACGTGCATAATTATGTCCAGGAGATGACATATCACTGGGTACATTTGTGCTAGAGGATCGTGATGGTGCCATTGAGACATCTGATATTTGCATGTGAGATGTGTCACTTCGAGCATTTTGACTTCTTCCATCAAAGGAATTGCTCCTGAAGCCTAATGCCGTTCTAGCAGCAGGTGAAAATGATTGGTGGTTCAATCCATCTCGGGGCGTGGAAGACCTATTACTTGAGAAATCCCCATGTTCTGCATGCTCAAAGTCCATTGACCTTGAGCTTCCACTATCATGATCTAGAACAATTTTAGATTGACGGTCCATCTCAGGTTGAACCACTGAGCCATGAGAAGGATACTGACCAGGAAACTGAGGAGCACGATAATTAATTTGTGATACTTCTCGAGCTGATTCAGCAGGTATGACTGGTTGATTAGAAATCCCGCGTAACCAAGAATGTTCCCTTTCTAATGAGAACGGCCCAGCCTCTCTCTCATCACTTTCAAGTTGACTATCCTCCACAATGACCACTCCTATAGATTCTAAGCATTCTTTCAAAGCTGGCAGCATTTCTGACAAAGATTTAGAAGATATCGTCTTTAATTGATTGTACATCCTGATGATCCAGTTTTTCAAGGACTTTTCTTTGCTAATAACCTACACAAAGAGGTACCATCATTAGAAGCCGTTATCAGGAATTTGAGCAACTGAAAATAACTTAAACATAAACGCCAGGAGATATATGAAATTTATCAAGCACGAACTACTCAAAATTAATGCAAGAACTACCAGTTCTAACAAGCATCCTGTTGAGTCCAACGATCTATTATCCGAAACTTGATTAAGAACCGACAGTTCCTGCTCGTGCACAACCTCATTCCTCTCTGTGCTTTTTGTGACAGAATCTATGCAGGATTCAGCTTCATCACTTTTGATATTCATAAGACAAACCATATCATCAGCATAACGCCTGCTTATCACCAGATTTAAAAAATAATGCCCATCATTTTGGATACCCTCTGCCATAGTAGACTTGAGCAGTTCAAAGCAGGCTGCGAGCACTTGCTTTGGACATGCAAACAGAATTCTGAGGATACTTATGGCCCGAAACTTGGAAAGTTTAATCAGGGAAGGTTCATTTTCCTCTGAAAACTTTAGCTTAAGATCTGAAAATATTTGATCCGAGTCTGGTAACTTAATGCTATTTCTATCAACTATCTGAAATATATCACTCCCCCCAAATGAGGATACGAAGAAGGTGAGCACATTGAGAAATATTGGGGAGCATTTGCCTTGAATAAAAGATGATGTTGGTGCCTCTAGAGAAGCAGAACAACAAATATCAACTAGACCTAGAATACAGGCTTTTGCAGTCTGAAATCCAACACCATCAATATCCTCTCCCCTTTTTATAATAGCCAGATTCCAATTATGCATATCGACCATCACTTGTGCTGCAGCTTCAAGAGCAGTAGGACAGTACGATACATATCGTGGAATGAGATCAGCCACAATACGTTGTACACTTGTACAACCTGCAACGCAACAAAATATGGGTCAACAATGTCCCTTGAGTTGTGTAAGCTTTAAGCTATTAACAAAAAAGAGAGAAGACCTAACTAGTCATTGATATAGCGATTGGAGGAAAGTGCTTCTAAAATATGTACAAAAGGAAATCAGCAGTAATAATAGATCACTGATGTCCACTACACATAATTGCAACGCCATGAGCAAGCAGCAGTACTAGCAGGGGCTCCCAAACTTTAGCAATACTGAAATTTGCCTGATACAGCGTCAAAACTCCACTTGAAGGAGTTCACTGTTGTACCTTATAGTGGACGATCAATTTAACAATACACTGAATTTTCGCATAGATCAAAATAAGAACACAATTGTTGATTCATACCAATCAAAGACAACGAAGCACTTTAAACTGTCAACAAATATCATGTAATTATTAAGGCACCAAAAGAGCGAGTATTCGAGAGCTAACCTCTTGAAGCAGTAATAAGGTAGAGATAAGCTTGTTCGAGCTCAGGAACGAGACGCGCCTCCTTCTGTGAAACGCAGAACCTAATCTTCTTATAAGACTCATACACGCTCCGTATCTCCTCTCTGTTCCTCTGCTTCACAATCACTTCTTCCTCTGAAGGCGATTGCGGTTCCGGTGGTGCTGGGGCAGCATCAGGGGGAAGCTCTGGTGGTGGCGCAGGTGTTTCAGTGTCCTGGTGTACTGGAGATTGGGGCTTTGACGCGAACGGAGGCTCCGGCGGCGGCTCGTAGAGCCTCCGTTTCTTTAAAGGCTGCTGCTCGGAAGAAGCCATGGCGACTGAGACGAGAGAGGGCGGCCGGCGCGGTGAGGGTCGTCGTGGTGTCGTTGATTGAAAATGATTATGGTGGTTTAGCGCTTGGACATAAGATGAATGTACGATTTTACCCCTACTAAGTACTAGTGGAGAGCAACCTCGTTCGTCATAGGCCTCAGTACCATAGTTGGGTCCACTTGTAGGCCCAACTAAATATTTGGTTTTTTCGCCCAATCGAAAAATTAATTTTTTTGGCCGAACAATCGAAAAAATGATTGTGAACGAAAAAAATGAAAGGAAAAAAAAATATTAATAACAAAAAAATATCACTATTTATGAAAAAAAATTAAAAATAGTTTAAATTCCCCATGTAGTAAAAATAGTTAAAACTTTAATGTTTCGTTCTACTCTACAAAGTAGCATTTTTTTATATTCTGAGTAGCTCTTAAACTTTTACACTTAATATATTTATTATATAATATAAATTATATATAAGTATCTTACTTACTACTTATTAGATAGATATATTTATTATATAATATAAATTATATATAAGTATCTTACTTACTACTTATTAGATAGATACAAATTTTATATTAAGTGCTTATTATTATTTTATTATACCGTATATATATAACTTGGGCTGATCCTCATAACACATTTCTATATATATATATATTTTTTAATATTCTTATTAGATGTGTGTTTAAATAATCTTATCCTATGCATAACAAAAAAATATTTGTGTACCACCCTAACTTTTGTATTTATTTATTTTTAACATAGATCGGCCATATTCATTCATCAACTACTAAATATATTCAATTTATTTTGATTAAATCATGGTATACATAAAGAGATGAAAATGCAGTTGACATATATATGTGGGAGAAGCGGATTTAAATTTTCACTTCTGGACTGAATGGTCGGTCAGTCACTTAATACAAATGATAAATATATTACATGATGATTTTTCTATTAGAATTGGAATACCAAATATATTTATATGTATGTATATATGTAGGAGAAATTATTAGTTGGACCCAGTCCGCCACATCAGCGTATGGACCAACCAATGAATGACCGACACGTAATAAATGTATAATAAATCAATAACTTTGAATAGCATGTGATTACAACCTATTAATTTTTCATTAATTAATCATACTTCATTTTTTTTTTCTTAAAACAATAATTTCTTTTAATAAATAAAAATATTTTTTCTAATATACAAATATATAACGTGTGTCTAATTTCTTATTTTATTTTTCTAAAACACTATTGGACATGGTGAACCCTAGAGGGTAACTGTCAATTTGCCCTCTAGGGTTCACCATGTCCAATTAGGTTTTAGAAAAAAAAACCACAAACTAATGACACTCGTATTATATTTGTATATCAAAAAATATTTTTTCATATATAAATATAATACAAGTGTCAGTTTGTGGTATTTTTTTTCTAAAACCCTATTGGACATGGTGAACCCTAGAGGGCAAATTGACATTTATCCTCTAGGGTTCACCATGTCCAATAGTGTTTTAGAAAAATAAAATAAGAAATTAGACACGTTATATATTTGTATATTAGAAAAAATATTTTTATTTATTAAAAGAAATTATTGTTTTAAGAAAAAAAAATGAAGTATGATTAATTAATGAAAAATTAATAGGTTGTAATCACATGTTATTCAAAGTTATTGATTTATTATACATTTATTACGTGTCGGTCATTCATTGGTTGGTCCATACGCTGATGTGGCGGACTGGGTCCAACTAATAATTTCTCATATATGTAGTGTATAAATGCACCCAATTAGTGGGTTAATAAGTAATTAAATTCCTTAATTTTTGTTTCATGTGCTGAAAAATGTAGTTATATTCATTATTATTGTCTCTCTTTCTTCAGGGAAGCAATAATCATTCCGAGGTTGTCTTGTTCCTTTTCATCACAGTCGTTGATGAAGCATCTGGTTCAGTCCAATGTCCATTCCATTGTAAGCAATTGGAGCATACATCCACATATCATCAGAGCTCAACAACTGTAAAATCATCATCAAACATACAAAAGATTAAAATCAGAATTCCCATTTCAAATAAAACTAAAAAAATTGAATGACATTATATATAAATATATGTATTTACCTTGATCTGAAGTTGCAGAAACTTTACATAATGAACTGCTTCTTCAAGCATGGTACTGATATCAACCTGCAAATTCCAATACAAAAACCCGACTTTAATTTATCGTTCATCAGTCGAAAAAATTCAATCTTGCTGCTTTATTTACGTGATTTGCATACCTTAGTTCCATTTGGTACAAGGTTCTGCAAGGTTTTCAATCTTTCATTGATCCTCTCTCTTCGTTTCTGCAAAATCAAGAGAATAATTTTAATAAGCTGCTATTTTCCAAGATGAACATTTCATAAAAATGAGATCGAGATCTGGGAAAACTTCATACCCTAGCATAGAGGCTCTGAGGATCGGTTGCAGCTCCTCTATTGGCCCTAGGCTTTCCATCGGAGTTAAGAGCCGAAGCTGATTCTCCATTGAGTTCTTGAGAAACAGTGTCATCCTCTGAGCTGCAGATGGTGGAAATCTGTGTTTCTTTAGCGTAACTCGTATTTTCTGCTTCGTTGAGATCGGATTTAGGGTTTTTCTTTTTCCTCGGCTGCGTGGTTTTCTTGCTCTTCTGCAAGTGCATTCAAGTTTTCTTGATGAGGATATGCAAGTTTTTATCATAACATTTTTAAAAAGAAAAATATATATTTCAAAAGGGAGAAAGAGTCCATTTTTTATATTTTTTAAAATACCCATCAAATGTAAAACTTAGAAGGTGGGAAAAAAGATATTTTTTTCAAGTAAAAAGCTAATTTTTGGGGAAAATAAGAGTTTTTTTTAGAATTTATTTCAGAAGAGAAGAAAGAGTTTATATTTTAAAAAAAAGTACCCATCAAATGTAAAACATAGAAGGTGGGGAAAAGATATTTTTTTCATGTAAAAAGCTAATATTTTGGGAGAAAAAAGAGTAAAAAGTAATTTAGTGGTAGAAAAACTGGTTTTTTTTTTTCAACTAAAAATCAACCATGTACTCTAAAAATTGCATTTTGATGCAGGATTTTGTAGTGTATTTTATACTTACATCTCTTGAGACACGAGGCTTTTTCTTTGGATTCTTGGACTTGCCATTACTGCCATCTTCTTCTTCCAATGTGCTCAAATCAGAAACAGCAGCTTCAGACTTAGCCTTCCTCTTGGACCGCGATTTTCCGGTTGCTGCAGGAACATCAACTGCTTGATCTTCTACAGGTGGTTGGATCTGATCTAGACCATTATCAGCAATTACAATGCCACTATTATAATCAGTCAAGAAAGAATCAGTTTCTTGATCTTCTTCCATCTGCGGCACCAAAACTTCGTTCGTCACAGCTTGGATCGGATCGTAATAGCAGTTGTATTGATCGGCATTAGATGATGTAATGGGTACGTAGAAGCCACTAGCCATGTTGTCGCTGCCATTACTATAGTAAGAGCTTTCTTGAAATGATGAACAGTTGAGAAAATTAGGGTTTGGAGTTGCTAATAATGAAGAACCGAACATGGCGTGATCGTCGCACATTTCCGGGATTTGGTAGTGATTTGCAGAAGGGTGGTGGCCGAGAAGTCTCTGTGCAAAATCGAGATCCTCATTGGAGAAGAGCATGGCGATCGGGTCCCACTCTGCAGAAGAAAAGGCTCCCATTGGCTCCATTGTTGTTGGATCTCTTCAACAAACCTGTGAATAGTTAGGGTTTTGGGAAAGATGAAGAAGAAGAAGGGTTTTTGTTTCTTCTTATGAAGCTTTGCAGTTTGATTGAGACAAAAAGAATTGATGGGGCCATATTTATACTAGACCAACCAGAGTTTTGGGAAAGAGTGGTTTCAGGGTTTGACTTTCATTTTTTATTTTACTTCATTAAATGATAATTCATTTTTATATGTTTAGGGTTTAGTGTATATAAGATTGTTTTTACAATTTCAATTCGGGAACTATTAGATAAAACTCTCTCTATTGCAGTGTCTTTTGTGACAATATTTATGATGTGATTTATTTTGAACATCACAACTTATTTTACCGGGTGGTCCAAATTTAATTTTATATATTATAATATATAAAGTTTATGGTCCTAACTAGTTTATGATATTGGTGAAGGGAGGAAACTAAATTAAACAAAATTCGAGGAGTCAACTGTAGGGGCCAGTACCAGAAGGGGTACAACTAAGATTGGACAAAGACACAAAGTAGTTATTCAATAATGGAATAAAAAAATAAAGGGGTTTACAAAATGAGTCATAACCCTTGCTTCTTTGGACTTATGTAGCTAAGCATGCAAACTAAACCAATCATTAACAAGTCCAAGCAATCATTGAGAAGGCGTTTAGAATTAGTTAAGTAGTTATTTATATTTAGTTTAGATAATTAGTCTAGCTAGTTTAATTGCAAATATATAATTGTTGTTCTAGTAGCCTTTTATTTCATTGCACCAAAATTAACGAGAGTGTCATATTAGTTTCTATGTTATTAAATAGTATTTTATGTTTCGACCAAGTTATTGCGGGCTGTCCGCCGGATAACTTGTCGAGATCTTCGGGTTGGATGCGAGCTAAGTCCGCCTTCTAGAGTTGTGTGCGGGCCTTAACTTCGTCTTCTGGATGAGGGCAAGTCCTTCCGGCTCTCGTAATAGATCGTCCGTCGGCACCTGCACAGGAGCGTTACCAAGCAGTCCCCGTGGAGAGGGGGGGGGTGCTTGGCGTGCTCACTCCGACGATCAACATTAGTAGTTTTCTAAAGAGAGAAAGAGAGGGTTTTTAGAGAGAAGTCAGAGCTTTTCCCAAGCTTGCCCAAAGTGATTTTGGAATGAATTCAAAATGTTTACCCCCAAGGTAGCTATTTATAGGCAACCCTGGACCGTAAACCGGTTTTGACCCGGTTCAATGTGGAAATGTGAACCGGGATGCAGGGGTAAGCTTTGGGAAAAGGGTTCTGACGCGCGTCTCAGGCGGCTGTCATGAACGGGACGCGCGCGCGGCTGAAACAAAGGTCTCGGACATATAGGAGTTAGTGTAAAAATCGGGTCTCCGTATGCGTCCGAGGTAAAATGGGGGGTGTGCGCGACACCCCCCGGGTGTGGAACTTACCCGGAATTCCCCGGTTAGCTTGAAATTGGGCTTTTGCGGTGAGTCCCGTACGTGTATGAGGTCCGAATAATTAAAACCGAGCCCGGATCACGCGTATGTCCATCACTTGCCCCCGAGTTAAACAATGGCTTGACCTTTGTTTAACTCTATTATAAGATAGGGTATATGCGTGATTCGGGCCGTCTGCTCAGCTTGAGTTTTGACCTACCAAGGGTGGATGCGTGCGGCTCCGACGAATTCCTTGCCTTAGTTTTTGAGATGGTCACGCTTGGTAACTGCATGCAGGGTCAGTAGCACAACGGACTACGAGTAATATGATAAGTGTGATCGTTTGGAGAATTAAGGTGCGAGCGCGCATGAAATCTTTCGAGCTCGTACGATGAGCTAATAAATACAGAACGTTTATGATACGATTAAAATGTATCAAAATGATAATAAATCATGCAAGTCTTGAAAAAATGTTTTTCATGTAGTGCGATAGTTTTTGGGAGCTCGTCGTCCGAGACGGTCGTCTTGACGGCGAGACGACGGTTTTGAGCGAATGAAATAGGGCCGGGTTTTGGAAAATCACATGCAACGGCCCTAATACAAAAAATCATAAACCCAACGTTTTCAAAAAGTTGAGGACACTTGAAATGACTTAGTTAAATTTATCCAAGTCATTTGATAGTTAAAAACCCAAGCCATCAACAATTTAAAAAATGAATGGTGGATAGGAATGTACCTCCTTGATGTATGGTACTTACCATGTTGTGTAGTCCCTTCTCCTCCATGATAGTTTATAAAACTATCAACTTTTGAATTGGTTGTGGTGAGAGTTTTGGAGGAGCTAAGGTAGGGATTTTGGGAATTCACTTTTGGGTGCAAGGGAGACACCATTTCGGCCGGCCACCACCAAGGGCATCACCGGCGACGCCAGGGCGGAGCAGCGGCGGCGAGGCGGCGGCGACAGCGGCGGGTCCGGCAGGAGCGGCGGCGGTCGGCTGCAACACCCGTGGGTCGATTTTAAGTCCGATTCGATCCGATTTCGAGTCCTTTTTGTCGAGCATCGATTGGTAACGTCCTCCACTCACTTTTCTTGAGGTCGATTAGACCTATAGGGCTGCACATTTGAATTTCAATAAGGTGCCTTGTAGGTGTTTGATAAAATGCATGAGTGAAGTTTTTGCTTGATTTTCAAATTTTGCTTTTGGCTAAGCTCTAAGTGTAGATAGATAGAGTTAAGGATAGCGAACTCCCTTTGTGAAGAGGTTCCTAGGTTCCGACCAACCGAGGGGGAATCGCGGAGGTTTGAAATCGGAGTTTTTCGAGCGAAAAGCTTGACCCCTTGTATCTTGACATGGGTAACTTGAAATGATGTTTCCTATTGTGATAAAGCCCCCTTGATTGTTTGTGAGTGGATTGTCATGCCCCCGGAGCTTAGGTGATTGCTTGGTAGTTTGCCTTCGTTAGTGGCTTAGTTGGCCCGAGTGTTCTTCGGGTTGTTCGGGGAGGGGTAAGTCCCTTTGTGGCGTGTAACGGGCTTGCTTGAGTGCATTTTAACTGGTTGTATGTTCCCCCGGAGCCTTGAGCCATTCTAAGGATGAAATTTGATCTAAAGGTGGTCGGATGGCATTTTGGTAATTATAACCAACTTTGTATGCCTTTGATTTCTTTAGCTCTTGAACTTGTCGCTTTGTAGAGCGCTTGAATACCTGTGACACATTGCACAAATGTATGAAAATTTGATTAGTAGGTGGCCTAGGCCTTTGATGAGCGTAAGGATTTTTGACTCCCGAGCGGGAGGGTCCCTAGCTGTTTGCATGCGGACAGTCGGTCCGTTGGGTTGAATGTCCTTGCAAAGGATTTTGATGAGTGTGGTTGATGGTTTTTGCAGGGCTTGGTTGACGAGCTTGCAGGCGCCCGATTCTGATACTTAGAGTATTCTTGATAGGAAACGGTTTCCACTTCTCCGCATAATGAGTAAGTCTCATCCTTTTGTTTCGGATAACTTTGAGGGTGAGGTTGGCGAGAGCACCATGGATTCCGATTCTGGGTCTCGAAGTGGTGTACTCTTGGGACCGTCGGGTGACCGCGTGATATTGGAGAAGACTCAGATATTTTTTCCCAACAAGCTTCCACGTTCCAAGTTTGACCTCTGCGTCTCGACCCGGGGCTGGTGGCCCGGCCTAGAGGTCTCGTATCCTTGGGATGTTGTGCAGGGAGTTGAATTTGGTCGGCCCACCGTTCCTCCAGCTGAGTACGAGGCGGTCTACCTTTCACAGTTTCGAGAAGGACTGCGGTTTCCCTACTGTCAGGATTTGGTCCGCCTTTGTCGATATTATAGGATTTCCCCTGTCTCTATTACCCCCCCAGGGTTTAGGGCTTGGACGTGTTTTCGGGTGCAATGTCATCTGAATTCCTGGGATTACTCAATAGTGTTGTTTCGAGCCTTCTACCGCCTGGGTAAGGCAGATGAGTCTGGGATGTGCACCTTCAGCTTACGTTGGCCTCATATGACCGAAAAGGGATTTTCTTCCCTTGGTTTGCGTCGGGCGGGGTGGAACACTGAAGCGCGATTCTGCAAACGGTCGGACACTTCCCAGAATAAATGGAAGTGTCAGTACTTTTTTGTAAAGGATGCAGGCACGACTTGGGCGACTTCTCACATATTGGATGCCGATCCCGTTCCACGATTTCAGGAGTTCTCTGATAGAGATAAGGTCGCTTTGAAGAAGATCCATGCGGCGAATCGGGCGGGGGAGTACAGCCCCCTTTATCGTGCTTCTGACGCCGAGCTGCTCGCGGCGGGCATTCACGTACGTCCTTCGGGGGAGGAGTTGGTATGTTTTGAAGTTTTGTAACATCTGCTCTTGTTTTCTTGTAGGTTGGTTTCTTAACAGACGCCCCTGTTTACAGGGTGAAGTTGCAGGCGAGTCTTCTCAGATTGTTCCCGGCCTAGACGATACACTTCCTGTTGGCCCGGGTATGGGACTTGTGCCTTTTAAATGTTTCGTTGAGGTTTTTCGCATGCTGACACGCTAAAGGTTTCTTTGTCGTCGTCTCTGTAGGCTTGGACTTTCCGCCGGCGGGGGGAGTTGTTCCTGTCGGGGAGCATGATGCTGACGTCCGCTCCCCGAGCGATCCTAGGAGGTTGACATCTGACGGCATGCCTCTTGCTCCTTCCTGCGACAAAGGGAAAGGGCCTATGCATGCCGGTTCGACCATGCATGTCCCCCGGTCGGGGAGCGGGCGTTCAGAGGAGGTGCCTCCCATGGCAGGTAACTGTGGTTGACTTGTTGTTGTATTAGTATGGTTTGCCTTCTCCTAATGTGTTTGCTATTGATGTGTAGTTGTCCCTACTCCTCCGGCTCTTCGCAAGTCTGATTTGATTTGCCGGCCTGATCGGGATGTGTCTGGGAGTGAGTGGGTTCCGTACTCTCAGTCTGCTGTCCGTTTTCCCAAGGATGTTTCCTTGAGTACGCCTGCTGTTGGTGTGCGTGTGGTTCAGCGGTCTGTTCTGCCGGCTGACCGCAAGACGTGCCCCCGAGATCCTGAGGCTGCGCTGAAATGTGTTGAGGAGTCACTCGCGCGCTTTGCTCCTGTACGTTGTTTTCCTTTTATGTTGGATCTATCATGTTTGTCTGACTTCTTTGTGTATGATGTGTTTGTGTTGTTGTTGTAGGTGAATGCCGTGATGACCAACCTTTCCTCTTTCGTTGTTGAGCTTGTTGAGGAGACGAGGGGTCTGCAGGATCGTCATGAGCACTTGTCTCAGGACGTTGTCGTGTTGAGGGAGAAGGCGCGCGCACATTCAGATGCTTCTTCCGAGGCTTCCGCTGATCTCAAGAGGAGTCAGGATTATGCGTCTCAGCTGGAGGCGGAGCTGTTTGCCCTACTACGTCAGGAGAAGGTTGATGA
Source organism: Clarkia xantiana subsp. parviflora (assembly GCA_036873135.1). Taxonomy (NCBI): domain Eukaryota; kingdom Viridiplantae; phylum Streptophyta; class Magnoliopsida; order Myrtales; family Onagraceae; genus Clarkia; species Clarkia xantiana. The sequence continues at coordinate 7,622,821 of JAPTYO010000010.1, read as the reverse complement.
GGAAGCGCATGTTGTGGCGCTGAGGGAGACTAAAGAGTCTCATGTTGCCCTGGGTGATCAGCTTGGAATGATCGAGTTTCCTACTACAGCTGATTATCCCAAGCTTCTCGAGAAGGCGCGTGATGATCGCATGGAGTCCTTCTCTGTGGATTACTTCAGGAGGGTACACTCCCTTGCCCCCGATTTTCCTTTCCAGAGTGCTGGTCCATATGCTGGCTATGCCCTTGGGGCTATTGCGGGGATCCGAGCGAGTGGTGGAACGAGTGGTTTGGCGGGACAGGCGTCCGTCCCTGTTGGTGATGATCGCCGGGGTGCTTTCAAAGGCCCAGCACAAGATGTTTTTATGACTGATGTCTTTGGTTCTGGCGCTCCTGACGTTGGGTCAGGTTGATCTTTCTTTGTTTTTTCATGTGTACATATGGTTGCTCCCCTTGCATGGGTGAGATTTTGACGGGTTGCATCTTGGGCTTGACTTTTAAGCTGGCTGGATGTCTTTACTTTTGAGTCCTGCTATATTATATATATATATGCCTGACATGAGATGTTAGAAAGATATAATACTAAGTATTATCTTGCATCTTCCTTTATTGTTGTCTCAGTGACTTGTTCTCTTTTTGTAAGAGTGTTGCTCTATTGAATTGTTGATTTTCTTGATCCGACGGTTTTCCTTAGGGAACTGCATCTCTGTTGGTGACGGTTGTGGATGAGTTGGTAAAACCGTCGTCCGTAGCTTTGTAAGGAGGATGATCCCCGTTGAAGTGCTTGTCTTTCTTTATGAGGATGTGAACAGACTAGTTTATTCACATATTTGATGCTGTGGCTAAGTGTGGACAGATTAGTACGTCCGACCCTTGTCTTTGTTTGCGAGGGAAGATTCCTAATCATCCGCTTGTCCCCCGACTTTTTGCAAGGATGTGAATAGATTAGTACGTTAACATCCTTGTACGATGGCGAAGTGTGGACAGATTAGTACGTCCGACACTTGCATTTGTTTGCGAGGGAGGATTCCCAATGATCCGTTTATCCCCCGATTTTTTGCAAGGATGTGAATAGATTAGTACGTTCACATCCTTGTATGATGGCGAAGTGTGGATAGATTAGTACGTCCTACACTTGCATTTGTTTGCGAGGACGGATTCCCAATGATCCGCCTATCCCCCGATTTTTTGCAAGGATGTGAATAGATTAGTACGTTCACATCCTTGTATGATGGCGAAGTGTGGATAGATTAGTACGTCCTACACTTGCATTTGTTTGCGAGGACGGATTCCCAATGATCCGCTTATCCCCCGACTTTTTGCAAGGATGTGAATAGATTAGTACGTTCACATCCTTGTATGATGGCGAAGTGTGGATAGATTAGTACGTCCTACCCTTGCATTTGTTTGCGAGGACGGATTCCCAATGATCCGCTTATCCCCCGACTTTTTGCAAGGATGTGAATAGATTAGTACGTTCACATCCTTGTTATGAGGATACTTCAACTCCTTGTATGCGTCTAACGTCCTTTGTTTTGGTTTGTCATGGTGAGCCTCGCTTAGTCTTGCTTTGATATCTTTTTGATGGCTTTTCTTGTTGGTTGCCCTTTCTGCGTATAGGGTTAGGGCCTTTGTTGGTGATGTATGTGGCTTGTTCCTGGTATTGGACCGGGGAAGCTTGCCATTACACAGTGATTTTTCCTACGCAAGGAGTGAACTTCATTAGTTCTCTTGTTTATTTACAAAGGACGTGCATGGATGGAGTCAACTGATCTCCCATCCTAAATGTTCTACTCAGCATTTGAAAAGTAAAGATAGAGTATGTGCATGTCATAAGGGAAGGGTTATTCCCTTAGTGACGGTTTGATAAAGCTGGCTTCCTGCATGAAATGTGGGAGCGCAGAGCTCCTTGTTTGATCAGATCCTCGATTTTGTTGCGAAGGGAGGGGCAGCCATTTGTGCTGTGACCCCATTTGTTGTGATAGTGGCACCACATTTCTGGATTCTTCCCGAGGAAGGCAATTTGGATCTCGCTTGGAGGAGGTAAAACATCCTTCAGGATGGTCTTGAATAACTCTTCCACCTCTATGTTTAGAGGTGTATATTCTCCATCTTGGTTGTTGTTCAAGTCTTGTCTTGCACGCTCTTGTTCGCGCGCCTCCTCGTGTTCTGCAGGTGGGCTGAACCACCCCAGCTCATTTGCGACTTCGATTGCCGTTTCCATCTTCTCCTTTAGGTCAGCCATAGACTTGGTTGTTCTCCACCCTTGTGTTCGTCCAAATAGGAGAAATGTGGGTGAGTTCATGTTCAGGAAAAATGCATTGATCACGGCTGACTTGTCTGCAAAACTTGAAGTTGCGTTAATAGCGAATCGCTTGAAGTAGTTTTGGATGGATTCTGACTCTCCTTGTTTGATGTCCCATATGCTTGGGAGCATTGGGGTTTGAAGTGTTGGGAGTTTTTCTTCTTTGGTCATCATCTCGTCAAATCGCCTTTCGACTTCAGATTTGGAACACTGTCCCCTTTCAATGACTGCAATGTCCAGGCGGTTCTTGCATCTTAGGGCGTTGACGTAGCATTTTCGTGCTGTTGTCTGATCGCCCAAGACTTCACCAATTCCTCCCCTTAAGCGGTATTTCAGCTTTTGATGTGCCGTTGAAGGCACCATCTCGTAGGGGTTTATCGTTGTTCTCCCGAGAATTCCATTGTAAGCGCCTAGGCTTTCGACGATCACAAAAGTGATGTCGACTTTCATTGCGTTCCATCCCTCTCCTATCACAGTAGGAAGGGTGATCATTCCCAGTGGGTATGTAGCAGCTCCAGCAAAGCTTACTAACGGGAAATTTCCCGGCTTCAGGTCTTCTCTTTTCATTCCCAGCTGTTCGAGGACGTTAATATGGAGGATGTCTGACGAGCTTCCTCCATCGACTAGAATTCTTTTGACATCGAACCCGTTGATTTCCATCGTTATTACTAACGCGTCATCATGTGGGTAGACGATGTGTGCCATGTCTTTTCTCGAGAATCCTATCACGAGGTCCTCCTCTTCTGGTTTCTTTCTTTTTCCATACTTGGGGAGTGTGCTTGCCTGCGCAGCGTAGACATCTCTTGTGTTGGAGACTTGTCCTCCTGCAGCTGGACCACCATGAATGACATTAATGACTCCCCTCTTTTTAGGAGGAGGGTTGTCAGTGGTCTTCTCCTTTCCTTTTTCCTTTGGCGTGAATTTTCTTTTCACCTTTTCGATCTTTCCCCCCTGATCGACGTAGTGCTTAAGTCCGCCTTCTTGTATGATTCGATTGATTTGGAACTTAAGGCTTCTACAGTCGTCTGTTTCATGGCCGTTGACTTCGTGGCTTTCACACCACTTGTCTTGCTCCTTCCCTAGCTGACCCTTTCTGAAACCGAATGGCTCTTTCCAGAGGTTTTGCTCTTTCATTTCTTTCAGTATGACGCTCAGGGGAGCATTCAAAGGGATCAGCTCGATGGTGTTGACATCTGCATTCTTGTCTTCTTCAATGTTGAATGTTCTTTTCTGGGGCGGAGTCCATTGTTTTTGTTGGGGGTTTTGATTCTGCTTCGGGGGGCCTGGCTTGCTTTCATCTTTCTTGTTGCCGGGCTTACCCCATTTGTCCCGTGCTGTCATCTTGTAATGCTCAGCATCGATGTACTCTTTAACTCTTGCCACGAGTTCTTCCATTGTTTCCGCAGGTCTTGTAGAAAGCTTTTGGCCTAAGTCGTACCCGTGCCTACCCAGGTTTCTGACAAAGGCATGTATGATTTCTGTCTCTGCGATGTTCGTTTGGATTTCCGAGATGTTTTGATTGAATCGGATGTAGTAGCTTGCGAGGGACTCATTCCACTCTTGCTTGACGTCATCCAAGGCATTTGATCCTTTGATAATCGAACGTTCTCCCATGTAACGTTGGATGAACTTTTCTTTGAGGGACTGCCATGAGTCTATGCTTTTCTTTGGCAGGGAGAAGAGCCAGTGTGCGGCTGGTCCGCCTAACGTTTGGGGGAACGTCATGGCTATGTGGTGAGGGTTGTCTGTCCTTCCCAAAAGCATTACTTCATGTTGCTGCACATGTTCTATTGGATCTCCCTTGCCTCAGTATTTTTCCGGCCTTAGATTATACAGTGCGTCTGGGACGCGACTGTACACCAGCTCATCAGTGAAAGGGTGGGATGTGGTGTCCACCAATGTGTTCATCCCTCTCATTTTCCTTTCTTTTATCTTCTTTTCAATCAGCTTTTCTAGCATCTCCTCCGTCAACCCGGTGATTGGGTTATCCTGATTTTGGGGGTATGCTTCTTGTCCCATGCTTGCGCCTTGTTGGGGAAATTGCGCCTGCGTCGGGTTATACTGAGAATATCCACCTTGATATCCCTGGAATGTTTGGGACGGCTGCCTCCAGGCTCCTTCACTGTATGGCCCTGCTTGGTAGGGTGTTTGTGAGTGCGAAAGCTCCTGTCTTGTCCACTGCTGGGGGAACTGCCTGCTCTGCTGTGCATTCCCGTGGAAAGTCGGGGTTTTTGAGATTGTAGGGCCTCTCTGCTGAGGTGCATTCATCGGAGGCGTTTGCCTTGGTGGCGGGGGCATATTTGCTTGTTGCGTGGGAGGGGGCGGTGGCGCCCCGTATCCTTGGTTGCGCAGGGCTTCTCTTAGATGAAGCAGCTGTTCGAGTGCTGCCATCATTTCCGGGGTGACTGTGGGTGCAGTCTGTGCCCCTGGTGCTTGGTTGTATGCTCTCGCGTTTGGCATTCCGTATGGTTGCTCCTGCGTATTGAAGGTTTGGTGGGCGAAACCTGGAGGAGCGTTGGTTTGCTGTGTGCCTCCTTGCGCGTTACTCCGAGAGTGTACGCTTCTAGTCGGCATAGACGAGGCGACTGAGGCCTCGCCTTGGCTCTGCGGGGGAGCTCTCTGCGGAGGAGGTCTCATGCTTGACTCTGGAGCCGGAGTTTTCCTTGGACGTCCTGGTCCTCTTCTCTTCGTCTTAGTCGGCGGTGGCTGCTCGTTGCTTGCCATGCTGTTGGTTCTGTGGGTGATCCGCAGACGGCGCCAAGTGTTTCGACCAAGTTATTGCGGGCTGTCCGCCGGATAACTTGTCGAGATCTTCGGGTTGGATGCGAGCTAAGTCCGCCTTCTAGAGTTGTGTGCGGGCCTTAACTTCGTCTTCTGGATGAGGGCAAGTCCTTCCGGCTCTCGTAATAGATCGTCCGTCGGCACCTGCACAGGAGCGTTACCAAGCAGTCCCCGTGGAGAGGGGGGGGGGGTGCTTGGCGTGCTCACTCCGACGATCAACATTAGTAGTTTTCTAGAGAGAGAAAGAGAGGGTTTTTAGAGAGAAGTCAGAGCTTTTCCCAAGCTTGCCCAAAGTGATTTTGGAATGAATTCAAAATGTTTACCCCCAAGGTAGCTATTTATAGGCAACCCTGGACCGTAAACCGGTTTTGACCCGGTTCAATGTGGAAATGTGAACCGGGATGCAGGGGTAAGCTTTGGGAAAAGGGTTCTGACGCGCGTCTCAGGCGGCTGTCATGAACGGGACGCGCGCGCGGCTGAAACAAAGGTCTCGGACATATAGGAGTTAGTGTAAAAATCGGGTCTCCGTATGCGTCCGAGGTAAAATGGGGGGTGTGCGCGACACCCCCCGGGTGTGGAACTTACCCGGAATTCCGGGTAAGCTTAGGCTTACCCGGAAATTCCGGGTAAGCCAAGCTTACCCGGAATTCCGGGTAAGCTTAGCTTACCCGGGAATTCCGGGTAAGCTTAGCTTACCCGGGAATTCCGGGTAAGCTGGGACTTACCCGGAATTTCCGGGTAAGCTAAGCTTACCCGGAAATTCCGGGTAAGCTTAGCTTACCCGGAATTTTCCGGGTAAGCTAGACTTACCCGGAAATTTTCGGGTAAGCCCCCCGGGGATGCCGGGCAAGTTCGAACTTGCCCGGTTTTCCCCGGTTAGCTTGAAATTGGGCTTTTGCGGTGAGTCCCGTACGTGTATGAGGTCCGAATAATTAAAACCGAGCCCGGATCACGCGTATGTCCATCATTTTATAATTCTAATATCTACAAAAATATATTTAGTTCTTTTAATTACTATAATATAGTTACTCTTCAATAACGTAATCAAATATGGATAACTTTTTCAACGGTATTTTAATTTACGAATAAATTTTTTCATGTGAAAGTAGATTACCTTTTGAATGACATATGACTTCAAATATTCCTAACTTTCGTACATCAATGTAATTAATTAATCAAAAATAACATAAATATATTCTTTTAATATATTAATTTAAAAAAAATGTGTTTTCGAATTAATGATATTATAACCTAAATTTTGTTTATATTAGTAGAATCTCGCGCAAAGTGCGGATAAATGACTAGTATATATATAGCGCGTTATAATTGCTCACATAAAATGGTATTAATATTGCTTTCAAAATGTAAAGGGAGTGTATTAAAACTACACCTCAACTATTTTTAAATTTATTTTCCTTAATTATTTGAAATCATTTTAACGTTAATTATTGTTATTTGGTTCTTATCTTAATTGATAAGTTATAAAGAAGGGATAATTAAAAATACATTATCTTCAGCAGCCCTATAAGTCATGGGATGGGCATAATTAAACTTTATTTTTGCCAACCATCAATTAAACAAAAGAAGCTTCGTATAGAGCAACTGCATTTTATGTAATTCAAGTAGCAAGGTCCGACGTCATTGTGAAGTGATACAGTTTAAATCGTGAATTCACCTGTCATTTTAAATATTTGTAATAATTTATAGTTTTTCGTTTAAAAATTTCACATCATATCATATAGAGTATATATATATAATTAATATTATCAACATGAAAAATAAAAATGCAGTATTTCACAAGGTTCGTCTAAACATTTTTGTTTTTCAGATTGATAATATTGTAAATACAATTGTTATAAATCTTAACTCCATTATTTCCCATGATAAAATACATATTCATGAGTGGCAAAAAAAAAAAAAGTAACATATTTATGGATTAATAATAAATAAATATAATTAAATCTCTATTTATATCCCTAAATTAGCACAGGAGGTGGTCTAGGGTTATAATTACAATACAGGAGGCGACGAATCAGTGCACACTGTTTTTTTTTTTTTTTTGGCCAAAGCACACTGTATTGAAGTTAACTTGGGAGGGCGTGTCGTCATTTATTAGCTTAATATTTTATTGAGAGTTTATTAATTATTATTATATTACACAATAATAATAATTACAAATGATGAATTGATGATAGTTAATATAATAATATATAAGAGAATACAACAAAGTTGATGATAATAAATAATAATTAATGAAGCAGAAAAAATTGATCCCCATGGACGGCCTGCCTTGCCACATCGTGGGAATGAGTTGGTTCCATAGTTAATTGATTTAGACCCGACAATGGAACCGATCTTCTCGTTCCTCTGTCTCCCTAATTATCTGAGATCAATTAAGTTTACAAAAATGATTAAAATAAATTATAATAAGAAAAAGTAAATACGAGACATTAATTTTAATTTATTCTTCCTAAAGGAAATTAACTTTTATCATGAAAAAAGCAAAATCAATTCCATACGAAACATATACTCCTTATTCAACAAAATTTTAAAGTTTTAAAATATAGAATTTTAAGATCCAACTATTAAAAAAAAAAAATCTTCATATATATAGGGTTATATGCATCATAACTCTTAAAATTAATACAACTATATATATTATGCATTTTTCAGATAATTTTTTTTATTCAAAACCATAAGAGAGAAATTCGAGAGTATTATTATTATTATATGAAAAGGGTGGGAAATTAATCAAGAAGCTACATGGCTAGCTAATACATCCGCGTAATATTGGCTGAAAAAATACATACATCCGCGTACATATTATTTTAACGTTATTATTCGTCCAAGTTGAAGTGTATGTAAAATTTATATTTTATTGAGGAATGGACGATCTTTTACGCGCTAATTAATTTTATCAAATACACACTTTTTTAGGGTTTATTTTTCTCTATATAGAGAGAGATTATTTACTACAATAATTATGTTATTCAAAGTGTTGAACTTGGGTGTATTACTTTAATATAAATATAAAATAAGTTAATATAACTATCTCGATACGTCGGCATTGCAGCGTGGCTGATTTTGTCGCTGCTAAATCTCCCTCGAGTCTGTGAATCAATGAGTAACCCATGTATAATATAATCCAAATTCATAGGGCACAATAAACATATCGATCGACGAACCAAAACCATAGGACCTAGAGAGTAAAACCCTTGATTTTAATGTTATATCTAAACTAGGTTTGGAATAATAGAACATCCTTAATGTAACATCTTAAATTCGAGTGACTTTCTGCACTAACTTAATGTTTTTTATTTATTTTTTAAATATAAGTTGAGGTGAAAATAATGAAAAATATTAAGAACGGATGTCACATCATTTTCAATCCGCCATGTCACTTTTTTATTATAAACTTGTGTTAATCAGTGTAGAACCACAACCATGTAATATAGTGTGCTGGTTCAGCGCCTCATCCCTTAACCAGAGGTCAGGGGTTCAAGCTCCGCTAGTGACCATGGGAATGGAAAAATATTCATGGCCAGCACCTTACCCCTTACGGACTGACCCCGGTGCTGCCCTCCTGATGGGGCCCACCTAGGATCACCCCGCGGGAAACCAAAAAAAAAAAAAATGTAGAACCACAACTCACAAGCATTGGCAAAGTCTAACATTTTATTCCTTTTAACTAACATTTTAATTGTGTAAAAGGATAAGCTACAAGAGCTGAAATGATTTATTTAAAGTAAAATACATTGTTTATAAAGAGGGTGCTAATTAATGTGAATCGTGGCATATGTACATGGCTTGGAATATATTGAGTGATCTTAGCTAGAGAATTGATTAGTACTAACTTAGTGTACATTTGAAAGATTCCGTACATCCACTCTAACCCTAAACGACTTTATAACCCTAAAATTAAAACCATTGATTAATTCTCCCCCACATCTCATCTTATTGAATCTTATAAATTGATGCCCACACAGTCTGGTTAATCCCTCATTAGGGGGACAACAACCCGGTCGACGATATCCTCTTTATGATATATATATATATAGCTTATAAATTAATTATATGCGTATATATACCTTATCATACACATGCACTTGATTAAGCTTCGTGTGGATAGCAGGCTTTTTTAAACGGAAACGGAATAAGATGATGATGATGATTATAAATATTTTCTTTATTAATTGGGTACATTATGTCCTTTTAGACGTTAAAACTATATATAGAGGGATATATGATTTTATGCACTCTCTCTCCAATTTGAGAGGATTTGAAGAGAAAATCTAATAATTGTATACTTATGATTAGTTATTTTTTCTTATATTATGATAATATTAAAATGATAATTTACTCTATTTACACAAACCATATTCTTACATTTTATTTTACGATATGTTTGTTTACAATAATATATAAAGAATATGAATTGAATCAAGATGAAATTATTTTGTTGCAAATAAATAGAAATTTCAATGAATAATCATTCTTATCATCTCCTTAAAGAGTTAAGAATGACTATTACATTTATCATTCCTATTTATATATTTTATTCTATTTCTTCATTCCATTTACCAAATATGTTGTTAAAGGGAAACTCAATTATAAATGTCTAGGGGCAGCACTCATAGCATATCTCATCCGGATTCAGATATCCTGCCCCACTTTTTCTGCTTTAGATTGTGCCTTACTGTTAAAATTTTGACATGTGTTCTTAAATTTTATAGTTTCCTTCTAGGGTGCACCAATACCAATAAGATTTTAGAAAAAAATCACAAAATTAATTACACCCAGGACACGTATCAATATCTTAATGGTGAGACACGGTCTTAAATATAAAAAGTGGAGTAGGGGATCCACATCTCATCTACACCACTATGTATTAGTACGTAAATAGTAATATCTAGGGATCACTAGTCGGTTACCAGCTCAGGCCACCTCAACATAGCCCTTTGGTAGATTTACATTTAAATGATGTCATTAGAGATTTAATTTTCTACGCTTAATAAAATAGCGAAAGTATAAACTAACTTTAACATGCATAAACTTAAATTTTATGATAAAAGTGTAATGACAATTAATTAAAGAATTGGACAGGCTAATAATTAGCTAGATACGACATATTCATGGTGATGGCGGTTTTGTTTGTTTTTGGTAGGTAAGAAGGACAATCAATGTAGGGAATGAACTGAAAATAGTAGATTACATTCAATGCATCATCCACCTACCTGTGATATATATGAATAAGGAAGCAACTAATTTTCAGTTTTTTTTTTTTTTTCACGACTTGGAAGGAACAAGGAAATCCACAACACAGCTGTATAGATTAAAGATATGTCGACATTACTTTTCCAATATTATCCCACTAATTTAAATTAATTAAACACTCCCTCCCTAATTCAGAAACCCTTTATTTTGCTAATTATGTCACTCCCAGAGTAATTAATTAATTGATCTTAAAAATAATAAAATTTTAAATTAAAACAGAAAAAATGTAATCAGTTTTAAAGACCAGAAATCTCATTTAAGTAAGGTTTAATTATTAGATAATAAATAAGTGATAAACTCATGATCATGCTTCAAGTAGGATTATCGAGTCAAGTTTACTTAATTAGTACATGGGATCCCTTAGTGTATATATATATATATTTTAGCTTCATCTCCTGGCATATTTTACCCATAGACAACTAGAACTTATTAAAGTAATAAGTAATTTTTCAAGTAACCCTTATTTATATAGATATATATATATATCCCATGCATTAAAGAACAGACTTTATTCTGGAGTAGCTAGCTATCGCCCTCTCGGTAATATGCATCTTAATTTTATAAAAAGGAAAAAAAAATTGACTTTTTTTTACAAAATAAATTAAAATAAACCGGCATAAAACTCTTTACTCAATAGTATAAATAACTCTTTGCCCCAAAAAAATATCAGTATAACTACGTAAAAGAAAAGAAACAAAAATCAACAAATAAGTTACATCGGGGACGTGTAATCCTCCGACAAGTAAATATATAATTTGCTAGTAATTAGCCTGGGTAAGCAATAAATTAATTTGAGTTAATAAAACAGAATTGTTGCAAAAAAATATTAATAAGAGAGAATAATATACAAAAATTAGCGATCGTGTAATCTTTTGCCTCAATATACGTATACCTGATATATAATTAATATCTCAAGATCCAACTGTAGTTCTACCAAAAAAAAAAAACAACTGTAGATGTTTTTTTTCTTTTCCCAAACAACTGTAGATGATGGCAAACTAGTTTACGTGGCTGTATTTGAACCAAACTCCAACTCCTCTCGTGCGAATATTAATTATGTGATGATTTAGGAAATTGTATTGGACCTCCCCATTGCACGACCCTCAAATTCATCCCATAATGTTACTATATATTCAAAGATCCATTAACCTCTATAACATTATTTATGACAAATAATATCGAATAAAAATAAATGTATATTTAAATCTAATCTAAGACAAAATACATATACATATACATTGTCCAAAGGTAGAGAGCCAATGAAATCTGATTTTATTCCATCCACCAAATTCTTTTGTCGGCCTGCTCTCATAAGCTGTCACCTTTTTCTTTTCTTTTTTTCAATAAAGATTATATATAATAATCGTACACATCGGTTAATTAATATGTATTTTACGTGTATTTATACTCGTATATACTTATATATATTAATAATTATTTTATTATTCGACTCACCACGTCTTAAACTTAAAGTAGACGACAGCTTCATGGTGTGTCCTTTAATAAATAGTCCGATACCTTAATAATACTATAAAATATTTTAACATCCATCCAAGGATTGCCACGTTAGCCGTTTGTGGATTTGGCCACGTTTTTATGTCCACTGTGTTGCACTAAACCTTCTCTTAATTATTATTATTATTATTATTTTATTATTATTATTATTATTATTGTTATCGGATATATATATAAATGAATTACTCCGGCAACCATAATGATACGAGTTTAACTTTTATCATCGCATTGTTAACTGATTGATCTATTAAATATATATATATATATTGAAAGAAAATAGTTGTTTATAAAGTGGAAAGATAAATGTTGTTATGTATTGCTATATGAATTTATAAGTGTTTTTTTATTAAAATTTTACAAATTTTTTTCACATATTCTAGCATCGCTCGTATATATTACTGTATGATTGCATATTAATTAAACATAACTATCACTACTCATTTAATTACAAATCATAAGATAATAATAATGACAAATTTAATTAATTTTAGTAATTGTGGATATTTCCAATCACCTCATTTTCTCGATATTCCGAGTCGTGTAATTATTTTACATAAATTCAATTACACCCGTGGTAATAATTCAAACATACGAGATACAAGTGACATTTAATTCTCAATAAATGTTGTCATCAAACCATGCTTATATGTATATTTAATAGGTTTTTTGGTCCAACATTTTTTACAACTTTTAAAATTTGTTTCAACTTTTCTTTTTCCTTAGTTTTGTTACCATATGTTTGACAACTTTTGACTTTTGGTTAATCTGTTAGTTGACCGTCAGCTTGACCGTTAAATAGTCACGTGACTTGCACATGCCTAGCCCCAAATTTTATTTTGTTCAGTTTAGTCCTCAAATTTATTGTCCTAACTTTTTAATTTTGCAATTTAGCCCTTAAACATTATGAACCGCGCTCTAGGACTAAATTGACCTATCCATGGTCTGACTCATGGCTAGGTCGGACCATGTTAGGGTCGCCAGAGCTAAACCGACCCTAACCACCTAGCCATGGGACGTACCATGGCTAGGTCAATTTAGCATTAGGGTCCAATTGGGTAGTGCTAAATTGACCTAGCCATGTTCCGACCCATGGCTAGGTCGGAACACGGTTACAGTCACCTAGGTCCGGCGACCCTAGCCATGGTCCGACCAAGCCATGGGCCGGACCATGGCTAGGTCAATTTAGTCCTATAGTGTGGTTGATAATGTTTAAGGGCTAAATTGCAAAAATAAAAAACTTAGGACAATAAATTTGATGACTAAATTGAACAAAATAAAAATTTGGGGCTAGGCATGTGCAAGTCACGTGACTATTTAACGGTCAAACTGACGGTCAACTAACGGATTGACCAAAAACCAAAATTTGTCAAATATACGGTACCAAAATTAGGCCCAAAAAAAGATGTTAGACCAAAGCTCAAAAGTTTTCAAAGATGTTGAACCAAAATACCTATTAACCCCATTTAATAATATATGTGAAGATTTCTATCTCTAAATAAGTGTGGGCATTTGTTGATAATATATATTTATTAAACCGTAAGTATTAGACTTATAAGTTATATATAGATTGATTGATTGAGCAATATTTATAGTATTTATACTGCAAATGAGTCATTCCATCTAATAAACTATACTCCATTTAATAAATTAGTTTATTAAGTTGGACTCTTCTATTTAGCTTGTAACAATTAATTTCAGAATTAGATTTTGGAGTGGTCAGTGGTGCCATGGAAAAGCAAGATGTGACTAATGTGTAGCCGTGAACAATAAGGGCTCGAAGTTGTGTCTTGGAAACACCGGTTGTGATCATCGTGACCAACAATGTCATTTGGTATCCTTAAGGTGGACGAATGGTTTGTACCACATTTGTTATATGAGTTGTTATATGAGCAACCATTGTATTATAAAACTAAATGGGGGCATTCCAGTTAATAAGACTAATTTATTGAGTTGAACACTCTATTTAAGGAGATTAATGTCTTTATGGTCACGTCTAGTTCTTCCGGATTGAAACATTACTCCAACTCAATAAATTAGTCTATATTAGGTAGAATGACTCTTGATCATATGTATATATAACCAGTGTAGTATAAGTATCCTCTCTTACAATGGACAATAGATCATAACATAGAGCTAATAGTCAAAACATCATCAATTATAAACATCAGAATAATTACTTAAATAACGATATACCTTATAATAATAAATAAATAAATATACCATAAGGTAATGGTAAAAAAAAACATCGATGTGTTGTTCTATTATTATTATTATGATTATTGTTTATTTATTATTATTATATTTTACCTTTTATTTTACTCGTGAAGTCACTAATAATGCTACCGTTTGAACTTTGATTGCAGGGTTTATTAGTAATTTAGTCGATTTTTTTTTTCAACGAGCATAATTATTGTAAACATTTATTACATCTCCTTAATTAACTTCTAAAGCAAAGCAAGCGATTACCATGTTAAGTCCGCCCCATTAATAATTTTATTGGTAGAACGTTGTTAATATTATCATTAGGGAATTAATTAATCATGTTTCTGTTCTAAAGATAGAATAGCTAGGGTTATTCCCCCTAGAGTCCTAGATCATTTATTAAACTCAGAATAATGTCAACGCGGCTAATATTTATTTAGTAATAATAATAATAATTACACATAAACAAGAGTGAAGTCTTTGGCCAAAATAAAAATAAGAATGAAGTCAAAATATTCGGACCTTTCATATTTTAAACTAATTTGCTGGCCAAAAAAAAAACTAATCGGATTAAATTAGATAATGATATACACGAGAAATCATATAATTTTAATGTTTGAAGTTAATTAAGAGCTTCTAGTGCAAAATAAAATGGGTAGTATATTCATTGTCACATGTAAGAATAAGAGATCATAAACTTTAAAACGTGTTAAAAAAATATATGTTATCAAATAATATTATATAACTTTGAGATATACATGTTTGCTTCTAAATATGATAGTATTACTAAATTATGAATATCATAATCAAAGATCCATAATATTTTTATGATTTACAAACAATTTATTCTTATGTAAAAGTATATGTGAATAGCTTTCTTATGACATATGATATCGTAGATTTTTAACTACGTACACTACTTTAAAAACTAGTAACTTTAAAAACTACTTTAAAAAAATAAGAGACTTTAAACTTTAAAATGTGTTAAAAAAATACATATTATCAAATAATATTATATAATTTTGAGATATACATGTTTGCTTTTATATATGATAGTATTATTGAATTATGAATATCATAATCAAAGATCCATGATATTTTCTATGGTAATCTGATTTACAAACAGTTTATTCTCATGTAAAAGTATATGTGAATAGCTTTCTTATAACATATGATATCGTAGATTTATAACTTACGTACACTACTTTAAAAAATATTAATTGACAATAGATGCATATATTCATTTGATATATTAATTTATAAAAGAGTCTTTATATAAACGTGTGTGAACTAAAATTATAATATAAATTTTATTTAAATAGCATCTCGCATAACCTGCGAATAAGTTACTAGTTAACAATTAATATTAACCCATGTTAATTCACGTATGATTAGCTCGTCCAATAAATTTATAGTTTCCTTGTAATTACTTGGAAAATGGAATCGAAAATATATTGGTAAAGAATAATGTATGCATATTACTCAAATATAAGATATAAGTTTAGAGGTGTAATTTAATTAGTGTTGAATTATGGAGTGTCATATCCCGAAGTGTTTATAAAAATTCCAAATGTTTAGCATTTGATAATGACATCTTAACATATCCATATTGTTGACACTTTACACTGCCTCTTCAAAAGTCCAAAGCATCAACACACTTTGTATTCTTAAATAGAAAGGTCTTCAATATATAAGGATTACTCCTTACTTAAGACTCGTAACTAACCCCTAATAATATTTCTTAATTAACAAATTCCCATAATAATATAATATACATAAACATAAAGAGTTATTATCTTGGTCTTCTATCTAACCTATCACACTTACTAAAAAAATAAATGGAGGCACCGACCAACCATTTATTATAAAAATGTAAATAGTTAGTTGAAAAAAAAAAAATCGTCAACAGCAGGGTTCGAACCTGCGCGGGCGAAGCCCAACAGATTTCAAGTCTGTCTCCTTAACCACTCGGACATATTGACTCTTTGGTATTAGTTTACTATATCAAATATTAATTATTTTTCTGTAAATCATGAAAACATGAATGATTGATCCAACAAAGGCCCTAAAAAGTAAATGGGCCTTCTGTATTATTGTTTAATCTATATAGTGATGGGTTTATCAAATTGCTAGTAATCAATCTAATACATTGCTATCTAAGTTTTTTTTAACATTTGATCAGCTTAAATTTCACTTATCATGGTTAATCCCGTTAGTATTTCCGTACATATTAGATGGAATATCCACGATACTTCGTGAAGAAAATACATAAATTTCGTTCGGCTTCACAAACATTAACCAACAACCTTTTTTATCGCCCAAACATAAAGAAGTAATTTTTTGAATGCCCAAACATTATGTAGATTTGCCACATTTTTATTAATCACGTGTTGGACATATGACTATTTCGTCGAAGTTGGACGAAAACTCTAACAGGACTAACTATTTTTATACATATGAAACTTCTTTAAATCTTAAATATCATACGAATATTCTTATGATTGTGCTGGGTATTTTTGCAGAAGCCTGCATTTTGTTTTTTTTTTTTTTTTTTTTTATAGAAAAAAGTTGATTAAAGTGCACATTTTCTTCAAAGTTTATATAACGACAATGGAGAAATGGTATAGTCATTATCATATATATATATATTTTACATACAATATTTATTAATTAGTGCATGCATCATTTTCATTTTCGTGTAAACTTTAATACCAAAATAGTATTAATGTGATTTTGTGTTTGATTATGATACCTGAAGAACAACATAATATTTTTGAACGAAGTCAAATATGAAAGGCATCACATATGTACTCATATTTATTTAATAGTTAGTTGTTACATAAATGCCCTATCCTAAAGCTCTAAAACGACTTAATATAATTTCTAATTATATAAAAAAAGATAGATTAAAAAAATAAATAATAATGTAGAAAAAATGGGTTGTAATTTTTTTTTTTTTTTTTTTTTTTTTTTTCAAACGGCCTGTAAGTTTAAATGAGAAGTTTTGGATGGAATATAAAGTATAAGTATTGCAATTACAATTTAAGCAAAATAAAAAATAATGAAATATGTCGTTGATAAATAAAAATCACTTATTTTTACATGGGCCAACAAAATTAAACGAAATAAAAGGCGATGTGGATAAATAATAAAGCTTAAAGAGTATTTAGTGTCATATGTTTAACCATGGTTGACTTTTGGTTCAATGAGTTTTTTTTGTATGCTTTTGGTGTCATATGTTAGAGAGGTTGTATGTTTTTTGTTTTCCGTTAGTCAACAGTTAATTTGACAGTTAAATACTTTTATTTTGTTCAATTTAGTCCTCGAATTTATATTCCTAAGATTTTATTTTTACAATTTAGTATCTATTGTTTGCTCTAGTCACCGCCTAAGGCCGTCGGCCACCGCCCACCACCACCCAAGGTTGTCGACCACCACGAATAGGAGCCGGCAACCACGAAACGGCCCGACCATCGCAAATCGGGACCGTTCACCATCAATTGGTGGTGGCTACAACCCTAAACGGCGCCGGCCGCCACCAATTGGGGTCGCCGACCACCACCACCCAAGGTTGTCGACCACCACGAATAGGAGCCGGCAACCACATAACGGACCGACCATCACAAATCGGGACCGGTCACCATCAATTGGTGGTGGCTACAACCCTAATCGGCGCCGACCACCATCAATTGGGGCCGCCAGCCCCGATTATGGGCACATAGAGCTCCATTTCGGGGACCTCTGGCTCCGATTTAGCCACAGATGGCTCAGTCAGAGACATAGAGCCCCGACTAGAGCCACAAAGGGCTCCGACTGAGCCCTCTGTGGCTCAATCGGAGCCAGAGGGCCCTGATCTGGAGCCAAAAGTTTATATATAAAAAAAACGTACGACACTTGTTAGTATGTGTGTATCGGAACGAAGGGGTGTCGACCCGAATGACAGTCTCTCGTGTAAAATTATTCTCTTCGTGATCTGTTTCCTTCGTGATATCGGGTAGTTAGTATTTCGGATCGGCGTACGCCAGAGCGTCGGACTGTCGTCCTGTCGCAGTGTTGGGGTGTCGGATTGTTGGAGTCGGACTTTTGGAGTGTCGGGGTGTCGGACTGTTGGAGTCGGACTGTCGGAGGTCTGCGATCCCTTGAAATGACTAAGTGTTTAGGTGTCCGTATACGTAGTCGTTCGCACGTCAGGGCGGTGATGCCCTTAGAGTGTCGGAACGTTATCCCCTATTGTGTCTGCACGCGTGTTCCTCATGATGTTTGCACGCGTGTTCCTCATGGTGTTTGCATGCGCCTTGTCGTATACGCGCACTTTTTGCGGTGTATGCGCGTTCCTTTACGTTCCGTTGTCTTCACAATCTGTTTCCTTGCGAACCTGCACAAGGGGTAGTATCGAGCACGGAGGGGGGTGGTGCTCGATGAGCCCTTTCTGATGCTAAAATGAGTAAAGTTGCAAGTGAAGTTCATTTTATTAGATGTTTTATTTCTATTTTTAATAACTAGGGTTCTATGCCCGCGCAACGCGCGAGGTGGCTTATTATATATATTCACAAATAACAAAATGATGATATGATTTTTCAGGCAAATCACATTGTTACTATTAACGAATTAATTAATTTTGATTGGACAACATTTAAATATATATAATTTACATAATAAAAAAAAAGTACAAATTTTAAAATTACAAATTGAGATTCATAATTCTAAATTGCTCGAATAAACTAAAAAAATTGTTGTCATCTAAATGTTATATCATTAAGAGATGTTTGAATGTAATATTTTATGTACAAAAATGTTATGAACGATTATTATTTTGAATTAATTAGATATATATTATTTAAAATAAATTTGAATTCCCCTTTTTAGATCCTCAAAGTTTTTAAAATTGTAACAATAATAAAAATAATAAATAAGTTCTATAATAAATATTAAAATTCATTTAATTAAGATTAATGAAATTTAATTATAATACATTATCAAATTAATTATATGCTTTTGGAAAAGAAAAATTAAACTTACAATAAAAAGTACTCATCTTACATTCATTAAAAAAATAATCATCCACTAAACCATTAAATATAATAATGATAATAATAATACTTTGTTACATATTACTATGGACTAAACAAACTTCAAGTTGACGATGGCCTTTATATGTAATTGATTATATATTATCTGTCTTTGCTCTGGCTCGGTTTACCAGTTACACTAAACCATAGCTACTAAACTCAAAACAACTTTAACCAAAATAAAAACTTAGACAGCGGCGTTTTCACTTACTCACATATTTTTCTCCAATGTCTTCCCACTCCTCTCTGTGTGGCGACATCTTGTGAAAAAGGTAAACTCTAACCCTAAAAGAATCAAAGAAGCGATGAAGATAAATGTTCAACTGGAGTTTGCGGCTCACCGGGCGAGAATAGCCTTGACCAAGCTAACCCTCACCTTTATATATTGGTCGGGGTCCCGAGTATAACTCAAAGGGTCCCCTAAGTTTTATAACCTCCAAATTAGTCCTCAATAAACCAACTAGACCAACATAACCAACACGGGCCTAGCCCATTAGGATAAGAACAACTCACGCATCCAAGCCCACAAATTCAACTCATAAGCCAACTGAGGCAGGGCTTAGAGAACCAACTGAGCCCAGATTTCCTAATATCCAACACTCCTCCTCAATCTGGGAGATATAAGGCTTATCCAACTAAGCCAACAATATTGGGGTCTCTCCCTGACTCAGAAACAATTTCATCATCGCCATGAGCCATACCTTGGTAAATATTAATCATTCTCAGCTTACCAACACGATGTATATGTTATTTACTAGGAAAAGCCTTAGTAAAGATATCAGCCACCTTCTGAAATGCGAATGTGCATTGCCACAACCACACCATCCAACAACTTTTCCCTCATAAAGTGACAATTTATTTCGATGTGCTTCGTCCTCTCATGGAATATAGGATTGAAGCAATCTGCAAAGCTGCCTTATTGTCACAATATAAAACAGATAGATCTTTCTGCACAAAACCAAGCTCAGTTAGCAAACCACGCAACCAGATTATTTCAGAAACAACATGACCAATGCTTCTATACTCAGCTTCCGCTGAGGATTTTGAGACTGTATCATGTTTCTTTACTTTCCAAGCTATCAAAGATTCACCCATCTTAACACAATAGCCAGTAAGGGAGCGTCTTGATTCAACACAATTTCCCCAGTCCGAATCACAATAAACAGTCAGGGAAGGAGAAATGGATGAAGATAATAAAATACCCTTACCAGGTTCATACTTAATATACTTCACTATACGCAGTGCAGCATCAAAATGGGATTGCTTGGGATTTGTAAAAAAATGGATTAAGTTGTGAACTGCAAAGCTAATATCAGGTCTGGTAATAGTGAGATAAAGCAGTTTCCCAATAAGCCTACGATAAGAAGTCACATCAGTCAAAAAAGCATCATTATGGTTAACACCAAGATACTTGTCATATTCACAACTAGTTAACTTTATGTTACATTCCATAGGGGTTTTAGCTGTTTTTGAACCAGCCAAGCCAACCTGTGAAATAATTTCTAAAGCATACTTTCTCTGACATAGTACAATTCCCTTTTTAGACCTTACAATTTCAATTTCAAGAAATTATTGTACTTCACACAAATCCTTCATTCATTTTAAAACTTGTCTGTTAAACATGTTTTAGTTCAGAAATCAAGCTGCTGTTGTGACCAGTGATCAACAAATCATCCACATAAACCAATAACAACACCCAATCACCTTTAACATTATTTTTAAACAATGAATAATCATACATGGACTGTTTGTAACCAGATTTAACTAAAGAATCTGCTAGCTTTTTATTATTGCCTTGAGGCTTGTTTTAATCCATATAAGGATTTGCGTAATCTGCAAACTAAATTACCCTCATGATTAGCAAATCCTTGTGGATGAGTCATATAAACCTCCTCCTCCAAGTTACCTTGTAGAAAGACATTAAAAACGTCCATCTGAAAAAGGGGCTAATTGAAAATAGAAGTCAAAGACAGAACTGTTCTCACAGTATCATCTTAACAACGAGTGAAAAAGTTTCAAAGTAATCAATATCATGCTCTTTTTATAACCTTTAGCAACCAATCTAGCTTTATAGCGTTCTAAACTACCATCAGCATGATATTTTAACTTATAAACTCATTTACACCCAATAGCTTTCTTACCTTTAGGCAAAGGAACCAAGTACAATGTGCCCTCCATTTCAAGTGCAGATATCTCCTCTTTCATAGCAGTAACCCAACCATTAGTTGTAGCAGCTTCCTCAAAGCTGTCAGGCTCAACTAATCCTGAAATATTTGTTAGATAACAATGATAATCAGGGGCAATCAAATTGTAACCAATAGAATTTTTAAGAGGATATATTGATGATCCAGTGTGCAAAACATAGTCACCACTGGTCATCCAAATAGGAGGTCTCCTATCTTTGGAGGATTTCTTGATTGGGGATACATTAGAGGATCCATCTAAGAGAATCTCATCATTTGTATAAGGGTCAAAAGCATCATTATTAAGAATATCACATGTTTCTTCTGAAGAAGTGAAATCTTCATTTATCTCAGAATCTCGAACAATATCATGTGTTGGCTTTGAAATCACACCATCATTTTTTTTTTTGTTTCCCGCGGGGTGATCCTAGGTGGGCCCCCATCAGGAGGGCAGCACCCGTAGCATGCTTGCTCCAACCTAGACTAATCCCACTCGCACCGGGGTCAGCCCGTAAGGGGTAAGGTGCTGGCCATGAATATTTTTCCATTCCCATGGTCACTAGCGATGTTTGAACCACTGACCTCTGGTTAAGGGATGAGACGCTGAACCACCACACCATATTACATGGTTAAAATCACACCATCATTATTCTCAGGGACAATAGTTTCATCATGACAGAAAATGGGTAATGAATCAACTTTGTTCCTAGAGAAGGGGAAAATATGCTCAAAGAACTTCACATCACGACTAACAAAAAAAAATTTTGATTCTAAATCAAATAACGATATCCCTTTTGTCTATAATCCATGAAAACTGAAGGTATTCCACTGGCAGTAAATTTGTCCATCACCAGCATTTTCTTAGCCAAACAATAACAACCAAAGACCCTTAAATGGGAAAGATCAGGTTTTCTTTGCAACATGATTTTCAAAGGTGATTTCCCATTTAAAACAGAAGTGGGGAGAAGATTTATTAGATAACATGCCGTTAAAACACAATCCCCCCAAAATTTGTTTGAAATGAAAACTTGCAATTTCAGAGCCCTGACAATCTCAAGTAAATGTCTATGTTTACGTTCCACTCTACCATTTTGTTGTGGGGTATAAGAACAACTGGAATGATGGTATATACCTTTTGCTTTAAAAAAGGATTCAAGATTATCACCACAAAACTCACCACCATTATCAGTACGAAAAACTTTGATGGTTTTCTCAAACTGGGTATACACCATAGTCACAAAAGATTTAAGATACTCAGCAACCTCATTCTTATAAGGGTTAATTGTACTTTTCATACCACATGTTTGACTGAATGTGGATTTTAGTACTGGATGTTTAGTTTTGTATACTTTTGGTAGCAAACGTTTGAAAAAATGTGGCTTTTGGTACATCCGTTAGTTGGCCGTTAGTTTTGGCCGTTAAATGACATGTGCAAGTCACGTGATCGACTCTAAACTTTTAATTTTGTTCAATTCAGTCCCTCAAATATATTCATAACTTTTATTTTGTTTAATTTAGTCATAAAACTTCAAAGTCGAACCCAATTGGGACCTATCCCCAATTGGGTAAATTTGACCCAAATGGGGCTATGTCAATTGAATTCGATTGGTTTAATTGGGTCCGATTTTGAAGTATTATGACTAAGTTAAAAAAAAAAGTTAGTAATATATTTGAGGGACCAAAATTGAACAAAATTAAAAGTTTAGAGTCGATCACGTAACCTGCACATGTCATTTAACGGCCAAAACTAACGGATGTACCAAAAACCACATTTTTTCAAACGTTTGGTACCAAAAGTATACAAAACTAAACATCCAGTACTAAAAGCCACATTCGGTCAAATATGTGGTATGAAAAGTACATTTAACCCTTCTTATAATGCATCAAAAAAACCCAACAAACTCTTGAATGATCATCTACAATGGTTAATTTTTTTTTTTAATCATAGGTTGTTGTGTGGTAAGGACCCCACACATCACTGTGGACCAAATCAAACATAGCATCTGCTCTTTTATTAGAAATATGAAAGGAGTTACGAGTAATCTTTGCCATGGGACAAATAGTACAATCATTAATAACAAGATCTTTATTCCTAAAATATTGGAGAAGATCAATGTTTTGCAAAGCCTTAACAGAAGCATGCCCAAAACGTTTATGCCAAAGGTAGATAAAATCCTTATTCACACTACTCAAAGCCAAAGGTAAATCAAATTTGTAATTGGGACTGAAGAAATACAGACCAGATTGCTGCCTACCACTGCCCAAGACCCTCCCACTTGAGAGGTATTGTATAACAACAATGTTTGAATAAAAATTGGCAGTACAGTGAAGGTCTTTAGTTAATTGAGAAAATGATATAAGATTGAACTTGAAATCAGGTAAATACAAGATGTTTCTCAAAGAACTTCCATTTCTAAAGACAAAGTCTCCAATCCCAATTGCATAAGAAGTCAGACAATTTGGTAATTGGACATTGGCGTTAGAAACAATTTTAAAGTTTTTCAACCAAGTAATATTATTAGTCATATGGTTACTAGCACATGAGTCCAATATCCAATGTTTATCAAAAGAGCAGTGTGAGTTAAGAGAGGTAATACCAGCAGCAGTGACTTGGTTGTCATCTGCAGTAATTGCAGTAGCCACATAGTTGTTTCCAACTCCACATTTCTTCATTAGGAGGTCAAATTGTTCAGTGGAAAGGGTCACGGATCCTTGGGAACTAGCAGCTTGAGTGACATTGCTGTACCAGCATCACCCTCCTCAGACACAAAAGAAGAATTAACTCTATTGGTCCTCATTTTATCCTTGATACCGTCTCTAAGCTTGAAACAGTTATTCTTCACGTGGCCATTTTTCTTGCAAAACTCACAACCCTTAGCGTAGCATCTGTCAGTTGTATGTCTCTTCTTCTTGCAATATCCACATTCAAGATTTGGATTATTGAACCTCTTTGACTTAGAATCATTCCCCCGTTGCTCCAGCACTGAGACCAATGCTGGTGCCCTCAGAGGAAATTGTAGCAGTGATGTCACGTTGGTTCTCCTCTTGGATTAAGACACCATATGCCTGATTGAGAGAAGGCAATGGGATCCAGAGGAGTAGATTGCTCCGAATATTAGAGAAATTATCATTTAGCCCCATGAGATATTGAAACAATCTCTGATTGTCCTTGTGCTCCATATGAACCTTGAACAAAGGATCTTGGATTTGTGGAAGAGCACATGCAGCATCGTATTCCATCCAGAGACTTCTCAACTTCGTAAAGAAGATGGAAATTGTATCAACGCCTTGACGACACAGATTAATTTCCTTGTGTAGCTGATAAATTCTAGATCCAATTGATTTTTTCAAAGCGTTCACGCAAATCTTTCCAAGCAATTAAAGCACTCTCATAATACATGATGCCATCAGATATGCTATCAGAAACAATGTTAATAATCCAACCGAACACCACAACGTTACATCTGTCTCATAAGTCATGGAGTTTGTCATTCGAACTTCGCTCACATGAACCAGTGACAAAACCTAATTTGTTTTTCCCAAGCAAGATAATCTGCATGCCTCTACTCCATTTCCTATAGTTTTCCTGTCCAGTTAATTTGAAAGATAGCAGACTCTGACCAGGATTGTCTCTAGGATGCAAGAACAGAGGATGATAAGAGTGGACCTCAGAAGTGAGGTCTACATTCACCTGACCAGTGGTTGCTGCAGAGAGTCCCAAGGAACCAGAACTAGAAACGTCATTGGTTTCTTCAATCTGTTTGTCGTCCAACATGGCTCTAAAAAAGAAGGTGAATCGTCACAGAGTAGTCAGAGTAAAGATGCAAATCCATAGTCGCGAAATGCCTCAAGATCCGAAATCAGTTCGCGAAAAGACGAACTGATGTCAGAAGGGAGATCGTCACGGAAACGATCTAGCGTGCACAGAACGAGAAACGAAACGTCAAGATGATAAATCTATAAGGTAAATGGGGGAAAGGTGAGGAATCATCGTGCTCTCTCAGGATCGAAAACGGAGGCCAGGGTGCCTCCATGGCTCTGATACCATGTGAAGAAAGTAAACCCTAACCCTAAAAGAATCAGAGAAGAGATGAAGAGAAATGTTCAACTGGAGTTTGCGGCTCACCAGGCTAGAATAGCCTTGACCAAGCTAACCCTCACCTTTATATATTGGTCGGGGTCCCGAGTATAACTCAAAGGGTCCCCTAAGTTTTATAATCTCCAAATTAGTCCTAAATAAACCAACTGGACTAACATAACCAACACGGGCCTAGCCCATTAGGATAAGAACAACTCACGCATCCAAGCTCACAAATTCAACTCATAAGCCAACTGAGACAGGGCCCAGAGAACCAATTGAGCCCAGATTGCCTAATATCCAACACATCATCTTCTCCACCCACGGCGTCTCCACCAACGACGACACAGACGCATCCGACTAAACCAGCTCTTCTAATTCGAGCCTTTACGGATGTCGATACATCTCTGCGCCGTCAGATTGGGACGCGAATTTGCTGTCCGAATGACCGAGTCAGGGCAGAGGACTGCTTGATTTACATCCGCTACAGAGCAAATCGGGGTCTAGGCCGGAGAGGACTGCCTGATTTGCGACGATTATTAGAAATATGGTGAGACGATTCTCTATTTCGGCATAGTGTATATATATTAAGGAGTCTCCACGCATTTCTCTATTTCTGTGAAATTATCCATGAAAAAATTCAATGAATTGTAGTATATTGAAGGATTTTTCTGTGAATTGATCCGTATTAAATGAGAATCGTTGAATCTTCCAGTGTATAGGAACTCCAAATGAAATGCCTCTTCGTTTGCTGTTGTTATTTACTTCTGTTTGCTGTTGAATTCTGTATTGTTTTTTTTTTTAATGCTGAATTGAATTCTATTTTGGTGGAGCTTCGGAAAAGTACATTTAATGGATGCACATAACCTGGACCTGAAGTAATTGCATATGCAGCGTACCTAAATGGACTAATTGGAAATTGCATCAACTTCAATGTCTCCACTGAAAAACCCTGAGCTCCTAAATTGCATCTGGAAAAACTCTAAGTTGCTTAATCTATTTGACAAGTCTGAAAAAACCTCGGCTCTACATTGCAATATTTCATCTCTTACTCTCTTTCTACCTAAATTTTAATATACTTGTGTGCTTTCCCGCGATCAACGCGGGTGAGTCGTTAAATTGTAAACCTAAAATTTATTTATTACAACAGAAATTAAAAATATTGAATAATAACAATTTATTATTTTGATAAAAAAATTGTTTAAGTTTGAACTTTCTATATGTGCATTCATTCTTTTATATATATATATATAATTTTTTTTTAAATGAATGATTTACATACTCATACTCATAATGACGAAAAATAGTGTTTACAAATTAGATTATATATTTATTTATTTCACTTGGATGAAATAATCATTTAAACTAAATAGTTCATATTTGGTAAGGTATTAATATAAATATATCAGAACATGTTAAAAGATAAAAAAAAAAAAACAAAAAACACTCACGTTTGGTTAAAAGATTAATATATTTAATTATCATTATTTTTAAATAAATATTTAATCACTTTTAACGAAATAGCAATCACGATTTAGGAATTTAAACTCCAACAAAAATCGATCTCATCGTGTGTCATTATATTTATAGAATAATTTTTTATTCTGTTTGGCCGCAATATCTTTTAGCTTAAATAATTATTATCATTGTAGAATTGTATATAGTATAAGTAATATGGTTTTTTAGCAAATGCACATAAATCTAGATTCTCCTCCATTGAGTTTAAATGATGGGTCTGGCTAATTTGTTGTCAAGTTTACTTAAACTTGAATTTCTGACCATTGGATCAACACCTTTAAAACTCTCTCAGCTGAAAAAGAAGAAATAGAGGAAGTATGCACGAATTTGTGTTTGCATATAAGATGTTGCATATATTTGAGCCCAACCCACTTAGTAAAACAAACTATTGCCCAACCCAACTAAGTGGAATAACCTACGTGCTCACTCTTCTCCGTTCTCATTAATTAGTTGTATTAGATGAGCTAACACCTGAATGACGGTCGCCGAAGGAAATATCTTCCGCCTACGCTTCTAGTCGAACTCGGATCCAAATCGCCACTTCGAGGTGGACGAACCGCTGGAGGAAGAACGCCTGAAATGCAATGGACAGACGCCCAACCTAAAATGTTGTTAGATCTGGATTGACTGATCTGATGCCTCTGAGTTCGATCTCAATACCTTCAATTGTTTCCTTCTTAATAATTCGGGTCTTTAATTTCTTGATTTGGTCTTGATTGATTCATTTCTTCATGCATGCATGTAATATGAGGGGTTTGCTCCTGATTTGAAGAATCGATGCAGTTTTAGTGAAAATGAGAGACGATTCTGTGTTTTTGCGGTGGGGGAGCGAAGGAGAATGCAAGGTTCACGAGTCAAACTTTGGTGAATATATATATAATAAATAATCTACTTTCTCACCAAATTCAAACTATAAATTAATGGTTTTCTCGAAAAATTAAATTGAAAACTGATGCTTCCTTTCCAGAGTCTGCAAATTTCCAGAGTCGGTAATTTTCTGGAAGAGTTTAATGGAAGGTTAATTATTAATAGTAATGTATTATTGATTTTGTGGATAAGACCTAAATTATTGTAATCTTCACACCTATAATTATTGATTGTTGTTTTGTTTATGCTGAATTCAGGTAAATCTTGGTTATTCGATTCTGCTGCTTCGTTTAACACAGTCTTCTACTTTTTCGTTCCTGCTGCTTCTTTTAACATCTAAGGATTTGTATGTTTCAAACTCTCAGCTCATTAACATATTGACATTGGAAAGCTTAAATAAAATTTAAACAACTTTGATACAAATTCCGAAATTACATTCCTCCAAGTTCCGATCCAAGACAGAGGGGCATAGTAAGTAATAATTGCCAACTTAAAGTCTTTTTTCATCATAGAGACATGCGGAATTTCTAAGAACATAGAAATCAGATTCTTAATCATTTCTCAAATTTAAAACCCTTTACTTCTTTCTCATTCACTATGATATTCTATTTTAGTCTAAATTTTATATATATTAGGTGCTGAATCCGCGCATCGCACGGGTAAGTAAAAATAATTAAAATGGATTTATAAAATATAAAATAAAATGAATGAAAAATGCTTTTATATATGATGAAAATTATACATCATAGTATATTCATTCTAATACTACAAAAGAGAACGTGTTATTTTTAAAGTTTATGTTCTATAGTTTTGTCAAGTAAATTTTAAGCACCATTTTTCAGATATATGTATGAAATTTTAAATATTAAATTAAACAATCTATATCTAAATAAATTTTGCCTTTTCTACTCTTGATTAAAATGTGCTTTCTTAATTTGAAGTATAAAAGAACTAATTGTAAAACTTCTTCAAAAATGTATTTAGTGATATTGATTGCAAAATAAATGAAAATATAGACGTATTAGAAAAAAAAATATAGAATATTATACTAAAAAATATATCAATTATTTGTTCCAATATGTCAAAGTTACTCCATAATTATTCACAAAATGAATTACTCATCATTCATTAGATATTTTTACAAAAAAAAAAGTATATGAAATAATAATTTTAGAAAAATGATACAACCTCCGACACATATATACTGTCAAGTCCGAATGTATCTATAATAAAAGCAGACATAAAGTTGGCATTAATTACATGGTATGCCACTGTTTCTTGTTTCTTAACGCTTCGGACTATAGTGCGGAACTTATATCATTGCTCTTTTGCAAAAGTGTAATCAGCTGAATAGTTGAAAAAAAAAAAAATCGGTTGACTATATATTGGGCATTTCAATTTTGTCACCGGCCCACATAACATGATATTATTAAAACCTACGTAATAACCCAGCTAACTTGCCGTCAGTTCTATCTTTCTTTTGAATTATTGTGTGCTCATATTCTCTCCTGCGCCAACTCCATAATTTCTCTCCGGTGACAGATCTCAATTCCATGGAGCCGCCTCCAAAAACACGGCGCCTCCACGAAGCATGTCCATCCCTACGATGAGACTATTGCGACAACCCTCTGGCGGTACCAATTTATTATTTTCTGACCGCAATACCTCAGATGTCCCCGAAAGCGTCTCAGGTCTGCTAGGATCTTTAGGATTTGGAAAGAAAGGATATTGATAGCGACGACGGTATCAGAGACAGTGACTTGTAAGTTGCATGGCATCATTTCCGTTGTCTTGTTTGCTAGCCTTCGATTCACGTCGGCAGGAGGCCCCGGAGGTTCCGTAGACGATAATCAGTTTCTTTCTTCAATTCTCTGAGTATATATAGAACATATTTCAAAATCACAGACGCCTGTTTCTGTTGTTGCTCTTTTTGGAAATTAAAACTCTGTTGTGAAATTTGAATTCGGAAGACGCTTCGAATTCCAGCGGTTTTGTTTGGAAATTAAATCTCTGTTGTGTAGTTAGAACGCTTCGAATTCCAACGGTTCTGTGTTGTGAAATTAAATTCTGAATTTGGAACCACATTAAAGGGCAAGTGTATCTGGTGAGTGTATTGGTAACACTGTTTCCGAAATTTAGACCTATATTAAATGGGATGAGCAGCTGGGTTAGCTTGGTATTGTATTGGGAATAGTTCTTGTCTTAGTCTAATTTAGAGAACCTCAGCTCCTCAAGCACTCTTGTATTCTCTTTCATTAAGAATTTATAATATATATAGATATAGATCCTCAAAATGCTTTTTGTGGGTACTGTTAGTACTTGTCTAATTGAATAGCACACCAAAACATAAGATATACCTAGTTTCATTTGTGAAGGCAATAAAATTTGAGCACTTGCAGTTTCAGACTTCCTACTGATTATTAAGAACCTTATATTGCCATTCATAAAATACACATATGCCAGGAACCTTTCTTACATATGTTCGTGTTAATTTACAGGGAGCTGCTCAAAGATTGAATATGTCTGGGCAGTTTATGTCCTCTCGTTCAGTAAATGCTGAGAAGTTGCTACAATCCTCAAATGTGAGGCTTGGACTGCCTTTATCTCCTTCAGGAGATAGAGCTGATAGGCCTCTTGTATCAGAGTATGATGAATTTCCAATTAGACAGGCCCCTATGACATTTGAGAGGGCATCGCCATCTCATACTGCTCCTGAGTTTAGCCATGGGAGATCTTTTGGCCCTAGAAGCCATTATCCTGAGGAAAGTTACCATCGGCTTGAATCATTTACAGCTGCTAATGCTATCAATGGACGTGAACATCAAAATCTTAGAGCTTTAATTGATGCCTATGGAAATGATGACAGAGAGATGTCCTTGAGGAATAGGAATTTTCCAGTGGATCGCCTTGACATAAAAAATAAGGTAGGTACAATGTCATGGCAGGAGACTGAAGAGCAGGAGTATGACTGGGAGGATATGAATCCAGCATCAGCAGACAATGGTAGGATGAAAGAGGCGTTACCTTTTAGAGCCACAAGGATAAGGAGTGAATCTGGGAAACATTTGGTTCCCCCTGAAGCTAACATCCATAATAAATGGTTGGTTCAGCCTCGACTGCCTTTAGTGGATGATTTATCAGTTGCTACTGGAATTGATGTATGCCTCATCTTCTCCCTTGCACTATTTTTTTTGTCTCTACTGTTTATTTTTATGATTTTACTTTTTGTTATCCGTACTTAATGATGAACTTATTTTCCTTCACTTTCTTAAAGAATTTTTTGTCATTGCTGGTGTGGAATCTATTTGCATGAAGCCACATCATACTAAGAATAACTCATGGCTTGATGAGAAAGAAGTCTAATCTGTATGGTTGAAATTTTTTGGTCCCGTCATTTTGGGGAACAACGACATTCTATAAGGCCTCAGAGAATGTTAGAAAAGGCATTTGGATCTACTGTATTTTGCTTCATGCTCTGTTGCTTCTTGAGTTCTTAAATGCTGCTTCTATTTGTTTTGAGCTCGTCCACCTTGGTGTTTAAATTTATAATTTACAGTGGAGGTTGGGTTGGATCAAATTATATTTATATGGTCTCAATGTTTAGCAGTATCTTGATACTCTTTTTTGGCCGGAAAGTATCTAGATAGTTGATACTTAATTTTCAGTTCTGTGCATGGAGCTTGCAACTAGTTATCTGTTAGTGCTCCTACCCATTATTTATGGAGTGTGGTTGCAGTTTAGATGGGCTTCGACTCAGTTGTCTAGAATGCTGAGATACATCTGTAGCACTTGAAAGTTCTTTCTTATACGTTTTATGTTCTTCAATTAGCCAAGTTCTAAGGATGTTTCACTTGTTCTTGTAGGTTTGGTTTCATGAATTCAGAAGTTATTTTTTATTGCAACTGATCTTAAAGCCTGTGTGGCAAGTCTTATGCTACGTTTCTTTATGTCAAAATGTAGGATTGTTACTTCACTTGAAAAGTACTATGGTATGGTTGTTTGTGGGTGGTCCCAACTCTGGATATCCTTTCAGTAGAATTGCACATGCAATATTATAATTCTAGTTGCCAAAGGGCTGGGTTTTCTCATGATTCGTGACATCTTTGATTTACTATGCTTGGAAAAGATTGATTTAGCTTTTTTAAATAATTATAAGAGTTAATAACTAAAAAACTGTCCAAGGTTTACCCTATGTTAAAATTAGGTGTCTGAAGTTTGAAATGTTAAAATGGACTGTCCCAAGTTTCATTTTTGTTGAAATTTGGTGTCTTTGTGCGTCTTTTCATCTCCATTCAATCATTTTCATCAACCCACCAACCCAATCATAATCAATCACTCTTTACTTTTCACAAAATCGTCAAATTTCAACTAAAAATTGAATATTAAAAAAAAGTTTCTAGAAGAGTGGCGTGGAGCCATTTTCCAAGGACAATAAAGCGAGATTTACTTGCCCGGATGTGACCAACTTTTTAGGTGATGGTCCCGGCAAGATGACGAGAAGGGAATGTGTATGAG
Organism: Clarkia xantiana subsp. parviflora; assembly: GCA_036873135.1. NCBI lineage: Eukaryota > Viridiplantae > Streptophyta > Magnoliopsida > Myrtales > Onagraceae > Clarkia > Clarkia xantiana. The sequence continues at coordinate 7,590,536 of JAPTYO010000010.1, read as the reverse complement.
AGCTCGAATTTGACAAACGGTTTCGTCGAAATTGACTTCTTTAAAGTAATCACACCGAGACTCCAAATTTCAACAAAAATGAAACTTGGGACAGTCCATTTTAACATTTCAAACTTCAGACACCTAATTTTAACATAGGGTAAACATTGGACAGTTTTTTAGTTATTAACCCTAATTATAAATCAGATTCTTCTGCTGAAATTCTGATAGTTGAATTTAATGTCTGGTTAGTTCTTAATTATAGCTTACCTCGGCAACTTTTCTCATAAGTTGGGATCTGAAGTGATATAGCTTTATACTTAAATGGCTCATGCAGAACGGTTGTGCATCAGTGACTAATCTGTCAAGTATTAGAAGCGACTCAAGTCCATTTCATGGGTCTTACTATTCTCAAGACTCAAAGAATTTTGCTAATCAAACTTGGGATAGTAGAGGGGATCCAAGGAAGTTATTGCCAGGTTCATCGAGACCCATCTCCGTAGGTAATACAATACTGCAAGCTCTTCCCTGAAGCTTCTGGCAGGGTATCAATCAGTTTGCTAACACAAATGTTAACTGTAACTAATTATTACTACTTTGTCGATGATTTTTTCTTGGCAGTTGAACCTGTTAACAACGTGGAGGCTAGCAGTGGGCCTTCTTCAGTGGGGATGTTGGCCCCGCATAAGACCCACCTACCCCACCAGATACCAGTTTTGACGCAACAGAGTGGAAACTCATTCAATCGTTTAGGTGGCAATAGTATGATAGGAGGCCAAGACACAAGTCAGTATCAGTATGATAACATGGAAAAGAAGGAAATGACATCTATGATGAATCCAGCAGCATTGCCCTATAATAAGATGGGTGTTTTTCCACCATTGAATCAAGGAAGACCTCAACAACAGATTCAGTCTGCATCTTATCATCATCGTCATCAAGCAATACCAAATTACGGATATAATAATCAGCAAGGTCATGTAATGCCAATAATGAGACAGGATCCATTCCCAATGGCGAACTTTGCGAACCGGCCCATACAACAACAGATGCATTCTTCTTCTTCTTCTTCTCTGCCATTGATGGCTCCTACTGCTTTACGTCCTCCAGTTCCCGAATCGGGTGGGGCTTATTCTGGTCTAATAGGTAGTCTAATGGCCCAAGGGCTGATATCATTGGGAGCTGCAGCAGCAGCAGCAGAAGAGCAGGTATAGTTAGTAAGTTGTGCAGTTATATTTATTTAGTTAAAAAATTAAAATGATGGATGATGGTTTGTAGGAGGAGGAGGAGGGGGATGGTGGTGTAGGTGTGGAGTTTGAGTTGGAGAAGCTGAAGGTGCGTCATGAATCTGCAATAGGAAGCCTGTATGGTGAGTTGGCAAGGCAATGTAGGACGTGCGGTGGTAGGTTCAAGACACAGGAAGAGCACAGTAGTCACATGGATTGGCACGTGACGAAGAATAGGATGGGAAAGAAGAGGAAGCAGACATCATGGAGGAAATGGTTTGTGAGTACAAGTATGTGGCTGAGTGGAGCAGAGGTTGATGGAGGGGCTGGATTTAAGGGGGTGAGTGAAGGAGAATTGGAGGAGAAGAAGAGTGATGAAGAAGAAATGTTGGGTGTCCCTGCTGATGAAGAACAAAAGGAATGTGCTTTGTGTGGGGAGGGGTTTGATGATTATTACAGTGATGAGACAGAGGAGTGGATGTATAGAGGAGCTGTATACTTGAATGCTGCTGCTGGTGTTGATGTACAAGATAGGTCTCAACTAGGTCCTATAGTGCATGCTAAATGCAGGTCAGAATCTACTAGTGCTGCTGCTCCCCCACAACAGGTAATCTCTCTCCTCTCCTCTCTCTTATATGGTGAGTGGTAAGTTGTAAATTGTTGGTTATGGTGGTGCAGGGAAATGGTGATGAAGGAAGGTCATTAAAGCGGTTGAGAACTACTTATTAGAGGATCACAATCTATCTAATCTCTCTGTATATATTATCAAAGAATGCTAATGAATCAATTCAAACTAGGATGCTGATATGCCTTAGAAAATACCTTGGTAATGAAAAAGTACATGACCATTAGATTTTGCACAAAAGTAACACACATACATACACACAAAGACATTGCCTAATGAATTGCTCACCTCAGGCAACCTGGAAGCACTATGTTCTTAACAATGATATCCAACAGATAGAGCGATGGCAGTTTTTGGTCAACACGGGTCTGCAAAAAACAGCAACTATGTATAGATTGTTATTTTTAGGGTTAATAACTAAAAAACTGTCCAAGGTTTACCCTATGTTAAAATTAGGTGTCTGAAGTTTGAAATGTTCAAATGGACTGTCCTAAGTTTCATTTTTGTTAAAATTTGGTCTTAGTGTGATTACTTTAAAGAAGTCAATTATGACGAAACCGTCTGGCGAATTCGAGCTCTCATACACACTTCATTCTCGTCATCTTGCCGGGACCGTCACCTAAAAAGTTAGTCACTTCCGGGCAAGTAAATCTCGCTCTATTGTCCTTGGAAAATGACTCCACACCACTCTTCTAGAAACTTTCTTTTTAATGTTCAATTTTTAGGTAAAATTTGACGATTTTGTGAAAAGTAAAGAGTGATGGATTATAAGTGGGTGAATGTGTTGATGAAAATGATTGAATGGAGATGAAAAGACGCACATAGACACCAAATTTCAACAAAAATGAAACTTGGAATGGTTCATTTTAACATTTCAAACTTCAGACACCTAATTTTAACATAGGGTAAACCTTGAACAGTTTTTTAGTTATTAACCCTTATTTTTAAAAGAAGAGAATTTTGAATTAATCTACCTTGAATAACCCTTCCTCCCACAACCATTGCAATTTAAAACATTTGTATTATTAATTTTAGGACTTGAAATAACTGTTAGTTTAAGCAAAGAAGTTGTATGATGATATGTCATCAGAAACTTCCAACAGCTTATGACCCTCTCACTGCATAAGCGAGATTTATTATTAGTCACACTCAGCATCCTTCGTTATCCTCCTATCCAAACAACCCAAGTTTGCATGGAAAATACACCTCAGAGTACGAGGTGTATGCCGGGTGTCCCTAGTAATGATTTAGTAATGCGGCTGATTGATTTGTTAGATGAGTAAGTGTAGTGGGAGCAGAACTTATGTAGCAAATATCGAATGAATAAAAAAAAGCATGCGAAGTAGCAAAATTTGTCACGATAATAGCTTTAGTAATAGAAATTTACAAGGATTTACAAAGATACAGTGCCTTAAAGAAAACCCTAAACGCTCTGTCACCGATAAACCGTCGCCGAAACGAGCGTACGAACACGGACCTCAATAATCCTCGCGCAAATCGCATCAGCAATTCCCTCCCATGCTCCCGCTCTCTATAGCTATGATGGTGAGATCGGTAATAATGGGCTTTGAGTTAAATGTCAATTCCATCAAGAAGTTCTCATACCGGGGGTGAGAGGTCCTCATCGTTGTTGATGGGCCCCGGCGAAGGCCGTTAGGCCCCTAAACGATTGGCAAACGGCGACTAGGCCCGTTGGGCTAGGAGCTGGGCTGCTGGAAGGCTAAGGGCTCCGACGGAAGGAGGTCCCGACATTGAATAGCCCCGAGTAAGTATGGCTCCGACAGGGGAGAGCCCCGAAGATATCGGACCTGGACGTAGTCGGTCCCGATTTGGGAGTTGATGCCACTCCCCGACACCGAATCCTCAACGATGCAACCTGGGAGCCTCCGATAATGATCTAGACTCGCCAGTAAGAGCACAATCCCGGAAATCTCGCCATGATTACAGTAGTGGTATAATGGGCGAGATATGTGGGATACGTATAACTGTACAAGATACGTGGCAAGATATACGGCGAGATATGTGGGATAGTGGATCACAATCCAACCGCCTAATCAGGTAACTGGGATAGCCTTTCCTCTATAAAAGGAGGGAAGTTATTCCAGGTTAAGGTTACGTTTTTTGACATACACACAAATACTGCTTGCTTGATCTGTTGACCACCGTACTTATGTTAAGCATCGGAGAGGGATTCTGGGCCACCGCCCTCTATTCCCCTTCTGCAGGATTGCGAGGAGCTAAGGAATCCGTCACCGTAACCGGAGTTCCCGCCGTGATCCAACAGTTGTGAGACTTGATCAGGGTCTTGAATCGATCAAGAATCGCAAGCTTCTGCTGGGTAGTGCTGACAATTTGTGACACGGCACGATATCACGATACGAACATGCACGAACAAAAACGTATTCGTGCTATATGACAGCACGATAACATGACATAACTTCCGTGTTGTGTCCGTGTTTGAGTATCATAACACGACACGCACGATACCACGATATAGTTATGCTATTAAGAGTAATTATAAAGTATTTTTTTGAACAAATCTTATTTATTATTTAAAAAAATCCAATTATTGCTTTAATTTTTAGTTATTATTAACTTATGAATACTGACATATTAATTCATAGTTCTTTTATATATTAAGTTCATTATTTTGATTTTTATATAAAATCTCGTATAGAGATGTACAAATGTATATTCTTACCCAACACGATAGCACGACACGAGCACACACGAAAATATCCGTGTCGTGTTTGTGTTTGTAAAACGTGGTACGATAAGTTTCCTGTGCGTGTTTATATTCAGTATGTTTAGCACGACACAGCATTGACAAGCACAATAACACGAATTGCCAACCCTACTGCTGGGGATCATTGGACATCTACCGATCAAGGGAAAATGGGAGATTTCTAGAGTTATCTCGGGAGAAGGCGGTGAATCGCTGTCTGTCCATGCAGGATGAATAAGCGAAGCGAAGTGATCGATTTCAGGGGTTAGGGTTTAGGCAGGCACACCGGTCGACAAGGAAGGATTGTCTTAGGGTTCCTCTCCAAATCCAAGTGACTAATTTACACAGGACACATAATAATAGAGAGAAGCCTTTGCCTTTGCCTTTATAAGTTTTAACGTTTGGGCTTCTCTCCGAGTCTCTGGGGTTCGGTCCGAGTAATCTCGCAAAGGATTACGACGCTACGCGCTACTACGCCTCTACAAATACCTAAAAAGAGAGTGATGTTAATGCTAACAGGTATTCAAGTTAGTTTGGTTAATACAAGGATTGTGCTAAGCTGCTAGTGAGCTACCACTCCAAAGCCAAAGATGCGTCTCTTCGGAAGAAATACTCAAATACCCAGAAAGACGGGGTGGCATGGCATTCATCTCCCCCTGAAACTACACACTGGTTTCTCCGAGGCACAGCTAATTATTATTATGTTTGTTGCAATAGTATAGTTTGGTTAATATAGGTTGGCAAGAAACCAATAAATCTGACGGAGACCGTTAAGGTCGCCGGAAAGAGTAGAGTAGACCGGTGAAAGAGAGAGAGGGGAGAGCGCAAAATCGTTTTAGAGTATAACTATCGTTTTTAACCTGAAATACGTTTTGTTTATCTAGAAGAAATACGAGAATTTGATTTTTTTTTTTTTTTTTCCATTTATTATCGTATTCGTACCACGAGCAGCAGCTCATCAGTATTTAAACTTTCGAAGTACGTACAATAAATATCTATCTCTATCTAATCTCTCTGTATATCTATTATTATGTATATCTGTAGACATGTTTTGTTTTGTAAAAGAAATGCATTTTCTCATCAAGGAGTTAGTTACGTGTTTTCTTTTAATAATGAATAAATGGCCTAATATATTATTGGGTTAAAGGTATTTTTGGTACCACTTCTTTGACAGGAATTGACTTTTGGTACCACTTCATTTTTTTTGTATGCTTTTGGTACCAACCCTTTCACCATTGTAACCTTTTGGTACCACCGTTAACTTTCCGTCTAATTTGGCCGTTAAGCGTCACATGATTGACCCTAAACTTCTGTTTTTGTTCCAATTTAGTCCATCTAATACATCCTTAACTTTTTATTTATTCAATTTAGTCCTAAAGTTTGAAAACCAAACCCTAACCCAAATTGACCTAGTCCCAATTGACCTAGCCGGACCTAGCCCCTAGGCTAGGTCCGACCCTGGGTCGGGTTCGCCTGGGTCCGGCGACCCAGGACCGGACCTAGCCCTTGACTAGGTCCGGCTAGGTCAATTTGGGTTAAGGGTTTGGTTTTTAAACTTTAGGACTAAATTGAACAAATTAAAAGTTAAGGATGTATTAGATGGACTAAATTGGAACAAAAACAGAAGTTTAGGGTCAATCATATGACACTTAACGGCCAAATTAGACGGAAAGTTAACGGTGGTACCAAAAGGTTACAATGGTGAAAGGTTTGGTACCAAAACTATACAAAAAAAATAAAGTGGTACCAAAAGTCAATTCCTGTCAAAGAAGTGGTACCAAAAATACATTTAACCCTTTATTATTCCTTCTTAATTACTCTCTGAATCATTCAAACCAACTATCTGGAGTTGTAAATTATTATGTACCCTTTTTATAATTTATTAGTGTTAACATTTTGATCCATGATGTTTGACAAATTTTGAGTTTTGGTTCATGATGTTTTTTTTTTGTCTAGTTTTGGTACCATATGTTTTCAGATTTTTTCTAATTTTGGTCCGACCGTTACGTTCCGTCCATTTTTCCCGTTAAATGACATGTGCAAGTCACGTGATCCACTATAAATTTTCAATTTTGTTCAAATTTGGGGGAATTGACACATTGAACTAGGTTTAGAGTGTCAATCCCCAAAATTTGTCCCATTAAACCTAGTTCAATTCGCCCTAATTGAACTAGGTTTAGGGTGTCAATTTCCTCAAGTTTGAACAAAATTGAAAGTTTAGGGTGGATCACGTGACTTGCACATGTTATTTAACGGAAAAAATGGACGAAATGTAATGATCGGACCAAAACTAGAAAAATCTGTAAACATATGGTACCCAAACTAAGCAAAACAAAAACATCATGGACCAAAACCTAAAAGTGGTCAAACATCATGGACTAAAAGATATGTTAACCCTATTTATTATTTATCGTTAGAGATATATCTCTATCTATCTCTATCTCTATCTCTAATCTATCTCTATCTAATCTATCTTTATCTATTAAGATCATAATATAGAGAAGCTACACACCTATATAAATATGCATGACTACGAAGGAGATTCAAGTCAATTGCTCATTTGTTCCTAAGTAGCTCCGCCCATGAGTATGGCTCTTCGTAACGATATTAGGTCAGTTTTTTTATGGCAACACTTTACTTTTTTTTTTACCAACTTAATCGGTATAATTAGTTGAGACTATTTTAGAGACTGACATCAAATATTTCAAAATAAAAAAGTTAGCAAGTTTTTATTTAGGTTTTGATTACTTGGTGGCTACACTAAATCAAATGCTACGATTTTGTCATTGGTGGACCAAAGGTAACTGAATTATTATATATATATATATATATAGAGCTATTAGACCTTAGATAAGCAACTTGGCTTAGGCGGCTACATGACTTCACTAATTGCCGTTTACCACTATTAATAATATATTGCACCCAAACTCTATCCTGAAATATATTAAATTGCAACATTATTATAACAAATTATATATATATATATTGAAATAACATCACATGTAGCACATATTTAGTTTCAGTTCATATTAATACTTAATAGATTATTAAACATAGTTAACTCTTTACGGATTAAAAAATAAGAATAAATACTTATTTGTCAAAAATGTGTTTTATTTTAACCCCTAGATTAATTTCCTAGTTTAAGCAGTATGAGAATAATAATGTATCACCGACATTTGACACGGCATTATATAGGTAGTATTAGTAATCAATGACGAAGTATCGGCAGTGTGAACACAAGTGGCTGCTGAATTTGAGAGGGAAAAGTCGTTGCCATTTACAGTTGCAACCAGCTGCTCTTTAATCTAACTTTATGCATCTTCTATGTATAGTCTAGATGCATCTCATTGCTTCATTGTTAAGTTGAAATCAAATATTTATAGTCTTTTAAGGGCTATCGTCATCATCAACCATATGGCACAACCGCGTCTCTTCCGCAACCGACTACTCATGACTTACTTGTTCAATCATTAAACTAAATCCTACTCGTTCAACCAAATTACAAGTTTTTAAAACACTTGATTAATTAGTAGTGTTCCGAAATAACACTCAGGGACGAAGCCATGATATTTTTTCGGGTCAATAACCTGGGAGAGGTCTGAAGTTTGGCCCTTGTTAATTTGAGAGGTCTGAAGATTGAAATTGTGATAACAAAGGTCTGAAGTTTGGACTTGTAGATAATAGAGGTCTCCGTTAGTTTTTTCCGTTAAAACTGACGGAAGTTGGTCACGTGCATTGCATGTGACCAGAAATAAAATAAAATTCCAAAAATACCCTTCTTGCATCTCACATGATTGAATGAAAAGACAAAAATGCCCTAAAGGCCACAACCCAACTCCAGCCACCACCACGGCTCCGGCCGGCCACCACCCAACTCCGGCGACCACCACTCACAACTCCGACGACTGCCACCCAACTCCGACGACCGCCACCACGGCCCAAATCGGAGCTCTGTGGCCCCAAATCGGGGACGGTGGCTCCGATTTGGGTCCAATTGGGGTCGTGGCGGCGGTCGTCGAAGATGGGTGGCGGTCGTCGGAATTGTGAGTGGTGATCGCCGGAGTGGGTGGTGGCCGGCCAGAGCCGTGGTGGTGGCCGGAGTTGGGTTAGGTTTAAATTATGGACAGGGGCATTTTTGTCATTTCATCTTTATATTAATTAAAATTTTTATTAATTCAAATATTACAAAAGGGTATTTTTGACATTTCACACGGTTCTGTTAAATTTGACAGAAAATTTGGACGGAAAACCTAAAAATCACAAAGTCCAAACTTCAGACCTCAGTTATCACCATTTCAATCTTCAGACCTCTCAAATTAACAAGGGCCAAACTTCAGACCTCTCCTAGGTTATTGACCCTATTTTTTCAGAGGGGGCAATTTTTTTTAGTGAAAGCGGCAATAGCAAATTGATAGTCAAATATAAGATTTTAAAGGTCGAATATATAATAGTTACATTTTTTAGAGTTAAAAATATATATAACAAAATTTGAGAAGCATCGTTCTAAAGTGTCCCGTCATGATTTCTAAGGAGGGGAGTAAATATGTTTCTGGTGGTAAATTTTATAAAAAAAATTAATATACTCACATTAAGAATTTTGTAATTTACACCTAAATTTACATATAAATTATAATAGAAATACAATAATATAAGTCAATGCTATTAAAAAATTTGGAAAAAATTTCATATAAATATCAATAAAATACATCGTAATATATACATAAATATATAATTTCTCCGAGTTATTATTTATCTCTAATTTATTATTAAAGTTTATTTTATTACACCTCTTACTAAAAATAAGTATTAAAAGATATAATATATAAATAAATAAACACATTATTAAATACAAATAAGCATGAAAGAAACAAATAAATTTTTTTAAAACCATAACTTAGAAAAAAGAAATTGAGTATTGCCTAATTATAAATAATTGTACTTACCTAGTGTTGGATCGTGATTTATCAAATACGACCATACTAAGAGCGTTCCATTTTTGCAGCAAAACTCTCAGACACTAAAGTCGGGACTATTGAAGCCGGGACCCTCAGAGAGTAAAGTCGGGAGCACTAAAGTCAAAATCTATCAGAAGATGTGAAATAGCGGCACCCCCCATGAACAAGGCGACCAAGACGACCAAAACGACCAAGTTGACCAAGTCGACCAAGACGACCAAGGCGACCAAGTCAACCAAGGCGAGAACATCAAAGTCGCCTTCGACTATCATCAACACCAGGTGGCAACCTGCTTGTCACCTACTTAGAAGAAAACCCTTCCTCCTAAGGAAGAAGAGGTGGCAACCTGCTTGTCACCTACTTAGAAGAAAACCTTTCATTTTAAGGAAGAAGAGGTGGCAACCTGCTTGTCACCTACTTAGAAGAAAACCATTTCTTCTAAGGAAGAAGAGGTGGCGACATGCTTGTCACCTGCTGACATAGTGCCTCCCATCTCCACCAATGAGAGAAAGGCGGTCACCGCCCTTTGTCAACCAATCAAAACGAAGCTGCCACCACCTAAAGTCGGTAAAAACTTCACCTATAAATACTCTTCAGTATTCTCATTCATAATAAAAGATTTCTCACTACCAGAAAAAGTCGTCGCCTCGGAAAAAGTCGTCGACTCCGAAAAGTCGGCGACAAAGCTAAAAAGGGACCAGTTATCAAACTGGCCATTAGCTTAAAGATGCCGCCTCGGAAAAAGTCGTCGACTTCGAAAAGTCGGCGACAAAGCTAAAAGGGATCAGTCATCAAACTGACCCTTAGCTTAAAGTCGTCGCCTCGGAAAAAGTCGTCGACTCCGAAAAGTCGGCGACAAAGCTAAAAAGGGACCAGTCAACAAACTGACCATTAGCTTAAAGTCGTCGCCTCGGAAAAAGTCGTCGACTCGGAAAAAGTCGTCGACTCCGAAAAGTCGGCGACAAAGCTAAAAAGGGATCAGTCATCAAACTGACCCTTAGCTTAAAGATGTCGCCTCGGAAAAAGTCAGCGACAAAGCTAAAAAGGGATCAGTCATCAAACTAACCCTTAGCTTAAATTCGTCGCCTCGGAAAAAGTCGTCGACTCCGAAAAGTCGCATAAAGCTAAAGAGGGATCAGTCATCAAACTCACCATTAGCTTAAAGTCGTCGCCTCGGAAAAAGTCGTCGACTCCGAAAATTCGGCGACAATGTTAAAAATGGATCACTCATCAAACTGACCCTTAGCTTAAAGATGTCGCCTCGGAAAAAGTCGTTGACTCCAAAAAGTCGGCGACAAAGCTAAAAAGGGATCAGTCATCAAACTGACCCTTAGCTTAAAGTCGTCGCCTCGGAAAAAGTCGTCGACTCCGAAAAGTCGGCGACAAAGCTAAAAATGGATCAGTCATCAAACTGACCCTTAGCTTAAAGACGTCGCCTCGGAAAAAGTCGTCGACTTCGAAAAGTCGGTGACAAAGCTAAAAAGGGACCAGTCATCAAACTGACCATTAGCTTAAATTCGTTGCCTCGGAAAAAGTCGTCGACTCCGAAAAGTCGGCGATAAAGCTAAAAAGGGACCAGTCATCAAACTTACCATTAGCTTAAAGTCGTCGCCTCGTAAAAAGTCGTCGACTCCGAAAAGCCGGCGACAAGTTTAAGTAACTCATTTTTTTTCTTAAACCTTGTATACATATTGGAGCTTCTATGGAGGTCAGTGGGAGTAATTGCCACTCCTGGACCTCACATAGCTCCAGCACTAACTATAGTGTGCAAGTTCACCTATTATTCTAAAGTGTGCATGTGAAAATCTCTACGATGCTTAATTAAAATCCAAATTAAATTAAAAAGTTTTATATGATAGTTTTAAACGGTTGTTGAGAGATAATGGTTGTTGGCTATATGTCTCTAGTAATAAACTTGATCAATCCTTTTTTTTTTGTTTTTTTTTTTTTAATTTGGGGGAAAAAGAATCATATTAGAGAAATAATATAGTGATATTAATGCAACGAATAATGTTGGGCTGTTCCAAGCCGAGCATGTTGGGAGTCCAAGTCAACTCAAATGCGAGTTACGTATCAAACTCAAACCAACATGAACGGATCGGGTCAAAATAATGATCCCCCCAATTTAAGGACCACGTGGCTGGTTCGTTTAACTAGTAACACAATCTGTTGCTGTTTACGCAACCTTAAACTTTACCCCCGCCGTTTCCCATAACCAATATTTCTAGCTAGCTAGCATCAAAATCACATGTCAGTTACGTTTTTATTAAAAAGTAGTAGTTTCCCTACTAATTATAACAAGATAGCCTTTTTTAAATGACACATTACCTTAATTTATATTTACATAATGTTGTACAATAAAAAGTGTTTGATGAAAATGCAAAACTGTATTTGTGCAACAATTTGGTTTTAATTAAACTTTTTTCTGATAAAGTCTAATGCATTTTCTCTTAACTAACAACTTCAAATTCAACTACATTTACGATCAACTTATTTTAACTAAGTTTTAAAATAACTTTTATGTAAGAGATTCGATCTGATCTACTTCACCACTCCCTCCTACTACTTTTCGCCTTTTGAGTATTCGTTCCATGTATAGAGTTTGACCGACTTGCCATTTGTTTAGTCTCTACTCTCTAGACTAGATAGAAACTTTGACCAACTTCCGTATAGTAGTAGATTAGAAGAACAGTCCGATTAGTTGGGCTACTTCCACACTTGCACACGTGGACCCCAGCCCAAAAAAAGACACGTGCTGTAAATGTATTACAGTCTCTCTCTCTCTAACACTCTTTGACTTTTAGAGAGAGAAAGGAAGAAATAGCCACCTCGACTGTTTCAGTCCACCGCCTCCTCCCTACACTCAACTCCACACACTCACCTTCCTCACAATTAACACGCACCTTCCTTCTTCTTCTTCTTCTTCTTCTTCTTCCCCTCCCTTATATAAATCCTTCTCCTACACTCTCTCTCATCACTTCTATCTCTTTTTCTGCAAACTACTTCTAAAGCTTAGACCTTCCAATAATCCTCTCCTTCAGTCTCCGATTTGTTCCACTCCGATGGCCCTGCAAGCTCTGAACTCGCCCACCGCCGCTGCATCGCCCGCGCCTTTCCAGTTCATGGAGGAAGCCGCACACCTTCGATTCATGGAGCCCTCGATGAAGAAGAAGCGCTCCAAGCGGCCCCACCACGCAGCTCCGACCGAGGAGGAGTACCTCGCTCTCTGCCTCATGATGCTCGCCCGCGGCGGTTCCGGCTCCACCCTGCCGCCGCCTGCGGAAAAGAAGCTGGCTTTCCGGTGCCCAGTCTGCGACAAGGAATTCTCCTCTTACCAGGCGCTTGGCGGACACAAGGCTAGCCACCGGAACAAGCCTGCAGCTTCCGGCGACGACCATGCCGCCTCTACATCCACCGCGTCCGCCGCCGCGGCAGCCTCTTCCGGTAAGACCCACGAGTGTAATATCTGCCACAAGAGCTTCCCGACTGGACAGGCTCTCGGTGGCCACAAACGGTGCCACTACGAAGGTACAGTCTCCAACAGCGCTGCCACGTCAGAAGGCGTGGGCTCCACTCGCTCCGGTCAAAGCCAGAGCCACAGCCGCCACCACTTCGACCTCAACCTCCCTGCCTTGCCGGAGTTTTCGCCCAAGTTCCTGATCTCCGGCGAGGAGGAGGTGGAGAGCCCGCATCCTTCAAAGAAACCCCGGCTCTTCTTGAAGTTCACCGGCGCAGTGAAGGACGAAATCTAAGACCTGGTTGACCAAATTCTTTAAACAATTTTTTGGAAAGTTAAAAGATTATACTAGTTTGAAGATATAGAGAGATTCATACTTTGTTCAATTGATTCGTTTGGGTGTTGTGGTGTATAGAAAGCGCTGAATCTGTAATCTCAGTTGCTACATAAGAATATTGTTATTGTATTATTCAATTTTATTTGATTCAATTGACTGATGAATCCACACCAGTTTGCACTACTTTCTTCTCTCTTTGCTCAACTGCAAATCAGGTTCTATGAAAATGCCTAATCGAGTCAACTATGACACAAGGAAGAAGGAACTATACAATGTGAAAAAGACGATTTTATAGTTGTCCAAGTTGTCGATCATATCCGTCGACTTTTCAACAATACTCTAACCGTAGCATATTATTAATTTAATAATTGATAATAAGAAGCTTCTTTTCTGGTCAGCTTCTTTGTGCCTCCTGTACGGAACGTACCAAGAACACGGAATTGCAATTCTTGTTTCGTGGGCGGCAAGACTCCAATTTTCAGACTTAAATACCAACTCTACTGGTACTAGCAGCAACTAGAGCATGATTAAAGAGAAGGCATATACACTCCCAATATTCAAACCTAAATACCAACTCTACTAGCACTAGCAGCAACTAGACTAGAGCATGATTAAAAGGCATATACACTCTAATATTCAGACTTAAGTACCAACTCTACTAGTAGTTAGTACTAGCAGCAACTAGAGCATGATTAAAGAAAAGGCATATACCTCGAACCAGCTTGATTTCTTTACCATTAGCGTATTTCTTTACATCCCGAAACCGCGCTTGTTATATACAGCTTCTAGTGTATAGTATAGTAGACAAGAAGTAAGCTCAGACCTAAGTTGGGAATGAGAGACCTAAGGGAGTATAAGAAAGTAAGATGTGAAGATTCATAACTCTCAGAAGCTCCATATCTTCTTCCATCATAGCTAAAACAGAATAATCGTATTGATTAGGTGTTAGAATTCAGTCCATGAACAGACCCGAGCGATGCTTTGCTGTTGAATCTTGTGTTTCACGGCTTAGTTGTAAAATATGTGTTCTCTGACTTTGTTCCTTTACCTGATCATTAACACAATTTGGTTACCACTTATATGTTCTGGAAAAAAAAGGAGAGTTTGCTTAGAGAATGATGACAACAGTTCCCTAATGGTAATATACCTGCATGGCTTCAGCTGTAGACAATAGATCACGGCATTGGTCTAGCATGCCACGCTCCTCAGCCACAGTGTTAGCAAGCTCAATCACTGAACTATTCACTTCCCCGACCTGTAAATTCAAGTTCAGAAAATGTCACTAATAAGTCTTTTCAAGGATAGGAAGCAAAAACTAGCTATAAGTGGGATCTTTGCGATATATTTAACTACCTTTGATGATAATAAGCAAATGGAGGCTGCCATTCCTTGAAGCACATCCACTGCCGAACATATGGCACTCTTCATGTTTTGTACATCAGCCTATACGGTATTATCGTCAGCAATTTGATTTGATTTTATTAAAAAGGTTACAGATGAGTACAGAAAGAATGGATCAAGAGAAATGAATACGTGAAAGTAAGTAAATACCTTTGCGCCCGCAATAGGAAGACGAAGAGTGCTGGCTGTCAAAGCTTCGGTAGCCCCAGTTAATGAACTTGAATAGTCCTGTTCAATTGATGCCCATTCTTCTAAATACCGCATCTGCATTTACTAGACGAAGTTCAGTTCGCAATAATATATAGACAGAATATACAAACAAGAATTCTTGAGGATATTAGAGACGTGGGCTATTGATATGCACTTGACACTAGCAAACAAAATATACCGATTTCCTAAAATTAATTTTTAGACTATTACATATGTATAGTATACAGA
Organism: Clarkia xantiana subsp. parviflora; assembly: GCA_036873135.1. Lineage (NCBI taxonomy): Eukaryota > Viridiplantae > Streptophyta > Magnoliopsida > Myrtales > Onagraceae > Clarkia > Clarkia xantiana. The sequence continues at coordinate 7,575,390 of JAPTYO010000010.1, read as the reverse complement.
ATTGTTTTCTACTTGCAGCATTGACCAAACAAATGGGGGACAACATGGCAAATGTGAAGCATATATTCATCACCTGTCCGTTGATAACTGCTGCAAGCTTCATACTTTCCCTTTGCAGTTGTAACTCAATCTTCTTCGCTCGAACAGATTCCCGTAGTTTTGTAGTTCTAACCCAGGCACTGTAGAGGTTTCTCTATGCAGTGGGACAGATGAAACAAAAGTCACAACTAAAGTTACCTTTACAAGGAAAGAGTCACTGAGGAAATCAAAACAAGCATTGTTCATTCCATGCAACAACCCACATTCATACACATAGGATTTACTGACTGCATGTGGTCTTTAGTTTTATCAATATTATTTAACCTTCCTCAAGGATTACCAGGGTGATAGCTAAAACCTTGATTAATTTTAGGATCACAGATATGACTTCGATTGACATAGTTCCGCTATTAAAAGTTTTAGGACCACGATTTAATATTTCTCAAAAAACATACATACAGATAGATCCATCATAGCACAAAGAATAAAACTTCTCACAAGTACTGGACTCTAAAATCTAAACAGTATGAGCTGATCAGATACTCAGCTTTCAAACTTAGGACTACCTTTTGACTTTGGACTTTAAATGTAATAATGCACTATATAACACTAGGTTTATTTCCCTTATCCATAAACAGATATATGTCCAAATGAAGGTTTATACCAAAGCTAGGAAAGCTGAAGACTTTTCAAAGCAACTGTGTGTCTTATGATCCAAACGAATTATCCAGTCAGAAGTATATTTTCATATTTTATAACTCACATGAAATTCTTAACACCTTCATTAATATCTCCAAAACAGATTATGAGCAGAGCATACTTCAAATTGCAATACTATGGGACCGATCAAAGATAAATTCACTAAAAAAACAAACTATTTTGGAACTGGAACCGTTGCTGTCTGAGAAATATGAATTTGACAATAAAAGAAGCTTAAACCATTTACATGTTCCAGTACCAAACCAGTTGCTGTATAGCAAGTCATATGGTTTGAATACTATAAATATCGCATATATCATAACAAATCTTAAAAAAAAAAAACTATTGAAAAGGCATGCTTCATCTCATGATAGAACAGGTAATGCAGATTCCTATCACAACTAGGCACCAAGCAATACTTAACAGTTCATTCACAACTGCATAAGATAAGAAATATATTGCATTATTGCTACTTGCTAGAACCTTAGACTAGATAAAAGTGATTTAAAATTCAGAACAATACCTCGGCATTCAACTTCTGGGCAGACGATGATGCATCTGCTCTAGCATTGACAAAACGCCACTGCAAAAGCTGATTATGCAACAGTCTCAGAACATGTGCATCAACAATTTTGCTTTCTCCAATCCTCCCTCGTCTAATCTCAGCAGCAAAATTCGATACGGAAGGAACATTACCGTCCAACAAAGCATCTGACATACCATTTCTCACTCGAGCTGGACTGCCTCCCCTCCGTGATGCCGCCACCATGTTACCAAACTTATTTGGGGATGAAGGTCGAACTCCACGAATCGGTGACTGCCCTCTTGTATTCAGAGTTCCTCTTGGAGAAGAGACGGGGCTTTCGTACCCAAATTTCTTTGGTGTGAAATTTTTTGGATTAGCAGAAGGTGCTATCAGTCCAGAGGGTTTAGGATGTAGGGAACCAGGTTCTGAAAGGCGTCTTAAGCGGTTATTGGTTTCTTGCCAAAACCTTGCAGGCACCACAATTCCCTGAGGCCCACGCTGCCCTTGAACACCATTACCACCGTTGGCATCACCTCCGCGGGAAGAGACACTTTCATTGTCTGAGGCAATAGAATTGCTCTCACTGATAGCATTAACATCACTCTCTTTTTGAATCGAGGGCTTGCTCGAATCCAACCCAGATAATCTATCAGAAGATGACCTGGGATGAAGCATCATTGAGCTTTGCAATGACCTAACCACACCGCCCGGAGTAGATTCACCCAGTTTCTTCCTGTGATCAGTCCAATCCACGCTCTGACTCATGGAATTTACTGATCGGAGCCTTGCTGGCCACCGCTGCTGCTCCAATGTCTTTGAATTATCCACCTGAACCTTCCTAGATGCTGGATTTGGTGCCACAACTGGTTTTCTTCTCTCAGGAGTTTGTTTCCTCTCTGGAGTTCCTTTTCTCTCTGGAGTTCCTTTCCTCTCTGGAGTGGCTCTCCTCGTGGTAGGCAAGTTAGGAGCTGGAGTTGGCGCTGGTTTTTCCTTGCTTGCCCTCCGAGAAAACGAATCGCCTTGAAATGACATAGAAGTGCTCCTAGCAGAGGTGATCAGCATTCTCTGAGCAGAACTCAACTCACCGCCCTTGGCGCCTCTCAAATCCACCGGATTTGTCCGAGGAGTGACAGGACGCCTTCGCTCAGCAGACTGAGACCGCTTTACCGCCAACAGAGGAACAGGCGCCGGAGTCATCGAGCTCGTAGTTCTCGGAATCACAGGCGATTCGCACCGTCTAGGAGTGTAAGAGGAAGAAGATGAAGATGACGACGTGGAAGAGGCGGAGGAGTGCAGGTAACGAGAAGAGACCTCTCGCTGCTTAGGACGGCGAGGAGCTGGCGCATTGTCGGGGTCTGATGGCAACAATGGCGGCCTTGACAAGTTGGCGCGGGTCGCTGCCTTAGGGTTTAACGTTGTTGACACTGCAGCTACCATTGCGTGAAATCAGCATCAACGTCAGTTTTCATTTGCTCGGAAACCCTAATTTCCTGCTCGGATTAACCGCCATAGACTTCATTCTCCCTGTCAGTTGATCAGTTCCAGTCAACAATGACGAATCGATTGAGAATTCCGAAGGAAGTTGAAGCGAGATCTTTTATGCTGTAGCTTTAGGAAAGATGGCAACTGACGGAGACCGTTAAGGTCGCCGGAAAGAGTAGAGTAGACAGGTGAAAGAGAGAGAGGGGAGAGCGCAAAATCGTTTTAGAGTATAACTGTCGTTTTTAACCTGAAATACGTTTCGTTTATCTCGAAGAAATACAAGAATTTGATTTGATTTTTTTTTTTTTTGTTCCTTTTCATTTATTATCGTATTCGTACCACGAGCAGCAGCAGTATTTAAACTTTTGAAGTGCGTACAATAAATATTGGCAAAAAAAAGTGCGTACAATAAATGAAGAAGATTATGCCAAAATTTGGTTAAAAAAATTATGCCATATTCTATTTTTTTGAATTATATATTTTTTTGGCAAAAAAAAAAATACTTTCCTATTTTATATTTAAAAATAAAAATAATAAATAAAGATTGCTTTATTAATATACAAATGACGTATCTTGAAATTATCAAATCAAACACTATATAATGTGACGTCTCTAACATAGAAATTATCAAATCAAACACTATATAATGTGACGTCTCTAACATATAAGAATTGGTAAAGTGTTGGTCATGAACAATTTTCCATTCTCATGGTCACTAGCGGGGACTGAACCCTTGATCTCTGGTTAATGGATGAAACGCTGAACTACCACACCATTGCTACATGGTTAATGTAATTCATGAATCTAATAATGGAATCAACCAACTATTACATAGTAAGGAGACTACTATATATAGGAAGAGCAGAAATTAACTCAATAATCTTAACTAACACTATGTAAGACACCATGGAGGCAATGGTGCAGGCATCATAAATGCAACATGTATGCACCATATCGAGGTATCGTGTAAGGCATCATGTAAGCAATATGTATACACCATATTTATATGCCTATATTGCCCCATCATTTTCCTCGTCTTCATTTCATGGAAAACTTCTTTAAATCCATAAAGCCTTAACAAGGCAATGTGCTGAGTCTTCATGTAGTCTTTGTCAAAAGTTGAAAAGGAATTTCCATTAGAATTCCTTTCTGAATACAGAGCTGTAGTGGAGCCAATCAATCTCCAACTAAACCAGCCAAACCAATGAAGACAATAAATCTCCAATCCTTCTCATAGAAGTTCCACAAACATCTTGTGTGCGTAAAACCTCCAAAAATTGTAGCAAAAATCAAAACAGAAACTGAACCAAAACGCAGCTCCAAATGAATCAATTGAACCATAGCAACTCTATCCAACAGATTGTAATCTTGAATCAAGAACTCGCAAAAGAGAAGCTGAAATCCAGCCCAAAAAATTCAGAACTCCAGCTGAATCAACAAGAACTAGCCAAGTTACATTTAAACATGGTTCCAAGTTACATTTAAAACTTGGTGATGAAGAAGTCAATGTACATTTAAACATGGTTCCAAATTACATTTAAAACTTGGTGATGAAGAAGCCAATGTACATTTAAAACTGGTTCCACAAGATCAACAAGAACTCCAGAACTTTAGCTGAAGCAAGAAAACGCAATTCAATGCTCCAATCTTTCAACTTTAATCCGCAAATCAAAAGTTCAAATCAGAATCTCCAATCCTCAAATCAAAATCAGAAGCTCCAATCCTCAACAGAATGCTCAGCCATGCTTGATTTCAGAATCAACTCACTTCAAGAACTCAACTCACATCAATAATACCAGTATAACAGAACTTCATATGAACCTCAAATAAGAAGAGTTCCAGGTGCAAATAACTACTGAATCTAGAAACAGTTATGCAGCTCCAAGAACATGAAGCAATCCACAAAATAGGCTTCGCAATACTCCTCAAATCCAGAATATAAAGAGCAATGTGTCTTAAATGCAAGAAAACTCAACAATCTGCCAAACAAGCAGATGGCAATAGGACAATCAAGTAGCTGGCAATCCAGCTATCAACAGCTATCAACAGCTATCAATAAGACAAACAATCCAGCTCAATCAAGACTTGCACAGCAATCCAGAAGCAAGGAAACTTGCGCAGCAATCCAAATCCAACAATATCCAACAACAAATGATCCAAATCCACGAATTCCACAATCGCGAATGTGAATCAAGCAACAAAACTTGCAATCGAAGCAAGTGCAGCCAAGCAGGTCAAGCAGAGAAGCAACATAATCAATCGAATCAATCAAAATCAAGATCGCAGCAACAATGGCAATTGCAGATCGCAGCAATCAGAATCAGCCCACATTCGAATTGCATATCTGAAAATCAACTGAATTCTCAGCTTTAGAACTTACAGAAAGTCAATCTGTTGCAGAGAACAATGAAACGAATCTTCAATTCAGCTTGCAGAAGCAGAATCGAAGAAGAACAGCTCCAAGTGATCGCGGAAAAGAAGCAGACCAGCTCCAGGTAATCGCGGTGATCCAACAATCTCCAGAAATTAACAAAATCGCAACAAATATCTTCAATAGAATCAACAGAATTGCAGCAACGATATGAGAATGAAGAACAACACAGACGTGCCACGCAAGAAATCTGATCTTCAATGAATACTGAAGAATAAGTTGTCTAGATGTAGAATCGAACTCCAGGAAACATATCAAAACTCAACTCTGATACCATATAAAAGTTGTTTATAGAGAATTAGGTTGAAATCTTGAAATGTAATTCATGAATCTAATAATGGAATCAACCTACTATTATATAGTAAGGAGACTACTATATATAGAAAGATGAGAGATCAACTCAATAATTTTAACTAACACTATGTAAGGCACCATGGAAGCAACGGTACGGGCATCATATGTGCAACATATATGCACCACGTCGAGGCATTGTGTAAGGCATCATGTAAGCAACATGTAAGCACCATGTATATATGTCTATAATCATAGATTCAAATATTATTTACTCTATCATGTAATATGTTGTAGTTTAACATGTCGAGTTTTTTACCAATCTAGACCCAAATGAACACTCAAATACCAATATAGGCTCTAAAAAAATTATTTACAAATCTAGGTCTGGCCGGGTTGGGGCAACCCGGCCAACTGCCAAAAAAAAAAAACTGTTGGCCGAAAAAAAAAAAAAATACAGTTGGCCGGGTTGGGGCATAGTGTGTTTTTTTTCGCGTTTTTTTAACAGAATTTTTAAAAATAATTTAAAACTAATGGTTTTGTAATTTTTTTCTAAAAACCTATTGGACATTGTGAAACCTAGGGTAAATTGATAGACATTTGCCCTCTTGGGTTCACCAGTTTTCATTAAAAATTTACAAAACTACTAATTTTATATATATTTTTTTTTTATAAAATCTATTAGACATGATGAACACTAGATAGAAAATTGACATTTCGCAGAATAATCTTTTTTTTTTTTCCCTAAAAACCTATTGGACATGGTGAACCCTAGAAGACAAATGTGTCATATAATTTGCCATCTAGGGTTCACCATGCCCTCTAGATAAAAATATATAATTAGTAGTTTTGTAATTTTTTTTATGAAAACTGGTGAATCCAAGATGGCAAACGTCTCTCAATTTACCTAGGGTTCACCATGTCCAATAGGTTTTTAGAAAAAAATTACAAAACTATTAGTTTTAAATTATTTTTACAACTTCTATTAAAAAAAATAATAACACATTAGAACGGGTTGGGGCAACCTGGCCAACTGTAATTTTTTTTTTCGGCCAACAGTAATTTTTTTTTTTTTGCAATTGGGTTTGTAAATAATTTTTTTTAGAGTCTATATTGGTATTTTATATTGGTATTTAGTTGTTCATTTTTAGAGTCTATTTTGTCGCTCCTTAATTAAGTTGTTAGATATTTAAACTCCATTGAAATTTTATAAACTGAAAATTATTTATAATAATCACTTTACTTCGAAAAAAAAAAAAGTTTATTACTTAATTAATTCAACAGAAAAAAAATTATCATTTGTTATTACCCACTTAATCGTCAAATTTATTGTAATGATTTATAGATATTCATATTGGATTCAAAATCTTCAAGAAATATAATACAATTTTCATAGATAACATCGTATCCAAAAAATGTATACATATAGTTGTTGTAATTTGTATTAAAGTGTTTCAAATACGTAAGTATATATTTTAAATAAATTAAGATGCGTATACTAGTTCATTTATATATGATTTAAAATTATATATCAAATAAGTCAACTTTTTTTTTGGTAAGCAAATAAAATAACTTTGGTATCTCATTTTATGACACTAAATTACTTTTTTCGGTAAAAAAAATTACTTTTAAGAATTAATATTGCCGCTATATTAACATTTTTTTACCTATAAAGTAATATTTACTTTTTTTTTTTGGGTAAAGAAGTAATATTTACAGACATATACACGTTTTATTTTATTGAGACATATGCAGATGAAAATATAATTATCATAAAATATTTTTTTGCAATATTAGGACAAAAATTATTCAGAGAATATTACACCATAATTTCAGTATTTAAGATAAGAGTTTTTCCAATCTTAATACTCTTTATTACAAAAAAAATGTTAATGCTCGTAATGACTTGCAATTTTGGAAATTAGTGTGACTAGCTAATTATAAGTAATAAATATTATTATATAAATAAACCCATCAAAGATCTCTAGGTGTGCACGTTAGTAAAAGTGACACCATGTTATATATATAAATAAACCCATTCCGTATTTCGGTAATACCAAAAGTGACACCATGTGGACCGTCACGAAATTACAGGTGGCGGGTGAAAAATGGTGGATTCTATGCACGAAAGTTGGGAAACATATTGTTGAGTAAGAGCTAAGATTGGTTAGAGAACAATAAAATTAATGGGTGATGCTAAAGCCTGTGAAAAAAACTGTGAAAAATCTATAGAAAGCACTTCTAGGTCCACATGGCAATACATAATAACATTCTCTTTCCATTTTATGAATAATCATCATTTGACATGTGTCACTTAACAACTTTCTATAAATTTTACATAAAAAAATTTCACACTTTAAAGATTTATCCAAAATCAATTGCATTCGTAGAGACGGTTTCGGTTGATGACGACTATTTATGAAATGTTTTAGTTTTAAAGCTATTGGATGGATATTTATTACAGAAATAATCTTTTAGAGCATTTCCAATGGTAAAAGACATTTTGAAGGACATTTGCCGCCACATCAGCGCCACATAGACTATGTGTCATAGAATAAAGAGAAAAATGAATTTTGTCCAAAGTCCTCACAATGTGCAAAACCCATTTTGGACACATTAGGCAAGCCATTTTGGATCTATATGGTTTTTATATTATTTAAATAAATAAAATGTATTTAATTATAATTTACTTTTTAATCAACTAATTATATTATTATACATACAAATCAATATTTTATTCAAGTAATTATCTATGAAATATATATATAAAAAAACATAATTTAAATCATTAATAATATTATAAAATAGAAAATTTCATTGTATTAAATTTTTTATTAAATAAGTAAGCTACATCATTAATCACTCATAGCAGACTTAAACGAAATTTGCACGAGTATTATGAAATTGTCAAATATGTTCGATCAAGTATTCTTGTAGTTGTCGATGTGTCTGTTTATCACGAAGTTGGATATTATTTTTGATATACCTCTCATAGTCACAATAATATATGACATTTTATATACTACAAACATTTTATTATTATTTGTAAGTCATTTTTATTTTTGTTAAAAATAAATAAATAAATAAAATGTCTTGGAAACACAAATGTTTTAAGGACAACTTAGAGGAAAGAGAAAAAAATTATGGAGGGACAAAAATTTGTCTTTGTCTCTCACATCCACATAAGCAAATGTCTTGCAAAATTTGCCCATTGAAAGTGCTCTTATGAGCAGTGATTATTTGGTGATTAAGAATATTTATATATGGAATAATTTTGAAGTCTTATATTCAAAACTCATTAAGGGTGTCATCACTTGGTGCGTTAGACATATAATGGAATGAGTATAATTAAGTTTAACGGGACAATCTTAATACTAGGGTGTTAGTGAGCTAAGTTGACGGAGCCGGTGAATACGTTGTTTGTTCACTATATTTGATCGGAAAAAAAACCTAAGACTGTAAATGTGAGAGTCCGAATATTTCGTAATATGATGAGTTTATCGTAGCTATTACTAGCTCATTTCTTGCCGTGACAAAAAAAAAAATTGTATATATATTTTTTTTAAATATAATGAATGTCGATAGATAAGTATAAACTCTACTCTTGATGGTATTGTGTGAATCTCCGAAGAGACGTTTCGCCTGCGACACAAATTTATTTATCATTTATGAATACTTAATTATTTGCGAACAATTTTTTTTTTTTTTTGAAAAGGCTACCACAGTTGTCCCCAAACAATAAAAAAAGTTGCCAACAAAATAAAAGAGAACATTCGATATTTTATGCACTCCGCACGAAACGCTTTACGACTTTCTAACTCAGCCGAAACTACGTCGTTCCATCTGATTTTGCACAAATTTGAGATAATTGTAGTATCCCCTAAGAACACTTCCAATGGTGAGTTCCTAATTTCTCCACATCACCCGTCATATCACTGCCAACTCATTAAAATGGAACTGCTACAGTAAATGCTACAGTAAAATAGGAACTCCCTCCAGGAGAAATTATTATTTCCCACGGTGGGAACACATGTCAACACATCTGTTCCCACTCACCCAATTATGTGTTGACCTGTGTAAATTGAAATAAAATTGAGGAGAGTAAATTACACATGTCAACACATGATTGGGTGAATGGGAACACGTGTTGACATGTGTTCCCACCGTGGGAACCAATAATTTCTCATCCCTCCAGTGGTAGAGACCTAGTTCTACTTCCATATTGGGACCCACATAATTTCATACTTACAATATAACTTTTTGTAAAAAAAAAAAAAAAACTTTGTAGATAAATTAAATATTCACATATAAAAATTATTTTGGTATTTAAAAAATTATATATAAAGTTATTGAACATAAAATATATAAATAAGCACGTAATTTTGTTAAATATGATTGTCATAATTTAAAAAAATATATTACATAAAAATATAAGCAAAAGTTGTCATCTAAAAAATTGAATATATATACAATAGACGTTCGACCAAATTCTCAATATGATTTTTTTAAGTAATATATATAAATTAAATATCCATATTTTTAAAATACAGACATTAACAAACCAGTGAATATTTGTTGTTCGTCGATTATTATATCTTGATTCATTGTCGTTAGCAGATTCTTATTTATGCACAATAATTAGATACATATTAGTAAATCGGTCAAATGTGAAACTATCATGTGTTTTTACTAATGATTTCAATAACATAAAACAAAAATATATTGTATATCATCCTAAAAATATTATTTTTGTATAATTTATCATAAATAAAATATATTCTTTTTATAGAATAATAATATAATACAATAAGTAAATTATATAGATATATATATATATATATGTTAAAATAATATACTATTTTTTTAGTAAAAAAATTATTTAAAGTTTAAGAATATGAAATTATATACTATTTTTTAAAATTTAGAATTGACGGTTGTGTTACATGGTAAAATAAAAACAAAATGAGTCTGGAAAATCTGAAATTCATTCGATGTTAAAAAGTAGTAATTTTGGTTTGTGTCATTATTTAACTTATTTAATATTAATAACGACCGATTACGACTCGTGTCATCGTCCGACTTAGCGTAGCATAATTATATATATAAATATAATAAAAAAAAGAAGCACAACAATTGAATAAAATAATATTAAAAAGTAGGAACCGACATGAATAGTAACGTGGGAGTTCCTACTAGTAGGAAATGTCCCACTTCACTATTCACTTGATAATGACAAAACAGTAATATTAGTAATCCTAATCACGCCTAGTGGCGTCTAGTCAGCGTCAAGTAACAAATCTAGGAACTAGGAACTCCCATTTTGGAACTAGGGAACTCCCATTGGAAAGTAAAATTTCTATTTAATCATTACTAGTAGGAATCAACAGTAAGTAGAACTAAAAACTATGAACTCTCTACGATGATAAATTTAGAACATGAAAATGAGAATTAGGAACTACCATTGGAAGTGCTCTAAAGTTTAGTACAAGAACTACTTCTATTGACTACAAGAAAACCATTTCTTAACCCTGGACTCTTTGTATTTCCTGTTTAAACTATTTAAATTAGTAAAATTGAGAATTTTGCCGGCTATGTTAAGAACCAATAACATATAGTAAAACTACTAATAAGTAGAATTTGATAAAGCAAGGTAAAAATTTAATAATGGTGCTTGATCTAGGTGGTGTTGATAAGAATACCATATGGGGCAATTTTTTATGTTGTTATATAGAGTTGTTCCAAGTTTATGAGGTAAAGGGTGGATAATATGATGCAAAATTAATGAGCAACCAAACAATATAGGTAGATAATTAATAAGGGGGCCTATCTTCTTCACACATGAAAATGGTTTTCTCCATTATTACTCATCATGAGATGCCTTGTCTCACATGATCATCATGTCTCCTATACTCATCATAAGTTTCTAACTAAACTTACTAATAAAGAAACTTGATATGATAATCTTAGGGAGTCTTATTAAAACATATTATGTTCGGATCGCCCTTCCATTAAAAAAAAAAAACGTAACCCATTTTTAAAATTTAGCGGAGATTTTATGTGCCTGGAACGACATGTTAATGTTATAAATACAACTCTCAATTAAAATATTGTTTTTAAAAATTAGGTAATGAAGAAATTGAATCGTTAGTGTGGTTATTTACTATTGAGTAGACCCCATATATGTATAGCTTCAAGCCTATCACATGGTCCCAACGGTTCACACCTAAAACTTATAGGATTTTTTTATGTAAATTAAATTACTCTAATACATTTTGGCTTTCATCCAACAATATAACTAATGAAAACAGACAACCTACCTATACCTAAAACGCTCATTAGTGTAATAATGACGACGAAGATTACAAATGCAATACTAAAGCGACACTCCACTCAACACAAGAACTCAAAAACCTAATCTTGATGATCTGCCTTATAGCTAGAAAGATGCTTGCTTTAATTACTTACCATGCATCGTATTCAGTAGTTAATCGCGTAATAATGCATTGATACAATCATACAAGTGTGTTAGGTGGGATAAATACACATTATAACATAGAACGAAAATTGTTAAATATTTTATAAAATTGAAAATGCCCTTGTTTAAATTTAAAAGTATAGAAGTATATGTTTTTTTTATTCCCTAATAGAGTTCTATGACTTTTTTAATATTACTAGAAGTTCTCTTAAAATAAATTTTTTATAATAGAATTCTAAGTTTTCAAATTAGACACTTGGTTCGATAAACCTAGCCACAGTCGAGTTATGGAATGGATCCGACCTAGTTAAGGTTGTCTGACCTAGCGACCTTGACCAAACTAGGACTCAACCCATGTTGCGAGCCTGGACATATATTCGATTCGACCGTTGTCCTGTTATTACCCCCACAATCTTTTTCTATTTCCCCTATTTTAGGTTGAACCATATTGTTAAATTCATTTATTTTCATTAAATTTTCACATTTATTTTCATGAAATGATTAAGAAATAGTTAGTTAGTTAGTTAGAAGTAAGTGGTAGATGAATTCATACACATTATGTAATTGATGATTACGAACATATGATGATTGGATATCCCTGGGATATATTAATTAAGTTTTATTAATCTTCTATGAATGATAACAAAGTATACAGTTGTCTTGATTAACACGGCCAAATTAAGTGGAGTGATAATAATATGGTTGGAATTCAAATCAATATGACAATTCGTTGAACTTAATTAGCTTGGGAGACAAGACATCCCATCTTCACTCACATGCTATGTCTTAGAATCCTACTAATTATTGAATCAAAAGGATGTTGTTGGGTTGGGACTACTACCACTAATTGTTGTTACAACCTTTTCTTTTGGTCTCTGTTATTGTGTAACTTCATCACTTGTATGCTTTCATCAAAGCAATATCATAGCATAATTGACAAATTTTAGTGTTTTCATCAAAGCAATATCATAGTATATTGACAAATTTAAGTTTAAGTTTTTTTTTTTTTTTTTTTTTTTTTTTTTTTTTTTGTATTCGATGTTTGAAATATTAAATATGTTGTTTTGCACATTTTTCTTTAAAAATAACGTAATAAAAACATATTTTTTAAGCACATAAAAAATTTAAACCATAAACAACAAATTTGATACTTCAGAAAAATAGAAAGCAATATATATTTAAAAAAAACGTCAATTGTATCGTCAAAATCATACGAAAGATATGGAAAACATTCGAACTTCAAACATTAAAAAAAGCTGATACACAAAATCGCAACATGACCTATCCCAAACCTTATTTACGCCCAAACATCTTCATTATGATTTACAACTCATATTCCTTATGTAATCTTACAACCTGCTATATGTTATTTCTATACAGAACATCAGAACATAATCACGTTAGATTAGGTGATTGAAGATTATTAATAAGTAAGAAGATATGACAATTCAATATCCAAAATTCATACAAGATGTTCTTAAGAAGATATGACACTTTAGGTTATTATTGGTGAGGTTGATATTTATAGCAATCCAATTAATCTATGACAAAAGTCTATTGATTTGTGGTTTTCTTTTTCTAAAAAATCTATTAAATTAGTAAACTCTAAAGATAAATTGCTGCAACCTGCAAACGTTGAATGCTATTGCCAATTAAGTTAGAGACTAGAGAGACGACTGAAAATGTTGAAACCATTTTAAGAAAAAGAATTCCGTTGCCGGGATTTGAACCCGGGTCTCTCGGGTGAGAGCCGAGTATCCTGACCAACTAGACTACAACGGAGATATTGCTTGTAAATCAAAGAAATGTTCTTAACTTGAGATAACTACTAATTTTGTTGTTACAACCTTTTCTTATGGTCTCTGTTATTGTGCAACTTCATCACTTGCACTTTCATCAAAGCAATATCATAGAATATGGAAAAAATTCGGTGTCTCAATTTTTTATATTTTTCAACTATCAAGTTGGTTGTTTTTCACTTTTTAACGGAACAAAAACGTATTTTTTAAACATAAAGAAGTTTAAACCATAAACAACAGATATGATACTTCAGAAAAGTGGAAAACATTATGTTCTTTTTTCCTTTTAAAAATGACAATTTTAACGTCAAAATCATACAAAAAATGTGAAAAGCAACAAATCTGATACTTCGGACTTCGAATATAAAAAAATAATAATATGAGACACAAAATCATAACATGACCAACCATCTTCATTATGATTTCCAATTCATATTCCTTATGTATTTTTGCAACCTCTATATGTTACTTCTATACAGAGCACAATCACGTTTGAATCGATGATGAGAGATTATTAATAAGTAAGAGATATGACAATTCAATAGAAGATGTTCTTAAGAAGATATGACATTTAAGGTTAATTCTTGGGTGAGGTTGATATTTATAACAATTCAGACAGGTGTATTGATTCGTCATTTTCTAAAAATCTATTAGATTACTAAACTCTAAATATAAATAGAAGGGGCTCACTTAAATGCAATCGGTTTATTTCAACTCGATTTCTCAGCCGTTAAAAACGTTGAAACCATTTTAAGAAAATAAATTCCGTTGCCGGGACTTGAACCCGGGTCTCTCGGGTGAGAGCCGAGTATCCTGACCAACTAGACTACAACGGAGATGTTAACATCAAATCAATATTATTAATACAACACAACCAAAAAAGAAAGCTACAAAGCAATTCAACATACATATAGATATCTCTGCTTGTACTACATGAAGATTCTTAATTCCAAACAGTTATTGATTGCTGGGTAGAGAAGCTTAATGAAGGTTATTAGGTGGGGAAGGAGGTGAAGGTATGAAAGGCATGAGAGGAGTGCCATGTTGTATTGGCCCGGGCCTTATCGATGCCTTTGAGCTCGGTGAAGGATCATATGGACGATAATCATCTACCTCCACTTTCCCATTCCCTGCTTTCTTCTCATCCACAAAGCTATTAATCCCCTGCAACTCAGATCAAATAACTCATGAATTTCTTCAGAAGCAGAGAACTAACTTCTCAGATCATAATGCAGCAGTAAGGAACAGAACAACTCATGTATGTATGTATATGTACCTTGAGTTTCCTTGCTATCTTAAAAGTAGACTCTGCATTGACTATTCCTTCATCTGCATCTGAAAAAAGATGCAATTTTTCAATACCTAAACATGTACCTGTCATCAAAATTCAATAGGCAAATTGCAGATTCCCCCAATATTTATATACAAAAATTGCAATTTTTTTGCAGAAATCATCTGGCAAATTAGAGTCTCAAAAGTCCAACTAACAATTAGAGCAAAGAACAAAGCAAAACAATACATAATATGCAAACTTGTGTCACCATTAAACAGAAAATTGTACAGAGCTACTATATTTCAATTTTGTATAAGTTCAAATTTATCACCATTTAGCAGCAATTTAGAAAAAGGTAGCATATTGAAATTTTATATATAAATTCAGCAAGCAATTTGTTGAAGAAAAACTGAAATTAGCAAATTGTGCGAACAATGCAGAATATAGGCTACACCAACCCTTATTTAATTCATAGTTTTTGAAGTAAAAATATCTGAATCTGAGCATTTTCTAAGACTGTTAAAGCATGCAACAATCAAGAAATCCAGATGGGTCTAGTAAACAGTAGTACCAAGCAAACTAAAAAAGAGAAAATGTTAAAAGTTCACAAACTGTAGATACATATAATGGACAGCTATATACCAGCAGTGGAGATGCCAAGTAGCAGGAATGCTGCTGCTACAACGAAGAACAGCACAGTCACGACCTGGGAAACCCTCATACTGATTCTTCAGCCGTAAAAAAGGAATCTTTACTAAGAATCCGATCACGACACGGCCAGAAGATTCTACTTTTGGATGAACTTAGCCAATGAGGGGTTGCTCTTCTAGTCTCTTGATATATAAATGTCCGTGGAAGACAAAAAGGAGAGGTTATTGACCATAGGGTATGGTATGGGGTGGAATGTCGGATTCCGTCACTGAGTCCTGATTTGAAGGGAAGTAAAGAAATCTATCCAGAAAAGCAAGAACCCATCTTCTACTGCATTAACTAATACAGTATATTATAGGGCAAACAGAATAAATGAATTGCAGATCAAAATGTAGAGAGGTGAGACTTGATTTCGGTATTACAGATGGAGAGATATGGGGGTGGTGTAAGTGTAACAGCGCAGACACTTTAATGCGGAGAGGAGTGGGAAATTGAGCCGTTCGGCGGTTAGCTCAGAGACAAAGTCTCTGTTTCTATATTATTAAGTTGGGAGTATTTAACAACAACAGGGGTGTAGCTCATATGGTAGAGCGCTCGCTTCGCATGCGAGAGGCACGGGGTTCGATTCCCCGCACCTCCATTTTATTGCAATTTCGTATCAAATTTTTATGGGCCTTGGTTCAATTACTCTTCTTCTAATACAGCCCAAATAAGGACCGGACTTAGGGCCTGTGGTCTATTCTTCTAGTCCACAAGTGATGGGTTTTTCGGCCTAAAGCCTATGTAATGATGTTGATTAGGGGTGAGCAAATATCCCGAGAGGCTCAAAATCCCGCTCGTCCCAAAAATATACCCAAGCCCTAATGGGCGGGAGTTTTCTTCTCAACTAGGGCTAGGGCTAGGGATTTTTTACAAAGTCCCGAAAGACCCGTCCCGTCCCTTTTTGCTAACTAATCAGCTATAAACTATAGTTAGTTAAGTTAACTTTAGTGATGGCTCGGGTTGAAGTTCCATTTGATTTGGGATTTGTATTTATAACTTGTTATGTCAGAATTGTTGGTGACTTTGTGTTAGAGTCTTGGTAAAACTTAGTTTTGGAGTCATTGGTGAACTATTTTGGAGAACCAAGTTATGTGTTGAACTTGGTGTTTTGAGTGATTTTGGTGTTTTGAGTGATTTTGGTGTTTTATGGTGAACTTTGTGGTATGTGCTGAACTTTGTTGTTGTTCTATGTTTGGTTATGATTTAATTAAATTGAGTATGATTTTTTTTTTTTTGAACTTGGATGGGAATTTGGGTTTGTCCCTAGTCCCTGTAGGCCCGTGACGGGCGGGCCTTTTCCTACTAGCTAGGGCTCGGGACAGCCATTAAGTGGCCCTAGTTTTAGGGTTTGGGCCATTTTTTAGAAAAAGCCCGCCCATCTGTCCCATGCTCAGCCCTAATGTTGATTACTAAAAGTAAAATATGAGCTCAATATGTCTTTTTTTTTTTAAATGTAAAAAATTCATAAAATTTTACTACAATATTTTTTACATAACATTTTCTTAAAATTGTAACTACCTGTTTTCACATAACATATTCATTACTTTAAGGAATACATTATGTTGCCACATCATTACATAACCATTTTTTTTATATTAAATTGATACATTTCATAATTAATATTAATAGCTTAATGATGGTTTTTGAAAAAATTAATAATAAAATATATTTAAGAAATATAGTTAAAGTAAAACTATTAAAGAATAAATTTTATTCATATATGTTCTTTAAATATTAGTTAAAGTGTATATAGATGTTTTGTGTGATAATTTTAATGAATACAAATTATGTAAAACGATTATGGATGATCTTAACCGTGCCAAAATGTTTACATAAATATATATATGTCCTATTTAGAGACAAGATAGAGTTCACTGCTTTATGTTTTTACGAAGGGTTAAGAACCTATGAAAGGTCTGAACTATCACCCATGTTAACGGGAGAGGTCTGAAATTTAAAAAGTTAATAACAGAGGTCTGAAATTTCAATTTTGTTGCTAACAACAGTCTCTGTTAGTTTTTTCCGTTAAAACTAACGGAAGTTGGTCACATGCTTGGCATGTGACCGGAAATAAAATAAATTTCCAAAAATGCCCTTCTATCAAGTGTGCCCCTCACATGCTTGGAGTGAAAAGACCAAAATGCCCTTGAAGCCACCACGGTACTCCGGCGACCACCAATCGTACTCCGGCGACCACCACCGTACTCCGGCGACCACCACCAAGGCTCCGATTGGGCCAAAATCGGAGCCACCGGCCCCGATTGAGCTCCGATCGGAGCCAAAAAAGCTCCGATCGGAGCTTTTTTTGCTCCGATCAGAGCTTTTTTGGCCCCGATCGGAGCTTTTTGGCCCCGATCGGAGCTTTTTGGCCCCGATCGGAGCTTTTTTGGCCCCGATCGGAGCTTTTTGGCCCCGATCGGAGCTTTGTGGCTCCGATCGGGGCCGGAGTCGGGTCGCCGGAGCCGAGGTGGTGGTCGTCGGAGTCGAGGTGGTGGTCGCCGGAGTCGGGTGGTGGTGGCCGGAGTCGGGTGGTGGTCGCCGGAGTCGGGTGGTGGTGGCCGGAGTCAAGTGGCGGTGGCCGGAGTTGGGTGGCTTTAGTTTGCCTTTAGGGGTAAAATTGTCATTTCACATTTCCTTAAATAAGATATTAAATAAAACAAAATACTAAAGGGGCAAAAATGTCATTTCACACAATTCTGTTAAATTTAACCCTCAAAATGGACGGAAAACCTCAAATCAACAAAATTGAAATTTCAGACCTCTGTTATTAACTTTTTAAATTTCAGACCTCTCCCGTTAACATGGGTGATAGTTCAGACCTTTCATAGGTTATTAACCCTTTTACGAACTTAGTATAAACATTAAGCTTATACAACAATCTCCGACATCTTTTGTGTTTTTAAATCTTTCCCGTCACCACGCCGTCGACCGATACTTTCCCCACTTCACCGGCACCGGAAAACAGCCACGTGGCATCCATCTGCTTGGTGATCATTCTTGCAGCACGGTATGGTATCTTCATCATTTTCTTCTTCTTTTTCAACTCAACAGCAGTACTAAATCCATTAATGAACATCACACAATCCATCAAGCTCTCCCTCGCCATCCCTTTCATATCATAAGCCTGAGCTCTCCTCCACAAGCTCTTCCCATGAGAATTCGCCGGATCGGAAAGACACAGAGCTCGAGTTGTATCCCTAACGGCGCCGTCTGGATCTCCAGTCACCAAATGGCACTGCCCTCTGTTACTGTACAGCACCATCCTCTCCTTCCGTAACCCTAACGGACAAACCTCTAGTGCTTCACTGTACTTTATTATCGCATCTTCGACGTTTCCCAGCCAAAAGAGACGGTTTGCTTGCTGCTTAAGCAACCCTACCAAAACCCTAATCTCGTCCACCTTCTCGCCGGACATCCATCTCTCCTTTCTTCTTCGATCCACCTTTAATCTCTGTAGTTCCTTCAAATCGTTGATTTTGTTGAGGTTTTCGATGGTCATTAGGGTTTTCGTTATCGCCTTGCCGATGTTGGATCGGTTTCCGACTGCTCTGAGCTCAACTAGGTCTACAAGACATGGCGCAACAATCTCGATACACTACAAGAAATTTAGTTACTTGTGAGTAGAAATGAAGCAAGTAATTTATGTCTGTGAGGGAAGAAATTAGAGCCAAAGTAAATAATTATATATAACTAAACTAAAATAAATTTACTGTGTCAAATATAAGATTCTGAAAGGGTTAAATATTGAATATAATTACATATTCATGGACTATAATTGCACAACACTAAAGTTGAAGATGACAGTTGATTCTGAAGTGGCTATGCAGATTCACATCACCTACCTCACTCTTCATGTCTGAGATCGCGCCTCGCTGTTGTTGATTTTGACATGTGTATTTGGTGTAGTTGATTTTGTAATTTTTTTTTTCTAAAAACTTATTGGGATCGGTACAACCTAAAAGGAAATTGTTAAATTTAAGAACAAATGTCAAAATCCTTGAATCCAATCTTAACTGTTTTCTAGGTTTCTTTTGCAAGGGAAATTAACCTATTTGTAAGAAAAATATTAAAAATATTTATAAATATAATATTTTTTTTTTTGGCCAAATTTATAAATATAATATGCAAATTCAACAATTTCATTAATTTTCATAGGGTTTTGTTGTTTTTTTTTAAAGGAAAAGTTAGAAGTATTTAAAATTATGAGGAAATCCCACCACATAACTATGGTATAATTAGTAAGAGATTATCCATAAAACATGATAAAACCTTGAAAATTCTTAAAATTTACTTCATAAATTGCTGATTAGATCACCTTGTTCCTCGTACTTGTGTCCTTGAGCAGAAGTAGAAGACAGTCGATGCCCATGTACTGCCAATCATCCGACGATCTGGACAGGTTACAGAGATACCGAACAACCTTTTCCGACTCTGCAACTCGATCTCTCCCAATCTTGCTATAACACAAAACCCTAATCAGCCCAACACCCGAAGGAGAAGAATGATTAACCAGCCCACCCCACATTTCACACAAATCCGACAAGAACTCTTCGGTGCAAATAAGGTTTAAGCATCTTTTCTTGGAGGCGAAGCAATTGAGAACGTAAAGACACCAGCACTGAATTTGGCTCGCCCACTCTTCGGCTTTTCGGTCCTCCATTTCGGTCCCTCCGACCCCTCGTGTTAGTAAATCACGATGGTATTTCAACCTGTTTTTGGTTTTGACAAAGTTTCTGTAAACTACACCAAGGCAAACCCTAGCTAACTCCATGGATACCCCCACAACATCTTCCTCGTACTCCAAAAGGGAGTCAAAGGTTGTTTTGTAGCTCGCCAAGTGGCCGAGAGCTCGAACCGCCACTCGCTGCTCCACCCAACTTATCTTCCCCCTCAAAAGCTCAATCAATGGAAGGATCACACCCGAACGAACCGCTATTTCGGATGATTCGACCCTTTTCATGGTGTAGGAACCTATTATGTGTGCTGCATACAGGGACGAAGCCATAAATTTATATCAGTATGGGCAAGAATTAGAATATGGAAAATATAGTTAGATAAAAAAATATTTAAGGAAAAATATAAGACTTCAAAGACTTATATCGAAAGTAAATCCATTTTTTTAGGTTTAAAATTGCAAAACACTGAAGATTATCCTTCACTAAAGCAGAATTTTCTAACATGTTTGTAAAGCACTATAGTTGTACTCTTTTCACTAGTAGGCCTGACTTAATTGTAGCATAATTAAAACTTTAAAAGTTTGATTTTTTTTTTTTAAGCTACACCTAAAATTTGCATGGTAGTATTATTAGTGTCAATTTCTCTATAGGATTCACCTTTAAGGTAATAGAAAAATGCAAAAAAAAAAAAAAAAAAAATCAGAAGCATGAAGTTTGTGAAGTATAGTAGAAAAGTAGCTAGCTCTCCATGCCTGCATAGTAAGGTATGTATATATTCTGGTCCCTGAGGAGCCATGCTCGATCAGTGATGGCTCGGCGGATCAACCTGGCCATGCATTTGAAGATCCCGAGGGTCGGGAACTCGGTGTTGTCGGGATGAGCCATGGCGATGTGCCATAGACCACTTAGGACTAGGACGTGGTCTTGGTCGTCTTTCTGAGGGATGTCTTTGAAGCATTTGGTGATCTTTGGTCTTCTGAGTGATGGGTCTGGTTCTTCAATGGTGCAGAAGAAGCAGTTTGGATAGCTAGTGCAAGGGTTTTGAAGAGATTTCATTGTATTATAATTGATGGTGGTCTTTGAAGGATTATTGGTGTTGGTAGTGGGATTGGTAGTGGCAGTGAAAGTGGGGTGCATCTTCTTCTTCTACTTCCCCTTTTTTGGCTGAGTGGAGAATTAGGGTTTTTTTGGATGTATATATATATTGTGGTAAGTTTGAAAAGTTTGTTGTAAAGGTGTATAAGGGTGGTGAGTTAGGTATGCTTTAAGATATATAAAACAAAAAAGTTGGTTTACTGCATCTAGCTAGTTAGGTAATGCATGGTTTCCTAGGACAATATATATAGGATAAGGATTTAACTCATTGATTATGTAGATTGGCAGATTCAGAAATTATAGAATGAGTTACTAAAAAGGGAAAAATCATAGCAAATTACTTTTTAAAATGAGTGCTAATCAATAGAAATTTAATATCTTCTCAAATGGAAATGAAGGTCACATACATATCATCAAAGATCAAACTATATAATGGTGGGGGTAGGGGACAACTATTTCCCTGTTCATGTTTATATGACTGCAAAAATGCTTTAAGGACTATATATATATATACACTCAAATAATTAAATGATTTCTTTTTGGAAAAAAAAATAGAATAACTAGTTTTAAATTGTGTATACAAAATAGCTATCACAGATATAAAGATGTTCGTAATATTATAGATAGTATATGATATATTATATTTACTATTAGTGATATGATTATATATGTTATTATTAATCAGCTAAGATATATTATAGTACCAATTAAAGGACATACTAATGAATAAAGAGAGGCAAGTAGAAAAGTTATTAGAAACTTAGGTTTCAAAATCGTATTATCTCTCAAAAACGGGGTCAGGGTTCGTGTTCTTCTTAATATCCATCATTCCACCATCTATCATATCCAGCTCCCCCATGATTCTATGCAGGTCATAACAATAGCATATATTTTTTTCTAAAGAAATAAGAATGGATATACATCTTTTGCAGGTGCAATGAATCCAAAGGCTATGTAATTAGCAATGAACATACTTGTTTAAAATAATAATGACAAATTGATCAGATTAATTGTTGGAAAAGGGATCTGTAGTGAGTGGAGTCGTGTAGGTATAGCTAATTAAGCAGCCACTTGCCAAAAAGTAATTGTTAAAGTAAACCTAATTAAGTTGGTTCAAAATCCATTGGTATTGATCCTAGCTAGGTAGGCTTCATATAGGAGTATCTGATTCTGATACAGTGGATGTATACAACATTGTAATGCTTTTCTTAGTTTAGGGTTTAATACCTCTAAATGAAGTTAAGTCATTATTAGGGTTTCTCCTCTGTGCATATATATATATAATTAATTAGAACTAGTAACTTAATTGTCTCATGCATGCTTTAAAGAACACGGTGATCAGATATTGTTGTGGTCCTTAATTGGACCTGATCTCTCATGCGTTTGATATAATCATTAGCTTAAAATAGATCTTTTCAGGTCTCCAAGTTAAGTTCTTGTTTAAGCAAAAAAGTATACTTGTTTAATTACAACTGTATTTCAAAAGCTCTCTTAATTGTCTTATGCAGCTGATAGCTAGCATTGATATTCTTTCTTATTAGAATGATGATGCAAGGAGTGCCGGGTTTGTTCTTTACGTCGATTCTGCCAAAAGCGTGCCTAACTCGGCCTCCATATCTGGCAAAAAGAAGATGGATCTCACATGACTTAATTTTAGCTAGGGTTGCATATATGAAGATCCATTAGTTATAAGTTTGTTTCACTACTTTATTGAAGTTGTTACACTTATTAAGTATAAAGTTTAGTGAGGAAGTACATATCTTAAGCTGTGAAAAGGTGGTATATGTGTTTAGGGACCACAATAGCATTTGTGGATTGGTGGTCCATACCTTCGCCATTAATTGATAATGCTCACCTGTATTCCTTATGCAAATAAATATTATGTTCTCCATAACTTCACCTGCAAATTAAACAAATATGTTCTGTTTGTTGTTGGTCTCAAGAATATGCGGCGGCTTCCATATATAAACATTCTATTCTGTTTCTGCAAAAAGTATTCAACAAAAATCATCATTACTTGTCTTGTTCCTTGTTAAACTCGACTAGCTAGAAAATGCATGTGTTCATTGTCTGCAGAATTTTACTTTAGTAAGTAGCCGCCTTATAAGAGGCTTCTGTTTTTCGATTGTTATGTTAATTGTGTGGGTATTGCATACACAGATAATTAACTCAGGGGTAGCAAAGAGGCGAAGCCACAACAATTTGTTATTTTTTTGACATGGTGGTCCTACTCTTACAAAATGACAACATTTATAATATGCTTACTCTACACTTAAAATAATTATTATTCGCACAATGATCAGTCAAGAATACAGGACTGACCATACATATTTTCATTCCAAAGATCTCAACGAAGTTTGAATCCTTAACATATTGGTTAAAAAGTGACATATGAATCACTACACCATATTACATGAATGGAGCCACGACATGTATATAATGAAGTTCATTGTAAGATGGTGGTTAAGTTTTTTATTTTTATTTTTTCACATTATAAGTCGGTATTTTGGCCAAAATGTGGTTATTTTAAAACAAATGGTTAAATAGTCTTTTGGTACAATATGTTAGATTAATTTGGAGTTAGGGTCAGACCTTTGCTATGTCAATTTGGACTTAGGGTTCGATTTAAATTTGTTATGGATTAAATTGTAAAAAAATTATGCGTATATAAGATGGGGACTAAACTGGACAAAATAAAAAGCAGAGAGTAAGTCACGTGCACGACACATGTTATTTAATGTCAAAACTAACTGTCAACTAACGGATGCACCGAAAGCATATACATTGCAAACGTATATAGATGCATAGATATATAGGTGATTTTTCCCTCAAAATAGGGGAAAATGGGGATGTGCAGCAAATAATCATTCTGAAGTATATGCTTATACAAACACGATTGAACAGTGATCGTGTTATCAGAAACTGACAGCAGTATATATAACTAGTATTAATGAGGCTTTACTGTAGAAGCATCCTATTAGCAGTATCACTTAAGGATGACATAACAAACATGTTCTAAACAAACTAACTAAAGCATTATAAGACCTTACAATGATACTGCTCGTTCTCGAGCTGTTCAATCGACAATAACACGAATACAGAAGGACGATAACAGCTTCCTTAAACTACATCCACATGGCTAAAAACACAATCTTAAGGAAAGATGTTACAAAAAGTCAGTTACAATCTTCATCCGCCATGTCTGTCCTCTCCAAGTTGCACTTTGATCCGACCTCCCAATCACGGTATCTTTCAATACCTGGAAAATACACAGCACCAGTGCTTGCTTCTTATATACAGTTGATTCGTCGTCTATCCCGAAGATATTGAACCTACATTTTTCCGACAACATTTCATTTTAACCTAAAAGGATCGATCAGAGGGCACCCTTCTTCGATCCTGAACACCTCTTCTCCAAGCAACCTCATTCGGAACCCCATCACGAAACTTCTCACCCTGATGATTAGAGAATAATATATTATTGAAAATATATTATATTATATTCTGATTAAGTTATATTAGGAATAGATATATTCTTCAATACCCTTTGCCCGCTCGATGGTAGCTCGCCCACTTGAGAAAACCTTAGCTCGGCCGGAGGGATGAAGCAATCCATAGAGAGTCCCGGAACATTAAAAGCCACCTCCTCAATAACCCAAGCTTCCTCCATCCTTGTCTTGGTGTGGCTCATCGCGGTTTCTCCAAACCTAAACAGGGTTGCAACCGACCGACCCGAGTGTGCAATCATGATCCCCTCCACTGGCCTGTAGTCGTCGAGGAAGGAGTTGATCGTGGTTTCCCAATAGACCACGTCGCCTCCGTTGTTCTGTATTCGGGTCAAATGGGAGTCTTCCAAGTGGACGAGGAGGCCTGTCTTCTGGCTAAAGTAGCCGAAGAGGACGTGGCGTATTATCTCTGCGGGGCCCTCGCTACGAGCCTTTAGGGTTACTGGGTCTGCGCATAGCTTGAGGATGAAGCAATCTTCTCCGTCGATTTGTTTCTCGCCGATGCACCTTGCGTTGGTGAACATGCTCGCCGTGGTTCTTGGATCAAGACCCTGAGAATGAACAAAAGTAGCATGATAATTTATGACAAGCAATCTAGAATTTCAAAGTGGATTATATATATATATATATAAAACATGTCAATATCCAAACCAAAATAAATAAATAACGAATTCAGTGGGAAATATAATAGAAATAATTTTCGAGTATTTATAGGACATTAGCTTTATTTTTCAAAAGAAAATATGCATGAACCCCATTTTATTTTAATAGAGCTCTATATTTAGTCAAGAGATTGACACATTATCTATAAACTAAAGAGTTAATAACTAAATTGTTACATGAACTTTGATTAATTTACAAATCGTTACTTACATTTTTTAAAAATTAAACATCAAGTAGCGGTTTGTAAAGTAGTCAAAGTTTAGGTAGCAATTTGTTTCTTAAGCCTTAACCTAATCATCCATCTTAATGTGAACTCTCAATACAAATGTTCTAGATCAATCATTGGATGGGTTAAAAGACTCTCCTACTTAAATACTACACAAAAACCTCGAATCTAGTCAATATGGGACAAACACACTATGACACTAATATGAATCCATATCATACTCTAACAGCATATATAATGCAGTTTTTTCAAGTTATCACTAATTCACTATCCCTTCTCTTCATTCCCCTCTAATACAAACCTAGTTTTATCAAGGCTTCATCTTTTATAAGAACAAGTGATTACTTAACAACATTATTGAAGCAACAAAAGAGATGTAACCACCTGAAGGGCACGGCGGAGAGGACGAACAGGCCCTTTAGCAGCATGGGGACCGAGCCACGGGGTGTGCCTCCACACGAGCTTCCCATTACAACCCGCATGAACCTTGCTGCCTCCAATTGCGAGTTCCACATACCACATATCGGGGTTCATTTGCCAGAGCACAAACCCACCCGACTCTGCAGCTTTCGAGGAGTTCTTGTTCCTGACAACCTTGTTCGCTGTCTCAAACTCAGAAGCTATCATCCTCACCTTCCCCATCGCATAAGCGTTTCGGATGGAGTTCTGAAGCTTCTGGCCACCTGATGCGGCTGTGTACTGCTGTAGTATGTACTGAGCTGATGAAGATTCCTGCAACAATTGATTTACTCAGTAAGAACACAGAGTAATGTTCCACTCCTAAAAAGTAGCTAAATTGGCATATTTAATGTCAAGTTGTGATTTTTATTGCATGTAGTTGAAGAAATGCAGCAAAAGGCAGAGTCTTGCAAGTAAAGACTGCATTTTTTCAATCTTTCTTTATCCAAAAGACAGGTCTGTCCGTCCGACAGAACCTTCGGATCAAACCAACAGACAGAAGCAATTGTTGTCATTTTACTTGTATATCTATCTATATACATTCAAGAAATGTAAATTAACAACAGATTACAGAACAAAAATGTAATTTTTGAGCTGATGAAACAAATAGCAATTTCAAGAAACTACTAATTTATCTTTTTTTTTTTAATAATAGATAACGAGGATATTTCAGGCCTTCAACTGACTATTCGCCGGAAACTGGCAAAATGGTCTATCCACTCAGCTAAGGTAAGAGTTTGGATGAACAAAATCAACCACTAAACTGATCTAATCAAAGAAATTAAGCTAAGAAAACAGAATGTTTTATAAAATGGAGAGAAGGAGAGAGAGGCTTACAATGGGAGTGTTCTTGATGCTGAGGTGAGGCGGCGGGTCGACGGTGGTGACGTGGACGGGGGCCAGAGGCGCGCCCAAGACTCCAAGCAGTAACCTCAGATCCGACCGTCTGCACGAGGAAGAAGAAGCAGAGGCCGAGGAGGAAGAGACAGACGGCGCCCTCGACAGCTGGCCCTTGACCCAGTGGCCCCATTTACCTCCTCCCTCCCCCCGCGCGTGATCACCGCCGTCTGAGTCGTTCGGGTCCGGGCCCTCCTTAAGCGGCGACAGCGCCTCCACGGGCCTCAAGCCCCCCGATCTTGGCACCAGGCTGGGGTCGATCTTCGCCGCGTGGCGGCCCTTGCCTCGCCGGAGCAGGGCGGACATGGGTGACGCGCTGCGGGCGGGGCTCTTGGCCCGGGACCTCGAGCGGCCAGGTGAGAGGCCGCGCACCACCTCGTCTTTCAGTGCGGAGAAGAAACCCTGTTTTTTCTCCATTTTCAGGAGCTTGTGTTGTGTAGCAGAGTAGCGGAGAGTTGGCGAGACTGGCCTGTTTGTATGTCTGAAGGCGAGTGAAGATCAATCAACAGTTCAGGACTGAACAGTGCAAAAAGATTGAGAGAGAGAGAGAGAGAGAATGAAATGCCGTTGAGAAGAAGGAAATGGGGATAGAATGAAATGATATGGTATGGTAGGAAACATAATGTAATGAAATTGTGTGATTTTATTTTTTTCATTAAAAAAAAAAAGTGATTTTGAAATGTATTGCCGCAATAAGGTTATGCTTGGGACTTCGGTTAAATAAATTATAAAAATGAGTAAAATTTGCAATTTTGTTTTACACTTTATTATTATAAAATTTAATTAGCAGTAGTGAAAAAGAAAAAAAGAGATGCAATTATAGTGAATATAAGAAATGACTGAAATCAGAAATGACTAATGAGTAGCTTTTGCTGACCAATTGACTTGAACTCAGCACCAGAACAACTGTTGAACACGACAGACCAGTGAACTTCACTCATACGTTGTTGCTTTCTAATCTTCTTATTATTGTTATTTTCTTTATTTTTTGCTACGATATATAAAAAGTATTTGTTATACATTGTTCTTGAAGATAAATATATATTATATATATATAAAATAAAAGGAAGATCGGACGGTGAGCAGGCCTTAGAAGAACGCGCTAGTGGGGGAAGTTGAGTTGGCGCGGTTTGCAACGGTCAAGTCATGTGATGCTTCCGTTTCGCCCTTCCTTGGTCAAACTGCAATTTGAGGATTTTATTATTTAGTTAATAATAAAACAATATATTAATGAAAGATTTATTAGTTTTAAATTTTCAGTGAAACAATTTTAAAATATAAAAGATTTACTAATTAAATTAAATTGTATATATAATAATAGTAATAATAATAATAATAATAAAGGAGAAAAGTGCTTGGTGGATGCATGCTGAAGAATGAATGATGGAGGTACAGTTGGATACGAGGGCATGCGGCTAAGTGGATTTCTTGTCTTTTTTTCTTCTTTTAAATAATTTGCATTGTTCATGCAAAAAATTAATCCAATAAATCGAGATATTGAACCACCACTGAGAAATAGAAAAAACTATCAATAATCTATAAATATGATATTATTTTCATTATTAGGAGATAATGTTGGGGATGAGATTAAGATACACATTGATGTATTATGTGTGAAATATAGATTGGACATATAATGAATTTGGACATGCATTTCCATAAGCTAACTTGTTGATTATAAGCGATGTGATACCTTAATTTTTTTTTTTTTCCGCGGGGTGGTTCTAAGGGCCCTCATCAGGAGGGCAGTACCTGTAGCATGCTTGCTACTTCATACCTAGACTAATTCCCACTCGCACCGGGTCAGCTTGTAAGGGGTAAAGTGGTTATGAACAATTTTTCATTACCATGTTCACTAGCGGGGATTGAACCCCTGACCTCTGGTTAAAGGATGAAACGCTGAATCACCACATCATTGTTACATGGTTATGCGATACCTTAGTATACATATCACAATGCATTTTATAAGTTAATTTAATCAAACTTAGGATATTGATTAGGTTTTGAGCCTTTGAGGCAGCCAATAAGTCATTCCTTGTGAGAGTCATTCCAACCAAATTCTCACTACCATCAATACTAACTAGTTACTTGGTACTAGGAAAAATGCTTTATTTTTTGTTGTGTCCAAATAGAAAGTGTCTCAAGTATTTAGGTCCCACTCCCTCTCTACTAATTAAGATTCTTCTCCTTGTTATTTTTACACTTTCTTTTGTCATTCACAAAATATCAAAACTATATATATATATATATATATATATATATATATATATATATATATATATATGTGTGTGTGTGCGCGCGCGCGTCACGTACAAAGATAATATATATGGGCCAAGAAAAATGTTTACCTTTATATGTGTGAAAAGACACAACACATGTGCATTTGTGTTGCATGGAATTCTTAGCTACGACAAATATACTATACTGCTCAAATCGCATCGCTAATCACGGCAACCAAACCCAACCAAACCCTTTCTCTCTCTAGACTTTCTCTCTCAATTACTTCTTATATAAATAAACATTATAATTACATTTTAAATTTTTATAATCACAATTTATGTATTAGTATCATTGATTAAAGAATGCTTTATTTCCTCCGAGGGTTTATTTATCATGATGGAAAACACGGCAATTCTAATTGATTTATCAGCATGTATATCACTTACACTTGCATGTATAATCATTGGTGACACAATTTAATATGATCCCTTCCTAATCAAGTTTTCTCTTTTTCTTCCTTTATTATTTATCAAAAAATAAGAAATTAATTAATAATAATTTATTGTTTCGGAAATTAACAAAATGCATTATTATTAATAATAGTATATTTAAAAAAATCCACTAGTTAGTGGAGGAATAAAATATGGATTCAAATTGATTATGGTCAAAACATACTTAAAATATGAGTTTGTCTAATAAATCTGCTAAAAGAAACAAAAAAAGAGCCACCCTAGTCAAATAAGTGGCACACTATATTTTCAGAACACAAACAGTAGCACTCTATTTTTTATATAAATAAATATTATAATTAAATTTTAAATATTTTTTTATTAATTAAGATACAGTAAATATTTGATCCAAAAAAAAAGATACAGTAAATACTTTTAAATTTTTCATAAAAAAAAACTACGTATGGTATATAATCGTATTATATAATAAGAAAATTATTCTATGTTGACATTAAAAAATTATTTTTTTATGGCCGAATATTATTAATATAATATAATTATTAATTAAAATAATAAAAATTGCTTAACCTATACGAGTCGAGTGTTCTATTTCCATCAATGGGTTAATCAAAGGTCAGGCCCAATGAGAGTATAATTGTTGTCTATTTAAAAGAAGCTACTTGGACTTGTCATTGTTGAGCGTGAGCCCATGTCCGTCCTTTTCTTTTAAAATGCTTTAGAGCATCCACAGTGGTTTTACATAAATTGTATTGTTTAAAGTTGCCACGTAGACATTTATGTACACTTTAAGTAATACGTAAATTTAAGACACACGTAAAATATATTTTCTCTGCAATCGTATTACTTAAACATATTCCTTAAATATAATTTATTATTAAATTTTCCAACAACCACCAATAAGATATTAGCATTAATTATAAAATGAATTAATTTATAATAAAAAATTGGTTACGTAATACATAGTGCATTACTTAAATTTAAGGAATGTTTTATGTAAAAACATAAATTTACGTGTGGGTCCCATCTTTAAGGAATGCTATGTAAAACCACTGTAGATAGTTTTTGTTGCTTTACTTAAATAAACATGTAGGACCCACGTTTACATAATCTTTACGTAATACCATTGTGGATGCTCTTAAACTCTTTAAAATTTAGGGGTGGATGTAATCACATATCAATATCATCCGCATTATATTATTTTATTATTTGGTTAGACAAACGAAGTAATGTGCATTGTAATGTAATGTCCATTGTAATCTGAGATTACGTCCAAACTTCTTTCAACGTAACTTGAGATTACATCCAAAAACGGATATAATGTGAGATTACGTCCAACAGTAAGGACTGTTATGATTTTATTATTATTTATTAAATAAATAAATATTTTTTATTATCTTTATAGTTTATTATAATAATATTGTTGTTATTATTTTTTATTTTTCATATATATTTCATAACTCATTATTATAATAAATAATAATGCACACGATATTCTATATAAAATGAGTAAATTTTTTTGTTGCATTTTTTTTTTTTATGAAAAGTTATCTTATAAAATTATATATAATGTTTTAATTAATAGAGTTTTAGTAGTTGTGCGTATTAAGTTTAAATATTTAGTCTTTATATTTTATAAATGACTATAGTATTAACCACACACTATTAAAAAGTTAGTTGTTATCAAAATATATATATTTTTTTAAATCTTATCATATTAAGATATAATATACTCCCATAATTAAGTCGCATTACAATGCACATTGCAAACATACTAAACACTGTAATTTAACATTACATTTCACATATAGCACAACCAAACACTGCAATCTAACATTATATTACGTAGCTCACATTACT
Organism: Clarkia xantiana subsp. parviflora; assembly: GCA_036873135.1. Taxonomy (NCBI): domain Eukaryota; kingdom Viridiplantae; phylum Streptophyta; class Magnoliopsida; order Myrtales; family Onagraceae; genus Clarkia; species Clarkia xantiana. Next base: position 7,543,613 of record JAPTYO010000010.1, on the reverse strand, counting down.
TATAATCTCACATTTCAAGTAATCTCACTTTACGCCAATCCAAACGTAGGGTATTCCTAATTTCCTATCCTGAGAATATATATATTCTTAGAATAATTATGTTCTGATTACATATTAAGAATATCGTCAAACTTTTAGAACTCTTTAAAAGAAATCTTCAATAAGTTTCCCTGTTCTTAAGATTGTAGACACTAATGGGTATATCTAGAACTAGCTAGCTAACTAGCTTTACTTAAAGTTATTCTCACAGAAAGTAACTATATGTGTGATGAAGGATGTTCCTCAATAGGGATATCGAGCTTTCTTGAAAGTTGAAACCGTGTGGGGACTTCCCATACATATCATGTAAAGTTTGAACTTCCACTTCTATATATACCAAAAAACTCATCACTCGCTTTTCTAAACAAAATTACCCCCACATTTTGCATGAATTAACTAAATTAGAACGTAACTATGTGGCAAAAAAAAAAAAAAAAAAAAAAACTATATATTTCACAATTGTCACTACTACTAATTTTTTCACAAGTTAATATATAACTAGTGAATAAAGATTTTTTACATCTTTTTAACACACTTTCAAAGTTCTTTCTTACTTTTAACCTTGCAAATATACACGATTTAATAGCATTATTGGAATGAGACCGACATATTAACCAAACTTTTTCTTAAATAAACTTTTTCTTAAATAGAAACTTTGTGTGAAAAGACATGTGGCATTATTATTGCAGCATACCAACCAAGTTACTAATATGATGTAGCGGTTCATTATTTTAATATTTAATTAGAAATTTCAAATTTAAATTTCTTTGAGCTTTGAAAAAATATTTATAATCAGCATTTTGCCTTTTATAAATTAACATTGTACGAGTAATGATTATTCTGCCACGGTTGCTCCTCTTCTGATGGCCCTAGGACACCACGTGTAAAAAAAGAAAGAGAGAAATCAGTGTTTTGGAAACCGGACCGGTGGTCGGACCGTGAACTGATCATCATCGGTCCGGTTCTAGTAAACTATAGAATTGCATAACATAACCGGTTTGACAAGATATAACCGGATAAACCGGAGCCGGTCTGACCATAAGAGAAAACAATTGGGCATAGCTAGACTCGAACCGACGACTTAGTACAAGAATGATGGTGCACTGTCACTAGACTACATGTCAAGATGCTGATAAAAGAACAGATAAATATATCTTATTGAATTTTCTAAATTCTAATAATGATAAGTAATGGACCGGGTTGGACCGATTAGACCGGATACCGGTCATCTTTCCGGTTCAAGGACCGGTCCGGTTTTCAAAACGCCGAGAGAAAGGAATAGAAAACGAAGCTAGTCACAGTATTTATTTAAGCGTTCATTCTGTTGGCGCCTTTTGAAAATTGTAAATAGAAAACAAGTCAAAAGAAGAAATGAGAAAGGATGGGAAAAGTTTAGGGACCAACAAGACATGTGACATGGCAGCAGGGCACTGTCTAAGGTGGTTTTTTAATTCCTCTGCATGCCTGCCCTGGTGTAGTGGCAAAACATTGACATCAACTTTATAATATATTGTGGAGAGATATTGAGAAATAAATAAGAAAATAGAAAAATGCTCAACGTAGACGCAATCATATATCATATATATATGAACACACCGGCCAGAGCGTTCCAGAGGTTTCTTCTAGCTTAGCTACAACACTCCTTTGTTATCTATACGTATACTTCACATTTTGATTGATAGCTATATTGCAACCAACACCTACTTCCAATTCATGCAAATGTGTCACAATATGGCAAAGTCGTGTTTGCTAGCTCTAATTGTGTCATTCGTTAAGGAAAAGAAAAGGAACTCATACAAGTTTGCATGTGTTTTCAAATATATCATAAATAATGATAAATAAAAATTTCATGATGCACTGTTTTGCAGATTTTTATATATATATATATATATATTTTTTTTTTTTAATATATATATATATTTTTTATATTAATAAGGTAACTTGTAACATCTCATTCAACTTATTTATTTCTCTTTTAAGTTATTTGGTTGGTCTTGTTTTAAATTCAATAAATGATCTGTTACAAGATAACATACTGTCAACTTCTATTTATTTATTTATTTACTACAAAGTCTTGTTCAAACAAAACTGATTCTCACTGACATACAATGAATAAATTAAATGTTACAAAATTTACTGAATTTTCACATGATTCCGCTACACCTTAAAAAAAATGCGCAAATATCCATATTTTGCACTATCTATATTTTTTTGTACTATCTATATTTTTTTTAAAGGTCACCATATCCATATCCATATGCATATACTACATTAATTAAATTAAATAAATCACTATGCAAAAAACAAAATAACCCCAATAATAAAGTATTTTTGGCGAAGAATAAAAAAAACGAAAGGCAATCTTAATTAGACCGAGACCATTCAAAGTTTGAGTATAAATACAGACAGCACCCCTCAACAACTACTGCACCACATAACCCAAACTCCATTGCCGCAGAGCTTTTAGAAATATCGAAAATTAATAATGGTGATGATGATGAAGATGAAGATGAAGATGCAGAAAAATACTGCAACAGCACTTCTCTTACTCTCTCTTCTCCTCGCTTCCTCTGTCTTCGAGTCTGCCATGGCAGACGGTAAGTTTCATTTTCTCCTTACATCTATATATAATAAAGATATATTTCATAATTAATTATTACAAATTTCCATTTTTTTAAAAAAAAATAAAAAAATTGCAGATTTCTGTGACTCGAAGTGTTCGGTGAGATGTTCGAAAGCAGGAAGACAGGATAGGTGTCTCAAGTATTGTGGAATATGTTGTTCAAAGTGTCACTGCGTTCCTTCAGGTACTTACGGCCATAAAGACGAGTGCCCTTGCTATAGAGACATGAAGAATTCCAAAGGACAGCCTAAGTGTCCTTAATTAATTTAATAAATAAATATCCTTCTTCTATTTCTCTCTTATGTATTATTTATGCATACTATACAATAAAAATTATTATGACAATAATTACACGAGCATCACGTGTAACCGAGATGAATGTGTAACAACGATGAAGTTGTTCTTATTCAGTATACGTTTATATATATTGTCATTAATAAATCAGTGTTGGATATCCAATTACATGTCGGATTTATTGAACAAGTGGTCACGCATTTCTCTTCTTAGTTATCACATGACTGATGGGCCCCGGCGAAGGCCGTTAGGCCCCTAAACGATTGGCAAACGGCGATTAGGCCCGTTGGGCTAGGAGCGGGGCTGCTGGAAGGCTAAGGGCTCCGACGGAAGGAGGTCCCGACATTGAATAGCCCCGAGTAAGTATGGCTCCGACAGAGGAGAGCCCCGAAGATATCGGACCTGGACGTAGTCGGTCCCGATATGGGAGTTGATACCACTCCCCGACACCGAATCCTCAACGATGCAACCTGGGAGTCTCCGATAATGATCGAGACTCGCCAGTAAGAGCACAATCCCGGAAATCTCGCCATGATCACAGTAGTGGTATAATGGGCGAGATATGTGGGATACGAATAACTGTACAAGATACGTAGCAAGATATACGGCGAGATATGTGGGATAGTGGATCACAATCCAACCGCCTAATCAGGTAACTGGGATAGCCTTTCCTCTATAAAAGGAGGGAAGTTATTCCAGATTAGGGTTACGTTTTACACATACACAAATACTGCTTGCTTGCTCTGTTGACCGCCGTACTTACGTTAAGCATCGGAGAGGGATTCTGGGCCACTGCCCTCTATTCCCCTTCTGCAGGATTGCGAGGAGCTAAGGAATCCGTCACCGTAACCGGAGCTCCTGCCGTGGTCCAACATTGGCGCCGTCTGTGGGAACGCAACAAAAAGCCAAAAGTAAGTTTGCTTCCCTCTGATTCCATTCCATGGCTGGCAACAGATCGCAGCGTTCAGGCAAGCAAGTGCCGGCCACCAGCAATCCCCCTGAGGACGCTACCCAGCATCAGGATCTGAGAGACGATGGTGACAGCACTCGCCGAGACGATACCGCGCGAAGGAACAACCCCCCTGGTGGATCCAGGAACGAGACACCTTCCCAGAATCCGGAGCTGGCCAGGGTAGTGGCAGAGGCCATGCCCCTATTCATGGAGGCCATGGAGGCCCTCCTAGACCGAAGAGAAGCTGCTAGAAGGCAGGCCGATCTACCGCCGCTCCCTCCGCGGCGAGATGCTCCCAGAAGGCAGATGGACGATAACCTGCCGCCACCCCCTCCGTTGAGGGAACAGCCCATGCCCCCCAATCCAGCACCAACGGAGAATTTTGTGGTCGATGGACCAGGACCCGTACAACAAAGGACTATCCCCTTGAATGGTCCCCTCACTGCCGACCAGGTAGTAAAGATTGTGGGTATCTGCATGGGAGATCAGAAGCCCATGATGTCGGAATTGGGGAGTCAGGAGACCCATCCTTTCGTTCCCAGATTGATCCATACCTTGGCCCCTCCAGGCTTGGGTATCCCGAAGATAGACGAGTACGACGGGGTCGCGGACCCGGTTCGCCACGTGCAGAAGCACCTGACAGCGTGCATGGGCAGGACCCCTGATGAGGATGTTATCTGTGCGTTGTTCCCGAGCACCTTGGGAGAGAAGGCGATGACGTGGTTCTACAGTCTGCCCACTGGATGTATAACATGTTGGAAGGATATGCATCAGCGATTCATCGCCCAGTACCAAGGGCGTCGACGGTTGCTGAAGAGTGTTCGGACCCTGCATGAGGTGGTCCAGAGACCTGACGAATCGCTGGCCCAATACTACCAGCGTTACACTGCTGGTATGACCGAGCTAGATGAGGAAATATCGGAGGGCGAGGCCATCCGCACCTTCATAAAAAACCTCAATCCCCCCTACGGCTCCGACTTACTTCACAGTGTCGCGGCCAAAAAAGTCTGGAACATGGAGGCGCTCCAGGCGAGAGTAAAACAGCAAATCGACGTCCAAGAGTCGAAGATCGCTGCCGGAGAATTGGCTCCTCCTAAGGGGCACGAAGGAAAGCAGTTGTTCAAACCATTGGACAACCGACACAGGAAGGATAGCTCCGAGGGTAGTCGGAGTCGTGGACGCTCCGATCGGAGGGAGGATAGGCGTCCGACCAAGAGGGACAATCAGAGGGAGGAGTTTACCCCCCTCAACAGGCCTTTGAAAGAGGTCTTGGCGGTAATGGAGAAGCAAGGCCTCGCTCGTTTCCCCAAGAAGAAGGAAGGAGAAAAGTTGGGCTCCCGCACCGACCGTTACTGCCGATTCCATCGGGCCTCCGGTCACGACACTGACCAGTGTCGGGAGCTGAAGAAGGAAATAGAGAAGCTTATCCAGAGGGGTAAGCTGAAGGAGTTCGTGGGAGACTCGCGCTGCAAGCCCCGCTCACGATCTCGGTCAAGGTCCAAATCTCGATCGAGGTCCCCCAGGAAGAGGAGGTCCGACGCAGAGCCTTCGGAGGGCCCATCCGGGTCCAGACAGAAGAGGATTATTAATGTGATCCGAGGAGGGTTCGCTGCAGGAGGAGACACATCGTCTTCTCGGGAGCGTTATGCCAACCAAGTGCCAGTCGCAGTGGTTTTGGGAAAAAGGTCACGGTCGTGGACCCCGAAGGAGGAGATGGAGATCACCTTCTCGGCGAAGGATCTGGAGGGAGTAGAGACCCCCCACGAGGATGCCCTAGTAGTAACACTGGATGTAGGAGGATTCGAAGTGAAGAGGATCCTCATTGATGGAGGAAGCTCCTCCGACATCCTCTTCTCCGACGCCCTGGAGCAGATGGGGAAGAAGAAGAAAGATTTGCGGGAGGTTAACTTCCCGATGGTAGGATTTTGCGGCACAACCTCTTATCCATTGGGGGTTATTACGCTGCCTGTGTGGTTCGGCAGTGGCTGGAAGATGGAGAAGAGAGATGTGGAGTTCGTGGTGGTCGAATCCACAGGGACGTACAATGCAATCATTGGAAGAACCACTATCAACCCACTGATGGCAGTAGCCTCGACTGTCCATCAGAAACTGAAGTTCCCGACTGAGAATGGGGTCGGCGAAGTGAAAGGCGACCAGGTGGCGTCGAGACGATGCTATGTCAACGCCACGAGAAGATCAAGGAAGGAAGCTATGTCGGTTCTCCAAACAGACGCTGATCCTCGAGAGGAGTTTGGGCGTCCCGCCCCCATGGAGGACCTAAAAGAAGTCGAGATAGATGGACCCGAGAGGAGGGTAAAGATCGGATCCGCCCTATCCGAGGAAAAAGCTCAGGAGTTGATTGCCCTATTGAAGGAATTCAAGGAGTTATTTGCCTGGTCTCCGAGCGATATGCCAGGAATCAGTCGGGACGTGATCGAGCATGAATTGAATATCGACCCCACAATCAAGTCGATCGCACAGAAGAGACGTCCGATGGGAACAGACAAGAGGATTGCAATCCAGCAGGAGGTTGGCAGATTGCTCGACGCTGGGTTCATTAGGGAGATCCGATTCCAGACTTGGGTAGCCAACCCAGTGCTGGTGAGGAAGAGCAACGGGAAGTGGCGGATGTGTGTCGACTTCCGCGACTTAAACAAGGCTTGCCTGAAGGACTGTTATCCACTCCCTCGGATCGACCAACTGGTGGATGCTACATCGGGGCATGAGCTGCTAAGCTTTATGGATGCTTATTCTGGTTATAACCAGATAAAGATGGCGAAAAAGGATGCCCCACATACCGCCTTTTACGCTGACAGTGAAGTCTTCCAGTACGACGTCATGCCTTTCGGCCTGGTGAATGCGGGGGCGACATACCAGAGAATGGTGAACAAGCTGTTCGGGGACATGATTGGGAGTACCATGGAGGCCTATGTAGATGACATGCTGGTGAAGTCCCGACGAGCATCCGACCACGTTGGCAACTTGGCAATGGCCTTCGAGAGGATGAAGCTCCACCAGGTCCGCCTGAATCCAGCCAAATGTGCTTTCGGAGTCCATTCCGGGAAGTTCTTAGGCTTCATGGTGAGCCAGAGGGGGATCGAGGTGAATCCCGAAAAACTAAGGGCGATAGAGGAGATGCAGTCCCCGACCAATCATAGGGAGGTGCAGGTGCTGAACGGTCGGCTGGCTTCGATGAATCGCTTCTTATCCAAGGCCAGCGACCGGTCGATGCCATTTTTCAGTGTGTTAAGAGCCAACCGACAATTCAAGTGGACTGCTGAATGTGAGGAGGCGTTCCAAGCGCTCAAACAACATCTCCGCGACCTCCCGCCACTTGCGAAGCCAACTCCAGGCGAGCCGCTCTATCTTTATTTGGCTATTTCTTCGTTTGCAATAAGCTCAGTTCTAGTTAAAGCTGTCGAGGGTAATCAAATTCCTGTCTATTATGTAAGCAAGGCGTTTGCCAAGAGTGAAATGAATTACCCTCCGATTGAGAAGTACCTCTTTGCGTTGATTATTACTGCTCGAAAGTTACGGCCCTACTTCCATGCGCATGAAATTACGGTGTTGACTGATCAGCCATTGAAACACTTCTTGAACCGGCCCGATGCGTCGGGGAAACTAGTAAAGTGGGCCGTAGAACTTAGCGAGTTTCGAATTCATTTCGCTCCGAGAACAGCTATCAAAGGGCAGGCATTGGCCGACTTTATAGTTGAATCTACTATTCCCGATCCTGAAGCAACGGAAACAGTAGAGGGGGCAACCGGGAATACTGAAGAGGCCCCGACGGCAGGGCAGTCGGAACAGCCAAATAAGGAGAACACCTGGGAGTTGTACACGGATGGCTCCTCAAGCTCGGACGGATCGGGTGCGGGGTTCGTATTGATTCCGCCAGGCGGGGCGGAGCCACTTCGATATGCATTGGCCCTAACATTTAGAGCCACCAATAACGAGGCGGAATATGAGGCTCTCATAACGGGGCTGAAAATCGCAAAGGGCACCGGAATTAAACATTTGAAGGTGAAGTGTGATGCTAGCCTGATTGTAAATCAGGTTCGGGGGCAGTATGGAGCAAAGAATCCGGTCATGAAGAAGTATCTTCAGGAGGCTAGGACCTTGAAGGAGAGCTTCAAAAGCTTTGATATCGAGGCGATTCCGAGAGAAGAGAATGTGGAGGCTGATGCCTTGAGCAAATATGCCTTGGGGGCACCTTTGGAAGAGAGTCGGAAGGTACACTTCTTGGAGAAGGTGATTCTATCGACCACCGATCCGTCGGAGGTGTGCGCTATCGGGACAGGGGCAGAGGAGGAATCCACTTGGATGACCCCGATAATTGTGTACTTAACGACGGGGGCACTTCCTGAAGATAAAGTGGCAGCGGAGCGACTGCGACGAATGTCAATTAATTACGCAATGGTGGACAACCAGTTGTACAAAAAGGGTCTGCTATCGACGCCCTTCTTGAAATGCGTGGCCGAACCCGATACGACTCGGATTCTGAGAGAATTGCATGAAGGAGTCGCAGCCTGTCACGAGGGCGCTCGATCTATCCTGAGGAAGGCGTTGAACTTGGGATATTATTGGCCTACGATGAATAAGGAAGCAACGGCGCTTGTTCGATCCTGTGACGCGTGTCAGAGATATGCTTCGAATATAACAGCCCCCGCCGCTGATTTGATGCCCATTGGGAGTGCTTGGCCCTTCGCACAGTGGGGCATTGACCTGGTGGGACCCCTTCCGAAAGCAAAGAGCCAGTGCACACATCTGCTGGTCGCGATCGACTACTTCTCGAAGTGGATCGAGGCTAAGCCGTTAGCCAAAACAACAGCAGGACATATCATTAAGTTCCTTCAGACCCGAATTTTGTCGAGATATGGGGTGCCGAAGGTGATCATCAGTGACAATGGTCCTCCGTTTAATGGGGCCCAGTTGGAGAGGTTCCTAGACGAGTTCGGTATCGAGCATCGAACAGCATCCGTCCACCACGCTCAGACCAATGGGCAGGTAGAGGCGGCCAACAAAATCGTGATGGAGGGCTTGAAGAAGAGGGTCTACGCTTTGGACGGAAAATGGCTGGACGAACTGGAGAACGTGTTGTGGGCGGTCCGAACGACACCCAAGCGGTCAACAGGTGAAACCCTGTTTGCACTTGTTTATGGAACAGAGGCGGTCGCTCCCGTGGAAATCGCGGTGGCGTCCCATCGAACCAGCAGCTATGAGCCCTCGACGAGTCCAGGAAGAGCCAGGATAGGACCTTTGACGAATGACGAAACAAGGCGCCTGGAGTTATCCTTGCTAGAGGAAAAACGGCTGGAGGCCGACATAGCGCAAGCTCGGATGCGTTTGGCGACGGCCAGGTACTACAATCGGAAGGTCAAGTCGCGACAGTTCTACGCAGGAGAACTGGTCCTACGACGGAATGAATTCGCCCTACAAGATCGGATCAACAAGATGTCCCCGAAATGGGAAGGGCCTTACAAGATCGTAGGCATGCCGGCCCCGAACACTTACAAGTTAGAGGATCTCGACGGCAAGGTTTTAAGAAACACCTTTAGTGGTGAACATCTGAAGAAATGCCACGTTTGACAAATAAGTCGTCCGTAGAGGCGCGAAGATGTAATTAAGTCGCCCTGAGTGGTGCATGCTATGTTAAAGACATCAATCAATAAAGAGGTTACTTCTGATCAAAGTATTCCTGAGTTGTTCTCGATACATTTAAAAGCGTCATTGGACGTCCGAAAATCCTTAAGTTTTTAAGGTCCGATTAAAAAGCGTCATTGGACGTCCGAAAATCCTTAAGTTTTTAAGGACCGATTAAAAAGCGTCATTGGACGTCCGAAAATCCTTAAGTTTTTAAGGTCCGATTAAAAAGCGTCATTGGACGTCCGAAAATCCTTAAGTTTTTAAGGTCCGATTAAAAAGCGTCATTGGACGTCCGAAAATCCTTAAGTTTTTAAGGACCGATTAAAAAGCGTCATTGGACGTCCGAAAATCCTTAAGTTTTTAAGGTCCGATTAAAAAGCGTCATTGGACGTCCGAAAATCCTTAAGTTTTTAAGGTCCGATTAAAAAGCGTCATTGGACGTCCGAAAATCCTTAAGTTTTTAAGGTCCGATTAAAAAGCGTCATTGGACGTCCGAAAATCCTTAAGTTTTTAAGGTTCGATTAAAAAGCGTCATTGGACGTCCGAAAATCCTTAAGTTTTTAAGGTTCGATTAAAAAGCGTCATTGGACGTCCGAAAATCCTTAAGTTTTTAAGGTTCGATTAAAAGGCGTCATTGGACGTTCGAAAATCCTTAAGTTTTAAGGTCCGATTAAAAAGCATCATTGGACGTCCGAAAATCCTTAAGTTTTTAAGGTTCGATTAAAAAGCGTCGTTGGAAGTCCGAAAGCCTTAAGGTTCTTAGGGCCCGATAAAAGCGCTACGAAGAATATAATCGAAATAGACAGTAATAAAAGGCTCGAAGGCCTAAGAGGTTCGATACAAGGGAGATAATGAGGAAGGAGTACGAAGACTTAAGATTTAACAAATTAAACTCGGTCCTCGGGCGCTGAATCTTCAGAGGGCTTTGGAGGGGCAGGCTCAGAGGGATCGGTAGGAGGCTCGTCGGCGTCTTCGGAGGAGCTCTCCGACGGGAGGCTAAGGTACGTCTCTGCGGCTAGGCCGAGAGTCTTGGACTTCCTCAAGTCGATGGAGTCCCCGTAGGTTTCATTAAGCTCTTCGACAATATCAAGGATGGCATTCTGCAAATCTTCCTGACAATGTCTTGCCGCGTCTGCTTTGAAGTCCTCCGAGCTCCGATATTCTTCGCGGGCCTGGACCTTCGCGTTTGTTATTTGGGCGGAATGATCCGCCTTTGCCTCCTCTAGCTCCGCGATGGCCCTCTGCTTCTCAAGCTTCAGCCGCTCAGCAGTTTCTTGCAACGCTGCCTTATCGAAGGCAGCCTGGCTCCGATCCGCCAAGGCCGCTTGCTGCTCTCGCCTAAGCGAGCTCTCAAGGCTTAGAATTTGCCTTTGCTGGGATTGGGCCTCTTGAGCAAGCTTGGCCCTGACCTCCTCGGCCCGCTGCCTGTCCTCCTCAGCCTGTTGCCTAACCTCTTCGGCCCGCTCTTCGGCTCGCTTTTTACCTTCCTCCGCTCGGAGCCTTGACGCCTCGGAGGCAGCTAGGTCCTCCTGGAGCTTGGTCAAGCTCTCGAGGTTGGAGTTGGCCCGTTCTTGCTCCAAAGCCTCCCGAAGAGACAGGATGTAACCGAAGCAGCGATCCTGGTCCGCCATTTCCTGAGGGCAAAATATAGCTCAGTATTTAAAAAGTCGGAGTACTTCCAGATGAATAGAAGCAAAGTGTACTTACCTCTATCCGACGGACGGCCATTTGCCGGATGTCCGCCTCGATGTCCTCTCCTTCCAGCGAGAGGGGACGCCTCAGTGAGGGCGGGACCGAGCCCGACACCAGGTGCAAGGCCAGGTTCTTCTCCTGACACCCCCGATGTAGAGGAATCCCCCGAAGGGACTCCACCGGTCTCCAAGGCTTGGCGCTCTGCTCCGAGGAGAAGGCCTGGTAGTAGTCTCCATCCAAGGGGAATGGAGGTACTACCAAGCGAGCCCCCTCATCTTCACTTATTTGGACTTCGGGAGTCGCGCCCCTAACTGGTGACGCTGGCGGTGCGGGTGACGATGGCGGCGTGACGGGGAGTGGAGACGTCTTCCTACCAGGTGACTTAGCAGGAGTCGACCTTGATTTTCCCCGGAGGATTAAGCCTTCCTCCTCAGCTTGATCTTCGGAGGGGGAGTCCTCCAAGCTGGTCACCCGACCAAATTCACCACGGGCCTCCGTCGGGGCATCTTCCACCACCGGCTCCGCTGCAGGCGCGGGGTCCGAGGCAGGTGCAGCAGGGGCGACATCCGCAGGACCTGCAGCGGGGCGAATAAGTCGAGGAATTAATTTGATATCGGTGTGCCAAATTAAACAACGCTCCATATATCTCTCTTGGCCGAAAAAGTCGTAATAACCCGTTTCGAGGACGTGTGGAGTTTCCCCTCGAAGGATATTCTTGACATCCCTGACCCGTCCTTCCATATCGGAGGCTTGAAGGTCCTGAGGTACCAATTCTCTATATCTCTTTATAGCACGAAAAACTTCCTTACCTTCCTTTTCGGAGCGGACGTTGAAGGCGGCCCTGACCACATCCGTATTAGTCCGCCCCTCGGAGGTGGGGGCAGACCCTGGGGCCTCGGAGGTCTTCGCCTTCTTCCGAGACGGCCCCGACGTGGCAGAAGTCTTTCGATGGGAGGACTTCTTCTTGCGCTTCAGCGAATGGGAGGCATCGGTATCCTCCTGAAACAGACGGACGGTCAGCGATGATCGAGGGGCTGTAAGCAGTGGAAACAAGAAATAATTAGAAGATTACCCAGAGAATTACATTGGAAACACCATCATGAACTTTTCCCCCGGCCTTGGGATCAATCAGCATAATCCCAATTTCGATCCGCTGCTGATCAGTGACAGAAGTGGCCTCGAAGGGCTGGTAACCCTCCTCCCAGCGACGGGCCTGGATAAGCATCAAGGCCCTCTTGGTCTGCTCCGACCATGAACGGAAGGGCACGGGGGGATCAGCTTCCACGACGGTCCTCGGCCACTCGATGGGACCAGGCTTGATGAAGAAGTATTGTTCCTTCCAGTTAGCATTGTCATTCCCCTTATCATGGATGATGGCCCGTTCTTTGCAGATCTTCCAGGACACCTTCCTGTCCCAACCCATCTCCTTATACTGCTCATCGGTCCCCTCGGGTTGGCGGGGGGCAAAGGAACAGATCCCGTCCTTGTTACAGGACATCTTGTAGAGGATCCGCCAGAGCTCCAGGGTATAGCTCCAGTCCTCCTTATTGATATCACACCACACTTGGAAGGCAATCCATGTACGGATTGCGTGTGGAGAGAAGGTCGTGGGGTAGGTCTTGTAATGGTTGCACAGCTCCACCCAACTCGGACAGAAAGGGAGTCGGATGCCCGCACGAATCTGCCCCGGGGAGATGAACACCTCATCTCCTTTGGGGAGCGTAATCCGAGCGTCACGAGAACTGAATTGCTCGTAGGGATAGCGGGCCCCGAAGGAGGATTCGAAGATACCACACTCTATACAAGCCCTATCGTAGGTAATAGGCGCAAGCAAGTTTTTGAGATACTTGAAGACGAAAGGTGGCCCAACAATGGCAGATTCCTCGGCTGAAAATCGTCGAGGGAAGGAAGGAGGGGAAAATTGAAACCTAAGAAAGACCAAAGATGAAAAGGAAAAGAATAATAAGGAGAAGAATCTTACCAGACATAGTGACTGAAGGCTTGATCGGAAAAATTTGAAGCGCCGGTGAAAACTCGAAATCTGGAGAATCAAAGCTCTTGGGATCGCAGAGAAGAAGAGGTAAAAGAAAGGTAAAACAGTGTCTGGGGCTAGGGTTTTATAAGATAAGGAAAGGAAAACTGAAGGGGTGGGCAATCTGAGCCGTAGAATTCAAAACCACTCAATCAGAATCGTCCAAAGGGAAACGCGTTAATTCAAAGAAGGCGAAACGGTTTTAACCTGAACCGTCAGGACGCATGGGATAGATAAGACAAGAGTAATGACGTACCGGGGCGGTTGAAAAGTGCTTTTTCAGAAAGCAGGCGCGCGGAACCCGAAACGCCCCTTCACCTCCTATCAGCATTAAATGCTGGTCTGATCAAGAAATCCCCTCGAATCCAAGCAGGATCCCAAAGGATCTCGAAGAGATCCAAGGCAAAGGCCTCCGACAAAAGTAGGGCAATGGCCTCCAACGTTTCAAACAAAGACCCACGACTGAGATGTGGAGGGGTCCGATATTGAAAGACGCGACGCACTATAAGTCCCTCACGTCTTGGGGGCAAATGATGGGCCCCGGCGAAGGCCGTTAGGCCCCTAAACGATTGGCAAACGGCGATTAGGCCCGTTGGGCTAGGAGCGGGGCTGCTGGAAGGCTAAGGGCTCCGACGGAAGGAGGTCCCGACATTGAATAGCCCCGAGTAAGTATGGCTCCGACAGAGGAGAGCCCCGAAGATATCGGACCTGGACGTAGTCGGTCCCGATATGGGAGTTGATACCACTCCCCGACACCGAATCCTCAACGATGCAACCTGGGAGTCTCCGATAATGATCGAGACTCGCCAGTAAGAGCACAATCCCGGAAATCTCGCCATGATCACAGTAGTGGTATAATGGGCGAGATATGTGGGATACGAATAACTGTACAAGATACGTAGCAAGATATACGGCGAGATATGTGGGATAGTGGATCACAATCCAACCGCCTAATCAGGTAACTGGGATAGCCTTTCCTCTATAAAAGGAGGGAAGTTATTCCAGATTAGGGTTACGTTTTACACATACACAAATACTGCTTGCTTGCTCTGTTGACCGCCGTACTTACGTTAAGCATCGGAGAGGGATTCTGGGCCACTGCCCTCTATTCTCCTTCTGCAGGATTGCGAGGAGCTAAGGAATCCGTCACCGTAACCGGAGCTCCTGCCGTGGTCCAACAATGACGAATGCGATTAGGGTAACCGACTACACACAACGGTTTGGTGTGACGTGTAATTTTAAGAGTTTAATTTTCTCAACTCAGTGTTTACTCTTTAATTCTTTAGGTACAAAACCAAGAATCTATATATGGGTAAGAAAAGTAAGGGTAAACAATTAATCAAACTAAAAAAATCAGGGTGCAAAACATAAAATTTCAAACGGCTAAATAAAATGATTATATGTTTTAGCCCTAAAATTGCACAACACCAAAGTTAAAGGGGGAATTGCTCTCGTCATCCTCATTTAATTCTGTCCCTACTCCCTAGGGTATATTAGCAATTTGCTAATTTGACACATTTTTAGATTTTTGATTGCAAAATTGCTCATTGAACTTCACAAAGATACAACAATCATATCGTATAATTTGTTGTTAAATAGTGATGAAAATATGCATATTATTTATTGTCTTACTTTTTTAAAAAAATTACTAGCTAAACTTTTAAAAAATGTGCAATTTGCTAAACTGAACTTTAAATATATATATATATATATATATATATATATATATATATATATATATATATATATATATATATCGGTGAAATGTCTCGGTGATTTTAACAGTATAATGTTCTTTAATTAATCTGGTAACAAGCACAGTAAAATTTCTAGGGAAAACAAAACAATGAATAATAAAGTGGAGTTTCTATTACACATAATCAGTAAGTTGTTCCACAGAGATGCTAGACTCTCATGGGGCTCAAATTGCTGGCTGCTAGCAAATGAGGTTATGATAAAACACTGAAAGTAGATGTTGGTTCGTATATTCCTCGATTAGCTATCCCTGAATAATCTGTACAGAAAAAAGTCTATCATCATCCATGGAGAGGGAGATGCATCAGCTAGTTCAAACCTATTATAGCGGCTGCAGCTGTACTTCTTGCTCCGGCACCGAGGAATCAACTGCCTTGTATCCATCACGGTTGTTCCTCCATACGAACCAAATCCCGAACATGGACAAGCATAGTACAACTGTCACAACAACTGCAGCTACAACAACCAAACCATGATCTTCCCACCATGTCCTGAAACTCCGAAAAAACTGTCGTCTTAGATGACAAGAAGGGGTTAAAGGGTCTTTTGGTGTCATATGTTTGACCAAAGTTGGTTTTTGGTGTCATGCACTTTCATTTTGACCCAATTGAGTTTTTTCGAGACTAAATTGAAAAAATCAAAAGTTAGGTGTATAAA
This sequence comes from Clarkia xantiana subsp. parviflora, assembly GCA_036873135.1. Classification (NCBI taxonomy): domain Eukaryota; kingdom Viridiplantae; phylum Streptophyta; class Magnoliopsida; order Myrtales; family Onagraceae; genus Clarkia; species Clarkia xantiana. Next base: position 7,527,926 of record JAPTYO010000010.1, on the reverse strand, counting down.
TTGGAGTAAATTGAACAAAATAAAAAGTTTTTAACGGTCGAACTTGACAGATGACTAACAGATGCACCAAAAGTCTACAAAATGCAAATGTATGACACCAAAAGCCAACTTTGGTCAAACATATGGCATCAAAGGAAGTGAAGAGTAGGGCAGCCAATTTGTAAAACAATACGACAGAAACGCGCACGAAAAAATCATGTTTGTTCAAACATATCACAGAATCATAACACGAAATGAACAGACAGAATATTGCATGTCGGCAATAGAACAGTGGCACCCACAAATTTTGCAGCCAAGTTAGCTATATCATGCTCATTGAATATTTTTTCATGGACTTTAGGGTTTCCTTATAAACCACTTTATATCCCTTGCGCTACAACTTCCTTTAGTGCCAAGAAAACCAAGCATCTAAATATTAGGGCTAAAAGTAGCATTCCGAAATATATGCTTCTGTATGTTTTAAGTTATCAGGCTACTAAGAGAAAGAACTTCTTTGCAAGATTTAAACCTAAGGAATAATTTGATTTTCAAGATCCTAAAGAGTGTAATGGACAATGAGCTTAATTTAGCAGTGAGACTGTGAGAGTGCGAGAAACATTAAGGACTGAAGTAGAGTAAGCATGACAGAGGAGGAAGAAAAACCGTACTGCTTTTTTTGAGGCTCGATTTTCCATTCGACCAACTCGTAGCTCCCAAATCTATCTGGAAGCTGCACATGATGATCCTTCAACTGTCCAATTATACTCTGACACAAAAACAGTAACATTATGGACAATCCTTTGATAGTAACAAAATTACAGTGTCAATAATAAAAGTTTAAGTTACCACGGCTGTACTGTTAGATATGAAATTCTCCGATTTAGCTGGAGAGATGGCCCATTTGATGAGGGAATGGTTTCCCTGGGAGGTGAAGTTTAATAATTTAACCTGAAACCAATGTGTAAGCATCATTATTCAATACCAAGATTAACCGGTATAAACCCATCAGTTTAAGCAGCAAAATGATTATATATTTTTTTCTCATTTTAGCAGTATATATATTTGAATCTGATGGCACATGAATATGAGAATTTATTTAGCACAAGTTACAAAAGATAATAGTAAACGAACTGCATAGTCATTTATGAATTGCAATGAACCTGTGAAGCATCAATTCCTAACTCGCTGGCAATAAGCTGTGCAAGCTCTGTGAAGTTAGGCTTCTTGTTGGAGTTGAAGGACATGTCAAATGTTATAAGCCCAACATTAAATTTACCTGACCATCAAATTTACCAGAAAATGTTATTTCAATATTTAAACGTAGGAAAAATCAAGGTTCTCAAAAATGGAATAAATACCTGAAAATATACTTTCAGATGATCCATTAGGCGGCATACTAGGAGGTAAAGCTGAGCTGGACTCATTCTTTTGAGGAACTACATTTGCAGGGGCAGGAGCAGGAGCGCCACTATCTTGCAATCGTTTCCCCAGTTCAGAGCAATTTGTTTTCCAAAAACCTATCTTATTTTTCTCTCTGTCATATGTAACAAGGGTATTCCGAACCAAAATGCCTGTACAGAAGAATACAGATTTTAAATCTAACAAAATATTGAACACTAATATCGACATAAGGGTTCAATAATGATATATTGCACTATACCCCCTAGCAAAGTGGTCTCATCATTCTCATTTTTGAATATGCCTAAGCAGTATGCTCCTGGAACCTTACTATGCTGTCAAATTACAGACATAAGAAAGAAATGTCAGATACTAGCTACAAAATCTTGATTACGAGCAATAATAATGTCAGGAAAAATGTTTTAAGATGGCGGGCATCTAGATTACCCTAAATAAGTAGTTCTCGGGAGCCAATGCCAATTTTTGTTTATTTCTGAAAACCATATCAACCTCTGGAAAAGATTCTGACAGGCGAGTAACATCCCTAAACAGCAAGACAGAAAATATCAAGAGATGGATGTATCTAACGAATAACAGGTATGAGAAGATTGGAATACAGTTACAAAGTATGTGCTTCAAACAGACCCTCCAGCACCAGAAAAACATATATCTTCATAGTTAGGATCCGGTCCGTCAATCTGCTTAAGAGAATCTAGGCTCTTCATGATCTGCGTTAAAAAAATTGGATTAAACCAACAACAATGATACAATCACTGAAGAAATATGAGCTTGAAATGATTCTTATGAACATTCTTCTTACTGATTTAATGACTATTGTTCACATCGTAGGGAATCAATCTTTTAATTTGCTTGAGACATCTAGAAAATCTATACTTCGAGCATCAAAGTAAAGAATCTTATGCTAGAAAAGCTGTTTCTGAAAAATGTAAGGGGCCTAACGGTCATTGCATGAATCATCTATCTTTACATATATTGTCAATGACAGCTAAGTAAACTGCAATCTAATTATCCTATAAAAAAATGGATAATGGCCAAAAGAGGAACTCATTATCACATCTAACGAGTGATTCTTGATAAAGCCTTCCATAAATATGATAGTTTCAAGCTTCAAAATCAGGTACGTATTCAATTTCAGAATTGCAGCTAGATCATCAAACTCATGCAACAAAATCATACCGCATCCTTGAATGCAACAAAAGCCTTTGCTGGTAAATAAGCATATGTAGTCCCACTATCCAGGACAGTTCCATGCTTTCCGTTGAAAGTATTTGGATTCAACTTCAGTGGTTTCCCAGCAACATGTATTTCCTTCAACTCGATATTGTAGTATGGACTGTTAACATCACAAAACTGAAGTAAATGTGTGAGATCCACAAAATAAAGGACTCTCGATTAAGGAATACTAAGCCAACAAAATCATACCTTCGGTGGGGATCTGATGGAGAAAAAACCATATTCGGGGGAGGTGGGACACGACCAAGAATCATAGCTCCACCTCCAATGCCCATCCCACCATAGCATAACGAGAAAGCATCATCCACAACACCCTTCTCCACAAGCTGATTAACAATGCTAATCCGACCACGACCCAACCCCATTATCCCATCGGCTCTTTGGTTGTAGAGATCACCTGTTTCCTCGGTTTCACAGCCAAATTCAGCGATCTGAGGCGATAGTGCACTTTCATTGCCAAAGGAAACAATATCATTGCCAAGAACACCACTGCTGGAGCTCATCTCAGCATATCGTCTCTCGTATGTGCATTGTTTCCCTTCACTGTCACAGTTACACTGATCATTGCACTTAAGGGGTTGATACGTGCTGGACAATTCTGGCTTAAATCTTGGATCCTATAGAAAAGAAGGGCATCAAACCAACATTCCATAAGTGAAACACACATAAGTTCTTTAAAAATAAAAAATCTTTATCCAAAATCTCAGACCTGGTGATTTCCGCACTGCACGCAATTGGAACAAGGAACATAAGTTACAGTACTTCCAGTGTCAACGATCAACGCAAACTCCTGTGGTGGCGTCCCGATGTAAAGCCGCGTCGTATAGTAACTGCAGCATGATCGAAAGTCGGATTTTACAAATTATAGAAACTATTTCTTGAGAACTGCCTGATTAACACGAAAATAAGTGATTGGAGTAAGAGGAAATCACCCGTTCGTAAGGAGGTCGTCGTAGAGTCGCATGCGAGCGCTGGGCTTGTTGTGGAGCTGCGAACTGTGGAGATGACGGCGCTGATGATACCTATCGGGAAAGGACGAATTCCGGGAAGATAGGGAGAGCGGCAGAATCAGCGGCGTCCGGCGATTGTCAGAGTTGGCGGCGCCGAGCAGGAGTAAGATCGCAGAGGAGAAGAGGAGGAAATTGAGGTGCAGAGCCATGGCAGATGCTTGGCTCTGGAATCTGGAAATGGTGGGAGGAAGAAGAATGTACTTGTCCACCGGGAACAAGCAAGGAAGGCGAGGAGAGTTAATTGGTCTCTCCAAAATAATGGCTCTGTCCCCTAAATTAAACAATTAACTAAACTAGATAATAATTATTATATTATATTCAATAATAATATGTAATACCAAAAAATATTCTATATAAACAGGATTACATTAGGTTTAGGGTATATTTTAAGGTTTTTAAAAACATAACCAATCCATGTGTAACTTTCATTAAAATCAATCATAGAAATTAGGGCTGGCAATTTGGGGCCGACACGATGGGCCGACACGAATACGACACGAAAATTACGGGTTTGGGTTTGATATTGATAACATGGCACGACATAGCACGATAATCTTAAAATTTTAGTTTAAAATTTTTTATATTTGATTTTTTATTCAATTTATCCTAGGTTTTTCATGTTGGTTTTTCATGCTGGTTTTTCATGTTGGGCTGGATTTGGACTGACCGCCAGAACACGACACGAAGCGAGCACGACATGAGCATGCACGACCCGCACAGCCCTAATAGAAATCATTATATTAGATAACGACTTTAAAAACGTTAAGAATTCTGTCAGAAATATGCAAGCAAAGGAACATCATAAGAGTCTAGTTCTTACATTAAGGGCACGTTTGTTTGCCGGTATTGCGATATCCTAATACCGGTATTAGCTAATACATGCTTAGGTAATACAATGTTTGATTGAGCCATGTATTAGGATATCCTAATACAATGTTTGAATGAACTTTGTATTAGGATAGGGCTGAGCAGGAAAACCCGAAAGCCCGAAAAACCCGTCCCGAGCCCGTCCCGAAAAACCCGGTCCCGAATAGACCCGAGCCCGAGCGGGCGGGACTTTTATTTTCAATTCGGGCTCGGGCTCGGGCTCGGGCTTTTGTGCCAAAATCCCGAAAAGCCCGAGCCCGTCCCGAATTTTTTTTAATACTATATAAATATATATAATTATATATATTCCCCACTAACTATAGTTAGTATCTAACCATCTTCCTCTATGTTTGAATTTTTTTTTATTTTTTTTAATTTTTTTTTAATTTTTTTCAGATTTTTTGTTAAAATTCGGGCTAGCCCGAGCCCGAGCCCGAGTCCCGAAGTCCCGGCTCGGGCGGGCCATTTTCCTTATTTTCGGGCTCGGGCTCGGGCTAAAAACTAGTGTCCCGAAAATTTCGGGCTCGGGCTCGGGCTCAGGTAAAAGCCCGCCCGTCCCGGCCCGAGCTCACCCCTATATTAGGATATCCTAATACAATGACTAAAAGACCTAAATACCCTTACTTGCATTTTCAATGAAGATATATTTTACATATGATTAATTTAATAAAGATAAAATTTAACAAAAAAAAAAGTAACTTCAATTATTTAAAATAATATTTTTCTTTAAAAAAAATCAAGTTTATTAATAAATAAAAACTATTTTTGTTAATGTATAAATACGTATATATATAAAGAAAGTAGTACAAAACAATTGAAAAAATTATTAGCCCGACCCGGCCCGTTCTAGTCGGGCCAGCACGAACTAAACCAAAGCGACATAAAGCAACCCGACCCGAACAGCCTGAATTGCTCAGCCCGGCCCGAACTGCACAGCCCGACCCGAACTGACCAGCCCGTCTCGAACTGACCAGCCCGACCCGAACCACCCAGCCCAGCCCGAACATGACTCGGCCTGACCTGACACATTCCGAAGTTTCGATGTAAACGGGGTCCGGCCTGAAGTTACGATGTAAACGATGAGAGTTTGCCATATATTATAAGGGTAGTTTGGTAATTATGAGATTGGTATTAGCTAATGCTTTACTTTTATATGGTATTAATTAATACCAAATTCCTTCTATAATTGAGTATTAGCTAATACCAAGTATTAGCTAATACTAATACCAAGTCGACACAAACACGGTATTAGCTAATACCGGTATTAGGATATCACAATACCGGTAAACAAACGTGCCCCAGGAGTCTAGTTCTTACATCATAGGAGTCTATCATGGCTCTTTGTTTTGCCAAAAAGAATCCATCCCTTGAGCAATAGATTTCTAATTTAAATTGATGAAACCTAAGGTAATTACAAATTGTTTTTTAAAGTTGGTAGGATTTTATTGTCCAGTTTTATTATTTTCTAGAAATAAAGGAAAAACTGAAAAATGGGCCGAATCTGATTCCAAAAAACCCTTTATCCTTTAGAAGCTCAGCCCAACAAAATTAATCACAAATTTATTAGATTTTTTTGGTTGGCTTTAATAACTTAACCCAACACAAAATTGCCAATAGGCCTATTTCACAGCTATAATTTTTTATATATATAATAAAAATGATATGTAAATATGCAGCTATTTATATCTTTCTGTATGTTTCACCAAAAAAAAATCTTTCTATATAGAAAAACAAAAGTATATAAAAGGTCACACACAACAAGGTAGAACAACAACAGCACATATTACAAGTCAATACATATATTTCTAAAAAATTAATACTACAAAAAACCTTAAACCCTAATAATTGCATCACTTGAAGAACCCTAACTTGGTATTTCGCTTTTCAAGTCGGGTCAGCGCCTTTTTACCATAAAAATGACAATTCATCTGATGACGATATCGCGATATGTAACCTTCGAGCTGTGCAGAAGCTAACCACAGATTCCTTTCCTGCAAAAACTCGAATTCTTCAGTACGCGTAGATTTAATTCAATCCAAATTTACTATCAAAAGTTGAAAACTACTATACCTTTGAAATTCTTACTGCAGATTGAATAACGTAGTTCCCAAACTGATCAAGAAGCACCAAACGAGATGAATTTCGCACCAATTCGATCACGATATCCTCAAACTCATCATCGATCGATTCACGCAGACATGTCTCGACAACGTTACTTCCATATTTATCGCACGATAAAATCGCAAAATTTCCTCGGAGTTGCATGATGAGATTTGCAGTAACTTGTGGAGTTCCCATGCCGAGTAAAAATTGCACCACGTAATTACCGTAGCTATCGGTGGCTAACCCGAGTGAGTTTCGAATTAAAACATTCACCATAATGTCTCGATAGATTCCCTCGGCGGCATTGATGAGTTTTTGGATAATGCGGCACCCGCTTTTATCGGTGGCGATTTGGCAGCAGTTTGGTATGATTTCTCTGTAAATAACCTGCAGAAGACACTATCTGAGGTTATGAGATTTATCGATAAATTTTACGGAAATTTACGATTTTGTTGCAAACCCGGGACTCGATTTTCGCAGGGTTAAAGATCGGTATGAAATTAGTCGATAAATTTTACGGAAATTTACGATTTTGGTGCAAACCCGGGACTCGATTTTCGGAGTTACATAGTCGATGCGTTGCTGTTTGAATAATTGCAGAAGCTTTCATGAGAAATTGCAGAAACTGAAGATTGAATTTATCAAGTACGAACAATTTTGAAAACTACTTAACAAGAAAATGGGGCATGATATCTGTAACTGTCACACAACAAGACAGGACAAAGATTCAGTTTATCATGGACTTTTCAGATCAAGATTGGTTTTTTTTTTTTATATAAAAAAAATTACCGCGATTTCATCGGGGGAGAAGGTTTCGAGGCAAATCTCGATGATCCGATGCCCAGTAGAGTCATTCAACAAGCTGACCACGTCGGAAACAATGGCGGACACCATCATTGATTTCTGCTCCGCGGTGGTGATTTGCCTCAGTATTTTCTGAAGAACACGACTTCTGTAGAAGATGACAAAGAAACAGTTTAATTAGAGAGCCAGTAATTTATTTTTTATTTTTAAAATTATAAGATTGATCGAATCGAACTAGCTACCCATAAGAATTGAGACAAATGCCGATGAAGTGGGATCCTGTGGCGGTAACCCTTCGAATGATTTGGGTCAGTTTCTGTTCATCAACAACATCAAGAAGCGACTGAAGGACAAAGTTGGCAATCTTGTCGATCATCAGGAGTTCGAAATAATCGATCGTCTCCAAGAACAGAACCTCAATCTCCTCCTCGTCGACGAAATCCTTAATCTTTTTCTGCAGAATCCGCGACCAGTTCCGGTCTGTGGCGAGCGAAATAATTTTACCGCGCAAATTTTTCAGATGCGGACAAATCGAGGATTTTCGGTGGCCCCATCTGTCGTCGGAGACTAGACTGGGGTCAACAAATCGAGGACTGCGGTGGCCCAAGACGGAGTCTCCGGTAAGGCTCAGCCGCTCCAGATGAAACGATAGAGGGTCCAGCTGCGGAAGAATCCGGTCGGCGGCGGCGGTGTATAAAGATCGGCGAGGACTGTAATCGGAGTAGAATTCCGGCGCCCAGTCGTAAAACCCTAGAAAATCTAGGGTATCGAGAGGAGACAAAGGGCTAGGTAGTACTGAGGGGCCGCCGCCGATTAGATCGCTTCTTTCGCCGGGAAACGCAAAAGGCGGCGATCGGCCGCCGTCTCCGGGGAGAGTTCTCTGCATTGTCTTAATTAGGAGCAGAGTAGATGGAGAGTCAAGGAATGAAGATGAAGAAGGAAACTGATGACTGGAGAGAGAGAGAGGTCTGCATGCAATTTATAGAAAGAAAGGTTTCATGAAGTTTATGGTCCAACTAGTCAAATAATCTAAAATTTTAATGGGATAGTAAAAAAAAATACTTGATTTTGGTATATTAGCTTAGTTGTTAAGTTATTTTATTATATTTATTGATTTGTAGAATAAAATAAATATAAGTTGCGCGTTTTCTTGCGTAATTCGCTAAAATGTGATCGTGACGTCAGATATCTCAATATAAATTGTGATATGACTTATGAAATCACGTTCATCTCGCATTTTAAACTTAATGAAAATAAAACTTTTTTTTTTTGTCTTGCTTATCTGATTAAGAAACATATTTTTGTTTATTTAAGTTAGATAATAACACGTGGCAAAACCGATAAAATGTTTACAATCAAATTTAGAGCTTATGACCGTAAACGCGTACTATTGTGTCATACGACACAACTATCGATTCTAAAATTTAAAATCTACATCATTAAATACTTGTTGTAGTTTTAATATCTATAAATATATTTGTTTACTTTTATAATATCCTATAAGATTATCTAATTTTAAACAGTATAATTAAAAGGTCATAACTTGATTTATAGTAATCTAATTTGTGAACGATTTTTTTATGTGAAAAAATATATTATAAGAACGTTGCATTGATAGATCATATCATACATTTATAGCTACGTATGTTGACGTTACATTTTAATAAAATACATATATTTTTTTGTTAAATATATATATATATATATATATTAATTTAAAAATAAATTCACATGCAAAACATCCATATATAAGAAATATTGTAATACTGTTTTTTAAAGTAAAATTATTCACAACCGGCCATCAGTGATTTGTTTCTTCATAGTTTAGTCAATTATAAGATTCTTTATTAGGTTGGTACATTGTAAAAAATAAGTAAGATTACGTTTTTTTTTTTAATCTCTATAAAATGTCATAGTTTGGCCCAAAAAAAAGTCACAGAATTATAGAAGTGATTACATTCGGTACAACTAATAACAAACTGTTACTGCAGTCGGCAGATGCAGATCGCACATCTTATATTTTCCAATTTAAATAGTACATAAAAAAAAAATGTTAATCTGGTTCACTTCTGGCCTCTGGGGCAATTCTACGCAATCTTTTTTTTTTCTTTTTTTTAAAGTTTGTACTTTATTTTCTTTCTTTAAGTGAAAAATGTGATCAAAATGATTATGATTTCTCCAATATATATACGACGACAACAGAGAAATTGTATATTCACTTTCTAATATACATATACATTACATGGTAGATTTATTAGTCATTGAATGCATCAGTTTCATCTGAATTCTATTAGCGAAATTACATTAATGTGATTTTATGTTTGATTATGATACATGAACAACAACATATGTACTCATGTTTATTTAATACTAGGTGCTGACCCCGCACTACGTGCAGGGCGACATGCTAAACTGTATAGCTTTATATCAATAATTATTTTCCGATAATACGCTTGGTAGACCTGTCTTATCAACAATTTTTATTCATTTTGTTAACAACAACAACACGAACCTAAAATTAAACTGATTACAAATTTTTCTTTCTCACATGAAAATAAAAACATTGTGCAACTAACCACAAAACTGAGCAAACTGTATTCAAAATTAGCACCCCTTAAGCTATGTGTGAGTTTAAGAGAATTAACCAATGAGAGTCTACTGGATGATCTAGCTTAACAGAATGATGGATGTTGAATGATAAACTGAAGATAATCAGTAATATTTCATGGTGATCAAAATTAATAGAGTTACTCACTCAATTATTTAGGTTAGTGTATATCCAATTAGATGCATTATTGAGCAACTAAATTAAAATATCATAAATTTAGAGGCGTTAGTTGCTATGGGATGTGAAAAGATTATCATTTGGTGTTCACTATCTCGTGCTTGAAGGCATGCATCTCATGTGTCATAATGTTAGGCCACTCAAAACAAATAAATACAAAGACCAGCACTCCATAATATAGCATATAACAAAGATCATTGTGATATTCCTATCATTTTAGGCAACAATCCAAAAGTACGCTCTAATTTGTTACTAAAAGTAAAAGACCAACATAACACATAGATTGAACAACTTAGATCACTAAATGAAAATAGAAAAAAAATGCAAATATTTGTAAAATAATAAAAAGGGTGGCCTAAGTAGGAAGTGAACCAACAACTGTAATATGCTAAGAGAACTACCGAATAAGGCTCCATAAAAAACCAATCGATGTTAGTAAGCATATATCCATTGCTACCGCTTCAAGCAATGGTTTAAATGAACCGAAAATACATCTCTTTTGATAGAGCTATTATGCTCCCATGTAGCCAAAAAAAATTATGCTCCCATGCAGCCACAGCTTTCAAGTGAAGAAGTCATAGTCTCTCCAAGCTTCTAGAGATGGAAGACTTTCAGCAGGGTAGTGAACAAAGAAGACAGTGACTTCATTGTGGTTAAAAAGACCATATATGCCGATCAAGTCATAATGTATATAAAACAACAACAGTAATTTAGTCCTTTATATCCAAAATGCACAAACTACAACCAAGAAATTAGGAACAAAGCACTGATCAAACTCTAATACCGATTGTCGACCACCTAAAATCATTATTGAGAACTCAGCATTTCTATAATTGAGTATTCAAGTTGTCTAGGTCATAGAAGGAATCTCATAAAATAACAAATTAAAAGCAAAACATACAGTAAACTAAAAGAGTAGATGGAGAACTCACCAAACTTCATATCCACTATGTCAACATTTCGTATCTTCTGAAAGCCCCTTCACTTCAAACTGTCTTGCATCATACTCGAATTTCGTCTAACTTCAGTTGGATGAATTATTGTTTTAAAAGATAGAAACAGTTAGAAAAACTGATATTTGACCAATAAGAAAAACATGGCTGTAATTTCAAAGAATTGAATGAGGCACAAATGAAATGTAATTTCAGTGAATTTCGGGTTTCTTTTTTTCTAGTCTATTGAATACCTTACTGTGCAAATAAGTTGTTAAAAACATCGAATTAAACAAAAGAAGAAATTACATTAAACAACACTTACTGTATGAGTGAATTGTGAATAAGAGGCCAATGAAATCCCTAAAAAATGAGATCCAGTCAATACAAACATCGTATATGTGCAAATAATGATCCAAATGCAGTAAATTCAATAAACTGATAGATAAACTAATAGAAAAATATATATATATATATATATATATCAGATTGATTATTAAAATTCAAAGAAGTTGATAGATAACTATATATATAAAAATAGATATAATCAAATGAATTATTATTTTTAAAGACGGAAACTGTTAGATAAATAAACTAACAGAATATATATATAGAATAAGATATAATCAGATTGATTATTGTTTCCAAATATAGAAATAGACATATAACGATATATATATATATATATGTAATCAGATGAATAATTATTTTAAAGATAAAAACTGTTAGATAAACTGATATTTGATAAATAAGGAAAACATGCTTGTAATTTCAGTGAATTGAATGAGGCACAACTGAATTGTAATTTCAGTTACTTGAATAAGAACCTTGTTGCAGTTATAAATCTACATATAATGAAGAGTGATCAGGCTAACAGGTGCTGCCAAATACACAACCCTTCATCAAACTGACTACAACTCTAAGCAGCATCTTAAGAAGACAGTTTGTATAATAACAATGCTACACTTTTCATATTTTAGATGAAATCTCTTACACTGCAGAGTTGATGTATAAATCCTTCAGATCACCTGCTGACAAAACAGATGATGAAAATTGTTGGACAATTCATTACATACTGAACTAAGGATTGTATACAAACAATGAAATATTGTATACAAAATAGCATTCTCTACACACAACCAAACAGCACAGCAATAACAGTTTTGATCAGCAAATTGAAGATGATGGAGATACCATAACAGCTACCTTCAGAGAAGTGTCAAATTCCAGCAAAATAAATTTTTTGGTGTCCAGAACTGGAAGTCATTCGTGCTAAAATCTATAGAGAAATATATGGTAATAACTGCCAAAAATGTCAAAAAATAAATTACATTCATCAGGATGAAGTGATTTTAGAAAAATATGGTTTCAATTAAGAAACTGAAATTCCTCAGCTTTTTATCATCCCCTCCCTAAAAACCCCTCAACAAAAATAGAAGCGCTAACCTGATCGCAGTCGAAATTTTGGGGTTTAAACACCCGAATTGAGCAGATCAGATCACTGTCTAAGATCGCGCCTCCTCTCCGCCTGCCCATCACATCTTACAACTTCTTTCCGCCCTCATAGATGAAGCTCTTCAGAGTCTGGTTGTAGTAGCAGCGAAACGAACCTCCGCCGGAGGAGGAAGACAGGACCTCATGGAGACTCGGCTTTCCCCCTCGTAGATGGAAGAAATTATGATGAAAGTGGAAGATGAAGAGATCAAGAGGAGCCTGTGAGGTCTAATGGTGAAGGAATTGAGGGTAGTAATTGATGAGATAAAAAACGGGTGAAGAAAAAAGGACAATAATAAATTATTATATTTTTGCTATAAAGGGCGGTAATTAATAACTAATAACTGAAGAGAGAAGAACTTGTGTGTTTTCTGGGAGATGAGATCCCCTTCTTTACTTTATCACAATTCACAAAAGAAGCAATTAAAAGCGCGTGTATCACAGTCGTGAGTAAGCGTGTGTATTACAATCGTGCTGACGTGGCGTGACGAAAATTACTCCATCTGCTGATGTGGCGCAACAAAATCACATTAACCTCTCACATGTTGCTTTATATAATATATAGATTTTGTTGTTACTGAGATGCCTTTTCTTAGAGCTCTGAAACGAATTTATAGTATTTCTGATTGTAACGATGAGTTATGTTAATTGACATCGCCAGAAAATCATTACAAAATGAAAAAAATTTATTCATTCAGAGGCGGATGAAGGTTACGAGGTGCGGACACCAAATCAAGTCCATCATAATTCTACCAAATCAAACCTTAATAATTATATATATTTATTAGGGAGCTGACCCGCTATTTGTACGGATTTTAACATTTTCATTTGAGTCATTGGTAAATAAAATTTTCTACATAAAAAATAAATAAATAGCTTAATTTTGTAAATAATTTTTTAATTATATATATATTAATTGATTAATTAACTATATTAAATTAACATAGTAACATATAAAAAGTATATATACTAAACAGAAATAAATGTCTAACTATAACTAATAGTCGTATGATAGTTTATACTAAGAATTGGTTTACTTAAATTGTATTCTTTAAAATTGTCACATAAATATTTATGTATACTTTAAGTAATATGTAAAATTATAATACACGTAAACAATATTTGTTATGCAGTCGTATTACTTAAATATATTTTATCATTAAATTTTTCAACAACCACCAATAAGATATTAGCACTAATTATAAAATGAATTAATTTATAATTAAAAATAGTTACGTAATACATAGTGCATTCATTAAGTTTAAGGAATATGTTTCGTAAAAGTAGGTGAGTCAAACTTTTAAGGAATGTTATGTAAAACCATTGTAGTACGTTTTTATACATTTTACATAAAAAATATATTAAAGTAATGTTTAAATAATACTATGTAATACCATTGTGGATTCTCTAATCAGTTTAATTTTAAAATGTATGAAATATATATATTTTCATTTATATGTTACATTTTATTTATCAGTTGTGAATATTTTGAATTTATATGTATAGTATGATATTTCGTAAGTTTTTTATAATAAATATTAATAAACTATATAAATTTCATCTTTTATGCATTATTTGATGAACGACAGAAGTTTTGGATGAAATCTAAAGTATTCAAGCCGCGTAGTTACAGTTAAGCAAAATAAAACAAAATGAAAGGTTACGTAAAAAGTAGAAAATAATAACTACTTATTTTTAACATTGTTAAAGCATCCACAGTGGTATTACGTAAAGAATACGTAAACGTGGGTCCTACATGTTTATTTAAGTAAAACAACAAAAACTATCTACAGTGGTTTTACATAGCATTCTTTAAAGATGGGACCCATACGTAAATTTTATTAGGAGTAGTGTATTTACTTCTCTTTACTGTACAAGTATTATAAGTTAGTTAGATAACTGCCCTACTATAAATAGCTACACTTGTATTCTGAACAGTGGCTTGAATGAAATACATTTCGCAATTAATGAAATGGTATCAGAGCCAAACAATCCCTCTCTCAGCGTAACTAACTTTTCCGACGATTTTCCAAAGCGTTTCTTGTTCGTGTCTCCGAGCTCTGTTGAGCTTTGATTCTGACCTTCGTAAAGCTCTGTTGAGCTTCGAATCAAGTTTTTCCGGCTCCGTTGATCGATTCCGGCGTGTCTGCCCGGCGAATTTTGGGTTTGATTGTTCATTTTCGACGAATAGAAGAGGTTGAATCACAGGTTTGCTCGGGGAAGTCTGATTTACAGAGCGGTACCGACACTGAGATTCAATTCCTCTCCTCCGTTCATTGTTCATTGTCGTGACATTGCGATTTCGCTCATTCTTCGTTGATTTCTGGAGATACTATGGCAACTGAAGGAGTTCTTGCTGGTGATTTGGACGAACAGCTTTACCTTCATGCTTCGGACAATACGAGTTCGAATTTGATTCAGTTCAAGCTGATTGGTGGTGACAATTATCAAATATGGTCGCAGACGATCAAGGAAGGTCTTCTTGTCAAGAGTAAGCTATGCTTCAATGATAAATCCCTTCCTCGCGATAGAGTTCCTGCTGATAAGCGACGGAAATGGGACAAGTGCAATGCGATCGTTAAAGCCTGGATTCGTAATTCAGTCGAGAAGGAATTGGTGAGTGGTTTGATCTATAACCCCACAGCACAGAGCATTTGGGACGATTTGGAGGAGATGTTCAATAAGGTTGATGGTACGCGTCTTTTTCAGTTGACTCGCGACATTTATCATGTCACGCAGGGTATGTTATCTATCTCTGCTTATTTTGGTAAACTGAAGATGCTCTGGGATGAAATTGCTGCCATAGATGATTTAGCACTGATCTGTAATGAGGATGTTTCCTTGCTTGCTGTTCATAAGGAAAAGCAGAAATTGATTCAGTTTCTCATTGGTCTTAATGAAACGTTTGCATCAGTGAGGAGTAATCTGTTAATGCGCCAGCCACTACCTAGTTTAAGTGTTGCTTATTCTTTGCTTTTGCAAGAAGAGAATCAAAGATCTGTTAGTGGTTCAATCACGGATGGTTTAATTGAGAGTACTCCAGATTCTGTTGCCTTGTATTCAAAGAGGAATAGTTCTTCTTATGGAAGTAACAGGGGTTCTTTCAGAAATTTCTCCTCTAATGGAAACTCGGGTGGTTCACAGATCAATAGGAATAGATATGGGAACACTGGACAGGGTAATGAAAGGATAGACAAATCTGGTTGGGTTTGTACGTTCTATGGGAGAAGAGGTCACAAAATAGACTATTGCTGGTCTAAAAATGGAATTCCTGAGCATATTTTACAGAGAAGAGCAGCAAACTACACTTCTGGAAATATGGATGTTGAAGATGAGGTTGAGAGTGATCCTCTGCAACAAGTGAAGGATGAAACTGCTTCTATCTCTATTGATGTGCCATTCACTCAAGCTCAACTACAATTTCTCAAGTCAATGGCTAAAGGGAAAGCACACTCTGAAGTTCATGCACATTCTGAAGTTCATGCTGCTAATATGGCAGGTATATCTTGCTCTAAAACTATGGATTGGATAGTAGATTTAGGGGCCACTGACCATATGACTCCTCATGAAGAATGGTTAATGAATCTGAGGCCTAATATCTCTTCTAATAGGTTTGTTCATCTCCCAAATGGACAACGATGCTGTGTAACTCACATTGGGGACTATTTTCTCAGTCCTGATTGTTGTCTGCAAGATGTGTTGCTCGTACCTGATTTCAAATATAATTTGATAGCAGTCTCTAAGCTTCCCAAGCAATTGCACTGTCAGGTCATTTTCAATAATGATTGTATGCTTATACAGGGCCTCTCAGATGGGAGGAACCTGCTGACTGGGACTCTGACTAAAGGTTTATATCTGCTGAAGATTAGTGCTGACAGAAGACGAAGTGAGAGACTTGCTGCAATTGCAGAAGAGTATACTGAAGATAGTAGTGTTCATGCTTTGAATTCATTTCTTTGGCACCAAAGATTGGGACATAGTTCTCATTCTAGAATGTCTGCAGTATCTCCTAAGTCTCTGTCCAAGAATGTTGTTTGTCAAATAAAGCAGTGCACAGTGTGTCCACTTGCTAAGCAGACTCGTTTACCCTTTGTAATGAGTGATTCTCATGCTCAGCTTCCATTTGAATTAGTTCATTTGGACTTATGGGGACCATATAAAACACCTACAATGCGTCATTATCACTATTTTCTGACAGTGCTTGATGATTGCACAAGATGCACTTGGATTTATTTGCTCAAAAGCAAAAGTGATGCAGTTCTTCAAATAAAGAAATTTCTCCTGATGGTCAAGAATCAGTTTGGTGTTTCAGTGAAGCATTTTCGAAGTGACAATGGTGGGGAGTTTCTAAATTCTCAGGTTACCTCTTTATTTGAGCAACTTGGGATTATCCACCAGACAAGCTGCTCGTACACGCCTCAACAAAATGGACGTGTGGAGCGTAAACATCGACATCTTCTAAATGTTGCAAGGGCAGTCCGTCTACAGGCTTCGATTCCTGTACGACATTGGGGTTATTGCATGCTTGTAGCTTGCTACTTAATCAATCTTCTTCCTTCAGTCGTTCTTCAAGGGAAATCACCTTATGAGTGCTTATATAGGAAGAGGCCAGATCTCAGTCATTTGCGAGTATTTGGATGTTTGTGCTTTGCCACAAAACTCAACAATAAAGACAAGTTGAGTTCCAGAAGTGAAGCTGCGATCTTCATGGGTTATTCGATGACTTAGAAAGGGTATTTGGTCATGAACATATCAGACAGGGTTTTTCATGTTTGCAGGGACGTGATATTCAAAGAGGAAATCTTTCCATTTAGTATGAGCAAGAATGAACTACTCAAGAAATTTCCTTATCTACGATCCAATCAATTGGAAGAATTAGTCTTTACTGACATGGATGTTGCTTCTCCTGATGTTGATACTGCTGCAGACATTATTCCAGGATCAGAAGCACATCATAGTGAAGGAAGTCCTGCTCCCCCTCTTGCATCAGGTGCAGGTGATCCTATAGTTCTGAGGAGATCTTCAAGGCAAACAAGAGTCCCTGCTCACCTTCAAGATTTCTACACACCTACTTTGAGAACTAATGCAGCATTTGGCATTGAAAATTACCTGAGTTATGATAAAGTTTCTGCTCGTTTTGGTTGTTTTTTAGCTGCCATTTCAAAGATCAAGGAACCCACTACCTATGCCGAAGCAGTGAAGGATGCCAACTGGGTTGGTGCGATGAAAGAAGAAATTCAAGCCTTGGAGAATAATAACACATGGACCTTGGTTCAACTTCCTGCTGACAAGGTTGCAATAGGTTGCAAGTGGGTATACAAGGTAAAATACAACTCCGATGGCACTGTTGAGAGGTATAAAGCGAGGTTAGTGGCAAAGGGATATACCCAGATAGAAGGAGAGGATTACACTGAGACCTTCTCTCCAGTAGCTAAAATGGCAACTGTGAGGACTCTTCTTGCTGTTGCGGCTGCTAACGGGTGGAGTTTGACACATATGGATGTAAATAATGCATTTCTTCAAGGGGATCTTGTTGAGGAGGTGTATATGTAGATACCTAAGGGCTTTGAGGGGGCTGATCAAACAAAAGTGTGCAAACTGATTAAATCTCTATATGGGCTTAAGCAGGCATCACGTCAATGGAATATCAAGCTTACTCAAGAGCTTTTGAGGCATGGTTATATCCAAAGCAAAGCAGACTTTTCATTGTTCACTAAAGCATAGGGTGATAAAGTGGTTTTTCTGTTGATCTATGTAGATGATTTGATGATTACAGGAAACGATGAGCCCTTGATTAGAAATCTGAAGCATGTACTCAACACAAGTTTCAAGATAAAGGATCTGGGTTGTCTCAGATATTTTCTGGGTCTAGAATTTGCTTACTCTCCTGAGGGTCTCTTGATTAATCAAAGGAAATTTGCTCTGGACTTAATTCAGGATGCTGGTCTAGGAGCTGGAAAGCCTACTGCTACTCCAATGGAGTACAACTTCAAATTCACTACTGTGGAGTATGATAAAACTTTTGGACTGAACATAGAAGATGCAGAGTTTGCAGACACTGCTCTTTACAGAAGACTTGTGGGGAAATTGCTCTACCTGACGATGACACGCCCAGATATAGCTTATTCAGTCCAGCATTTATCTCAATTTGTTCAAAGGCCAAAGCTATCACACTACAAGGCAGCCATGAGGGTTGTGAGATATATCAAATCTTCTCCTGGTCAAGGCTTCTTTTATCCAGTTCAGTCAAATCTTTCATTATCAATTTTCTGTGATGCTGACTGGGGATCTTGTGTGTTCACTCGACAGTCCTTGAGTGATTTTTGTGTAAGACTTGGTGCTTCAATGATTAATTGGAAGGTGAAGAAGGAAGATGTTGTCTCCAAATCTACAGCGGAGGCAGAATATCGAAGTCTAAGTAGAGCTGTGGCAGAAGCTCTGTGGATGAAAGGTTTACTGTCAGAATTGGGTGTCAAAGATGCTGCTGGGGCAATTCCTATTTTTTTCAAATAGTGAAGCAGCCATTCAAATCAGTAAAAACCCGATGTTTCATGAACGTACCAAGCATATAGATATTGATTGCTATTTCATTCGAAGCAAGGTGGTTGATGGGACCATTCTGCCATCTTTTGTGTCTTCTGAGAACCAGCTTGCAGATTTGCTCACCAAAGCCTTGAGCAGAGAAGCACATGAATTTCTCATGAAACAGTATGGAGTGAAGGATGTTTTCAGAAAGGATAAGGAGACACAGCATTCAAAAGAAGACATGAATGAAGAGAAGAGGAAGAGAAGAAAAGATGAAGGGGAATATTAGGAGTAGTGTATTTACTTCTCTTTACTATACAAGTATTATAAGTTAGTTAGATAACTGCCCTACTATAAATAGCTACACTTGTATTCTGAACAGTGGCTTGAATGAAATACATTTCGCAATTAATGAAAAATTTATGTTTTTACATAAAGCATTCCTTAAATTTAAGTAATGCACTATGTATTACGTAACCAATTTTTTATTATAAATTAATTCATTTTATAATTAATGTTAATATCTTATTGGTGGTTGTTGGAAAATTTAATAATAAAATATATTTAAGGAAAATGTTTAAGTAATACGATTGCAGAGAAAATATTTTTTACGTGTGTCTTAAATTTACGTATTACTTAAAGTGTACATAAATGTCTACGTGACAAATTTAAAGAATACAATTTAGGTAAAACCATTGTGGATGCTCTTATAGAGAAGTTGATTTAGTTTTATTATGGGTAGACATTTTAAAAGTTTTATCCAAGTTATATTACATAAATATATAGTTATATACATGTATATATTTCATTTGTTCTTTAGTTATATTTTTATTGATTTTTTATAATTTATTTATATTATATTTAGTCATTTTTTCCGATTCTATCAAATTGTGCGCGCGTGAATATCCCCTAACTGCAAACTAATATACGAGATGACGTGCATTCCACTTTTTCCAACTTGAAGTATTAATGAAGAAAACCTTTTGTTGATTTTTATTTTCATTTAGAGTAGTCAAGTTTGTAAGTTGCCTTTTTTTGCCATGGTAAGTTAACTTTTTGAATTAGTACATTTTATTGTATTAGTACATTGTAAAATTAATATAAAATTAAAGTATTTTCTTACAAAGTAGGGGAAAGTATGTAAAACATGCAATATGTTTAAAAAAGATGGTTTTATAGACTATGTTTTAAAATGTACAACATATTTGAAAAAAAATGGTTTTATTAAAATGTACAACAAGCTTGCAAAAGATGTTAAAATGACACAACGTCCACTTGTTATCAATAGTCCCATTAAGTGGACACGTGCGAAACACTTTTTTAGAAAAAAAAATAATAATTAAAACAATAAATTAATTTATACATAGCAATGATTATTAATGAGTGGATGTAGATAATAATAATAAGTTTTTTTTTTTAAAAAAAAGCGTGATCCGCACGTGTCCACTTAATGATACTAGTGACAATAAGTGGACAATAGTCATTTTACCGTCTTTTGTAAGCTTGTTGTACATTTTAATACATATTGGTCCATAAAACCATCTTTTTAAAAAATGTTGTACATTTTAAAATATATTGGTCTATAAAACCATCTTTTTCAAACATGTTGTACATTTTAAAACATATTGGTCTATAAAACCATCTTTTTTAAACATGTTGCATGTTTTACAAACTTTTCCCTACAGATTATGGCTAAAATATGATGACTCTTTCATAAAAGTTTACACGACACGATAGTAAGACATGAACACACACGAAAAAATCGTGATCGTATAAGCATATGACATAACGATAACACGATAATACAAACATGATTATCACGATATAACTTTCGTGTCGTGTTTACGTATGACAGCACACATGGGCGGGTCTGGTATACATTAAGGGGCCCCTGAACCCACTTGGACATGTAATTTTTTTTATTAAGTACTTTTTCACTAATATTTTTTGGGACCCACTTAAAAATATTAAAGGCCCCACATGACAAATATACATTGTGACAAACTATCAAAGTGGACTATCACGTGGAATAAGGGGGTGTTTGGATAAATGTAATGTCGGATGTAATTTCACATTATGGTCCACATTACATCAATATTATGTTGTTTAGTTTGTCAAACGACGTAATGTGCATTGTAATGTAATCTCCATTGTAATCTCATATTACGTCCAAACTCCATTCAACGTAATGTGAGATTACATAAAAAAACGGATGTAATGTGAGATTACGTCCAACATTACAGAGTGTTATTATTTTATTAATATTTATTAAATAGACAAAATACTTTTGTATTATCATTATAGCTTATTATGATAATAATTTTGTTATTATTAGTATTTTTTTATCTACCTAATAACTCATTATTATTATAATAAATAATAATGCACGTGATGTTCGTATAAAATAAGTAAAGTCTTTTTAATGCATTTTTTTTTATGAAAATTACCTTATAAAACTACATATAATGTTTTAACTATTATAATTTTAATAGTTGTGCATATTGAGTTTATATATTTTGTTTTTATAATTCATAAATAAATATAGTATTAACCACAAAACATAAACTTTAAGAAGTTAGTTTTTGTCAAAAAATATTTAATCTTATCATATAAGATATAATATACCCTCTATAAATTAATATAATAATAATAAAGTCACGTTACAATGCACATTACAACACATACCAAACACTGTAATCTAACATTATAGCACAACCAAACATGTAATCTCACATTTCAAGTAATCTCACATTACAGCTAGGGATGGCAACGGGGCGGGTCGGGGCGGGTATCGCCGGACCCGGACCCGCCCCGCGGGTCGACATGGCCGACCCGTGCCCGTCCCATGAATTTTCGGGGCGGGGCGGGTCGACCCGCGGGTCGTCCCACGTGGAACATAATTTATTATTTTTAAACTTTAAACTCTAAATTTTATGTTTCACGTATCCAAATTCAATTCCAAATTCGAATCACAAATTACAAATGTAACTTCAAATCCAAATAAAAATCAATATACTCATTAGAATCATTGTTATTTTAATTATGTATTATATTACCCATGTAGTTTTATATAATACATATATGTTAAATATGTATGTAATTTGAACACACGGGGCGGGTCGGGTCGGCGGGGCCCCGCGACCCTAAACCCGGACCCGTCCCACGGATCGCGGGTCACGGGTCGGCGGGTCAAAATCGGGGCGGGTACCCGCGGGTCGGCGGGTACCCGTGACCCGTTGCCACCCCTAATTACAGCTCACATTACTTGTAATCTCACATTTCAAGTAATCTCACATTACGTCCATCCAAACGCCCCCTAAGAATCTAAGACTATCTCCCAGCGATCTCAGGATCAATTCCCTTCCACTTTATAATTTTATATCTTAGCAATACTGAATTAAACAGTAAAAAAAAAATCATTATTAGCCTACTTATTTCCCAATAAAGAACCTATTTGATTACAATACTGAATTAAACCTAAATCCTATTATCATTTACCTCTAGACATAAAATAATTAATTAACAGTAAAAAGTTAAATTAATCTAATTCCAATATATTATTTTGGGCAACTAAATCTAAGAGATTCATTAACTCTATAACCCATACAAAAAATAAGTCCAAAACCTTCAAATATCAATCACACTTCAATCTAATTATCCCAAAAACCGTAAATTGATTTAGTAACCCCTTAAAAACTAAGTAAAAAAAGGCTTCAAAACTATATCAATAAACCCTAAATGAATTATCATAACACTTTCTTTAACCGGTTCAGCCAAGAACCGAACCATGCCCAGCCCTAATTCAACATATTAAAGTTACATTATAAATCATATTTAAATTTAAGTTGTATTTTAGATATGGCTCACCGATTTCTTCTATTTTTTAAAGAAAAATAATCATATATAACTAAGAGAAGATTTATAGTGAAATGTAGTTTATCATTAAAATAATATTTTAATTTGTAGTTTAAACATCTTTAAAATTAAGAAAATTTCGTTGGTGTATTAGAAATAATAATAATAAAATAATTGCACTGTCTTTTATTTTAGACTGGTATCATATATATAATTCAAAGTGCTTAATTTTTAAAACCGGCCCGATTTGCTACCGATTCAATTCATTTTTAAGAATGTCATGCAAAAGCTTGTTATATATAGAACCATGCTTAGCCAGGTTTCTAGATCCGCTACTGACGACACACATGATAACACGATAAAGTTCACACGACACGATATCATGATATGAACACACACGAAAAAATCGTGTTCGTGTTTATGTATCACAACACGACGTAGACGATAGCACAATGAAATTTTTCTAATAAGTCTAATTATTGAGTATTTTTTTAAACAAAATATTATTTAATAGCCTTTACACTCTAATTAGTGATCTAGTTTTTAAAATTTGTCAATCATATATTATGAACGCATGAATATTGACATATTAATTTATAGTTTTTTTTCGTAATATGAAACTTTTTATTTTGATTTTTGTTTAAATATTTCGTATAAAAGATATAGAACTGAATAACTTAATACAATATAATAGCACGACATGAACACGTACGAAAAAATTCGTGATAAAATTCGTGATGTATTCGTGTTTATAAAATACAATAAGATTATTATTCGTGTACATATTGAATTGTCACGACTCACCGCTACATTCAACCACGATTCAGCGTTGAATATTACTACTCTCTTTATTGATCAGTCTAATTAATCTCGACTTCTCGCGTGATAAAAATATTTGGTAAACCGAAATGGTAATATCTACCAATAAAGTCAAATTATTGAGACTTCAACCTTGCCAAAACTGATATAAACATTCCCCAACTTCTAATCAGTTGACGCGTCAAACTTAATTCGTATTACTTGCAAAATAACATTCTGTTTGGAATATATTAATGTTGGAATTATTGAGGGTAAATATGCGAATTTACAAAGTCCGAGGACCAAAATGCAATATTCTAAAATTCAATGACTAAAAAGCAATTAGTCAAATTTCAATTACTTACATGTAACTATACCAGTTAACATGCAAAATATAGGCAACACCGAAATTATACGTAAAATCGACACAAAACGAATACGTATTTTATATACTGAGGCCCGTGCTAATCACAGTCTCCTTAAGGCAATTTCGCCCCTCCCCACCATCGGGTTATGCAAAGGGGTTTATACAAGAGGCGATCACCTCCCAGGATTCAACAGTGTCATCGAATCGTGTTATGCATGCAACACGTTCGACCGAACCGAACCCAATACCTGAACTCAAACAAAGAACAGAAAGCCGACGACAACGGCTAAAAAAATAACTAGAAAGGTTGAACACGACATAAGTCGAAATCAACCTAAGAAGAACTCTGCAATTCGTCAACACGAAGAACAGAGGAGGAGAAAATATAACTTGGATTCCAAAAATATGGATTCCGAAAATATTGGATACTCAACCAAAATGAAGAGATCTCATTTTTTCATTCTACCAATGAGGAGAAGAATGAGCTTGTATTTATAGGAGGTGAATGGGGGATGAGA
The DNA here is from genome assembly GCA_036873135.1 of Clarkia xantiana subsp. parviflora. Lineage (NCBI taxonomy): Eukaryota > Viridiplantae > Streptophyta > Magnoliopsida > Myrtales > Onagraceae > Clarkia > Clarkia xantiana. The sequence goes on along the minus strand of JAPTYO010000010.1, from coordinate 7,503,237 downwards.
GGTGTCAAGTGGTCGATGTGGGACAAAAACTTCACAAATTCCATTCACTAAATAATGGGCTTAAGTGAGATTGGTCTTGAGTAAAAACAATTTAGCCCAAAATCCAACTCAAATAAAATTAGTTAAAATGGCCCATTTTTTTTTTTCTAACAATCCCCCACATGAATGGAATTTTTGAAACTTAGACACGAAATTTGAGTTCAACGGTCAATACCTGCAAAGGATAGGTAGGGGTAACCCCTTTGAACCTATCCCTTGTGTGATCATGCCTTCTCTACTGACTGGTCGGTAGACGCGATGTCCTTGAACCGACTGTCGTTGGTGTAGATGACGACATAACCCACACAGGTACCTTCCTAGTATGGTTCGGTTCACGCCCTGTGATCCCTAGGCCCTGGATCACTCGCCTGGTTCTGCAAGCGTTTCTAAGAATTGCGCCCTCAACAATTCCTTTCGAAGCGGCCCCACTTCTCACTCGCATAGGTGATTCTATGTCTCAAGAGCATCATCACGACTCTGAGTTCTCCTTACGAATCATTAAAAGCTTTGCGTAAAAAATGATTTCAATTAAGTAATTTCTAATTACTGTGCTCGGTTTAACCGATTATTGAAGATCAATACCGGCAAAAGCTTAACCTCATCTCCATCACTGTTTGCATCATGGGAATAGGCTCGGGGTTTGACCCCCACAGTGACAACACTCACTCTTGTGATTAGGTTGTCCCATTGAACCAAGTTCTTGGGATCTCCAGTCATCATGGTTGGGTTTTCCTTCTCAAGAGCGTTTCCTACACGGGCTTTAGCCCCATTCCCTTCTATGCTTGGCCAAATAACTCTCTGTTTAACCCTTTCGGGTAGCGGATCCGCGATTTATCTGCCGACTTTACGATATCGGGCACAATAAATAAATTTGAGAGCAACTGTCTAATGGAATTATGACGTATATGTCTAAACATTCCATTATGCAGGTTATACTGTGTTATACAGATTGGTCGTCGCAACGTTGCATCAATGTTCTCAAACCAACAAAGTCCTCAGACTATCATTTCCTGCAGGAATAATTTTGTTAATCCAACATCTAAATTTAGATTGATTCTTTTGTGGACAACAGCTTCGCAAAGTGTCCCATTTCCCAACCTTTAACAAAGGTTTTCATGCCAAATGGGGGGTGCACCACTTATTTCTGCTTTAACCTTGTCTCTTAAAGAAAATCTTCAACATTTCATTAAATTGGATTTAATTTGGATTAAACCAAAACAAACTCATCAATCTTTGCACTAACACAAGTTTTGGCCATTTAGTAAAATCCTCGAGAAAATGACATAGCCATTCTGCATCTTCGGCATATTTATCCAGTATAATAACTCAGACTTGATCGTCGATCTGGCTATGATTGTTTGTTTTGAGGATTTTCTACGACACTGTTGCACCTCGTAAGGTGAATACGTAACCCCTTATACTCAAGGTGGTAGTGTCTAATCGGATACTCATAAGGATATCTCTTTGTGTAGACCATGATTACAAATATGTCTCAGATACCTAAGTACCCTGATTACCCCGTTCTAGTGGACAACACTAGGGTTACTCGTATATCGACTCAATACACTTACAACGTGAGCGATATCTGATCTAGTGCATGACATTAAGTACATGACACTTACTTAATTTGGGAAAAACATTCTCCCTTGTTCTTTGAAAAAATACATACTCGTATCTATTGGAGTAGTGACCATGTTCTTGTCATCTTTGTTGAATTTATCCAAAATCTTGTCAATATAATGAGTTTGACTTAGAATGAGACCTTCTGATGATCTAATGAGTTTTAATCCAAAGATCACATCGGCAAGATCCATGTCTTTCAGGTCAATACTCAAATTCAACATAGGTCCAGTGGACCGGACCACCTCATCGTTATTTCCATCGATTAGTATGTCATCAACGTAAAACGTTTTTCATACTTATTTATTTTGAAACATTTCTCCAATAAAACGCTGTCAAATTCATAAAGCCACTGTCTAGGCATCTGTCTAAGACTATACATAGATTTGACAAGCTTACAGACTTTCTTTTCCTGCTCTCGCACAGAGAAACCCTCAGGTTGTTCCATGTAGATTTCTTCCTCTAAATATCCATGTATGAAAGTTGTTTTCACATCCATTTGATGTACTTCTAGAATTTGCAAGGCTGCAATCGCAAGCACCATCCTTATGAACGTGATTCTAGTTACTGGAGAATATGTATCAAAATAATTCCACCATTCCTTTTGTCTATAATCTTTTATGACAAGTCGGGCTTTGTAATTATCAATTGATCCATCTTCTTTCATTTTACGTTTGAATATCCACTTGTAGCCTAACGGTTTGTCTCCGGGCGGAAGATCCACCAGCTCCCAAGTGTGGTTCTGCAAGATGGACTCAATTTCACTATTGATTGCCTCTTTTCATAGAGGTCTCTCAGAAGAGTTTACGTCTTCGTGGTAAGTCTAAGGTTCGGCTTCAAGCATATAGGTCAAAAAACTGGACCATAGGATTTTTCAATCCTCGCCCTTTTACTAATCATGGGCTCGACCTCAACATGCCCTCCATGTTCTCGGTCTTGACTATTTTTCCTCTATAGTCTCATATGCTTGCATCTCCTCTAGACTTAGCCAAAAATACATTTTCCAAAGAAATATGCATTTATTGATTACATTAACGTATCTTTGTGTTTATTTGACACTTTCGATTCAAATCGATACACGTTACTATTCTGAGCAAACCCTATGAAAATGCAATCAACGGTTTAAGGAATGTATGCGTCTTTTCCGTAGAGGTATCATAATTTTTAGCAAGACACCCCCCACATTCGAAGGCACAACTCAAACATAGTTTTATCTTCCTTCTTATGGGGTACCTTATTCAAAAGGTAATTGCCAGTTAAAATAGCTACCCCGTCATAACCCTAAAACAAACATGGTCTCAACCATACTATTTTAATTTCTACCAGAAAAATGTAATGTGTTAACACACGAGTTGGGTATGAAGTTATTACTAATTCTCAACCACATCATCATTGATCCTCGGATCATCCTTTTATCGTTGTAGATCCTCAGACCATCAACAATTTTTTTTTTTCCTTAAACCAATATGAGATCAAATTTGGCCATTGGACCGTTGCGTTTCTCGAACGGTATGATCCTCAGACCAATAAAAGGCCTCGACCTGTTGCACCGCATGTGCCAAAACAACATTTTCATATTTTTATCTAATGCATGCCTAATGACAATCCATTCACCTACTAAGCCAAAACCTTGACCGTCGACAACGTTATTAATACTAATTAGTCCAAAATAAACATTAAAACGTTGCCCGATTGGATCGAACCCGCAACCCAACTCCATCGGGGTTTTATGCGGTGTGCAATGACTTCACCGATTAAATCGTGTTTAAGTCAACATTCTCTAAACAGAGAATAATTGTTGCCGCATTTCTCATTGCGAAAACAATTAATAATTTAGTTGAAACTCAAGTTTTTATTTGTAAACCATGAATTTGTTATTGTTTCATATTTTCCTTCATCAAGTATACATAGCAATATTTCGTACTATCATCTACTAACGTAATGAAGTACTTATTTTTCGCATCGCGTTTGGACAATTATAAGTCGCAAACATCGCTATGTATTTAAACAATAAGTTCAGTAATCCTATCGACCGAATAAGTTTCGTTTCAACGCAAACTTCACATTTAAGTTCTTGCTCTATTTTGATTTAGGAATATGAACCATGTTAGATAACCTCCGCAAGGTATCGTAATTAACAGGTCCTAAATTATTGTGCCACAAATTCAGCACAATAAGGAACATTCTTATCTCATGTTCACTATAGGCACTACGGCCAATGCAAAAATATTTTTATTCATGTTTACTTCAGGCACTACGGCCATTACACTTAAAGTAATTCAACTTCATCCAATCAAATTTTACGTCTATCTGTATTTAACGTACAGTTCTTTTGACGATTTCGAGTGCTCCCAATAGGGACGCTTCCTCCTCATTTTTTTTTCTAGAATTGTCAAAAAGAATTCCATCTTTTGACTTCAACTTTTTGAAGTAATTCTCGGCGACTTTCCCTGCATTATAGACGGCGGCCTAAACGAGTGTCCAACCTCGGTAATCAAGGCAAAATAAATTTTTTTTTTTCTTCTGTTGGATAGAAAATAAACCTGGACACGGTTACTTTCGGTTTTGACAAAACCAAACCCTCACGGAGCTAACCTTCTGAGTAAACACTCATGTACACATATCGCGACGTACATACGTGCCAAGGTTAAGGTGTGTGCAATCGATTCGTTGATTCACACGTACATTTATATCAAATGTAACAGTTAGTGTTTTAGACAAGGAAATAAAATTTCCATAACAATTGTCATACACTCAAAATCGGCTTTAACCGACTTCTTAATCCAATTTTTAACAATGGATTCAACGACCCCAAAAGCCTCAACGGCTAAAGTGGGTCAAGTCACCAAAGCCTCCTTAGCAAACATATCAATTTCGGATGCCTTAATAGGTTTAACAACCTTGACCATCTCGATTTTTCATAGTAGTCTCAACGACTTAGCGACCTCAACGGTCCTAATAGCCTCAACGGCTTTTGACGACTTTACCAGTCTCGACGACCTAAATGGCCTTAGCGATTTTATCAGTCGCATGTGCTCTCGAGCATGTTCACATTTTCAACATATTGTTCGACAATATTTGTGAACTTTTAGAGAATAAATAATTTTCTCCAAAAAATTGAATCTCAAAATTCAATTAAGCATCCTCTCATAAAACCAACAAATAAAAACATTGCCTTAAGATTGTTGGAATTATTGAGGGTAAATATGCGAATTTACAAAGTCCGAGGACCAAAATGCAATATTCTAAAATTCAATGACTAAAAAGCAATTAGTCAAATTTCAATTACTTACATGTAACTATACCAGTTAACATGCAAAATATAGGCAACACCGAAATTATACGTAAAATCGACACAAAACGAATACGTATTTTATATACTGAGGCCCGTGCTAATCACAGTCTCCTTAAGGCAATTTCGCCCCTCCCCACCCTCGGGTTATGCAAAGGGGTTTATACAAGAGGCGATCACCTCCCAGGATTCAACAGTGTCATCGAATCGTGTTATGCATGCAACACGTTCGACCGAACCGAACCCAATACCTGAACTCAAACAAAGAACAGGAAAGCCGACGACAACGGCTAAAAAAATAACTAGAAAGGTTGAACACGACATAAGTCGAAATCAACCTAAGAAGAACTCTGCAATTCGTCAACACGAAGAACAGATGAGGAGAAAATATAACTTGGATTCCAAAAATATGGATTCCGAAAATATTGGATACTCAACCAAAATGAAGATATCTCATTTTTTCATTCTACCAATGAGGAGAAGAATGAGCTTGTATTTATAGGAGGTGAATGGGGGATGAGAGGTGTCAAGTGGTCGATGTGGGACAAAAACTTCACAAATTCCATTCACTAAATAATGGGCTTAAGTGAGATTGGGCTTGAGTAAAAACAATTTAGCCCAAAATCCAACTCAAATAAAATTAGTTAAAATGGCCCATTTTTTTTCTAACAATTAATTAATTAATTGCACTTTTTTTTCCACGAAAAAATTATAGTGTAGCTTGGGGGTTACCGATAATCTCTTCATATCTAGATCTTCTGCCCCACTATTTATATTTCAGATTATGATTCATTGTTAAGATTTCAACACGTGTCGTGTAATTAATTTATAATTTTTTTAAAACTCTATTGGGATTGTTGAATTCTGGAAAAAAAATATATTAAATCTTAGGACATGTATCAAAATTTTAATAATGACGCACGATCTGGAGCGTAAAGAGTGGGGTATGTGATCTGAATCCTCTACGCAATGTGTTTTAGATGTTAGAGCCCATCGGAAAAAAATAGTAAAATATTAATTATAAATATATATTTATTTTCTTCAACCAAAAAAAATATTTTTTTTTTTCATTTTTAGGATTTAATGAAATTTAAACTCGACATATTTAGTAAAAAAATGAATTTTATAAAGTCTATATATATAATAAGGCAAGAGGAGTGAGGTAGGGAGGGGTGTGGTTTCGCCACGTCAGCACAAGAGAGGGACTCTGCTTTCGCCACATCAGCATGTGGTAGTAAATAATACAGCAACATGTGTCCTTTTCTAAATTGAGAAAAAAAAAAAAAAAACAGCTCATGTGTAATTGAAACCAGATCCTTAATTCTATTTCGGTTTCAAATCCTTAAAAATATACTGTTACAATTTCAATTTAATGAAATCAATTGAGCATCCGTTTCAATAGTGAATACACTATAATTAACAAACTCAATTAATATCACAAAATTAAAAACCTAAAATCCATTGAACTTCTTCAACAATTATATCTATATATACCCATTATGTAATTGACCATCTCAGCTCGGCTTCGGCTTCTCACCATGGAGGAAGTTCAGAAGCATGGATGGTCGAGATCAACTAGAGCAGCAGAACGACTGGAGGAGATGAAAGGGCGGTGGGAGTGCTGGTGGCAGTGCATGCAGAGGCTGGTGTGGTATGATGCGACTGCCTGTGCTCGCGGAGTTTAAACCCAGATTCGCGCGGTTCGAACCCAGATCTATGGGGTTCAAACCTAAGACCACAGGGTTCGAACCCAGATCTACCCATGTTGACGACATACAGTTGATGGGCGAAGCCGGTGGCGGAAGGTAGCAGGCAATACGGGCGATGGACATACATAAGTTGGACGGAGAATCGAGGCTTGAAGGAGACGCGGGGTTGGATGGAGAAGCATGGCATGAAGGAGATGCAGTGGGTGCTGGGTGGAGAGGAAAGAAAGAAATTAGAAACTCTAAGACAGGCTGCGACGATTAAAGTGATGCTAAGGGGATGATAATGCTAGGTTATGCATGAGATTTATTGGACTTATTTATGGTGGACATATAATAGGTGTATAGCCCAAGTTTCTTTTAGTAAGCTGATTTATAATGGATATAAATATTAATGGTTAAATAATTAATGCAATGTTCTTTTTTTAATCAGTTAGTTTATAGTAAGTTAACATTAATACATTCGTTTGAATTTGAATTTTTTAAGAAATGAAATTGTTGAATATTGTAAATAAAATATAATCAAAATCTGTAAAAGAAAATTTTAATGATGGCGTTAATTTTACTTCCTATTTAAATATATTGTTTAGAGTTTAGGATTTATTTGAATAAGTTCATATTGTTTTCGGTATCTTTTTAGCTTGAAAATAGGCTTAACACTACGTGTTGTGAAAGTTCATATTTGTGTATCATAGAATAGATTGCAACACATTTACTATATCACATGTTTAAAAATTAAATTAAATTAGTCAGGATATAGTTTCAGTTTTTTTCATACATAATAACGTTTATAATTTAAAATGTCGCCCCGCGCGTAGCGCGGGGTCAGCACCTAGTTTAATTAATAGCGCCGGTTGAATCAACAAGTTGGAGCTTGATGTTAGTTAATAACTATAATTATAATATAGTAAAAAAAAACTTGGACAGTTTGACTTCAGATCGATCCGAAAATGACACATCACAAACGAGAAATTATTCTATGGCTCGGTGCCAACAGATGTCTTCCATCTGGTGGCACTAACACCAATCACAACATAACAAGTGTTAATATACACTGTTTGCTTTTGTCTTTATTGCCATTTGTCATGTTCTCACTGGTGGAGGGGCAACAGGTGGAAGACACCTGTTGGCACCGCCCTAGTGAATAATGTCTCATCACCAACACTCTCCAGCCTCCCCGTTTTTGACTAAGAAAAAGAAATAAATTAAGCAGTTGTAATTAATTTACACTTCTGTTTCTTCAATAAAAATAGTGAAGCTATTGAATTGAATCTTATGACTAGTTTAGTGTTATGTAGAGGAGGGCGTGTTAAAAACCCTTTCACAAAAGTTAATCTCAATTTATACTAGTAGAGATTGTTAATGCATTACAAGTGTTTAATATTTACAAAGTGTTTTGTACTCATTGGCGGATAAAGTAATTTCATAATGAGGAGACTTTAAAAAAATAAGAAAAATTAAAAAAATCATACTATATAAAAATTAGTTATTAAATGTACTTTAGGTTCCACATGTTTGACCAGTATAGGCTTTTAGTGTTATATGTTTAATTTTGTAGGTTTTTATTGTCATATGTTTGAGATGTCGTATGTTTTTTGTGCTTCCGTTAGTCAACAATTAGTTTGACCGTTAAATACTTTTATTTTATTCAATTTAGTCCTCAAATTTATATTTCTAAAATTTAATATTTACAATTTAGTCCCTATTGTTAGCTCAAGTCATCGCCCAAGACCGTCTGCCACCACCACCAAAGCCGCCTACCACCACAAAAAGGGTCGGTCACCACCACTTGGGGCCGGAAACCACCCCAATTAGTGGTGGCCACCCCAATCGGGGCCGGCCACCACCAATTGGTGGTGGCTACAGCCCTAATCGGGCCGGCCACAATCAATTGATAAACCGATTTGAATTGCCGGTAATTAAATATTCCGATAAGAACTAATGTAAGTAGAGCATTCGGGTAACCGATTCGGTTTTATACCAACCCGTTTATAAATCTTGATATTTTCACGGAGTATGGATGCTTTTATATGATGGTAGCAAGTTCCACACTCCTTCCAAATATCCCCATTGCAACCCTACCGTACAACACAATCAACCCAAATCCAATGGCTATTCGTCTTTATTCTTCAAATTTAAGACTTCTAGGAAATACAAAACCAAATCAAGCACTGGTAGTCCATATTCAAGTTCTTAATGAAGATAACTTGGAAGAGATTGATGCTAACCTAATGGAAGAAACGACACCGCCAAGATGAAGAAGATAACCGATAAACCCTAAATACGCAGCCACGACAATACATACAAGAGTTCTAACCAAAACACCATTAACTTCAATTAAGAAGAAATTGAGTAGCATGTAGCCGTTGATCATGAACAGTATTGCTGCTGAAATCCATGCAATTACCTGCAATTCAAAATTTTAGGGGAATAATCAAGTATATATAAGGTTTAGGTGAATTTTCAACATTTTGAAAAGCTCAATGGTTAACTTTACCCGAAGAAGAGGACTAATTGTGAAAGATCCCATAAGCCGTTTCTTGGACACAAAGGTAAGAAGAGGTATAAGAGCAAAGGGAATCTGAACACACTGAAGTAGATTCAACCATTCAGTCAATAAATCGAACTTATCTTCCTTAGTCCGGAAAATAACCGCTATAATGACGGTCGGGACAATCGCTAAGCTTCGTGATATCGTCGATCTCATCCATTTCTTGACCCGCAAGTTAAGAAACCCGCCCATTATGAACTGACCCGCGTAAGTGCCCGTGATTGTACTACTTTGCCCCGCCGCTAATAACCCGATGCCCCATATGTAATTTATCGGGAGGGACCCGACCCCGTACTTTTCTTGCAAGTAGGTCCCTGCATTTCCTAGCCCGATCGTCTTGGCCCTTTCAGTTGCATGGAAGCCCTTTGCAAAGACCGAGGTGACTAGGAGATTGATTGTGAACATGATTAGAAGGGCAATCGATGACTCGATGGTGTAGTAGTTGAGGGCTTCTTGGATTAGGCCTTTGTTGTGGTGGTCGAGCCGTCTCGACTGGACCAATGCTGAGTGGAGGAAGATGTTGTGAGGGGTTATCACGCAGCCAATCATTCCTACGGCTTGGTGAATTGTGTTCGTGTTGAGTCGTGGAATAACAAGTCCTGAGAATAGGGACGACTGATCCAGAATTAGTATTTAGGGGGCTAGAATTGATTGGGGCAAATATTCAATGTAAAAAAAATAGGAGGGTGATTATCAAGTTAAGCTTCTTTCATTACGCAATAGATGTCTGTCGCTAAAAGTATTAGCAACTTGTTTTTAGAATTTTGGAAATGATACGCATTCAAATGACCTGCACCACTCTTTCCATTTCAGATCATTTCTCGTTGTCAAGATTTTAACATATGTCCTTAGATTTAGTATTTTTCTTTTATAATTCACAATTTTAATAGGTTTTTAGAAGAAAAAAAACTATAAAATTAAGTATATCAAAATACACGTGTTAAAATCACAACAACGAAACACGATTTGAAATATAATAAGCGGAGTAGGTGATCTGAATCCCGGGTAGATGCCCTTTTTCTCTTATTGATCAATTTATTGATGAACAGTTTCGACTGCCTTATTTTTATTCTTGAGGCATATAATATAATATTAATATATACACAATCTAACAATTTGAGGGACAAGATACATTGAATTTTTTTAGAGCAAGAATAATTTATAAAGATCACACTTTAGGATTATTTTCATTCTCTTTAAAGTCATTATGTTAAATTTATAAAATCTTAAATATTCAATAAAAAAAAAGTCATTTTTATATAGAAAAATAATACAATTAAAGACAATACTTTTTAAAGAAAAGCGAACCCTTGGGGTTTTAAAAAAATAAATTAAATGATAAATAGATGGTGAAATGTTTATATGTATTACAGTAATTTGAGTTTATATATGTATAGTGGATTATTTTATTAACTAATAAATTATAAAATGTTATGTATAATTTTACTATAAGTTTATTAGGAATACAGTTTAAACTGAAAAATATAAATCAAGTTACATATCATGCTCTCTCCACACCTAAACTAATCCCCACTCACACCGGGTCAGTCCATTCCCGTTGTCACGGCTAGCGGGATTTGAACCCTTGACCTCTAGTTAAGAAATAAGACGTTGAACCACCACACCGTATTACATGGTTTGAATTGATTATATTTACTGTTATATATTTGGCAATATATATATATATATATCCAGTATAGTTGTGGGTTTAAAATCAAATCCTTAAAATTAAGGATGGTAATGGAAAAAAAAAAAATCAAACGGTGCCTTAAAGTTATATTACTTTTTTTTTTTTTTTTGTAAATAGAAGAAAAGAAATGCATTAATATATATTAACAAAAATCATAAAAAGATTTAGAATAATTTTATGCAAAATAGTTTTAAAAACTGAAAAAATATCATGACAAATTATATTTTTCTTAAAAGAAAAGCTTAATCTTTGGAATTTTATTTGCAAATTTTATTTTATATTTTTAAAAATATGTTTTGTTATTTTATAGAATAAAAAGATAGTAGAGTTTCTCGTATTAACTTTACAAGTTGTGGTTTATGAAATGATGGAATAAAAAACCACATATGTATAAAGTTAATTTCAAATAAAAACTTGTAAGGTATTTAAATATTGCATTAGAAATGATTATTATTGTCTTGCAGAAATATAATATATTTCTTTATTTTCTTTGTCAGTTGAAACTTGAAAGCTCAATAATAAATATTAATAATTTCATAATACTTGGACTCACAAATATTAAAACTTACCCCTAAGTAGGGCTGTCCCTTTGGGCTTGGTCTCCGCAAACATGGCGGCAAACGATAGTGCCACCGTAGATATGAGAATTGCAAAGATCGCCTCTAATTTCCGTACTCCATAGTTCTCCAAGAATAAGAAGATGAAACTATATATATATATATAGACCCAACAGAAAAAACGACCAACAAAATCAGATTTTCATAGCTAGAAGTCCAAAAACATTTCCTACAAGGCTAGTGGCTACAACAACAAAACATGATCTCTTAATTAACTAACTACCAACTCTAACAGATTTGGACTAATTAGTAATGGGAGTTGCATTTTTAAGGATGTATCAAGTTTCTATTAGAGTATAAATAATAGTATATCAAAAGTCTTCACTTACAAGTTCGAACTTATATGCTGATTGGTTAAGGCGTATGTCTTATTTTCCTAACGGTTCCAATCTCGCTATAGGTATTGCATTGATCAGATTGACTTTAATATTAACGCTTCTGGTGCAAAATTGCGTAAACAAACATAAACTTAGACATGGCCAATACTTTTACTTCTTACAGAATAATTTGGTGCGAGCATAGATTATTTCATGTATAAAAACATACGACACTCCGAAAAAAAAAAAAAAAAAAAAAAAAAAAAAAAAAACTTAAATTTTTTTAAAAATATAAATAAATAGACCTGACCTACCAATCTGATGCAGTTATCACCACTCCGAGCCACAACGGTACCCGGCCGTTACTCAAAATCCTAATTCCTATGGCACTTCCGATCACCTCCTGAATATCGGCGGCAATAAGCGTCACCTCCACCATCACCCACAGCACCATCCTTGGCCATTTAGGGTACTCCTCACGGCAGAGCTCCGCCAGGTGCCGCCCCGTCACCACCCCGAGCTTGGCCGACAGCAGCTGCAGCATCAACCCCATAACAGTCGCCCACAGCAGCAGCCACAGCAGCGAGTACCCCGCCACAGCTCCCGCCTGGAGGTCACTTTCCAAGTTTCCGGGATCGATGAAGGCAATGCTCATCAGAAACCCTGGCCCCATGAAATGCCACAGCTTTTCCCATGAAAATGGCGGAGGGGTGGTCGTCGTCGATTCATCCACCTCGAGAGGTTCCATGAAAATGGTGGATGGTGTATGATCGTGCTTTGTGGCTTCGCCTCCTGTCAAATTAGGAGATATTGCCGTACAATAAGGTGAGCAGAGCACAATTTATATTTATTTATTGATGAAAAAGAAGAATGGCGTACTGTACAGTCACTTTATGAGTTTTTTCTCTCAACTATTCATATGTGAGTTTTAGGAGCTCGGTATTTTTGTTTTTTTTTAGCTTTATTTATTTGAAACGTAACTTATCAGTTAACCGTGACTCGATTCATATAGTTAGAGGCTAGTTTTCACCTTAGCTCGTATCAAACATGGTCACCTGGTCTGGGAGACAATGTCTAGTATGAGCTTGTATTGGGCGAGCCCCTAACTCGACAAATTGAGCAATAATTGATTTAGAGTGTTGACCGATTAGAGTTAGTTATGAGATCACCAACACCCGAGTTCTTCTCAGAAATGGTCTCGTAGACTAGGTTAATATGTTTGGCAGATGTTCAGACCAATATAAACTCCGTAACTAGGTGAATCGCGTCATGCCTGACTGATAAATCGCACTTTGTATAGTTGAAACTTCAAATGTAATAATAAAAACCGATACTCTATTATAAGAACTCACCAATCCTATGTGGCAATAAGAACGGAATTATGGATGTCACTGTGGATGCTCTAAGTGAGGGATATTGGTAATAGGGGAGCGTTGCTAACTAATTTCTACAGCTAACTAATTATTTATAGCAGCTGATCAATACAGAAAAACACTATAGCTTCTTCAAAACCAACTCCTAACAGACTTGGAGGCTGGAGCTGTTAATAAATTCGCAGAGCTAAATTAGGTTATGAAACCTTAAAGATGTTTACTTAGGTCCATATTTTTTAGGTTTTTTTTATATGCTATTTTTAGCAAACTGTCGATTTCAGTTTGAACATCTCTAATTTAAAACCGAGCATAAAACGGTTCACTGCTTGAATCGGCAATCATGGCCGGTTCTGTTATTATTAATTATTATTAAAAAAAAATGACTCATTTTTGTTATGATGGCCGGTTCTGTTTTTATATTTCTTTTCCAAACATTGTTTTTCGGTTTTTTTTAATGAATTTACCGAATTTACTCATTTTTATTTATATAAATTATACATAAAAGAAGAGAGGAGAGTTTGAATTTAAATTAAATCACACTCCCCTTTTTCATATGATATATTTATATGTTTCTAAACTAATTTTGAAAACATGATTTAACGATATTTATGAAACCATTTTTTGTGTGCATGTTTTGATAATTGTTTCAATTTTATTTTTTAACTTCCCATTACAAATTTTTCATGTATAAATTAATTGTTTATAGAAAATTTTAAAATAATATTAGCATTTAATCAAAGTACTAACACAAACATATAACAAACCAAGTACATTTTTATAACACACTCATTATTACACTCCTTACCATACAACACAATCAACCCAAATCCAATGGTTATTCATCTTTATTCTTTAGTTCTTCAAATTTAAGACTGCTAGGAAATACAAAACCAAATCAAGCACAGGTAGTCTATATTCAAGTTCTTAATGAAGATAACTTGGAAGAGATCGATGCTAACCCAACGGAAGAAACGACGCCGCCAAATCGAAGAAGATAACCGATGAACCCTAAATACGCAGCCACGACAATACAAACAAGAGTTCTAACCAAAACACCATTCACTTCAGTTAAGAAGAAATTGAGTAGCAGGTAGCCGTTGATCATGAATAGTATTGCTGCCGAAATCCATGCAACTACCTGCAATTCAAAATTTCAGGAGAATAATCAAATATATTTAAGGTTTATGGGAATTTTCAACATTTTGAAAAGCTCAGGAGGACAAGTTGACTTACCTGAAGAAGAGGACTAATTGTGAAGGATCCCATGAGCCGTTTCTTGGACACCAAGGTAAGAAGCGGTATAAGAGCAAAAGGAATCTGAACACACTGAAGTAGATTCAACCATTCAGTCAATAAATCGAATTTATCTTCCTTAGTCCGAAAAATAACCGCTACAATGACGGTCGGGACAATCGCTAAGCTTCGTGATATCGTCGATCTGAGCCATTTCTTGACGCGCAAGTTAAGAAACCCACCCATTATGAACTGACCCGCGTAAGTGCCCGTGATTGTACTACTTTGCCCCGCCGCTAATAACCCAATGCCCCATATGTAATTTATGGGGAGGAACCCTTTCCCGTACTTTTCTTGCAAGTAGGTCCCTGCATTTCCGAGCCCGATCATTCTGGCCCTTTCGGTTGCATGGAAGCCCTTTGCAAAGACCGAGGTGACTAGGAGATTGATGGTGAACATGATTAGAAGGGCGGCCGAGGATTCGATGGTGTAGTAGTTGAGGGCTTCTTGGATTAGGCCTTTGTTGTGGTGGTCGAGCCGTCTCGACTGGACCAATGCTGAGTGGAGGAAGATGTTGTGAGGGGTTATCACGCAGCCGATCATTCCTACGGCTTGGTGAATTGTGTTCGAGCTGAGTCGTGGAATAACAAGTCCTGAGGATTCAACTATTTTGTTAGGATGATCCGTCGCTAAAAGTATTGGCACATATGATTTTAGACTTTAGTGACAATATGCGGTGCGCTATTTCAAAATAATAAATTTGATGTGATGAACCTTTAGTACGCGCTGCACTATTTCAAAATAGTTATATAGTGATTCAATACTATTAACCAAAGGTTAAGAGTATAAACTCATTGAAACTAGAAAATAAAAATAATATTCATAATCACTATTTTACCTTTTACAGCTTGTTATACCACTAGTTTTATAAGTAAGTTAAAAAAAATAACTAAATTATTTTAGTCTAATTGATTATCTTGTAAATCGCTAGCCCGTCTTTGGTACTTGAATAAATTTCAAGTTGAAGTTTTTTTTGGGTACAAATTGCTACCTCATGTTTTGTTTGGTGACAATTTGCTAGCCGGAAGTTTTTTAAAAAAAACTGTTAGCTCGGATTTCGTTTTTTTAGAGAATTTGCTAGCTCATATTACTTTGTGGATAATATGGTAGCTAGCGAATTATCCTCAAAGAGAAACTCGAGCTGGCAAATGAGTTTTTTTACCACGCTACAAGAGCACCATGCTTTTGGTTTTTTTATTACTAAGGTGGACTTTGTAACATATGTAAAACTATAAAAGTATGAAAAATATGAAATTTTTTAACCACACCTAATATTTGCATCATACTATTAATAATATCAACTTCCCTCTATGGTTCAACTTTAGGGAAATAGTAAAAAAAAAAGTATAAAAAACATAGTGCTCTTGGAGTATGATAGAAAGACCCATGGCAAATAGTACACAAAATGAATCTGAGCTAATAATTGTCTATAAAGCGAAATATACAAGGTAGAAAATTGTATAAATAAATAAATAAGTAAATTAAAAAAAAAAACTTCATCTAACACTTTGTCCACGATGTGAAACATAAGCGAGCTATTTATTCAAAAAAAAAAAAAAAAACTTTATACAACAATTGTGCTCAAATGTAAGCTTATGTGAGCAAACAATTTAAGAATTAACATTTCTTTTGTTTATTTATTTATTTATTTTACCATAACTATTTCTTTTATTGTAAGACTGTATAATGCATTACAAGTTAATATATAGTATGATTTTATAACATTTTCAATTATTACTTTTTTTTGCAATATTTTCTGACGCAATCATTTATTTTTTTTCTAAAAAAATGTCATATTATCTAATTTCTCAAACGCCAATGCTCTGGTGTGTTGAGTAATATGCTACGAGTGATAATTTCATAATAGGGACCCTATTATTATTAGAAGTTAGAACCATCCTCACTCACATGAAAAAGAAAGTTACTAGAGATGTGAAAAGAAAGGCACCCTTGATAGTGAAAGATATTGATTCGAGTGATGTGATGTGATGGATGCCTAATTCTTACCGCTTAGGAGGTCTTTCCCGGAGGGCTTCGTCTGCGCAAACATGGCGGCAAACGATAACGCCATTGTTGATATCAGAATCGCGAAGATTGCCTCTAACTTCCGTACTCCATAATTTTCCAGGAATAAGAACATGAAACTACATATACCCCCATCAGAAAAACGACCGAATTCAGATTAATTACTTACGTACCAACAAAAACAAACACGAATTTGATAATTTTCAATGGAAACACAAAATGCTATTTTTTACGGTCTTATAAACTTGAACTTGTAAAGGTCTTTAGTGTACTCTTATTTATAATTCAACTTTAAAATTGAAAATATTGCACGTAAAATAGAAATTCTAATGGAGAATTTTATAGATCACACGAATGAATAAATTTTAAAGTCTTTTTAGTAAGATTAAGCATCAAGGACTAAAATATAATTAGACAAATTTTTGAAACACATAGTTCGACTAGTGGAGGCTTTGTGCTATCTCGTCATTGAAATGTCATTTTTTTCAGAGGAGACAATCGCCAGTTAATATGCCTAACATAACTAATGAGTCGGTGAGGGAGCGAATTATCTTAAGATGACTTAAGATGACGGTGATTAACATAGAATTCGATTAAATTCAGAAAATTTTCATTTAAAACTACCCTTTTTTTTTTTTGCCATGAAATTTTCCAACAAAATAATAATTACGTACCAATCCGACGCAGAAATCACCACCCCGAGCCACAGCGGCACGTGGCCGTTACTCAAAACCCTAATCCCTATGGCACTTCCGATCACCTCCTGAATATCGGCGGCAATAAGCGTCACCTCCGCCATGACCCACAGCACCATCCTCGCCCATTTAGGGTACTCCTCGCGGCAGATCTCCGCCAAGTGCCGCCCCGTCACCACCCCGAGCCTGGCCGACAGCAGCTGCAGCATCAACCCCATCACGGTGGCCCACATCAGCAGCCACAGCAGCGAGTACCCCGCCACAGCTCCCGCCTGGAGGTCGCCTTCCAAGTTTCCGGGATCGATGAATGCAATGCTCATCAGAAACCCTGGCCCCATGAAATGCCACAGCTTCTTCCATGAAAATGGCGGAGGGGTGGTCGTCGTCGATTCATCCACCTCGAGAGGTTCCATGAAAATGATCGTGGAGGTTTCTGAAAATTAGGGTTTATACGGTGGTGTGTGAGTTCTTTGTGTCTTCTTCCAGATATGATGGGTTCTTGAAGGTCTGTATATGCTCACGGTGGGCCTCGTCGGAAGAAGAAGATTGCTTGGTTTAGCTGTTCACCGTTGCATGCAGTGGGACCGGCAGTGTTTTTATGTAAATGACAGGTGTCTTGGCTAGTTGCGTTTCCTAGCTAAAATGTTTATAATTGGATAGATATGCTATATAATTTATTTATTTACAAAGAGTTAACATATAATTGTGTTTCTAAATTTTAAAAAAAACATATAATTGTAGTTCATGTGTAACGTTAAGTAAAATATATAATATATAATATGTTTGAAAAAAAAATAGTTTTTGATATTAATATGTTTAAAAGGTAAAAGATGTTTAAAATAATAATAATTGGTGATCCATTCAATTATCTTTTTAAAATTGTTGGTAGATAAATTTTAAAAGTCCAAATTTAACTTAATACTCTTCAAAGTATCACAACTAATTAAGCTCTAATGGATTATGTGATTGTTAGAATTGATTCAAATCAAACACAACCGATTAGGGATTAATTAAGTTCCAATCGATTTGGGTCACTAGTGTAACACTATTATAAGTTATTACGTATTAATTTTGATATTTATAAAAGTATTCAATTAAATTTGTAAATTTAAAAATCTACTTGAGGACAATTTTGGACAGATGGTTGAATGAAGAATCAATTACCATCTTTTTGAAACATTTTGTACACTTTAAAACATGTTAGTACCAACTACCAAACCCATTTGTTTTTTTTTAAACAATGTACTATACTTTCCTCTATTTCACCTCCTGTAAAACATTAGATTAGAGTATATACAATTTATAGTATATTAAAAGATAGTTAAATATATAATAAAATTTATCACTGTCATCTTCAAATCAAAAGTACCAATAAAAATGCTTAATAGGGTTATATTTGTTACACATTGTTGTACATATATATACCTCTGCCACACTAGTCTTAAAAGTTCTTAACCTCGAATAACCTAAAGATTTCGTAACCCAGATATATTGTTTGACCAACTAGTAAAAAAAAATGGCGAACGAATCCTATTGGAAATGTTGACTTCAGTTTAAAATTTAATAGCCTGATTCGAAATTACAGAAATAATACTGTAATAATTTGTATATAAGATATGAAAGAAAGGGGAAAGTTTTTATATGTAAACTAGTATGCTTCTTTTCTTCAATGTGGTTTTTGTAAGACAGCACATAATCGTAATTCGTAACATATATATATGATACCGGAATCACGTGGGTATGACACATATGAAATAGTCCTTGATTTCGTATTTATATAGCAAAATTAAAACCCAATGCCAGGAGAGAGTTTTAGAGTGTGTAACTGAAAAAATCATTACTTGGACTTAATGAATATCAGTTAGTAGATAATATATGTATAAGATGGAACATATATAGATAGATGATTTTATATATTTAATATAATAATAATCTATGTGACTAGATATGTTTGTATGTCTGTTGTTTCTTCCTCAGACAGACACCATGCATATAGAAACCAACCAGTTCTTATTATGCAGTTGTTATGCTAAGAATATGTTAGCATAAGAAGTGGTTGGTGTGTAGTATCCGAGGAAGAAACAAGAGACATAGATATCGTCCGTGATACTCTGCACAAGTTGATGGGGACTGGAGGGGTGAAACATTATATGGCAGATAAATTATTTGGTCTCGTCTCCATTATGGTGATGAATAAGAAGCCCCTTAATTTGGAGCTTTTCGGTCTTTAATTAATTAATGATATCGAATTATTCCATGTCATTTATTTCAGTGGTACGTTCTTAGGGTCCACCACAAGATAATATGACTTCTAGTATATTTGCTCAATACTTAATAATCCTTATTCGCATCGATTCAATTTGTGAATGCGGAGTTTTAGAGTAAACATGCTACGGGTGTTGCTATTTGATGTGAGCTACCTAAATTCACCTGCGAAAAACAAAACAAATTGATATTGGATAATTAATGATCGTTCATATGTTAAAGTATGAATAGTAACAAATTTTTTTAGATTTAAATATGGTTAATTTATAAGTTCGAGTTTATAAGACAGTTGAGTTTGTTAATATGTGTGTATTATTCTTAACATGGTTTAGAGTTGTTGATTCAACTTAAGGGTGTTAAAAATATATGAATAATTAAGATCATGTTTAAGGTGTGTGTCCACTGATTTCTTTCATAAATTTTAATTTATAAAAAAGTTGATTAAGACATGATTAAGACACATGTCTTATTCTTAATAATATTTTTAGTAATAACGACTGATTTAGAACTTACGACAACTCACGTCCTTCGATAATACTGATTAGAATGATCAACCATCATCTTTATCCATGTAGATGATAATACTGATTTAAAATGAACGATATCTTCATCAAATCTATACCAATATTATTTATGTTGGGTCCTCACTCCTCACCCCCAATAGACATCTTTGGTACCTTTTTATTTTATTAACAAAAAATATATTATATTTGATTCCTATATTTTATAAAATTAATAATTTAGTCATTACTATATTTGAGAAACATTTATTTATCTTTAATATTATTACTAAATCATTATTTGAATTTTGTTATTTTTTTAAGGTCACTTAGTCGGCATGTCATAGTAATTATAGTTAACTTACAATCTAATATTCATATCAATTTAACTCAGGCATATCATACTCCTTTCGTTCAAATTTCGGATACATGTAAATTTTTTTTATTCAACGAATTATATATATCAAGTGATACATGTTCCGCCTGTTGAGATTTTTCTATCACATAGATCAGTCACTTACCAAATTATATATATAACAAGTCAAAATATGGGTGAAATGTGGTTCCTGAAGTTTGACCTCATACAAATAACATTTTACTCATCGTCAAATATTTATGGACTCAAACTATTAATTTAGTTCTTCTATTTGTTAATCCAATCACATTGTGTACAACCTAAATAATGTTAACTAAATATTTTTTGTAAATTCAAGTCTAAACTTTATATTTTTTTGATTTAATTTTATCTTTATTGTTAAATCAAATTTTGTTGGTTTTGTGATATTGTATATAATTACGGTTGTACATGTCAAATTTGTCCATTGATGACTCTAAGTAGTTAAGAACAAGTTTACATTCTTGACACCTCAAGTTGATGAGTTAGATACAATTGAGCCGTTAATGACCAACGTAATGCTCTACCTAACTCATTTATATATCTAACTATAAGGCTAACTTAGTACCGTAACTGGAGACATTAGTTAATTTTTTACTTAATTATCCTCTTCTCTTTCTCATGTTTTGAATTACGCTATGTCGCTCTTCTCTATCACATAGATTCATTTCTCAAAACGAATCAACTTGCCCATATTTTTCTTTGATTAATTATAAATATTAGTAAACATAAAATAGATTATATATCTTAAAATTTAAATGATTGATGCGCGTGCAACACACGCGTTAATAACTAGTATATCTAAAACTAGTGAACTAAAGCAATAGAATCATAGTTTGAATTAAACTCCAAAGATAGATTCATGTGACAGAGTAAAATAGTGAACCAAGCAAGAATGAAATGTCACAACTTGGAAAATACAATGAAGAAATAGATATATGTACATTTCATAAGCAACAAATATCGGGATTTGGATGTACCAACAAAACATAGTAGAAATTGTATTAGTAATTTAGAACTAATATAGTTGGACCAAAAGTATTGGTTCAACAACATATCAACCCTACACTGGATCCAATTGAGAATTGAGAGTGCTGAAATTGAATGTAGCAAGCTTCAAATGCAATTGACAATCAACTAGTATAGTTTGATTGCTGAATTTTGGTTCTTCAGATATGGATTAATCTTAAAAAAAAAAATTGAAATTTACGCTAAATTAAAACAATCGTTTTCTCATTATTACTGAGAGTAATAGTGAGAGAGTATGAATATTTTTAGAAGGTTTGTTTTAATATTAGAAGAATTCTCCTTAATTTCCGACAATACGCACATTGTAATAACGTGGATTCTCAAAGTCATATGACAAATCTGTGATATACATTAACTTGATGAATTTAACTTATAACTTTCTATGATTACCGAGTCATATTTATCATTTATGTCAGAGAATATACACAATATATATTGATGAAAAATGAGTGAATATTAAAATAATTTTTACAAGAAAGTTAAAAGGATGTATCATGTATGAAAATAAAACTTGTGTTTGTTGGTATATATGATATGGTCATGATTTAGAATTGGTGTGTGGTTAAAGAACCTTTGCTGATCCGTCGATTGAGACTAAATATTATATATAAAAAAGTTGAGATAACTAAATTATGAAACACATAATAATTAACACGAAAGTTAATTTCCATTTAGAGCCAATGTTCATTTTGTAGTACATATTTGAAATATTATTTTCTTATATCAAGATTCGAACTCTTTTAAAATCAAGAAAGATTTACGCACCACATTTTTTACCTTGTCCCTTTAATTGATTAACCATTTTGAACTTCTTTCTTCTTTTTGACCACAATTGTTTTTCCAATGTAGTGTGTGTGGTGGAGCCAAGTTATTAACTTTTTAGTAGAACTAGAGAATTCTACACATGTGTTGCACGTGTGACAGCAATATATATCTATATTTATGTTAAATTCGTTCTATACGTACTTTAGAAAAAAAATGCACTTTATAATTGCATGATAAATGACTAATTAGAGACATCAGAGTTGCTCTCTATCAATGTAAAGAATTGCATTAGAAATTGCTAATTAGAGAAATGAGAGTTGCACTAATGTAGGCATCGAAAAAATTGAATACGGCGCAAAATAGTTAGAGTAAGTATATGGTATCACTTTGTCCTTGTCTGTGAAGTCCGGCTTCATCCCTGAAGCAGTAAGAATTGTGTTGGGTGTGAAAGTATGGTTGGTTGGGCAAATGTATGGACACATGTGTACATTAGAGAAGACGGTTGGAAATTTAAAGTGATGGATGGAATCATGGAAACCGTTTGGAGCAGTACGCGTAAAATATAGAGGTTGGCCGATTGGAGGATCGTAGGGTTGTGGAAATGGCGAATTGAGTAAGCAGGTGGATTGAATAAGCCTGAGCACTGGCGATGAACGGGATCGGCATGGGCAGTGCCAGTTTCGTAATGAACCCGTTCCGTCGGCATTGAGAAAGACTGAGTGGTACAATTGATGGAATGCCGAAGTAGTGGGCGGGGATGGAATCGGGGAGTGAACTTAATCGGAGAATTGGTCGTGGATGACGGTGGTACTGGGTGGAAGGGAGTGTGGTGTTTGGACTTTGGAGGGGCAAAGGTGAATTTTTTGGTGGGGTAATGTGAAAAGGTGTGTGTAATTTTGCCAAAAAGATGTCTTGACCGGCCGAAAAGATGTGGACTAAACTATGGAACGGCCGCTGTTTCAAGCGGCCTAATTTCCACCAATTAGAGGCCTGTATTTAATGGCAAACTTGTAAATAACTAAAAAAGTGAAAAAATGCGGTTTAGTGGTTCTTGTCACATCATATCACATCACTTAAGTGAATTAGACCACGGTTCGAAGATTTATCCAGACCGGATGTGAAGTTTTAAGTGACGTTTGAACTTGCCGTTTACTATACGTTCCGTTTTGAGTCTGTAGTCAGTCCAGTTTGACGGAGCTTCATACAGGGACGGAGCTATATAAGGTCCAGAAGGGGCAATTGCCCCTCCTGAACTCCATGAATGCTCAAATAGATACTTATAAGTTTTTTATAAAAATTGACTTGCTTAAGTTTGCCCCCTCTGAAAATATGTGATAATGTAAGAGATTACTTGCTTGTCCTTATGGTCAGATTTTGAACTGCAATGAAGAAAACAAAAATGTTGTTATTTTTGTTCTTCGCCATTAATGTTCTTCTCGTGGTTGATGAGGAAGATGAAGAAGATAAGCAGGAGAGAGGGACAAAATCTTCTTTTCCCTTTTCTTAAGATTATTTTTCAATAACCGTACCAAAAAGTAAGAGAGATAAAGACTCTTCTTTACCCATTTATTTAATATATATATATATTTATATTTTCATGAGTGTGCAAAAGTTATCTTACTATTTATTAACTGCATACGTAGTTCTATTCTAGTATAATTATGTTCAAATTTACTAAATTCTCTTTTAAATCACCGATTCTAGCCAATAATTTTTTTCTATTCACTTATATTGATGTATACCTTAGGCATTATTTGGATAAATATATATTAATAATATCAAGTTATTTTTTCCCAATTATTTTAGGGTATCAATTTATATGATTATATTATATATTATAATAGTAATGATAAGGAATATAATATTAAAAAAATTCAACCACTAAGGCATAGTGGAAATACTAAACCCCTAGTCAAGTTTACTGTAAACCTTATCCATACCCTAAATGAAAATCACCACCAGAGTAAATAAAAAATAGACATTTAAATAATTAATTAATATTATGGAATATAATTCATGCACATAAAATAATATTAGTTGCTACTGATTTCATATATCAATTGGAACAAATATAATAGAATTAAATATTAAATTTTAAAAAAATTCAACCACTAAGGCATAGTGGAAATACTAAACCCCTAGTCAAGTTTACTGTAAACCTTATCCATACCCTAAATGAAAACCACCACCAGAGTAAATAAAAAAATGGACATTTAAATAATTAATATTATGGAATATAATTCATGCACATAAAATAATTTTAGTTGCTACTGATTTCATATATCAATTTAAGCAAATATAATAGAATTAAATTTTAAATTTTAAAAAAATTCAACCACTAAGGCATAGTGGAAATACTAAACCCCTAGTCAAGTTTACTGTAAACCTTATCCATACCCTAAATGAAAACCACCACCAGAGTAAATAAAAAAAATGACATTTAAATAATTAATTAATATTATGGAATATAATTCATGCACATAAAATAATTTTAGTTGCTACTGATTTCATATATCAATTGGAACAAATATAATAGAATTAAATTTTAAAAAAATTCAACCACTAAGGCATAGTGGAAATACTAAACCCCTAGTCAAGTTTACTGTAAACCTTATCCATACCCTAAATGAAAACCACCACCAGAGTAAATAAAAAAATGACATTTAAATAATTAATTAATATTATGGAATATAATTCATGCACATAAAATAATTTTAGTTGCTACTGATTTCATATATCAATTGGAACAAATATAATAGAATTAAATTTTAAATTTTAAAAAAATTCAACCACTAAGGCATAGTGGAAATACTAAACCCCTAGTCAAGTTTACTGTAAACCTTATCCATACCCTAAATGAAAACCACCACCAGAGTAAATAAAAAAATGGACATTTAAATAATTAATTAATATTATGGAATATAATTCATGCACATAAAATAATTTTAGTTGCTACTGATTTCATATATCAATTGGAACAAATATAATAGAATTAAATTTTAAATTTTAAAAAAATTCAACCACTAAGGCATAGTGGAAATACTAAACCCCTAGTCAAGTTTACTGTAAACCTTATCCATACCTTAAATGAAAACCACCACCAGAGTAAATAAAAAAAATGACATTTAAATAATTAATTAATATTATGGAATATAATTCATGCACATAAAATAATTTTAGTTGCTACTGATTTCATATATCAATTGGAACAAATATAATAGAATTAAATTTTAAAAAAATTCAACCACTAAGGCATAGTGGAAATACTAAACCCCTAGTCAAGTTTACTGTAAACCTTATCCATACCCTAAATGAAAACCACCACCAGAGTAAATAAAAAAATGGACATTTAAATAATTAATTAATATTATGGAATATAATTCATGCACATAAAATAATTTTAGTTACTACTGATTTCATATATCAATTGGAACAAATATAATAGAATTAAATTTTAAAAAAATTCAACCGCTAAGGCATAGTGGAAATACTAAACCCCTAGTCAAGTTTACTGTAAACCTTATCCATACCCTAAATGAAAACCACCACCAGAGTAAATAAAAAAAATGACATTTAAATAATTAATTAATATTATGGAATATAATTCATGCACATAAAATAATTTTAGTTGCTACTGATTTCATATATCAATTGGAACAAATATAATAGAATTAAATTTTAAATTTTAAAAAAATTCAATCACTAAGGCATAGTGGAAATACTAAACCCCTAGTCAAGTTTACTGTAAACCTTATCCATACCCTAAATGAAAACCACCACCAGAGTAAATAAAAAATGACATTTAAATAATTAATTAATATTATGGAATATAATTCATGCACATAAAATAATTTTAGTTGCTACTGATTTCATATATCAATTGGAACAAATATAATAGAATTAAATTTTAAATTTTAAAAAAATTCAACCACTAAGGCATAGTGGAAATACTAAACCCCTAGTCAAGTTTACTGTAAACCTTATCCATACCCTAAATGAAAACCACCACCAGAGTAAATAAAAAAATGGACATTTAAATAATTAATTAATATTATGGAATATAATTCATGCACATAAAATAATTTTAGTTGCTACTGATTTCATATATCAATTGGAACAAATATAATAGAATTAAATTTTAAATTTTAAAAAAATTCAACCACTAAGGCATAGTGGAAATACTAAACCCCTAGTCAAGTTTACTGTAAACCTTATCCATACCCTAAATGAAAACCACCACCAGAGTAAATAAAAAAAATGACATTTAAATAATTAATTAATATTATGGAATATAATTCATGCACATAAAATAATTTTAGTTGCTACTGATTTCATATATCAATTGGAACAAATATAATAGAATTAAATATTAAATTTTAAAAAAATTCAACCACTAAGGCATAGTGGAAATACTAAACCCCTAGTCAAGTTTACTGTAAACCTTATCCATACCCTAAATGAAAACCACCACCAGAGTAAATAAAAAAATGGACATTTAAATAATTAATTAATATTATGGAATATAATTCATGCACATAAAATAATTTTAGTTGCTACTGATTTCATATATCAATTGGAACAAATATAATAGAATTAAATATTAAATATTAAAAATATTCAACCACTAAGGCATAGTGGAAATACTAAACCCCTAGTCAAGTTTACTGTAAACCTTATCCATACCCTAAATGAAAACCACCACCAGAGTAAATAAAAAAAATGACATTTAAATAATTAATTAATATTATGGAATATAATTCATGCACATAAAATAATTTTAGTTGCTACTGATTTCATATATCAATTGGAACAAATATAATAGAATTAAATATTAAATTTTAAAAAAATTCAACTACTAAGGTATAGTGGAAATACTAAACCCCTAGTCAAGTTTACCGTAAACCTTATCCATACCCTAAGGCCTAAATGAAAACCACCACTAGAGTAAATAAAAAAAAATGGACATTTAAATAATTAATTAATATTATGGAATATAATTCATGCACATAAAATAATTTTAGTTGCTACTGATTTCATATATCAATTGGAACAAATATAATAGAATTAAATATTAAATTTTAAAAAAATACAACCACTAAGGCATAGTGAAAATACTAAACCCCTAGTCAAGTTTACTATAAACCTTATCCATACCCTAAATGAAAACCACCACCAGAGTAAATAAAAAAATTGACATTTAAATAATTAATTAATATTATGGAATATAATTCATGCACATAAAATAATTTTAGTTGCTACTGATTTCATATATCAATTGGAACAAACATAATAGAATTAAATATTAAAGGTTGTCAGGTGCAGCCACTACTATGCTGTTGGGTCACAGTACATCCAAACAAATTTAACGGGAGATTCTAACGCTGTTAAACCGGAATTAGTCGAACCAGACCAGGCCGAAAATCATTAAACCAGATATTAAGAATAAAATATATTATTAATAGGCCGCATGAAACAGCGGCCGTTCCATAGTTTAGTCCAAAAGATGTCTTCAGCGTACTTTTTTTTTTTATTCTAACTACTATTAGACTTTGTTGGAACCAGCTCAAGGGTACTTTGCCTTTTATATAGAGAATAGATAGAATAAAGAATAGATAGAAGCGTAAATGTGATCACTATCTTGTATGGGCTCTTCCATCTGTATTGGTAAATAAGTTATTCATTAAAGAGTTTTTTATGTACTCACGGAAAATGTTTCATTTTCGCATAAAGCATACATAAATTATTTATATAGCGGCATAAATATAATTTAACAATCCAAATTGATATATATTCCTTAGCACGTAGAGTTCGTCTATATATTTTATAATCAAGATCGACACGCTAATGTACTTTCTCATTTTTCTTATTTGTTGTGTTTTATGCATGCAACCCCAACATAACCACGTCACGATATATTACGGACATACATGCACGATGTCACAAATGGTTAATAAACCCCTAAACTTTTGTTATTATGCAATTTAACCCAAAAAGTATAATTGTTTTCAATTTATTCTTTTGAAGTTTAATATTTGACCCAGATATTTTTTTTATTTTGAATTTCCTTTTGTTCTATTTTTGCTTTGAAGGAAAATCTAGTCTCGTTCATGCATAAGTTGTATACATACTAATTTCATTAAGTTTCAAGAGCCTCTTTCAGAGGTATCTTAAAGTCACATAAATTACCTCAAGTAAGAAAAAAGATAATTATATTTTTGTTTATTCAAGTGTCATTAGTAATCACGTGCTAGCACCCGACCTCTTTTCATACAAAATTGATGGATAAAGTTGTTGGAAAATGGGCCAATTTTTTTTTTTTTTTGGACTAATCTTGTTTAGAGCCCAAATGTTTTTTATTATTGAGCCCAATGTTAAATCTAGCCTATTTTTTGTGAATGAAATTTGTGAAAAGAGTTTTGTACCACATCGAATAGATGAGCTCTCCTCCTCCCTTCTCTTCTCCTATATAAAGGAGTCTTCCTCTTCACTTTTTTGGTAGAAGAAAATGAGATCTCTTCATTTTGGTTGAGTATCCAATATTTTCGGAATCCATATTTTTGGAATCCAAGTTATTTTTTCTCCTCCTCTGTTCTTCGTGTTGACGAATTGCAGAGTTCTTCTTAGGTTGATTTCGACTTATGTCTTGTTCAACCTTTCTAGTTGTTTTTAGCCGTTGTCGTCGGCATTTCTGTTCTTTGTTTGAGTTCAGGTATTGGGTTCGGTTCGGTCGAGCGTGTTGCATGCATAACACGATTCGATGACACTGTTGAATCCTGGGAGGTGATTGCCCCTTGTATAAATTCCTTTGCATAACCCGAGGGTGGGGAGGGGCGAAATTGCCTTAAGGAGACTGTGATTAGCACGGGCCTCAGTATATAAAATACGTATTCGTTTTGTGTCGACTTTACGTATAATTTCGGTGTTGCCTATATTTTGCATGTTAACTGGTATAGTTACATGTAAGTAACCGAAATTTGACTAATTGCTTTTTAGTCATTGAATTTTAGAATATTGCATTTTGGTTCTCGGACTTTGTAAATTTGCATATTTACCCTCAATAATTCCAACAAAAGTAATAGTGAGACAAGTATGAATTTATGAGGTACCTAAAAATCACAAAAACTATCCCGATTACCGATTTGTCAACTTGTATTTATTTAATTACCTCAATAATTATAAATATGAATCCCACATATATAGATCAAAATATGCTACACCCATTTACAAGCCTGACTATCAGTCGAGTTTCACCGTGTTTAAACTTTGTTTAACCAAATTTTAACAATCTATGATTATTTCAAGAATAATACGTTAGCAATACATGAGTAAATCTGCAATTTACAAAAGCTTAAGGATCAAAATGCATTATCCTGAAATTGCAATTAGTAAAATTTTAGTTACTCACACTCACACTCAATTACACCTATTAATATGTGAGACATATAACAAACTGAAATTGCACATAAAAAGCGATAAATACAAGAGCGATCACCTCTTAAGATACAACATAGTCGGCGAATCAAATTAAGAATGTAACTTATTTGACCGAACCGAACAACACATAAATATAATAGGGAGTTTGTGAGAAAATTTTGTTGGATTTAAGAAGACCAAATACACACAGCACAATTGCACACACTAATCAAGTTTTTCCGAGTGAGTATTCAATCATCTTAATCACAGCCCTGTGTATAGAGAGTGCAGAAAATAAGACGTATGCCTTAAGTCCGAACTTATGGGTGAGACATCCAATACACTCTTATACTTCAATATCCTCCCGGCTTTGACCAATTATGGTTCAAACTATGAGTATCATAGCCCGGCTACTGGCCTTGACCAATTAAGGGTCAATCAAATGGGCATTAAACTCTTTTTTAGTAGGAGGTAATAATTTTTCATTATAGTGGCATCACTAGAAATCGATATCGTGAGTTCTGCTATTATGAAAAAAAAAAAACGTGTGCCTTAACTAACTGTGTTATATGTTTGAACTTATGAGTGAGACATCAAGCACATTTTGATACTTAAACCCTCTTGTATCTAGTATTTAATAAAGTTCTCTAATATATAAACTACACAAAATGAGCTAAATCCCACTGGTGTGGACAAGCTTGCTGTCAAACAAGGCAAGGCAGCAAAATTTGCCATTTAGCTCAAGTGGGCTTTAAATCCAAAAGCCAATAGGCCAGCCTAAAATAAGGTAACGACCAACATCATATATTAGGGTGAGCGGTTCCGGGTACCCAGTACTTTTAGGGTATTCCAGAACCAGACCAATACTAAACGGTTCCTAACTTTATTACCCAGAATCGTCCCAGAACATTTAGGAACCGGAACCGTACCAGAACCGTTAAGAGCCAATCGGTTCCGGGTACCCGTTAAGGAACCGGTTACAAATTTTCAAACTAAATAATATAATTTTAGGTACTACTTGAAACCGGGTTCTAGATACCCAGTTGGAACCGGGTTCTCGGTAGCCAATTGAAACTGAAATTTATGTTATACCAAGTGAATCATAAAAATAATTATAACATTTTCCACAAACCAATTTTAAATTTGTTAAATGTTTAGTGTTTTTTTAATTTATATATATATAACGGTTCCGGTTCCGGGTATTTGGGTACCCGAAAACTTATCACGGAACCGGAACCGAAAATACCGGTTCTTGAAATTTAATCCCAGAACCGTACCAGAACCATTTACATCAACCCGGAACCTACCAAATGACCGGTTCCGATCCGGTTCCGGTTCCAACCGGGTAATTTGCTCACCCCTATCATATATAGTGTACAATAAATCAAATGGACATGATCCGACAACAACTTTTCTAAATTTCTTCACCCTTTGGAACCTCCACTTAAAGAGAAAACAAACAATTCGGCGAGTCAGTCTGGAATAGAAATCGGACATTGACTATATATTGATTAGTTTCTAACTAATAGCTAATTTATTATATGATATAGGGTCTGTTTGATACTATATATTTGATCGATTTTGAATTTTTGTATAAGATGTTTCTTTTTTATATTTTTTTTGTACAATACGTTTACACTTTATAGAATTTTGATTTGTCTGTTAGTTTTTACCGTTAAGTGGCATGTGCACGTGACTTATCTTATACTTTTGATTTTGTTCAATTTAGTCCCTTTAATACTTCTCTAACTTTTTTTTGTTCAATTTAGTCCCACAGAACTAAAATCGGAACGACTAGACTCGATCGTCCCATGGCTAGTTCCATCGAGCCTAGTGGTTCGATTTGGGTTCTATGAGAATATATTGATAAATAAAAAAGTTAAGGATGTATTAGAGGGACTAAATGGAACAAATCAAAAGTATATGACAAGTCACGTGTCTTACACGTTCCACTTAACGGCAAAAATTAATGATCAGCTAACAGATAGACCAAAAGTCTACAAAGTGCAAACATATGGCACCAAGAGTATACAAAAAGATACATATTGTACCAAAAACCAAAATCGGTCAAATATATAGTACAAAAAACCATTTAACCCTATATAATATTATTATTTGCATATTCATATTAACTATCAATTATAAAGATAATATATAATATATTATTGTGTACAATGGTAGATTCAGAAATTGGATGATGGATAACATTTTTTAAGAGAATGTTGTTGGTAATCGGGGATAGTTTACTACGAAATAAAATACGTGTACATACCAGGTAAACTAACTATGCAGCGGAATAGGGGCACATATCTGTTAGGGGCACATACTAGGGGCACATACTAGTTTCTTGCTTTCCGTAGACCCAATATCTTGAGGGGAGTTCGCGGTCCGCTGGACGGCTCCTGTAAAGATTCTTGTTAAGAAATCACATACACGGAATGGTCTCCACAGCAAAACCTATTTCAATTCTTCGGCAGGATGGATCTCCGCGATAATTGCTCGAAGCAATTTGTCACCTCCTTACTCCTAGATGAGCTCGGCCGAAACACTTGATATTAGGGAGGAGGGTTTTCTTTAGTCTCAACTAAAAGAGAGAAATTGATTAACCCCAAATAAAACTCTAACACTCCTTATTTATAGAGGATGTGGGCAAAACCCATCTCAACCCTAGAGAAATAATTCGGTCGGCCACATTAGTAAAGGGAAGGCCCAATTTTGGGTCTCTCCTGTCAACTGAGGTTTTAGGCAAGACTCAAAATCTATAATGTGACATTACCCAATTACTTAGTTGTTGGGCTTATATTAAAGGACTCCTATTACGGCGGCCCTTCACCAAATGCCAACAAATGTTGCGTAAAAAATTATTGTAGAAAAATGATGATTGAAAATTTTATAAAATCATATTATATATAAAAAGCATCACAGTTTGATAATAAAAGAAAATGTTAATTACCAAATTGCTAGCTTAAGTTTCACTCTATGTAGTCAAAAACGCGTTTCTACGTATGTACATAAAAAAATCGAGTTAAAATGGGCCTAAGTCGCATTCGGGGGTAAAAACGTGCAAAGACGCGCATAAACTCGTAAAGACGTGCAGAAACGTAGTTTTTGCACGTCTTTGCCATTTTTATAAACACTGCAAAAAAAAAAAAAAAGTAAATAAAACTGGCCCAAAAGAACTTGTGTTCAATTTTCAAAATGTGGCCCAAACAAATAATGTTATTTCGTCCAAAAAGAAGAATATACAAACAGAGAACAAAGATGACTCTTTGTCTTCTACCTAAATCTAAATTCATTCACCATCGTCATATTTATCTCTCTCTCTGTCTCTTCTGTTCTTTATTTCACTTGACCCTTTGTCTTCTTTGTTTTTAGTCCAAGTGTTCTACAAACAAGTTCAGTCACTTTAACATTCTTAATTTTTGTTCGATGAAGGTAAATTCTTATTTCTTAATATCCTTTACACTTCAACTTTGCTAATTTTCTTGTCACTTCAACTTCATTAATTTTTCTGTGTTTATGATAGTTCATATTTTGAGATATGTTATTAGAAGTATATTTATCATTTTCAGTTTCTCTAACATAATTATATTATATTTATGGTTAAACATTACATAACATTTCTACTTTTATTTTAGCATATTGGTAAAAACTACGTTTCTACGACCCGTCTTTACGACTCGACTTTACATACCATTTTCCGTCTCTACGTAGAAACTCGTCTTTGACTGCATAGGTTTCACTTAGTGGACAAATTGCTCGTGATTTTTTTGGGTACAATTTGGTAGCTTGTATTTCACTTTGTGAATAATTTACAAGCTTATGTTTCCTTTTGTGAAAAAAATGGTTAACTACTAAATTGTCGACATAGCGAAATCGCTAGCAAATTCTCTACAAAGTGAAACCTGAGCTATCAAATTGTCTAAAAAAATCAACTGTCCACAAAGAGAAACCTTACCTATCAATTTGTTCAAAACAAAAATTCAGCTAGCAATTTGTCTGAGTACCCAAACATGAGCTAGCATTTTACAAGATAATCACTTTGGTAAAAAAATATAATAATAATCCCTTTTTGTTAATGTTAGACCTAAAATCCGACCTAAGGCGATAACGTTTTGAAAACGGTTTATTAAAAAAAAAAATCGCCAAAGATTAATTAAGACTAATTAGAATCTTAAATTACATAAGCGAATAACGATAATTTATATCCGTTTCCAATGTAGTGTTTTTATATATGTGTTAATTGGTTTAAAGTGGAGCCCGCCTAATGATTAAAAAAAATCCTGATAATTTATGTGCGGGTTTTATTCTTCAAAAAAACCCGCTGGAGTCCGCCCACGCCCACCCCTAATGCATGTTGAGTAAGCGTTCTTGAGAAGGAAAACCCAACCTAGTTGATTAGAGATCTCAAGATATAGATTTAATGGAATAACATAGTCACAAGAGTGAGTGTGATCACTGTGGTTTATTTTACTATCGTGTCCATTCCTACGATGAATATGCAGTGATATCACTGGGTAATGTTAAGCTTATACCTGTAATGATCCTCGAGCATATGTTAAACCGAGTTGAGTAATGCATATGACTTAATTGAGAACTCGTTTGTTTAGAGAAAGCTTTTAATGATCATAAGATAAGAGATCACTTCAAAGTCATGATGTAACTCACGTTAACGAATCACATATGCAAGTGAGAAGAATGACCGTTTCGAAATGCATCGTTAAGAGCACATTTTTTAAAAACACTTGAAAAATCAGGCATGATACACGACCCAAAGCATATCACATGGCGAGAACAAACTAAGGCTAGAAAGATACGTGTGTGCTATATCATCATTTACACCAACGACAGTCGATTCAATGATATCATGTCTAGTAAAGTCAGTAAGATCTAACAACTGAAGGTTCAAAGGGCAACACCTACCTATTATATATAGGTATTGACCGTTGAAATCCATTATCCTCGAATATATAAGTTCGTCTATATACTCTATCAAAATTTAATTCATGTCGGGGATTGTTGGAAAAATATGTCTATAACATTACAAATTTTCTGATAGAGTGAATGAGAAATTTATGTTATTAATGCACTCGGCCAGTGTAGTCCATACTTCGTTTAGATTCGATGAATCTGACGTACTAAGAGTTATTATTAAAATTTATTGAGACGTTTCATTTGTATTTATTTCATTGTAATTAATAATATGTTTCATAATCCATATAAATAGAGAGGTTCACCTATTATGTTCAAAACACTCAATAGTTCATTCTCCTCTCTCTATATATGATCGAAATGATCGTCAGTTCTCTAGATCGCGCTCGACCACAATTTTTTGTTCTAGTGGAGTTATTGCTAGGTTCCATTTTATTGGTGGGGATACATGCTATCTCGTAGTTGAAACTTCATTTTATCATGTGAAAAAACCACCCATGGGTTACCTTATAACACAACTGGTGAATTAGCGAGTGGGCAAAACTTTATTAAAAAGATTATGATCAACACGAGAATGTTTATTTTCTTTCTTTCGTTCATTGAATACATATAATTATCCTTTAAATTTCTCATTTTACATGTATATTTTCCAAAAAAAAAAACATACGGTTTTTATTTTTATAATATATTACTTCAGTAACCCAAATTTGTAAATAGAATTATTTTATTGTATTTAATCCATCCATATTTATACGATCAAACTCAGTGATAACTATATTCTAACAACATACAGTAATTATTTATATATAAATAAAAAAAATGTATTAGAAAAAAAAAAACATAAGTAAAAACTAGCCAACAAGTATATCCAAATCAAAAGGTTTTACAAATAATAATAATAATAATTGAAAAAACTATAAATTAAACTACAGAGTGAAATAGGTTAGACATAAAATATATACTACCTTTTATTTTATAGTGAATTTAAGAATCAACATTAGTAAGGAAATATTTTCCTCTTAAAAGAGGTAATAGTAGATTACTTAGTTAAAGAAATGTGAACTAGCTCAATAATTTAGTAATGAGGAGGTAATCTTGGATAGTTAGATTAGCATTCATATATCCACAATACAATTACCCCTAAATTAAATTAAAATTAAACTACTAAAAGATCATCCTTGTATTTTTAGGTAACAATTAGGCAATATCCAATTTTTTACATAATAATAATATTAATATGTAAACCCATAGTTTCAAAGAATAAGTGATTTTCTTAATAAAGAAATTCACATAGACAACTAATGACATGTTTGATTGTATGTATTAGGATATACTAATATATGTCTTAGATAATACTTTGTTTGTTTTGCTTTGGTGTTGGTATTAGCTAATACATGAGTATTAGCTAATACTCATTTCTATAGTAAATCATGTATTAGTTAAGACACTAAAAAAATCATGTATTAGCTAATACATAGTACATAATGACCAAAATACTCATAACATTATTTAATATATAACAACTACACCAACTCCGGTCGGAATCCGGAGACCCGCGGCCGGTCTCCGGCAACCTCCGGCCGGACTACGGCGACCTCCGGCCGAACTCTGGCGACCCCCTGCCGGACTCCGGCGACCCCCGGCCGGACTCCGGCAACCCCGACTGGACTTCAATTATAATAATAATTAAAAAATGTATATATCTATTTAGGGCATTTAAGTCTTTTAGTAAATGTATTAGGATATCCTAATACATGATTTAACCAAACATTGCATTAGCTAATTATGTATTAGAATATATTAGTCGATATTTAGCTAATACATGCAATCAAACATGCCCTAAGAGCATCCACAATGGTTTTACCTAAATTGTATTCTTTAAAGTTGCCACGTAGACATTTATGTATACTTTAAGTAATACGTAAATTTAAGACACACGTAAAAAATATTTTCTCTGCAATCGTATTACTTAAACATATTCCTTAAATATATTTTATTATTAAATTTTCCAACAACCACCAATAAGATATTAGCATTAATTATAAAATGAATTAATTTATAATAAAAAATTGGTTACGTAATACATAATGCATTACTTAAATTTAAGGAATGCTTTATGTAAAAACATAAATTTACGTGTGGGTCCCATCTTTAAGGAATGTTATGTAAAACCACTGTAGATAGTTTTTGTTGCTTTACTTAAATAAATATGTAGGACCCACGTTTACGTATTCTTTACGTAATACCAATGAAAATACTCTAAGAGCATCCACAATGGTTTTACATAAATTGTATTGTTTAAAATTGCCACGTAGACATTTATGTACACTTTAAGTAATACGTAAATTTAAGACACACGTAAAAAATATTTTCTCTACAATCGTATTACTTAAACATATTCCTTAAATATATTTTATTATTAAATTTTCCAACAACCACCAATAAGATATTAGCATTAATTATAAAATGAATTAATTTATAATAAAAAATTGGTTACGTAATACATAGTGCATTACTTAAATTTAAGGAATGCTTTATGTAAAAACATAAATTTACGTGTGGGTCCCATCTTTAAGGAATGCTATGTAAAACCACTGTAGATAATTTTTGTTGCTTTACTTAAATAAACATGTAGGACCCACGTTTACGTAATCTTTACGTAATACCATTGTGGATGCTCTAAGATGTTTGTTGCACCACCCACCACTCTGTTTATAAAAATCAATTAATTACCTAAATTTTTGTTGGCCACTAATTAACTAATTATTTATTTTAGTATTTAAGTGTAAAATTGAGCTTCAACTAAAATTTAATTTGAAGGGGGAAAGAACCCGCCCAATACAAATACCGAAACTCACACAAGGCCCCTAATCAAATCTTTAGAGGGAAAACAAAATTATATTAAACAAAAAATAATTGAAATCTCAAATATTGGATTTCGATCGATTTGAATACCAAAAAAAAGCCCTCCATTTTTTCGTCAGATCGAAACACAAAAGGAGAACCGCAGAAGCGGCAAAATATTTCCTTCAATATTATTTCAAACAATGGCGCTCGTACTTCCCTCTCTCCACCTTCCCTCCTACAAATCTCCGCTCCTCAATCCACCACCACGGATCCCACCTCTCTTCCACTCAGCCTCCATTTCTCACAGAGTTGAGTGGGAGACTTAGACAAGCATACCAATGGCAGAGCAGCGCATTACCAGAGCAGCAAAGAAGCGTGCGTCGTCGGCGCTTTCCGACGACCACACTCCGGCGACCAAGAAGCGGGTGGTTCTCGGAGAACTTCCCAATTTGTCGAATGTTATCAGTGTCAAGCCTGTAGACGGCGTGCAGCAGCTGAAGCCAAGGGCGGCCAGGGCCAAAACCAAGGCCAGTAAGGCGGTCGCGGCGGCGGAGGTATCACAGCAGCAAGATTTAAGCTTGAAGGATGAGGAAGATCCTAATATCGATATTGATGCTCGGTCTGATGACCCGCAGATGTGTCGTGCTTATGTTACAGATATCTACGAGTACCTTCACAATATGGAGGTGAGGCATTTCGGACTTGATTTTGATCATATTAATCGATGTTCTCTGTATGGAAATTGGGTTCGTAATGTTTATGGATGATATCTATCTCCAACTATTGATTAACCAAATCTTGCACATACGAAATGAGCAGTAGGAATATAAGCAAATTGAAAATGGATCAACCGTATAATCAATGTCAGGTTGATTTTAATTTCCACCAATTAGGTGATGCTATATTTGTTAGGTAATTGGATATCCAATGCATCTATGGTTGCAAAGTCTTACAGCTATATGAGGATTGCTGGATAAATTGAGAGTTTAAATGGTATTGCATAATTAAGTTGGGTGAATGAGAAATTGATGCACCTTTTGTTTTTTTTTTTGTTTCTACCCAGATTATGATAGATCTGAAGTTGGGTAATTCAAATGAATGTTTGTGCTTTTGTGGATCTTGAATTTGAAGTAGTTTATATTTCTATTGCAATTACACCAAGTTAGGCTTTTTGTGTAGAAACTATGATGAGAATATGGATATTGAGGTTTAAACTATGTATAAATGTGCAGATGGAGCCAAAGAGGCGGCCACTGCCTGACTACATAGAGAATGTCCAGAATGATTTAAACCCTAACATGAGAGGAATATTAGTGGATTGGTTGGTAGAAGTTGCAGAAGAATACAAGCTTTTATCGGACACGCTCTACCTTGCCATCTCCTATGCTGATAGATACCTATCTTCGAATCAACTCACCAGGCAAAAGCTACAACTTCTGGGTGTTGCAGCCATGCTCATTTCCTCCAAGTACGAAGAAATCAGCCCTCCGCATGTGGAAGACTTCTGTTACATCACAGATAACACTTATACTAGGGAAGAAGTGGTGAAAATGGAGGCTAGTATATTGAAGTCTCTCAATTTTGAAATGGGGAATCCAACAATAAGGACTTTTCTAAGGTAGTTACGTGTTTTGATCTAGTTTGTTGAATCTTCCTGGTGTTTATATGATTTATCCGAACTAGTAGACTAATTTGTTGCTCTGGTGGTTGTTTGTAATGCAGGAGGTTCAATAGAGTTGCTCAAGAAGGATATAAAGTAAGTCTGATGCTTATTTCTGTTGTTTGGATCACTTTGGTTCACTTAATTAACTGAGTTTGTATTTCCTTCAATTTCAGACAACCAATCTACAGCTAGAGTTCCTTGGATACTACCTTGCTGAATTGAGTTTATTGGACTATAATTGTATCAAGTTCTTGCCTTCTTTGGTGGCTGCTTCGGTTATATTTCTTGCACGATATATCCTACGACCAAAGACTCACCCTTGGGTAAGGAAGAAACTTTACCAAACTTTCAGTGTGCTGTGTTATTCATTTGGTGCACATATTTATGATTTTGGGTGCTCTGCAGAGCTCAAATCTGCAAAAGTATTCGGGTTACTGCCCAAAGGATCTGCAAGAATGCGTTAAAATCATCCACGATCTCTATCTTGGGAGAAGGGCAAATGGGCTACAAGCCGTGAGGGAGAAATACAAGCAACACAAGGTGATTATTAGTCGAAAAAATGATTACTTTAGCAATCTAGTTTTCTTAAATAATTGATCTTTTGGTCTGATTGAGGTTTTTAATGGCAGTTCAAGTACGTAGCAACGTTGCCTTGTTCGCCCGAGATTCCTGCTCTATTTTTCGATGATGTTAAAGATTAGGAAGCTTGAAGCTCAAGTTAGTCTTCTAGATAAAACATTTTATTGATTTCCTTCATCTTGTGGGAAAATTGCTGCAGAAATGGATAGATGTAGTGTTCTTTCTGGTAGATGGAATTCTTAGCTTCTTAGGTACATTTTGGGCTTTTTGTTGGTATTTACCTTCATGACATTCAAGAATGTAAATAATCCAAGCAAGTGGTTTTGCTTTAGCATTTTGAAAATGTCTCTATCTTTATCTTGACAGGTAAATTAAAGTAAATTTTCAGCAACATTTTTTCATTTTTACTGTTGGGAGTCGGTGATAAGTTTCTGAGGTTAGAAGTTAGAACTTACGAGCTAAGGCAACCTCAAGAATTAATTGTCTTGAGTTGAGTGCCTTCAAATCAAGGACACATGGGTGGGGAGTTAGACGTTATACCTGTCCCATTTATTACTCATAAGGAGAATTTTTTTATTGTATAATATTTGCATTAGTATTATTATGGTTGATTATGAAATTTCCACATTCAAAAAAATTGCTAATTTTTTTTCTAGACATTTTGATAATTCAAGTTTTTCTTTTGAATAAATTGGTTTTGTTAATTATTTCTTTAAATTTGAATAGAATAGATCACTTAGGTTACACACGATTTAAAGAAGACACATAATATATGAAAAACCAATTTAAAGATACAAAATTGAAAGCATTTATAATACATTGCCATCTGTAAGCATTAATATAACTAAAATTATAAAGTTTCATTTTAACATGAGAGACATTTTAAGAATTGTTTTTTTTCTTGTAAAAATAATCATTTCATTTTGCGTATATTTTTTAGTTACTTGTACCAATTCCGTCTAAATTCATCTAAATTAGACATATTTTTCACAGTTTAGAAGATAATAAATAATAACCAAATATAATCCTTCCAATTCTGGGAATAAAATATTAATAGTCTTGAAAATAATGGTGAAATTCCAACCATCAGATCAACCGATCAAATGTGGACTGTCCGATCAATACAGAATCATTTCACCTAATCATGCGTCTACGGCACCCGATTTACGCTCCCCTCGTATTTTAATCCGCGAAAAACGCCTGGAAAATTCCAATCCGATTAAATCTACCTTCCTCTTCTCCCTAGCAATGTCGGATACAGAATCCACTGCGGCCGATTCGAAGCCACCACCGCCGTCTGAGATGGAGGAAAAGCAGCAGCAGCAGCCCGCTCTGAAAAACAACTCCTCCCTCAACCCTAACGTAACATTCAGCATTTGGCCTCCCTCTCAGCGCACGCGAGAGGCCGTCGTCACGCGCCTAATCGAGACGCTCTCTACTCCATCTGTCCTGTCTAAGCGCTACGGCACCATTCCCGCCGAGGAGGCTGCTTCCACAGCTCGCACCATCGAGGAGGAGGCTTTCGCTGCCGCGGGTGGATCCGCAGCTGCGGACGATGACGGCATCGAGATCCTTCAGATCTACTCCAAGGAGGTCAGCAAGCGGATGCTAGAGACCGTCAAATCCCGTTCAGCGTCCCCTGCGCCTGCTGCTGCCTCCACAGACGGCGCCGATGAGAATAGCGTCGCTGGTTCCGGCCCTGTCCACACCGCTTCTGAGGAAGCTTCTTCGACCGTCGAATCGGAGGCTTAGGTTAGCTTATTCCTGTTTTCTTAGTCGGAATCGCCTGCTATATGTTCTATCATGGTACTATTGAGCTTGGATTGTAACATCTGAGATTGCTTGCTCTAACTGTGGACGCCAATGGTTCAAATATGAGATCGATATTGTTATGAATACTAGTGCTTTGCCTTCAAATACCATTGAGTTCATTTGCATCTGCGTATGAAATGAATCATCTGCATATAGAGTGAATCAGTAGTTTCTTTGGCTACACTTTAGCTCTTGATCATAGATTGTTACAAATTGAAATCTAAGGACCTCTTGAGATCATTTCTTGAATATGTGGCTTGCACTTTTATCATACCATTTGTCCTGCAAGAATATGTGGCTTCTGCACTGTTGATTTTCTTGTGTTTTCCTACTTTGCATAGTGACTGAGAGAATCCAATTTAACATTGAAAAAGCTTTCTGGTTGTTGCATGATTAGGTAACCTTATAATCTCTTGTTTATTCCAGAGAAATTTAGTTTGGTAGTACTGCATACAAAGGTTGACCTGGCTTTATGTATATTCTATACAAAGTCTTCATATGCACTTAGATATCATGAAAGTTACCACCTTCCCAATCAACTAGTTATAGTGCATCTCTTTTGATCTGACATCACAATGGGATTACTTTGAAGAATATTCCCTATCCTCCAGATAGTGTAGTTCTAACTGGATAGGATAATAAGTAGACATATTTTTGCAGTCTTTTGTTGGCTAAAGATAATGTGGGTGATGTGCTACTTTGTGCCTTTAACATGAATGATGTAGTGCAGTTGCATACTTGCATTACCATAATACCATTTCACTTTTACATAGTGCAAAAACAGAAAAGGAAGCTTCTATTTTCCATCTTTGGTTGTATTACCTAGATGATGGGGGTTCATTTTCATCCATTTTGGTTCTTTGAATTTCAAGTGCCAGTTTTACATTTTCTTAAGACGATCTTGAGCATGTGTTGAAAATGCATATGAACTTGAATTTTAGCAGTGCCTTTATCTTCATTGACTTTCAGTTAGTCATGTGTGCTGTAAATACTTGTTATACAGTTGGTAATATGGCACATGGTGGTTTGATCTCGTCGAGGAACTTTTCTTTTTGTTTGGGTGCAATTTGAGGAAATTGGTTTTGAATTGAGAAGTGTGCTTCTGCTGAGAATCTCTATGTCTATGCTATGCGTAAATGAGTTATGTTGATTGTTTTTCATACTAACATTGATCATCTCACGACGTCTTTGGTTCGACATAATAATATGGAATCTTACACTTGAGCACATTTACTTATTTTCCATCTATAGTAGTTATTTTTACTTGTACCTTAAGAATTGTAAATATAGATGTATTCGTTATAGCTTTTGAACTATTTTACTCTATGTATATGTATTAAAGAAAAGTTCATCAATCATAAATCTAAAATTTAAAACTTCCTTAAATCAATCGTTCGACTTATGCTCAATTGTATCTAGTCAGGGTCTGACCCTGGTTGGGTCAAATCTTGATTGAGTCTAACTAAGATTAGGTTTCGGCCCTGAGTGGATCTAATTTAGACCAAGTTCAAACCTTGGTCGGGGTCTGACCCAAATGGCCAGACCAGGTTCGAATCCTAGTTGCATCCAATTGAACTTCTGTTGGGCTTTTTAAAGTTTTTTTTTTTTAAAAAATATTTTTATAAATTATATTTTTTTCCTAATCATTTAAAAATAGGGTTAATATCCTATGAAATGTCTGAATTTTAACACATGTTAACCGGAGAGGTCTGAATCTTCAATTTTGTTAATATAAGAGGTCTTTGTCAATTTTTACCGTTAAAACTGACGGAATTTGGTCACATGCTTGGCATGTGACCAGAAATAAACTTAAATCCCAAAAATGCCCTCCGACCAAAATGTGCCCCTCACATGCTTGACTTGAAAAGACGAAAATGCCCCTTAAAGTAAAAAAAAAAGTATTCTTCTTCGCCGGAAAACACCGTCGGTGTCCGCCAAGGCCGCTCAAAGCTCCGGAAAAAATGGGATAAAAGTGTCATTTCACACAATTCTGTTGAATTTACCTAAAGTTGAAAATTCAGACATTCCAAATTAACTTTTAAAAATTCAGACTTTCTCCATATGTTAGTAAATGGTATAACATAGTATTTTTATCATTTCTTTTGCATTCCATTCTCATTATATAAATCTTACATTCATCCAAATAATGTAATTAACGTTCATGTTATTTATAACATTATTAACTAAATAACACCAATACACCATAGTCCTCATTCTCTGTTTTTGATTATTTATTTATTATTTATTCTTTTCAGGTGGACTAAAATGTCGTTAATGTTTTTTGTGTGCAAGAGATAACATTAAGTATTCAAAATAGATGCGAAATCACTTCCTTAGAAAGTAAGTATAAACCGTTTGCCAAAAAAATAAGAAAGTAAGTATAAACCCAGAAAAATTAAGCGGC
This sequence comes from Clarkia xantiana subsp. parviflora, assembly GCA_036873135.1. Lineage (NCBI taxonomy): Eukaryota > Viridiplantae > Streptophyta > Magnoliopsida > Myrtales > Onagraceae > Clarkia > Clarkia xantiana. Next base: position 7,459,416 of record JAPTYO010000010.1, on the reverse strand, counting down.
CCATTTGTTGGATCTGTATTTCCGGCTCACCGAAGGCAAAAAGCCTAGATAAGCCGTAGATTTTTTTTTTGAGTAATGATACAAGTTCCGCCGTATAGAATCCGAATTATTCCGACGTCCAAATCATTGTTTGCCAGCTGTAGATTAAAAGGTATAGTGATTTCTCTCTCCGTCTCTTTGCTGAATTTCCTATAATACCCTTTAAACGTCTTTTCTTGGTAATTTAAATGTCAGTTTCCAGTTTCCACTTTCCATCTCTCATTTTCTCTCCCATTAGTTACATATTTCATAAAAAACAAGAAAATACATTTGTTTTATTATATTAATATAATTATCTGACTTTTTCATTAGTATATATATACTTTTTATCGTTTATTGAGTAGTACAAATTAGGCTTGGGCATAAAAACCGGTCCGGCCGGACTGGTCTGGAACCGGACCGTTTGGAACCGGTCCGGAGTGGACCGGTCCAAATTGGACTGGTTTGTAACCCCTAAATTGGAACCAGTCCAAGGGGTATACCAAACCAGTCCAATAAACCAGTCCGGACCGGACCGGTTTTTGAACCGCTTTTTAGTAAAAAAAAAAAAAAGTTTTGACCGAGACTATTTTTTTTTGTTTTAAAAAAAACCGGTTTTTGACCGGTTTCTGACTGGTTTTGACTGGTTTTGGACCGATTTTTATTGATAAAACCGGTCTGACATATAAAACCGGTCCAGGACTTGTTTTTTTAAAAAACAGTCCAAAACCGGTTCTGGACCGGTTCAAACCAGTCCAGTTTTTTTTAGACCAACCTAAGCCAAAAAAAACCCTAGTTATTACTGGACCGGACCGTTTAAAACAGTTCCGGTCCGGTCCGGAACCGGTTCGGCCTGAACCGGTTCAGTGCCCACCCCTAGTACAAATAATTGAGAATTTTAAACAAAATTATTAAGAAAAAAACAATGGCTATTTTCATTATATAAATTTTATTTAAATCAAATATTATATTATTTATGTGACAATGTTTTAATACATCATATGTTGGTTAAGTGGACCATTTAGATACGAATTGTATGAAAGAGTGGAAAATCATGTCATTCTACAACATTTCAAAACAATTGGCATTATTAGATATATATTAAAAAAAATTATTGTACCAATTGATTATATAATATAACCCTGTATTTAACATTTGCTATTGGATCAATTTGTAAATGATTATTATTAAAATAATATTTAAGCTTCTTAACAAAAAGTATTGTTAATTCATTAGCAAGTCACTTATTAAATATACGGCCAAAAAAAAGTCACTTATTAAATAATTTCTATTACAAATATAAGACATTTGAATTATATGTTATATTGTTCAACATATCTAATAAATTATAATTATATTTGATTAAGTAAAAAAAATGTCATGCGGCGAAACTAAAGAATTTAAGATACACTAGAATTTAAATGTTTCACTTTATTAAATAATATTTATAACTACACAAATATTTTTTCCTTGGATGTTATATAATTGTTTTTAGTTTTAAATATTGTAGTTACTGATTAATAAAGTTTACTGCAATATTCCGATTCATAAACACATTTTTTATATACAATTAGACATTGAAACTTTCTGAATGTCATATCACATTTATTATAATTTACGTACATAATTATAATAAATTATTAAAAAATATATTTTTTACAAGTCAATAATATTTAATTGATTTTTCAATAAGAATAATTTAACATATACTGGCTGTATTTTTATTATAACTTACTTATGATTACTACTAAATGAATCTGAAAGAGACAATGTAAAAAATATATGACAATTTTTTTGTTTCTTAAGGAAAAGCAACCTTTTACTAAAAAAAATAACTAAGAGAAACTAATAAAGTATGAGAGAGAGGTGTAGAAACTAGATAGTAGAAATAACTTTATTGTTATAGCTAAACGACAAATATCTTAAGGGTAGTATAGACAGTTTAAAAAATTGAAAGAGTGAGAGAAACTAGATATTTGAAGTGACAAATGTCAGACTTTGATTAGAGGGTCGGAACATCTCGGAGGCTAGATATCAGAACTTATATCATTTCTCTTTTTTTTTTCCTTAGCCTTAACAATTAACATGATCTTATTTTCCGGATTTAGCATGCGGTTTAAAAGTGTCGTTTTTTTTTTTTTAATCTTTTGAATTTTTTTTTAATCAAAGTTAGCCATATATTAAACGCGTACCGCTCCAAAAAATTAAGCCTATAATCTTCTGACAATGTCTGGGAGATTGGGGGCAAACCAACATTCTGTTACGCCGGTCGTAGCCGCCCAAGTAACTAATTCATGTGCCAAGCGGATACGGAGTCTGGGAACATTACAGATTGAAACAGATTTAATGCTTAAAAGGAAATTAATGTCTTGAACAACCCCGAAAAGTGAAGGTAAACGGCTTGTAGAGCAGGGAAAGATCTGGTTGAGCAAGTTTGCCGAATCCGTGAACAATGTGTGGGAACCCCGTCGAGATGACCGTGCTAACAGAAGTCCTGCCCTGCATGCCAAGCCTTCCGCCAAAAGTGGATTGTCGCCGAAAGCCAATACTATCAAAACCGCCGTTTGATCCACTCTCGTCTAGTAAAATCGCGGCCCCGTAAACAGAACTAGTACTACTACGAACTGCCCCATCACATATAATGGTGGGTCTAATATGTGATGTGGTTGGGCGTCTGGGTTTCATGGGAGACGGGGCAACTGTGAGTTGCCGGCCTATGTAATTGTCAAAATCAACAGAGTTAATAAATTCTAAGTGAGCTAAATGTATAAAATGCATGACTGACAATGCGCTAGGTGTTTTATTCCTAAAAATGATTGTATTTCTCTCTAATCAAATACCCCACACGATCAAGTATTTATGTGAGAAAAGTTCATTTTCTGAGACTTGAGAATAATTCGAAGATTTCTTTTCAAACAGCCATCTCTTTACCGTTGTGAATGGTGTATTAGTAATATTTATTCCTAAACCGAATTGGTAGTATCTGGAACATAGATAGATAGTTTTAATTGTGTTTTTTTTTTCCTTCTATTTCCATGGTCAAGCTTGTGGAACATGCAATCATTTCTGACTGAATAATTAATTCTGAGTAGTGGATTTGATTAATCCATTGTCCACTAAGCTTCCATAAGTTCTAGGTCATATTATGTGTATGAGATATTATTGATGTGATTTCATATTCATATTCTAGGTGCAAACCATCACTGTTGGGGTCTTTAAACCTCACCACAACGAAACTGTGCGAAGTAATCTTGTAAAAATAAATGGTATGCATTATAGTTCGAGTCTTACCAAACCTACCAAAGAATTTTTCTACAGTTAGCTAGATTTTGAAGCGTATTGATCGTTTGTCTATGATTTCCATCCAGCGACAAAAAGAGTAATCAACTTTTTTTATGTAGGAATTATTAAAAACAATAATCAATCTGCATTTATGTTTATTCCGAATGTAACAAAAGTCTAATTAATTTCTATGTATACAATAACAATTCACAGGTCTAATTGCATTCATTTATGAATCCCCCCCACGAATCCATATACACAGAGCACCAAAACATCGAAAAAAAAAATTGAACATCAAATCGAAATCGAAATTTTGTGCAAAAAAAAGAGCAAGAAAAAGAAATAGAGAGAAATGTGTTCAATATATGGTACGTATTTTTTATTATATATATGTGGAATAAAAAAAAAGAGTGGATGGATGTTAATGGCCAGGGCCTTTCTTGCTGGGTCCTGAGGCCAAGCTTCTTCCCAACCAAATTACATGAGTTTGGTTATTTGGTGATGATGAAACAATAGTGTCGACATTTGAAGAAGAAGAGGTTGCAGCTTTATAGTGGCGGAGGAGGAGGACACGGCCATGGACGGTGGCGGGATAGTAATTATTCGGTGCCACCACCACCAGGATGAGAAGCATGCTCAACAAAATCCCCCGTGAACTCATCCTAGCTCTCCCCTCCCACAATTATTATTAATTAATTAAGAAGCTAGATCACCTGCAACTGCAAGCGTTATTATTATGGGATGGATTCCAATCCTTATTATTTGCAGAAATATATATAAATGGAGAAGAAAGAAGATGAAGAAGAAGACGACAACTAAATAAATAACAACTACTGTCGGGGAGGGGAGTTACGACGTGCGGCGCGATTTAGTATAAAGATTGTCTTTTGATTAATTCTTATTATTAAATGTTATTATTATTTTTTTAATTATATCAGAAAACTATCTTGATTTTTCTTCTTTGTTTTTTATAAAATAAAAGGTGGCATATATTGTATTCATTTAGATTTTAGAATTATCAATGACACTCATACAATTTTTTTAAAAAAGTATACAAATTCTTATATATGTAATTATAATAATTAATAATAAAATATTTATGTGGGCTGTGGCTGTGAATTAGACTAATTGTTATGTAAAAAACAGTGCTGTCAGAATTTGACTTTTGAATCTAGATAGATTGTGAGGTATGTATGAAGAAGGTCAAGGAAAGCCTTTGCGTGGTTGTTTACTATATATAGAGTTCAACTTCACATATTTATTGCGAATCTAAAAATTCAGATGAGTGAGTTACTGTTACGATCATTTTTAACAGGAAGAAAGATTCATATTGATATCAATTATGGTCGGTTGTTTTTTTAAACTATTATTAATAACTTTTTTATAATAATTATCCATTGTTCCGTACAATCGATGAATAGAAAGAAATGTAATTAGATGAGTTATTAACTTGGAGAATTTATTAATATGTGCGTGGAAGAAAAATAAATAATTCTTAATGAAAAAAAGATAGCTGATTGCTTATTAAAAATTAATTTATGAGCATAAGTTGCTATGTAAAAATTGTCATTTATGTTAAATATCTCATTATGTTCTATAAAAAAATGTTGCATTCTTTGACATTTTAAAAAGTTGTAAAAATTACTTATTATTTTTTTGTTAAATATCGCATTCACTCTTTTTAAAAATGTAGCATTCAAAAATTGTAGTTTGAAAATTATTGTTAAAAAATAGACTTACTAGAAATTGAACTCGTGACTTTAAACTTAAAATAATGTATAGTGCTTTACTAGCTAAGCTATCAAATTCTTTTAGTTAAATAGCCTCCTTGTTAAGCTTTAATTAAGTTCATAAAAAAGATTAATTAAAATATACATATAATTATTAAAAAAAAAAAAAATCAGAGCCAAACGGTCCCGATAATCTGCTTGGAACACCACAGATCCGCTGCGGTATTTACTAAATGTGTCGATGGGTGCCTTTAATTAACATAATATTGACATTGTATATATTTTACCGAACTATGCTACATTAGAAATATTATTATGAGTCCTATATAAATTCTTAATTAAAAATAATTGTAATAATTAGTGTGAGGTACTAACATATCTAAATATATACTAATCCTGTTTGCCAAGCTATGAGGGCTTGACACATCAGTTTATCTAGCCTATTCGAACAAGACACATCAGCAATCAGCAATTTGATTAGACAAAAAACCAGAAAATCTAAATATATACTAATCCTGTTTGCCAAGCTATGAGGGCTTGACACATCAGTTTATCTAGCCTATTCGAACAAGACACATCAGCAATCAGCAATTTGATTAGACAAAAAACCAGAAAAAAAAATAATTGAGCCATCTTTCTTTCTATTGTGTAGCTCCATACGTTACAACTCTATAAATCTATCTTCTAAATCTTCTAATTCTGAATGTCTTTACTTAGATACTCAACCTCAAGCTGCCACATAAGCAAGATAATCACATGGCAGTTTTTCACTCTCACTTTGTTTTTCAAGAGTCGGTTACTATTCCTTCATACAATGAAAGAATTGAATAAATATCCGTTTCAATTCTCTCTAAAATAAATTTTATATCCATGTAAAAAATAAAATATGATCTCTCTGTAATTAATAACATCGGCTCGGAGACTCTTCTTCTCCAATATGAAATCGTAATGCTGCTTCGACTTCTAATTAATTTAATTTATGTTGGCCAAGCAATTTAATTGCTGCTTTTATCTATATATATATATGAGTATAGCACCAAGCCACCAACCTCAGGTTTCCTGGAAGAGACACATATCACAAATTTCAATTTGTGGGCTTCTTACAGGGAACTTACCGATGATTGGGTTAACATTTCTCCAGTAACTCTCTGGTTGGGAGTATGGTGGTCCGGATCAGATTTTGATCCGGCCTTTCCAGCAGGGTGAGCGAATCTGACACTCCCGGCGGTGAATCAACGACTACGAGCTACTGGTGAAAAAGATAGGGTTTTGCAGCGAGTCCGAAATTGGCGAGGTGAGAGTACGCTTATGTTTCGTATTTGACGACGCGAATATGTAGTCGCGAAAGCAGAAGCATGAGGTGCCTGCATGTCGCCGTGGATGACCCTTGATCAGCTAACTCCGACCACCATCTCTCTACACCATCTCACACATGATCCATTGTTCCGCCGCAGAGAATCAAAATTATATACGTGCCTATTGTTTCCATTTTGAATCAACTAGGGTTTTCCTTACTTTTTAATCGGGTTGGGCTGACTTCTGGAAAAAAATAAACACTAGGCCTATTTTTTGTTTGGGTACATATATAGTATATCTATGTTTGGTTAGTTCTAAAGTATTTTTACCTTTCATGGCAAAATATATATATATATATATTTCTTTTTAGAACCACGTCCTAGATCTTTATAATATTTTTGTAAGAACTTTTCGAGCTCGTGAAATATTAGTTTCTCTTTTACGTCATCAGATGAGATGAAGAATGAACAGTTAAGCAATCCAAATAATTTATTTTCATGTTTTTAAAATTATTGTAGTTAATTTAATTTCTCCGTTAATGAACAGAAAAAGCTGAAATCAAGAACTTCTTCCTCAACGATACGATCAGTTTAGCCGGATCCGGATCCCTAATGACCACAAGTTGGTCGCTTTTTCCCATGGATTTTTTTAGTCATAATATTAGAAGTTTATTTTGATTCAAACTTGGTGAACTTTATTCATGTTATAGGAGTATTATTTGGAACAAAAGACACAACAAAGAAGTTGGTTATTTGCATTTTCTCTATTGGATTTACTTCATACATATTCCAAATTGACAAGTCACCCGCGCGCCGCGCGGGGATAGCACCCTAGTACATATACTAATTGTGCATTGTTTTTGCGGTACTCCTGAATATATTATACTTTCACTTTTTTACCGTATAAATAGGGGTTAAGAACCTATGAAAGGTCTGAACTATTACCCATGTTAACGGGAGAGGTCTGAAATTTAAAAAGTTAATAACGGATGTCTGAAATTTCAATTTTGTTGATTTGAGGTTTTCCGTCCATTTTAAGGGTTAAATTTAAAAGAATTGTGTGAAATGACATTTTTTACCCATTTTATTATTTTGTTTTATTTAATATCTTATTTAAGGAAATGTGAAATGACAATTTTACCCCTAAAGTCAAATTAAAACCACCCAACTCCGTCCACCGCCACCCGACTCCGGCCACCACCACCCGACTCCGGCCACCACCACCTCGACTCCGACGACCACCACCTCGGCTCCGGCGACCCGACTCCAGCTACCACCTCAGAAAAAACTCCGATCGGAGCTAAAAAAGCTCTCGTCGGAGCCACAGAGCTCCGATCTGGAGCTCTGTGGCTATGGTCGGGGCCACAAAGCTCCGATCGAAGCTTTTTGGCTCCGATCGGAGCCCAATCGGGGCCGGTGGCTCCGATTTGGGCCCAATCGGAGCCTTGGTAGTGGTCGCCGGAGTACAGTGGTTGTCGCCGGAGTACGGTGGTGGTCGCCGGAGTACGGTTGGTGGTCGCCGGAGTACGGTTGGTGGTCGCCGGAGTACGGTTGGTGGTCGCCGGAGTACGGTTGGTGGTCGCCGGAGCTGGGTTGGTGGAGCTGTGGTGGCATCAAGGGCATTTTGGTCTTTTCACTTCAAGCATGTGAGGGGCACACTTGATAGAAGGGCATTTTTGGAAATTTATTTTATTTTCGGTCACATGCCAAGCATGTGACCAACTTCCGTTAGTTTTAACGGAAAAAACTAACGGAGACCGCCGTTATCAACAAAACTTAAATTTCAGACCTCAGTTATTAAATTTTTAAATTTCAGACCTCTCCCGTTAACATGAGTGATAGTTCAGACCTTTCATAGGTTCTTAACCCTATAAATAAATAAATTAGGCTCACAAAATCAGTTTATTATATAATTAATCTCTAAATAATATATCTTGATCATACAAGCAGAAGCACCCAACAACATCCACAAGTTGGGGGCATTTTTAACTGCTTTTAATAATAATCTATCCTTAATAAACTCAATAATATACTATACCAAGAAATTAAGAAACAAACACAAAAAACTATGCACACGGTTGGTTTCCATGTCTTTAGCGGTCCAAGAGAATACAACATACGTGCTATGCGGTTGCAAAACCGTTATAAAAATACGATTATCCACTTTATTTACATAATCGTGACAAGGACCCGCTCCCGCATTTTCAGATCGCACTTTTTAAACCTTATAATTATAATATAATTAATAATTAATCAATGTATCTCAAAAGTAGCAATTAGTCTACATTCTACTCTTCAACTAGTAGTAAAAAAAATTGGCCAAAAAAAAAAATAATAACTAGTAGTAAAAAGTGATTCGTCTTTTACTTTTATTTTTATGTTATAAGATGACAAATTGTTATTCTTCGTATTTACTTTCTTAATGTTATAATTATTAATACGCCATTGAAGATACTTTTTTATTTTAGAAATTATATCCGTAGTATTTGTTCAATTTTTTAAGGGTTAATTAATTAACCAACTGCACCGACATGTTTTAGTCATATTGTCAAATGCACTCATATGTTTTTTTCATGTTGTTAAATGCACCGCTATGTATTGCTTTATTGGTCAATACACCTTTAGTCTAAGTTCCGTTTATTTTTGTCGTTAGTTATTCACGTGCTACTCACATGCAAACATTTTTTAATTAAAAAAATAAATGATTTTGCTAATGACAGATATACCCTCCATCATCATATTCTACGGTCGTGATGAAATTAATTACCATAAACCTAAACCTCTACAGACACGCTTTTTTGTATCGCTACTCTTCTTTAATGCGTTGTCGTGTATCTTCGTGGTTGGTCGTCTGCTACTCGCCCATTGCGGTGATTGGTCGTCGTCGCGGTGGTTGGTTGTCGTGGGTGCATTCGGGTGTTTGTGTGGCGCATATGTATTTAACTAACGGTGTTAGAGTTTCAGGTGCATTCACTAACATAGCAAAACGTATGGGTGCATTCGCTTACATGTGTTGTGCATCCAGCAACATGCAGAAACGTATGAGTACATTGAGCTAATTAACCCATATTTTTTAATCCCCTCCTAGTTTATGTATGATGAGTAATTTTTTTTATTAAATATATAAATTAGATTAACAATAATATATATATGGACCTTATATAATCGGGACGCGCTTCTTTTGTCATATTAATGTATGTTCAGGTTCACAATTGTTGCCATATGTCATGTGTCGTAAATTTTGAATCTAACAGTTCAAAAATATCGGACGACATGTAGCAAATTATGAGATAAATAAATTCTATATATATTAGAAACGTTCTTTTTTGTTTTATTTTTTCGTATTTGCCTTCTTGATTGTGATAAGCTCCCTCAAAGGAATTAATTATTCACACTCGAGTCGAGAGCTTGATCGAGTCTATTTACTCAATATGATATTTAGTATATTCGAGATCAGTTTGTGTTACCGTTTTTGTCCAACAAAATTCGACATTGTTATTTATCACTTCACTTCTTTATCGTTTATTATAGTTCTGAGTTAGAGTAGTTGAGGTTCGAGAGATATTTCATGAATTCTAATAAAATTTACGTGCCTTTTTTTTTTTGCCATGCAAAATATTTTAGTATATACTAAATATTTTGTAAAATACTAACATATTTTGCATGGCAAAAAAAAAAAAAAAAAACTAAGATACTCTATAATAAAATAAAATAAAATAAATATTTAGTTAAAACGTAATCGAAATTTCAACAGTTACATCATGCGAATTAATGCATCAAATTTAAAGATAAATAATTTTACTTAGACCTCACACTTTCACTTATTACACATATTTTCATATATCTGATCTAACGATTAAAAATTCGATTGTACTATCTAGTCAACTTAAATGTAGCAGAAAAAAAAAATAATTTCACAGAAATTAATGCAGGGTAAATTACTCTCTTAACATAATGAATGGGAAAATGATCAAAACTACTTCCAAAAGAACCACTTAGACAACACACATGAATGGAGGCACACCATTGACTTTTCCTTTGAATTGACAGTGTGTATACATTATACCCATACAAACTTATATAATTGGTAATATATATATATATATATATATATATATATATATATATATATATATATATATATATATATATATATATATATACACATGTTGAATACATTATTGACCCCCCACACGTTCACCAACCAAGAAATTTAGATCTTCTTCCACGAATATAGATACTAGATAGGGTCGCAAAATGTATATCTTGATTCTCATATCTTCTATCGATTATGTTAGTACTATTTTTTTTTTGGGGCAACTGTTTGTACTAAATTTAATTCAGCAAAATCCTCAATAGATCTTGTGGAATATAAGATCCGGTTGGGAATGTATAAATAAGGAAAATTTAATTTTGATTTGGAGCCTTAATTTTGGTTGGGAGTCTATAAATAAGGAAATTTTAATGGTTAATTGTTTGAATTAGGGATGGAAAAGAGCCAACTATTCAGTTACTAAGTTTTAATTTTTGATATTTATAAAATTATTCGGTTAATTTATTATTTTACAATGTATTTTGATAATTTTTTTACATGATTTTGAAATATAATGCGCATGTTAAAACATGTTACTAAAAAAATATCGGTTTCAAATATGTTATTTTGTTTACATACTTTTACCTATATATATATATATATTAAGGGAAAATTACATCTTTAAGCCTTAACTATCGGTATCTAACGTTTTAGAGAATTGGCTATTTTTTTAATTAGTATCCCATCATCGTCAAAGTGTGATTTATGAGTGACTCATTACTCGATTTACGTAGTTAAGAACACTAATTCTAATCAGACCTCATGCTAAACTTGGTCACATGATCTAATACGAGTGTGTGTCAGGGTCAACACACTAACTCGACCAAATGAGCCATAACAGATTTAGAGTTTTAATCAGTAAGAGTGAGCAATGAGGTTCACCTCGATATGGGCTCATCTCAGACATGGACTCCTAGATCAGGTAGGTTTGGCAAAGGCTCGCCTCAAGGGTTAATCCCCACTAGTGACCATGAGAATGAAAAGTATTCATGGCCAACACTTTACTCTTTAGGGGCTGACCCTGTGCGAGTGAGGATTAATATAGATGTGGTGCAAGCATGATACAGGTGTTGCCCTTCTGATGTGCCTCTCCAAGGACCACCACGCGAGAATAAAAATATATTACATTCGATGGCACTTGAACATTTTATGTGCATTAAGTAAAGAGTTAATATATTTTTTAATTTATTTATTTGTACAATGTGATCAAATTGTTTCTTTTATTTTTTGACGTTTAGAATATGATTTAATGGTTCAAATTTGTTTCATTTAGTCATTTATGTTTGACTCATTATTATTAAATTGTTATAAAATGATAGTTATACCCTTAACTTAAATCAATTTATGTGTTCTTCATCGTATTCTCGTGTTCTTCATTATGTTCTTTATCGAAAAATTAAAGTTTTTTTTAATGAAAAACTTATTGAATTACAAACAATACGAAAGAATATAAAGAACATGATAAGAATAAATATAGAAAGGTCATTTTGAATGTTTCATTAAAATGTAACTAAATTGTTACATTTTCAGATATAGGTAACTCAAAAGTAAACGTGTAAACTAAATGGTCATATATTATTGACAACTAAACTAATTAATGTATTAAAAAAAAAGTGTATGTGACCTGAAAAAAAAAGAAACCAGTAAAAGTAGAAAATCCGAAAATCTTAACAATTCCTTGCCAAGCCCATATAACTTATAAAACCCTCATTGGTCTTGCCTCAAGTTGGCCCATTTTCTCAGGCTATTTTATCTTGCTCACTTTCACAATTAGTTAATTACCATTTCGACCTTTTAAGTTTTATATCTATTAATTGAATATTTTCCGTTCACCTATTTTTCCAAACATAAATGGAATTATCTCCCAAATTTGAACTAATTAAATACATTTTCAAATGTCCTAATGTAACATCTAATAATTTTTTGGAATGTGGCCAAATGTCCTAATGATCAATTCCAGCATTAATTTACTTGCCAAAAACACCAACTAGACATAGTTGTTACTAAAACAAAAAAATTAAAGACTCTAAATATAACATGTTTGTTGTGAATATATTTAGTGGATGTTCAATATTACGTGTATATACCATCTTCCTTATTTAGACTTTCCTAGTATTAAATTTACTTCCTCCCCAAGTCTATGTAATCCCTATATAAGGGCTCCTATGTGTGATAATAAGATCATCTCTAAATTCTCTCTTCCATTAGCTCTATACTTTCGTAACACGTTATCAGCACGATTTGCCTCACACTTTTTATTAGCTACTCCTTAATTACATTGCTGCCGATGTCCTCTATATTATACCTAAGCAACCCTAATTATCTGGAGCACTTGCTTTCACCAATAGTCGCTGCTTTCCGATTAATATCCAAATTTGCGCCGCTCCGTGGTCCGTGAAGAATTGAGGGGTCCGGGAAATATTATTTGAGGGATCATCTTTATGTTTACCCTCAGGACAACGACATCATCATCAAAAATATGGCCATCACCATCAAACATATTATAAGAGGGAAGATTATAATTTTATTTTTTTTAACTGATATTAGGTTCTACCTATATTTTTTTTTATTTTGTATTCTAACTAATATTATGTTTACTTGTCAGCAATATGATGAATTTACTGTATACGACATCACGTTGTCGACAAGAGGATGAACATCACACCGATCACGTCGGTAATTTTTTTATTTATTTTGGTAGTATTTATATATTGAATACACATAAATGTGAAAAATTATTTCATACATAAAGTTATATATATTGATATTGCTCCACTCCCTGAAGCGAGCGTAGAGGCAAATATTACGCTCCTTGAAGTAAGCGTCACAAGTTATGATTATAACGAGGATACACTCCACTCCCTGAAGCGAGTGTTGTAGATTATGATTATAGCGATGAAAGCATCCACTCCCTGAAGTGAGTGATATAATTTATAATGACATTTTAAGAGTATAAATACAAATATGTTATAATCACCATGGTCATAGAAACAGTTGATTTTGATTTTGAAATAGATAAAATTGTTAGCATCATCATGATATCGATAAAAAAAAAGATGATGCATCTTACAAATAAAGAATGCAAAATTCAATTGATTTGGAAGAATGATAATTTTGAGAAGCGCGATGACGCTATCATAAAATTAATGATATTATGCAGCGCAAATTTTGATCATATGAAGCGCGATGACACTAGGCGAAGTGACCTATGTGAAAAGTAAAAACCTTTGCATATATTATGATTAATTATGAGATATTATGACTATGAAAAATGCATTCTTTATGAATTTCGAATCCTGAAGATCCGATATTACGATCTTGAAGATCAATAATTATGAATTTATAGTTCCCTTAATTTTTATATTTACTTTTTTTGCACTTTATTTACATATACTGTTATTTTTTTTATTGCATTACCTTTATATTTATATTTTTATTTCTTGCACTGCATTATATTTATTAAATACATATATTCTTATGTTTATTGCATTTTATTATAAAATGATCCATAAGATCAATAGTTATTCAAAAACTCAAGAATTACTACATTTAGGATCCAGAAGATCCTATAATAATTTAATGAAGTATAGATCTTCAAGTATGAAAAGTGAATCATGTAAAACATGAGTTATACATAAAGAATCCTGAAGATTCTAAGAGATCGTGAGTTATGAATAAATGATCATGAAGATCCTAGAAGATCTGGAAATGAATAAAGGATCCTAAAGATCCTAAATATATGGGACTATGAATTAACGAGATTGAAGATCCCTGAAAATCTTAAATTATGAACAGAGATCCTGAAGATCCTGAATTATTTTTATGAATGACCTGGGATCATGAAAATGAGATCTGAATATCCTAAGAGATTTTGCGATATAAACAAAAGATCATTAAAGATTTTGAGTTACAAATAAGGATCCTAATATATTGAGCTATAAATGATCCCGAAAATCATGAAATTGAGCATTTATACGAAGTTATTTATTTATTTCTTTACATTTTTTATTATTGTTATTTATATCTTACATATACATTATTATAAAGAATTGATTACTCCGCAATCATCATTATGATGACGATGAATAAAATAACAATATGCGGATTATGTTACAAGAGATACATGACATATCTCCTACGGAAATACGAAAGATATACATATCAGTTAAACCTGAAGTTTACTGATGCATTGAGGTAAACCAGAAGTTTTACCCATATAATACAATATTTGGCGTGACCGGTTACAGACCATTCCGGATCACTTAAGATGCGCAACACATTATTTGGAAGAATCTGAAGATTCTCCATAAATCATTATGATATTTGCTCTCAGGAAAATTCATTATGTGATCATCATCAACTAAGTTCTGGATAAATTTTCATAATTTATGGAAATAATAAAAGGTGAATATGGGCACGTTCACCTGCCATGTGGACCACGATATTATTTTAAAAGATGCATTACAATATGGTCGCATGTGCATTTAATTATCAAGAATTTGCAATAGCAAAATTTCCAGATTATGCAATAAAGAATGATGATGATATTGGAAGTTGATAATTATTATAAGAATTAGATAATTCTTTGTCAATATTTGCAGTTTAGCATGAATGTTACAACGAACCTCCGGTTATATAGTTAACATGCTATCAATGAGAGCAAATTGTGTACAAATGCTTGCTATTATGAAAGCAGCAATATAATTGCGCACCAAACAAATGTTAAATCACAGTTCTCCCATTACAACCAACTTTTGGTCAATAGACAAATTTCCCATATTTGAATTTTATGATGTGCGATATATATTTGAACTGCTCCACCGTAAACGCACAAATATGGGTCTAGAATGTTGGGAAAAATATGTTGTCTAAATCAATTATTTGGGAATAATGACTGATATATATTAAAGCAAGAGTTGCTGATTATTATTGATGAACAAATTTTCCCAACATTAGGGGGAGAAAAGAAGCAGCTGGCAGAAAAGAGATTGACTGATAAAAATTATTATTATCTCATTTAGATCCTCGCACAATGAGAATATGAACCTGAAGTTCAAAGAGATAAACATTTTAAGATACTGCCTATTAATTAGTGACTTTATGAGACCCAGAAAATCATAAGTCAAGTAAGTATCAGCTGCAAATGCTCCAATTTTGAAATGTCCTGATTGGACAAGTTATAATGAAAAATAACTCTCGTCTGAAGCGTGCGATATTGGTTCCAAAGAATTTTTTTTAATAAAAGAATGGAGCAAGATAAATATGGTCTTATTACGGAGGCGATTTCCCAAAAAAGGAACAGAGACATAACTAAATATGAAACCCCATAAGTGGTTCAGGTACCTGAAAGTAATTACAATAAAGAGATCTCAATGAGTTATGTCATTAACGGGAAGTGATGGAACCGTAAAATATAAAGTTGTCGACAACAGTTTTGAATATTATTCATGAGTGAAATCATAAAACAAGACGAGGAGTCGAGGATCTTGAGCTCAATATGTTAAATAAATATTATGATTGGCCAAAGTTTGAAAAGACGCAAGTATTAACATGAAAAATGCATAAGGTGGAAGCCAGTGGATACAAATTATTTCCCGCATAAATAAATTGTGTCGTAAGATATATACGCACAACCTGTGGTACAAATGTTATATGCAAAATCCTGGCATTTATTATATGGATCATTTAGTGGAAAAATCACCTTCAAATATATTATTACGTTGGCAGTACATAAAAAGTTTTGAATGCGTCCCACATATGAATTATTTATACCCTTTTTGGGTGGCTAATTTGATAGCAAAATTAAAGTGAAAATCCTAGAAGGATTGAAAATGCTAGCATGAAATTTTTCCAAGAATGTTGGATAATAAAGATATTGTACCATTTAAAATAATACAGGCAAATTATGTTATATTCTCCACAATGTATAGCTCATTTGAGCTAAGATATATCAGATGATATTATGCGAATCAAGAAAACTGATATTTTGATAAGTTGAATTGATCACGCTATAGCCGAAAGGGGCATCGCGTGAGGGGGAGAATTTAAAGATATTGAAACTCGTGAAGAGTTTATAAATACAATCAATTTATTTATGATGTTAAATTCAGACAAAATATATTGAAAGGACAAAGGTTTGGCTCGGCCTGAAGATCGACTACTTAAGAGATTGAAAATAATCTTGTCCTATAAAAAAAAATGTCTTGAAGCTAGTTTGCATAGATAAACACATTTATTGAGTACCTTAATGATTGTAAGAATTCCATGAGTTTAATATCATGATGAATCAAGACCTAAATTAATTTGCTACACAAATGTAAGTTATAACATGGAAGTGCACAATTTTCAAATGTAGCATTATATTGTGTATATATATATATATATATATATGAAGATAATGCAGGTCATATAGCTCGAGTTGAAGATTGTTATATCAAAGGAGACATACAAAACACATTCGTCTCAAGTTATTCTTCATCCAACGAATTTGTTCATATGACTATCTAGCGGATCTTTTCAAGGAGGCTTTATCGACTGCGACATCTGGAATATTGGCGAACATGATTGGATTGCGTCGACTTAATGAAATTACGATATGTCAACATCAGGGGGAGAATCTACACCGCTGCACTCTTTTTCCCTTAACCAAGGTTTTGTCCCATCGGGTTTTCCTGGTAAGGTTTTTAACGAGGCAGCTTACAAAAGGGATCCATAATTGTGTACTCTTTTTCCTTCACTAGATTTTTATCCCAATGGGTTTTTTTTCTAGTAAGGTTTTAACGAGGCACAATTCCCTTATGAACATCCAAGGGGGAGTGTTGTGAATATATTTAGTGGATGTTCAATATTACGTGTATATACCATCTTCCTTATTTAGACTTTCCTAGTATTAAATTTACTTCCTCCCCAAGTCTATGTAATCCCTATATAAGGGCTCCTATGTGTGATAATAAGATCATCTCTAAATTCTCTCTTCCATTAGCTCTATACTTTCGTAACAATGTTAATATATTTCTCAGGAATTTTAGCCAACTTTTTAAGAAATGTACCCAAAGTTATGATTATAACGGGTCAGGCACAACATGGGTACAAAAGTTATACAGCATCATTTGCAATGGTTGGGGACGAGTATCAGGTAGCTAGCCCATAATATAATCAGCAGGTCCAAAATTGAGGGGTCTATATTGACAAGTTGATGTATGTAAGCCCATACGTGGTTCCCAAATAAAATTCATAGGTAAATAACAACAAATAATATAACATTGAATGATGTTAGAAATTAATCAGTCAACAAACAGTTGAATTTTCTGTCAAGGTAGTATTAGGTGGTGTGTTAATAAAGTAAATAAGTACAAAACACTATAAATTCATCGGTAGATCGAATCGTTTGACTTTGATATTGATTTTTTTCCACTTATATATGTATATGACATAATATTTGACATTTATGTCAAATGATATATCCGTCTTTAAAATTTGTTAATCAAAAAGTCTTTAAAATTTGATATTTAGTATTCCAGTTATTAAATTGATTAATTTCAAATTTTTTTTTTCCTAGTTATTTGCTCACTTAAGAAAATCTAAGCTACCTATTTGTCCGAAAAGAGACATGCGCTAGCATTTTATTCGCTGACTAAAACGTGAGCTAACATTTTGATAATTAACCCTATTTTTTAAGGGAATAAACCTAAAATAAGATCAACAGATCACACTTCAAAAAGTGGAAAAATAACATGTTGGTTTATACCAATTTTAAACATAAAATTAAGTTAGAAAGTAAAAATCAACCAATCTAATAGTTAAAGTTAACTAAATATCAACATTTTAAATAGGGCTAATATGTCTTTTGGTCCATGATGTTTGACCACTTTAGAGGTTTTGGTCTATGATATTTTTTTTTCCTAGTTTTGGTACCATATGTTTGCATATTTTTCTAGTTTTGGTCCGACCGTTACATTCCGTCCATTTTTTCCGTTCAGTGACAAGTGCAAGTGATCCACCCTAAACTTTCAATTTTGGGGGAATCGACCCATTGAACTAGGTTTAGGGTGTCAATTCCCCCAAATTTGAACAAAATTGAAAGTTTAGGGTGGATCACGTGACTTGCACATGTCACTTAACGGAAAAAATGGACAGAATGTAACAGTCGGACCAAAAGTAAATAAATCTGCAAACATATGGTACCAAAACTAGGTAAAAAAAACATCATTGATCAAAACTCAAAAGTGGTCAAACATAGGCTTGTCAACGGGTCACAACCCGTGACCCGCGACCCGCGACCCGCGGGTCACGAACGACCCCGACCCGTGATTGACCCGGGGGTCACCACGGGTCAAGGTCGTAAACCCGTACTCGGGTTGACCAGCAACCCGGGTCAAGCAATGCAGCTGCAGATACCAACAACCTGAGACCACTTGGTTTAATGAGAAAGAGAAACAACTGACACCCTAAATCTAAAACTGAATCGAGGTACCAACTAAATCAATTCTAAAGGTAAAAGACAGAGTTTCATTTCTTGGTGCTTCATTAAGGGAAACGAGCATACGTACAGAAGAAGTTGAGGTTTGTTTCTCTGTAAATACTAAATAGTGTGTACTCCAATAACTGTCTGCAGTTCGGACTTCCACCCTCTCATTACCAACCAAAATAAAGACTTCAACTATCTCCAATCTCCAAACAGAGTCAAGCAATGCAACACCAGGCATACAAGTAACACTAACAACATTTTTAACAACAGTGCAATTCCAAAATCCAATATTCCAATAACAAAAATCTACGAAAATGCAATACTAACATAGGATTTAGAATTAACTTAGGATTTAGGAATTAGAATTTAGGTATAAAATTTATTAAAAAAAAAAAAAAAAAGAAGAAAAAAAAACTGATCTAAACGAGTCACGGGCCGAGTACGGGTCATAACTACAAACCCGTACCCGGCCCGCACTCAACGGGTCATTTACGGGTCACCCGGTAAATGACCCGTTAGTGTGATTAGGGTCACCCTTACCCGACCCGTGAACGGGTCATTTGCGGGTCGTTTGCGGGTCACGGGTAAAATTAACAGGCCTAGTCAAACATCATAGAACAAAAGACATATTAACTCTTTTAAATATCTAGAACGCCGACAAGCAACAAGGGTATATATTATTGATACAATTTTAGTTTCTTAACATTTAATATTAACTGAAAAGGTTAAGAAATTAACATAATCTTGTGAGTTTATAAACTTAAAAGAGTATAAATGAATACCGAAACATAAATATATTATTTACTAATTATAATCAAGAGGGACCAAACCATTTATAGAAAAAAATAATATAAGATAAGACAGTAATGAACATAAAGAGGTAAACAAGAAAAACAAGACGAATAGCAATTATACAAGAGTTGAATATCCACTACATAATATGTAATCAAGTAAAAAAAAAAAAAACGAGGGAGCAAATATTATAAGAAGCATGGGGAATATAAATTGCTTCTTCTACTTGACTCAATTAGTGACCACCGACCATCATAGTTACAGAAGCCTGCGGTGATGGTTTTGGTAGAACGGTGAACGCCAGTATTGAGCTCACGGCGGCAGCAACCGCACCCATCATAAACGCCGGTATGTTTCCGCCACCGCCCAGTTTGTCTAAGTAACCACTAACCACCGACACGATCATCTGTTATTTATATATCCAAAATATATATCAGTCATCTGTTATATATATCCAGAAAGTATATATCAACTTTTTAATAATATATAAATAGTAAGCTACTGAGAAAGAAATTCAAAAAATAGGTAATTTAAGCAAATGAATTACCTGAGGGATCACAATAGACAAGTTGAGAAGACCCAGTGAAAGACCTATTATAAGATGTATATGTTGTTTATTAGTTTTAGTAACAATAAAATAATACTCATATAAAAACAGGTATTAAAAGGTGTAGGTTTCCGTTCCAATTTAATAAGAGCATTTGCAGTGATTTTATATATTTGTATACTTTAAAATTGCGTGTATATATTAAATAATTAGTTAAAAGATATTTATTCTATAATAGTTTTATTAAACTATATTAAATAAATATATTTCTAACAATCTACAATAATCGATAAGATTTAATTATGAAATAAATCAACTTTAATATAGTGATGGCTAAAATTTAAGGTATATATTATGAAAAACATACGAGTTCTACTTTGAAGGAATAAAACATAGGTAAAATCAAATTATTATAACATATTTTTATTTATTTTACATAAAAAAAGAAAAAAAAACTAAACGCATGTTTAAAAAATATTATGTAATATCATTTTGGATACTAGTAATCTACTACATAAAAATAAAATATCTATATGATTTATAAATAGTAACACAGTTGATCTTACTAAATTATCTAAATTTAAATATGTTACATATACCTTGGCCGGTACCGCTGCTGGTACTGGAATATATTGATGCCAAAGCGAATGGGACACTGAAATTCACCTGAAAAATTGATATAATTTTATAATATAAGCAACTTTTATTTTAAAAACTATAATATAATTTATTTTCAATTAACGTTATCGTTTAAATATAATATAGGGATAGTAAAATTACCGCAAGTGGAATACCCAGGAGTGAGAAGATAGCAATGGTGTAACCCTTAATATTGGACGGCGGGGAAACGAGGCCGTGGATTTTCCTCCAGTTCTCGGCGGCTTTGGTCACCGGCACCGTCAGAACCAAGCAGGTGGCCAATAAAATGTTCACGACACCCCAGAAAGATTTCAAGCTCTTGGCCCAATTCGAAACCTGCTCCAAAATCATAATGAGGAGAGAGAAGAAACCAAGAACAACGGAATTTAGCAACAGTCCCATCGCTCCGACGCGAACTCCGATATCGTAAATATCCTTCTCCTTCGCATCACCCTGCGGCTTCCCGCCGTAAACCTGAGATCCGACCCAGTCGGTGTCGTAGAGCAGGAACGGGAACCACCCGATCCAGTTCAGCGCCGTCACGAGGAACAGCAGCCACATTGACCTTTCGAGCTTCTTAATCGACTTTCCGAACTGCCGGACGAAGTTAAAGAAGCCGGAATCGGTGGTGGTTTCGGTGAAGGGAGTTTCTTTCACTAGGATGACAGCGACGGTGGTGACGGCGAGGAGGATAATGATGTCGAAGATGAAGCATGTCTTGAGGTTGGCGCAGTAGACGTCGCAAGCCACCGTGGTGGTGAAAGGGAGGCTCTTGTGGAGGTCCTTGATCGTTCCGGCGCCGTAGCCGAGGACGTTGCCGAGGGCCATGAAGAAGGCGAAGGAGTAGTTGCCGTACCGGATCATCTGCTGGTCACCGCCGGAGAGATCCGCCAGAAAAGCCCTGAAACGACAAAGATTAATTATTTATACAGAATAGAATAATATAATAACGTGGAAATAGAAAACGACGGCGGCGCGTGACGTGGACTAACCGACAAGGGCCTTGAAGCATGTTATTAGCAACGTCCAAGATCCAGAACCCGAGGACGAATATGGCGACTGCCCATGGCTTCGTCTCTTTGTCGAGTCGGTCGCCAAATCGATGGCCGATGTCGGCGGCGAAGCCGATCAAGAACACGGCGATGACGACAAACCCGGCTCCGGAGACTATGAACGGCCGGCGGCGGCCGAACTTGGATTTGCAGTGGTCGCTGAAGTGGCCGACGATGGGCTGAACGATGAGGCCGGAGATGGGGCCGCAGAGCCAGATGAAGGACGCCGCCGCGTGGGGGACGCCGAGCTGCTGCACGTAAGGCGTGAGGAGAGAAAGCTGTAGGGCCCAGCCGAACTGAATTCCGCCGGCGATCGAGGCCACCACGATGAGCTGCCACAGGCGGCGCGGCGGTTCTGCGTCTATCTTATTCGAAGTGTAACCGCCTTCGATTTCCATTGCCATGACGTTACAGTGAGAATGTACAGAGAAAGATTATAGCAGAGGATAAGGATGGATAACGAAAGAGAGGGTTTGTGGAAAACTGTGGAAGAGGTTGAGTCAATTTATAGATTAATTCGTGCCCTAATTTGGATACTTTATCGTTTTCGGAAACAATATATTGACTATTATTGATTTGTCATAATGTTACAAATTTTCGTAGGTTATTTATTAATTAATTAAATGAATGTAATAATGATCAAGTTAATTGTTTATATTTAGCATATTTAATCTTTCCCATAAAAATCGTAAAGTTAGAGATATGTTCAGAAACTGGATTTTAGATTAACTTTGAGATCAGAAGATAAGATAAAAAGAAAATGTTCATATTCTGATATTAAATAATATAATAATTAACACTATTCATTTATAAAATAACACAATTAATTAAATTTAATATACATGATGATTATTTTTTGATATTTTATTTTGGGTAATCGCAAAATTAAATAGTTCTTTGAAAATTTGGACAAACTGCTAGCTAAATATTTTTTTAAGAATACCGACTTGTGTTTTGGACAATTTACTAGATTATGTTTTATGGACAATTTGCTAACTTGAGTTTTCATTTGAGAACATTTACTAGCTAACAATTTGTCAACAAAAAAAAAACAAATTGTCAATAAAAAAAAAACAAATTGTCAATAAGTGAAACATAAGCTTACAAATTGTTCACGGAGAAAAAAGTATAAAACAAAAAAAACTTCAGCTAGCAATACGTCTACAAAGAGAAACTTCAGTTAGTAAACTGTTCAAAAAAAAAATTCACCTAAAAATTTTTATGAGTGTTCAAAAATGAATTAATAATGTAATATTTATCCATTTTTTTATGCGGGTATCTTTTTGAATCACATACATATATGTTACTTGCGACTAAGCGTGGTGTCACTCAACTTTCGATGAAGTGTACTTATGTCGTGTAATTATTCTCAATTTAGGTTTTTAAAGTCTTACTTTTCCCATGAATTTTTTTTTATAATAATTATCTGTCACTGTACATGTACATTACTACTCATTAATCTGAGTGTTAAACGGAATTTAACATATATATATATGAGAACATAAGTTGTATATTATTAATTTACTTCTACGCTTATTTATTTTATTAAAAATAATAATACAAACTGTAAAACATACACATCTTATTATATGTATCATATATTAAAAAAAATGATATATATTTTCATATAAAAATAAGAGTATAATATAAAAAATTATAACTTTTAATATCCACAGTGGTATTACATAAGGATTACGTAAACGTGTGTCCTACATGTTTATTTATGCAAAGTGAAAAAAAAAACTCTCTACAGTGTGGTTTTACATAGCAGTCCTTAAAAATGGGACCCACATGTAAATTTGTGTTTTTACAGAAAGCATTCCTTATTATAAATTATATAATGTATACTATTTATCGTAGATAAAAGTAAAGAAAATATTAATAGACATTACAATCGTAAAATAATATTAATTAAAGATGACGTGAAATTCTCTGGATAGATTCCGACCATATTACGCACAAGTCCAACTTGACCTCCCGTCAAGTAGCAGTAGTGCGCGTCCACCCGGGACGAAAGCATCAAACATGAGGCCTAGATTCCAGTCGACAACGACTTTCAACAGGGAAAGGGACACGTCAGAACAACCTGACATCATTACCTCTCGATGACAAGATTTGGATTGCAACTTTCCAAAATCATATTCCAACCGCGGAGCCAAAGGAGGAGATAGGAGTCAAACTCTGATCCAGACAGCTCATTGGGAAAAGTGAAAGGAAATAACAAGCCCTAAATTAAATACCTAATAGCAACAACTCAACCACCGAAGACAGACTCAGGTTGGCGATGCCCTGGTCAAGTAAGAGGACAACTCATTTACCTCAAAAGAGAAATTTCGCCTATTAAATAACCCAAAGGATTGAGATAACACAATTCTTGCTTAATAGCAGGATTGAAATTATAAGGGAATAAGATATATTATAGATAAATATATCTTATTATATTTAGATAAATATATCTAGATTAGGAATAGATATATTCTTAGTATATTATCAGATTATGTTTCTTATTATATTGCTATAGATATAGTCTTGTATCTATATATATAGGTACATGTACTCAACCCTAAATAAGATCAATAATACAATTATCATTCTTCTATATGGTATCGGAGCCTTTCTAACTCCAACGAGTACAACTTACAAGCCGTCGCCCACCATTGCCGCTGTCCAGGGGCGGTCGGCACCGCCGTCAACTATGAAGATGTCATGCCGCCCGCCCCCTGGCCAATTCTAATTTTAGTTTTTTTTTTTTTTCTTTCTTTTCTAATAAGACAATAAATCCCTGCTTCCGTATCGACGATTTCTGCACCGATCTTTTGGTACCCGCTCCAGCTAGCGTATTTTTTTTTTTTATCGGCCCGTGCTCATGGCGGTATTTCTATCTACCAGCATCCTCGATCCTACTAGCTCCAACGAGCGAAAGTATCTGATCGCTACACCTGAGGACTCTTCCGTGGCTCCGTGACTAGCTTCAAGCTTTCTGATTGAGACTTGCTGCCTTTTTGCTGCCTTTTTGTTGGAATTAAGAGGTTTGCTCCAACAAGCAAATTCACCTCCGTCGTTTGCTTATCGTTCACCAACGTGAACATCGTGACCAGCAGCATCCTGACCGACTGGACTTCTCCGGGTCTCCGCCATTGCCGACTGGACCTCCGGGCTACCGCCGTGCCGACTGGATGGATATTTCCGGGCTACCGCCGTGCCGACTGGACATCTCCGGGCTTCCGCCGTTGCCGATTGAACCTCTTCGGGCATCCTCCGATGAAGACTGGACTATTGGGGCATTCATTAATATTCTTCATATCAAGATCAGCATTCTTGTCAGAACGTCCGTTTTGCGGGGGCGTATAAGGGAATAAGATATATTATAGATAAATATATCTTATTATATTTAGATAAATATATCTAGATTAGGAATAGATATATTCTTAGTATATTATCAGATTATGTTTCTTATTATATTGCTATAGATATAGTCTTGTATCTATATATATAAGTACATGTACTCAACTCTAAATAAGATCAATAATACAATTCTCATTCTTCTATAGAAATGTGCGCAGAGAGTCGCGTATGCCGCGGAGGTATTACTCTTCTTAACCAACATCGATTGCTTGCTTTCTCGAGCTTCTCCAACCAGTCGACTAGCCTGGTCTCTCCCACTTCATTCCAGATTCCTCTAACTTAGGCCTTCCTTCTTGGACTCTTGAGTGAACCGTGTATGATAGTTTGTAGCATCTTGTGCCTATTGGAAAAGAGGCTGGTCAATGTCAAAATAACGGATTTTTACTTCTATCTCTGAGGGGCCATCATTGTGTCTAAAAAATTATATCATAATTAAAAGTAATAATGTTTTTTTTTTTTTTTGGCCAAGTAAAAGTAATAATGTTCAATTTGATTTTTGATATACATATGTATCGTAATGATTTGGATGAAAACCAAATATTGGATATTATTGCCAAAGTTTTTTGGTCAACATAAAAACAAAATTGGCCAACAATTATTATTGCCAAGTTAATGCTCCTATTTCCAAAGAAATATTAGCGCTAACTTTTAAGTTAGGATAAGACCAAGAAAAACAAAATTTATCCTATCCGATAGGGGCAGATATACGGAAAATTATCGAATTCGTTACACGGTTAGATAGGGTGTACGTATTCTTTTTTGTGTATCAATTATTTTTAAAAATCCATTCACTAAAAATATACGTACACCTTTTACTTGTGATAAATTACCTAATTGGTGTTTTGTGTTATTCCTAAAAATGCATCCATTTCTTGGAAATTAATTAATGTGGTCTCCTTTATTGCAATCTTGACTTTCCTTACAGACAAATTTAAAAGGACATTTCGTTTCTTTCTATTTACTATAGTCTTTTTTTCCATTTATTTATTTTTTTTATTATTATAGTCCGAATATCGTCTTCATCATTTTGCTAGCTTAAATTTGGGTGCACCACGTTTTATAAAATTTGGATAATTCCAGAAAAAAAATCGGATAATACAGGCAATAATATACAAACCAATCCATTTTTTATTAATAAGCTTTTGACTAAGATTGGGACAAATTTTTCAAATTGTTCCTATAATAGAAATCAATAACAAACGTATTAATAGTTAATTAATAATAAATACACTCTATAATTCAATACCCTTTCGGATTTTCCTTACTTAAAAACCAATACTCTGTTGGATTTTCATATAAGAATACTTAATTACCGAATCTTTCTATCATGCTCCAAGAGCACCATGCTTTTGATATTTTTTTTGTATTTTTCTATTGCCCTAAATGTGAACCCCAGAGAAAAATTGATATTATTAATAATATGATGCAAATATTACGTGTGGCTAAAAAATTTCATATTTTTCATACTTTTATAATTTTACATATGTTACAATTAAGTTCACTCTAGTAATAAAAAAAAAACCAAAAGCATGGTGCTCTTGGAGCATGGTAGAAAAATCTGTAAATACCCTACTAAGTTTAATTTTTAATTTTTTTTTTTTTTGCAAATTTACATATTCAAATTACAAGCCTTTTATATATATATATATATATATATATATATATATATATATTCTATTTTAAAATAATAATGTCGATTTTTTTAGGAAAATAAAAATATTTTAAAAAAGTTCACATATGTATTGAAAACATAACTTAATAGGGTATTTAAACCCTAATTATTCTTATAAGAAAACCCAACAGGGTGTTGAGTTTTGAAATAAGAAAATCCGAGATGGTGTTAAGATTCAGGGTGTTTTTATAATTAATTTTTCTGAAATAGTACATTTGTTATTAGTTTCTATTATAGGGGTAATTTAGAAAAAAGAATCTAAGATTGGCCCCAAAAAAAATAAACTCATTAATGCTTCAACTCTAAGAGATCGCACTCACATGGATCCAGATTACTTGTCTCACTATTTATGTCCTAAATCGTGCTTTGTCGTTGTAATTTTAACACGCGTACTTGATGTAATTAATTTTATAGTTTTTTTCTTCTAAAAACCTATTATGATTGTGAACCTTATAGGAAAATATTAAATATAAGGACATGTATCAAGATCATAACAGTGAGATACGATATGGAGTAAGAAAAGTGGGGCAGGTGATCTGAATCCACTCACAGTCGTCCTTAAACTAGACGTACCGAGCTTGAGTGAGAGAATTAAATTAAAAAAAATACTTATTTTCATAAGTTTTAACTAATTTAATACTAATAATATAGATATTGTTAATTTAGAAATATAAATACATTTTAATATCTATGCATATATTCATTTCAATCTATTTCTTTTATTATATTATATTATTATATATTATAATATAATTATATATTATTTACTTTTATTTACAAATTGTAGGACGCCCCATATCACAGTAAACCATCACCACATCCCTCATGGTTTCATAATCAAACTCAATTTCTTTAAACCTACCAAGTGGTTTAACTGCTCCATTGAACAAAACTGTCCCCTCATGATCTACCCATGAACCCTTACACCAAACACTGAACAGGTAACACCGTACATCCTTTGATCTTTCCACTACAACACAATCAAACAGAGAATGCTTTAAAACAAAACCTTACAACAGTGGTACTAAATCAACACAACATTATAAAAACAGTGGTACTAAATCAACACAACATTACAAAAATTAGTCACTCATGCAAAATCAAGCAATTTTAGTACCAAACCATCAGAATTGAACACTTAAGTTAAAACAACACAAATCACTACCAGTACCAACACACATCAGTCTTCATATCAGTAGTTTTTTGGGTTTCGGGTTTGAACGATGACATTATACTACAAGCAGACAACAAACAACTAGATGGTCCAAATCAAACCCCCATAACTCATATCTTGCTTAAGGAAAGAGAACATGCAATTTGGCCAATACCCTAGAATTTCAACTAAATTTCCACCACAGATGGGAATAAAAACCTTACATTGGCTTAAGTTTGAAACTTTTCCCGACGATCCTGTAGGTGACACCATTATAGGGAAAATCTTCACTTCAAACGTGAAGATAACAACGGAACGCAATGACACAGACCACACCTCTGCTTGAACACGGTCACGACGGAGACAACTTCTTGACGGCAAAACAAGAGAGCAATAGAACGAGTCGTCGCTTGGACTTCTCTCAAGACGAAGACCTCCCTCTCCAAGACTTACCTCTCTGCAAGCTTCGTTTGGAGTCTGAAGAATAAGGTGATTCGATTGTGGAGGGAAGTTAAGTGAAATGAGGGTAGGGGCAATTGGGTTATAGCAGGTGGCGAAATTCGTAAAAAAAAAAAAAGGAACGTCACGTGCACATCACATGGGATTTAACGGTGGTTTTGGACGGTAAGTTAACAGATGTATTAAAAAGGTACAAACTGAAAAACGTTGGTATCAGAAGTGTACAAAAAAAAAGATCCGGTACCAAAAGTGGATTTTGGTCAAAGAAGTGGTACCAAACGAACCCTTATCCCAACACATGGTGGGCAATTTAGTTCAAGCATTTTCAAGGCTAATTTTAGCTCAAATCAAGATTATTAAAGGTCTAGACAAACCTTGAAATTGGACTCACCAACACGAGCTCCACGCGCCGCCGTGAAAACCACCGCGAACCGGCGCGAAAAATCCATCGTCGCCGGAAACCTGTCGCGCCGCCGTCCGCCGCCGAAGTCGCCTCGTCGCTTCCGCCTATGACGTCTCATGCGCCGCCCCGAGCCACCATCGTGGCTGCCTCACCGGATTTGTGTGTGGGTGTGGCCGGCCGATGCTTTCTTGATCACTAAGAATGTTTGGAGACCACTATTATGGTTAAGTATGGAGACTAAGCAAGGAGATGATCTCATCTCACACTCTTGTTTGTACTTATGGGTAAATATTACCTCCTCTCTATTTTTTCTAACTCCTTAAGTGCACACTCTAGTGCTTACACGTGTTTACATATACACACTCTCATTTACACGCGCACGTGACCATTCTTGCATTTTTGCATACCCATGATTTATTTATGTTTACATCAATGATTAAATCCATGGTCCATATTTTTATCATCACACGATTAATTTCATCATTTTATTATTACCAACATGTTGTTGCATTACACGTGTCTACTTACTTACACGTGTCTGACACGTCCACGCGCACGCTAACGTCCACGTCTATGATTACGCATATTTACAACTACTTACATATATTTATTATAAATGCATACAGGATGCACTAACCTTGTCAACAGATAGATATATACTCGCCCGAAAATTTAAAGATAGGCGATATCAAAGCCCGCGTGGCCGACTATCAGTACGACAACCCCTGAGGTCAGTGCCAGTCCTAAATTAGGCATTTATCCTATCTTAAAATAGAGTCAAGTAAGGGTCAAGCCATTACTTGACTCAGGGGCAATAGATGGATATATGCCCAATTCGGGTTTGTATTTATATTTTGGACCGCACAAACACATCAAACCCACGAAAACGGATCGAAACGCTAAACCCGCGACTTGAAACGGTTCGAACATGCAACACGCGCGTCCGACCCGGACTCGTCCGGATTGCCGCCCTTGACGCGCGTATTTTGCCAACGTGTTTTTACACTAAGTCCGAGTTTCCCGATAGCCAACCTTGATTAAACCCGACTCTGGTTCACAATTTTCTATTAAACCGGAGTCGAACAACACAAAACCGGGTTTGGGTCCAAGAGCCCCTATATATTCGAATCTTGACCGCCCATTTCATTTTTAACTTGTTGGGAGATTGGCTTAGGAGCTCTTACTTCTCTCTAGATTCTCATTGAAGTATCAGAGATGGTTCAACTAGCACTGTTGCGTCCAAATCCAACCAAGGGGGGTCGGACTCTTCGACTCGTCGGGTAATGATCGTCGGGTTGGTTGGCAGTGCACACTTCTGGCTTTGCGCGGACTCTGCTATGTGCACTCCTAGCTTCACGTACTCCGCTCCTGCAAGAAGGGCAATAACCAGCACAGAGAGGGGGCGTGGTGCCGGTTGAGCCCTCTCCGATGCTTAAATGAGAGTCTAGAGAGAGAAAGATAGAGATGTCATAGCTCCAAAGCCAATATCTTCAGAATATGTCCTCAAATGGAAGGCCAAGGTCCCCTATTTATAGGCAACCTTAGAACCGAACCCGGTTTTTGTGCGATTCGGCGTCAGTTTTAAAGGAAGATAGGAACCGTTGTCTGGTTTAGTTAAGTTTGGCTTTGGGAGTCTCCTCGCTTGGTGTACGTAAGTAAGGTAGCGCGCTGTACCTGGATGGCAGTCTGAACCTCGTCGGAATTAGGCAATTCGACGGGGTTCGAATTGCCCGTGGACAATCCGGGCCGTCCGAGTTGCTTAAGAACAACCCGGACGGTCCGGATTGCCAGCAATCCGGAGGTCCGGTCCGGACGCGCATGCCGCGCTTCCGGACTGTTTTTGGTCCCCGGGTGACGTGTTTGGATCCGTTATGTGATTTTTGACGGGTTTATGAAGTCCGGAATGTAAATACGAACCTGAATTGAGCAGATATCCATCAAGCACCACCCCTCCCCCCCTCTTCGCGTGCTAGTTATTGCCCCGTGTGCAGGTTTGGAAAGGAAGCGCGGAGCAGACAACGCGGACTTGAAGACCTTGCGCAACACAGAACCCGTAAATTCGACAACTCGTTATCTCGCACGGGTCAGATCGAAACACTCACGTTTTAAAACTTGGACAAATTGTTAGCTGGATAATTTTTTTAAGAATACTTGGACAAATTGTTAGCTCAAGTTTGAGACGCTCAGACAATTATTAATTAGACTTTTGTTTTAGACAATTTTCTAACTCATTTAGTCCGTGGATAATTTACTAACTAACAATATGTTCATAAGTTAAACACGAGCTAGAAAAATTGTCCGAAAAGTAAAACTGTATAATTTCTTTTATTAACGATTTATCTACGAGCGAAACCTAAGTTAATAATTTGTCCAAAAAGAAACTTAATTAGAAACTAACAATTTGATAACTATCTATTTATTTTTTGGTAATATATATTTTTAATTATATATATATATGTTACTTGGACAAAGGATTCAGTGTTGTCACTCAACTTTTGTACTTTTGTCTATTGTCTATATATATATATAAGTGTAATTATTCTCTAAGTTAGGTTTGCAAAGTCTTACATTCCCATGGAAAATTCATTTATTGCCTCCCTAAAGTAAATTCCTAGCTTCGTCAGTATACATTTTAACGTAAATAAGAAAGAGAACATATGTTAAAAAATAGGGGATGGCTAAAATGCAGTCGAGTTTATTTAAACTTGATTTCTCAGCCGTTAGATCATGAGAGAGAATCAATCATAATTAATGAGAGATAAAAAATGTTTCTTAGACATATATAATCTAATGGCTGAGAAATCGAATTTAAATAAACTCGAATTTATTTTAGCCAAACCCAAATATTTATTAATTTACTTATGCGCTTATTTATTATTAAACATAATAATATAAACTACATAACATAAATGTTTTATAATATGTGGTATCATATATTTAAAAAAAAAATCATATATATATATATTTATATAAAAATAAGTGTATAACATTAAAAAAGTTACCTTTTTAATTATGATATTTAAATTATATAATGTATACTATATGTCATAGATAAAAGTAAAAGAAAAATATTTATAGACATTAAAATCGTATAATAATATTAATTAATAACGTGAAATTTTTTAGTGCGTCTAAAAAAATCATAATATAAGTAATAACGTTCTATTTAATTTTTTATATTCATGTATGGTAATAATTTGGATGAAAACCAAAATATTGGATTATATATTATTGCCAAGTTTTTTTTTTGTCAACATAAAAAAAAAATTTGGCCAACAATTATTATTGCCAAGTTAATGCTCCTATTTTCTAAGAGCATCTACAATGGTTTTACATAAATTGTATTCTTTAAAGTTGCCACGTAGACATTTATGTACATTTTAAGTAATACGTAAATTTAAGACACACGTAAAAAATATTTTTTCTGCAATCGTATTACTTAAACATATTCCTTAAATATATTTTATTATTAAATTTTCCAACAACCACCAATAAGATATTAGCATTAATTATAAAATGAATTAATTTATAATAAAAAATTGGTTACGTAATACATAGTGTATTACTTAAATTTAAGGAATACTTTATGTAAAATATAAATTTACGTGTGAGTCACATCTTTAATGAATGCTATGTAAAACCAATGTAGATAGTTTTTATTGCTTTATTTAAATAAACATGTAGGACCCACGTTTACGTAATCTTTACGTAATACCATTGTGGATGCTCTAACGATATATTAGCGCTAACTTTTAAGTTAGGATAAGACCAAAAATAGTTTTTTTTTTTTTTTTAACAGGGAAGATAAGTTTATGGGTGTTTTGTGTTAATCCTAAAAATGCATGCATTTCTAGGAAATTAATTAATGTGGTCTCCTTTATTGCACTCT
The DNA here is from genome assembly GCA_036873135.1 of Clarkia xantiana subsp. parviflora. NCBI lineage: Eukaryota > Viridiplantae > Streptophyta > Magnoliopsida > Myrtales > Onagraceae > Clarkia > Clarkia xantiana. Next base: position 7,426,520 of record JAPTYO010000010.1, on the reverse strand, counting down.
TGACTTTCCTTACAGCCAAATCTCCATTTGTAAATTTAGAAAGACATTTCGTTTCTTTCTATTTATTATAGTCTGTATATCGTCTTTCTTTTTTTCCCAAGATATATCGTCTTTACTTAGCTTAAATATGGGTGCAACACGTTTTATAAAATTTGGATAATTCTGACCAGAAAAAAAATAAAAAAAAAATCGGATAATAGAATATTTTATTAGGGTTTAGGGTAGAAAAAGTGAAAAAAAAAGTGAGACAGATGATTTGAATCCCACACAAAGTCCTTAAACTAAATGTTCCGTGCTCGAGTGAGATAATTAAATTAAATAAAATAGTTTTTCATAATTTTTAACTAAATTAAAACTAATAATATAGATAAATGTTTTTTTTTATCAGAATATGGATATTTTTAATTTAGAAAAATATATTTATTAAGTATATAATAAAATATCTATCTATCTATTATAATCTATCTATAACTATTATAAAGGTAAGCTGTGGCCTCACCACGAAAAGGTGGCAACATAAACAAATAACCACCTTCACCAAAACGTATGTAGGCATCGGTTCGGCCAATAGTAGACAAATTAACACCGCTTAGGTTAGGGTAATAATTAAGGGTTAAGAACACAATAGGGGCCTGAATGTTTGCTCATATTGTCAAAAGGGGTCTGAATTGAAAAAACGTATTATTTAGGGCCTGAATTTTGAGTTTTGTGTATAAGTGAGGTCTCCGTCTATTTTTTCCTGTTAAAAGTGACGGAAAGTGGTCACATGCTTGACATGTGACCAAAAATAATTTGAAAACCCGAAAATGCCATTTGACCAAAGTGTGTCTCTCATATATTTGACCTAAAATGACGAAAATACCTTTAAGCCACCACAGCTCCGGCGACCACCACCACCCGACTCCGGCGACCACCACCGGCGACCACCACCGGCCTCCGGCGACCACCACCGACCTCCAGCGACCACCACCGACCTCCGGCGACGACCGAAAAGCTCCGATCGGAGCTTCTTTGGCTCCAATTGGAGCTTTTTTGGCTCCGATCGGAGCTTCGGAGCTCCAATCGGAGCTTTTTTGGCTCTGATCGGAGGCCGGTGGTGGTCGCCGGAGCCGGGTGGTGGTCGCCGGGCGGTGGCCTTAAGGGCATAATTAGTGTGTAGGGGTATTTTAGACATTTTATATTTTATTAATTAAATTGATAAATTGTATAATAATTACAAAATGGTATTTTTGTCTTTTCACGTGGTTCTGTTAGATTTAACAGAAAATTTGGACGGAGACTTGAAAAAACACAAAACTCAAAATTCAGGCCCTTAATAATACGTTTTTTCAATTCAGACCCCTTTTGGCAACATGGGCAAACATTCAGACCCCTATTGTGTTCTTAGTAGCAAACTCATAACTCACAGTTGTAGAAGTCATTCATTTGTGAAGGACTTCTACAACTTGTCAATTATCATGTTAGGGAAGTGATATTCAGTCTCTTTTAGGGAATAAAATAAGAAGATTCATGCAACCTCAGTTAGTAAGAGCACAAAAGAAAAACAGAGGGTACGTACGTGAACCTTTCATCTATGTTCATGCAATCTTTTCCTAATTTTTTGTGAAAATTAAACTAAATCCCTTTAAACTTGGAATAGTCTTTTAGGTATATGTTAAGATGCTAGAACATTGTCATGTTAAACTTTTCATACATCTATAGTACCATTTCATTCATCTAAATAGAGTGTATTCCAACTTCTATTTACCTTTACTTAACATTCATTATAACATTTTAATATTTTCTTATTTTTTGCCAAATTGAATTTTTTTAAGCTAAGTATGAAAATACATATATGACCGATGCGCGTGACGCGCCGATCACTAGAACCGATGTTTTTGCTGTTGGCCATATGAGGCATTTGGCCTTATGGGCTTTGTATTTGAGCCCATGTAAGGGAAGTGAATGGCAATTGTATTGCCTTTGTGTTACTCAAAGTACCACACCGGCCAAAGTGAGACTTTTATCCTAGTATATATTATGTGTTTGTTGCTTTAATATGTAACAACTTACTAGATGAAAGGCTCTCTCCACGCGCGCAAGGGGGGGGGGGGGGGGTGCAAATCCTTGGATCCGAAGCACACCCCGGTTGGCTTAGCTTGTGTGCGCGCCCGCGACGTGCGTACACGAATGTCGGTCCGAAAATCTAGCCTCGAAATTTATTTTTTTGAACTTGGTAACAGATGCTTTAAGTGCACTTAACTGTGTCATTTATAGACAGAATTAAATTCTGAATTTAATTTAATCATTGACAGAATTAAATTCGAATTTATTATGCTGTGCCATATTGCACTATATAAAGGGCCATAATCCTTCACATTTTGATCACCAATCCACCTCTCCTTCCTCCTACTGCGATATTCCTGTCGTGTTCCTCTCCTTTTGTTGATTACCTTCGGTCAGCTACTGTCGAAGTAATATTTTCTTTTACTGCTCCAGTTCGAATTTTTCATACTGCTGTAGTTGCTGCTTTTATCCTTTTGTCTGTTTATATCTGTGTTCATTACGAATTTATAAACTGATTCGCCGTCGTCTTCGGCATAGTATAAAATCTGTTGTGTTCGGGTATTGTTCGGTTCGGTCAGACGTGTTCGTTGCATAACACGTACTGACGACACTGTTGAATCCTGGGAGGTGATCGCCCCGTGATTTAAACTCCTTTGCATAACCCGAGGGTGGAGTGGGGCGAAATTGCCTTAAGGAGACTGTGATTAGCACGGGCTTCAGTATTACAAAATCACGTTTTTCGTCGTTGTCGATTTTACGTGTAATTTCGAAGTTGTTCATACCTTGCATGATAATTCGGCATCATTATATGTAAGAACTCGAAATTTGACTATTTACGTTTTAGTCACTGAAGTTTCAGAAATTGCAAAATAATCCCTCAACTTTTGTGTTTTGCAGTTTGACCCTGATATTTTGCTAACATTTGCTTCGTTCAGTTCAGTTTTTGGTTTAGTTTTCTTTAATATCAATCATATTTTAACTATCTGCAGCATGATTATTTAGGGTTCTCACGGTGTAAATATAATGGGTCTTTCTTTTATTTTTGGATTGATGTATTGATGAAGCAATACAACACCAAAAAAGTTATGTGGGATATAATTGTTCATGTAAGTCCCTTATTTGGGCAAATAAAACTGTAGTTTAATGATTTTGTAATTTTTTATGTTGGATTAATTTACATTAGTAAATAAATGGAGGGTGTGGTCCTAATGAAACAAAATGTTGTAGTCAATGATTCTCGAAAATGTTAAGGCGTCGTCGCAAAGTGTTTGTTGCAGCATGTAAATTTTCGTTCTTTTAGTACATACCGACATATAATATTTGGTTTAGCAAAAATTCTCATATTATAATTTATATTTACCAAATATTGGTATCTGGGTTCTTACCTACAAGGGTAATGCCTCCAACATCAACGATAGCAGTTTATTGGCACTTGATGATTCATTGTCTTTATTCTTTTTCGCGGGGTGGTACTAGGGGATCATATCGGAAGGCGGAAAGAACTTGTAACATATTTGATCTAAATCCAAATTAATCATCATTCACACTGGGTCAGCCCGTAAAAGTTAAAGTGTTGAATATGAATATTTATTTATTCTCCGAACATCTTAATTAATGAGTGATGTAGTAAATCACACTACACCAAACACCATATTGATATGGGAGGCATGATAAACAAGGTTATAAAATTCTTTTACTTTAAAACCAACACATTTAGATATAATAATATAGTTTTACTAATTATAAATCACTAATTTTCTGTTTCGTGTTCCCATAAACTATCATATTGACATTATAAGCGCCTTAATATACTATGCTTTAAACCACCGGCTCACCATCAGCATTAATTAGTCACGCCCCACGTGTGCAACGCACACGTCGGCATTCTAGTATTAAAAAATCCATTTACTCCAAATGTTTGAGTATATTTTTATAACCATTTACTCCGGCGATTGTTCCAGATGATGCCACATCCCTCTTGGCCTTAGAGGCTTGGAAGCACTCGGACTTCATATGCAGGCACGCCATCATGAGCTGTCTGACCGACCAACTGTATCAAGTGTACAGCAAGATGATGTCTTCAAAGGAGTTGTGGACGTCTCTCAACCAAAAATATGAGACGGAAGATGCCGGACGAAAGAAATTCCTGGTTAGTCGGTTATTTTCTTTTAAAATGGCTGATAACAAGCCTGTGGTGCCGCAGGTGAATGCGCTCCTAAATTTGTTCCAGGAGCTCCATGATGCGCAAATGGCGTTAACCGAGACGTTCAAGGCGGCGGTGATCATGGAGAAACTTCCCCCGAGCTGGGTTGACTTCAAGGGTTACATGAAGCATAAAACGAAGGATATGTCGGTGTCTAAGGTGGTCAGCAAGATAGCTACCCAGGAGAATCTGGAGAAGGCGAATCCGGCCCACGGAAATCCGGCCGGTCCTATGAGGACGACCAACTCGGCCAAGGCGAATGTGGTGGAGCATAACCAGGGTCCGAGTAGGCAGGGCTCTCGTGGGAAGGGGAAGAAGCCACAGGACAAGGGTGTCCACCTAGGTCCGAAAGGCGGTATTTCTAAGAAGTCCAAAGGCGGACAATCTTCCAAGGGAGGCAAGGGACCCCGAGGAGGTCAAGACTCTCAAGCACCACAACGTTTCCAGGGGAGCTGCTTTAACTGTGGCAAGGTAGGCCACAAATCAGTTGAATGCAGGCACCCTAGGAAAAATGAAGCCCACGTGGCAGCGGTCACTGAGGATTTGGAAGACCTTAACTTGATCGCAATGGTGTCGGAAATCAACATGGCTGACTCCAACCTCAGGGACTGGTGGGTTGACACTGGCGCCACCAAGCATGTCTGCTCAAACAAGGCACTGTTTTCAAGCCTGGAGGAGGTTGACACCGGAGAATCCCTGTACATGGGAAACTCTGCCTCGTCAGCGGTCAAAGGCAGAGGAACGGTCGTGCTGAAGATGACCTCTGGCAAGGAACTCACCCTGACCAAAGTGCTGTATGTTCCGGACATCCGGAAGAATTTAGTGTCAGGGGCCTTGTTGAACAAACATGGTTTCCGCCTTGTATTTGAGTCTGACAAATTTGTGCTTACTAAGAATGGTATGTACGTGGGTAAGGGGTACGAGAATGGAGGGATGTTCAAGATGTCTGTAATGGCCGTTGTGCCTAAAAATAACATGAATAAGAATGCTTCCTCTTCTGCTTACTTGCTTGAGTTTCCTAATTTATGGCACGGTAGATTAGGACATGTTAATTTTGATTCTTTACGAAAGTTAATTAACATGGAGCTCCTTCCTAAATTCAAAATAGATCAAGAACAAAAATGTGAAGTTTGCGTTGAAGCGAAACTTACTCGGACTTCGTTTCACCCAGTTGAAAGATTTTCCGAACCTCTTGATCTAATACATAGCGACGTTTGTGACTTGAAATATGTCCAAACACGAGGTGGAAATAAATACTTCATTACTTTCGTAGATGACAGTACGAAGTATTGCTATGTATACTTGATGAAAGGAAAAGATGAAGCTATTCAGAAATTCATGATTTACAAACAAGAAGTTGAGAATTAACTTAATAAGAAAATCAAAGTGTTGCGAAGCGACAGAGGAGGCGAGTATGAAGCTCCATTTGCAGACTTTTGTGCTGAACATGGAATTGTTCATCAAGTCACTGCTCCTTCTCACCCCAGTCAAATGGGGTTGCGGAAAGGAAAAATCGAACTTTGAAGGAAATGATGAATTCATTGTTGATTAGTTCGGGGTTGCCCCAGAACATGTGGGGGGAAGCTATTTTGACTAGCAATTACCTTTTGAATAAGGTACCCCAAAAGAAGGAAGATAAAACTCCGTTTGAATTATGGAAAGGGAGGAAACCTTCTTACAACCACCTTCGAATGTGGGGATGTCTTGCTAAGGTAATGATACCTCCTCCGAAGAAGGTGCGAATAGGTCCAAAAACTGTTGATTGCATTTTCATTGGGTATGCTCAGAACAGTAATGCCTATCGGTTTCTTGTGTATGAATCGAAGGTGTCAGATATACACAAAAATACGATTATGGAATCAAGAAATGCATATTTCTTTGAAAACGTATTTCCAGCTAAGTCTAGAGGAGAAGCTAGTTCTTCAAGACAAGCATATGAGACTATAGAGGAAAATAGTCAAGACCGAGAACATGAGGAGCATGTTGAGGTCCAGACCGAGGTTGAAACCGAGGTCGAGCCCAGGAGAAGTAAAAGGGCAAGGATTGGAAAATCTTTTGGTCCAGATTTTCTGACATATATGCTTGAAGCCGAACCTCAGACTTACAAAGAAGCCGTAAACTCTTCTGAGGGTCCTCTGTGGAAAGAGGCGATCAATAGTGAAATCGAATCGATCTTGCAGAATCATACTTGGGAGCTAGTGGATCTTCCGCCCGGAAGCAAACCGCTAGGCTACAAGTGGATCTTTAAACGTAAAATGAAAGCAGATGGTTCGATTGATAAATATAAAGCCCGACTTGTCGTCAAAGGATTCAGACAAAAGGAAGGACTGGACTATTTTGATACATATTCTCCAGTAACCAGAATCACTTCCATTAGAATGGTACTTGCTATTGCAGCGTTGCGAAATTTAGAAGTACATCAAATGGATGTGAAAACAGCTTTCTTAAATGGAGATTTAGAGGAAGAAATCTACATGGAACAACCTGAGGGTTTCTCTGCGCGAGGGCAGGAAAAGAAAGTCTGTAAACTTGTCAAATCCCTGTATGGTTTAAAACAGGCGCCTAAACAATGGCATCATAAATTTGACAGCGTTATGATGGAGAAAGGTTTCAAAATAAATGAGTGTGACAAGTGTATTTACGTGAAAGATACAGATATGGGTTATGTTATTTTGTGTCTTTACGTAGATGACATGCTTATCGTTGGAAGTAACGATGAGATGGTCCAGTCCACCAAGCATATGTTGAGTTCGAGATTCGACATGAAAGATATGGGTTTAGCCGATGTGATTCTTGGAATCAAAATTCATAGAACATCGGAAGGTCTCGTTTTAAGTCAAAGTCATTACGTTGATAAGATTTTAGATAAATTTATCAAAGATGACAAGAACGAGGTGAGTACCCCAATAGATACGAGTAAGTACTTCTCAAAGAACAAGGGAGATTCAGTTTCCCAAGTTGAGTACGCTCGGATAATTGGAAGTGTTATGTATTTAATGTCGTGCACTAGGCCAGATATCGCTCACGCTGTAAGTGTTTTGAGTCGATATACGAGTAATCCCAGTGTTGATCACTGGCATGGGGTAATCAGGTTACTTAGGTATCTGAGACACACTCGGAGTCATGGTTTACACTATACTAGGAATCCTTCCGTGGTCGAAGGCTATAGTGATGCGAACTGGGTGTCCGATTCCAGAGACACAGACTCTTTGAGTATGAGTGGTTATGTATTCACCTTAGGAGGTGCAGCAGTTTCGTGGAAATCCTCAAAGCAAACAGTCATAGCCAGATCCACGATGGAGTCTGAGTTTATCGCACTGGATAAATGTGCCGAAGAGGAAGAATGGCTACGCCATTTCCTCGAGGATGTTCCGAGATGGCCAAAACCTGTGCCCGCAATCTGCATTCATTGCGATTGTCAAGCCGCAATCGGCAGAGCGCACAATTTTATATACAATGGAAAGTCAAGACATATCCGTCGAAGACACAGTTCCATTAGACAATTACTCTCTACTGGAATTATCACGATCAACTATACGAGATCAGTTGATAATATTGCGGATCCGCTAACCAAGGGGTTAAACAGAGAGTTATTTGGCCAAGCGTCGAAAGGAATGGGGCTAAAGCCCGTCGAGGAAACGCTCTTGAGAAGGAAAACCCAACCATGATGACTGGAGATCCCAAAAACTTGGTTCAATGGGACAACCTAATCACAAGGGTGAGTATTGTCACTGTGGGGGTCAAACCCCGAGCCCATTCCTATGATGCGAACAGTGATGGAGAAGAGGTTAAGCTTTTGCTGGTGTTGATCTTATATCATCGGTTAATCCGAATATAGTAATTGGAAATTACTTAATCAAGGTCATTTTCACACAAAGCTTTTAATGATTCGTAAGGAGAACTCAGAGTCGTGAAGATGCTTTTGAGACATAGAATCACCTATGCGAGTGAGAAGTGGGGGCCGCTTCGAAAGGAGTTGTTGAGGGAGCAACTCTTAGAAACGCTTGCAGAACCAGGCTAGTGATCCAGGGCCTAGGGATCACAGGGCGTGAACCGAACTATACTAGGAAGGTACCTGTGTGGGTTATGTCGTCATCTACACCAACGGCAGACGGTTCAAGGACATCGCGTCTACCGACCAGTCAGTAGAGAAGGCATGATCTCACCAGGGGTAGGTTCAAAGGGGTTACCCCTACCTATCCTTACCGTTAGGATTCCAATTTCCATTCATGTGGGGGATTGTTGGCCATATGAGGCATTTGGCCTTATGGGCTTTGTATTTGAGCCCATGTAAGGGAAGTGAATGGCAATTGTATTGCCTTTGTGTTACTCAAAGTACCACACCGGCCAAAGTGAGACTTTTATCCTAGTATATATTATGTGTTTGTTGCTTTAATATGTAACAACTTACTAGATGAAAGGCTCTCTCCACGCGCGCAGGGGGGGGGGTGCAAATCCTCGGATCCGAAGCACACCCCGGTTGGCTTAGCTTGTGTGCGCGCCCGCGACGTGCGTACACGAATGTCGGTCCGAAAATCTAGCCTCGCGCGGGTCCGGTTTTGCTAAACCGGTCGGTCGGTTCTGTGACTATTCAAATTCGAAATTTATTTTTTTGAACTTGGTAACAGATGCTTTAAGTGCACTTAACTGTGTCATTTATGGATAGAATTAAATTCTGAATTTAATTTAATCATTGACAGAATTAAATTCGAATTTATTATGCTGTGCCATATTGCACTATATAAAGGGCCATAATCTTCACATTTTGATCACCAATCCACCTCTCCTTCCTCCTACTGCGATATTCCTGTCGTGTTCCTCTCCTTTTGTTGATTACCTTCGGTCAGCTACTGTCGAAGTAATATTTTCTTTTACTGCTCCAGTTCGAATTTTTCATACTGCTGTAGTTGCTGCTTTTATCCTTTTGTCTGTTTATATCTGTGTTCATTACGAATTTATAAACTGATTCGCCGTCGTCGTCGGCATAGTATAAAATCCGTTGTGTTCGGGTATTGTTCGGTTCGGTCAGACGTGTTCGTTGCATAACACGTACTGACGACACTGTTGAATCCTGGGAGGTGATCGCCCCGTGATTTAAACTCCTTTGCATAACCCGAGGGTGGAGTGGGGCGAAATTGCCTTAAGGAGACTGTGATTAGCATGGGCCTCAGTATTACAAAATCACGTTTTTCGTCGTTGTCGATTTTACGTGTAATTTCGAAGTTGTTCATACCTTGCATGATAATTCGGCATCATTATATGTAAGAACTCGAAATTTGACTATTTACGTTTTAGTCACTGAAGTTTCAGAAATTGCAAAATAATCCCTCAACTTTTGTGTTTTGCAGTTTAACCCTGATATTTTGCTAACATTGGCTTCGTTCAGTTCAGTTTTTGGTTTAGTTTTCTTTAATATCAATCATATTTTAACTATCTGCAGCATGATTATTTAGGGTTCTCACGGTGTAAATATAATGGGTCTTTCTTTTATTTTTGGATTGATGTATTGATGAAGCAATACAACACCAAAAAAGTTATGTGGGATATAATTGTTCATGTAAGTCCCTTATTTGGGCAAATAAAACTGTAGTTTAATGATTTTGTAATTTTTTATGTTGGATTAATTTACATTAGTAAATAAATGGAGGGTGTGGTCCTAATGAAACAAAATGTTGTAGTCAATGATTCTCGAAAATGTTAAGGCGTCGTCGCAAAGTGTTTGTTGCAGCATGTAAATTTTCGTTCTTTTAGTACATACCGACATATAATATTTGGTTTAGCAAAAATTCTCATATTATAATTTATATTTACCAAATATTGGTATCTGGGTTCTTACCTACAAGGGTAATGCCTCCAACATCAACGATAGCAGTTTATTGGCACTTGATGATTCATTGTCTTTATTCTTTTTCGCGGGGTGGTACTAGGGGATCATATCGGAAGGCGGAAAGAACTTGTAACATATTTGATCTAAATCCAAATTAATCATCATTCACACTGGGTCAGCCCGTAAAAGTTAAAGTGTTGAATATGAATATTTATTTATTCTCCGAACATCTTAATTAATGAGTGATGTAGTAAATCACACTACAGCAAACACCATATTGATATGGGAGGCATGATAAACAAGGTTATAAAATTATTTTACTTTAAAACCAACACATTTAGATATAATAATATAGTTTTACTAATTATAAATCACTAATTTTCTGTTTCGTGTTCCCATAAACTATCATATTGACATTATAAGCGCCTTAATATACTATGCTTTAAACCACCGGCTCACCATCAGCATTAATTAGTCACGCCCCACGTGTGCAACGCACACGTCGACATTCTAGTATTAAAAAATCCATTTACTCCAAATGTTTGAGTATATTTTTATAACTATTTAAAAAATATTTTTATAAAATTTTCAATCTATATATTATATAAATTCTGAAGGAAAGATAGTAATATAGTGAATGTGGAGCTGAGGGTTTTTCAGCGTTGTAATCGATGCATTGATCTAATGGTTTGCTGTCAAACCGATGAACGAGACCGAGGCGCAATTAAGTCGCTGCAATTTTCAAGCAATGACTAATGAGCGAATTCATATGTACAGATGCATGCATTTCCTGCATTCATGCATTCATCTCGGTAATGTAAGAATTCACTTCATGAGGAACATATTCATATGTACAGATGCATGCATCACATGCATTCATGCATTCATCTCAGTAAGGTAAGAATTCAATTCATGCGTTGATTCCCGAAGGTTCTAGGAACGAAGCATCTTTAGTTAACTATGATGCATCCCTAAATATATAAAGACATCCATAGCAGCGTGATGGAATTCGAAAACAGATGCTTGCCTTCGGATGACAGTCGTCCACCTACCAACATACACTGTCTTGTGCGACAATTATGGGCGTAAGAAAAAACATATTGCTTATTTTGGTTTCTCACTAGAATATGTGCACCATTGGTAACTAAGTTGATAAAGATCATTTTCAGGTTTGCATATGACGTATAGCTTGATGGGAGAGATGATTGCATGTAAGAAAGTTGTGTACAAAGTCTGGTGCTCCAAATGTATTTTCCATACTCATATTATGATTAAAAAAAAACTTATGTTTCTGAATTAGAGTTCAAGGTCACAGTGCATTATTACGGAGATTTTGGAAGTTCTTGATGAACCTACAGATCTTAATATACTTCCACAGACGAGAGAGTTCAACAATGTAACTCAACTTGATTGAGTTTATGTCCGGGTAAGATAGGAATTGTTCTTGCAAGTGTATGTAGTACATTCAAATTCTTCAGAGATATATAGACATGCAATTGTCTTATAATAAATTAATTATTATAATTTTGGTCAATTTTAGCTTATTAACTATAAGTGTCGTACATATCATCCGCGCGTTGCGCGGAGAATGCACCCTAGTAAAATTTATATTTTATTTTTATATTCTGTACATACTTTTATAATAGTATATTTTTCTTGATTAAATAGATAATAATATCTATATAATAAAATCGACATATGTTTAAAATTAATTTCATAACTTTTGGGCAAAATGCTCTATCATGTTACCATGTGGTACAATGATTAATTTTAAAGTTTACAAAAAAAAAAACACACTTCATCATAAAACGACATTTTAATATATATGCATATATTAATCCATTTCTTTTATTATAACTAGGTGTTGTTCCCGCGCTCCGCGCGGAAGTACAAATAAAAGTAGTGCATAACTGAACATAAAAATTGTCTTTTAAAAAAATTAAAGATGCGTTACTTCTAATATATAGTGATATATTTGAAGGAAATATTAAGCCCTAATATATTATGCATGTATTATTGAATTTACATATTTTTTACTAAAAAATATAAACATGAATATTTTATATGTAAAAATATTGTTAAAATTAACTAAGATTGTTGTTGATATATTGAGGTTTTGGTATTATTTTGACTCAGAACTATAAAGATCTATAATCCCTAAATCTTAATTTTAAACAAACAAAAAAATTACAACAAATATCCCGTATTGAACTTTATCGGAATTAATATTTATGCAAATGCAAAATTATTATTATTATTATTATTATTATTATTATTATTATTATTATTATTATTATTATTATTATTATTATTATTATTATTATAAGTCTGGCCCCCTTTTACCCGAAATATATATATATGGCTCCCGGAGTTGCAACTTGCATTCTCAAAGAAACTCATAAAATTTTGATAAGTAATCAAATTGAAAACAATTCTACAAACCTATTGGTCCACCTAATTCATAAGTTACAATTACATAAGTGACATCACTTTTGTACCTATGTGGACATGCTAAAATTCATCAAAAGCTCATTATTCAATCTTGATGGGAGTTACATTTTTTTTAGTATGTTACATAGTAAAATGAATTAATAATACACTCAAATACTAAAATAAAATAAAATCCACATATATGTTTCATTTTGTACTATCATCTCAATATTAAAATAATATTTATATTTGGATATATATATATATATATATATATATATATATATATATATATATAAAATATAATATAATATAATTTGAATTTACATATTTGTTTAACTATTCTTTTTATTACCGTCGTCTATTTTTTTTTTGCCAAACCTCTTATTCACTTTAAAATTCTCTTTCATTTGCATGTTAGTCAATTTGCCTCCTCACATTAGAAAGTTGGAATTGCACCATAAAAAAAAAACGAAGTATTTAACAAATTGCACTAACCTACGTGGAAAATAAAAAATTAAAACACGTATAATAAATATGTTAAAAATAATAACGACACAAATATTAATAGTGTTGCGTCCGGGATGAACAAGGTCGTGAGGACGCGTCTGTTCGCGTGGCTGTGCGGGCTTTTGGGCTGTAACCCTTCGTCGGGAAGAGGTTGGGCCACTGGCGAGTGTTCGGTTTTGCTCTCGTAAAGGTCTGTGTCTCGGTACGGCTGTGTCTCAGGAGGCGGTGGTTTGTGCACAAATGCGGGCGTTTGGGCGACGATTCCAGCACGAAGGACCAATGCTAGCACGGAGAGGGGGGGGGGGGTGGTGCTAGCGGAGCCCTCTCCGAAGCTTAAGTCACTATAGGGGCAAAAAGGTAATTTCTAGAGAGAGAATATTTCTAGAGAGAATTCAGAGCTCAAAATACCAAAGTTGGGCAAATAAGAGGATGTGTGAAAATGGGTGGCCATGGCCTCCTATTTATAGGTTTCCTTGGGACCGGACCCGGTTTTAAAGCGGTTTGATGACGGTTCAAGAGCATGCGGTAACCGTCATCCATATTGGTAATACGCGAACTTGACTTCTCTACACGTAACGGTAATCGCGCGATACCCGTAATGCAATCCGGACCTCGTCGAATTTGGGCAATTCGGCGAGGTCCGGATTGCAAGCAACCCGGAGGTCCGGTCCGGACGCGCGTAAATGCGTTTCCGAACCGTTTTGATTCCTTGGGAGACGTTTTTAAACCGAGATGTAATTTTGACGTGTTTACGAGGCCCGAAATGTAAATACGAACCCGAATTGGACATATATCCATCACTTGCCCCCGAGTCAAGTAACGGTTTAGAACCTTTCTTGACTCTATTTTTAAGTTAGGATACGTGTCCAATTTGAGTTTGACGCTAACCTTTCGGTTTTGATCGTTGGTCGGACGTAGACATCTTGATTTCGTCCGTCCTTTGATTTTCCGACCAAATGACTTTGTTTCCTGTCATCACGATTAGTGCAATAGGGAATGTACATACGTAACGTACAAGTATGGTTATCGTTGGAGACATAAGCAATTGGTAATACACTATGCGAACATGCCTCTATCAACATGCATGCATAAGTAATGGTCATGGCAAGATCGTAATTACGCAATGCAAGAAATAGAAACCGCATGCTTCTAAAACAACTTAGCGATTATCAAATTATGAATCATGCGATATGGAAACATACACGTAGAGTGATGAGTTTGATACGTGTAATATCAAGATATGCATAGGAGTAGATATTTAGAAGAGAGGGTGGAGTATACCGTAGGTGTTTAGGCGTGAGTGTAGATAAGTTAATCCTTTAATCCTTATCAACAAAGCATCTCTTGGGATATGTAAATACACACATCCCCAATTATCCTTTCAGCACCTTGGGATTTCATCATTCCATCTTCTTTGCAGGTAATTCATTCATCATTTCCCGAAATTGCTTTGTGTGTTCATAATTTCTTCGCCGTCGTAGAGCTTAGACACATCCCGACAGTTTCGAGTTTGATCCTTGACATGTTTTCAGAAATTGACACCACCATTCGACTCCATTTGTCACGAGGATTCCAGCCGCCGCCATCGGAATTGCCAGGAGACGCCGGACGCGCCCTCACGCGCCGCCGCGTGAGTTTCACCCTTGCCGGCGCGTGTAGCCCACGCGCCACCTTCCCGGCCTCTGCTCGTCGCGGTCCTTACCTTTCCGGAATCGTCTCGACGAGGGGAGTCCATTGTGATACTTTTCGTCGCGTTTTGAGGTAATCTGGAAATTCGATTTTACAGGACAGCTTCGACTTGATTTCGAATGTCGCCGTATTGTTGTTCGTTTGAGCTATTTTTCGTTGTTGACGCATGGAACTGCTTGTTGATGCTTGTATGTCGAGTAATTGCTGATTGGTTGCCGTTATTATCGTCGTTTGTCCATAACTTAGGCAATTTTTCACTTCCGTGGATAGTTGAGGTAGAATTCCCCGTTTGGACATAGTGCCCCCGTGTCTTTGTGTAGAAGCTTTTGATCGGTATGCATAATTTTTCCTCTTGGCGGGTTTTTTGGTTGACGGGGATTGCCAAATAGCTTTAGGTATAGTCACTTGTCGTTTTGACGCCTTAGAGAAATATTTCCCTTAAGCGTTGCCGCGTTTGATCCTTGCGGTTTGTCGCATTAATCCCACCGTTTGCATGATAGCTTCTTAAGACGTTAGTCCCTTTCATTGTACGTATCAACTTTACTACCCGCGTGGACCTTGGCTACGTGCGTTGAATTTTGATACGCGCGTTGACTTTTGATACGCACGTTAACTTTTGATACGCGCGTTGACTTTTGATATGCGCGTTGACTTTTGATACGCGCGTTGACTTTTGATACACGCGTTGACTTTCGCTACGCACGTTGACTTTCGCTACGCGCGTTGACTTTCGCTATGCGCGTTGACTTTTGATACGCGCGTTGACTTTTGATATGCGCGTTGACTTTTGCTATGCGCGTTGACTTTCGCTATGCGCGTTGACTTTTGATACGCGCGTTGACTTTCGCTATGCGCGTTGACGTTTGATACGCGCGTTGACTTTTTGCAGGTTGTGAAGTCGTAGTGGCTTCTTGTGGAATCCCCTTCCTTTCGACTGAGTTGTTGCTATGAGTAAATCCTTCATTCTTAGTCTGAACATTTTTGAGCATTTTGACACTCATAATGGATAGCTTTTGAAGGGCTATATGTCTTTTTGTGAATTCATATTGCAGGTTGGTTTGCCGGAAAGAGTTCGTCACTTCATGCGGCGGCTTCGCGTATTGCTTCTCGTGCCGATCCGGCTTTGGTGACCCCTGCCCCAATCACTCCTGCCAATTCGGGGCGTGATCTTGGCAAAGGGTCTACTACTCATGTGATCGGGGATACTCCCCCAGTGTCTGATTCTCGCGTTTCTTCCAAGCGGACTGACACAGTGGCGCGTGGACCGACTGATCCCAAGCGTTTGAAGCCGAATGCGACTACTTCCACTCGTAAAGGCAAGGAAGTCGCGAGTCGTAATGTAGCGTCATCTGTCCCCCAGTCGGGAAACCGACCTGTGGAAGGTCGCGGACTTCGTAAGTATACTTTTGATGAATGTACTCCGCGGTTTTGTTATTTGTTGTTAACTACTTTTCTTTCTTTGTCGTAGCGGTTCCTCCTCTTAGGCGCGACCATCTGGTGTGCCCCGTTGGGTTGGACATTACTGGGGACACCTGGGCTCCTTTTGGTAATGGTGGAGTTTATTTCCCCAAGGAGTCTTCACTTCGCACTCCAGAGGTTGGAGTTCGTGTGTTGCGTAGGTGTGTTCCACCAGGTGATAGGCATCCTTGCCCAACGACAGATGAGGAGGCTGAGGCTTATGCACAGGGTGCCTTATCCCGGTTTGCTCCTGTAAGTAACTTGATTCTTCTGCCAAGTTTGTTGTTTTTGCGATTTATGTTTTGCTTATCGCGTTGATATGTGCAGGTTGTAGCTGACATGGTAAACATGTCATCTTTTGTCATGGAGCTGGTAAGTGCGAAGCAGGCGGCTATGGATAAGTGTGACGCTTTGCGCCAAGAGTTGTCGCGAACCAAGGAAGAGGCTTGCGTGTTGAGTTCGAAAGCTACTGCTTCTGAGAGTCGTTATGAGGCTCGCCATACTCGCTTGTCAAAGCTTGAGTCCGAGATGATCGCTCTTGAGAAGAAGGTTTCAGACGATCTTCATTCTCAAGGAGCGGAATTAGCTGCTCTTGGTAAGGAGAGCCGGGAAAAGGGTGTACAAGTAGGTTTCACCAAGTACTTGGGAACTTCAGATTTTGAAGCTGCTGTTGAGGAGAGGGTGAACCACTTGCTGAGCGAGCGCTTTGAGGATTACTTCACCCGCGTGAAGGATCTTGACCCTGGGTTCCCTTTTGGCGAGTTAGGGCCATATGCGAGTTACGCTCTTTCTCACATTGAGGCGCTGAACCTTTTGGAGTGGGCCCTTCCCAATTACGAGATGCTGGTTGATGATAGCGGAGATGTAAACGTTATTGTCACGTCTCCTGAGTTTATGGAGGTTGCCCCCGGGCCTTCTGGAGGTGGTGCCGCTATTTGAACTGCTCGTTTTATTTTGAACATGTTGGGCATGCTTCCACTTTGCTTATGTTTGTGTTTGGAACTTTTTTGGAGTTGTTCTTTTTGTGACTTGTTCGCTTTGAACCACGTCGTTTGAACCTGCTTTATACATAGCAGTTTGCATGATAACTTGTTAGTAATATTTCATACCGTTATCGCTTACTGTGTTTATTGAACGTGGATGACTAGTAGTGTAAACGTAGTCCCCACAATTGTGACCGATAGCCACTTTTGATTCAAGATTGTTTGTACGATGCGTTATGCATGTTGTACGTCTTCTTGCATAGCTTGTCGTTGTATCTGTTGAAACTTGTCAAGTGATTCGCGTATAGCGATTTTAATAAGTAGGATGTTTGAAATGTGTTATCTTAGCTTAAGCAAGATACTAGTTTATACCGTCTCTCAGTTCCACTCTAAGGCGACGTTGTACAAGACTCTACTTGTAAATTTTATGAGTTTTAAACAGGGTGCGCACCTGCCAGCGTGTATCAACCCGCGTTGGGGAAGCATACGTAAAAACATTTTGGGGTTTTGAAAGAGTGTTTTGCGAACCTTAAAATCCTTGTTTGATAAAATGTTTGGAAAGGTGTTTGATACATGAAATATTTGATAAAATACTTGACAAAATATTTGGTAAAATATTCGTGATACATGGTTCCTGCGTCCAGGGACCATGTAACACTTTTTGAGAATATGAATTGTGATGCATGTTTTCTGCGTCCAGGAACCATGCAACACGATTTTGAAAATCTATAGTACGGAATTTTCATCTAGCAAGAGGACTTCTGCCGTATAGAGTGAACCCTTACCAGGAATTCGAAGTATGGTATTGTCGTCTTAAACAGAGGACATTTGCAATGAAGAGTGAACCCTTACCAGGAATTCGTAATATGGGATTGTCGTCTAAACAGAGGACATCCGCCATGAAGAGTGAACCCTTACCAGGAACTCGTAATATGGGATTGTCGTCTAAACAGAGGACATCCGCCATGAAGAGTGAACCCTTACCAGGAATTCGTAATATGGGATTGTCGTCTAAACAGAGGACATCCGACATGGAGAGTGAACCCTTACCAGGAATTCGTAATATGGGATTGTCGTCTAAACAGAGGACATCCGCCATGGAGAGTGAACCCTTACCAGGAATTCGTAATATGGGATTGTCGTCTAAACAGAGGACATCCGCCACGGAGAGTGAACCCTTACCAGGAATTCGTAATATGGGATTGTCGTCTAAACAGAGGACATCCGCCATGAAGAGTGAACCCTTACCAGGAATTCGTAATTGTTGTAGTGTGGGGACATTACCTATCAAGGGAACTTCTGCCATTTATGGGGTGATCAATCCCGTATTGTACTTGCCCATCCTGTTCTGAATCCAGGGAATGGCTATGAACATGAGGATTTGCCTCTAACCAGAGATGTCGCAGCATGTCATTTTCTAGAAGGGAACATGGGGTTTGTCTTAAAAAAGAGGATACCACAACATGCTATTTTTGATAGTAAAACTTGGTGTTAATCCAAGGTATTGCTTGTAGTTGCCGCTTCTTGAATAGTCGTCATTTTGATTGACAATCTGCTGGTTGTTATGGCGGCGTATAAGTTGATTGTGCATATAGCTCAATGGCTTTGTGTTGTTGGCACTGTCTTGAGATAGATGCCAATTTATGAAAGGAGAAATGACCTCCTTGTTGGTGTAGGTAATATTTGTTGTAGTTACTTTGTTTTGCTTCCAAGTAACGTACATAGAGTAGTTGTGTTCCTACGAAGATAGAACGACTTCATTAGGTTTGTGAGATTATTACAGAGATGCCACTTTATATAAGAGAGTGGTCTTTTTAACAAGTAGATGCGTTATGGAAATAAGAGCAAAAGGGCTTGATACAACAGCTCCTTTTGTGATAGGAGATTATCCTTTTATCCGTGGAATTTCTTCAAGTGTCCTCCACTAAATGTATTTGTAGAGACATTGCCATTTGCATCTTCAAGGCGATATGCGTTGATATACGGGATGGATATGACCTTGTAAGGGCCTTCCCATTTTGGAGACATCTTGTTGATTTGATCGAGATGTGAGAATTCATTCCTTCTCCACACCATTTCTCCGATATGGAATTGTCTTTCTTTCACCTTCCTGTTGTAATATCTTGCGGTTATCAAACGCATGCGTGCTTGATTGTGCTCGGAGTTACGCCTTTTTTCTTCAGCCAAGTCTAAGTCTAGACGCATGTCTACTTCGTTGGCTTGTGCGTTGAAATGGGTTGTGCGGTAGGATGAGACAGCAATTTCGATGGGAGCGACTGCTTCCGTTCCATACACCAGACTGAATGGTGTTTCTCCAGTTGACTCCTTTGGAGTTGTTCGAAGTGCCCACAGAACACTGCTAAGCTCTTCTGCCCATCCTCCTTTTAATGCGTGCACTCTTTTCTTGAGACCGTCTAGGACGGTCTTGTTGGCGGCTTCGACTTGTCCGTTGGTTTGAGCATGGCGGACTGACGCGAAACGGTGGTTAATGTTGAGTCTTTCGCAAAATGTTTGAAGCCTTGAGCTCTTGAATTGTGGTCCGTTGTCGCTGATTAGGACCTTCGGAACTCCATATCGTGCGATGATGTGATTTCGGATGAAGTCCATTATTTGTGCATCGGTTGTTTGTGCCAAAGCCTTTGCCTCGATCCACTTTGAAAAGTAATCGATCGCGACGACAATGTATTTGGTTTGGCCTTTTGACTTTGGAAGTGGTCCCACCAAATCGATCCCCCATTGTGCGAATGGCCAGGAGCTTGCAATTGGGCTTAGCTCGGCGGCTGGTGCCGTGATACTTCTTGAATAAAGTTGGCAGGATTCGCATTATGTGACCAAGTGCGTGGCTTGGTTCTTCATGGTTGGCCAATAGTATCCCAAGCTCAATGTCTTGCGTATTAGAGATCTTGCCCCTTCATGGCAGGCTGCTTGGCCTTTATGTAAATCTTCTAACACTTTTTGGCCTTCCCGAAAGGTGATGCACCTTAGGTATGGGGTTGAAAATCCTTTCTTGTAAAGCTCTTCATCTATCAACGCGTAATTGATGGCTTGTCTCTGGATTTTTTGGGCTTGAACTTTGTCTTCGGGGAGCTTCTGGTCTTTGAGGTATGCCAATATTGGGGTCCTCCAATCTGGCTCTGGATTGATGCACAAGACTTCGAATTTGTCAATTACTGACAAGATTCTGTTTTCCACGAAATGCGTTTCTTTGCCTTGTTCATTGCCTTGTGCGAATTTGCTCAAGGCATCAGCTTCTTGATTTTCTTCCCTAGGCACCGCGATGATGTCGAAGGTATCGAAGCTTGTGATGAGGTCTTTTGCTTGCCCCAAGTACTTTTGCATATTTTCTGACTTTGCTGCATATTCGCCTTTGACTTGATTGACAACTAACTGCGAATCGGACTTCACTCGTAGATGTTTAACTCCGACACCTTTTGCAATTCTTAAGCCAGTTATCAATGCCTCATACTCCGCCTCGTTGTTTGTTGCTCTAAATGTTAAGTTTAGAGCGTATTTCAACGGATTAGATCCATCGGGAGGTATTAGGAGGAATCCGGCACCTGATCCCCCTACGTTTGAAGATCCGTCGGTGTACATTTGCCATACTTTGGTATGTTCTTCAATTTGTTGAGGTCCAACTTGGAGATCTGTGTCGGGTGTTATCCCGGTGAATTCTGCGATGAAGTCTGCCAACGCTTGCCCCTTGATCGCCGTTCGAGGAGCAAAGTGAATGCGGAATTCACTTAGCTCTACCGACCACTTTGTTAGCTTTCCTGACATGTTTGGCTTTGACAGGATGTGCTTCAGCGGTTGGTCTTTTAAGACTGTTACTTCGTGTGCGTGGAAGTATGGCCTCAGCTTCCTTGCTGCTATTATAAGCGCGTACAGGTATTTTTCGATTGGCATGTAGTTTATCTCGTACTTTGCAAGTATCTTGCTTACGTAGTAGACTGGGAGCTGGGTAGTCCCTTTTTGTTTGACAAGGACTGAGCTGACTGCCGTGTTGCTCACTGATATGTACAGGAAGAGGGGCTCTCCTAGTATCGGTTTTGCCAATGCCGGCAATGTGCGCAAGTGTTGTTTTAATTGCTGAAAGGCCTCTTCACACACTTGTGTCCATTCAAACTTCTTGTTTGCGCGCAAGACTTCGAAGAAAGGGAGAGCCTTGTCACCTATTCTGGCAAGGAATCGGTTTAAAGCAGCTAGGCGGCCATTTAGTTGTTGGACTTCCTTATGTCTCCTTGGGGACACCATTTCTTCAATCGCCCTCACCTTCTCTGGGTTAGCTTCTATCCCCCTCTGGCTCACCATGAATCCAAGGATTTTTCCTGATTGTACGCCGAAAGCGCATTTTGTTGGATTTAGGCGGACTTGATATTCACGCATTCTTTTGAAGATTGCTCGCAAGTCGTCAACATGGTTGCGCCTTTTGGTTGACTTCACGACCATGTCGTCCACGTATGCCTCCATTTTGGTTCCGATTAGATCGCCAAAAATGGTATTGACCATTGCTCCCGCATTGACTAGGCCGAATGACATCACCGTGTAGTTGTATATTTCGCTATCCGCATAGAATGCAGTATGCGGTGCATCATCTTTGAACATCGGGATTTGGTTGTATCCTGAGTATGCATCCATTACAGACATTAATTCATGGCCAGCAGTGGCATCTAGTTGGTCGATTCTTGGGAGAGGATATGAATCCTTTGGGCATGCGTTGTTGAGATCTCTGTAATCGATGCACATTCTTAACTTGCCACTTGATTTAGGAACCAACACCGGGTTTGCCACCCATGTTTGGTATCTTGATTCTTCAATGAATCCTGCGTCAAGCAGTTTTCCCACCTCTTCTCTGATTGCCAGTTTCTTGTTGCCCTCGAGGGGTCGAAGTTTCTGGGCTATTGCTCGAGTTCCTGGCTTGATGTTGAGCTTATGGGAAATGACTTCTGCGCTTATTCCGGGCATATCGCTTGGTGACCATGCGATGACAAGGATGCTCCGACTTGGACCATTCTGTCTGGCTCTTCGATCTTTATTTGTTTTAACTCCTCTACTGGGGCCGGTCGGGCACGACCTTCTCTTGGATCATCATCAATGATGGGCATGTCATCTGGCTTGACGTTATTTTGGATTGCCACGTTGTAACAATTTTTTGATAACAGTTGGTCTCCTTTAACTTCACCGATTCCAGCTGCAGTTGGGAATTTGATCTTCTGGTGTGCCATGGATGGCACCATTCCCCATGCATTCATGGTTGCGTATCCTAAGATACCATTGTATGCGTCAAGCTTTTGCACTACCATAAATGGTATTGCAATTTGGAGACGTGAGTTGCCCTCTCCCAGTATAACTGGCAGTGTTATTGACCTCAATGGGTAACTTGCATCTTCCATGAACCCCACTAAGGGTGAATTCATTTTGTTGATGTCCTTTCTCCCCAAAGCTAGGATGATGTCCCTTGTGATGATGTTGGGCGAACTCCCTCCATCGACCAAGATGCGCTTGATGTCCATGTCGTCGATTGTCATGGTTATGACCAATGCGTCATTATGCGGAAATGTTATATGCGTCTTGTCTTCTGAAGAAAAGCCAATGGCGTCTTCTACGACAATGTCTCCTTGCTGACTGCCACTGGGCTCATGGATCATCAAGGAAGCGTATATTTCTCTTCCGTATTATGTTTCGCCTCCTGCCCCGAAGCCTCCATGTATCACGTGGATGCCTGGAAATTTTGGACCGTGCTGTGCGGATGGCACACTGCTTGCTGGCACGGGAGACATTATGGACCTTTTATGACGTCTAAAACGCTTCCTGGTTTTTGACGGATTGGCCTTAGTGAGAGCGTTGTGATCACTCGTCATGACTTTGCGGTACGGTAGCTTCTTGTTCGAATCACGTAGACGGCGCCAATGTTGCGTCCGGGATGAACAAGGTCGTAAGGACGCGTCTGTTCGCGTGGTGGGCTTTTGGGCTGTAACCCTTTGTCGAGAAGAGGTTGGGCCACTGGCGAGTGTTCGGTTTTGCTCTCGTAAAGGTCTGTGTCTCGGTACGGCCGTGTCTCAGGAGGCGGTGGTTTGTGCACAAATGCGGGCGTTTGGGCGACGATTCCTGCACGAAGGACCAATGCTAGCACGGAGAGGGGGGGTGGTGCTAGCGGAGCCCTCTCCGAAGCTTAAGTCACTATAGGGGCAAAAAGGTAATTTCTAGAGAGAGAATGTTTCTAGAGAGAAGTCAGAGCTCAAACTACCAAAGTTGGGCAAATGAGAGGATGTGTGAAAATGGGTGGCCAAGGCCTCCTATTTATAGGTTTCCTTGGGACCGGACCCGGTTTTAAAGCGGTTTGATGACGGTTCAAGAGCATGCGGTAACCGTCATCCATATTGGTAATACGCGAACTTGACTTCTCTACACGTAACGGTAATCGCGGATACGGTAGTCGCGCAATACCCGTAATGCAATCCGGACCTCGTCGAATTAGGGCAATTCGGCGAGGTCCGGATTGCAAGCAACCCGGACGTCCGGGTTGCAATGCAATCCGGACCTCCGGATTGCTTCGCCCAACCCGGAGGTCCGGTCCGGACGCGCGTAAATGCGTTTCCGGACCGTTTTGATTCCTTAGGAGACGTTTTTAAACCGAGATGTAATTTTGACGTGTTTACGAGGCCCGAAATGTAAATACGAACCCGAATTGGACATATATCCATCAAATAGTACCTATGAAATACCATTAATATACTTAAAACACATATAATAAATATGTTAAAAATAATAACGATACAAATATTAATAGTACCTATGAAATACCATTTTGGTTTAAAACCTCTATAATGATAAAAAAAAAAAAATAATCAAATTTAAAAAATTATACAAATCCATCGATCCACCTAATTCATGATTTATATTTACATATGTGACGTCATTTTTGTGCATATATGGACGTGGTAAATTAATCATAAGCTCCTTATTCGATTTTGATGGTAGCTACTATATTTTTTTTTGTAACAATGTTACTTAATAATCCACTAAAAAAATAACTTATGCTTCATTTTTTTACTTTTATCTTAATATTAAACTAATATTTAGATATGGATATATATAAATATTGAATCAGAAGATAGGAAATGAATTGAAAAATAAGTAAGTGGTAGGAAAAAGACGCAGTTTTATATTAGTAAATCCAATCTCCAAAAAAATTCCAATTGTTTCGAACTTTATTTCCTCATTGATTCTTTCGATGACTTCATGCTTACACAGCTCCTTCTTAGCTTCATACTAGATCTAGCCTTCAAGCCATGCCTTACTATAATACCTTTCTGTTCTTACCCTCGGTTCACTTCACTTGCTTGTCCCGATTTCACTGGCTAAATACCGGTATCACTCTGACTCTTTGATTCACATTTCATTCCCATGTTGACTGAATTGCTACATTCATATCTTACCCGCTTTCCTGCCTGAAGAGGCCTAAGCCCATATAGCCTCGGCCTGTCCAAATGATGTTCAGCGGTGGAAACAAATAACTCTCGCGGACCAGAATCAAAGAAATAAGAGTATAAAAATAAAAAAATAGTACAATATGAGTTTACATGGTTTAACTATTTTTTAATCGATCATTCTCATTCATTTGTTTTTGTCAAAACTCTTATTCAATTTCAGTTTTTATTTTTTTTACATGTTAGTCACTTTGCATCATAACATTAGAAAGTTAAAATTTCAACATAAAATATTTGAAAAAATATTAAATGAATAAATATAATTAAATGAATAAATAATTACTTTATATATATTCAGTTAATACACCCAATGTATGACTATTTTTTTATTTCAAGAATTTAAACTATTTTTGTAAATTATGTATTATAAAAAAATTAAAAATAATAAATAAAATACAATTACATTATGTTATATACATACCGCACAAAGCGCGGGCCGAACACCTAGTTTAATATAACTTAAAACCCAAGCATCACTTTATTCATGCAGTATCAGGGGATTTAATCATTCACCGTTCCTAATTCCCTAGGTGTGACAATCGGATCGTGTCGTGTCTATTCGTGTCGTGTCGCTAGTGACACGCGTGTCAACAGATCTTTCGTGTCAAAACAGATAACTTTAAATGTGTCGCAGGTTTTCCAAACACGGGAGTTGACATGGCAGATCCCGTGTCACACGGGACACGACACGAAACACGGAATTTTCGTGTCAAAACAGATCTCGTGTTGACACGGAACTTGATGAAAATGAAAAACTCAATTTTTTTGGTGAAAAAAACACGAACTTTACTCCTCGATAATCAACATGCTTTCACTTTCTGGCTCAGTGAAATCTCACACCACCCCCGACATTATAATTTATACCTCAGAACCCTGTGACCGTGTCTCCTCTCGAGAATTACAAATTTACAACTTCTTAAGGCACTCATTCTCCACTTACACTTTCTAGACCAAAATTTGTACAAATGCTAAGTTTTGTAAATATACAATTACTGATCTTTATAAATAATAAATATTAAGTTTCAAATAAGTCGTGTCGATGCGTGTCTATCGTGGACATACATATCGGATCTACACGGACATACTTAAAAACGTGTCTAGTCTTGTCACAGATCTATCTGACACGATCATATTTTCGTGTATATCAAGACACGAAAAAAGCAGATCCGTGTCAGATCGTGTCGTCGTGTCGTGCCAGCAATTGCCACCCCTATAATTCCCTTCACAAGCTCGGGTAGAAATCTCACCCTCCCACATCTCATAGACCTCCAGTCACCGCGATGTTACCGCCTCCAGTCACCCCGTCATTACCGCCTCCGGCCACATCGTCGTCATCGCCTACATCCACCCGGTCGTTAACGCCTCCAGCCACCCTGTCGATCGCTTCTGGACGCATGTCGACCATCTCCTTGCCCGATCTAGCTCTGATGGTGAACTAGCTACTTGAAGTTGACCTCCACAACGACGTTAGAGACAACGTCTCGCCCCCGACGTCTTTTTTCATCTTCTTCTAGATTCGAACCCCGCAGATCTGGGTTCGAACCCACAGAAATGGGTTCGAAACCGGTGTTCACTCAGCAATCTCTTCTTTCAATCCTTGAGTGGAGATAAGGAGACATGCAGATGCATTTGACCGAGTGGAGAAAGCAGTAAAAGCTGGAGATTTGGTTCGAATCAGCAGATCTGGGGTTCGAAAACTCATCTCTTGCTGTTTGATTTCTTCATGCATGCATAAGTTTGCTTATGATTTCTTCCCTTCTGATGAACTTTTTGTAACAATGAGCTTGTTGTTAAGATTCAACATTGACTTGCCATCATAGGCCAAGAAGAACTTACCATGGGCCAAGATTAATTTACCATCATGAGTCAAGACTTAGAGCATCCACAATGCAAGACAAAAATGAAGGACAACTTCTCCATGTGGCAAGATGGGTTGTCCATTTGCATTGGAGATGGACAAATTTTTTTGTCCAATCCCTCCAAGGAGAGATTCACTCTCTCACATCCCATCATTAATATTGTGAGAAAGTATAGTAAAAAAAAGTGTTAATTTTATTATTATTTAAATGAATATGTAGGTCTAAGTTGGTAGACACCATTGAAGTAGTAATAGACAACCTCAAGACACTTTTTTATTTTATTATATATTGATTATGTGGCACTTATGTGGCATAAAGTGGGATAGAAGTTGGGGTTGTGCATTGTGGATGCTCTTAATGATTTGGGCTAAGAGAGATTGGGTCAAGTTGAAAAAATATCTAGAGATTAAAGTTTTTATAATGTGTCTAGATGATTCTAAGGTTATAATAATTGTAGGATGTTCTAGATAGTTTCTAGGAAGTTCTTGCTCTAGAAATATCTAAGTCTAAAGTTCTCTCTAGGATAGTATAAATAGGTCTAGAGTCATTTGTCAAGTGCAACAAGAAAGCAACCACCACATCAATAACCACCACCACAAGTTGTAAGAGTATTCTATCATATTTAGAGTAAGAGAGTTATATATATAAGAGTTCTTCATTAGCTACTAGATACGGTCTTGGGCAAGTGTAAATCGGCACTTCGGTATTTTTACATGGTATCAGAGTCAATATTGCGGTAACGCGGAGCGATTTAAGATCGGGATTGAAGAACTTGGGTACTCTAAATATGGATGCTGTCAGTCGCGTGATTGGACAAGGAATGGAGCTACTAAACTCGTCAAATTACCGAATTTGGAGTCGTATCTCGTGAGCGAAGACTTGTGGGATGTCGTTGGAGGTAATGATACAACCGCCCCGGAAAAGACCGATACTAACGGTGAAATAGTCAAGCGCTGGAAGATGAGGAATGCCAAGGCGGAGTTTGCCTTGAAGAGGTCGATATCGTCATGTGTGTTTGAGAATATCTCACGATGCACCTTTGCCAGTTCGATCTGGAAGACGCTAGACCAGCTATACAACAAGAAGAACGAGTCGCGGTTACAAATGTTGGAGACGGATCTGGCGAATGCGAAACATGGTGAGTCTTCGATTTCACAGTTCTTTCTAAAGGTAAAGAACTTGTGTTCATAAATTAATTTACTCAACTCGGAGGAGCCAATATCGGGGGCGCGGATAAAATGGTCCATTATTCGGGGATTACGTTCCGAGTATATACCGTTTGTTACGTCAATTCAAGGTTAGGTTCAACAACCATCCTTGGAGGAGTTTGAGAACCTTCTAGCTTCACACGAGTCGTTGGCTAAGCAAATGGCCGGAATAACGCTAGAGGAAGATCAGTGCGCGCTCGTGGCTCAAGTAAAAGAGAATGACGCCAGGAAAAAGATTGGTGGGAACGCGGAGTCGTCTCGCAGGAGAAATTTCAAGTGTTATCGATGTGGGAAGCCTGGTCATCTGAAGAGAAATTGCCGGACCAGACTGAATGAGAGTAATATGGTGGAATCTAATATCTCAACCGAATATGAAGAATGGGCTAAATGCTTTCTAGCCAAGACCACTCCCACATGTGCGTTCGTAGCTCGAAACTCGGGAAATGAGTGGATTGTCGATTCCGGTTGTGCTCATCATCTTACTGGAGATGTGAAGCAATTATCGAATATCCGTTGTCATGGAGGAGAAGAAGTTATACTCACGGCAGATGACACCGTTCACCATGTTGAGAAGGAAGGCACTGTTGTGATCAACAGTAGCGATGGAACATCGATCAAGCTCAATAATGTTTACCATGTTCCAGGCATGAAGAGAAATCTTCTTTCAGTGGCGAATGCTGTCGATTCATGTATGTACGTTTTATTTGGTCCGAATGATGTGAAGTTTCTCAGAAATGTTGAGATGTTCAAGGCGGACGTAGTTCACATCGGAGAGCGAGTAGATGACATGTTCGTGATACCGGCTTCATGTAAGAAAAATTCTTCAAAGAAGGTTCATGGGAAAAGGGGGAGTTCGAATCCTCACGGAGACATCCATGGAGAAGCCGATGATAAACAAGTAGTGAAGCAAGGATTGCGGAAATCAATCATCAAACCAGTTTGTGATCATGATAAAAACCGCATCTGCGCTTATTCTTGCTTCCTTGCAAGTCCGGTAGTTCGCAATAAGTTTCTTTCTAAAGATGAAGAGAAAGAAGAGTCGGACTTGGAGATGTCAACGGAAGTTAAAGTGATATCGCCGACACCGGGAGAAGAGCGTCGACACAGTATTCTGTCGTTGACTAGTAATTTGGTCTTCGACAGAAAAGGAAAAGTCATGGCCTCGAGGGAAATTAGAAGAAGAGCTTCAAAAGTATAAGATATCAACGGAAGAAGCCATTCTTGGTCGACTAAAGGTGGAACGACAATGTAAGAAAAATGAAGACCTCGAGAAGAGAAAGATGTGAAAGTACGAAGATTTATCGAGGCGGGAAATTTGAGCCGAGGAATAAGAGTTTCACTATAATCGACAAGAAGGGAAGAATTTATCGAGGCAGAAAAGTACAACTGAAGAATCAAGAGCGACACAGACAGGAGTGCAACACTGACGAGAAGAAACATGAAGGAAAGTCAATGTTGATGGGGAGTGTTAAGATTCAACATTGACTTGCCATCATGGGCCAAGAAGAACTTACCATGGGCCAAGATTAATTTACCATCATGGGTCAAGACTTAATGATTTGGGCTAAGAGAGATTGGGCTAAGTTGAAGAAATATCTAGAGATTAAAGTTTAGATAATGTGTCTAGATGATTCTAAGGTTATAATAATTGTAGGATGTTCTAGATAGTTTCTAGGAAGTTCTTGCTCTAGAAATATCTAAGTCTAAAGTTCTCTTTAGGATAGTATAAATAGGTCTAGAGTCATTTGTCAAGTGCAACAAGAAAGCAACCACCACATCAATAACCCCCACCACAAGTTGTAAGAGTCTCCTATCATATTTAGAGTAAGTGAGTTATATATAAATGAGCTCTTCATTAGCTACTAGATACGGTCTTAGGCAAGTGCAAATCGGCACTTCGGTAGTTTTACACTTGTAGCAACAATTACGTTGATGTCGACCTTTGACTCCATGATCGAACGAATGTGAGTAAGATCTAAGACTAATTTGATTGAATATGGTGATATAATTTTAGTTGAAAAATTCGTACTGATTATGATTTTAATTTGTTTCATGCATCCCTTTTATAGTTCTTTCATTGAGTTGGTAAAATTTAATATACAATTAATTTTAATTGAATGAAACTATCTGGAGCTCTACGGTTACTTCATCATGCGAACGTTTTGGATACGTTTTGAAGACTGTTATTTCTCATGGCCCCTGCCCTGCAGTCTCATACATTTTGAAGACTGAGCTCAATTAATTGCTTGTTAATGACGGAAACTGAGCTCAAGTTTGTTATTATATGTGTGGTAATTAATAGATGGTTATCATTAATATTTGTTTAATAGCTATTATCATTAATATTTGTCTAATTTATATTGTTGAGTTTTAATATTGATGTGGAGCAAGATGATTGGTGGAAGCAAATGATGTGTCAGTTAAAGCATTCACAATGGTAAGAGACATTTTAGATCCCATTTTAAGCCACATCATCGCCAACTCACCAATATGTTATAAAAATATTAAATTTGTTTGAAATGCCTTATCTTTTCCAATGGCAAAGATATTTTAAAATGTTTACATGATATAAATCACCCATTAAACAATAGAGAGATGTTAAATAAACCAATAAAATATGGAGAGATTGTAAACAATTAGAAGTGTCCATGGACAGCTTAGAGGAAAGAGAATAAGTATTTATGTGGACAATTAGTGGAGAGACAAAAAATGTCTCTCATTTTCTCATCCACATAGACAAAATGTCCATCAAAATTTGTCCATTGGAAATGCTCTTAAGGAGAGCTCCCTGAGGCTGCAGCCTGAGAGAAACCATTTCTCTTTCATTTTTTCTTTCATTTTGCTTCTAGATATTATATATTGTAATATAATTATATATTATTTACTTTTATTTAATAATATTATTTTAATTAAATTATAACTAAATAATTATAATTTTTTCTACGCTACAACCGATATTTTAATGTGAAAATATATAAAATAAAATTATAGTAACATAAATTAAAAAAAAAATACATATCTAATCTATAGAATTATATTTGCACGTGATTAAGTTTAAGAAAATAACATGTGGTAAAACTAAATCATTAAAATGCAGCAGAATCAACAAGAGTTCTACACTATCAAATAATATATGATAATTGTATCTCTCTACACAATTTTTTTTTTTAATTTTCTATAATATTATTTATTCATAAATATTGTAATCAAACATGTGTAACTTTTTATACGGTAATATGATTTACGACTTAATTTTTTCCATGTGAAAGTAGATATATAAACCTTCTAAATGACGTATTACATCATAAATTTCTAATTGACGTACCCCAATGTGAAAAATTAATCAACAATAATATTTTTTTCCATGAATCAACAATAAGATTGATGTGTTCTTTTAATAAGTTTATTTAACAAAAGGATTTATGCGAATTAAATATATTATAACCTAAATTTTTATATGAGTAAAATACTGCAAAATACGTATTATTGACTAGTATTTATATATTTAAGTATATAACATTATATACACCTAAACTAATCCGCACTCATACTTGGTGAGCTCGTAAAGAGTAAAATGTTGGCTAATAAATATTTTCCATTTTCATATCTAAACTTAGTTTAAGCCTCTCACATCTGATTAATGAATAAAACACTAAGGGCACGTTTGTTTGCCTGTATTGCGATATCCTAATACCGGTATTAGCTAATAATATGTTTGTGTCGACTTGGTATTGGTATTAGCTAATACTTGGTATTAACTAATACTCAATTGTAGAAGGAATTTGGTATTAATTAATACCATCTAAAAGTAAAGCATTAGCTAATACCAATCTCATAATTACCAATTTACCCTTGTATTATATGGCAAACTCTCACCGTTTACATCGTAATTTCGGGCCGGACCCCGTTTAAATCGAAACTTCGGAATGTGTCAGGTCGGGCCGAGTCATGTTCGGGCCGAGCTGGGTGGTTCGGGCTGGGCTGGTCAGTTCGGGCCGGACTGTGCAGTTCGGGCCGGGCTGGTCAGTTCGGGCCGTGCCGGGTTGGTCAGTTCGGGCCGGGCTGAGCAATTCGGGCCGGGTTGCTTTATGTCGCTTTGGTTTAGTTCGGTCTGGCCCGACTAGAACGAGCCGGGTCGGGCTAATCACTTTTTCAATTGTTTTGTATTACTTTCTTTATATATATACGTATTTATACATTAACAAAAATAGTTTTTACTATTTATACATAAATTTGATTTTTTTTTAAGAAAAATATTATTTTAAATAATTGAAGTTATTTTTTTTGTTAAATTTTATCTTTGTTAAATTAATCATATGGAAAATATATCTTCATTGAAAATGCAAGTAAGGGTATATATGTCTTTTAGTCATTGTATTAGGATATCCTAATACAAAGTTCATTCCAACATTGTATTAGGATATCCTAATACATGACTCAATCAAACATTGAATTAGCTAAGCATGTATTAGCTAAGCATGTATTAGCTAATACCGGTATTAGATATCGCAATACCGGCAAACAAACATGCCCTAAAGCACTAAACTATACTCGAACTTATGTACATTGTACTTGGTATGTTGACTGGGAATTGTGGTTGGATTGTTAGGGACAAAGTAACATAATGTGATTTCATATCCAACGATTTCTTGCTCCTAGATTGTAGAAACCCAAACCAAACTACAATTAAACCTGGCAGATATTGATCTATGTAGAGTTCCTGAGTTTGCTTGAAAAATAAATAAATTAAATAATATAAAGATTACATGAATATGATTAAAATATGTCAAAGTGTTTTTTTTTACAGCATTTAATAAGAAATTAGATTGAAAAAAACACAAGTATGAATTCAAATATAAGTAACAAGATATAACTTAGCAACCCTTTATTTTTTTTTAACATAACATTAATGGTTTATAACTATAAGCATTTGTTTATTTTATTGATGATATTAATTTAAGTTCAATCATCAAATTATTTATTATTAATATAAAATGAACCGAGGTGGAAAAAGAAGCAGTGATTTGATTTGGAGGTATCAAGTTCTATTTGGCACTACTCTAATATGCAAAA
Source organism: Clarkia xantiana subsp. parviflora (assembly GCA_036873135.1). Taxonomy (NCBI): domain Eukaryota; kingdom Viridiplantae; phylum Streptophyta; class Magnoliopsida; order Myrtales; family Onagraceae; genus Clarkia; species Clarkia xantiana. The sequence continues at coordinate 7,393,747 of JAPTYO010000010.1, read as the reverse complement.
GCCAGTCTAATAATAATGGCACAAATAAGCATAAAGAAGGTTTTGCTTTGAACATCGTACGTGTTGAAGCTTCACTACAAGAAAACAGGGCATCACCAACGGATGACTTTCCAACAGATTGATTCTGATGGAAATTTCCAACGGATTTCCAACAGCTTCCAACAGACATAAAAAATGCACTTTTCTAACAGAATTTCCAACAGATATTTCCAACCTCCACTTTTCTGTTGGAAATCAGTTGGAAGCGTTTGATTTCCAACCGTTTTCCAACAAATGTCTGATTGTTGGTACTTGTTTAAGAATCAATTTTTTTTTTTGGGCAACTGGGTTGAATATAGTCATATTCCAACTGACTTTTGATGGAAAATTTTAAAAATATTTTTCATAACTGTCGTGTTCTTGAGTGGGTTAAGTAGTTAAAAGATTTTTTGAGAAACAAATGTAGTTACTGGATCAGGAAAAAAAATGTTTTTAACTAGCTTTAATCTTTGGCACTAAGGACATGTTTGGTTGCATGTATTACCTAAGCATCGATTAAAATATCATAATACATACTTAGTTAATACAATGTTTGATTGAACCACGTATTACAATGATTGGATGAACTTTGTATTATGATATCCTAATACAATTACTAAAAGACCTAAATGCCCCTAAATAGATGTAATTTTTTTTTTAATTATTATTATAGTTGAAGTCCGACCGGATTAGCTCTTAATTTAAATGAAAAATAACATCAATTATCTGAGCTCATAAAACTGGTTAGAAATTATAATTATAAGTTTAATAATTATTGTTATAATTGCATAATTATATTTTAATATGTACATATTTCCATAATTTAGTCTAACACGTAAAAACTAATAATTATAAACTAAATAATATCAGAATCGTTCAAATTATGAGCATCTACAATGACTTTATATAGTATTACATAAGTGTGGGTCCATCATGTTTTCTAAATCAAAATTAATCAATTTCATAATTAATGCTAAAATTTTATTAGTGGTTATGAAATGTTTGATAATAAAATATGTTTAAACAATATAGTTATGTAAAATCATTGGAAATCAAAATAATTTAACTAAATCTTAACTATAAGTATTACTTAAAATGTACATAAATGTATATGTAGCACTTTTAAGAATTATAAATTATGTAAATAATGATGCTCTACCGTGTATTACAATTACTATTTACACTAGGTTAAAGCTAGGTAAATTTTTTTTACAAGTCTATTACAGTTATATTTACAATTATTTATTATTTACAAACATCAATTACTACACAAGTCTATTACAATTATTATTTACAATTATTTATTATCTATATTTATTCAGCATAAGCCCAATTATTTATTTTTAACAACATATGTACAGGCCCAGCCCAACTCTTATAATGAGCATCATCACTAACCCTAGATAAGTTATGTAACTTTCAGACTTACAAGTTTTAAGTCCTTTCCTCCTGCGGCACTCATTTCCATCTCAGATCCACACAGGAGCAGTGAGAACGGCGGGCGACATGTGATGGAGGTGGGCGGCCTGTGCGTTAGCTCTGTCAAGTTGACCTTCACACTGGCGTTAGCGACTGTGTCTCGCCCCCGGCGTCTGCTACACGTCTTCTGCATCTTCGTCTTGGTTCGAACCCAGCAGATCTGGGTTCGAAGCCCGCTGATCTGGGTTTGAACACACGTCTACATGCAGAGGCCACCACCGCCCTTCCATCACTTCAGTCGCATTGGCCGCCACCAGCTCCGTGGCGGCGGTTCCACCTCTGGAGCCCATGCGTGGTGGAGACGACGTCTCAAGATCCAGAGCGCATTTTAGATGTAAAGTAATTGAATTGGGCGGGTCGGTGATACGGCGTCTGTGACAGCTCTATTTTTTTCTCCAGGTTTGACATATTTCTTTGGATTTTTTTCCCGCATATCGCAGAGAACATTGGGGATGAAGTACCAGCTACTCCTGGACCTGGTAATGTTACTAATGTATATATGTCATTACTCTAAAATTCAGCTACCAAGTCCTATAACACCTTCTTTTTTTTCTTAAAAGGTTAAAGTTAAGTAATTTAAGGTGTTTAATAGAGTATGAAATTTATTGATCTCTCTTAGATTTTTCTGAAATAAAATTAATTTAATCTTATCGTTTCAACAACTTTGCAGTTGCATTATTTGCTGCTGTGTTTCCAAAAAGATACTGGTGTATGGAACAACTTTTGGATGTGAACTTGAGGTAATAGATGTCATGCTTTAACGTTAGTTCTGATTAGTAATGTTCTAACGAAATGAACCGTTCAAAATGGATTAATTATGTAACTTCTATTTGATGCCCCAGTTAATTATCCAGTATTTGTACTGATTGATAACTATATTCAAATAGTTTTGAAAATTAAACTCTACATGAAATTAATGTACAAAATTTGAGTATACACAATTAATTGTTTTGCTATGCTGTCACTTAGCAGGAATGATAGTTTTGATTATGTATAAGTGTTACCAGACCAAACATTATATTCTTAAGTTATGAGTATCATGGCAGTTGGTACATAGATCTGACACATTATTATTGTGGTGTATTTATAAGCTTAGGTTTACCAATTGGATTGGCATGCTAATATTGCTCAAGATAATGCAGGTTTAGCAATTATTATTATATATTGGTTTATTTTTTTTTTAAATAATATTATAAAATGAGTCAAGTCTCCTCAAGTAACCTCAATTTCTCCTCCAAAAGCAGGTCCTATATTGATTTCTCCATTCTCATGTTCATCATTGACTACTTATAGTTTTAAAGTGCTCCCAAAACCGAAGGTTAACTAATTTTTTAAATTATTTTAGGTTCCTGGCTTCAATCTTGAAATTATGTATGCTTAGGTATTCATGCCTAACCATTGACGCCATTTGCAATTTATACTTTTATAGGTACGCTCAATCTTGAAATTATATCATAAAGGTGAACCTTGAGGAAGCTTTCGCGCACGCCAAGAACTGGGCTATGGGTTTAAAGTGCATAGTAGTGGAAGCATCTTATTGGTTAGTTTGAAAAGACCCTAACTTTGAGTTTGTCTCATTCATTAATTTATTCTCTATTTTGAAAATTATCTATTTTGGTTGTTGGTCCATGTCTCTATTAATGGTGCAAAAATTCTATACAAAGTGTTGACTACAATGCTTATAAGATAAGAATTTAATTAAAAAATGAATATTGTGATGACTGGATCCCCTATTTTATTATGGTTGTTTCAATGAATGAGGTTTCAGTGGTAGGATTTGCTTGATCGTTCTCCATTTTGCATGATAATATTTGCACTTCTCTTTTGTTTATGCTCTCAATTTGTAGCAGATGGGTTTATATCCTCTCCTTGCAATGCCAAATGTTTTGACCTTTTGGACTGTTATATCTGTTTATTCTTGACACTGATTATGGCCTATTGATATGCTCTCGGTGGCTTTCGATAGAATTGTTTATATGAAATAGCCTAAAATTCCGATTGTCAGCTTTAGATTCTGAGGCCCTTGATATATATCTGCATTGACAGCCTCGGTGAGATTTGGCTATTCTTTATCGAACTTGAATCTTAATCACTTAATCTTTACTTTAGGTCAATGGGCTGTCTGCAAAATCTCTTAAAGTAAAACTTGGATAACGGAATTTCTGATGACGACCAAGATCCATCTCTAAAAAATGATGTCTTTGGATCAAACCACAAATTATAAGAAGAAAAACAAAAGAACTTTTTGGGCAAGTATTCTTCTCTGAACCAATCATTTCCTTTTTGGCTTTTTCATTTCACTCTTGATTTTCTTTTATCTTTTTGGGGGCAAGTATTCTACTAATAATGTTGTCATGGGTAATTACGACTCTTAAATTTTTCTTTGGTAGCTTGGCAGGAGCTTACTCTGATTGATTATAGCAGGAGTGGTCTTTTGCTTTGGGTATCAGAGGTGAGACCAGTATTATATGGTCATATTTATTTTCTTCAGTCTTGCTAAAACAACGGTTCGGAGGATTCTTTTGGTCTAAACTTTCAATTGTTTGGTATTGTTATTCCCTGCTTCTACTAGATGCTGCCTGCTTGCTAGCTGCTGCTGCCTGCCTGCTTGCTAGCTGCTGCCTGCTGTGTTGTTGCTGCTGTTTGCTTTTTGCTAGCATATACTATTACTAGAATTAGTTTAATATTGTGGTACATGTATTTTCTATACATTGTGGAATTCTTAGCTGATGAACATGAAAATATTAATGATGGTTGATTATCGTGGGAAAGTGTCTAATTGCTATTGTAGATTAGTATAATCAGTAAAAATATGCTGGGAAAGTTATTTGGCAAAAAAAGTTCTGTGGGCGACGTAGTCAGATTGGTCGCCAAAGACCCTTCGGCGACGTAATCAGTTATGTCGCCAAAGACCCTTCGGCGACGTAATCAGTTATGTCGCCAAAGACCCTTCGGAGACATAACTAATTATGTAGGCAAAAAGTTTTCGGCTACGTAACTAATTTCATCGCCAAAGAGTTTACGGCAATATAACTAATTTCGTCGCCGAAGACCCTTTAGCGACGTAACTAGTTATGTCGCCGAAGACCCTTTAGCGACCTAATCAGTTACGTCGCCAAAGACTCTTCGGCGACATAATCAGTTATGTCGACGAAGAGTCTTTGGCTACATGATCTTTTGTCGCCGAAGATTTTTTGGAAAATGTTTTTATTTCGGAAATTGTGCTTTTTTCCAACGGATAGTATTCTGTTGGAAAATGACCAGTCAATTATAAACCGTTTCCATCAGATTTTCCGTTGGTATTCCATTGGAAACTTCCAACGGAATAATTGTTCGTTGGTAAATTTTTTTTCCAGCGGGGGTATCACCAACGGACGATCCGTTGGAAATTCTGTTGGTGAAGGGCTTCACCAACAAATTTCCAACAGATTTTCTGTTGGTGATGCCCTGTTTTCTTGTAGTGCTTTGAGAAAGACGAAAGGAATACAATTCAAAGAGGCTTTGCTTTGAAAGTGAATGAATATTTGTTTAAGCTGCTAGATATGATTTTTATATTCAGCCACACCCTCTCAGGGTTTGTATGGTGTCGAATTGCGTATTGTATTTTAGGGAATATAAAATATATTATGAAATAATATATTTTATTATGTTCTGATTGAAATATATTAGGAATAAATAATATGATAATGAAAGAGATAATGATAAGATATTAAAAATATATATATTCATAATATAACTCAATCAGAACATAATAAAATATATTAATTTCTAATATATTTTATTCATTAAAACTGTTTATATTACCGTATTAGATTATTAAACAAGAACATCTACAATAAGTTTATCGTGTTGTATAAAGTTAGTCTAATCATACGTCTACATACATAATCTTAAAATAAAATATCAAAATAATGATTTCTCATAATAACGAGTATAAGGGAGTGTTTGGATGGACGTAATATGAGTTATGTAATGTAATATGCATTGTAATCTGAGATTACTACGGGTTGGTCAAAACCCATGAAAACCCGTTGACTACCCCTCTTGATGTAATGTAAGATTACATTCATTTTTTTGATATCCAACATTACGAAATGTTCATTATTTTATTATTTTATTATTTTTTTTTCCACTTTTTATTTCTTTATTTATCTCTGATAATTATTTTTATTTTATTTTCTTTATTTATCTCCACTAATTCTTTTTATTTTGTAGAAAGAGATAAAAATATAAGTTTCATTTCTTTTTCTATTTGCAGACTCATGCATGTTCACATTGATTAAAAAACTGTGCCAAATGAAAAGAACAAAATGTGTAGCCACATAAGTAATATTTGGTATTCTGCCTCTACCCATCATGTATGTCAAAGTACGCACTTTAGAATCGATGTAATGGTAATTATTTGCTTCCATCTGATATTAGTTTTGCTTGGTCAATATTATTATATTTACTCCCTCATGATGTATTAATTCCATGCATGGTTTATGATGGATAAACGTCCAATTCGGGTTCGTATTTACATTTCGGGCCTCGCAAACACGTCAAACTTACATCTCGACCCGGAAAACGTCTCCTAACGGGTCAAAACGGTCCGGAAGTGCGTTACGCGCGTCCGGACCGGACCGTCGGATTGCAATGCAATCCGGAGGTCCGGGTTGCATGCAATCCGGACCTCGCCGAATCGCCCTATTTCGACGAGGTCCGGATTGCATTACGGGTATCGCGCGATTACCGTATCCGCGATTACCGTTACGTGTAGAGAAGTCAAGTTCGCGCATTACCAATATGGATGACGGTTACCGCTTGTTTTCTTGAACCGTCGTCAAACCGCTCTAAAACCGGGTCCGGTCCCAAGGAAGCCTATAAATAGGAGGCCTTGGCCACCCATTTTCACACACTCTCTCATTTGCACAACTTTTGTATTTTGAGCTCTGACTTCTCTCTAGAAATATTCTCTCTCTAGAAATTACTCTTTTGCCATTATAGTGACTTAAGCTTCGGAGAGGGCTCCGCTAGCACCACCCCCCCCCCCCTCTCCGTGCTAGCATTGGTCCTTCGTGCAGGAACCGTTGCCCAGACATCCGCATTTGCGCACAGTCCACCGCCTTTCAAGATTCAGACATTTCCTTGAGACACAGCCGTACCGAGACACAGACCTCATACGGGAGCAAAACCAAACACTCGTCAGTGGCCCAACCTCTTCCCGACGAAGGGTTACAGCCCAAAAGCCCGCACAACCACGCGAACAGACGCGTCCTCACGACCTTGTTCATCCCGGACGCAACATTGGCGCCGTCTACGTGACTCGAACAAAAAGCTACATTTCCGCAAAATCATGACGAGTGATCACAACCCTCCCGAAGAGGTCAAAAACACAAGGAAAAGGCCTGGACGTCCCAAGAAGTCCCCGACAAACAAATGATCAGGAGGCCAAATGCCAACTGGGAGCCAATCGGGACCCTCCCACATTCCAAGAGCTACTTCCGTAGCTTCATCCATACCGAATGACAATGTGCCCGGCGCACAGCACAAAGAGCCAAAGGACAAACGTCACGCACCTCCACCTGGTTTCGAGCCAGAGGTACATGAAGATGAATCCCAGGCAGAAATGTCGCAGGGCGAACAAAGAACGGGGGCAAACCCGATGCCCACCATTACTCCAGCAATGATGGCGGCACTGGAAGAGTTACTCGCATTCCGCGAGTCTCTAAAGAACCAAAGATATGCGGCTCAGCCACCTCCGTCCAACCAACAGTACGCCGCGCCAGCAAGAGAGGTGTCGCAAGACACTACTCGCTACAGCAATCCTTTCCAGGGCCAACACGCAAGACATGAAGCTGCACGGTCATACACTCCTTCCCAAGGAGCCCGTCATTGGAGGAATGAAAGGCAGCCCCCATTCTACCACCCATAGCAGCCAACGAGGGATGATCCCTTCCAGGCCACAAGCAAAGAGCAATCTGACATCTACCACAACAAAGGTCGGCAAAATCCTTCAACAGGTTACGATGAACCTGTAAAAGGGTATACCGCCGAGATGTTAGAAGAAATGGTGAAGAAGAAGATGAAGGAAGCAAAGATGAAGGGTATGCACGCACTTGAAGAAAGGGCGTCACATCCGTTCGCTGACCACCTTGTGAACAGTCGCGTCCCAGACGCACTATACAGAATTGGAGGAGACCTCTACCGTGGGAAAGGAGATCCAGTGGAACACGTGCAAAAGCACGAGGCCTCTCTGCTAGGCAGAACAAAGAACCCGCACCACTTCGCAATGACGTTTTCACAAACTCTTGCCGGGACCGCAGCACATTGGTTCTTCTCACTGCCATGCGGAAGCATCACTTCATGGGCAGACCTGAAGGCTAAATTCATTCAACGATACATGGGCGAGCGCAGATTGTTGAAAGGGGCAAACGCTCTGGACGACGTCCAACAACAAAACGAAGAATCTCTCGCCGACTATTACGTCCGCTTCAATCAGAACATTTCTGATATTCAGGGGAACCTGACAGAAGGAGAGATTGTTCGAGCGTTCATTCGAAACCTCGGACGAAGAGGCAATGCCCTAGCCGAAAAGATGGCAAAGCGCCCATCGGAATCCATGGAGGAGTTAGCCGCAAGAGTCAAAGAATACATAGACCTCGAAAGGTTCAGAAGCCAAAACAAGGCAAAAATCGCTGCGGCAAAGGCAAAAGAAAATCCAAAGCAGAACCAACCAAAACCACACCCAAGTGGTCAACAAGGAAGACATTGGCAACCTCAGCTGAAAAGACCTTTTCAAGGAGATTTTCAGAAGCCAAAGGAAATAAATCTTGCCGACTGCATTCCTTTGAATGCCCCGCTATCTGTAATATTGAGAGAGATGAAGGACGCGAATATGTGGAAAGAGCCGAACAACTTCAGGAATGGCCCACTGGGAAGAGACAAGGACAAGTGGTGTGAAAACCACGAAGTCTTCGGCCATGAGACCGACAGATGTGTCAGTCTACGCTTCCGCATTAACAATTTCGTCCTCAAGGGCGAATTGAAGCAATTTGTCGATCAAGGCGACAACCCCCCGAGAAAGGCTCAAGCAGAATCATCAAAAAGAGGAAACAATGGAAAAAAGAAGGTCAATGACAACCCTCCGCCAGCTAAGCGAGGTGTAATCAACGTCATACACGGAGGACCTGCCGCCGGAGGACAAGTGTCTAATGCTCGGGACATTTATGCATCCCAAGCAGCAACATTGCCGAAATACGGAAAGCGCAAGCAACCGGAACAAGAAGACGCAGTCATCCAATTCAAGACTTAAAGCATATCGTTTACCCTCATGATGACGCTTTAGTCATAACCATGGACATTGACGGATACGATGTGAAAAGAATCCTTGTCGATGGTGGAAGCTCCGCTGACATTCTACATATCAGAGTCCTAGAGCAACTGGGAAGATCTGTCAAGGACTTGACCCCAGGAACCTTTTCGCTAGTCAGCTTCGCCGGAGCAGCTACACAACCCCTGGGTACAATCACGCTTCCTGTCATCCTTGGCCAGGGGTGGAGAGCATTGCATGTCAACGTCACCTTCGTCGTTGTAGAATCTCTCGGGGCCTACAACGGAATCTTGGGACGAACAACAATCAACCCCTATGTGATCGTACCCTCCACCGTCCACCAAAAAATGAAGTTCCCTACGGAACATGGGATTGGGGAAGTGCTAGGCGACCGGATAACCGCAAGACGTTGTTACGTCAATGCCTTGAGAGCAAAGCACCAATTCCATGTGGAAATGATAAATTCCTTCAAGAGGCAGAAAGTTGTTGACGAAAGAAAGAAGCAAGTGGCGGAACAAGCCGTTACAGTTTGGAACCCGCAAGAAAGCATCCAGCATTCGCCATGGCACCAGATATGGCTCGTCAAGCAGGGAGAAGACGAGCCAATCATGGAATACTTCACCAGATTCGCCTCTAACGCCTCCTCAGCGAAAGCAACAAGAGAAGAAGTGATGAGTGTGTTCTATGCAAACATGAACGCCAAATCTTTCCTTCTCTTCGGACGAACTCATGGATGGCGAACAACAAAAACCATGGCAGATCTAAAGGATAAGCTCGAGACAGCGGTCTCATGCGAACAAGAACTGAGGAGGGGTACACCCCTCAGTTGGGACAAAGGAGTTCGAACAAATACGAACAAACAGGAAGGCGCAAGCATCAAAATCGACAACATCTTCACACCGCTAAACACGGTTGCTGAAAATATTTACGTCAACCTACTGGAAAACAAGCTCCCAAGGCCACTTGTCCCGAAGACAGCTTTCTTGGGCAACAACATCAGAGAATGGTGCAAGTACCACAAAACTTGGGGGCACAACACAAACATGTGTCTACCACTAAGGCTGGAGATTGAAGAGTGCATCGCACTAGGGGCATTAAGGCGATTTGTTGCAACCAACTCCGCGACATCGTCATCAAACCAGCTATAATAAAGCGGAAGAAATAACTATCTTTCAGATTACTTTGCGCATTCCTAGTGTTTCTAGTATAATCAATGTAAATACGCGCAAGTATCTAATAAAGTCAATCTACACTTGTAGGTACACATCTATCTCTTGCACGCTATTTTTGGATTAAACGCGAAGCAACAAAACTACGCGCCTATTATCTACTTCAATAATCCAAGATAATATGCCATGTGCAAGCAAAATCTATTACACGTTATGTCAACGCTTACCATCAACAACAACCTACTCATATTGACGACTACATCAAAAGGCGTCATCGTGGAATCAAAAACTTGGAAGTACATGCTACACTACGATTACTACTCAGGAATTACACCAAGTAGTAACCTATGCACAAAAATCTACTTCAACAATACAAGCTAAGCATTGTGTTCAAGGAAGGATTTATGGTATACAACACCAACATATCTACTATCTACACCAACAAGGAGTTTATTTCTCCACTCATAATACAGGCGTCTATCTCAAGAAGGTACCGGCAACACAAAGCCATCAAGCTATGTGCACAATCAACTTATATACCGCAGTGACAACCTGCGGATTATTTATCAAAACGACGACTATTCAGGGCGTCAACTACAAGCAATATCTTGGATTAACACCAAGACCTATTATCAAAACGACGACTATTCAGGTCGTCAGCAACAAGCAATGTCTTGGATTAACACCAAGACCTACTATCAAAACGACGACTATTCAGGGCGTCGGCTACAAGCAATGTCTTGGATTAACACCAAGACCTACTATCAAAACGACGAATATTCAGGGCGTCAGCTACAAGCAATGTCTTAGATTAACACCAAGACCTACTATCAAAACGACGACTATTCAGGGCGTCAGCTACAAGCAATGTCTTGGATTAACACCAAGACCTACTATCAAAACGACGACTATTCAGGGCGTCAGCTACAAGCAATATCTTGGATTAACACCAAGACCTACTACCAAAATACCTTGGAATAACGCCAAGGCCTACTATCAAAATAGCATGTTGTGGTATCCTCTTTTTTAAAAAAGACAAGCCCCATGTTTACTTCTAAAAAATGACATGCTGTGACATCTCTGGTTAGAGGCAAATACTCATGTTCATAGCCATTCCCTGGATTCAAAACAGGATGGGCATACGGGGCTGATCACCCCTTAAGTGACGGAAGTTCTCTGTTTAGACAACGACCCCACTCTATAATAAGTGCGTATATCCTGTTTAGGGTGCACTCTTCATGACGAATGTCCTCTGTTTAGACGACACTCCCATATTACGAATGCCATCAGGGTTCGTTTTATACGGCAAAAGTCCTCTGGTTAAGATGACAATTCCGTACTACAGATTTTCAAACCGTGTTGCATGGTTCCTGGACGCAGAAAGCATGCATCACAATTCACATTCTCAAAAAAGTGTTACATGGTCCCTGGACGCAGGAATCATGTATCACAAATATTTTTTCAAATATTTTATCAAAAATTTTGCCAAATATTTTATCAAATATTTTATGTATCAAACACCTTTCCAAAAATTTTATCAACACGGTTTTTTGGATGTATCACATTCAATGTCAAAAAAAAAATTTCAAATATTTTACCAACAAGCTTTTTAGGGTTCACAAAATGCTTCTTCAAAAACTAAAATGTTTTTACGTATGCTTCCCCAACGCGGGTTGTTACACGCTGGCAGGTGCGCACCCTGTTTAAAACTCATAAAATTTACAAGTCGAGTCTTGTACAACGTCGCCTTAGAGTGGAACTAAGAGAAGGTATAAACCAGTATCTTGCTTAGCCAAGATAACACCTCTCAAATAATACTCTTACGTATGCTTCCCCAACGCGGGTTGATACACGCTGGCAGGTGCGCACCCTGTTTAAAACTCATAAAATTTACAAGTCGAGTCTTGTACAACGTCGCCTTAGAGTGGAACTAAGAGACGATATAAACTACTATCTTGCTTAGTCAAGATAACACCTTTCAAATACACTACTTGTTGAGAAATATTGCTATACGCAAAAATACTTGGCAGGTTGCAACACATATAGCGGCAAGCTATTCAGGAAAGAAGGGCAATATGCATAATGCATCATGCAAACAATCAGGAGAGCTTCTCAACTTATCAATCACGAAGTGGCTATCGGCCACGACTGCAGAGACTATGTCTACGTTACTAGTCATCCACATTCAATAAACACAGACTCGGCGGAACAAGCAGAAGTTGCCACCGTCCTCTCTAAACAAAACCTACAATGTGCAAGTCGCAACATCCTATGCTCTACCCATCTCGCCATGCCTTGGAGTCTAGCCAAGAGGGGCGATCACAACACTTAACAATGCGCGACGTACAGTCGCAACTACGGACATCATGTTCATCATCTAAGAATATATATCCTATCTTTCAAGTCCAAAGCATATGGACAACATAGATAACTCAAGGTATAAAATATTACTAACAAGTTATCACATAATTACTATTGAAAACAGGTCCAGGTGACGAAATATCATGCAAGCAAAAGCATGGACAAAGAATTATCAACATCAACCCATTCACAAAGGGTTCAACATGCTGGAAGCAGATAGCCCAACAGCAACCAAGAGTCTACATCATCTCTAAGGACTTATGGCAAAAAGTCCATAATGTCAGCATCAAATGCAATGTCGTCATCCACATAGAAGACACGACAAGAATGATTGTTTCAACATACAACACAACATAGCTCTTCAACATAAGGGCGACAATCAGCAATCAACAAACACTTACCTCAGTAGGAGTAACGCTCCTCCTTGGGCCGGTCCCTCGACCGGGGGGCAGAAGACACCACTGCACAACCCTCAACTCTATTTCCTTTACCACAAGAAGGAATTAGCACGATCATGCTCAGCATAAAGAACTAAGAATCGCTCGAGGAACGCGCCCCTGCGTCGGATCTTTCGAGAATTATGCTAAAAACAGAAACTGCAAGCCAGAAACTGCAAGCCAGCGATAACTTGGAAAATTAACAAGTTCAAAGAAGATACAATGGGACGTCTTACTCACAAGCCTTTCACCGCGACCGTGCCCGAAGACTCCAGAGTAGCGGGGGCACTTGTATGAACATTCCTCTCAACAAATGGATTTCTATACACATCAGCTATCCGCAAAGACAAGTTTTTTCCCATCAAGATGGAGATAGTGGACTCTCTCATGGTAACAACCGTGGGAAGACTAATTCTGACAAGAGGACAGCAAGATCTGATATCCTGGAAAATACTATCAACAATCCAGTCAGTGCGCAAACACGCACCAACACTTATTCAAGCACTTATGCAACAGACGCTCCATGTGAGACAACCACGTACGTACAAGACTTATCAATATTCGGGCAACAAGTAACAAGCATCATGCGAGGGGGCAACCTCTTCAACACATTAACCTTGCGTGACAACACTGAGCGCATACTCGCAGCATACAAAATTACAATGGTGGAATATTTTCTAAGTACTTAACTCAGGATGACAGTCAGCATATTGCAAGCTGTCGGCATACAACCACGTGTCAGCATATTATCAGAAGTTGGCATATAATCTGTGTTCGCATCAAGCATACGGATACGGCATACATAGCCAGAGATGGCGAAAAGATTATAAGTGCTGGGGCAAATACGCACACATAATGTACGTACATACATGTCGACAAGGATGCATGTCGACAAGGAGAAAATATTTTCTAAGTGTTTCCATGTACGTACATACATGTCGACAAGGATGCATGTCGACAAGGAGAAAATATTTTCTAAGTGTTTCCATGTACGTACATACATGTCGACGAGGATGCATGTCGACAAGGAGAAAATATTTTCTAAGTGTTTCCATGTACGTACATACATGTCGACAATGTTGCATATCGACAAGGAGAAAATATTTTCTAAGTGTTTCCATGTACGTACATACATGTCGACGAGGATGCATGTCGACAAGGAGAAAATATTTTCAAAGTGTTTCCATGTACGTACATACATGTCGACAAGGATGCATGTCGACAAGGAGAAAATATTTTCTAAGTGTTTCCATGTACGTACATACATGTCGACAGGGATACATGTCGACAGGGATACATGTCGACAGGGATACATATCGACAAGGAGAAAATATTTTCTAAGTGTTTCCATGTACGTACATACATGTCGACGAGGATGCATGTCGACAAGGAGAAAATATTTTCTAAGTGTTTCCATGTACGTACATACATGTCGACAAGGATGCATGTCGACAAGGAGAAAATATTTTCTAAGTGTTTCCATGTACGTACATACATGTCGACAAGGATGCAAGTCGACAAGGAGAAAATATTTTCTAAGTGTTTCCATGTACGTACATACATGTCGACAGGGATACATGTCGACAGTGATACATGTCGACAAGGAGAAAATATTTTCTAAGTGTTTCCATGTACGTACATACATGTCGACGAGGATGCATGTCGACAAGGAGAAATTTTTTTTTAACTGTTTCCATGTACGTACATACATGTCGACAAGGTTGCATGTCGACAAGGAGAAAATATTTTCTAAGTGTTTCCATGTACGCACATACATGTTGACAAAGATGGATCGCATACAACAAGTAGCTATGCCCCCTAAGCACACCTACGATGCTCATCGACAAAGCTCATACGACGACATCTATGGTAACAAGCATTAGATATCGTTTAAATATTTTCTAAGTGTTTTAGCATACTTGCAGGCAATAACCAACAGTCTATACCTGACGCTCAACCATTAACGTCAACGCGCATATCAAAAGTCAACGCGCGTATCAAAAGTCAACGCGCGTATCAAAAGCCAACGCGCGTATCAAAAGTCAACGCGCGTATCAAAAAGTCAACGCTTGCATCAAAAGTCAACACGCATAGCAAAAGTCAACGCACATAGCAAAGTTGGTACGTGCGGTTAAAAGGATCAACATCTCAAGAAGCTATCATGCAAGCAATGCAACTAATATGACGAACCGCGAAGAGCAAATACGACAACACTTAAGGAAATATTTCTTTAAGCAACAAGCGACTACTTCCAAGAGACTCCTCGATGGTAAGGATCAAAGAAGTAATACATCTACAAATACTTACGGTATACTCCGCCCTACTCTAAGTATTTATCTCTACATACATGATTACTTTGACATTGCACGTATCAAACTTGTCATCATACACGTATGATTCCATATCGCATGATTCATATTTCGGTAATCACTAAGTCATTTTAGAAGCATACATTTAGAAGCATATCGCATGATCTTGCCATGACCGTTACTTGTGCATGCATGTTGATAGAGGCATGTTCGCACGGTGTATTACCAATTGTCCATGTCTCCGACGATAACCATACTTGCACATATACATTTCCTATTACACTAACCGTGATGGCAGGAAACAAAACCGTTCGGTCGGAAAATCAAACGACGGACGAAATCAAGATGCCTACGTCCAACCAACGATCAAAACCGAGAGGTTAGCGTCAAACTCAAATTGGACAAGTATCCTAACTTAAAATAGAGTCAAGAAAGGTTCTAAACCGTTACTTGACTCGGGGGCAAGTGATGGATAAATGTCCAATTCGGGTTCGTATTTACATTTCGGGCCTCGCAAACACGTCAAAATTACATCTCGACCCGGAAAACGTCTCCTAACGGGTCAAAACGGTCCGGAAGTGCGTTACGCGCATCCGGACCGGACCGCCGGATTGCAATGCAATCCGAAGGTCCGGATTGCATTTGCAACCCGGACGTCCGGGTTGCTTGCAATCCGGACCTCGCCGAATCGCCCAATTTCGACGAGGTCCGGATTGCATTACGGGTATCGCGCGATTACCGTATCCGCGATTACCCTTACGTGTAGAGAAGTCAAGTTCGCGCATTACCAATATGGATGACGGTTACCGCTTGTTTTCTTGAACCGTCGTCAAACCGCTCTAAAACCGGGTCCAGTCCCAAGGAAGCCTATAAATAGGAGGCCTTGGCCACCCATTTTCACACACTCTCTCATTTGCCCAACTTTAGTATTTTGAGCTCTGACTTCTCTCTAGAAATATTCTCTCTCTAGAAATTACTCTTTTGCCATTATAGTGACTTAAGCTTCGGAGAGGGCTCCGCTAGCACCACCACCCCCCCCCCCCCCCCCCCCTCTCCGTGCTAGCATTGGTCCTTCGTGCAGGAACCGTTGCCCAGACATCCGCATTTGCGCACAGTCCACCGCCTTTCAAGATTCAGACATTTCCTTGAGACACAGCCGTACCGAGACACGGACCTCATACGGGAGCAAAACCAAACACTCGTCAGTGGCTAAACCTCTTCCCGACGAAGGGTTACAGCCCAAAAGCCCGCACAACCATGCGAACAGACGCGTCCTCACGACCTTGTTCATCCCGGACGCAACTGTTTATAATGAAAAAATTACATTTTTTGCTGCTATAGTAGGGTCAGTGAGTCAGTCCAAATGATAATGATTAAGCTTATGCATATTGTTTTACAACTTTGGTAGATTCATGAGATTGGGCCGAGACATCAGAGCAGGGTAGCAGGCCCAATGAAAATTGCCCTCTATCCCTTGTTTCAATATTGGGCCTAGCAATAAAACACGTGCTTTATGGCCCTAAAGAACTCTACTTCAAGGCTTGCACTCTTGGGCCAACAAGCTATGAGACTAGGATTTCAGGCCTAAATCTAAATTCCATTTATTAATTTTCTTTTGTCAAAGTTCCCATTTACTTATCCATTTAGAAGTTTTGAATCGTCAACAAAAGTTACAGGATCTGTTTTAAAAAATTACTAAAAATTTATGAGGTATACAAAGTATCAACTAACTGTTCTTGGAAAAAAAATATGGGTTAACAGGTCTTTTGGTCCATGATATTTGATAATTTTTAGGTTATAGTCAATGATGTTTTTTTTTACCTAGTTTTGGTACCATATGTTTGCAGATTTTTTCTAGTTTTGGTCTAACCGTTACATTCCATCCATTTTTTTGACATGTACAAGTCACGTGATCCACCCTAAACTTTCAATATTGTTCAATTTAGTCCCTCTAATACTTTCCTAACCTTTTTTTGCTTCAATTTAGTCCCGAAGTTTCAAAAATTCAATTGGACCTATTGTCCAATTGGGGTCAATTTTGAAACTTCGGGACTAAATTGAACAAAAAAAAGGTTAAGAAAGTATTAGAGGGACTAAATTTAAAGTTTAGAGTGGTTCACGTGACTTGAACATGTCAAAAAATGGACGGAATGTAACGGTTAGACCAAAACTAGAAAAAATCTGCAAACATATGGTACCAAAACTAGGTAAAAAAAAACATCATTGACCAAAACCCAAAAATTGTCAAACATCATGGACCAAAAGACCTGTTATAACGGTTGTGAAATTAAACAAATAATATAAGAGAGAATAAATAATATTTTTTCTCATGTACATTGACAACTTGAGTCGAATTCAAAAGAATTCAGATTATATGCCCCACTTTTTTCGTGTCTCAGATCGTACATCACCATTAAGATATCGACACATATTCTTAAATTTATTATTTTTCAAATAGGGTTCAGAAAGAAAAAAAATAAACAAATTAACTACACTTAATACACGTATCAAAACCATAACAGCGAGGCACGATCTAGAATACGAAATGAGCATATAATTCGAATCCTTCTAAAGATAATCTACAAAAGATTGGAAAACTATTAATATCTATAAAATCCATAAAATATATTTCATAAGTCATAACATTAAGCACATATATCTAAATTAATTCTTCTTCAATGAAACTACTAAGCAGAAAATGTAAAAAGAGTCCTAATTTTCAAACCGTTGAAGCATCTCAACTACTTGACTCATGGTAGGTCTCACATCTCTATCTTCAGCGACACATTGAATCGCCACTGCAAGTAAAATCTCAACCCTTTTCACATCACAATCGTCACTAATAGCTTCCTTTATCCACGTCCCCAGTGAATCCCCTCTCTTCACCTTCTCCCTCACCCACGCCGTCAATCGTCTATTCTCCTTTCCGGCCACCTCCGATACATTTTCACTCGGGCTCCGACCCGTAACCATCTCTAAAATCACGATTCCGTAGCTATAAACGTCAACTTTAGACGTTATCGGCAAATTATATACCCATTCCGGCGCAACATAACCTCGTGTCCCTCGAATCTTCGAGAAAATCGAGGTCGTCTCGTCGCCACCTCGACTTAGAAGCTTCGAAAGCCCTAAATCCGCCACTTTAGGGCGGTATTTTCCGTCGAGCAGTATGTTTTGTGGCTTTACGTCGCAATGTAGGACCCACTCCAAGCACTCCTCGTGCAAATACGCGAGCCCTCGAGCTGCCCCGACCGCAATATCGAACCGTGTGGTCCAACCGAGTTTCCCGGCGGTTAGGTTCTCGGCCAACGAACCGCGAGTCATGTATTCGTAGACCAAGAGACGGTGCTTCCCCTCGGCACAATAACCCCACATCTCGATCAAGTTCATGTGGTTGAGTTTACCGATGGTCCCGACCTCCGCCCTAAACTCCTCCTCTCCCCGGTTCGCTTCTCTGAGCCGCTTCACGGCCGCGGTCCGACCACATGGTAAGACGGCTCGATACACGGTTCCTGTGGCTCCTTTCCCGATCTCTTCTTGGAAATTTCGAGTTGCTTTTTTAAGTTCGGAAAAAGCGTATCGTCTGAACCCTGTTGGCGCGATCTGATACCCCTCGATAGTCCTATCGTCGCCGTGTTTTGTATGGGTTCGGATCACGAAGCACCAGACCAGAAGTATTGCGATCAACTCGATTCCCCCGATGCTCCCCGCAAAGATCAACAACATCCTCAATAAGAACTTGTTTCGGTGCCGGGTTATGTAGGTTCGTGGTAACTCGACAAAACCGTCGGTGCATTCTAGCTCGGAGGATTCCGCAGCGGTGTTTCTGATGGACTTTGGGAGCCGAACATACATGGTCCCTGTCAGGGACGAAGACATGATTTTTCATTAAGAATCGAACTAAAGATAAACAAATTTCATTAAGCATGATGTTTGTAGAGCATAGTAGAAAGAGTATTGTCGAGCATGATGCTTATCGAACATACATGCTTGTCGTAACTTTTTTTTATTTTTTATTGTTCTAAATGTGAATCCTATATTTAGATTGATATTATTAATAGTATGATACAAATATTATGTGTAATTAAAAAAAAGCATACTTTTAAAGTTTTACGTATGTTACAATTAAGTCCACCCTAATAGCAAAAAAAGTATAAGCATAATGCTCCACAAGCATCGTAGAAAATCCAATAATATCAGTAGGAAAGACTCACCAATGGCGTAATCATTCGGGGTGATGAACCCATTCAAAAGCATCACCTTCGGGTAACACTTAAACGTCCCCGCCCCGCCATTGAAGCTATACTGGAAACCTTTGCAATTACACATACTGGAACAAATGTTTCGGCATTGGTCGAATGTGTAATTCTCGTACAATTTCGCGTCATAGCCGTAGAAGTCGGTTTGTGGAAGCTCGAGGTACTCGGAATCGGTATCGGCATTACAGAAGCTCCGGAAGGTCGGGTCGCATCCTTGTGTCCAGTCCGATATGTTTTTCATCGTGTAACCCGGGGCGCAAATGCAGCTCCGACCCGAATTAGGGTTATATGAGCACATAGCGTTGGGTCCGCAGATGCCGTGAATCTTACATGGTTTGGCTATGGCCTGCCATGTTACGACCCATTCCAATTTTGCTCTTAAGCTGTATAAGCGGACGTTACCGTCGTAATCCACTGTTAACCGTCTTTGTATCTGTGGAACATACAGTTAAACATACATGTATCACAGATAATTATAGTCACTTTCCCGAGTATTATAAGATGATTTAGTGACTTTCATGTGTACATATTGTCATGGAGTGCCAATTCGTGCGTGATATTACGTGTGTTATGTGTTAAACTTTTTGATTATGAAAACTCATGTTAAATTTATCGGTTCACATTTTACAAAAAAAAATATACGATATACATAAATTTTTAAATGTGTTCATATTGTACGATCGGGTTGTGTTAAGTTATTCAGTAATATATCTTTCCACGACATTTTAAGTAAAAATCAAAATAATGAGTTTCATATAGAAAATGATTATAAAAAATTAATAAATGAGTATTTATATGTTTGTAATATATATCTTTGACAAAATCTAAAATTTAAAAAACTAATTGGAGTTTTATAATAAGCTATGAATAAGGTTTGCTCATAAAAGTACTCAAGAATTAAATTTAGTGTCACAATTTTATCATGCGTGTCGTGTTGTGATATTTAAACGTGAACAATACGACATAATTTTTTGTAGTGTTAATCGTGTGTTTGTGCTATTGTATTATAGTTCTATTATATGCTTACATGGACACAATTTTTCATACATATTCATGACTTCATCTGAGAAATTATCAAATCTACATATATTGGCATTTACTCTATTGACTATAGTGTAAGATCCAGGAATTGAGGGTCTTATTATCGATGATAAATTACTTTAGACTTTACTATTTATAAATGAATAATACTTATTTTCTTATAGATGAGGCGACATTAATGGTACGATGGAAAGTCACGAGGCAATACATAATTTATTGGTTGTTTTTCTCTCTTACCTTTTCTCCAAAATCAGAGGCGGTGAACTGAAAGCCGTCGGAGGAGGTGAACTTACCGACGGAGTCAAACCACGCCACGCGGCTGTCATTGAACGTCGTCCTCCCAGTCTGCATGCTTACCAGCCACGGATCCGGCCAATAAACGCTCGACACGTCAGGCCCATTATACAGCAGCCGTAAAATGTTGTCGTTGTCGAAGTAAAGCTTATAGTACCCACCGGAGTAGTTCCCCCTCGACCTCGACGACACCAATACGGTGTTCCTCGTCAGCTTCTGCTCCGGCACCAACGTGTCGGTCGGAGAATCAAAACTCTGCCACAACGCATCGCCGGAATCCGTTCGGAGAACGAGGTTGCCGGAGTCGTGCAGTTGCAGCCGCACAGCGGAGCTCGAGAACGTAGCGGTGGACCACACGACGGCGTAGCCGGCGTCCGACAAGGAGACATCGCCGTTGTTCTTGAGGGTGAGCTTGGAGTTGACTCCGTTGACTGGTTTGTCACGGTTGGGCGTCCAGATGAGGCAGTCGGTGGTGCATGATTGGTTGCTGAACCAGACGGCAAAGAAGTAGGCGTTTTGGCCGGCGGGGTAAAATCCGGCGTGGAAGGTGCCGTTTGGGGAAGTTAGGAAGTCGTCTGAATTGTCGACGGAAAGTTCGGAGCCTTTGGTTAAGATTAGATGGGTTGAAGAGGAGAGTGGGAGAGATAAGAGTGCAAGGAAGAGTGCTAAAGGAAATAATGGATCTTTCATGGCAATGAGTTTACTCAAGCGAACCAACTATAGGTGTATTTATAATACGAAATGGAGTTGACGAATACAATAGATATTTGAATATACTTCTTCAAGTCAATCATAAAATAGCATGATGAAAATAATAAATTTAAAGTATTTAATATAATGTTATAAAATAAATTTTATAAAAAAATTATGTATCATCTTCGAAATCATCCTGATCATGTTCATATAACATTCTTATAACGAAAATATACGTACATTTAGCGCAGATATATATCTAGTATATTTTACATTTCTCTTTTTATTGTTTTTCTATATTGATGATATGATTTTGCTTTTCTCTTTTAATTGATTCCTTCCATAATCAGGAGTATTATGATTAAAATTCCTTTTAAAACTATGTATAACGAAATTCGAACTTCGTTTGTCAATAGAAACACATATTATTTTATCGGGTGGTCCAACATTTTTTAAGTGTTTTATAAAATAACATTATGCTACCTAATCTTACTCTATATTTTCAATTGCTAATTTAATTTTCCACAATGATGGAACTCTGTTTACTTACTTGTCCGTGAAGCTTAAGATTTTGTTCTTGAGGAAAATTCTCTGGTATGTTCCCACTAATATTGGATGGATTCCTAGGGAAAGGTAATCTTTTAAATTATTTATTAATTAAGACTATAATTTATAATAAACAATAGTTAAAGAAACAGGCAGTATAAAGAGATTAATATATTTTATTATTAATTAGACGGACTTCATAATTGATATTAACTGGCACTGACTATGTTGGTTTATTTAAATAAACCTAACAAACGCGTAATACTTGAGCAGGACACGTATGTTATGTCGACTTTATGGAAAATATATTATTATTTTAATAAAATCATGGTTGACTGGGGAGGTACCGGGCACGGGGCACGTGAAGCTAGACCTCGAATGTTTAGATCTCAAAGTCTTGAATTTCCAATAAATAATTTGTTTGTATTAATTAAGTTATTAGTAGTTATAATATTACCTATATATACTATATATTTAATTTATAGGATCTGGTAAATTTAGTGAACTTGTCGTGGAGTTGTTATCTTGTTATTATATTATACAACGACGAACTATTGACCAAATCATATATATAGATAGATACAGGAAGCGACGTGGTAACATTGAAAAGGACGGACAATAAATTACCTCAAACAAGTTTGTAATACATCCGCACTCAAGTTCATTCAAGTCAATGCAATTAAACAAAATAATATTTAAAATTGATACTTTATAATAGGTTTGGATATTCTATTAGGATTGAAAATTAGTACACGAGAGGATATATATAATACGTTGAAAATATTGAAGGTAAATATGCAAATTTACAAAGTTCGATGACCAAAATGCAATATTCTAAAATTTAAAGATTAAAATTCAATTAGGTAAATTTCGGTTACTTACAAGTAATTACATCAATTATCATGCAATAAATATGCTAATATGAAATTATACGTAAAATCAACACGAAAACGAATATGTAATTTTTTTTATACTGAAACCTGTGCGGATCACGTCTCCTTAAGGCAATTTCGCCTCACCTCACCCTCGGGTTATGCAAAGAGGTTTAAACATGGGGTGATTCCAAAGTGTTATCGAATCATGTTATTCACGCAACACGCTCGACCGAACTGATTGTCAATACCTGAACTCAAACAAAGGACAAGAAAGCTGACGATAAAGGCTAGAGATAAAAAATAACTAGAAAGATCAAACACGACATAAATCGAAATCGGAAGAACTTTACAATTCGTCAACACAAAGAACATAGGATGATCGGATAAAATATAACTTGGATTCCAAAAATATTAGATACTCAACTAAAGAGATCTCATTTCCTAAGTGTAAATGAAGAGAAGAATAAGCTTGTATTTATAGGAAGTGAATGGAGAGGAGGTAGATGAGCTAATCAATATAGTACAATTTGTTTTCCACAATTTTTCATTCACTAAAATTTGGCTTGAGCAATTATTAGTTTGGTACGAAAGAAACTCAGGGGCAGTTTTTAAGTTTGGATTTTTTTTTTCCACTTTTTTTAAGTTTGGATTGAAGATTCAATTTTTGCACAGAAAAAAAAAAAAAAAAAAAAAACTGTTTGAATTCAGTAAATACATGACCGAAAACAAAAATCAGTAAATACGATAACGATGACTAGAACGACGGGGACTATAAAGCGTATCTACTTTCCCCGTGTCCATGGAAGGAGGACAAATTTTTTCTCACTTTTCCAGCCGCCAAATGGAAGCCATGCCCATAAATTTAGCTACTTGGCTTGGGTTATGACTTGCTAAATAATTTTTTCATATATAGAATTTTATAAAATAAATAAATATTAATAATAAATTTAATCAACTCTTTATAATAATTTACTTAATAATACAATTAAAACACTATTATGCAATTAAAACACTATTATGCGTTTAAGGTATATATAAATTTATATAATTATATTTTATCGTGTATAAAAAGATAATTTATTTGTTATTTAATATGTTAACACATCTGTATTCCATATTTTGGGTATACTTGTTATTAATCATTATTTTATTTTCTAAAATTATTTTTTTACGTTATGTTTGGACTCTTTAATTAACGATTTGACGTGTTAGGATTTTTAAAACTAGATCTTTGAAACCAAATGATATACGAGTGATCAATGTTAACTTGGCCACCACTGAGGGCGGTAAATAACCACTTAGTTAAAGACAATTAAATCACATTGTTAATATTTAGAGAATACTGCAAAATTATATATTCTTAAACATTGATTGAGTAATTAAAAGGAGGTGCCATTATTAGATTGCATAACACTAGAGCTGAAATAAGTAAATGCAGATAATACATACATAGCATATTATTATATTGCCACGTCAGTAAATTACCAAATTCTAACCTCCATGAACCCGTCCTCGGTGGCACATCCCCTAAACATCCCAACAGTGTTAAACCCACAAGCCACCTCCCCATCCTTGGACACCGCGATCAACCCGGCTTTCCCTTCATCAAGCCGCTCCCGGATGACGAAGTCCACCGCCTCCTTGAGGCTGAGGCCCTTGTATTCCATCACCGCCGCCACGTCACGAGCCAGAGTCGCCCTGATGATCGCCTCTCCTTCTCCGGTGCAAGACACCCCACAGAGATCCGACGCGTAGGTACCGGAGCCGATGAGTGGCGAATCTCCGATCCGGCCGCTCATCTTGTTGATGAGGCCGCCGGTGGACGTGGCGGCCGCACACCTTCCTTGGCTGTCCACCACCACGCAGCCAACTGTTTCTGGCGCGTAGATGCTGATTGGGAGGCTGTTCATCTGGAGGGGGTTGTCGACGCTGGCCGCGCATGTTTCTGCGCCGATGATCGGGATTCTGTAGTCGAACTGCTCCACCGAAATTGTTGGTTAGTTTTAAATTATACAACGATTTTGGCCCCAATTGGCCTAAAACGATTTTGGCCCAAAAAAATTATACGAACGATTCAAGTGAATAGTATTTAATTTTTAAGAAATTTTTAATTTTATATTACATAATTTCTTTAAAATCAGACTCTATACTTAAATTATTATCAAATCTGATCTCTTGTATTATTTTCAGAGTATGCGGCATAATCACAAGTCACACTTTGTATTATTGATGATTATTAAATACATATAATTAGCTGAATTTGTTGCTCATATATTCTTTTGTTGTTATAATATATATTTCTTTTACATTTACATTTGCAAAAATAGAACTATTAACAGGTTATTATACTTGAGTATTAATTAATGCTTTTTTAGATTTTTTTTTTTAAATGCATCAGGTACAAGTTCACTAGTAATTATTATTTCACTTCAATTAAAAATAAAGATCGTCACAAGCATACCATGATTGTTTTTGCTTCCTTGGCTAATTTCAGCATTCCTTTATTTTCCTCCGTGATAAAGTACTCATTATCCACCATCTCCAATCCCTAAAAACATAATCAAAATTTCAGTCAGTATCCTTAAAGAAAATAAATAAAATATAATATTAACGCCGAAAAAATATTAACTACCTGTTGACGAGCAAAATCCTCGGCGCCGGAGAAGGCGAGGTATGAATGCGGGGAGTTTTCCATCACGCGCCGAGCTAGAGACACCGGGTTCTTCACCGTCGTCAGACCCGAAACGGCGCCGCACCGCCTCTTGGGTCCGTCCATAATGCTGGCCTCCATCTCCACCGTGCCATCGGCCGTGAGGGCAGATCCCCTGCCGGAGTTGAACACTGGATCACTCTCCAGTTCCCTCACCTGCGATAGAATCGTAAGGAACGCTGATTTTCCGAAAGAACTGACAGAAGATGAATTTGACACACACATATACATATATTGTTATATATATATACCACGAGCTCGACGACATCAATGGCGGAGGTATTGGATCGAAGAGCAGAGATGCCGAGATTGAGGCAGCGAGAGAGAAGCTGCTTGGCCTCGTCTTGGCGGTGAGAGGGGAGGTTGGGGTCGACTCCGGCGCCGCCGTGCACTGCAATCGCCCAACCACCCATTCTCTCTCTGGAACTCTGCGTAGGGAATTGGAACTCTGGTTGATGTTTGTTTGCAGTGTGAGAAAATGAAGGGTGCAGTTGGGTTTATATATATAGGCTAGAAAAGGACGAAGATTACCATAAGTTATAGGGTTGGGTCTAATTTCATATTAGAGGAGTTTTTTTTTGCTGGGTAGTTTATTTCTAGTTAATTATAAATGTGTAATTGTTAATTTTCAAATTGGTAAGTGAATTTGGATCCTTGAAAAAATTATTAATTGGAATTTTTTTTTTATAATTTATTATATCACGTTACACTTACGAACAAATTGCTAATATCGTTAAATATTTCATCGAATTTGGATGAAATTGTTCATATTCTTCGTACATGGTTGATGAAAAAATCAAGAAACTAACGGAATATGAAATTACCCTTAAATCTCTATAGAAATCCTTCTTTTATTGCGGTAATTTTAGGGTTTTCAATAATAAAACACGTGATAATAAGAATAACTTGAAGATTCTAGAGTGATTTCGTCATTTTATTTTATTTATTTTCCCTTGAATTACCTGCAAACCACTTAATCAGATTCGTTAGGATTGGACATAATATTTTACTAAGCAAAAGTTAAATTAATAAATCATAAAAGAAACAGTTAATAATTTTTTTTTATATGCAATTGCGATTAAGGTTAAAGCGCTCACCTTGAGGCGTCTACAGTGGGATTTAACCACAAGTCGCCCCTATAAACGCAACTCGATTTACCGGTTGGTCCAACCAACTCGCTTTACCGGTTAATAACTTTGTTTGAATAATCAAATTTGAGCTAATTAACGGTTCAATAATTAACCCTGAATGTAATATGAAGACCTTTTTGTTTGATAATAATAATCAATCCAATCCAATAATAATCCAACAAGGATCCAGCTTCATATAAATCTTAGGAGAGAATCTCCTTGAAGTCATGTCTTTCTTCGTTCGAGGGTTTTATTTATTTATCACGTGCAACTTAGCTGTAAATGTTATCTCTAGTAGGATTTTATAAGGGGTTTGGATGATAATATATATTAGTCTTAGATAAAAAATCAAGGAGGGGCCATTTATATGTTTGCAGACTTTGCAGTAGAATCTTTCTATATTATAATGTTATTTTTTCATTATTGTTTGATGTTAAGATCATCTATATAAATAGAAAATTATTTTGTAGTTTGTAGTATAATATATAAGGCACGTCAACACCGGATTTACTATATATATATATATATAGAGAATTCAAACATATTTTAAACGTTTTTTTTCCGTATAGTATGGTCTTTGCATTTTGCATGTAGATGAGTTTAAACAGAAATTGAAAGCATTATAACGAAATACCTTCAATAAATGATCAACTGAAAAGTATTGTTTAAATTAGACGGAAGTTAAATTGAGTATCCAATTAAAAATATTTTGTTACAGTATTTACAATTTATGTTTGAATTCATAGTGGGTACATTTGAAAAAACATCACATGGCGAAACTTACTCATTTTCAGTCCAATTTTAACAGAAATTGATATAAAGTAGCAATTTACTCAAAACTTGAATGTTCACAAAAGTAGCAATTTACACTAAAATTTAATGTTCATATAGTAAATTTTAAAAAGCCTTAAAGCTCAAATAACGATTGCAAATTGATCAAAATTCATATATCAATTTAATTATTGAGCCATATATATATAATATATAATATTTTAGTCTATTTTCTTAATATTCGGTAGAAAGCATAGTTCCAGGCAGCTGCAAATTCCAAAGCCATATTAATATTTAGCACAAAGAGGTCTAAGACCAGTGTTATCAGAACCGGACCGGAGGTCGGACCGGAACCGGACCCCTACATGGTCCGGTTTGCTCATTTCCGGAGGATGTAAGTGAACCCGGTTCTGAAGTCCGGTTTTCACCGAATCGGACGGTTCGTCGGTTCACCGGTTCGGACTTTTCTTTCATTAAAAAAAACAAAAAAACCAAATCGGACCGGCAGTCTGAATTAATATCATATATATTATATTATATGGACCAGCAACCGAACCGGATCGGACCGGCGGTCTGTCTGGTGAACCGAGAACCGGCACCCTTGCCGGTTCGACGTCCGGTCCGGTTCTGATAACACTGTCTAAGACTAATAGTAATAGAATAGCTAGCTGGTAGGACGCACATGCATGCGTTTCTGAATAGTGAATACTCGCTAATCGCTATAGTATTTTGTCGATATTAGCATTCTACCAAAAAAAGATATATTTTCGCAGTCTTACATGCAGACCCTATACTCCACACATATGGATGATGTAGACAGTGGACCTATATACATCACTAATCCTTAGTAATTCTGTCACAGCCTAAATTAATATATAGATAGATAGATTTGATGGTACTGCAAATATTTATAACACCATCAATCAAAATTATATGACTATCTAATAGATATCATCCGTCCACATAAAGGTAGATAAATTAAATGATGACAAGATTAATGAAAAATAGCCAAGTAGGAGAGAGAGGGCGAAAGAGATAACACGTCAGCTTAACACTAGCCGCCGTAGCCTGTAGTGTTAGCTGACGTGTTGCTAATGGTGCTTCATTGTTAGACTTCCACCCAAATTGGTAATCAGTTACCAGTTACCATCACTAATACGTACATTCATTTGAGTGAGAACAAAAAAAAGTACCTTAAAAATAACAACCATCCATTATTAATTTATAAATAAAATAAATAAGTAATAATAATAATAGAGACGTGAGAATTAAGATATAGGAATCTTCAAAGATTCAAATTCCATTTGTGCGCGGATTCTTTCCTATTCATTCATTATTCGATCTCCATCGTGCATGGTGCATTTCTTACTTTATGATTAAAAAAATTAACACACATCATCCATTCATAAGATTTTAGTTATAATAACTGAGAACATGGGTGTGGGTGATTATACTCAGTCACGTAATTAGGTGCATAAATAGTTGGTTATAGTGCACAATTTCAGTATAACTGCTAAGATTATTTGACACCTCTCCCATTTGTGAGGTTGATATAAAAAATTGTTAAAAAAAGAGAGGTTGATATAAAAAGATCCACAGTTTAGACAAGAATCACCCAACAATACGAAAAATGGGTCGAACATTTTTTGATCGATCAGCTTTCACTAAATTGAAGCCCAACAATTTTAGAAGAGCCGATGAAAAGAAAGAAACGACTGGTTTTCAAATTAAGAGCAGTCCAATGAGTAAAATAATGAGGCCTATTACAAAAAAAGACGAGGCCCATCTAGCTATGTCAAACAAACCTCCTCGATGTCTATTAATTTAGAAGCAAAACCTCAGATACTCTCATACTCCTAATGTGTTTATGTTTATTTAAAAATATATGAATTGGTAAGCTTGTTGAATTATGAAGACGTCTCTTCTCTTTGTCCAATGGGATACATATATAGTAGAGCAATATTACTCAACTTGATTGAAATACAAGAGGGTGTCCTTATATGACTACTGATCAAGAACTAATATGTAATCTAAATATATAAAACAGATTAGAACATAAACTAAACACAAATACAAAAATTAATCTATGACATACTCAATTATATATATATATATATATCTTAACATAAGGGTAAGAATATTTTCATGATGATAACTTTTCGTATTGTGATGCATGCCTCGGTTAGGAACCCAATTCTATCTTCGATAATTAAGTAAGAATTTTAGGATTGGAGTACGATGATACATTTTAATTGTGTATTTGCCTCGATAATGATTAAATGTTTCTCTAATTATAAGTGGTTAATTATGGTTTCCCCAAAGGCAAATCCCTATAAAGTATACCACATGATTTTGAGTTACTGTATATTACTCTACTGTGTTAAGCTTAGCTAGAAGAAGCATTACATTTACATCAACTATAGTTTCAGCTAGTTTAGTATTTAACTCTGCGTAAAATAAGGTTAAAAAAGTCTTTTGGTATCATATTTGACCAGTGTTTTCTTTTGGTGCCATATGTTTTATTTCGTAGGTTTTTTGTGTCAAACGTTTGCATTTTATAGGTTTTTGGTGCATCTGTTAGTCAAATGTTAAGTTGTACCGTTAAATACTTTTATTTTGTTCAGTCCTCAAATTTATACACCTAACTTTTATTTTTTACAATTTAATAATAAAAAAACCCAATTGGACCTTATGGTCCAATTGACCTAGCCATGATGTGACCCATGACTGGGTCGGACCACGGCTCAGGTCGCAGGACCTGGGTGACCCCATCTGTGGTCCGATCCAGCCATGGGTCGCACCATGGTTGGGTCAATTGGACCCAAGGGTTCAATTGGGTCCCTGGGGTCCAGTTGACCCAGCCATGGTGCGACTCATACTTAGGTCGGACCACGGTTGGGTCGTCCAAGTCCGGCGACCCGTGGTCCGGACCTAGGGTTGACAAAATGCAAACGTTTAACACATAATAAACTAACGAAATAAGATATATGAGTATGACACCAAAAGAAAACACTGGTAAATTATATGGCAAAAAAAAAATTATTTAACCCTAAAAATAAAGACAAAAGTGGGGCTTGCCTCGAACCATCATTTTCTTCTTAACTGCTGCTGCTGAAGCAGCTCTCTCCATATATATATAATATAATATGAATGAATGTTTGGGATCCCAAAAACACAAACTTGTTCCCCACAAACGACAGTTTGAAACACATCTTCACTGGAATTGCAAACTAAATGCAGGGTTTGTCTTCTTTCTTCATGCATGGTGTGGTGGCAGTAAGAGAGAGACGGTTCACTGCAAATATAATTTGTTTGTCATATTTGTACATAATAACAATAATACATACATTAGCAATATATATATATTGTGACCCCATTGTTCAGAACTCCAGCCCATCCTCCTCGATGTTGTAGAGCCCACGCTCACCCACCATTTTTACCCACACCCAGCCCATTCATTGGATGCTCTCCAACTCACTGTATATATATATATATATATATAATTTATTTATTTTAATTTAATTAAACCTTAATAGAAAAATATATTATTTTATGAGCATGTTCGAAATAAAACTCATAATAAATAATAATAAATTTTAGGTCATTTAATTTAATATAGAGTTAAAATCTATAAATAGTCTGAAGTTTGCTTCATGTTGAAATTTCGTGTCTGAAGTTTTAAATATTAAAATAGAGTGTCATGGGTTCCAGTTTTGTTGAATTTCGTATCTCCGTCCAAATTTGCTATTTAATATGACAAAACTTTGTCATATGATACGCTTAAAAAATTAATCCAAATAATGTCATTCATTGTCAGTGTGCCCCTCACATGACATGAAGCAAGGAAATGTAAAAACTACCCATGTATCCTAAATACCAAATTCTCTACGATGTCCCCCAATTTTCTCCCTCCATTATCCATGTGTATTTTCGTCATTCCGTATTTCATCAAATAAGTTATTAAATGAACAAAATAGTATAAGGGGCAATAATTTTGTCATTTCGCATCATTCCGTCAAATTTGACAGGAAATTTAGACGAAAAACCAAATTTTAATAAAATTAAAACTTCATACACAACGCCCAAATTTTAACATGGGTCAAAATTCATACTATGTATAGTTATTAGCCCTTTAATATAATTAGAAGTAAGGGGGGTCGATCCTAGAAATGTACGTACATCAGTTTAGTGCATTGATGGACGTACACAATTATAAGAATCACGGATGGAATGTGGTGGTATGATGATATCTTTGCGTATAAGTTAGACGAAGAAGAAGATATGATATGATGTTGGATCAAATTTCAAGACATTGATTCATTCTTCTATGCAGTAGAGTAATTGTAGCTTCTTCTTCATCAATTAATGTCTTTATGGTCATGTACCTGCCATGCATCTACGTACTATCAATACTACTCATAACTACCATGTATTTATTTCATAAATGCTCTCAATAATACAAACTTTAGTTCTATATATCCATGCCCCGTTATTATTTCTATGATCACTTTCCTATTTTTTAGACCCATATAATTTTATATTACAATACGATAATTTATCCTTAATTTTCTCATTTTTAGGGGCCTGAATGTTTGCCAATGTTGCTAAAAGGGGTCTGAATTGAAAAAACGTATTATTAAGGGCCTGAATTTTGAGTTTTTGTTGATAATCGAGTTTTCGTCCAAATTTGTTGTTAAATGTAACGGAAACACGTGAAATAACAAAATTGCCCTTTTGCAATTATTATACAATTTATCAGTTTAATTAATGAAATGTGAAATGTCTAAAATACCCCTGCACACTAATTATGCCCTAAGGCCACCACGGCCACGGCCACCGACCACCACCCCAGCTCCGGCGACCACCACTCCATCTCCGGCGACCACCACCCCAGCTCCGGCGACCATCACCCCAGCTCCGGCGACCCAAAAAAGTTCCGATTGGAGCTTTTTTGGGTCGCCGGAGGGGGTGGTGGTCGTCGGAGCTGGGGTGGTGGTCGCCGGAGATGGGTGGTGGTCGCTGGAGCCGGGTGGTGGTGGTCGTCGGAGCTGTGGTGGCTTAAAGGGTATTTTCGTCTTTTTAGGTCAAACATGTGAGGGACACACTTTTGTCAAAGGGCATTTTCGGGTTTTCAAATTATTTTCGGTCACATGCCAAGCATGTGCCCACTTTCCGTCACTTTTAACAGAAAAAATAGACGAAGATCTCACTTATCAACAAAACTCAAAATTCAGGCCCTTAATAATACGTTTTTTTAATTCAGACCCCTTTTGGCAATATGGGCAAACATTCAGGCCCCTATTGTGTTCTTAACCCTTTTTTATATATTTACATTGGTTTCTGATCAATGCGAAAAATTGAGTAAAAAGATGAAGGAGAGAGAGATAGCGATGAAGATGTTTGTCGAGAGAGAATTTGGGAAAAATATATTTCATTCATTCTTAGCAAATATTACACAGCAGCAGTATTTATATCAGTACTATTACATTGATAGTTTGCTTCCAAAGTAAACTCGACTAACTAAATCTAGAAACAACTATTACAAGTTGTCATAAATAGGACTAAGAATCACAGTTGTCACCGTGAACTCTAACACTCCCCCTCACGGTGGCCGTGTTTCAAAAATGTTCTTAAGTCCTAATTTCGACCTCAAGTATTGATATTGAGATATTCCAAGAGCTTTGGTGAATCTGTCTGCGACTTGCTCATTTGTCCTGACGTGAAAAGTAGACACCAAGCATTTTTGAATCCATTCCCTTATAAAATGATAGTCAAGTTCTATATGCTTAGTACTTTCATGGTACATGGGATTAGCTGCAATTTGTAGGCTGCTTTGTTGTCGCAAAACATTTTTGCAGGTTCTGAAATTTCTTGATTCAACTCATGTAACAATCCCTTTAACAAGATTATTTCTGCTGCTGTTGCTCTCATGCTTCGATATTCTGCTTCTGCTGATGAGATGGACACAGTTGCTTGCTTCTTAACTTTCCAGCAGAATATAGCTTCTCATAGCTTGATGCAATAACCTGTGACAGATCTTCTTGACATCTTGCAGGTCCCCCAATTTGAATCGCAGTAAGCTCTCATGGTAAGATCATTGTTGACTGGGAAAAACAGTCCTAATCCAGGTTGCTCTTTGACATATCTTACTATCTTCAACGCTTCTTCCATGTGGGATTTCTTCGGGGAATGCATAAACTGACTCAGACTTTGGACAGCAAAACTTATGTCTGGTCTTGTGATGGTAAGGTACAGCAACCTTCCAATCAGCCTCTTATACCCACTTATATCTGAGTAGGCTTTACTTCCTCCCCTGTTTGAAACAGTTCATCATATTGAATTGAAGTAATCTTTTTATTTTTCTCCATTGGTGTACTAGAAGGTTTGCTTGATGACAGTCTTGTTTCTTCTATAAGTTATAAGCAATACTTCCTCTGATTCAAGATGATTCATTTATCTCCTCTTGCAACTTCCATTCCGAGGAAAAACTTCATTTCTCCCAAATCTCTAATCCTGAAATTGTTGTTCAGCACTTGCTTAAGTTTAATCAATGAGTACATAATCATTCCCTGTAATAAGTATGTCATCTACATAGACTAATAGAATGACAACTCTGTTTCCAATGACTCTGGTGAACAAAGAATAGTCAAGCTTGCTTTGTTTATATCCATGAACACAACGTGCTTCTGTAAGTTTCAAGTTCCACTGCGGTGAAGCTTGCTTCAGCCCATAGAGTGATTTGAGCAGTCTACATACACGTGACTCCCCCTGACTGCTAAATCCTTTAGGCACTTCCATGAAGACTTCTTCAGATAGATCTTCTTGAAGAAACGCGTCGTAGACATCAAACTGAAACAAGGGTCAGTTATGTGCAGCTGCAACAGTAAGGACCGTTCTAACAGTATTCATCTTGGCCAGTGGAGAAAAGGTCTCTGAGTAATCAATACTTTTCACTTGATTATAGCTCTTAGCAACTAGACGAGCCTTGAAACGTTCAACAGACCCATCAGCTTTATGTTTAATCTTGTAGAACCACTTGCATCTAATTGCTTATTTATCAGGTGGAAGAGAGGAAGAATTAACGAGTTCCTAAGTATTGTTGTCTTGAAGAGCTTGAATCTCCAGTTTCATTGCATCAACCCATCTTGGATCTTGAGCAGCTTCTTCATAGCTCCGTGGCTTAGTTTCTTTAGAAAAGTTACTGAGATGACACTTACATGATGACTTTACATTGTTATAGCAAATTTGAATAGGATTTTGAACTGAAAATCTCATTTGATAATCAGCTTGCCAAACTGGTACTCTGCTCACCCTGGTACTACGTCTAGGTGCATTAGGATCCACCAAAGGAACATGAGTTGTATGTCCTCCATTATGCTCATCATTACAAATAGGGTTAAAGGTAATTTTGATACCACATGTTTGACCGAATGTGGCTTTTAGTACTGGATGTTTAGTTTTGTATACTTTTGGTACCAAACGTTTGAAAAAATGTGGCTTTTGGTACATCTGTTAGTTGCCGTTTGTTTTGGTCGTTAAATGACATGTGCAAGTCACGTGATCGACTCTAAACTTTTAATTTTGTTCAGTTTAGTCCCTCAAATATATTCATAACTTTTATTTTGTTTAACTTAGTCATAACACTTCAAAATCGGACCCAATTAAACCAATCGAATTCAATTGACATAGCCCCATTTGGGTCAAATTTACCCAATTGGAGATAGGTCCCAATTGGGTTCGATTTTGAAGCTTTAGGACTAAATTAAAAAAAATAAAAGTTATGAATATATTTGAGGGACTAAATTGAACAAAATTAAAAGTTTAGAGTCGATCACGTGACTTGCACATGTCATTTAACGGCTAAAACTAACGGCCAATCAACGGATGTACCAAAAGCCACATTTTTTCAAACGTTTGGTACCAAAAGTATACAAAACTAAAAATCCAGTACTAAAAGTCACATTCGGTCAAACATGTGGTATGAAAAGTACCTTTAACCCTTACAAATATCAACAGGTTCAACATCAGTGTCAACATGGTCATCATCAATGTTAACATGTTCAGTACCAATATCAACATGGTTATCATCAATGTCAACATGTTCAACATCAGTGTCAACGTGTTCAGCAGGTATATCACAATTAGTATCAACCTCATCAACAACGTCAAGTTTTAGAAAATGACCTGGTGAAACAATGATTTATGCAGAAGCAAAAGGGAAAATGCTCTCATGAAAACCACGTCCTTGCTGACAAATTGAGTTTTCTTCTCCAGATTCAAAAGGATATAACCTTTCTGGATAGCTGAGTTTCCAATGAATACTGCAGGTATAGCCCGTGGAGCAAACTTGTCATGATTATTAGGATTTCCAGCATAGCAAAGACATCCAAAGACCTTTAAATGCTGAAAAGAAGGTGTTTTGTGATGAAATAGCTCATATGGGTATTTATTTCTCAGTGTTGAAGAAGGAGTTATGTTGACAAGATAGCAGGCTGTGTTAACACATAATTCCCAATACTTATGGGTAGATGAGCCTTGAAACATAAAGCTCGAGCAATCTCTAGCAAAATGTCGATGTCTTCTTTCCACGACACCATTTTGTTGGGGGGGGGGGGGTGGGGTATACACAAGTGCTTTGATGAATAATGCCTTGATTAGTGAACAAAGAATTGCAATGATCATTGAAGAACTCAGAACCATTATCAGTTCTAATAATCTTGACATCCATATCAATTTGAGTTTTCATTAGAATAAGAAAGTTCTTTAACAATATATATGTACATCACTCTTGTGTTTGAAGAAGAAAGCCCAAGTAAATCTTGAATGGTCGTCCATAATAGTAAGAAAGAAACGATTTCCATTACAAGAAATATGTCTATAGGGTCCCCAAGCATCAATGTGTAGCAGATCAAGCACACTAAAAGAACGATTATTACTTAAATGGAAAGACAACCTTTTTTGTTTAGCTAAAGGACACACATGAAAAACATTGATAGTATGTTCCTTCTTCAACAAAGATCTAAGATGACTGCATTATGAGCAACTTTGAAGAGTTTTTGCTTTATTCTTCTTAACCTCCCCCATTCCATGCAGATCATAGCAAAAATTCATGGTATGTCCCTTCTTATTGCAGTGATTGCAAAAGTAAGGTTTCTTGTTGAACTTTACTGAATTTGCTGCATGATATAAAACTGACACGCTCTCAGAAATCGTGTTTGTGTATGAGACATTCATTTGTGCTTCATCTTGTATCATCATCGAATAAGCCTGATTCACACTTGGAAGTGGATTCATCAACTAAATATGCCCTCTGATATTAACATATGTTTCATTTAATCCCATGAGGAATTGAAATAAACGTTGATTCTCCAATATATGTTGAATGTTTGTAGGTCTCTGACATTCACACTCAGGAATTTCGACAATAGCATTCAGTTCATCCCATAATAAACACAGACGATTATAATATCAGAGATCAACATGGATCCTTGATGATGATTGCAAATATCTCTGTGCAACATGAAGATCCTATTCCATTGATCTTGTCAAATCTCTCTTTTAGATCATTCCACACAACAGAAGCATCAGAAGCAAACACCAATCCATTATGCAATTCCTTCGAAATAGAATTCAGAATTCAAGCAAGCACTATAGCGTTGCATCTAGTCCATAAATCAGCAAGAGACGGATCTACAGAGTTCTTAGTACAAGTACCTGTTAGCATATGGTGACGTGGCGCCGTAATTGGTAGCCCGTTAATATATGTGGTTACCTAAGATAATTAGGTAAATGCCACATTATTGGGCCAGACCTAATTCACAAGTGACATGGGAGGCCCAAAATTGGGTCTCCCCTACCACATGAGTCGGCCGGAACCTTATAAGGGAAGGGAGAGGATTTTCTCCTCCCCCACTGTAAGGAGGTCTTGGGGTCACCTCCAAAACACACATTGATCACAACTCCTCATAAGTTGTGATTTGAGAAAAATTCATTTCTCTCTATAGTGAGTTCGGCCGGCCCCATAAACACCACTATTGGTGTGCCAAATTGCTTTCGAACATTCAGTATGAGGTTCTGTCCCCGTTGAAGAATCGATCAGAGGATTTGTTGTGGAGCTTATACCGCGTAGGACTTCTTCTCACGAAGAACTTGTACGGGTTCCGACCGGAAGATTAGAACTCCCTCCACAACATTCTTGGGCAGGAAAGCTATTGAGGTATGTGTACATTATTATGCTGCGTAATTAGATTACTTACAAGTACACGTTTAGCATTCCGTAGTATTACGTCCCCGTAATCCAACAGTAGTAACAGAACTTGTGTTAGGAGTTCTTGAAATTTTGATAAACTGATGTTCTTGAAAAAAATTTAAAAACCGAAATTTTTATGATGAACACCATGAGTAATCCGAAATTTTTAAACAAATATTATATGTTTGATCTTTAAAAACTTAAAATTTTGGAATTTACATGTTTTTATAGATCAAAACCGAAAATTCATGTTTAAATTTGAGTTTGATGTTCATGATCTTCAAGAACACGATAAGTTTTATCAAGAAAAATATTTGGATTCATGATCATAGTAGTGTTTGATCTCAAAATTTGACAATTTTTCCAATTTTTGGTGTTATGGCCGAAACCCTAGGTGAATTATTAGGTAAAAAATTTAATATCTTGGGGGTGCAAGTAAGTAAAATTCGGCCGGCCTAGCATGGTGGGTATATTTGTTACCATATTTTAATTTTATTAAAATGAGACAATATATCTATAAATTGGAAAGATAAGGAAAGATTCACATTATATATTAAAATATATAAACTATCAATATATTTAGCTAAAATATAGGGATAAATATATATTGATAGGATTTAGTTGGGGTTAAGAACCTATGAAAGGTCTGAACTATCACCCATGTAACGGGAGAGGTCTGAAATTTAAAAAGTTAATAACAGAGGTCTGAAATTTCAATTTTGTTGATTTGAGGTTTTCCGTCCATTATTAGGGTTAAATTTAACAGAATTGTGTGAAATGACATTTTTGCCCCTTTAATATTTTGTTTTATTTAATATTTTATTTAAGGAAATGTGAAATGACAATTTTACCCCTAAAGTCAAATTAAAACTACCTAACTCCGGCCACCGCCACCCGACTCCGGCCACCACCACCCGACTCCGGCGACCACCACCTCGACTCTGACGTCCACCACCTCGGCTCCGGCGACCCGACTCCGGCCACCACCTCAGCAAAAAAGCTCCGATCGGGGCCAAACAGCTCCGATTGGAGCAAAAAAAGCTCCGATCGGAGCCAAAAAAGCTCCGATCGCTTTGTGGCCCCGACCGGAGCCACACGGCTCCAGATCGGAGCTCTGTGGCTCCGGTCGGGGCCACAGAGCTCCAGATCAGAGCTCTGTGGCCCCGGCCGGAGCCACAGAGCTCCGATCTGGAGCTCTGTGGCTCCGACCAGAGCCACAAAGCTCCGATCGGAGCTTTTTTTGCTCCAATCGGAGTCCAATCGGGGCCGGTGGCTCCGATCGGAGCCCAATCGGGGCCGGTGGCTCAGATCGGAGCCCAATCGGGACCGGTGACTCCGATTTTGGCCCAATCGGAGCCTTGGTGGTGGTCGCCGGAGTACGGTGGTGGCCGCCGGAGTACGATTGGTGGTAGCCGGAGTACCGTGGTGGCTTCAAGGGCATTTTGGTCTTTTCACTCCAAGCATGTGAGGGGCACACTTGATAGAAGGGTATTTTTGGAAATTTATTTTATTTCCGGTCACATGCCAAGCATGTGACCAACTTCCGTTAGTTTTAACGGAAAAAACTAACGGAGACCGCCGTTATCAACAAAACAACAATTTCAGACCTCTGTTATTAACTTTTTAAATTTCAGACCTCTCCCGTTAACATGGGTGATAGTTCAGACCTTTCATAGGTTCTTAACCCATTTAGTTACTTGGAAAGATTAAGAAAAATATTGTCAAGAGAGAATTTGGGAAAAAGATATTTCATTCATTCTTAGCAAATATTACACAGCATGAGTATTTATATCAGTACTATTACATTGATAGCTTGCTTCCAAAGTAAACTCGAATAACTAACTCTAGAAACAACTATTACAGGCTGTCATAAATAGGACTAAGAATCACAGCTTTCACAATGAACTCTAACAGTTTCGCAATTTCGGGCCGGGAGCGTTAATGTTAAAGTCCTCTCCAAGGCGGTGTCTCTGGCGGGTTTCGAATTCGGATCGCCCACGGAAACGCAAGTCACTTTACCAGTTGGTCCAACCAACCTTGGGTCCTTAATTTTCTCTTGGTTAATTAGCAACATATATACCCATCATAATATTAAGGGACAGAGCAAGGGGTATATATGAGACAATTTAACTTTTGACGATATGTATTTTTTATTTTAAAAAATTTAATTATTTTTAATTTGACATTTTAAAATTATACATTTGCAGTTGAATGTTTTGTTTTTATTTGTTTTTAATTCAACTTTTACCATTTCTAAATAAAAATCCTAACTACATCTCTAATAATTTATTACATTGCAATACCAATGTTCCAAAAAATTAAACTGATAGTATATTGCCTTGACTATAACTTTTTGGTTGGCTTGCCCCATTAGATATAATTGAATGGGATCTAGTTGGCAAAAGTACTAAATATGCCAGACATTATTGAATTGGGAGATCTGCTTCTCACATATATACATATGCAGTGGGTGGACATTACAGAAATAATGTTGGAATCCTCTTTCTGACATCTCTGCTTTGTCATTTATATGTGTTTTTTTTTTTCTTCATTAATTTTTTTTAAAGGATGATTTTATAAAACAATAGACAAATTACAAAGTAAATAACTATAAGGCCGACATCATCAGATTAGTTAGGATAAGTGGAAGAACCAACTTTTGAAAATAAGTAAGATATCTAAAGTTAAGAAGTAAAGAAACTCAAAATAAACAACTGAAAGTACAAAACAGAGATTAAAGACAATCATTGAAAACACTTAGAAAACATATGATGGGAGGATAAATAGAAAAGGTAGATGTGATGTTGAGGTGGTACAGAATAATACAATAACAAACTTGATTGAAGGTGAATTTAAAGGAAACACATTAATTAATTAAATTACTTAACAAAAAGTTAGTACAAAAAGCATATATGACAATGGAATGTCGAGTAATACGGCAATGTTGAGTAATATGGTGTAGCAGTTTAACTCTTCATACATTAATAAGATGTCAGAAGTTCAAACTCAGCCGGTGACTATGATAATAGAAAGATATTCATGGTCTGCTCCTTACTCATTACGAGCTGACCCTAGTGCAAATGTATATTAGCCTGCTTGCATACGACTTATAACATGATTCATTTTTATTTATATTTTGGTTAATATGTTTTTTTTACAACATGTTTGATGAATGTTAACTTTTTTGTTATCTTTTAGTGAATGTTATCTTTTTTCCAAACTTTTGGAGCAATACGTTTGAAATTTGTACACTTTTGGTGCATTAGTTAGTCAATTGTTAATGTTGATCGTTAAATAGTCACGTGAGTAAGTGGCTAGTGCCAATTGTTTTTTTGTTTTTTTGTTCAGTTTAGACATCCAATTAATATCAATAACTTTTTTCTATGATTTAGTCCATAAACCTACTCCAATCGAACCATTGGCTCGATTTGACCTAGTCCGGGTCGAGTCTAGGACTAGGTCTGACCATAGTTAGGGTCACCTGACTTAGCCAACCCTAATCGTTGTTGGACCTAAGCCCGGGCTCAACCCGGGCTAGGTCAATTGGGACATAGGTTCAATTGGGGTTTAAGTTACAAATGACCTAATCTGGGTCAGTGGCGGAGGTAGGCACTTCAAAATGAGGGTTCATTAATCTGGGTCAATGGCGGAGGTATCAGTCAACAGTTGGGCATGGTGAACCTAGAGGGCTAAGTCAATTTTCCCTTTAGAGTTCACCCGGGTGCCCAATAGTACACTACGTCTAATAGGTTCCTATTATTATAGAAAAAAAACCCACAAAGCTAGTTACTTTTGTATTATACTTTATGTTGTATATGAAAAAATATGTTTTTATTTGTTATTGTGAAAGTTTTATGTAGTAGGAAAAGCAAGATGTTCGGTGGAATTAGAAAGATGAATATAAGAGGGAAAAAAAAGGATAAATTATAGAAAGAAGTAATAATAAATCAAATATTAAAGAGAGTGAGGGGAGAGATAATTATACAAGTAATCAAATTAGGTCAGCTCATATATGTATATATATGTACTGAAAAATGGTAATTAATTAGGGACATAACGTGTCACTTTCTCAGGGATGGCTACGACCCTGATCCGGGTTAAGCCCATGACTAGGGCCTCCCATTATTAGGGTCGGCTAGGTCAGGTAAATCTAAATATGGTCGCATTTAACCCTAGGTTCGACTCGAGCTAGGTCAATCGAGCCAATAGTTCGATTGGAACAAGTTTATGGACTAAATTATATAAAAAAAGTAAGTAATAATATATGAATGACTAAACTTAACAAAATAAAAAATTTGGCGTTAGTCACATGCAAGTCACGTAACTGTTTAACAGTTAACATTAAAAGTTACAAATGTATGTATTTAACGAATGCAGTAAAAATGTACAAATTACCGACCTATTACAAATATATGTAAATAATCTTATTATACCGAAAACAAACATTCATCACAACACCAAAAACATATTAACCTTATTTTTTTAAAGCTACTTAACTATATTTTTTTATATACTTTTGCTTTTTCTTGGGACATCATGTCCTTTTCCTTTTGACATTTTTTTGGCCTCTAGCAAACTTTTTTTTTATTTTTTTTTATTTATCTTAAGCCTCTAGCAAACTCCATGTAATTGTTCTTTCAAGTCAAGAAAAATTATTAACAACAAAAAGAATCAAGAAAATAAATAATATGTATATATAAATTATAAATGGGATATTATGATACTGAATTATATCATTGATACAAAATAAGAAATAACTATTGATACTGTATAAAATATGGCATAATATTCGTATACTACATATAACTCTCTTTGAAAAATCGAAATAAATAAATAAATTCATTGAGAGTGTTTTTTAGTTGCTGGCCCATAAATATAAGGGTTAACTGGTGTCATATGTTTGGTCAATGTAGACTTTTAGTGTCATATATTTTATTTTGTAGGTTTTTTGTATCATATGTTTACATTTTGTAGAATTTTGGTGCATCCGTTAGTCAACATTGAAGTTTGACTGTTAAATACTTTTATTTTGTTCAATTTAGTCCTCAAATATATATATCTAACTTTTAGTTATTACAATTTAATTCATATTATTTTCTCCGGCCATCGTCCAAGTCCGCCGGCAACTACCCAAGGCCGGCGACCACCACAAATCGGGTTTCCCACCCCCAAATCAGAGCCGGCGAGCCCCAATCGTGTGCCGGCAACCACCATTTGGGGTCGACCACTACCATTTGAGGCCGACAACCACCTAAATCGGGGCCAACATCTCCAATTGGGGCTGCTGGCCCCGATCTGGGCCATAGAGGGCTCTAGATCGGGGCCAGCAGCCCCAGTTGGAGCTGTTGGCCCCGATTTGGATGGTAGCCACCACCAATTGGGGTGCTGGTCGTTCTAAATTGGTGGCTGCCGGCCCGATTGGGGCTTGCCGGCTTCGATTTAGGGATGGCCGACCGCTTTTCGTTGTTGCCGGCTCTGATTCGCGGTGGTCACCGGTCTTGGGTGGTTGTCGTTGGACTTAGGCAGTGACTGGAGAAAACAATAGAGATTAAATTTTAAAATTTAGGAATATAAATTTCAGGACTAAATTGAACAAAATAAAAGTATTTAACATTCAAACATACCTGTTAACTAACAGATACACCAAAAGTCTACAAAAAGCAAACATATAGCACAAAAAACCTACAAAATAAAAATACATGACATCAAAGCCAATAATGAACAAATATATGACTAGGGATGGGCACTGAACCGGTTCAGGCCGAACCGGTTCCGGACCGGACCGGAACTGTTTTAAACGGTCCGGTCCAATAATAACTAGGGTTTTTTTTTTGCTTAGGTTGATCTAAAAAAAACTGGACTGGTTTGAACCGGTCCAGAACCGGTCCAGAACCGGTTTTGGACTGTTTTTTAAAAAAACAAGTTCTGGACCGGTTTTGTATGTCG
The DNA here is from genome assembly GCA_036873135.1 of Clarkia xantiana subsp. parviflora. Lineage (NCBI taxonomy): Eukaryota > Viridiplantae > Streptophyta > Magnoliopsida > Myrtales > Onagraceae > Clarkia > Clarkia xantiana. The sequence continues at coordinate 7,350,148 of JAPTYO010000010.1, read as the reverse complement.
GACCGGTTTTATCAATAAAAATCGGTCCAAAACCAGTCACAACCAGTCAGAAACCGGTCAAAACCGGTCAAAAACCGGATTTTTTTTTAAAAAAAAAAAGAAAAATCTCGGTCAAAACGTTTTTTTTTTTTTTTTTTACTAAAAAGCGGTTCAAAACCGGTCCGGTCCGGACTGGTTTATTGGACTGGTTTGGTATACCCCTTGGACTGGTTCCAATTTAGGGGTTATAAACCAGTCCAATTTGGACCGGTTCACTCCGAACCGGTTCCAAACGGTCCGGTTCCAGACCAGTTCCGAACCAGTCCGGCCGGACCGGTTTTTATGCCCAAGCCTATATATGACATCAAAGCAAATAATGAACAAATATATGACATCAAAGCCTTTTTTAACGGATTTTTCTACCATGCTTTGGGAGCACCATAATACTATGGTGGACTTAATTGTAACATAAGTAAAACTTTAAAAGTATGAAAAAATATGAATTTTTTTAACTACACCTAAGATGTGTATCATACTATTAATAATATCAATTTCCCTATAGAGTTCACCTTTAAGGAAATAAAAAAATAAAAAAATTAGTAGCAAAAGCAAGGTGCTCCAAGAGCATCGTAGAAATGTCCCCTTTTAACCTTAAATATAAAGAAACTCCTCTCCTTCAATAAATATCCAAGCCTTGTGATAGTTGTCACTTTAACCTATTTTTTTACCGTTTCCCATTTGATGTTCCAAAATAGCACTTTTACTTTTACATTAGCTTCTTTTTATATTAAAAAACTTAAATATATGTCTTCATTTTCCCAAAAAAAAATTAGAGTAAATATATATATAAGAGTTAAAAGTATTTTGGTGTCACATGTTTGACATATGTTGGTTTTTGGTACCATATGTTTAAGGGATTTAAACCAAATTGGTACCTGGGTTAACATCCCAAAATGAATTGGTACATTCACTAAATTTTGTTGCTTTTTAGTACCCGAGTTATCATGGGTGTTACACCGTTAGAATTTCTAGTCAAAACTAACAGGATCCCATTTTTGCCGCATGAAAATACCAAAATACCATTTTTGCAGAATAGTTACATAATAGCAACTCAAAACTTTGGAACCCAATATCTCACACATTTCTTCATTTTTTGGACGGTTTTTTTTAACCGCATAACTGTTCGAGGTCTATGCAACCCAAATAGCGTAAAGTGATTTTCCCAGTTTTTGTTTTTCAATAAACACCGTTTTCCATGTTAATTCATTCTTTTTTGTATCAAACTCCACCGCATTCTAACACTTATCACCCTGATCACCCACTTTTTTTACTAATTGGATTCCAATACTACAATGAAATTGTTGCTATTGGATTCCAACACTTCTGTTTACGAACCCAATTGATGTTATACCTTTCATCCAAAAGAAAACAAAAAATGAAAGTCTGTCGAATTAATTGTTATGCAATCTATAACTTACTGTAATTTTTCTTGATGTCTCTAATAAACTATATTGGTGTGTCTCTAAATCAATAAACGTCACTGCAAGAGAACATATAGATCTTAGATAGATAAAAATGTTTCATACTTGAAGTAGAACAATAGGAAAAATACTGTTAAGGGTGTTGGAAGAACTTTTAGAATGGACACCAAGAAGAAATAATTTATTTTCTCATTTAATCTACATGTGGAAATTGATAATCTCAGTATCCTGAGGGATGACCATAATGTGAGAAAATAAGATGAACTGGCATTAACAGAACCACACAAAGAATTTTTACCATTATGTGGCTAGAGACAACCAGTAAATTTTCTTTCGAGTTATTGCCAGAAACCGCTTCCATTTGCAATTTTATGCTAGACCATGTCAAACTTTTAAAATCGAAGACCTGCAGAACTGGTCAATTTTTCAGCATGTCCATAAAATATATAAACAAAAAATTGGTAACTTATTATGCTAAGATCTATATGTTATCTTGCAGTGACGTTTATTAATTTATAGACACACCAGTATAGATTATTAGAGACATCAAAAAAAATTCCAGTAAGTTATAGACTGCATAATAATTAATTCGACAGACTTTCGTTTTTTTGTTTTCTATTGGATGAAATGTATAATATCAATTTGGTTCTTAAACAGAAGTGTTGGAATCTAAGAGCAACGGTTTGATTGTAGTATTGGAATCCAATTAGTAAAAAAAAGTGGGTGATCAATGGTGATAAGTGTTAGAATGCGGTGGAGTTTGATACAAAAAAGAATGAATTAACATGGAAAACTGTGTTTATTGAAAAAAAAAACTGGGCAAATCACTTTACGGCTATTTGAGTTGCATAGATCTCGAAAAGTTATGCGGTTTTAAAAAAAATTCATCCAAAAAGATGAAGAAATGAGTGAGATATTGGGTTCCAAAGTTTTGAGTTGCTATTATGTAGCTATTCTGCAAAAAAGGTATTTTGGTCTTTTCATGCGCCAAAAATCGGATTATGTTAGTTTTAACCAGAAATTTTAACGGTGCAACACACATGATAACTCGGGTACCAAAAAGCAACAAAATTTAGTGGATGTACCAATTCGTTTTGGGTTGTTAACTCAAGCACCAATTTGGCCCTATGTTTAATTTTGTAGGCTTTTGGTGCCATATGTTTAAGAGGTTGTATGTTTTTGGTATTTACGTTAGTAACAGTTAGTTAGACCGTTAAATACTTTTATTTGTTCAATTTAGTACTCAAATTTATACTTATAAAATTTAATATTTACAATTTAGTCCCTATTGTTTGCTCAAATCACTGTCCAAGGCCGCCGACCACCACCCACCACCTCCAAGGCCGCCGACCGCCACGAAACGGGCTGGCCACCACCCCACGGCACCGGCCACCACCCCACGGCACCGGCCACCACCACTTGGGGCCGAAAACCACCCCAATTGGTGGTGGCAACCACCAATGGTCGTGGCTACAGCCCCAATCGTGGCTACAACCAGATTGGGGCTGTAGCCACCACCAATTGGTGGTGGCTGGCCCCAATTAAGGTGGCCTCCACCAATTGGGGTGGTTTTTGGCCCCCAAGTGGTGGTAGCCGGTGCCGTTGGGTGGTGGCCGGCCCGTTTCGTGGCGGTCGGCGGCCTTGGTGGTAGTGGGTGGTGGGCGGCGGCCTTGGACGGTGACTTGAGCAAATCATAGGACTAAATTAAATATTAAATGTTAGAAATATAAATTTGAGGACTATATTGAATAAAATAAAAGTATTTAACGGTCAAACTAATTGTTGACTAACGGAAACACCAAAAACATATAACATCTCAAACATATGGCACTAAAAATCTACACAGGGCAAACACGTGGCACGAAAAGTATCTTTAACCCTATATCTAATGATCACATTTGTTTGGACAATATTATCAACTTGTATAATAAGTATTAAAAAAATTTGGTAATATATGTTTTTAAATGTTGTCTATCACAAAATGACGATATTGTCCTCCCCTTATTAATACTAATAAAATAAAAATAGTTAAAAATGTAACACATGTATAGGACAAATGTAAAAAAAAAAAAAAAAAAAAATTGTGCGTAAAAATTAGACAATAATTAAAAAAAATTATTTTTTAGTCAATTATATAAAAAAAAAAAAAGTAAGTAAATTCTGAAATTAAGAAAAAAAAAGGTAAATAAAATTTTAAAAATAGCAAAAGATAAATAATTCATTAAAAATTATAAGTTTTTCAAAATTATCTTATGAATTTATTTTTCAAATAAAATATAAATACATTAAAAAAAATATGGTTAAACCAATGTGGAATTCGACTGACCCACCCAGCTATGGGATTGGGCGACCTGTTATGGGCCGGAGCCTACCAAGAGGTCGAGCCCTAACTAGGTCAATTGACCTTGACTTTATTCCACCCTATTTTTTATTTAAAATAAATTCATAATTATATTCGAAATATTATAATTTTTTTATGAATTATAGATTTTTTTAAAGTGTATTTGTGAATTTAATTAATTTTTAATAGCATTTACTTAAATGTATTTATTTTTAAAAAATATTATATATTTTTGTATAAGTTTTTTTTTTATTTTCTTATATATAAATTAAATATCTTTTATCTATTTTTCTTAATATATTAATAAAAAAATGTAAAATCGTCATTTTGTGATTATCGAACCATTGAATTGGGTTATGATATTTCTGATGTTTATGCTGTGGTCTGAGCTGCTCGTCTTGCCATATCTTTAGTCTCTAGCACGTGTTATTATTCTTCATTCCTCCTTAGATGATATAATTTAGAAATAATCAACATGCTCAGTGAATCCAACCTTTATATATCTTGGAAACTGTATTATGGATGTTAAGAAGATGATTCACACGAATTAGAATTGATCCGCTTCGTATGTCCTAAGAGGGGGTCAACAAAGTGACATATTCTTTATCAAAGAATAATTGTACTAATTTGCATGTACATTTTCCTTCGAGTGGCAAGACTTTTAATGGATACTCATAATGTTGTTCGTACCGTTTGGAATTGCTGGATGCACTTTTCTTTGGTAGATTAGCTGTAAATGTATCATAATACTAGTTGGAGCATGTGTCCTTCCATTTTTCGTGATGTGCAATTTTTTACCTAAAAAATAGATAATTACTCATGTTTTAATTGTTTAAAATCTTATAATTGTTTCCTGAAATTTTGTATTGTTCGTCTTTAATTCATTTCTTGTTTCACTGAACAAAAATCTTTGTTTCGTTTCCGAGTAGTTATATCGTACCGTATAATAATTATGTACCACCAATATACCATCGAGTTATTACTTATTATCAGCCTATAGACCAAATACTGAGGTTCTGAAAATGGAACAACATGGCCTACCGTTTACTGTATTTAGGCTAATAATTGATCGGGATGCATGTGACATATTTGTTCATAATTGCTTTAAATGTTGACAAAAAGAATTTCTATTTTGTAGTGGAAGTCATATAAAACCCACTGCCTTGATCCTACGGTAAAAATTGAGGCGATTTATAGAATAATACTATTATTATTTTAATAAGGGGTGGGTTTTATATATTAGTTATGTTCTCTGAAAAAAAAAAAAACTACTAAATTACGATGATGTTTAATTAAGTTAAAACAATGTTATATGACGAAATTGATGAGTTTAAATTTTAAAATGTACAAAAATCAACTACAATGTTATATTTATAAATAATATTTTATATTTTTAATTTTTAAATGTATACATATTTTCTTTATTTGCTATACTATTATTTATTCTTTAATATTATAATAAAAAAGTTATACATTTTCTACGCTATTTGAACTTATTTCCGTTAATCTATCAATTAATATTAATATTTAATTTTTTTTTTTTTTTTGCAAAACAATAATATTATAACTTAAATTTTTATATGAGTAGAATTTTGCTAATATGCCGATTATTTTGGTTCAGAGAAGTGCAATTTTTACGGATGTTCAGTTTTAAATGTTTAATTAATTAATGGCTAGCTCTTCAGTAGACTTTCCCCAAGTCCACAGAAAATGAGAAAATAATGAAGACTAGCTTTTGTATGTAAAATAATAGTAAATACAGAGAAACATCTTCTGGATCAATGTAAATGCAAATATAAAGTACATGCAATATATATATATATATATATAACGGTTCCTTGGGAGAATAAACCGGTGCTTTGGACTCTTTTTTGGCATTGTCTGAGTAATATATATTACATAGCAAGATCTCTTGTTTAGTGGATTTTATAGAATTAATTATTATTTTTATATTAATTAAAATATTATTCTATAGTTTATTATGGTGAAATATTATATCATAATATTATTATTGTAAAACCAGTTTATGTCTGAAATTAGAGGATGTTTGGTAAGGTGAAAAATTTGGGGTGCATTAGCACTACGATGTAGAGTTTGGGGTATATATTATATGATAAATATGAATGCATTTATTGTGAAAGAGGAAGCAGGTGATGAGGTGGCAGCCTGGCAGGGCATCTAGTCAGACTCTCAGTCAATGGGTCCGTTTTTCAAACACAAGTCCTTCCAAAAATACTTTATAAACGAAGGTCAAACTCCCAATCTGCTGATGGAATTACGATTCTACCCCACACCCTAACTTTTCATGATTAACTAATTTATGTCTCCATTAATTCCGAGTGGCCGACCACATGTTTTCCTTCACATGCAAACAAAAATACTCTTCTTAAATATCTATATATAATACAATATAGAATTATGGAATTATCGTTAGGATAAAATCGAGGAATATATTAAGTTATATATTTCATTAATTGAAGTAATCGAAAATAGTAGTAATACGTTCTTGTAAAAAGTAATTATTCTAAGTACACTTTATTTGCTTTTTAAAAGATGTGAGCACGTAAAACAATAAACGTGGCGTGGTCTATCGTAATACATTTACTAGTTAGGAAAGTGTGGTTGTGGTGGTACTATCTCGAAAGTGAGAATTTGGAATAAAAAAAATATATCGATCTATGATTCTATGTTAATATTATATGTACTTCCTTGAAAATTTAAATGATTTTTTCTTAAGTATTTATCCCACATTTTGATTTTTTTTAGACGTTAGATTTCTATATTGTGGGCTGCCTCTGATAATACACGGAACTAGTTAAACTTGGTAATTTGTTCTCAATTTCTCAAAAAAATAATTAAAAAAATGGCCATACACAATTACTCGAAATAAAGATACATATTTTGTTTAAATAAGAACGATAGGTTTTCTAGAATAAAAGCATAACAAACTAAATACCATAAATATTAAATTAAAGAAAGTAAATAGGAGCTGTACATCCATAAAAAGTATCTTTATTAAAGTGAATGTTCTTGAGCTTTAGAAGATTTGAAATAAGATTTCAGCAAAAAAAAAAAGAAATAAGAGTACAAGATCTAATGGAAAAGACCTAATTTTTTTTTTTCATTTAACTATATAATATTATTCATCATAATAATAATCAGGATAAAATGCCAACAATCTCTATTTCCCTTAATAATGGCCATTAACGCAGAAGGGTAGACCTGGAAACAAAGAGATGGTAGGCAATTTAGCTCACCCATTTTCTTTTCGACTCTAATTAATTAATAATTATTATTATATTTTTAATAATAATTATTATGGTTTGAAAAACGGAAATTGGTCAAATAATACTCGGCTCGGTTCTTGTCTTCTTGAAGTGAGGCTCCGGCGACGATGAGACCGAAGGTGGGACCGCCGGCCAAGAATCGTTGGAGCTGTCGGAGCTGAAGCACACGCACTCCATCACACCTCTCGGGCTACCCGGTTTCCACGCGCCGCCGTACTTCCGCTTCCTCGATCGGCGGCGCCTCGATTCCGACTCTAAGATGAACTCGCAACAACTGTTCACCTTTTCCTGCGAACAAGCCGGACCGAAATTTTTAGCCAAAAAAAAAGCCGGACCGAATTAGTGGACGATGCCGGAGACAAAAATCCGACTAAGAGAAAAAGAACAGACCTTGTCACTCGCTAAGATGTCGAGGAGCAACGTTTCGCATTCTGGTCGGAGACGCGGCTCCACAGTGGAGATTACATGCAGCATTGTGGCGGCGGACACCACAGATGGCAGAAACTCGAGCAATCTTGAATCTGAGAGAAGAGAGAGAATCACACTCTCGCACCGCCAGAGAAACTCAGAGCAGTGATGGTCCTTCAACCCTAGCCGCCTCGTGACGTAGTCGACGAAGGATAGTGACGTCACCGGGTTCATCTTCCATTGGAGAGTGGAGAGCACCAGAAGTTCCATCCTCTGTATCGTCTTCGCCTCGAACACATACGTCGTGCCCTCGACCTGGAAATCGAGTAGGAGAGGCACGTCGGTCTCCTCGACCTTCGCCGCGACGGAGAGGCATGCGACGGCGGCCAGCTGGCCCATCCACGGCTGGTCTGGCCGTGGACGGAGTCGCACAAGGAACCTGTCCAAGTAGTTCACGGCGAGAACTGCCGTCAGGGCGGCGAAGTCGTAGCAAGCTTGCACCTTTAGGATCCATTCCACCGCCTCCCGCCGGACGGCGGCCAGCGCCTCCGTAACGGTCTCCGGTGAGTCCTGCTTCGACAGCAACGAAAGAAGCTCCTCCTCCTCCGCCCAGTGGAGACTGTGCTCGATCAGCGGTACAGGTGAGACTTGTTCTTCTGCGGCTTCGTCTTCCCAGTGCTGTTCAGAACAGTAAAGACCATCGAAGAGCTCCATTTGGTGGAAGTGAGACATCTTCTTTTTCTTCCTTCTGTGCTCATCTAAGTTACTTTCATGGCGGCATAAGAAGAGATGTATCTATTATATTAGATAATAATAAAAGGAAAAGGAAGGTCCTGCTATACTATGGTCTGAACTCTGAGAGCTGGAAATGTAGAGGGGGGCTGAAGCAGATCAGTCCTTTCCTATTCTCCTTCTCTCAAATTATCTGTTTTTATTTATGAGGATTTCCCTTTAGTTTTTTGCATTTATTTTATTTTAATATTAAGAGACATTGAATCCTCTGATAACATGTCTCTAATCTAATCTTTGTGTGATGATTATTTTTTTGGGCCAAGTTTTTTTTTTTTTTTTAATGATTTCAATATGTGTAGTTAGTTGTAACTTTTCTAATTTTTTGTCTGCACTCAATATATTTATTATTTGAGGCATTATGCTTCTTGTATAAACATTTTTATAGGATAATTTTAAGAAAAATTCAGTGACCTATCAATTTAATCTGTTATTAAGAATTTAATATCACTAGACATGTTATTTCTTCTTCTTAATATATATATATATATATATATATACATTAACTAGTCATATAATAATAACTATTAAAAGACCTTTCAGAAACCCTAGGAAGTTATCAACATATGCAAATAGGACTTACAAGTTAATTGATTAAGTTAAGAAATATCAACAAATATATTTGGATACATAATTATTACATATAGTATGAGAAAAATGAGAGTGAGCCCAAAGCCTCTTCTAATTATAGAAGAATCAATGCAGCAATTACAATATTTTTATTACGATGTAGTTGATAACTTTAGAGATTTACCATTTTTTTTCGTGGAGTAGTTTATACTTTATATGCTTGTTTCATATCTATCGAGTAATTCTATAATATATAAAATATTGGTTATAAATATTATTTTAATGCTGCAAATCTTTAGCGGGTTTGAACTTTTAAACTATTGGTTTATCTTTAAAGTCTTACTATTATGTCACAATATTGTACTAAACCTTTTATTTTATAATAAAACTGGATGTAGGTGATATGTTTTAAATTGCCAAATGAATGTAAGCTATGATTAACCTAACAAAATAAACTTACATGTGAAGAGTTGTTACTGTAATTAAACTTAGTGATTACCAATGAAAACATATAAATTACAGCTGAACGTATCATGGGCCATGCACAGCATTAATCACACACGTGACTAGTAGCAGTTGGCATAAGTATTTATTTTTTATTTTTCTAATAACTATTTATGATTCTGCCCAAAAAAATATAATAATTATTGATGATTAGTTTGGTGGTATAGATAGATATATAGAATGTAAGTGGATTGAATTATTTTGAACTGCTCGATGCAGAAGAACAGTAAAAGGCATTAACTGCAGCCGAAGTGACACCAGAAATTGATTCTGAAACAGCTGGGAAAATTGTGAATAAATTTAATAAAATATTAAAAGCAAATATTCCTTCATTTATTCATGTATATGTATGCAACATTTAGGAGGAGGGAAGGAATGTCTTACCTTAATCATAAGCTTCATTAAGTTTAATTATAAATTGCTTTGGAAATTCTAGTAATTTAAGCCATGGGGCATATATAATGAGAAATAATCATGTCTTTCTACTATACTCTACAATTATCATTTTTGTGATAAAAAAAATTTATTTATATTTTTATACTTTTTTTAAATGTGAATCATATATAAAATTCATACTTTTTATACTTTTAAAATTTTATATAAGTTATAATTAAATCAACCTTTTAATAAAAAAAAGTACAAGTATAGTGCTCCACAAACATGGTATAAAGATCCGAAATAACCCAATCATTGATTAAGGTTTTATGACTAAATAAAAATAAAAACAAATTGGTCACTTTTCTTATTTGTCTTTAAAATTAATTTTGTTTGGTTAATGAAGACATGTTAAAACAAATTAAAAAATAAAAATTTAATATATGTTAATTTTGTTAATACATACATTTCCCCCTAAATATTTTGAATCATCTGTAATTTTATTGATAGCTTTACTCATTACCGAACAAAATAAATGATATGTCAAATTTTTAACTCCTTTTCTTTCTTTTGTTTTCTTCTTTATTACTTTTGGCCTTTTGAGTAGTTATATTATTTCATAAAAAAAGAATATATATATATATATATATATATATATATATATATATATATATATATATATATATATATATATATAGGGCTCGGCTAAAATAAACTCAAGTTTATTTCAACTCGATTTCTCAGCTATCAGATTATATATATATATATATATATATATATATATATATATATATATACTAGAATAAAGCGCATGCGTTGCACGCGCGATACGCGTTATATTTTATTTATTGTAATAAATATTCTATAGTGTAAATATATAATGTTTAATAAAATACTTAATAAAAATAAATATAAATAAATAAGTTGGGAGTGCGTTTATACTCGGAATGCGAGTTGAATCACTAATCAATATATGAGACAAACATTTTATGAGTGTTAACGTTGTTTAATACACATAAAGGAGGTTCATATATATACACAATTAATGAATTAAGTTTAGCTAGCCTTAATACGATTGGTTGCGAATCATATATTTAGTTATTAAATATACATAGCGTTTAATTTGGAGGAAGTTTGGCGTCTGCGTTGCATATGCATCCGTTTATAAGTCGAAGACAAACTATGAAAAAGAAGTAAAACCTATTATAAAAAATGTTAAACAAACATCAAGAAAATATAAAAGAGTAATGACATGCTATAATAAAAGGTGAACAGATATATAAGAGTGTAAAAAAATTAATTTATGCTAAAATACAACATAACAAAATAATACTATAATAAAAGGTGAACAGATATATAAGAGTGTAAAAAAATTAATTTATGCTAAAATACAACATAACAAAATAATAAAGTTTCGAGTATTAGAGGTCCAGATAGACATTTTGCTTACCCTTAGCTGAAATAACAAAATATATGTAAATCAACATAGATGAAAGTGTGAGTTATTACTATATATATATATATATATATATGATTCAACCATAAAAGATGGTATATTGTCAAGTGTAAGTTTTTTTGTCAAGTGTAAGTTGTATATTAAAAATGAACACAATTCCATAGCTTTCCTGTAGTATAGAGATACAATAACTCAACAATCTCGTACTATGGCTGGTTGTTTGATTAGGGTAAGATTCACGAACTACGTATTAAGACAATCCAAACCCTTCATTACACGACTCTCCATCTCTAACTCAATAGCAATGGCAAAAATTTAATTTAATATGATTTTTGTTAGTAAACGTGGCACATATGAAACAAACGTAGTACATGGTTGAGACAAAGATGAAGAAGCATGATGAAGCGCATTCTTTTACATAATGTATACTGTTTATTTTGTTGATGCGCATATATATATATACTAAGAAGTCTTGTCAGAAAATGTCAACTAAAATCTTACATATAAGATAATTTAGCTTAGGAAAATGAACCTATTTGGTGTCTCAGGCTTACTCCATGTGTCAGTTTGGTGTCTACAAAAGATTTGTTAATATTTGGTATCCCAGGATTCAATTACTTTGCCATTTGGTGTCTCCATCAAATTTAGACGTTAAATTTAACAGAATTTGGTCATGTGACCAACACATAACCAAATAAATTTGAAAATTGCCAAATTACCCCACTGCCGGAATTAGGTCACTTGTATCCCGCCCTAGCAACTTCACCGCCGCCCTAGCAGCTCCGCCACCACCGCCTTGTCATTTTCCGGTGGTGGCATGAATAATAGGGTGGGTGACCGGAATCGGAGGTGGGTGGCCGAAATTGGAAGTGGGTGGGCCGAAATCGGAGGTGGGTCGCCGGATCGGAAGTGGGTGGGCCGAAATCAGAGGTGGGTGGCCGAAATTGGAACTGGGTGTGCCGGAATCGAAGGTGGGTAGACCAGAATCGGAGGTGGGTGGCCGGAATCGGAGGTGGGTGACTTTGCAAAAAAAATAAAAAGTATAAAGGGAAATATCGTCTTTTCAGCTGACTCTGTCAAATAAAAAGTATAAATGGTAAAATCGTCTTTTCATCTGACTCTGTCAAATTAACCGTAGAAATGGATTGAAAATCAAATCGCAACAAAGTTGAAGCCTGAGACGGCAAATATTTAAAAAAAAAAAATTAGACACCAAACTGACACATGATGTAAATTTGAGACACCAAATAGGTTCTTTTCCCTTAACCGTAAAGGGAAACAAAGCAATACAAAAAGAGTGTACATAATACAAAAAAAGAACCATAGAAGCAATAATGGTGGATAATCAGTACATCTAGCTTTATCTGACCTAAATCACTTTAGATGGATAGTAAAGATATATAAATAGTTTAGAAATATGTAATGAACCCTCCTCCATAAAATTTTAAACAATTATTATAAATAATACAATACACAGATTGATAATAAATAGGAAATGAATGGCTAAGTCTTACGCCTGCTCATAGGTTAAATGTCAATACCTACATTGTAAACTCATATAAGTACTAAAATATAAAATAAAAAAAAAAAAAAAAAAAGAGCAGCAAAAAGCACGACACAACCAAACAAGTAAGTAAGAAAAATCAACTCATTATATTCTTTATAGGTAGTAAAGACTTTGTTGAAAAAAAAAAAAGTACTAAAGACTTCTTACTTGTAGTAAGCAATAACCATATAAATAGTAGGAATGTACGAGCATGAACTTAATTACCACCAAGTTAATGCAAACTTCTTACTTGTAGTAAGCAATAACCATATAAATAGTAGGAATGTACGAGCATGAACTTAATTACCACCAAGTTAATGCAAACTTTCTCACTCTCTTTCATTTTTACAGTGTTTTCAATGACTATGTTGATGAGTTGGTCAAAGTCACAAATTATTCTCGCAAACACCATATTTTCATTGAACTGAAGTACTTAACTACTGCAAATAATAAATGTGCTTACTGAAGAAAAAAAAAACTCTAAACTTCTTTCTCAATTGTAAATGTGCAAAAAATAAACATTATGCATCTTAATTAACTGGAATAGCATTTCTCTTGTTTGCACTTACAATTCAATGGCTAATGAATCATTATAATATGATTTGAAAATTAGGCCTCAGTTCTCATATTTAAAAACGATATTTGATTTTAATTAAAAGATATTTTTACATACAATATAGTTGCTTATATCATAGTATATATATAAGGTTTACAGTTACACAATTCATAAATAATTTTCTAAGCAATTATTTAAACTTGTAAACCTCGATTGAGAAAATATGCAAAGAAATATGGTGTGTAATACACCAGAAAGTAGAGTAAACTTATATTCTTAGTGAAAATAAGGTGAACCGAAAATGAAACTGAGTGATAACAATTTTGGCACAATAATCAACAATCAATTAAAAAACCACCTTCAATTGAAAAATTATTTGATAATAATGCAGACAGTAGATGCCTAGGCATAATTGACTCACTCAACTATGTTCTACGCGCGCAAGAGTGCTTAAAATTTGTCAAATTGCAAGAGAATATTTTTGTAGTTGGACACATAAATTGAACACCATAGGTAGGAAAACCAATAAAGCAGTCATTAAATCTAGTAACTACGATAAGTGTTTGAGAGATATTAACCGATATGAATGAAGATCGTTACTCTTACTCTTTTACTCTTTTATAGCCGGAGGACATTCATGTTCATGTATGTGGGCATTAAAAATACATGTAAAGAACATGGAGACAATTCAACGAACACCATGTGTGCATTTTATCAAGTAGAAAGAAAGAAGAATAAATCAATGGTACACATACACTATCATCATATATAACATAGTTTGAAAAAAGGTATAAAAATCTAGTTGAGAGGCATAAATTTATATCAAAAGTGAGAATGGAAGGGTACCTGTGTTGGTGACTAATTGTCCAGTGGCTTCGAATGCAGCAGTTGTTGGAAGGGTTGGATGTGGCAGTGAGGCAGTTTGATTCGGTCCAGTAGTTGGCATTCCCGAAATTATAATAAGCATGAATCCATAAGCAACTGTGAGAATCGAGAGGATCTAACATGTGGCGAACCCTTGATGGTGTGGAGGGCACTCACAAGATTGGAGAAAATAAAAGAATTGACTGGAAAGAAGACACAAAAGGATTAACTATTGGTAAATGGAGAGTATATGATCATAAGAGTGATCATTTGTCAATTCGGTCAATTCGCAAAAACAAAAAGCGTTCGAGCATTTTGTCGAGCAGGTGGTGTGCCGAATTGTAAGTTGATTTTACTGATATGTTCAGCACGAAGGTTAAAGGAGCGTTACCTGGCAGGGAAGAACCTATGGTGTTTGCAACAGTCAGCGAGAAGGGTTGTGGCGCACAGCTGGACGGAAAGATGAAGTTCCAGAAGCCGAAGTATCTACTCTCCGGAAGACTTCGTGAAGAATGACAGAGCAGACCAAACAAATCGAGCATGGCTGGAGATGAATGCTAATGGAGCCGAAGGAGGACATATTGGGCCAATAGGACAGAGTATGGCAACATGAGGCGGTGAATATTATTAGAGTTGTGACGATTATAAGAGATACATAAAGGAAACATATTATATTAGAATAACCAGCAGTTGCAGAGCCCAGGCTTGTGAAGTGGCGTATGAAAGATTGTATGTGAAGAGAGTTTATGAAGAGTTGTGAAGGAGCCGTTTCAGAAAAGAGCGCGCCTTTCTTGGATTTGTGAGGACAATTTTCAGGTGAGGTCAAATTTGAATATTGAGATTTTTATTTTAGTAATAGATATATATATGTAAGAAACATTTTTTATCTCTCATCAATTATGAATTGATTCTCTCTCATGATCTAACAACTGAGAAATTAAGTTTAAATAAACTCAACTGTATTTTAGCCAGCCCCGTATATATATATATAAAATTACAAAACATAATAGGCCTTGGAGGGAAAGCCTCCGCAAGTTCTTTAGAGGCCCACTCTGTTATAAAACGGAAATTTATTCCGTAAGCACACGCAATTATTTTGTATATCATATTTATGGATAACACATAATATTGGACGGAAGAATATTCTTTTTGGCTAAATAGCTTCATCGTGATAAATACATACACACTATATATGAACATTTAGGAAAATTCAAACATTTTGTTTTTGCCATAGAAAATTCAAACAGTTAGAAAAATGATATATTTATGGGGAATTAACCCCATTTCATAAATATTTTGTTTTTTTTTTAACAGTTAGAAAATTAAAAGATAATATGATGATATAGCTGAAACATATTCTGTAATAAGGCAGGCTTATGTATACGTACTACATGTTCCACATTTCCAACAACTTCTCGAAAAAGGAATCGAATAGTTAAGTTTTCTAAAAAATGCACTTCATAATGTACTTTATAATTTATATATATATATATATATATATATATATATATATATTACATCTAAATGATCGCTTTATTTATTTTTTTTTTTAAATCTTACTTTGTTTGTACTTCACAACGGTACTTTATAATTTATATATATTATATATAAAAATGATTAATAAACAAATTGATACCTAAACTTTGATCTTTTTATAATTAGCTATCTATACTTTAATTTTTCAATTTTAAAATAAATAGCTAATATGTTAAAAAATTTCAATCACATATTTTTTATTTGTACCAAGATTGTTTCAATAATAAATTGAAATGATACATGCAACAATAACTCTTCATCTATATTTTAAAATAAATAAAATTGTTCATAATTAATTTTAGAATTAATTTTAAAAATCACAATTGCTGTACTGTAAGTATTGAGTGTACTAGTAGTCTACGAAAGTGCATTATTATTTGGACCTCCACTCCACATACTGCAACAGTCAACACAACAGATCAGACGCGTGCATTGCTTTACTTTCTATGGCTACGTAACTCGGTTTACTCTTCATTTCTAATTTCCCTTATTTAATTTAATAAATATTATTATTATGGATGTCTCTGACTCAGCCAGTACTAGTACTAGTAGTTGACCGCTGAACTGAGACTGTATAAAATATTAATATATATATAAACTTATGTATATATATATTATATATACTTATATAGTAGTGCTGGTGCTGCAGTGCTGCTACTGAGCAATACAGAGTTCAGCAAACCAGCAAGTGAATTTCGTTTAAAAAGTAGCTTAACCTAGCCTAATTAGAGTTAATTAGCTATTGTCGATCCATACTCGAAAAGATCATATATGGTTTTACCCATAGTTGTATATCTTTTTAAGAACAGTCGTGAACTATACAATTTATATATACTTAATTACCCACGTAAGAAAATTAAAGAAATTATAATTAATTACATCTTATTATTTTGTATAATGAATGTTTCTTTTCTCTTTGAAACAAATTTATTATTGACTAAATATTATTTAATTTTTACGTCTTTAGTTAAAAGTTAAAACACGTTGATTTTTTCATTAAGGATGCTTAATTAGTTGGCATGTTATGTAACTATCTGGACTGTTCACACTTCACAGTGTAGATTATTCTTTATATATAAGTATAACCTTTCACTGTTACGAAAAGAAAAAATAAGAAGATGAATGAAAAAGAGAAAGCAGGGTTATAGAGAGAGAGAGAGAGTAGTTGGAATCTTACAGACAGACATTCATTCATTTGTCAAATCTGAAATCTTTCGTTTTCTTATTCAAAAAATAATAGACGGGTAGATAGATACTCCCCATTAAATTACCTCAAGCAAAAAAAAAAAATTACCTCAAGCAAATACATGATTTATTCTTTCTAGATAATTCAAACATTAGATTATTTAATGTTTCTAATTCATTGTACTATGAGATTGTTAGGGTTAGGAAAAAACGGTCTAACCAGACCGAAACTAGACAGTATTCAGACCGGACTGTTTAGAACTGATCAGCCCGGTCTTGTTCCAATATACCAAATCTACAAAGAGTGACTAGTATAAAAAATTTGTTAGTATACTTCTTTGAAATCGTTTATGTGTTGGATTGAAACTGATTATGACTGGTTTTTTATTTTGTGTGTTTTTTTTATTCGAGTCCAGCACAAATTAATGTCTAACTATTTTTTTCCTAATGCAATCAAATAACTAGCCTTTTTTTTACTAATGACAAAAAAATATAACAAAAACTAGTTATTAGATTATTCACGTGTTTGTTTAGTTTTACTTTTATATATTTTAGGATTAGTATTAGATTCAGTGGCGAAATCCGTTATTAAATAATATAGTTCACTATCTTATTACACATTAGATAATAAATGCAAATATAGAGTTAGAAAGTATAAGTTTAGAAAGTTTATAACTAAAAATGTAAATAAAACAGGAATTCACTATCTCATTACATATTATAATTAGCTTATATGTTTATGTATATTGAATTATTATTTTTTTACTCGGTAAGCCCCTCCAAAACTTAAATCAGAGCAAATTAGCGCTGAATTGTGAAATGACTAAATGAGAGATTGTAAATATGTGTATCTATAGGGTCCAGGATTACTAGTCTTAAACCGGCCCATTTATATCGAACCGGCTCATAAATAGTCATTAAACCAGCGGGTATACCTGAGATTAAGACTAGCCTATGATTAGCCGTTGTATTTAGCAGTTAGTAAATAAATAGTTACAGGACCGAAAAGTTAAAAAAATCTGATGTGGCCTACTACTACTACTACTACTGATCCTCCCTCCAAAATGATAATAGTACCGATACCTCAAATCAAAGCATGCACTTTATTTGTCCTTCCCAACCCTATTTATCTGACCACCTAACCACCAGCACAGCACTGCAGTGTAGTTTATGATCATGTTATCACGTCATAATCACATCATTAATTATCAACAATCATATCCCCAACCCCAAGGTGAACGTTTCAGATCTACCTATCTCCACATTTGATCTATTATAAATAAATGCCTACCTCAACTTTGTTTTTATTTTTTAAAATTTACTACATAAACAATTAAATTAAAGAAACAAATTGTTAATTCATCATATATTCTTTCTAATTGAACATGAAATAAGTATGATGTGATGTTTGATGTGCACTATAATGATTTTTACCTGAGGAAATTGAAACACTACATCGAAGTTCGTCTTTTAAATTTATCATTGAATTCATTTTACGCATAGAAATCCGAAGCGACAGACGTCTGCTATTTTTCTATCCAATTTGATAAAAGTTATAACAAAAGTAACATTTTTAATCTTAAATTGAAAATTCAGGTTGCAAATTTAAAAATTTAAGCCTCATATAGAATAATTGGTAATAGGATCAAAATAACAACAATTTAGTTATTAATCCTAATCCTTATCATAATCATCTGTCGTTTACTGTAGCATTGCCATGGGCCATGGCTATTTAATGCCGCAATAAATACTCCAAATCATTGTTGCACTACAGAGATCCGCACATATTAAGAGAACGTTCGTAATCAGGAACGATACGAAACTATTATTTTAGTTTTAATAAATTATTGGACAAATATTAGAGTAGGGGTTTAAATGAAAGTTGAAAGAAAGTGTTAATTTTAGACCGGTATATGAAAAATAGTGCAAGTTTAAAATAACTTTCGAGAGATTATCAAAGAAAATATTTTTGTTCGAACAGCGTGGGGCTGATCTCCAACCTAAATTGATCCCTCTAGTCTCTAATTAACAGTCATTATCAAACCTTAAATATATTATTGAAAAAATAAATTCTTACTATTTTTTAAATATTTTACTAAATCTAAAATAAAATATCAGATTTTATGATCTTTCTCTTCTAATTTTCTATACATTTTTTTTATTTATATCCGTCGCATTAGCATCGCATAATCGCCATATGAGTTATGACAGGAAATTGACCATAGACAAACAATAAACCACATACACGGAACATAATAGGCAAATACTTTGCTCCAACTTACCAACCAAATCCTCACAAGAAAATCTGAAGGCAAAATGAATGAAAAGGGAGCTGCATTTAGAAGTCCAGTTGCTATTATTTCTTGTCTGCACCTTCTAACTAACAATGCTGAGAGGATGATACGATTAACTGCTTTAACGCTTTCGATAGTCCTTTAAGAAGTTTTGGGCATGTTCTGGGTACCTGGCTAGGAGGCACTTCCTGTAAGAGAAGTCTTCGCACTCACTATTTGTTCTCACCACGTAAAAACACCGCGACCACCTGTATATGTAATGCCGATCCACCTTTTTCACACAAGAAAATCATTATCACACAAGTCAAATTCAATGTGTATCTTGCTAAACTGTAGATACAATGAAAACCAAAACCTATGTCACCCATATTGTTGGTCTATACTTCCTTACTTACCTGCTTTTCATTTTTGAAATCTTTTAGAAATTTAGATAGATAATTCATTATCAAAACCTAACTCCATCAATCACTAACTCAAGTACTAAACTTTGCATCAGAAACTATGTATTAGTCATAATGTTTCAGTAATTCAAAAGCAACTATATTTGAGTACAGGAAGATGATATCTTACAATAATACAACTTAACCCAGGACCGATTTTGTCCTCATAATGTGGATGATAGGCCAGAAGATTCTCTGTTACAGCCTTCTCATCTTCAGCATTCAGCGCTTCTCCATCTAAATACCTAGACATTAAACCCTTTAATTATAACCAGCTAAAATACTGTAACTTTTGCACTTACCAATTCCCATCTACAAAACCACTTAAATATTTCCAATTGTCTGTCTATATACCAATAAACATTGCTAGAATAGCTTCATTGCTCTCACTTATTACCTAGTATTGATCTTGAGATATAAATAAAGTAAAGAAAGGGAAATAATAAACAGGGCAAGCAAAGCTGTAGCAATACAATCAAGTAAATCTTTTGAAACATGTTTAAAGGGCACAAATTGTGCACAAGTCTAAGTAAAACATGCTAATCTCAGATCATATGGAACAAAAGCTTATCTATGTAGTATTCATGACCAACA
Organism: Clarkia xantiana subsp. parviflora; assembly: GCA_036873135.1. Taxonomy (NCBI): domain Eukaryota; kingdom Viridiplantae; phylum Streptophyta; class Magnoliopsida; order Myrtales; family Onagraceae; genus Clarkia; species Clarkia xantiana. Next base: position 7,329,943 of record JAPTYO010000010.1, on the reverse strand, counting down.
CTTTATCTCTTACGGGCTGACACGTTGCTGCTAGTTGGGATTAGTTTAGATGTGGAGCGAGCATACTAAGGGTGCTGCCCTCCTGATGCGGGCCCTAGGACCGCCCCGCGGGAAAAAAAAAATGTAATAGGTACAATTTGCTGGAATAACAGATGAAAGGATTTTGAAACAAAACAGTCCCATTAAAATTACTCTAATATGGAGAAAGAGATCAGGTGAAGGGAAAACCAAGAGGTCAAGGGTAAATATAAATTCCAGTCGTTTCTAAGTTTTACAGCAAGGCTTTCTCTTCACACCATTATAGTTACCTCTTATTAAAACTGATGCAAAGGTCTTCCAACCAGAGAAAATTGATTTTGAAAAGCCTCCGGTAGGCAATGATTTCACGTATAACAAAAAAAAAAAAAAAAAAAAAAAATCAGATTTCATAAACCAGCATTTGAATTCCCCTAATTCATGTTCTAACTTGGATGTCTAGCATCAGTAGCTCAGATCTGATGCTAAAAATATGATTTCCTCGTTCAATTTCCTATAGCATTATATAAGCACTGTATTCAGCACGGAGCTATTAAATTCCTTAGCTTTTCTTTATGGCATCATAGTTTCTAGTATGAAGCTTGTGCAATGCGAGAGAAGGGCCACTAAACTAAGAACGATGTTAAGCCAAATGACAATTGCACTTGCACATCTGCAAAAGTTACAGAATTCATAACTTCACTTTTTCTCGAATCTGCATCACAAGAAAAATGTACAGGTGAGAAGCATAAATCAAAATCATGTAATTAGAAGCTCTGGTTCGACATAATTACAACGGACCTTTTCGACTGGAGGATGTCTTTAACGAGCTTGGTGATTGGCTCGATTTCTCTCCGAATCTTTCCGAATGAAGAATAATCTTTCCGATGGAGGATATCATTATCAAACGCGGGGATTTGGTTGATTTCCTCGTCATTATCTTCTAGATCGGTGGAGGAAGTCTCTGTCAACGTCCCACAAAAGCGGCGAGGCGCAAGTACGGCGCCGTCAGCGAGCGGCTGGTGGAGGTGGAGGTGGAGGTGGAGGCGGCGGCGGAGGAGTGACAGACCTCTGAGCAGGAGGGGAACGGGCGCCATAGGTGATTGGGTTCTACTCGCGGCGCTTCCAGAAACCAAAATAAACAGAGCAAACCGAACCGACAACTGATCAGAATCGGGTCCGGTACTTATCGGGTCCCGTTCCCCATGGAGCACTTGTCAGATAGATGTATACTTTTAAGGCCTCTTATTAAATGTTTTGGGCCGAAAGCTACTATCAAGTTCAGACACCGGGTTTCCGAGCCCAATCCATATAATTTTCTTTTCCAAACATATCCATCTAGTTAGATAGACAATAAAAATATAAGTTGTTCTAGAGTAACTAAGTTGTTAACAAAGTATTTGTGACCAACACTTTTCTCTTAAGAATTGATCTAATGCGACTGTAAATTATTTTAGATGTGAACTAGCAGTGTCAATAAATCAAGGGTACTTCCGATCCACGGACCCGCCCGCCGATCCGCGTCCCGTGGGACACGGGACGGGTAAGTGTCTAATTTTCTACGGGTTAGAACAATGTGCCTTGTGAACCCGCCCCGCCCTATCCATTATATATATATATATAATAAAATAATAATAGGACAAATGTAATACATACTCAAAACACTAAGAACTAAAATATAAATCAAGTTTATGATGAATTTAATGTGTTTGGTGTTTAATTTAAAATTTGTAGTTAAAATTGTGATTTAAATTTGGAAGTTAATTAGAATATGGGCTTGAGAAGTAATGAATATAATGATAGTTTGATATTTGCAGGGTGCGAGCCCCAAGTCAGGTCTGGATCTAACAAGTCGACCCGTGGAGCGGGTCCGTGGCCAATGAATACTGCCCGACCCGAAAATTGACACCCATTGTGTGGACCAATTAATCACCAAATGTTGGCTCTCTGTAGTGAGAAAAGAAAATAGTGGAAAGGGACATAGCCCTTAAACATATGTGTAGTTAGAGATGTAAATGTGGTAATTAGGAGATGTAACTTGAAGGGACATGACCTTACAAGTTAATTAAGAATGCTCCAAAAGGGTAGGCCAAGGGCAAATCAAAACAAGTAGATGACTTCATTCAAGTTTCAACCAATAGGATTGTGGATATTTATGCTATCATAGATAAATGGATAAGAATGAAAAATGGTTTTGTATGATGGATTATATTGGGTAGAAGAGATGAAGACCATGCAATGCATCACCCATACGTACGGTCTTGAGTTTGCATCCTCCCTCGTCCATTTCTGCAGCAGATATGCCCATGCATGGTCATGGGGTATGAATGAATGCGGCTTATAAATACCATCTACTTATTTTATATATGTATAGATGCCTAACTATTCCTATATATTAACATAAATAAAGATATGATATAATATAATAACAACCAAAATAATAAGTATTGAAAAGTTAAAATTAAATGTCGGTTAAAATGATTTTTTGGTACAACATGTTTGACAAAGTTGACTTTGGCATAACATTTTTTTTTGTATTCTTTTGTTGCAAACTTTGGGTGTATTTGTCAGTTGACCGTTAAGTTTGACCGTTAAATATTTTTATTTTATTTAATTTAGTACTCAATTTCATATCCATAAAATTTTGATTTTACTATTTAATTCTAAATATTTTCAATCGGACCCATGCAGATGTCATAATTGACCTAGATAAGGTCCGAGTCATGACTGAGTCAAACCCTAGTTAGAGTCGTAGCAATATCAATTCTAAGAAAAAATGTTACACCAAAAACCAACTTTGTTTAAACATACCGTTCTAAAAGTTTAAAATACTGTTTGACCCAATCTAATATAAAATTAAACTCAAATTTATCTAATGGATCATCAGTACACGACCATCATGCATCTAGATGCTAGATTTATATGTTCCAAATATTATTATATATCGTAATACTAAATTTATTGGATATAATTAACAGCAGTAGGTAGGTACGTAATAATGAATAAATGCATGCTAGAAAAGATGGATGGAGTGAGGAAAATAGTACGGGTTGGTTGCTCTGAATTGTATCTATCAATCAGTTTCCTACGATGTGGATGTGACCCTGCAATGTTATCCCATATGGCTTCTGAATTTGGACCAGTTCCCACTTCTTCTGTATATTTATTTATTTATTATATACGTACGTACATTCCTAGCCTTTTCAAGATTATTATTCCCGAAATAACGCTTACGTGGAATTGGATATTTCTTGTAATTACTTGTAACAACTAATACAACACCACATACATTGAGTATGGTATATGATTCCTCCTTCAATGTAATGTAGTAGACAATATTTATCCCAAACAATATCCTAATACTTCACCAGCTCACTATATATCTCCTGTTGGCAAAGTTTTCACCATACAAATCTGATCGCCGCCGTTTGAAAACCTTATAAATAAGAGATACCATCACTCAAATTCAATTGATTTTTTTTTTTATAAGTTTAAGTAAGGACATTGAGTTTAATCATGATGAATTGTGCTAGTGATAATAGTACTTGGAACCTTAGAGCACTTCCAATAGGAAGTGCCTAGTGCCTCCACATCAGCAGCCACGTCACTGCCAACTCATCAAAGTGTCACTGCTACAGTATTTGCTACAGTAAATGGCACTGTAAAATTGGCACTCTCTCCAGTAGTGGAGACCAAGTTCCACTTCTACATTGGGACCCACATAATTTCATGATTCAAATATAATTTTTGCATTATATATAAATTATATATCATTATATATAAATTATATATTCATATTTTTTTACAAATACGGACATGAATAAATAATGAGATTCAAGTATTAGATGTTTTAATTAAAAAAAATAGGGAAAATATATACAAAATTATAAAAAAAAATTGAGAATCAGACCAATTATGCGAGAGGAGAACCAGACCGAAAACCAGTAATATACTTCTAAAAAAATTGATTTTTGACTGGACCAGACTGTTTTGAACTGGTTTTTAACTGGATCAGTTTTGTCAGAGGATCGGTTTTTTGTTTTTTTTTTAATTAGGGTAAATTTGTATAGGAAAATGGGTCGGACCAGTTTTGAACCGAACCAGACTTTTTTTACAGTTCCAATCCAAAATCGGTCAAAAATTTTTAGTGCTAATTTCAAATTCAGTCCAGACCGGACCATACTGTTTTAATTAGTACCAATCCAGTTCGGAACATATTCGGGCCCGACCGGTTCGTGTATATCCATAGTTCTCTATTGTCAATTCATTGCAATAATTATACGCTACTTGACCAAGGTAAAATTACTATTAGGTGCAGTCCCCATGTGGCATGCAGAATGATTGATAAGTATAATTGTTGATATAATAACATTGATCAATCAAATTCATTGAATCTATTATTTCACCATAATCAGTGTATATCTGTTATACGTTGATTGACATATCTTAATTCAACATCATCAACATATTCACGTTTATGTACATCCATGATCATATTAGTAAATCGATTATTGCATTAATCATGTGTTTTTATATATGATTTCCAATATATGTAAATTAGAAATATATTATATATACATCATTCTAAAAGTATAATTTTTATAATAATTTATCGTAAAAGATATATTTCTTTCATATAATAATATAATATAATATAATATAATATAATATATATGCATTAAAATAATATAATATTTTGTAGTAATTATTTTTCATATTTAATAATTTGAAATGTTATACTATTTCAAAATTTGGAATTAACGGTTATTCAACATGGTAACATATAAACAAATTAGATATGGAAATTTCGAAATTGATTCAAAGTTAAAAAGTAGTAATTTTGGTTCGTGTCGTTATTTATGTTACATAATATTCAAAATGACTGATTACGGCTCTTGTCTATCTGACTTAGCGTAACCGAATATATATACAATCAAAAAGATGAGCAACACAATCGAATAAAATAATATTAAAAAGTTGGCACCGATATGAACAGTAACTTGGGAGTTCCTACTAGTAGGCACTGTCCCACTTCACTATTCACTCAATAATAGCAAAACAGTAATATTAGTAATCCTAGTCACGCCTAGTGGCGCCTAGTCAGCGTCCAGTGGCAAAAATTGGAACTAGGCACTCCCATTTTGGAACAAGGCACTCCTATTGAAAATGCAAGTGCCTATTTAATCATTACAAGTAGGGACCAACAGTAAATGACACTAGGCACTCTCTACAATAATAAATTTACAATATGGAACTAGGCATTACTATTGGAAGTGCTCTTAGGAAATACGTTAGAGCCGAATAAGAAAGAACCATGATTACTAATTTTAGGGTAAATATCATGTCAAAGAGGTATAATAGTTTGTTATGTGAACTTCAGGTAACTACCAGCAGTTGTGGTCTAGTGGTTGAGAGCGCTGACTCCCATGTGGTTTGGCTCCGAGGTCACGAGTTCGAATCCCCCCAGCGACTTGATTAAAATCATTTCCTGGGGAAAGGAGGACTCGTTTGTTCATAAGTATGATATGCTCGCAAATGAACACAAAAGTCCGGACATTACGTAGCGGGATGGGCCTAGGGTTGCCGCTACTAGCCCATTCATTTTCCTTTACCAAAAAAAAAGAACTTCAGGTATTTAAATAAAGTTTCCGGTTAAAATTTTATAGTAGGTACCTGAATTTGCAAATGATGTTTCCTCTAATAAAACAACCCCGCCCTTTAAGTTTTGGAACACGTGCCACGTATGTATCGCTATTAATCTAGTTTACGTACTTTTACTATAATGTTGAAATCCAATAATTAATTATATTTTCTTTAGAACGTTGTATATGGTATTTGTATTTTGTTGCAAAGTGATACATTAACATTAAACACGTGTGCCCAACACATAATCAATTTTCATCCAAAACCGACGGTTAATTAGATAGAGCAATAGTTTCCAGATTTAAAAATTAGAAATTCAAAAAAAATCTCATGTACTCATTTGATCAAAACATGTTTTCTCAAATATTCGAAAAACTTTTAACCCGAAAAGTATCAGAGGGGGAGGAGCAGCAGATAGTTAGCTAGAATGGAGTTCCAATTCCAATTCAATAATAATGTATAAATTTCCCTGATCATATTATATATATATATAGGTGTGAGTATTAATTGTTAGTGCACTTTGAATTTGGTAGTTGATATTAGATACCTCTACTGCATCCAACTGCATAGTAAGGCGCCATTAAAACAACACTCACTCCCTAGCTAGCTACCTAATCCACCGTATATATATATATTTGCGAAAGCTAGGTTTCACCCGATGCATGGTCCAAACTTTGTGCCGTTGGATTGGCTTGCCATAATTTCTCTAAGGAAAGGATGAGGTGCAGAGAAGAAGGACCACATTTAATTCCCGTAATGGTTTTATATTATTGCCATCTAATTAATTAGTGCATAATGAAGACAATGTAGTGTGTCTAATGACCTCTACTTTCACATGCATGTTCTTCATTATCTATCTTTATCGTCTTTTATTCTTTCTTTTCTATTCCATTGTTTACTCAACACTCATTCATAAACACTCATTCATAAACACCTTTTTATGAGGTTAAGAACCTAACCACAGTTTCAGATTTACACCATATTATTTATAGGTATTCTTGTATGTGTTTTAGGTTTCGTTTTCGTTCCTAATTTCCTTACTATTTGTTTTTTCATCTTTTTATTCTATTACATTTGACGGATTTTGGTATAAGTTTTTTCTTTTGGATTCATGTATATTTATGTCAATTAGTTAAATGAACCTCAAATTTGCATAAATTTTTTAATTTCAGTGTATATACACACATTGAAATAAGTTAAAGGAAATCATAAAACCATTTTATTTTTTAAAAATACTCTTGTTGCTGAATTTTATAAAGCTATTGAACTAAAATCCATCAAATTTAGAAGAAAAAATTAACGAAAAACTAAAAAGTAACGGAGACAAAACGTAAAACACCTATTAGCAATAATTTAAACCTAAATAATTAAAATGGACATAATGCAAACTTAGAATTGTCACTATGTTTATATCCATATGCATATAATTATAAAGTTGTCCTAACGGCTCATGTATTATTCTACTTAAAAACACAATTGAAACAATTAAAATTTACTTGAAGAAAGTGGAATCCATTTTCAAAATGACATTATACGTGACTCCAATAATAATATTCTAAGAGTGAGTGTATATCATAACTTAAATTATCAGTTCATAAATTATGTCCCCTTATTTACTAATGTTTAGCCCAGTGTTATCAGAACCGGACCGGACCGGCGGTCGGACCGGACCCCTCCACGGTCCGGTTTGCTTATTTCCGAAGGATGTAAGCGAACCCGGTTCTGAAGTCCGGTTTTCACCGAACCGGCCGGTTTTGGGCGAACCGGGCGGTTCGCCGGTTCGCCGGTTCGGACTCCTTTCATTAAAAAAAATAAAAAAAATTTAGGGTAACTTACAGAGAGGCAGGCCCCGGTCCGGACTAAAACCTACAGAAGGGTTAACTTACAAAGAGGCTCTGCAAATCTGCATTTTTTTACTAAAGCCGGTCGGACCGGGTCCGACCGGCCGAACCGGGAACCGGTGGCCCTGCCGGTTCAGGCCCCGGTCCGGTTCTGATAACACTGGTTTAGCCACTAGCACACTAAAGTACCAAAATGTGAAATTTAGTATAAAATTAAAAAAAATGTAATTATTTTTTATCTTAAAATGTAAACTTTTTCCACTTTCCAGTTCCACCTGACTAATTACTAATAACTCCATTCTCACTTACCTTTTTAAATCTGCAGGGAACATAGACAAGTAGACTATATGATAGCATAGAAGCATCCAAACACATTCTCTCACAGTAAGAATGGATGTTGGCGGACTTCCCATGCTCAACTGTCTGTTGCAGCACACTCTGCGAGCTCTCTGTTCAGATTCTTCTTCTTCTTCTTCTAATTCCTCCAAGTGGGTGTACTCTGTTTTCTGGAGGATCCTGCCCAGAAACTACCCTCCACCCAAGTAATAACCACCCTAAATACCAGAAAAACAAGACATCATTCTATTCTAGCTATGTCTTTGATAAATTTGATCACATTGTCTGATTTACAGGTGGGAATTTGGAGGGGGAGCCATTGATAGAGCCAAAGGAAACAAGAGGAATTGGTAATCCAGCTTTTAAAAAAAAAAAATCTTTTTTATTTTCCAATCAATGTGAATCATAAATGTTGCTCCTTTTTGCTTAGGATTCTTGTTTGGGAAGATGGGTACTGCGATTTCTTCGAATGCGAGAGGGCGGGAAGGTTCGGGCCAGAGGTGTTCTTCAAAATGTCTCATGAAGTGTATAGCTATGGAGAAGGGTAGTGTAAAAATCTTTCCTTTTAGTTGTTCTGTTCTTGAAACTTGATAAAAATTGAAACTTTAGACTTGTGGTGTTGACAGGGTGGTGGGGAAAGTTGCAGCTGATAATAGCCACAAATGGGTGTTCAAAGAAAGCTCCAACGATGAAGAAACCAACTTGATTTCGTCGTGGAATCTGTCAATTGAGCCGGTAAGTAAACAATAAAATCTTGAAATCAGTGTCAAGTTCAGTTCTTGAAATCATTTTTTTATGCCAACAATTCTTGAAATCATTTTAGCCAAACAAAGAACACAGTTCTTGAAAATTTACCTCTTTTGCAGAAGCCAAAGGCATGGGAGGCTCAATTCAATTCGGGAATCAAGGTCTGTAACCGGTTCGTAATTCCGAAATTAACCCACTTGATTATTCAAAATCAAGAATTATATTTCCCAAATTCAAGATTCTTTCTTGATCTGCAGACAATTGCTGTCATTGCTGTAAGAGAAGGCATTATCCAGCTTGGCTCATTGGACAAGGTCCAGTTCTCTGTTCTTTCCTTGAAACCCAAGCAACATTTTGAAAAAAAATTTAAACTTTTTCCATTTATGCTTTAGATTGTGGAAGATCTCAATTTGGTGATCAGCATTCAGAGGAAATTCAACTACCTCCATAGCATCCCCGGAATATTCACAGTTCAAAGAGGCACCGAGACATCCTCGTACTTTTCAGACAAGAACCGCCACCTCAACGGAGCAAATAAGATGTTCGATGAAATGCCCGATCAAGAAGGCCCTTCGATCAAGTCGATAAACTCGGTACTTCCAATGTGGCATATCCCTCCTCTTCTTCCCGGAGTTTCCTGCAGTTTCGGTGCTCTTTTTTCGAAGTTTCCTTATTCAATCTCGCCCTACAATCCGAACGAGGGCGGCGGTGATGGAATTGAGGTTGGTGGTGTCAAAATGGAGCCCTCATGTCATTTAGATGATTTCAGTATGATTAGAGAAGAAAAGCCAAGACCCACCAACCTTAATAAGGGGGTTAAACAACAGGTGTTTGGTGGATTAGGGTTTTAGACTCTAGTTAATGGGAAAAGTTACCTAAATAAAATGGGTTAATAACCAAATTACAATCTGAGCAATTTGCAAATTGCTAGCTGAAGTTTGCTTCTTTTTGTTTGATTGGCTACTTGTACTTTTAATTTTCGAACAAATTGCTACATCTGTTTCAATTCACGTCAAATTTGACAGTAAATGAGCATACTTTAGTCACGTGAGATCTTTTCATGTCTAACCATGATGAATTCAAACATAAATTGACATTACTGCAAAAAAAAAAAAAAAAAAATCCTTCCAATTGGACTTTCGTCTAATTCGAATGATGCTTTTCAATTAAGCATACAATTGAAGATATTTCGTTGCAATACTTTAAATTTATGTTTGAATTCACTATAGGTACACATGAAAAGATCATACATGGCGTTAACATGCTTATTTTCTGTCCAGTATGACGACAATTAAAAAAGAGGGTTGCAATTTGCTCGAAAATTGAAAGTTCAGATAGTCAATTCTAAAAAAAAATTAAAATTCAGGTAGCTATTTGCAAATTACTCAAAACTAAGATAGCAATTTGGTTATTAAGCCAAATAAAAGCACTTCATTAGTGTAACTGCAATAGAGATGGATGTATTTTGTTCCTTTTTACTTAACAAAAAAAAAAAAAGTTTGTTAAGCTTAAATCTATTATCACTTGACACTTGGATTGAAGGGTGTATCCCTTTCACTTTGGGGGCAGACAAGCCTTAATTACCATATGTGATGGTCCCCTTTCCTTGAGGCAAATTGATAGGAAAAAGACATGAACCAAGCAAAATGTTAGTGGATCAAGTTGTATCCAACATTATTTGGTATCATTAATATCTTGCCTCTAGCACCAAATGGTTTCTTTGATTTTTTGGTTGACATGTTGATGAGTATGTGCTTTTTTAATTGATGATTCAGGTTTTATTAGCTATGTGTAAATTCCCCGACCCCAAAAACGTGCATTACTTGAGGATCAAGGTAGCTACTATCTTAATTATTACATCATAATTAGTTAATTACAAGGTATTTATTTGACTTATTGTAATTAACACTAATTAATTAATTAATTTAAAATTCATAACAGGAGCTAACGCATATGTAATAATGCAGGATATCCCCTCGCCTTTCCTCAACCTCATGTAACCTTGCTCTCCCCACCATGTACCCCAAGAGTTCTTGATTATCCAATACTCAACTCCAACACTTGTCTTCCCGAACCCAACTAGCGTCACAGCGTGGTTTACGTCCCATCCGCATCTCATATTGTTAAATATACCCTATAACCCAACTCGACATAAGCAAAAATAATATGTAAAATTTCTAACACGATATAATTGACTTGCGTTTTGCGCGAGATTCTTCTAGTTAGATATAGTTACTTATATTAAATATTATTAGCTCACACATTTTGCGCAAAAAATTATTTTTAAAAATAATAAATATATTAAAAGAATATATGCATCTTACTAGTGATTAGTTTGTTAGAGTGGTGTATGTAAGTTAGAAATATATGATATATTATGTCATTTATAATGTATTCAACACTGCTTTCACATGTTCGTAAATGATAGTACCGTAAAAAAATTATGGCTGTTTTTACTATTGGATTACATACTCAAGAATAAATAAAATTATATAGTAAATTTTAAAAAATTATAGACATATATATTAAAGTTATATGATGTTATTTTATAAAATGAATTTTCTTATGCGTTTTAAAATTATGATTCATCGGCTGTGTCATGTGGCATAATACTACTCACTTGAGGCTATAAACTCTAGTGTTGATTTTAAATGTTAAAACTTTTAATTTTACCACGTGTCATCAAGAGAATTATATTTCTTTATATATGATTAGATTAAATGATACGCTGTTAATTATCTTTATATATATATATATAATCTAAAAAAGGCTTCAAAATGACATTTTGAGCGGTTTTTTTTAAAAAATTACCGAGCTGTAAAACTGGAAATCGATTCCAAGGGCATCAATGTAAGCGACAACGGGTTGACGAGCGACGGCCGCCATTAGCACCGCCTCATTGTTATCCATATATTCATAACCATCGATGGTCACAACCTTGGAAATATTATTCTGCAAAATATAAAAACAAAAATCATGAGAGAAATAATAATTATCCATATATATAATATAATTTAGATAACTGTTACAAAATTATAATAAGTAATAAAATATGTAACGACATATGTATGAAGTGATTATATTGATCCATATCAATTTTAATTTATTTTAAATGATGTGTCATTTTCATATAAATAAATGTAAGTAATTAAAAATATCTAAGTGTTCTCATTATATGTTGAAGTTGAATGTCGTTTATTTTCCCCCTTTTTTCAAATAATAATATCAATAATTATTAGTAATAATATCCTAAAAATGATTGTTACTTTTTACATTCTTTTACACTCTTGTTTTAACATAAAAAATAAAAAATTATCATTTATTGTAAAGATTTCATATTATCATTTAAAAATTATATTCTTTTACTTGTTAGATTGGGTCAAAGTGAAACCACCATGTTTTGTTAGAGATTTACGATTTATCCTTATTCATTTAAGGGTTAATTAGCTCAATGCACCCATATGTTTCTGCATGTTGCTGGATGCACCACATATGTAAGCAAATGCACCCATAGGTTTTTCTATGTTGGTGAATGCACCTGAAGCTCTAACACTGTTAGTTAAATACAGATGCGTCACACATGCACCTGAATGCACCCCCGACAACCAACCACCGCGACGATGACCAATCACCGCGATGGGCGAGTAGCAGACGACCAACCACGAAGATACACGACAACGCAGTAAAGACGAGTAGCGATACAAAGAAGCGTGTCTGCAGAAGTTTAGGTTTAGAGTAATTAATTTCATCACGACCTTAGAAGATGGGGATGGAGAGTATATCTGTCATTGGCAAAATCATTTATTTTTTTAATTAAAAAATGTTTGCAAGTGAGTAGCACGTGAATAACTAACGACAAAAATAAACGGAACTTAGACTAAATGTGTATTGAGCAACAAAGCAATACATATCAGTGCATTCAGCAACATGAAAAAACATATCGGTGCATTTGACAACATGACTAATACATGATGTAGTTGGACAATTAACCCTTCATTTAATAGGTCAGTTTTAATTATGTTTTTCAATTGGTAAGATTTACAAATTTAATATCATGTTCGCTGCACATGCTAAATTCATTAGTTATAATTAAAAGAAAATATTATACGACATTGATAAATTAGTTACTTACCTTGTATTGGTTACACTGGATATCCAAACCAACGTAAGGATATTCATCTTCGGTAGTAATGCCTTTATTGTTGATGATGAACTCAAATGCCTTGTCCGGCGAGCCTCCACTGCATCCTTTGTTAACGGTGTCGCAAGAAACTAGTTGTTGCTCGGAAAGAGAGATTAGGTTACCGGTGACGATTTTGTTTATTCCCTCCACGGCGGCGATGGCTGCAAATGCCCATCCACTATCTATACATCGTAGAGAGAAAATGTGTCAACAAGACTTATGCTATTTGCATTATATTTATTCGATTAATAATAATTCGCACCTACCACTAGCGCATAATTTTTCTGATCCTTTATGTAATGATATGTATTATTTGAGTGTGTTCAAAATTCAAAATTACCTTTTTTTTATTTTTGATATATCGAAACTTTCAGTCAATTAGATCACAATTCTTTATAATCAGAGGCAGATCATCTGTCCCACTCTTTTTATTTCAAATTGTGTGTCTCATTGTTGTGATATTTTGACATGTAGTTTGGTGTAACTATTTTTGTAAAAATTTTCTAAAAAATATTGGTAAATCGTAAAAGAAAAATAGTAAATCTAATTAAGTACATTTGTCAAAATCATAATAGTAAGCACGATCTAAGATTAAAAAAAAAAAATTTGGGTCATTAGACCTGCATCCCTTATATCATAAGAATATATAAATGATAAAAATCAACTGCCCACACTTCTTGCTCAAATCATACTTCATCATTATGAGGTTGACGTATAATGTAATTAATTTTGTAATTTTTTCTTTCTAAAAATCTATTGTGATTAATGAACCCTATAAGAAAAATAATAAATTTAAAAATATGTATCAAGAGACTGATGTACTGGGGTAAAAAAAAGTGATGTAGGTGATCCGTAAAACACTCAATTAATCAAACAAAATCATCATCGCCGGTAACGTAATCTCATAAAGAAATGTATTAAAGGGTTAAAAACTTGTTAATAGTCACAGATTTCAGCATACTACCAAATTTGGTGTCTCAGAATTAAAATATTAATATGTTAGTAAAAACTCACCGCAAGTTAGTCCCTGGTCCTTAACGGGGGTGACCGCTCCTTGTTTCCTCCAATCGACAGAAGAAGGCAGTAGCTTCCTCTTAATCGTCTTTTTCTGCTGCTGCAGTAGCTTCCTGTTGGTCCGGGCCTGCCCCTTGAAGATGGACCGGAACTCATCATTTGTAAAATCACCGAACTGGTTAAGACCCAGCCGGTAGGTCTTGGATGGATCGGAGTTCACCTCCTGGATGAGCCGTAAGTTTTCCGCGAAAATCTCGAACCGCTTCACTCTCTCCTCAACGGAGTTGTAGGACTTGCCGTGCTTCGCAAGCCACGACTCGTGGATAGACGTGACATTATGTGTCGGCGACGGGAGGTTGCCGCTGATTTTGGACGTGTCTAGGGCTGAAGAAGATACTGCAAATAGCATGAAAATGATGAAACAGCAATGTTGTTGAATATCCATTTGAGAAACTGTGGAGATTAGGGTTTAATTAATGGGTGTGTATGAAAAAGAGTTGGAGGATGGACTTATTTATAAAGGAGCTTAAAATTTAAAAAAATGTTTATGCCAACTGAATCATCCATATGTTCATCGTTTTATCATAAACTAAAGAATTAATTTGATGGACGGTTGCATGCATGTGCATTTGTCTCTAATCTAAATTATATGTATTTTTTCTGAATTAAATTATTAGATAAATTATAGATGTCTAAATCGGTAATTCAATTCAATCTTTAAAAATCAATGTTAACCTTTATTAACGATTTTGAATTTAAGTAAAAATGTAATAGAAAAATTTATGTTAATAATTAATATTATATAATTTTAATGTTTATAAATATATTTATGTAATTTTATTTACTATATATAACGTTATATAATTTTACGTATAGTAACAAAATGATTGAATTTTTTTTTATTACAGTATCTTGATTTAGGAATAGTAAATTTAAGTGAAAGTAATACGTGATGAAGACTTTTCCAGTGATATATAATATCATATATTTCTAATTTACATACACTATTATTACAAATTAAATTAAGAATAAGATGTATATAGTTTTCTAAAATATATCAAATTTAAAAACAATTTCGACAACTAATTTAAAATATAGGGAATTTCTGCTTGCTCGAGTAAATGATATTATAACTTAGGTTTTTCATTTATTACGAAAGATATGATATTTTTACGTATGTACAAATTAATTATGACAACTTACAATACCACGATGCAACCAAGTTTTGAAGGACAACACTATCCTCAATGTATTAAATTGTATTGTCTCACAAGACCAAAAATTATTGTCCAACTTAACCAATAAGGAATTCACTCTTTCACATCTTACAATATACTTTTCATTTTTTATTATATATACTTGATATCTGCGCGCACTACGCGTGTGCGCGTCGTCTTCCTGAGAATGTTATAATGATATCATTAGACTGAATCCGAGAATGATGCAAGATCGACTCGATTCCGAGGATGATACTTGAATATAACCGTATTTTCTTAAAAATTTAATTAAAACTATGTAACACATTGTAATAATGAAAATAAACAAATTCTTAAAAATTTAAAGTAAAATACTCAAGGGACCGGGAGCAAGAACATTCAATATAGGGCTCCCGGTCCCTCGAGCATAAGACGATATAGGGCTTCCACGATCGATATAGGGCTTCCGGTTCCTCGAGCATAAACAAATTCTTAAAAATTTAAAGTAAAATAACCTAATTTTTTTATTTTTGTTTAATAAGACGATATCCTTCACAATTATATAATCTACTTACATGGAGCCACCATATTCCCGCCATGGAAATCCATGACGAATCTTTTATTCACAGTCTTAGACTCCATTGATGAACTTATAAGTTAAGTTGGACAGATCATAAATAAGATAATTTCCTTATTTAATTTAAATAAGAAACGTGTCTAAATATTTTAGATAACCTCGGACCCCAAGGGTCGGCCATGGGCTCGATGAACCATCCATTAAGGAACATTGCTTCTTTAATTAATGGGTGTCAACTAAGTATCAACAGTTGACCTTACAAATACGATTTAAAGTAAGAGAAGTCTTAGAAGTATTTAGAGAGTAATGTAGATGGAAATTTTTAAGCAATCCAATATAAATAAGAAATATTATTGTATTGCTTAGTTGATAATTATAATAAAGAGGGTCTCCCTATATAGGAGATATAGTGTATATATATAGTGGAGTATTTTCCAAGTTATTAAATTAAAAAAAAACTAAATAAACATAATAGAAAAATATGACTCTAATATATATATAACAGATACATCATTAGATTTCCTTATTTAAAGTTTCATTTTGGAGAGCGCATATTTTATTTATGATAATGTTATTTGAAAATGTAAAATTCTAGCCAAATCAGTTTTCATTTGATAGTCATCAATAGTAGTAAATTGTTGCTCACAATAATATCAATTTAGAGAATATTAAAGCATAAATAAAAGTTTACTAAAATCTAAATGTCTTCCTCATAAATTTAAGCTTATAAAATATTAGGTTAAGTACACGTCTTATTTTTTTTATTAAAAAAATGTTAAGGCATGCTTGACCAATGCAATATGATTAAGGAATAAATTAACAATAAGAAATATGAATTCTAAGTGCGAAAAAATATATAAAGTTCTTTGGTAATAAATAATATAAAGGAATAGAAACAGGATATAAAAGATCTAATTACACTTTAAAAATTCTGTTTTCTTAAACCATAGAGTGTCGTGGCTCCCGGAAACTCATAGGTCACTGGCGACTACAGACGCTGCTGACAAGTGACAAACCAACTCTACGGTTGGTAAGCTCTGATTCGGAGCAGTCCGACCCCTATGGATCCGACCTATTAGATTCTTTTGCCGGAGCCCACTGTGGCCCCAACTGAGGCCGGAGATAGTTGCCGACAAATTCCAAGTCAGTTTCGGGAGTTGCGGGAATTAGGTGGTGACTGGTTAAAGTTGTGGTGGTGGGTAGTCGGAATCGACGTGGTGATTGGCCGGAGTCGTAGAATTATACTTGTCTTTTCACTAATATCGTGTGGAATTGATATTCCACAAAGTTAGTCATTCTTAAGGGTGGATGTTGGAACTGCTAGTTCAGTCACTTTGAAATTCGAATTCCACTTCGGATCAAAATGCGCAAAATAAACATACAAATAAATTCAGTATCCTGTTCTTAACTATTAAGTATAAAAATATATGTCTTACAGATCATTATTGAGATTTAGGAGAATAGCACGATAAGAAATAAGCGACATCCTTTTTTTGTAATAAAACTAGCGACATTCATTCATGCATAAAGTTTAATCGTATAAAATATATTATACACTTGTTATTTGTTAATGCATAAGAAGTGTGTTCAAGATAATTTTTTAAGTACGATAAATAGTGTAATCTTATAAAGATATCTATCTATCGCTTGAACATATAAATGCGTAAGATCAAGAAATTATCTCAACTTCATCCTTTTCAAATTATTAATAATTAATTAAAATTGAATGAGTAATAGTGGTGACTATAAACCATACTACAACGTAATATTCGGGCTCTCATGCTCAAGGTCCCGACCTTATTTGATTGAAACTATCAACCCTAAACCCCTTAATTGCTGCTTCCAATTGCCCAATGCAACTTAGCAGGAGTCCTCTTCAATGCCTTTACCCCAAGAGGGTTGTCTTTGCTCTGCCGGGGATAATTTCATAGTTAGGGAACATATATAGATACACTCAACAACCAAGGAAAGTTCTACACATCGAGAAATTATTGGGTACAACGGTCCTAACACGTGGTGAACCGCCAACCAATCATGTAATGACACATGGCAAATTAATGCACATGTTAGCTCCTGACTGGTGAACAGTTCACCACGTGTTAGGACCATTGTACCTAAAAGTTTCTCCTACACATCACCAACTCCAGACCTATATAATATGCCAACTCAGTTTGTATCATTTTTTGGATTTTTTTTTTTTTTTTTATATTATCCAAATAGCAGTTTTACAAATTCCAAACCTTAAAATGTAATTTTTTTTTTTCTTTTTGGAAAATATTAAAATAACCACTGAAACACTTTAAAGCGTTGAGGGCAAAAAAGGCAGCTTCACCGCGGTCTGAAAGTGCTTCAGTGCTTCAGACAGCTTCATCGTTGTTTTAGAATGTTTTAATAGTTAGTTGAGTATTTTTCAAATATTTATCACATTTTGATATTTAAACTTTGTAAAATTGTGATTTGGATCAAAAATAATTTTTTTTAATGAAAATTTGTTATTCTCTTTAGATAATCATATTGATAATTGAGTCTTCACCTAATATCTTAAAGTTTTAAACATTTGATTTCACGTTACAGTATCAAAATCTTTATGACCGCGAGTATCAAATTCAATTTCCGCGACCTCCACTATTAAGCATACAATATAAAAATTTGAAATTTGTTTCCATATAAATTCTTACCATAAGACAAGTTCCGTCCATGATGTTGCAAATCGGGTGGTCACTAGGGCAGCAGCTGAAATCGTCTTCACAACAAGTTGCGGCCTCTAACGGGCAGCAACCCCAAGAAAGACATGATTTCCGGTACTTATAGAGGCAACAACAAGTGTTGCTTTCGGGGCAAGAAAAGTCATCGTCACATACAGTCGGGGGTAGGTCAGTGGATGGGGGAGAAGGGCCCGGGTTTGGCGGGTTGTCGCCCCATTTGAGCGGGTAAGACGCCTCCATTGCGATTCCACACTTGCCTTCGTTAGTTCCGACCAAATTCCTCTCCATCCTTATGTATCCTTCCTCACCCCACCCTTCACCCCAGGAGTTCCTGACGGTCCAGTAATCTGATCCGTTCTCTGACCCGTACCCGACTATAGTGATACCGTGGTTTAGTTCCGACCCGCATCTTCCTGTAAATACACCCTATAATGACAACATAATTGGACATTAAAAATATGGCGAAGATAATTTTTTTAAGAGAAGCGGCTCATTAAATTTGATAAGGGTTTGCAAGCATTTTAATAGGGGTTAATACATAATTTGGTTACTTACGTTTACTAATGTGACAGTTTGGTTCAAAGTATGTTTTTTAGTTACTTATGTTTGTCAATGTGACTGTTTGGTTACATTAAGATAAAATGTCCAAAATATCGTTTATTCATTCTTCATCTTATTCTTCATAATCTCCACAGTCTTCATCAAATTTTTCATTTAAAAACTTCAGTTTCAAATTTGTTTCAAAATCGAACCTAGTTGTAATCTCATTTATTGAAGGTAAAGGTAAAACCATCATTTTCGAACGATTTAATCACATTTGGTGAAACATAAGTGAATCATAAACAAGTTTGGATCCTCCGGTCACATTTTGAAAAGTTGATAACCATCTAATAATGTGTAAAAAAAAAAACAACTATTCGGTCATATGGTGCAAACGCATGTAACCAAATAATAACCATTTTATTAATTTTTAATGAAAATCTCCGTTACGAATATAGAAATTGTGCAAAAAGTATATATAAAAAAGTCATAAGAGATTTTACTCAAAATTTTAAATATCCGTAAAGAGTTTTTTCTTAAAATAAATTATTTAGAAAAAAAAATTGTAAGAAATTTTCAATTTTTTCGTAACAGAATGTGCAAACTTGATCGCTACTGAGTCCAGAAAAATGTCATGCATTGATAATTGGATTCACAACTCCCGCCCTCTCTTTTATTTCTTCTGAATAAGGATCAGGAATTTATCCCTCCATGATGTAACAGATTTCTTGTTATTTGTCATTGTTCTTTTGGTCAAAAAATAAAAATAAATCTCAAAAATATCTAAATAGATTGTAGTGAATATTTTCTATCCATAATAATTTATAATTAAAACGACCATCGCTAAAAGAATGATACACGAAAATTGAACCATACCGAGTAGTAAAATTGAAAGTCTATGCCACTGGCTTCAATGGCGGCGCTCACGGGCTGACTAGCAACGGCTTTCTTCAACGCCTGCTCGTTGTTCACCGGGACATCTTCATAGTCGTCAATTGTGACAACCTTTGCGTTTTTTTCCTGCAAAAAATACAACTTAAATACTAACATTAGATGAACCGTCGCTAATTTAGTAGAACGGAGCTTTAATTATTAATATACGAACCCGATAATGGTCGCATTTGGTATCAGCGGCTTTGTAAGGATAATCTTCCTCGGAGTCAATACCGTCGTTGTTGATGATGAACTCAAAAGCGTAGTCCATTAGGCCTCCGCTGCAACCATCGTTGAACGTGGTGTCGCAGGAAACTAGCTCTTGCTCGGAGAGGGAGATTAGGTCGCCGGTGATGATCTTGTTTATACCCTCCACGGCGGCGATGGTTGAAAACGCCCAGCAACTCCCTTATAGAGAATATATGTCAACTTTTTCTTAATTTTGGAGGGAAATAACCGGTCCGACCGGTACGGACCGAATTGGATCGTTTGGAACTAATTTAGACCGGACCGGTTCCAAACAGATCAGTTTTTTGAGTGAAGAACCAGATCAAAAATCGTTAGTATACATCTTTAGAATCGGTTCGAACTGGACCGAATTGCTTTTGGACCAATTTTGACTGGACCAAAATAATTTTAAACTGTTTTATTTTTAATTTAGTGTAAATCTGTTTAAAAAAGCGGTTCGGACCGGTTCTGGACCGAACCAGTCTATTTTTGATAAAACAATCTAGAACCATACTATTATTTACAACAGAAACGATTCATGTTCCAACGCCGGAACTTCGAGATGTTCCGACTGTGAGAGGGAACACAAATGCTATGAAAGTTGTTTATATTTACACCTAATGCTATTATGAGTGATTTCGGAACATCTCGAAGTTTCAATGTCGGAGTTTTGACAAAACAATTCAGAACCGTAGCATTTTTTTTCATCTATATATTAGCTAATACAAAATCCGTGCCGATCTGGAACTGTTTAAACCAGTTCTGATCCCTACAAGAACCGATCCGGTCCGGTCCGGACCGGAGCCGGACCGGTTCCGTGCTCATCTCCAGTTACTAAACCCTAACTGGTTATTGTACAACGATTGTGATTCGTCGTGAAAGTCGGAACAAAGGTGGTGTAGTTCCGAGCGATACGACAACGGATATGTATGTCTCAATGTTTGATTCTTGATGAAATTCAGCCCGTGAAGTTTTTGAGGCATTAAGGCCCGATCTCTCTATGGATATCATGTGACCCTAAAACATCTATTATTGTAGGAGAAACTTGCACCACAGTTTTTTCAATTATCGTATTCATTTCATGGTATCTTATTACATTTTTTTTTTCATACTTATGGATTGATTTAGGTAAATAAAAAAAAATTTGAAATGAGGCACCACCCACGACTTTATAGAAATGTTAATATTTTATGATATAATTAACTTTAAAAAATATAAAATAAAAAATTCAACGTTGTTTGTTTTGGGTTTTGAGTATTTTGAATGTATTACAATTTACAACCAACAACTCAAAAATTTACAATGTAACGTACCCTCGTGTTGTCATTTTTTTAAAACTTGTGGGGTTTCTAGCATATTTCATAAGCATTATGCTTGTGCTAGTATTATTACTAGGTGGGCTTTATTGTAACATTTTAAAAAGTTTAAAAACTTAATGTATGATTTTTATTAAATACACTTAGTATTTGTATTATTTCATTAATAATATTAATTTCTCTATAGGGTTCATCATTAGACCAATAGAAAAATATAAAAATTAGTACCACAAGCATGATGTTTATGAAATATAGTAGAAATGTCCAAATGCCTGTACGATAATTTTACGAATTATTATTCATTTTGACAAGATTTTAGATTTTTTGTGAAAGCATTTTAAGTATTATTTAGTAACGTGGTATTCTCTACAAGGCTAGAAAAACAAATAGAAAAAGGAAGGATTCACCTAAAATTTATCGACTCAAAGTAAGTTTTTGGTTTGACATATAACAAGAAGCTAATCATAAAAAGCAACATTTTCGAAACTTCAGTCCTTGTTTTCACTCACTT
Source organism: Clarkia xantiana subsp. parviflora (assembly GCA_036873135.1). NCBI lineage: Eukaryota > Viridiplantae > Streptophyta > Magnoliopsida > Myrtales > Onagraceae > Clarkia > Clarkia xantiana. The sequence goes on along the minus strand of JAPTYO010000010.1, from coordinate 7,308,158 downwards.
AAAAACAATGAGACAAAAAGGTAAAAAGTGCAAAACTCACCACAGCTGCCTTGGTCCTTAACGCCGGCGACCGCCCCTTCCTTCCTCCAATCGACCGCATTAGGCAGCTGCTCCACCGCCAGAGGCAAATACCGGTCACTCCTCTTCCTCAGAACCGGCCGTCTCTTAGCCGGGTCAACCCTTGCACCGAGATAAATGGACCGGAACTCATCGTTGGTCAGATCAGCGAACCGGTTCAGACCGAGCCGGAAAGTTCGTGTGGGGTCCGCGTTCCGCTCTTCGATGAGCCGGAGATTGTCTCTGAAAATCTGGAACCGCTTCTCCTTCTCCCCCATGGAGTTGTATGCCTTGCCGTGCTGGGCAAGCCACGACTCGAAGACCGCCACGGCAGCATCGTCGTGTGAAGACATAGCGTGGGTCTGGTCATAGGTGATTATGGACGTGTCTAGGGCTGAGGATAGTGAGAATAGTAGGATGAAGAAGGTGACAAAGAGATAGTGATGTCGGTCCATGGTTTTGTTTAGTGTCGGTGAAAATGTCGGTTTAGAAAGGTGGTGGTGAAAATGGAGGGAATGATGGTGGATTATAAAGGAATAGCTTGTATAGATGAACGTAATTATTTTAATTTAATTAATAATAAATTTGGATACATATATAATGTACCATCATCATAATATAACATGATTGATCTCATCATATACTATATTATATCTCTTTCTTGTTCACTAAACAATCGTGACGAAAAATTATGTAAGATTGGATACAATTCGACCAAATTCGTCAAGAAGAATATGTACTGATGAATATATATATTAAAATTAATAAATCGGGGAATGCCAAAGCAATTCTCTTAATAAAAATATGGCCACCCCGCAATACTACTCTAAAATTTCCAGAGTAATTTTACGAGTAATTTAAAGAGATTTTACCCTATATATATATATATGATTTAGAGAGTTAATTATGGTCATAGATCACGATACAATAAAATGTTGGATTATACACAAAAAAAAGAAATACATTAAAAAATAGGTGTGTAATTGCATTCCGATTCCACACCAAATCAGTTTTCTATAAGACATAATAATGCAAAGTTACTGTAGAGATAATAATAGTACGTCGTAGAAACTTGATTAGAACTCAACTCGTGATAAACTAACTAAGCCTTAATTGTTAAGAAATATTTACTTCCCTTAATTAAATATATTTATCTAATAATGAATATGAAATGTTAGCCATATATTACTGAGACTTGTATATGTCCCAATTCTCTCATATAAATTATGAGTTTCAATCACTCTCTTGGAAAAAAAAACAGCCATTATATAATTTATATTTAATGTACGTAGAAAAGCATTATTTTTTCTTAACATGAGCACATGTGAAATCAAAGCATTATTTTGTTCGTCACTAATCATTGTAACTTGTACCCATGTTAATACAAATACATATTTACAATAAGCTATATTTGTATTTAAGATTGATTGATTGTATTTATAGTTGGATTTACAACCGATGTATCAGGACATTGAAATTTATGCAATGGTTGAGATCTGATTAAATTTTTCGGATCTTTCTATCATGCTCTAAAACACCATGCTTTTGGTAATTTTTGTTTGTATTTTTCTATTGCCTTAAAAGTGAACTCTAGAGAGAAATTGATATTATCAATAGTATGATGCAAATATTAGGTGTGGTTAAAAAATTTCAAATTTTTTCATACTTTTAAAGTTTTACCTATGTTACAATTAAGTCCACCATAGTAATAAAAAAACAAAATACATGGTGCTCTTGGAGTATGGTGAAAAAATCAAAAAAATTCTTATGAAATCTTATTCATTATATCTTCTAATCTAACAGCTATAAATTCGATTGCCTTTAGAGTCGACAACATTTTAGTCAAACCTCATCAACATTGAATAAAAAATACTATACATGGCATTAAGCTCGTTCTTTAACAAAATAGAATGAGCAATATGGAATAATAAATGAAATAGTCATTCTTAGGAGATGAATGGTGATTGCTATTGACAAAAAAAAATGGTTGCTTTGCTAGTTTTTTTTTTTTTTTTGCCAGGCTTTTTTTCTAATTAAAAATGCCAGGCTTCAAACGAGCCTTAATTAAATAGATTTTCGATAAGTTAAACACAATTATTTACTACAAACTGATGGTGATAGTAATAGCATGTAAACCGACCTTAGCTCAGTTGGTAGAGCGGAGGACTGTAGTGTGATCACAGATAATCCTTAGGTCGCTGGTTCGAATCCGGCAGGTCGGAATTTTTGTGTGTTTTTTCTCTAAAAAGGTGAAAAGCTATTCCTCCTGGTCGATTACGTTATCCTTAGGTCATTGTGGTTTATAGTAGTTAATTAAAAAACGGCCTAACAATGATTATTGAGCATAAGGAACATTAATTAGTACATAATAATAAGCCCAAGAATAAAAGAACCTATTAAAAGAGCCCACAATTATATGTAGAGCACCGAATAATTAGTATACTAAATATATCAACCAACTTTAACGCAACTAATTCTACCTTTGTGTATAGTTAAATGGGTTACCAAAATTGTGTATATTCACTAATCTATATATATATATATAAATAAAAAAATCTATTAAACTGTGGATGTACTATACTTTTTTGTTTTTGGCCATACGATGATATATACTTTAAAACAAGCTACTAGAAGATACAACAATGATTAGCTATTGAAAAAAGGGTAAGAATTTTCAAATGGTGACCATTTCATTTCTCTTGTACCAAACAAAGTTTGAAGAAGCACTAGGCGGCTAAGGTGGATAAGTGATGTGTCATAGACTCATACATGCCAATTGACCAAATAAGTGAGCAAGCATGATGGTCTTTTTCTTTTGTTTGGTTGGTTGGTGGGAATTTTAGTGGAGCTATAAAGTCTAAACCCACATAAATAAGCCACAACAATACCAACACTACCTATTAGGTTCTTGCCCTTTCTTCTTCACTACTTATCCATCTCTATACCATCCCCTCCATATCAACTAGCTAAACCCTAAACCAAAACCATGCCCAAACCCACATTCTCAACCCTAATCCTAGTCTCTCTTTTGATCCAAACCGAATCCTCGATCCTCGGCGACTTAGGCCTGCCACCCCTACCGGTCATACCCGAAATCCTGAAATTCTTAGACGAAAGGCTCGCTATAGTTTACCCGATAATCCAGAACTTCAAATTAACTATCACGGCCGACCCGCTAGGGATCACCGCATCTTGGGTGGGCCCCGATGTATGCAAGTATCGAGGCTTCTTCTGCGACTCACCACCCGACAATCGATCCGCCACGGCCATCGCCTCGATCGACTTCAACGGGTTCCACTTATCCGCTCCGAGCCTCGCCGGGTTCATAGACCAACTCCCTGATATCGCACTCTTCCACGCCAACTCCAACAACTTTGCTGGGTCTATTCCTACGACAATCCGGAACCTTCCTTATCTCTACGAGCTCGACCTCAGTAACAATAGACTCTCAGGTAATACAATCTGATAATATATTGAAAATATATTTATTCTTATAATATGATAATATATTGAAAATATATATATTCATAATATAATTTTATCAAACTATGATAAAATATATTTTTCTAATATATGTATTCTCTAATATCAGGGCCGTTCCCAACAGTCCTACTAGGAATGCCGGAGCTCAGTTTCCTCGACCTACGATATAACCTATTTCAGGGCGCAGTTCCGCCGCAGATTTTCGCTCAGAGCCTCGATGTATTATTCCTCAACAACAACGGTTTTGACCACGCCCTTCCCGATACCTTGGGGAGCACTCATGTGCTCTACCTAACCCTAGCAAACAACAAGTTCACCGGCGCGATCCCTAGGAGCATCGCAGGGGCATTTTCGTCATTAACCGAGGTCATATTCCTAAACAATCAATTTTCGGGGTGTTTGCCCTATGAGATCGGGCTTTTAAACGAGGCTACTGTTCTCGATCTCGGGAACAATAAGTTGACGGGTCATCTGCCAGTTTCGCTCGTCTGCCTTGAGAGTGTGGAGCAGGTGAATTTCGCGGGTAATCTTCTTTACGGGGCGGTTCCTGAGGTGGTTTGTTGGCTAGGGTTAGGCGGAAACTTGGTGAATATGTCGCTATCAAATAACTACTTCACTCAAGTCGGTCCGTTATGTAGAGAGTTGATTAAGGGAGGTTCGCTCGACGTGAGGAACAACTGTATCCCCGGCTTACCGGGGCAGAGACCCGCATCGGAGTGTGCTCGGTTTTTTTCGGTTCCTAGGTTGTGTCCTAGGATGTGGACGTTTAGTTATGTTCCTTGTAAGCATAGCCGTGTGCCTTCTTCGGTTTTGGGGGCTCCCGGAAGCGCTCCTTCACCTTGAATATACCTATTATCGATACCTTGCGGAACAAGTTATATGACCCGCATTAAAACTTTAGGGTAAATATCCGAACAGTTGGCTGAATATACCTATTATCAATACCTGAACTTTTTTTTTTTAAACAAAAGTCATATCTTAGTGAATGAGCAACTAGATATATATATAGCTATCCAATTTGACATTAAATTTTGACGGAATTTGTAATGTGCTTTTTCTCGTAATCAACTAGATTGACGTTATTCGCTATGATAACACATTTTTGGATCATACCAAGAGAAATAACAGTACCTGAACATAATTTAATCTAAAATTCAAATAAGAAACTTATAATTAAATCTATATTTATGTTCACTAATATTTTATTAATTGTTTATATATGACCTACATTGTCGGTCACATGAAGATCATGTGACAAAGTTTGTTAAATAATTAAATGAAAGTACCTAATTGTTCATTCACGTAAATTTAGGTAACTATTTAGTTAGAAACAAACACAACTAATGGTTGCATTTTTTTTAAAAATAAATTTCAGCAAATTTTTGTTTTTCACCCTTAAACTTTAAGGTTGCCCCGACAAAGCAAAGTGCTTGCGTTTCCCACATTGCGTGGTTCTAAGTAATGATGATTTAGTCGGTGCATGTGCGGAAGATGGCTAAGTTGAGAATATGTTGCCTTTTCTTTTACCGAGAAAAGAAAAGGTTACGTTATACTTGAGTTCAACTAAATCATTGGTCCCATTAACAAGAACATATATATATATTGCATATGCCTGTGAGGCTGTGCCTCCTTATGGTTGGTTGGATATCTCAGGTTCAAAATTCTTCTAACAAATTATTTAATTATTTCGTGGTTATCTGATTAACGCTACAAGAAAATGTTTGTGTACACACAAATCAATTGGTGTGCAACTGGTGTGTAGACATGAATACACTCTGATTCCACATCAGAAAAACCCGTATGGATTTTAGAGGTGGTAATCGGTGTGTAATTTTTCTGGTATGCACTTGGTGTGTAACCTTTTACACACCGAAATTTTGGTGTAGACTCGGTATGTAAAAATATTTTACACACCAGATTTTCCGTGTGCAATTTTTGGAAGCTCCACACTGCTACACAGAGATGGTTAATTTTCGGTGTGGAATCCGAGTAGGATGTCAACCTAGAAAATGTTATGTTGACAACCTATAGGATTAGAACCGACCTATGTAGTTAAAAACTCGTTTCTAGCTCGTAAAAACGCACGTTTTTACGTCTTTACCTTAAAAAACGAGTTAAAACGTAACAAAATCGCTTTCTGAGTAGAAACGGGTAGAAACGCGTGTAGAGTCGTAAAAACGTGTAGAAACGGGTAGAAACGTAAGTTTCTACCGTTTCTAGAATTTTTACCATAATTTACTCAAAATTTTCCAAATCTAATAAATTATACCAAACCCAAAAAACTTATCAACCAAACACACGAAAATTTTGTCATGGATTGTAATTTGTGGGCAAATCAACTTTTTATTGACTCAAAACCTATTCATATTGCATTTAAGTTTAACATTCATCAATCATTTAATAATAATACTAAAAATCTTAAACTCCATCGACATTCATTTCTATTTTATGTTTCTCAAACCCTAGAATCTTGAATTCTTAATTCATTTGACCCATAAATTCTTCATGACAATCTATAAAAGTTGATCACCGTGACGACTGAGGTGACTACTAATGGGTCCATATTTTTTATTAAAAATATGTTATTAACTATTAATGAGTATATTTACTATTTTTGTAGTTCTTGTGCATAATTACATTTATAAATTTCATTTCTAATGTTATTTTAGCAAATATGTAGAAACTTACGTTTCTACGTTCCGTTTTTACCTACCCATTTCCGTCTCTACGTAGAAACTCGTTTTTGACTGCATATCAACCGACCATTTAGTAACTACTATTTAAACTCATTATAATATTTAGTATTACATTCGTGGTTCCAAAAAAGTCGGATTTAGTAAGTAACATTTTAAATCTATTTATAAACTTTGCATTTGTGATTCCATAAAGTCGAATTTAGTAACTACTAATTAAAATTTATTTTCCAACTTTAGTATCACATTTATAAATTTAAAAAATATTATTTTGATCCACTTATATGTTTATACTAATAATGTTCTTTTGAATTAAAATATTCGATTCTAATTTTGAATAATTTAGACATTCAGTATTGTATCTTTTAATTTGAAAACTGTTCTTTTAGTCTTTTTAATAATTTTAAATCATTACAATATAGTATTTTAGAATCTCATTCGATAGAACAAATAATAATAAAAATCTTATTATAAACTCATTCGTCTTCAATTTACAATGTTAAAATCTAGAATCATAATATACGTAATAATACTTAAACAACTATAATAATTATATAATTAAATGAATACAACAATATCATTATCTTGATTTTTGAGGAACTTTCTCTGACAACATTTATCCATCGGTGTACATTGAGATACTAAGACTTCCATCTTTTCATTTGCATGTGACTCAACATGGATACTGTCCCGATGAAAGTCGCCCCTAAATAGGATAATCAAGAAGCCAATAAGAACAAAATACACAACCCATAAATACCCACAATATATACAAGAAGCATAACCTGGAAATCTTACTTACAATGTATCACCAGAACCTGAACCACATACAAAAAGTGTTAGCACATTTAGTTGATGTGTTAGCATAAACTAGATAATGTGCATTTAATAGTATTGACACACAAAAATAACCTGGGCCAATTATATAAAGATGATAAAATTCAGACATGACAGACAACACATAAGAAAATATATATAATTTGTCTGTATAAAATGATGATGACGAGATGGATTCCTTCAAAGCTAGAAGTGTAAGAGCACTTCTAATAGTAGTGCCTAGTGCCTAGTTCCATGTTGTAAATTTATTATTGTAGAGAGTGTCTAGTGCTTAGTGTCATTTACTGTTGGTCCCTACTGGTAATGATTAAATAGGCACTTGCATTTTCAATAGGAGTGCCTTGTTCCAAAATGGGAGTGCCTAGTTCCAATTTTTGCCATTGGACGCTGACTAGGCGCCACTAGGCGTGGCTAGGATTACTAATATTACTGTTTTGCCATTATTGAGTGAATAGTGAAGTGGGACAGTGCCTACTAGTAGGAACAAGTTACTGTTCATGTCGGTGCCAACTTTTTAATATTATTTTATTCGATTGTGTTGCTCATCTCTTTAATTGTATATATATTCGGTTACGCTAAGTCAGATAGACAAGAGCCGTAATCAGTCATTTTGAATATTATGTAACATAAATAACGACACGAACCAAAATTACTACTTTTTAACTTTGAATCAATTTCGAAATTTCCATATCTAATTTGTTTATATGTTACCATGTTGAATAACCGTTAATTCTAAATTTTGAAATAGTATAACATTTCAAATTATTAAATATGGAAAATAATTACTACAAAATATTATATTATTTTAATGCATATATATTTTTATATATTTTACGTATTATATTATATTATCATATGAAAGAAATATATTTTTTACCATAAATTATTATAAAAATTATACTTTTAGAATGATGTATATATAATATATTTGTAATTTACATATATTAGAAATCATATATAAAAACACATGATTAATGCAATAATCGATTTACTAATATGATCATGGATGTACATAAACGTGAATATGTTGATGATGTTGAATTAAGATATGTCAATCAACGTATAACATATATACACTGATTAAGATTCAATGAATTTGATTGATCAATGTTATTATATCAACAATTATACTTATCAATCATTCTGCATGCCGCATGGGGACTGCACATAATAGTAATTTTACCTTGGTCAAGTAAGGTATAATTATTGCAATGAATTGACAATAGAGAACTATGGATATGCACGAACCGGTCGGGCCCGAATATGTTCTGAACTGGATTGGTACTAATTAAAACAGTATGGTCCGGTCTGGACTGAATTTGAAATTAGCACTAAAAATTCTGGACCGATTTTGGACTGGAACTGTAAAAAAAGTCTGGTTCGGTTCAAAACTGGTCCGACCCATTTTCCTATACAAATTTACCCTAATTAAAAAAAAAAACCGATCCTCCGACAAAACTGATCCAGTTAAAAACCAGTTCAAAACAGTCTGGTCCAGTCAAATCAATTTTTTGAGAAGTATATTACTGGTTTTTGGTCTGGTTCTCCTCTCACATAATTGGTCTGTTTGGAACCGGTCCAGTCTATACCAGTTCCGAACCGACCGGACCGGTTATTTTCTTATCCCTATAGAATGTAAATTTTTATTAAAAAATTCAATTACATTTTTATAATTTTGTATATATTTTCCCGATTTTTTTTAATTAAAACATCTAATACTTGAATCTCATTATTTATTCATGTCCGTATTTGTAAAAAAATACGAATATATAATTTATATATAATGATATATAATTTATATATAATGCAAAAATTATATTTGAATTATGAAATTATGTGGGTCCCAATGTAGAAGTGGAACTTGGCCTCCACTACTGGAGATAGTGCCAATTTTACAGTGCCATTTAATGTAGCAAATACTGTAGCAGTGCCACTTTGATGAGTTGGCAGTGACGTGGCTGCTAATGTGGAGGCACTAGGCACTTCCTATTGGAAGTGCTCTAATGGTTTCCAGACAGTATTGGCCGCGGTCAACATAATCTCCTACGAAGAGATAATCAATGTATCTGATTTTCATTTTTATTAATTAGCATTATTAAACATGAACTGTGTGTAAACACCAAACAATGAACTGTGTGTAAACTGTAATGAACAATGAAAGGTAATTGGAGAAAATACAAAAGATGCTTACACAATGTCCCCAGCTGTTGAAGGTGAGCCATACCCATGTTGAGAGAAAGGAGACTTGAGGATATACCTTTCCAATTGTCCAAAACCGAGCAAAATCAGCTACCTGCAGATTGCGGTCATCCACTAAGACAAAGCACACATATATACCAGCAAAAAAGGGTCAATTTCCGAACCATAAATTGCATCTGAGGTTAGTAAAGTGAATGCTATGCACGAGCACTGCATCCACCACCTCTACAATCAAGCTGAACGACCATATCACATACCCTCAAAAACTCGAACAGTTTGGACCATACCTACTTATGTTACTTCTTTATTATTTCACTTATGCCTCAGGTGAATTTACTAGTTCACTTTTTATCAAGTGTTTATGCACATACCATTGATGAGCTGCAAGCAATTAATATGGGACTAAATGCAACTTAGCAAGGTGTGGGGGAAGATTTGACTGCGGTGGTGGTGGCTGAGGTCGTGCGATATCGGAGGTGATGGTGGGGATCCGTACAGCATGAAACCAGGCATGCTAATAGGATAGAAGACTCAACGATCGGCATGTGGTTGCTTTGAGGCGCGGTGGTGGCGGATAAAAGTAGGCACATATGGACAAATGAAAGGCAAATGAATTACGGCTGTGGTGGGTATACGTATATGCTGAAAAAAGAGGCAGCGGAAGCAAAAATAGGAACTAGGATTTTGAGCATTTTGAGAGGATTTGCAAATCCTACGGAGAGGGGTTACACTTACAACAGGTTAAGCTCAATTGCTGGAGTTAGTAAAGTAAATACAGACAAGAAACAAATATTATTCTAGTTAAATTAAATAATATAATAATAATAATATATAATGTCTACTCTCATTTACAAATAAATGCCGCCTTTTTTTTTATAAACTTTTTTCAACTTTCCCTCCTTAACTATCTACCCTTAATTTAAATTTTTCCCCTAAAATATTTCCACCAATAATTTGCCGCTTCTTCCACTCAAATTTACTAGTGTGTATGTTGTGTACACACTACTGGAAATTCCTTTATTGCGGATGAAATTGTTTGTCGTTAAAAATGTCAAATTTCGTCGGCAAAAGCATATTTGGTTGGGAAAATATAAAATTGTCGGCTAAAAGTTGTCGGTGAAGCCGTCATCGGCAAAGGTATATACCGACCGAATTCATATAAAATATCTCGTCGGCAACATTTTTTTCTTTGCCGACGGAATTCCGTCGGCAAATTAATTTATTTTTCAGACTTTTAAATTTTTAGACGACCAAATATTGCGTCGGCAAATTATATTGCCGACTAAAATCCTCGTCGTCAAAATTGCTACATTTAATAGGTAAAGTCATTTAACGACTAAACTTTCGTCGTGAAAATTGTTTTGATCCATAAAATTTCGTCGGCGAATAAATTTTGCCGATGAAAATGTTAATCGTTTATTACTTTAGCCGAGGAAATATTTCGTTGGTAATATTAATTGTCGATGTTATCGATAAGTCGACAAAGTTATTTTAACTACAATTCAATATTGTCGGCAATTACAATCCTCGACATTTATAATTTCGTCTGCAATAATTTTTCGAACATGGGCTTTTGCCGACAATTTTTTGCATTTTGAGAATTACCGACGTAGTATGTTTTGTTGGCAAAATTCTTTGGAATATGATCATTATACCGACGGATTTTCGTATTTTGAGAACCGCCGACTGAATATAATTTTGTCGGCAAAAGTCTATCAAAAATGAAGTTTTTACTGTCTAAATTTCACATTTGAGTTTTTCTACGACATTTCGTCGGTAGCTACATAAATGCTTTTTAAAAAAAAAAATTACAAAATTAATAAGCATTAACTAAATCCATGTGATATTAATATATAAATATATGCACAATACATCCATTAATTCAAAGTAATGTTACACAAAGCTACACTAAGCTAGATTATTGCACCACAATATAAGTGAGCCAAAATAGTGGTTATAACCTAAAATCCGGTAATTTAGGGGATCCGGATATAAAGTAATATTACAAAAAAACTAGATGCACTAGGCTAGGCTAGACCAGGGACGGATCTAGGATTTGAATTCAGGAGGGGCAAAATTATAGATATAATTTTTTTTCCACACAATCAATCAAAGCATACGGTTGGAATATATATTCTCTGTTAGTACCATAAAAACACATAATTCATTAAGTACAAACGATTTTTACAGTAATTCTCGACGAGTCTTCATACTCTGAAAGCATAATAAAATCCTCTCATTGTCAACATTACAGAATGTGTCTTTCTCAATAAGTGTAACCAAAGAGTCATTCATCCAAGAATTGTCCATCTTATTACGCAACCGGTTCTTCACAATCTTCATCGTCGAGAAAACTCTTTCAACAGAAGCAGTGCTAACTGGCAATATTAAGGCTAACTTCACGAGCAAATACACCAATGGGTATACGACATGCCTTCTCTTTTCAACCATTTTTTGAGAGAGTTCGCCAATGCCTTTGAGATCTAAAAAGTCAACACTTGACTTCATATCAAATATAAATGTATCAATCTGTTTGGCAAGAATATGAAGATCAATCTCAGAAAAATCTGAAGGATAAAATTGAGCAAGACGAACCAACTTCTCTTTGTCAAAAGCTGCAAAAGAATCAGACGGGTTCAAACAAGCTACACAAAGAAGCAACTCGGAGTTTACCTCGTCGAAACGGTGATTGAGTTCTTGTAATTGTCAATCAATCACATCATTGAATAAATCAAATTGATAGTGATCGTAATTAGTTTTCTTCACCCCCTTACGTCTTGGACGTTTTTCAGCTCCATAAATATCACCCATAGAAGGAACTGGAACATCGTGTTTCTCACAAAATGAAGAGACCTCATCCATCAAAGTTTCCCATCCATCATCTCTCATGTGTTGCATTTGTTGTTTAACTCCCTTGACTAAAATCAGAGCATTGACAATATCCTGATCTTTCCTTTGTAATGCAAGTGATAGTTCATCAGTGATTGCCAATAAATTTTTCATCAAGTGTAAGATGAAAGCAAACTCAAACCCGGACATTATATTTATTAGGGAACATGCTTCACCTTCTTGAGGTTGAGATTGTCCATCTTGCTCAATGAACTCGAGAACTTCAAGAACCGAAGAGAACATAACTGACAAACTGGTCAACGATCTATAATGGGAGCCCCAACGTGTGTCTCCTCCTTTTTGAAGGCTCCTCTCTTGATTCAAACCCGTCCCACATGTAGTTTCACCACAATCAAGTGACTTAATCACTTTAAAGCACTGCTTTTCTCGAAGAAGATCTTTTCGCTTACACGAAGCTCCAACCATGTTGGTGATCTTTGATATTGTATTGAAAAAATCAGCAATCTGAGATTTTTTTTGAGCTACGGCGACAAGTGCTAATTGCAATCGATGGGCAAAACAATGAACATAATAAGCAGATGGGTTTTCTTTCATAATCAAAGCTTTTAGACCATTTAACTCACCTTTCATGTTGCTTGCACCATCATAGCCTTGCCCATGCAATCTAGAAATGCATAGATTGTGTTTTGAGAGTGACTCATCAATCGCTACTTTGAGTGATAATGCCTTTGTATCTCGAACTTGTTGAATACCAAGAAAGCGCTCCACTACGCGCCCTTTGTTGTCAACATATCTCAAAACAATTGCCATTTGTTCATGTATCGACACATCCCTAGATTCATCAACTAGTATTGCAAACGGTTCATCCCCGAGATCTTTGATAATATCACGAGTAGTCTCCATTGCTGCTGCCCGAACTAGTTCTTTCTGAATCACAGGACATGTCATCTTCGAATTACCACGACCATTCTTTATGGCACTATTAATATCTTCATTGTGATCGCCAAGAAAATCCAAAAGCTCAAGAAAGTTTCCCTTATTAAGAGATTCTTCGTCTTCATTATTACCACGAAATGCCAATCCTTGACGCAAAAGAAACCGAGCACAATCAAGTGAGGCAGTTAAGCGCATTCGGTATTTTTCCCGTGATGTAGCTTCTTGCTTGTGGAGAACTCCTGGAATATGTTGTTCATCATTCAATAAATCTTTGCACTTGCTCCAAGCTTCATTATGAGCACTACCCACACTCCCAACATGTGTATCAAATTTGTTTTTTTTCTTCCAATTCGAAAATCCATTAAGCACAAAACAATCTCCACCTCCTTGATCTCCATTCCTTTTACCGAAGAGATAACAACATAGACAAAAAGCGGCATCCTTCGATATACTATATTCCAACCAATCTTTATAATCCTCAAACCAAGTTGGAACAAAGCGGCGACATGATTGACCAAATGTTCTTTGAGGAAACTTGTGGTCAATTGGTTGACATGGACCCTTGTTTAAATAAGCTCTTCGAATCTTGTCATGATCATTTGGATGATAATCTTGAATTTTCTTTCTCAACCCGGGATCCGAAGGTAGATCGTCTAAGTTGAGCTCTTCATAGTTTTGTTTCGAACACTTCTCAATTATATTTTGACTCGAACTTCCTTCTTCGACTATGGATTTCCTTTTAAGACTAAAATATTGATCAATAGTACCTATCAAAATAAATATAAATGTAAGCATATAATAAGTAAATTAAATAAATACAAAATTAGTAATCATTTCCACTAATTTCATTCATTAGTATCCAACTAATTATAATTATTTTCAAGTCTTAGCCTACATTTTTTTGGCCATGCATCTCCCATTCTCTCCTGTCTCCACCTACATGCATCAAGCGAATCCACATATTTACTACTACCACCCATTCAGTAAAAAAAATTAATTTTGCCAAACATTCATAAATCAGATCGGCCCAACAAATCTCATTAGTTATTAAACAATCTTTAAAAATTTAGCCCAACCCATTTTCTATTTACTTAATAAATTGAAACCCTAACACAGTTTCACTAATTAATCAGCCAACAGCCGCAGCAGCAGACCCTCTTCACACAGCCGCAGCAGATGTTCAACTTTGCCAAAAACCTAATTATCAAATCTCCTCATTCTCTTATGTTTTCAAGCCTCAAATTGAAGCAATCTACAACTAATTAGCATCACCGAGCGTTCAATTTCTACAATTTCGAAGTCAGTTTCATGAGATTAAGGATTAAAAAGGGAAAAGTATGTAAAACATGCAACATGTTTGAAAAAGATGGTTTTATGGACCAATACGTTTTAAAATGTACAACATGTTTGAAAATGATGGTTTTATGGACCAAAATGTTTTAAAATGTACAACAAGCTTACAAAAGATGGTAAAATGACGTATCGTCCACTTGTTGTCACTAGTCTCATTAAGTGGACACTTGGGATCACGTTTTTAAAAAATAATAATAATAATAATTAGTATCTACATCCACCCATTAATAATCATCACTATGTATAAATTAATTTCTTACTTTAATTATTATTTTTTCTAAAAATTTGTTCCGCACGTGTCCACTTAATAAAACTATGGATAACAAGTGGACGGTACGTCATTTTAGCATCTTTTGTAAGCTTGTTGTACATTTTAATTCATATTTGTCCATAAAACCATCATTTTCAAACATGTTGTACATTTTAAAACATATTGGTCCATAAAACCATTTTTTTCAAACATGTTGCATGTTTTACATACTTTTCCCGATTAAAAAAGGTACCTTTCCTGATTGAAGATCAATTTTTCCTAGTTGATGCGTTTTTGTGTCTTGATTCAATCTCCCTTACTTCAATCTGGTTCACTCTTGAATGACTCTTACTTCAATCTGGTTCAAGAGGGAGTCTTCGGCTGATTTTGAGCCAGGTGCAAGTCTTACTTTACTTGGGACTGTATTTTCTTTTCTTTTGAACTGTGAATTGAGAGTTTTCAGTTCAGGTCTATATTTTTTACACTTAAGTCAAACTTCATTCCATTTGAGGAAGTTATTGGTGATACATAGTTGAGTCTTGTGAATTTTCCATTCCAATATTATGTAATTATGTTGATATCTGTTTTGAATTTTGATTTCTAATTTAGTGAAAGTCTTGTTTCTTCAAGATTTCTCTTCACTGTCTTCTTTCTGTTTTTGTACAACTCACATGGGCAACTGTAAATCACAGTGTCGACAATCTGAAATTCAAGGGGGCAAACAAGGGCAATCAGAAACTTAGAGTGGGGCAAATTCAAAAATTATTAATTTATATAGGGAATTTTTGTTAATTACAAAAAGTTCAGAGGGGGCAGATGCCCACTCTGGTCCCTATGTGCATCCGTTCCTGGGCTAGACTGTTGCACCACAATATATGTGAGTCAAAATAGTGGTTATAACCTAAAGTCTGGTAAATCACAGGTAGAGGATCCGGATATATAGTCCAATATATCCTGCGACTCAAAAGTATAGAGCATATATATAATCTTAAGTCTGATCAGTTAACAAAAGAGAAAAACTAAGTCTTACGTTACTGCAATTCCTACCCGACTTCACTGCACATTCACATTTAGCCATATCAACCTGAGTATTTGAATATTAAGTCAATACTAAAACTCAAATAGAGTTATAATATAACAACATCGAAAAAGCAATGTGAAATAGTATTTGATGTACCTTGTGTTTCGTCATCCGATTCTACAACCTCTTCAACCACCTATTCTTCTGGGATCACAATACCCGAATCTCGAATAGCTGCCATCATAGTTTTTACTTGGTTCTTCATAATGTCCAATTCAGAGTCATATTTTCACTTCATCTCGTCCATCTCAGCACTCTTAACATCTAGTTTTTCTTTAAGCTCATCGATGCGAGCGACATCCTTCGGATTTGAGTATCCACGTTTCTTCTTACCTTTCTCCGGCTTCAGCTTTTCAAATATATCATATTTACTTACAAGAATGCCATCCTCTGCTGCTCTTGCAGCTGTTTCCAAAACTGTATACTGCATGTAGTGTACATAATATGATAAGGTTAAAACTATTTAATAGTGTACATCAACCGGTACTCGACGAATAACAGAATAGTAAACCTTTCAAAAGCATATCTTCTTCAATAGACAAATTCATACATATACAACTAAAAGAGGTCTCATGAATAGATGGATATTTCTCAAAACAAAGTAGTTAGTTCAGTTCATTTATATCCCCACAAAATATTACACATGTGTATGCTCTGGTCAATGCATGCCCTATCATGTTGGAAAAATAAACTGGTTACTGGTATCACTTAAAAAGGTTAAGTTAAAAATAATTTGCATGCAGAATGCATAAGTTTGCAGCATACAATATGCATACTTTATACCCTAAATTGATATGATCTATTTCTCCTTAGTGTAGATCAATCCTAGGTCGCTAGCTTATAGATTATATCTTCATCGGGAAAAGTAATTTTTTTCTGATGAAAAAAAAATGGTCGACATAATATATATTTTCCGAAAAAATTTTATTTTCCTGAGTAAAGAGGGTTTTACCGACCAATTTTTGCCGACGAAATTTATTTTTCGTCGACAATATATGGATTTTCAGTAGTGACACACCGAAATTGTTGTGTCTACTCCGAAAGCAAGTACTGTGTGGAGTCTGAGTGGAATGTCAGCATAAGAATTCGTTATGTTCACACATATTAGCTCAACTTCTCCGTTTCTAATGTTCTCTTATGAAATTGTTCATATTTCATACAATTTATCCCCCTTAAATATAATTTTTTTTATTCAAATGTTGGTATTTAGTATTACATTTGTAGTTCCAAATACAAGTCATTTAGTAACTAACAATTTAAACTCTATTTAGAACATTTAGTATTACGTTTATAATTTTTTAAAAAATACAGTCAGTAACTAACATTTTAACTCTATTTATAACATTTAATATTGCATTAGTTGTTCCAAAAAAGTCGGATTTAGTCGTTTGGATGCATGTAATTTAGTCGTTACTGTTAGAAATTGTTATATAACAACGTTGTTATATTATCTTTAAACTCAAATGACAATTTCAATACTAATTTCTTAAATGAACATAAGGACGTGTAGAATTGGATTGCGTTTATATGTATACATGTACTAGGTGTACCAGTACATGTTGATATGTACTAGTTTTTGCACTAGTATAACAATATGTGTTATATGGTAACATATGTAGTAGATGTGTCAACACATATTCAAATACGTTAAACAACTCTCCACATATTATAACATTTAGTATCGCATTAGTTGTTCCAAAAAAACCGGATTTAATAACTACCAATTAAAATATATTTTCCAATTTTATTATCACATTCATTGATTCTAAAAATATAATTAAGGTAGAAACCTCGTACCAATGGAGGTGTAATGTGTGAGCACCGTGAAGGTGTTTCGAGGCACAAATACAAACATATTTCTCTAATGACGCCTGAAGAATTTTGGGATATTGGATTCGATACTGAAACGTGAAGGATTTTCCGTTGATTAAAAAGTAGGTCTTTTGGATGCTTGTCATTTACTCATTACTGCTAGTTAACTGTTACGTAACAACGTTGCTATATTATCTTAAATGAGAATGTCAATACTACTTTCTTAAATGAACATAAGGACGTGTAGAATAGGTTATATGTAACACATGTACGATGGGTGCAAGTATATGTTCATATGTACTAGTTTTTGCAATAGTATAACATTATGTGTGATATGGTAACATATGTAGTAAATGTGTCAGCAATTATTCATAAATGTGCAAACTGCAATCCATTTCCACACGGTATATTGAGTTCAACTAAGTCCACACTGACACAAAACACACGGAATATATTGGGTATTCAATATGTGTGTACATGAGAAATTATTAATACAGTTTCCACACCGTTTTAGTGTGGGTATGTACTTTGTATGGAATCCGAATGCATACAACTTTTCAAAATTGTCAACAACTTGGTATGTATCTAGTGTGCAATCCTCGTGGAATTACATACATCCAGACCCGTGTGGACATAATCGGTGTGGACTTCAACATTGAAGTATATATATATTCATATTCTAAAATTAATGTGAAATATATATATGTGTTATAATTTATTGAAGTATTTCATATTGACATTTATTTTTACAAAGCTATAATAATTTATTTATTCAATATATAATAACGATATTATGAACAACTGGTTGAAATATATAGTATCATAACTCGTGACATTAAAAAAGATGTATTGATATCCAAAATATAATTATACTTTACTAAATCTAATTAGATTTACGCAATTAATTAGTATTTAACCAACTCAATTGTTTACCCCACTTTCTAGAATTTTAGAAAAAAAAAATCATAAATTTACATAAACTCTAATGTAAAACTGTTAAATCTAAAAAAAAAAAAAACACGTTGCCACCAGTAGTCCCAAATTATGTTATTTTAGTAATAATAATAAGTTTGTAAAAATGAATATTTTTGTATTTAATTTCAAAGTAGTATTATTATTTAGAAAAAAGAAAACTTAAGATACGTAATAAGCTCATAATGTTAACTTAAATTAAGTTTAAAACTTTAAAATACTATTATGTAATGGGTGGACATGTATTGATTAATTACTATTTTTCTAGAAAATTTATTGGTAAATGGAAATTTTTTTTAAGGATATATATGTCTTGTTAAGATTATAAAATAGTATATATTTTTTTTCTCACATATATATAATAAATAAAGTAAAAAGAGTGGAGATGAGAGAGGAAAAATGAAATGGAGGGAGTATAGACCAAGGACGAGGAGTATGGGACGTGCATAAGGTGTAGGAGGGAAGTAACGGCTAACGGACCGTGAGTGGAAAGAGAGAAAGCTGAGTAGACGCGGATCTCGAGGCTTTTAAATCCAATGGTGTACAATTCGAGTTAAAACAAACTCAATCTCAAATTAGCCAGGCCTATAAAAATTTGGGCTAAAGCTGAATTGTTTTTGTTGGCCGAGCTAACGTCTAAAACTAAACTTTTTCCGTCTAAAATTAGGTAAACTCTAGGATGTATGGTAATTCTTACGTACAGTATCTGGGTTTTGTGGTGCTTTACGGTGAAAGGGCTTCACCCGATACGCCGCGAATTTAATTGGGTTAAAAGTTAAAACATCTTCATTGAGAGCCCAAACCTAGTAGTGGCTGTATAGGGAAAAGCCCAAAGGGCCCAATCTGCCCAATCATGCGCCACGGCCCACGGCCACCCTCCCGTGTATTACTATTGAGTATTGACTGCTAGAATAGTCCAGCAATTCGAAGCTCCGCACATCACCAACCAGTTCACCACCAATCTTCTTCTATATATATATATAGATTCGATTCTAAATAAGTCTCCAGAAGTTTGATTCTGTTACTTGTGGTTCATCACTGACTCGAGCAGAACGAACTCTTCAGCCAAGAAACTTAGCAAGCGGAAATGGCGGACCGTACTGACGCAGAGATGAAGCAAACTGATGCTCCGTCTCATCAGCAGGCGCAAGGCGGAGTTGGTGGAGTCGAGGAGCTTCTTGCGGCGGCTCGCCTGCTCGTCGATCAAGGCAAGCCTTCCGAGGATCTCCAAGCGGTAAAACTGCATTTATTTCCTGGTTAAGAAAGTTCTTGTAGGCTTTTAGCTTAGCTTCACAAACTCGAGCAGGACGAACTCTTCAGACTGGAAAGTGAGCAAGCAGAAATGGCGGACCGTACTAAAGCAGAGATTAAGGAAGCTGATGCACCGTCTCACCAGCAGGCGCAAGCCGGAGTCGGCGGTGTCAAGGAGCTTCTTGCGGCGGCTAGCAAGCTCGTCGATCAAGGCAAGCCTTCCGAGGCTCTCCAAACGGTAAAACTGCTTTTATTTCCTGGTTTAGAAAGTTCTTGTAGGCTTTTAACTTAGCTTCTTAACAATGCCGCTATCTGTCTGCTCCATTGATCGTCTGATCTTGGTGCTGCTTTTGATTCTAATGTCGTACCGCGTAGTTCACTGCTAATCGACTGTCATTTTCGTGGATTTCCGTTTCGCGACGATCCAATAGTTCTTTGTTAGAGTATGCGGTGAAACCGTAGTGCCTCTTGCTGCTGGTTAATCTAGGGCTAAAATATATGATAAGGACTGCAATCCTGTGAATACGAGACTCGGTAATGAAGGAGTTCAATTACTAGAAGTTACAAATTCGTACTTCAGAAACGTTTTCTGTGAGAATCTTGGCGTGTCATGCAATAAATTCTTTCGTCGTTCAACCTTAAGAACTGCTTAAAGACTGATCCGTCTGTGTTAGCTTGAAATTAACTTTTGATTTTGAGGTTTCATGTTATACTACATCATACAATGCGATTTTGTGCCCACTAAAAAGCTTGATGGCGATTTTCTTTAACAGTGGGCAAAGAAGACGGTGAAACTAGGCTATATGGAACACACATTTTCACATTTGCATTTCTGTCTATAATGTGGCTAATATACATGTTTCTCTCCTCATTTATGCGATTAGTGGGAGTTACATGTACTTTTCGGCATAGTAACATTGAACTGCTAGCACTTATTAGGTATCAACATCGTGCAATTTTGTAGTAAGAGCTAGATAGAGGTTGACAACTTTCTGCCATTCTGATAGATGGATAAATAAGTTAAGTACAAGCAAAATAATTTGTGGTTATGCTAGGATTACAAAATCTTTAAGAGTTGCTGCTCAGCAAAAGTAACGACTAAACTGAAAATTACGTTTGAGTTTGTGTGTGAATATCAACAATATGTAACAGTTACTAAATAAGGCCAACTATTATGATCTAGTGGAGTGCAACTATTTCTGCAGTTATAGCTTACTTTGGCTTGATCTCGATATCTAAGAAACTGCATTTACTTCCAAGAAAAACCATACTTGATTGAGAAAGATCTCTTATTTGGCTCTCCCGAGTCCTTAAACCTGCTATATCTGTATAAACCGCTACTGTAATGTTCATATACATTTGGAAAGATCAAGAATGTTTGAATGCTCTACTGAGATTTTTTTATTTTTGAAACAGGTGGTGTCAGCAATGAGGACTCAAGGTGGGTATGGTGCTGTTGTCATGATACTACAGCATGCCCGTGAACTGTACCGAAGGAAAATACAAGCCAATTCTGCTGCTGATCAGCTAGCGAAAATACAAGCCAATTCTGCTGCTGATCAGCTAGCAAAAATACAAGCCAATTCTGCTGCTGATCAGCTAGCAAAAATACAAGCCAATTCTACTGCTGATCAGCTAGCCTCCTTGTTTGCTGAATGTGCAATTACTGAAGCCGGTCCTTTAACCAATATGCCATGCTCGAGTGCTGCCAACACCCTTATCTCCATTGAAAGGGCTGCTTCTGAGAATAAGTCCATATTGGCAGAATCGGGTCAGGCGCAGGTCGTGTTGGATGCATTTGCAGATGCGAGCAGCTACGTTTGCTTGAAGTGTGGAGGACTTGTCAGTACCCTTCGCGGAGATGAGCACATTGACAATTGGTGCGGCTAGATTTCAAAATCACAAGGTTACACTATATCCAGCTTTACTATATGCATATATGCTTCCATTAATTGGTTAGGGGAAATTCCATTAGTTGGTGGAACTTGTTGATAGATATATACATACTATATGGATTGTGCCTCTCTAAGGCCTCTTGTCTGAAGAGAAACCAATAGCAGATTGGCAGGTGAGGGGAAATTGCAATAGTTGGTGGAACTTGTGTATAGATATATACATACTATGGTTTGTGCCTCTAAGGCCTTTTGTCTGAAGAGAAACCTATGAACAAATCTTATAAAAAATTGAAGATGGTATGTTCTATGTTGTATGTTGTATGCTGTGCCTTGTGCTTTTTTGTTCTAGTAGGGCTGAAGTAAGAAATTTATTAGGGGCCAAAATACAAATAATTGAATATACAGATTAAAGCAGCATCTAAAAAAGGTAATATATGCAGAATTACATTAATAACATTTTCCTTACTGCTTCATATAGCGTGTTACACACATGAAAGTTTTCTCAAACAAAGACAATACCAAAAGTGACACACAAGATAACCACCCCCACTACACTACTAAGGCAATCAATCCCCTCTGATTGTGTTCTACACAAAGTCTTCTGTCTTTAATCAACAAATCAAATACACCACAAACAAACCAAGAAAGTTAAGAAACCCCAAAAAAGAAAAACACACTATTGACAGATGTATACCAAAGAATACAGCAGCTACACGATATACACTTTGCTTCTCCACATATAAACAGGAGAGCTTCTCTTTCTCTAGATTCTTTATTTTACTTGCTCGGTAAAAACAAAATAACCGAAACCATGGCTCGTCTTCTCCACAACCGCCATTTTTCTGTTAACCCATAATGTAAGCATTTTTACAGCTGATGTTGCAGTTGTGAAGAACTCCAATTCAATCCCCACTTCTTTACAACACTAACAATCTTTATCCACACCCCAAATTTTACAGTCCTAACTGCAATCAGAAAAGTTCATCGAATTAACTTCAAGAATACGCATTTTGCCTTGTTAATAGAGTCGTGTTTTGAACGGAGCTGTATAAATTACCTGATCCTGCATCTTGTCTCATCCATGTAATATCTTGATAAACTTGTTTGATCCAAATAAAAAAGATCAAGCAACAAGTTTTTTGTTTGTTTTGGAATTGACACGTCACATCATATCGGTGAGGGCATGTGGACGAGGTCTCGACTTAATGATAGTTTCATCACTGTGTCTGATCAACTCGGAGAGCCTCCATGGCTTCTGCCACTTCCACTTGAACTGCATCAGCCATTGGTGGTGGCTTCTCTTCCACCTCCATAGCTTCCCTGCTTGTCCCACAGCTGCCATCTTTTTCATTGATAGCTGCCCCATTGGAATCATCTGCAAAAACCAAATCACACACTTCAGAGTCTTTTACTTATATAGGGATGTATTAGAGGAACTAAATTGAACAAAATCAAAAGTATAGGGCGCACATATGCCACTAAATGGAAAAAACTAACCGGCAAACTAACGAATAGAGCAAAAATCTACAAAATACAAACGTATGGTACCAAAAGTATACCCAAAAAAAAAACATCATGTACCAAAAGCCATATTTGGTCAAACGTGTTGTACCAAAAGTACCTTTAACCCTACTTATATACTGCAAAAAACTCATAGTTTCTACTTAATGTACCAAATTACAATCTTTTACCTTTCGTGTCTGATCAACAAATGCTGCCAGCTCTCTAGGCGAGCCATTGGCAATTCCAGGGGTGTATTTGAGTTGCTTTTGTGCAGGGACTGGTACTGGAGACAGAGTACCGCCATTGATTTCATCAGCGGCATGTTTTAGTGAATTATAAGGATTTCCCTGAAAAAAAAAAAAAAAAAAAGTTGATGAATTTGAGACGATTTTTTTTTTTTAATCTTAGAGAACGATTTGCAAGAACTATAGAGGAAAATTTGGATTTTTACGGGAGGCGGTGTAGAGAGAGCAACTGCAAGTGTTTGGTCTCTTGATTTGAGCTCCTTCTCAGCTTCCACTCTTCGCATCTCGCTCTGCCTCAGAAGGCCCACAAGCTCTCTTAGCTGTTCTTTCATTTCCCTGATTTCCATATCCTTTTCCCAAAGTTGGCACCTTTAAAACAAGAAGCAATGTGTAACCCGTGAATAGAATTCCAATAATTTTTACAGACAAGATCATCAATTGAGGTCAGCACGTGTAGCATGCTTGCTCCACACCTATAATAATATCTACTCATACCAAATCAGCATGTAAGGCTTAAGGGACAAAGCGTTGAATAACTATGTCATATTTCATGGTTATGAAGAATATTACTACAATTTGTGAAACTTAAGAGTGGAAATAAAATCATTTCCATTTTAGAAAACTATATACTACCTCAACTTATCACTTTTTCCTTAAAAGGGTAACTTTTCGCCTAACTAACAAGTTAACTTTTTTCACTTCCATTCTATGTTCAGAAGCAACATGTAACCAACTTACTGAACACCAAAAGGTCACATTTTTTTCTATAACAAGATCATTAAAAAAGTAAATTTTAATCTAATAATATAGAGTTGAAATGGCTCTTCAACTTCTAGTATTAAGTATTTCTTTATGAAAAATACCGAAATGACACAATTTTACTAATGAGATAATAAAAATGTGAACTTTTAAATCTAACACAGCTGAGATGGGTCAAACAAATGGCTTGATTTTAAAGAAGTACCTTGCATAACCAAGAGAACTGAATATGTACTGAAGCAAGTTCTTTGCATCGCTCATTGACCGTAACTGGTTCCATCGTCCACGGCTAGTGAGAACACGTTCCCTTTCTTCCGCCTCGGATAATTGAGAAGCCATGGCTACTAGCGAGTTCGATGAAATGCTTAGCATATTTTCCAGGGATGATATACGAGCCAATCTTGCATTTGGTGACATGGAAGATGCTCTGCAGTAAAAATTTATAAGCTCAATGAATTTACCGCACGGTTATTGACTTATTGTATTAGTGTGAGATTAGAATTTACCTTGCAAACCCATTCTTTGCCCTCGGAGGACTAAGGCCCTTGGCAGCAAATTCTTCCACTTGCTTTAGCACTGCAAGTTCCTCCCCCAATGCAGCTCGACTGAAAAGCAAATAAACATTTTTTGTAAAAAAAATAAAATATATATATATATATATATAAAAAAAAAGGTTAAGAACTTAATCACGGTCTCAAATTTGTACCATATTGCTTTTAAGTGCTTTTTTAAGTGCCCCAGGTTTAAATCGTTGCTAATATATGTCCCAAATTCCGTTTTTATTGCTAATAGGTGTCTCAGATTTTATTTCATTACTTTTTAATTTTGTCTGTTTTTTCTGTTAAACTTGACGATTTGGGTATGTGTTTTTTTTCAATTCATGTATATTTATGCCAATTAAGTTAAATTGAGCCTTAATTTTACATAAATTCTTCAATTTCAGAGTATGCATAGACTAATTTTCATAAGTTAAAAGGGAAGCAAAACTGCTATTTTGTTCTTTTTTCTTATTTAAATCAAATTCAAAAGAAAAACTGACAGAAAATCAAAAAACAACGAAAACAAAACCCGAAGCACCTATCAGCAACAATTTTAACACATGCCACCTAAAAGCAACATGGTTCAAATTTAGAATTGTGATTAAGTTCTTAACCTAAAAAAATTAAGAGATTGGAGTTGAGAAGTGGTTCACATACACTTGGCTCTGCTTCTCATATTCGAAACGGACTTCATGGACATTGACCATTACTTCAAGCTCATGATCAACCCATCTTTGCAAGGATTTCTCATTGCTCTGCAAAACGTTTCCAATTTCAGATGAATTATACATAAAGCTAACATTTCAATTAGTTGTTACAATTAAGATTATAACTTACCTGTCCATGGGTTCCATTTCCGTTGCTTAAACCTAGAAAAGAAAAACAGAGATTAGAATGCAGAAGCTAAAATTTTTGTAGGGGTCTTCATCATAGAGATGGATGCAGAAGTTAAACCTGAGTGATCTCGAGCATTAGTCTTACGAGCTTCTAGCAGTTCCTTGAGTCTCTTGGTTGCCACGGCAGCCTCTTCAGTCTTCCTCTGAAGAACCTGGAAATAAAAAATAAAAGGTCTTATTTTGATGGGAATGTGCCAATGACTGTTATAGTGTTTAATTCTTGAAGAAAAATACTTACCAATTTCTGCCTCTGATTTAAAGCTTGCAGCTTGTGCCTTTCGTATTCATTCCTCCTCCCCTCTTTCTTCAACTGCAATATTCACAGTAGAATGGACAAATTAAATGTATGATTATATCGCTTACATAAAGTTTTGAATCAAAGACACCAAATTTATTAAGAATAAGTTAAAAAAAGAGCAATGCTACTAAAAATGTGAAATTCAGTGTACAAAATGAATCTTTTCCATTCTAGGTAGTTAACTATCCCACTAAAAAGTAGATCTTTTTCACTATATCATTCTATTTTTTCCAATTTGTAGAATTTGTAGAACTTGCCTGCAACAGCTCCTTTTCCCTAAAATGTGAAATTCAGTGTAAAAAATGAATCTTTTCCATTAAAGGAAAGTTAACAATCCCACAAACCACTTAAAACTTAAAAGTAACACCTTTTCACTATCTCACTAAAAATCACTCTAACATTTGCAATTTGTAGAATTTTCCAAGTTAAAAAACTTGCCTGCAACAACTCCTTCTCCCTAGAAGCCTTCCACTGTCGAAATTGTTCTGCTTCTTGCTTCATTCTATTTTGCAGTTGAACCTGGAAGTGAACAAGGAGTTCAGTTACTTTGATGAACTCAGGGCCCACCAAGAATCCGACAATGTCGAGAAAGCAAGATAACTAATCGACCTTTTGTGCCTTGATAGACTGAATTTCATCTTGCAGCCGCTTAGCTGCCTCGTCACTTTTCTGTTTCTGCTTTAACAGTTGAACTTGGTTCTCTTGCTTCCTCTTTAGATCCAAAATCTAGCCACACATTGCAAGGGGTAAATAAGGAAACACACAATTAGAAAGCCTCAAATTTATAACTTGTGATGAAAACTAACATTTACAAGTCACCAACCTGAGCCTCAAGCATCTTTAGTTTCTGAGAATGGATGTCTTGCATCTTCTGCGCTTGTCCATCCGTGTTTGCAGCACGGTTTTCTACTTCAACTAAGAGACGATCCCTCTCTTTCTGCATTGAAGAAAATAAAATTTAGTTCATAGACTAAAAACATAAATTTTTTAAAATAAAAAGTGTGTATCAATCACCTGAACTGTCTTCTTTTCATCCTCCAATTCCATTATCTTTTTTCCGAAGTGTTGTTTGAGTGTGTCTAAGCCTCCAAAGAGTTTCATCTCAGACTAATTAATAGATTAGTAACAGAAATGGTAAATAATCATCAGAATTATAATAAACTGCTTGGATGAATAGAAGTGATAAGTTGAAGCATTTGTTACCTCTTTCTCTTCCAATCGTCGATTCAATTCATGCAGCTCTTTGTCCATCGAGTTCTGCAGCAAAGCGTGCTCCCACTCCTTTGCTACTTCATCAATGTCTTGGGACTCACCTGATGGATTTCAAAAGTTAACCAACATATAAAACTAGATCGACGAATTTGATTCTACAATGAATTTAATTCTCTTTACCACTCATTTCGAGCAAAAAAAAAAAAAATATTACCACTCATTGCCTCTCCCATTTGGTAATCACATGCCTCCATACTCTGCAAACCTCTTTTTAGCCCATCACTTTTTACTGAACAATTATCATCCTGATGTAACATAGAGTCAACAGTTAGTTCATTTTTTTAATAAAAAAAAAGTAATTGTGGTTGTCAGTTTCATACTTGGATATCTGATTCACATTGCTCTGAAGGTGGTAAGGATCTGCGACGGTACATATGAAGTTCTCGACAGAGATTTTCATTTGCAGATTCGAGCCAAGCAATCCTCTCCTTAAGCACCTAAAACACCAGAAAGGCATGCCTTAAAAGAATTGTCCAATGATCTATTTGAAGCAATAAGACATGAGAAGCAACAAAAATGGAACTCTAGTGGTCCAAGCAATTGATGCGAAAAACAAGAAAAATTGAACTCAGTGGTCCAGGCAAGTAGCTTTTACTTGAGCAGAGATTGGCCAATGCATTTTTTTTTATACAAAGCAAGATTACTAATTAAGATTTTTAGAATTTAATTTAGCCTCTGTGCAAGTTGTACAAATGGTCTTATTTCTTGCTGAAAATGCCACAAAAATTCTTCAGTTGCCAATAAATGAAACGTTTCATATTTTTTATAGAAAACATAAAGATTCGAATTAGAGCAAATACCTGCACTTCTTGAAATGAAGGTCCACCGCGAGCACAAAGTTCTGCTTGCAAAAATTCAAGTTTCTGGCGCATCTTCAGCATTTCACTTGTCATGGGATCTCTATTCACCTGCTCAAAACGATGCAAGGCAATTAATATTATTATTATTTAAAAGAAAAATACTTTTTTTTGGAACAAATGAATCTTCATCAAAATGGAAAATTGCATAGAAAAATAAAACAAAGACATAAGAAAATACGTACAACGGGCTTATTTTGTATATTTCTTGCGCGGTTTGCATATTTCAGAGTGTTAAGTGTCTCCTCAGCATTGATATCAGCTGGGCTAATGCAGGCTGAAAATAGAAACAGATTCTTAAGGTATTAATTAACACGCTGAAAAATTACAAAATCCACCCGTAAAAAGAAAAAAAAAAGGAAAAGGAAAATAGTTTAAGTTAAACATTACCTATCATAACAGTTCGACTATTTCCACCAAGTGAATCCTGCAATGACATAACAAATTCAGTTTCTACTTAGAAAATGAATATATATGTATAAGCTTTTTAACTAAAAAGTAAAAATAAAAAACCTGCAAAAGTCGTGTGAGTTTACTGTCTCTGTAAGGAACATGAACACCCTCTTTTCGCTTCTTCTCATCACCAAGAGCACTGATGACATTACCAAGCGCAAGAAGGCCCCGATTGATGTGGACACCTATTAAGTATTAGGGAATAACATATTATGAAAATATATTTTATTATATTCTGATAAAGTGAAAACATTTTTAGCTGATTTACATTAACTTAACTATATTTACTAATAATCATCAATTTCCATTTACCTTCCTTGAATCTGAGACCATCAGAACCAGTTCTCTTAGCTCGTTCAGATCCAGCAAGATCTACTAGATGCAACTTGGCGCATAGATAATCCTCATTTAAAGTTAAACCCTCTGCATTGCCATCGCCTGGAATTATTGGATTGAGCTTTCTCATCTGCTCCAAAGTGATGGTGAAAATGGCATGCGAGCGGCTACATAAATACATCCATTATTACTTCATCTAGAAGAAGAAGAAAAAAAAGAATAAAAAAACAGAGGATTAAGGATAAAGCAAAGAACCTCGATTGATTGTTCATGTTTGTACTCCCTGTTGCTCGACTCAGAGACCCTTGTTCCAAACAGGCAGCCATTTCTTTCAAGGAGCTAACACTAACTTCTGTGGACCCTGCCAATGTAATAACACCGTTTGATGATTCACGAATCTGTATTGGTGGCTTTCCTGGGACCATTACTTTCCCATTGTGGCCATTTCCAGTCTCTGATTTATTCAAACTAGGAGCCTCCAGCAAATCTAATACTTCTTCTTTCAAGATCTAACCAAAATAAATTTGTGGTCAGTATGGGAAAGCTTGATGACCAACAAAGTGAAGAATGCAATGGATAACGATTCATGAAGAACTGCAAAATCAATAGTCTTTTTAGACACAACAATATTTTGCTAGCAAAGTTTAAAAGTGACATATTTACTGTATAAATATATATAGTGAGTGTTAGAAAAGAAAAACCATTAACAGGGTCTTCACCTAACACAAAAAAATGTCATTTTTAATCTATAGTCAGCGGTACTGTGGTAGAGAATGAAAACATTAACAGTGTCTTCACAAACCACTAAAAAAATACATTTTTTGTTGGATGATGTCTTCTTTTTCACATAGTATCAGACCTTACTCAATCTTTCAGGTCACAAGTTCAAATCCCATGACCCACAATTTATTCAGAACATTGCAGAAAGAAGGTCTTCTGTTAAAAAGAAATGGATCATACAACAACCAAAGAAACATAAACAAAGAACTGACCTCAATGAACGAAACATGAAGTTGAAACTCGATTTGCTGCTTTAAACTTTCAATCTTTCTGAACAAAGCATTCATGACTTGAGGGATCAATCCGGTTGGGGCCCCATCTTTAAACCCTGTACCCATTGTATAGGTCTTACCTGATCCAGTCTGCATTTTCCAAACACACATCAGACAACAACAGAAGATCCAATGCTGGATATTGTATCATCAATCAATAGTGAAAATGAATTTGGAAGAGGGGAAATTGTGTACCTGGCCATAAGCAAGAACTGTAGCATTATATCCCTGGAAAAGTCCATCAACAAGAGGTGCAACACATTCTTCGAACATGGCAGATGCTGGGGAGCTCGTGCTCCCATAGACATGATCAAAAGTGAAGGAATGTGACCCAATTTGTACCTGCAGCATTTAAAAACAATCCTTAATACAAATTGCAACTCAAATATCCATTTCTAATGACATTATTCAGTAGATTCATGAAATTGTCAGCAAGTATTGGATTTGTATTTGGTGAAGTAGGAGGTTTTATTGGAGACTGGAAATAGATATGCAAATATCTGTAGCAGGAAATCTTATTTCAACTAAGAGAAACATGACCAATTTGGAGGACATGTAAATTTCTTGGAGCAATAACACAAAATTTCCAATTTTTGCTTCAGAATCAGGCCAATAAAATACAATAAAGATGCCCCAAAAAAATCTCAAATGGTTTGGATACTAAATGAGATGGAGAAGTTGGAGTAAGTCAAACAAGCTATACCCAAAATGTCCATATTGAGGATATATCCAATCTGCCTCCACAAGCATTTCAAGATCTAGATCTCTATGTCCAAGAAACACTAGCAGAAGAAGAAGATGATGCCTTTTTTCAGAATACTCTACCCTAGATAGATAGAGAGACTTAAGAAGAATCTTCAAAAAAAAAAAATTTATAATCTTTCTTTGTCTGACATTTTGCAGTACCAGATTAATGGATAGATGAAACAAATCAAAACCAGCACCACATTTCAAGAAATTCTGACCTGAGGCTTCCCAGAACTGACAGTGACGCAGTCTTTACAACCTTGCAGCTTCTCATCCCCAATTAAAGGCCTGACATGCACTGCCACTTTCACAGAACAGTCCTCCCCGCCGCCGCCTGCGGCCGCTCCTCCACCGCCGGCCTCCATGGAACCCAGTTCCGAGAACAAATTCTGGGCCGCAGAACAGAGAGCTCAAATGGGTGTTCGTCAATTAATGGATTGTGTATCAGTGAAGGATCAAGTTCTGGTTTTTACACAGCAAAAGTGATGTAGATGAAGAAGAAAGAAAGAGAGGGATTTGCAGGAGAAAGAGCAGCTGAATCCTTCCTCCTCAGCTCACATAATACAGTTCATCAGAGAGAGAGAGAAAGAGAAGTGTGGATGGAGGATTCTACAGCGAGAAAGTAATGTTTTTTATTTTTAATAAAGAAGAGTATACTATAGAGGGAGGAAATGGAAATGGGTAACTGCAAAGACAACAACAACCACTATCATTTTCCGTAGCCTTCACTCACTACTGAATCCACTTCACTACTCCTTCAATCTTCACCACCAGTTTCGACGGTTGGACTTTTTCTCTTCCACTAAATTATAACTATCTATTATTATATTTGCTGCTGCGTCCTTCCTTCATTGGACGTGTCTCGTACATTCTTGTTTTATTTATCATGTTTTTACCGTTATTTATCAATAAACCAATATCTTGTTGGCCAAAAAAAAATAAAATAAACCAATATCACATAGTTTGGACATTTCTTTCATATATATTAAAACAAATAGCTTCGCTTTTTATGTCGGTATATATATTTTAATTTTATTAATTAATTACGTATGGTGTCGTTAAGTATTATTAAAAATACATGCCACGATGGAGGAGATTTATTAAATTTCATGTGGGAGTTTTAATTGGAAGTCAATTGACTTTAACTCAAAATAATTATCTTTTTTATATATAAATAAATAAAGAATTATCTGCTTTAATAGGCATAACTTTAAAATATTAGAAAGATTGTTTTTTTCGAGATTAATGTTTCGTTATTTAGTTAATGTTTAGCGTAGCTTCTTTATCTATCTATATATATGATGATGGGTTAATTAGCAAAATGCTGGGTAAATTTTATTTCAATGCAAATTGTTAGTGGATTTTATTTTGTACAAAATGCTAGCTAGATTTTCATGGATATATAAAAATAGTTAGTTGGTTCAATTTAATGTTAATTATTGGACATAATTATACATTGTTGATAGGGCTGCCGGTGGTGAGGGTATGGTTCGAATAGCACTAATACCATAACCATACCATATTTTTTTCACTCATACCATAACCATAGTCATTGCGGTTATAATTTTTCATACCATAACCATGATTTTTCACCGCAGTTAAGCTATTTAACCACAACATTCAAACTAATACAACATCATTGCTTCATACGAGAAAGGTAAACATACATTCATTGTCTCACTTGTCAGTTGACCTAGGCAAATGGAGAAGTGAACGAGAGTTTGAGTCTCTAAGAGTGAGAGTGAGACTGAGACTGAGTTTAACAAATTATGTTAGATTGAAATTGAATGGTAGGATTGTTTGGCAAAAAAAATAAAGGGTCAAGATTGAATGTTAGGAATTGCTTGGAAAAAAAATGGTTGGTGGGTGGGAAAGGGAATAGAATAAGAATTATAATATTTGACTAATAATTAAAGTATAATAATAATGTATATATATAAGTTATTAGTAATATATAAACAATATATTAATATTATATATATAGAGAGGTGATGGTTATAACCGCGGTTATAGACTGAATACCATAACCATAACCATAACCATCGCAGTTACAAGATTCATCGCCATAACCGTCATCACCACAATGGTGCGGTTAACCATTGCGGTAAATGGTGCGAATAACCATGGTTATTTAATTTTCACCGCACCATTGCCGGCCATAATTTTCGGTCACATAATGAAGATTTGACATTCTGAATCAGGTTTTGCAAGTGTGAATTTGTTTCGAAAATCATTCTAAATTATATATTTGGGATAACTTCGGAATAAGGTTTTATAGTTGTCCTAATTTTAACAATGCAAGTTGTTAAAGGCAGCCCAATAAGTACAGTGTTATTTTCGGTTATGGGCTATTTTGTGTTTAAGCATACTTTATCATTGGTTGGGTCATTCTTGTATGAGCTGGGCTTTTCTATCATCTGTAACTTGCCTGATACTTTAGGGACTCTTTTTGCCATTCTGTAAAGGTTGCGGTGTAACATTGTTTTACTATTTCTAGGGTTTAGTATATATTGGGGATGATAGGAGCAGATGAAGCATAACCCTAAGTGATCCCTCATAAATCTCTCTCTTATTCTCTGCGCCTCCGCCGCTCTATTTTCTTCTCCGGCGATTTCTCCTTCGCGTTGTGAGTCCTTGCTGGTTTGCACATGGTATCAGAGCTTCACAGCTCTAATTGCTCTATCGATCTTGTTCCTTCTTCGCTGTGGTAAAATACTTTCAATTCTCTTCAATTTTTCTTGATCGCCTTGGTGTTTTGCTTTTCTCTTTTGAAGCACCTTCTTTCTGTTCTTCTAAGAATCTGTCCATCTTGCATGTGATTTTTTTTCGTTCGTTCATTCGTAAATCTCGTGACCTTTGTTTTTTTGTTGTAGATTCGTGACAACGATAATCGCTGCTCGTTTTTGCGATATCTTAATATTCTTTGTCTTCTTCGTTTCGACTGAACAGATTTAAACTTAATTTTCTTTTTTTTTCTATGAACTGAGAACTTCTTGCATGTGATGATTTCGCTCGTTTACTCGAGATCTCGCAACATTTGTTTGGTTGCTGTAGACCCGAGACGAAGAAAATCGTTATATGTTTCCTTTGATGATTTTTTTGGCTTCGCTTGAACGGATCTACACTTGTTCTTTCTTGATTTACGAACTAAGAACTTTTTACATATATGATTTTTTTTTCTTGTTCGTATGATCGTAGATCTCGCAACCTCTGTTTGGTTGTTGTAGATCCGTGATGAGGATTATTCCTACTTGACATTTGTGTTATCTTCTATCCTGTTATGACTACTGTTCTCGCAGATCTACACTTACTCTTACTTTTACTTGATCATGTTGCTTCCTCTATAAGCTAAAAATCATCTGCATGTGATATATTTCGTTCATTTCTTCGTAGAACTAGCAACCTCTATACAGTTGTTGTAGATCCGTGACGACGATAATCATTGTTCATTTTTATTCGAGCAGATCTACTCTTGTTCTTGCTGTCACTCGCATCTGATATTTTTTTTCTGAACTGGAATACTCTTGCATGTGACTCTATCATTCATTCACTTGTATATCTCACAACCTTGCTTAGTTGCTGGTGATTCATAGTAATGATGTTCACTGCATGAATCCTTCTTATATATCGCTACTCTTTTTTGATCATCTATTCGCTTTGCTGATCCTATGACAATTTATTAAGAACCGGATTTTTTATGTGTCTGATCTATTTGTTCCCTTGAGGTTCAAATCTTCATTTACTAATCCATCCTTATTTTGATTCTTGTAGATCTGCTTTTTTTTTTCTGCGATCTATTTCTTGTCATTTTCAAATGGATCATGAATCAGGAAGAAAACTCTACTGTGAACTCAGGCGATGCTCCAACAAATATCGTTGTGGAAGTGACGCTAAAAATTGATCACAACCATCTTCTTTACTTGCACCCCCTCTGATTCTTCTGGTCTCTCACTTGTTTCTGAAAAATTAACATCATCTGAGGACTATGCCTTTTGGAGCAAAGCAATAAGAATCTGTTTGATTTCGAAAAATAAGCTTAGTTTAGTAACTGGAGCTTGCAGAAAGGAAATTTTTTATCCTAGCCTACATCATTTGTGGGACCGCTGTAATGCCTTAGTTTTGGCATGGATCATGAATTATGTTTCTCGCGAGCTCATGAGTTGGAATATCTACACTGAGAGTGCCTTCTCTGTTTGGACCGATTTAAAAGAAAGGCTTCACAAAGCTAACGACTCTACAATTTTTCAACTCCACAGAGATATTTTCCTGGCTCAGCAAGGAGTGGATTCCATATCTACTTTCTTTGCAAGGCTAAGGACTATGCAGGAAGAATTCGACGTCATTAATAACTTGCCCAACTGTGGCTGCCCTGATTTCAGAAGCATATTCTACATGCAAACAATTTGAAGCTCCTTCAGTTTTTAAATGGCCTCAATGATTCTTATTCCAATGTTCGAACAAATATGGTTATGCGTGAAGTCCTCCCATCTATTTCCCAAGCTTACTCTGTTTTAATCCATGAAGAAAATCAGCGTGGTCTTTCCACTGGTTCTGTTGTCAATATTGTTGATGGAAAACCCCCTATTATGCCCAACAATTCTTTCAACAAATCAAGGGGACATAAAAGGAATTTGAATTTGGTCTGTGACTTTTGTAAAGCGAAAGGTCATGATTCTGACCACTGTTTCAAGAAAAATGGGTATCCTCCTGGATGGGAGTTTAGGAACAATCAGGGCAGAACCCTCCAAGGTAATGCAGTCATTGATGGCCATTCTGATATTTCAGGTTCTGAGGTTGGTGGTTCTGTTTCCATCCCTCTTGACCTTCCTAAAAATCAGCGATCACAACTGCACAACTAGGGCATTTAGCTCGTAGTATGGCGAGATCCCAGCATAATGATTCTGAGGCTGAACCTCGAGCATGTGTGGCTTCTTCTGTTTCAGGTATATCTTCGAAATTTTCTATTAATTGTTATACTGACTGGGTTCTTGATACTAGAACTACACATCACATGAGCTTTATATCTAATTGGATGCATGATTTTAAACCTTTAAACTCTAGTGTACGTCAAATGGTTTTCATTCTAAAGTTGGTATTGGTCATATCAACATTGGTAAGAATAAAATTTTGACTGATGTTTTGTTTTTGCCTGACTTCAAATATAACTTGATTTCCATTTCTAAATTGACTAAGGATTTATCTTGTTCAGTAAATTTTCATTCTAACTCTGTTATTTTACAGGATCCCTGCAATGGAATGGTGTTGGGGAATGGACATGAAACTGCAGGGCTCCACTTTTTCAAACCACATTTCTCTGTCCCTCTAGCATTCCAGTCTATTGCACCTAATCCTTAGACCATTCTATGGCATCGGCGATTAAGCCGGGTTCCTTTTCACATACTGAACAAGTTTCAACTCATTAGTTCTCTTAGTTTGCAAAACAAAGGAATTTCTGATTGTAGTATTTGTTATGGCAAAACAGACTCGGTTACCTCTTTCCAAACATTAGTTCTGTCACCTTTACTGCTTTTGACCTTGTTCATGTTGATGTTTGGGGACCATACAAAGTGGCAACTCACGATAATAACAAATATTTTTTACCATTGTGGATGATTTCACTAGAGTTACCTGGGTCTATCTGCTACTTTTGAAATCTGATGTTATTGTGATATTAAAACATTTTTACTTGATGGTTGAAACTCAATTTTCTAAACGTATTAAACGGATCCGATAATGGCGGTGAATTTATTAATGAACATTGTTCATCCTTTTTTTGAATATGGGCATTATCCATGAAACCTTTTGTGCCTATACGCCTCAGCAAAATGGTAATGTTGAACGTAAACATCGTCATTTATTGAAAGTTGCTAGAGCTCTTAACTTACAGAGTTTCATTCCTGACAAATTCTGGGGTGAATGCATACTTACAGATTGTTATTTGATTAACCTGATGCCCAATGGGACCTTAAAAGGCCTATCACCTTATGAGAAACTCTACAATAAAGCTCCTTCCATTGATCATTTACGCGTGTTTGGATGTCTTCGTTATGCTAAGGTTTTACCGTTAAGTGACAAATTTGCTCCGAGATCTATTGCTTATGTTATGATGGGATATTCATTGACACAAAAGGGGTACAGATTGTTCAACTTGACTACCAAAACCTTTTTTTGTTTCAAGGGATGTTAAGTTTCTTGAATCCTTCTTTCCTTTTGAATCTATTTCTGATGTCCCTCCGATTTTTGTGCATAATGTTTCCATATGCTCTCTTCATATGATGTTGTTGATGATATCTCTGGTGTTGGACTTTCTCTGGATTCGGCCAATGCTGATTCGAGTTTGGCTCCTGAAATAGATGGTAATATTGACCTTGATGAAGGTAATTCTACAGGTATTCCTTAAGGTGATGATGCTGACTTATCTGTTGATACTGATGTTTATGAAGATGTTCAACCTGTCACTGAACCTTCCTCTAGGCCCCGTAGAACTGTTAATCCACCTATTTGGACCCGTGACTATGATATGTATGTTGGTTGCTTTACGTTACATCATATTTCTACCAATTTATGTTATGATAGGATTACTAATGTCTATAATTCTTTCTTGAGCATGAATGATAAAATACATGAGTCTTGTACATTTCTGAATCTTGTAAAGATAGTAATTGGGTAGAGGCTATGAAGGCTAAAATTGTTGCTTTTGAAGAAAAATAAGACTTGGTCATTAGTCCATTTACCATCTGGCAGATCTTCTATAGGTTGTAAATGGGTTTTTCGTGTTTAATACAATTCTGATGGTTCCCTTGAGTGTTATAAAGCTCGTCTTGTTGCAAAATGTTTTATACAAAAAGAATGAATTGATTACTATGAAATCTTCTCTCCTGTTGCCAAAATTGGGACTGTTAGGATTGTTTTATCACTTGCTGCTATGAATAATTGAGTTTTGTTTCAAATTGATATTTTCAATGTCTTCCTTCAAGGGGATTTGGTTGAGGAAGTTTATATGGATTTACCTCCCGGATCTGGTAATCAGGGGGAGTTGTGTGTTGTTAACAAACCTGGTCTTGTATGCAGATTACACAAATCCTTATATGGATTAAAACATGCTTCAAGACAATGGAATATTAAGCTAACTTAGATTCTTCTTAGTAATGGGTACAAAAAGAGTCATCTCGATTATTCTCTCTTTTTAAAAAGAAAAGGTGATGAAATTGTTATTCTCTTGGTGTATGTTGATGATTTACTCATTACAGTGAATAGTGCTGCCTTAATTTCTGATCTGAAAAGGGTTTCACAAACTAGCTTCAAAATGAAGGATTTAGGAACGTTAAAATAATTTCTTGGCATTGAAATCGCAAGGTCTGACAAAGGCTTTGTGCTCTGTCAATGAAAATATGTTCTGGAAATGCTCACTGAGGTTGGTTTATTAGGGTGTAAGTCTTGCAACACTCCTATGGAGCATAATGCAAGATTTACATCTGTTGGATATGATGAAACCCTTGATCTGAATAAAGACGATTTCAAACTTTCTGATCCAACTGTTTATAGGAGGTTGATTGGAAAACTCCTATATTTGGATATTACTCGTCCTGATATTGCTTACTCTGCTCAATATTTGAGTCAGTATATGCAGAGTCTAAAAAAATCCCGATGCAG
This sequence comes from Clarkia xantiana subsp. parviflora, assembly GCA_036873135.1. NCBI lineage: Eukaryota > Viridiplantae > Streptophyta > Magnoliopsida > Myrtales > Onagraceae > Clarkia > Clarkia xantiana. The sequence goes on along the minus strand of JAPTYO010000010.1, from coordinate 7,269,879 downwards.
TATTCAAAAGTTTGAAATATTTGAAGCAACAACCTGGTTTAGGCATTCTTTTGTCTTCTGACAAGAAATTTGGTATAAGTGCTTTTTGTGATTCAGATTATGCTCGTTGTATTGAATCTCGCAAATTTGTCACAGGTTATTGTATTTTTATTGGAAATTCGTTAGTTTCTTGGAAGGTAAAAAAACAACCCACTGTTTCTTGTTATCAGCCGAAGTTGAATATCGCAGTATGCGTGAAACAGATTATGAGTTAATTTGGTTGAATGTAATTCTTTCTGAGTTAGGATTTGACTTTAAAAAACCAATCATTTTATATTGTGACAATAAGCTGCCATTCAAATTGCTAGTAATCCTATTTTCTATGAACGCACTAAACATATTGAAGTTGATTGCCATTTTGTTCGTGATCAAGTTAGTGCAGGATTTCTTAAACTGTAGCATTTGAAGACTTCAAGTCAGCCGACATATTTGTTCCCAAAGCACAACACGGGCGATTATTGATGAAGCTTAATATGATTGATTTGTTTGAGCAAAGTTCTGATTGAGGGAGAGTGTTAAAGGCAGCCCAATAAGCCTAGTGTTATTTTCGGGTATGAGCTATTTTGAGTTTAAGCCCACTTTATCATTGGCTGGGTTATTCTTGTATGGGCTGGGCTTTTGTATCAATCTGTAACTTAGCTGATACTTTAGGGACTCTTTTTGCCATTCTGTAAAGGTTGCAGTGTAACCTTGTTTTACTCTTTCTAGGGTTTAGTATATATTGGGGGTGATAGGAGCAGATGAAGCATAACCCTAAGTGATCCCTCATAAATCTCTCTCTCATTCTCTGCGCCTCCGCCACTTTATTTTCTTCTCCGACGATTTCTCCTTCGCGCCGTGAGTCCTTGCTAGTTTGCACACAAGTCTTTCAAACAAATTGATTAATGTTTAATCTTAAGTTACTTTTTTAATTTCGGAATATTTATGATTATAGTTCTAAATCTCGTGATCCTCAAGAGTATGATTATATATAATAATTAGCGTCAGAATGAACATAGTTAGTTATTTGTCCATTCATAAAAAGTCGGTTAGCATTTTGTTACAAAAATAAAGTCTAGCTAGCAATACTAGGTTTAGTTGGTATTTTGCTAACTATATGAGGGTGTTTGGATGGATGTAATGTGAGATGTAATTTCACATTACGTCCCACATTACATCAACATTACGTTGTTTGGTTTTCCAAACGACGTAATGTGCATTGTAATGTAATGTTAATTGTAATCTGAGATTACGTCTAAAATCTATTCAACGTAATGTGAGATTACATCAAAAAACAGATGTAATGTGAGATTACGTCCAACATTACGGAGTGTTAATATTTTATTACTATTTATTAAATAGATAAAATACTTTATATAATCTTCATAAATTATTGTGATAATAATATTGTTATTATTATTAGTTTTTATTTTTATCTAATAAATCATTATTATAATAAGCAATAATGCATATTGTTGGATCCTTTCCGGGCTGGGGAGTCGGATCCAGGTAGTGACGACAGAAGAATGCCTCGGGTTGCTCCTACTTCAGGTCTTCACACGTGCCGAACTTGTGCGTCTCCGTATTCCTGCAAGAGGGGCAGTATCGTACACCACGCAAGGGGGGGTAGAGTGCGATGGACCCTCTCCGAAGCTCAAGTCAGGTATTTTAGAGAGAGAAAGTAAGAGAGATGGCAGAGCTTCCGCTGTCAACTTTCGAATTAGCTTTGAAATGAATGATCAAGGCCCCTATTTATAGGAAACCTTGGAATCAAACCGGGATTTGAACGGTCCGACGTCGGTTCAATGCAAAGTATGAACTGAGCGTAGACGGGAGTAAAGCTGACATCGGGAGGGTCTGCACGTGTGGTTTTTGCGTAGGGGTCCACATGTCAATAATAGGAGGAATCTGGACCATCCCGAGGTATCGCGAGGATCCCGGGAGGTCCGGAATAACGGGACAATCCGGAGGGCCGGATTGTCCCACAATCAAGACCGGATTCAAATTGTGGAACAATCCGGACCAGCTCCAGATTGTCTGCAATCCGGACCAGCTCCAGATTGTCTTGCAATCCGGACGCGGTGTAAGTCCGGGGCGCGTACGCGCGTGTCCCGAACTTTTTAGTACCCGCGGGTGAACATTTCAAAACCGTTTAGTGAGTCCGACGTATATACGAAGTCCGAATAATATAAAAAGAACCCGAATCGGAGGTATACCCATCATTTGCCCCCGAGTCAAGTGGTGGCATGGCCCCGTCTTGACTCTATTTTCGATAGAGTATACGTTCGATTTAAGTTCGGGTGTTACCTCGAGATGGACTTACTGTTCGTTGGCGCGTGGAACTTATTACGATATATCCCTTCTTAGACTTGGACGGGAGTAGTCGTATCTATAGGTGTATATAAATGAGTGAATTCAAATATCACCACACTTTGTCTTCCCCCTTTTTAGAGTTGTCTTCTCCATTTCTTGAAGAGTAAGTGACTTAGTACCCAAACCACTCACCCACCTACACTCCTTCACCATCGGCCAACCACCACTCACCAGCGAAGCCAGCTCGTGGCACCAGGACCAGCGGCGGCGACAGACGCGGCGGCAGGTGACAGCCGCCACGGCGGACGGCGGGCGGTCCAAAACGAGCTTGCAACCTCGATTTTTGGGGCGATTCGGTTTTTTGGAGTTGATTAGAATCATTTCCAGGTATGCCAATGCCTTTAATTGCATTAATTTGGTTAATCTTTGCTTTGATTTTGAACTTGATCATCCATGCCCACCAAGTGTTTGATGAAATGCCTAGGATAGTTAAGCATAGCAAAAAGGAGCATAAAAATGGTTAAGTGTTTACCACTTGTATGTATAGAGTAGGAGTAATACTTCCATATTGATTAAAATGTTGGATTGTCATATTTGATTACCCAAGGAATTGTTGTGGCGTGTATGTACACACTTGGTTGTATGGAGATGCTTGTAGCTATAGCTAAGCTTTGTATTCCCAAAGGGGGTGTATGTATGTATCCATATCCTACACATGTTAGATAAGCACATGCATATAGGCGTTAGCACTATGAGTATATTAACACTTGTTACCTTGGGGGGGTTTGCCTTAGGCCACGTGGGTGAACATAGACGCATGTAAGCATTCGTAGACACACATGAGCATGTGTAAGTGCATGTATGCACATGTTGGCACTCATAGGTACATGTACGTATATGTATGCACATATAGTTGCATGTAGGCGCGTAGAGTGGTGCATGAACACATATTAGTGTATGCAAACACATATAGTTGAGCGTGGGTGTACGTAGATACTCACAGGTACGTAGGCGTGCATATACATGCGTAGGCGTGCATACGCGCGTGTAGATCATGTAAGTGTTGGGACGAGGCCCTTACTAACATAGAGTTGCCCTCGTATAGAGGATGTTCGCTATGTAGTAGTCGAACACTTAATAGATTTGTGAGCATGATGTTGCCCCCGAGCGGGGGATGTTTGTTGCATAGAGGTTGTTAACACGTTGGGTGTACGCGTATGTATTGAACGGGTTGTAGTTGTATCCTTGTAGGAGTTGTGTTTCGAGAAGCTGGGGAGTCCATCCTTAGGATTACCTTTTCGACTTGCGGGCTTTGTGAATATGAGTAAGTCTCATATTCCTACCAGTTCTGTTAGATTTCTTTCTTATTCCGAGTCGGAGTCTTTGGAGTTTACGGATTCTTCCGAGCCGGAAACTATGGACGATATACATTCTTCATCCGAGCTAGAGCCTCGCGTGGAGTCGAAGGACTTGGTGCAAACTTTTGTAGGCAACTGATTGGATTATGATGAGTATCAGCGCCTTGTCGTTCGTTCTGGGCTTTGTCCTTTGGGAGAGGCATTCTACCTGTTTGATGTTATTCTTGATGCTCGTCCAGGAATGCCCACTGTGCCTCCGGATGATTTGTCCGCTATTTACGCCTCTCAGATTCGGATGGAACTGCGCTTCCCTTACTGTTCGGACTTGCGGAAGTTGTGTCGTTATTATAGGATCTCTCATCTTGATCTTGTGCCTGCTGCTATACGGTACTGGGTTTGCTTCCGAGTACTATGCCATCAACAGTCATGTAGTTATTCGACATTGCTCTTCTGATGCTTCTTCCGGCTCCAACGTCCGGATGCATCTGGGTTGTGTTCAATTTCTATCCGCTGGCCTTTGATGAGGGGAAAAGAGTTTGCTGATCTTGGTTTGGGCGAAGTGAAGTGGGATAGCACTCTTCGCTTTGTTACTGCTGTAGACCGGTCGAAGAGTCATTGGCAAAAACACTATTTCTTCACTGACGGTCCCGGGATGGATTGGTGTATTATTCTGGTTACGAAACCTGATCCAGTGCCCGCTTTTTGTGAATTCTCCGAGTCTGACAAAGCAGTGATGAAGAAGGTGTATCGGGCGCGCAAGGCGCGTGCATACACGGCATTGTCTTGTGTGGAGGAGCGAAATTTGCGCAATGCTGGGATTTGCACTCCTCATTAGGGGGGTACTTCGGTATTTTATGAACCTTTATAACTTCCTTGTGTTGTGATGTATGCTGGTGTCATGGAAAAACTTCCCGCTTGCAAACGGGCTCTCAGGGAGGTGCTGCTCCTGCTGCACAGAGCGGACGCATGGACATATCTGCTGTTCTCCAGGGCATGAGGCCTGGACGTGGCAAGGGGAGCGCGGGTAAGTTGTATGCTTGTGAAATCATTTTACTTGTCTGTGTCCTATGCCTTTGATTTTATCTTGCTTTGTTCTTGTTTGTAGGTCGATCCCCATTCGTGGCAGAGCGAGCTGTTACGACTGTCGACACTCCGCCTCGGGCCAAGGCGAAGTGTCCCGACTCCGAGGTACAACCCTCGAGCGACCCTAAGCGCTCCAAGTCTGGCAGTGGCGAGGCGTTGAGAACTCCTCTTAGCAAGGGGAAAGGGATTGAAGCCCACGCACCTGCCGTACCCGTGATGTCTGCCCCCCGGCCGAGGGACCGGGCTTCGGAGGAGGGGCCTCCCCGCACAAGTATATTGGCTGTCCTTGTATTGTTTCTATACTTAGTGTATTTGGATCGTCTTGTTTATCTTTGCATACGTTTATAGCTGTTCCACCAGTTACTGCCCTTACACGGGCCGAGCTGGTTTGTCCCTCCAAGGACTCTGTTGTGGGTGACGAGTGAGTACCCTTCTCTGCCGGAGGGCCTCGCTTTGCGAAGGAGGTTAGCTTGACCACTCCCGATGTGGGAGTTCGTGTTCTTCAGCAGATTATTCCTCCTGGGGATAGGAGGATTCGCCCTAGTGATCCCGAGGGTGCGCAAGCATGTGCTGAGGGTGCATTGTCGTGCCTTGCACCTGTGAGTATCTATCCTTACTCCTTCATGACTTGTATGTATGCTTGTCTTTGTTACTGCAACTTACTTGTTTTTTATTATTGTAGGTTGCCATTCAGATGGTCAATCTCTCCTCCTACGTGATTGAACTTGTCGAGGAGAAGAATATGTTTATGGAGAAGTCTGAGATTGCATGTCTCGAGGCTGAGGGTGCTAAGGAGAGGGCGCGTATCTTGGATACGAAGGTTGTCGACCTACAAGCGGAGAGTTCCGCTCGTCAGGCTCGTATTGCGGCGCTTGAGTCTGACATTGCTGCCATTCAGGCGAAGGCCATTGCGGATAGCGCCAATCATGATCTCTCCTTGCGGGCCATGAAGGAGAAGTCCCTTGCGGATGGCAAGGTTATGGGCGTCGCGGAATACAAGGCTTCCGAGTCATACAGTGCTGAAGTCTTGGTGGCTGCGGATGATATGCTTTATGACTCTATTGAGGGTCTTATCGAGCATGTGTATGCTCTTGATCCGAGCTTGCAGTTTGGTCAGCTTGTTCCGTATTCCAAGTTTGCCATTGATCATGTGGCAGCCTTGCGAGCTAGAGATGGAACTGATGCCCCGCCTGTTGTGGTGGATGCCCCCCTGCTGTTGAGGAGTATGTCCCTGCCATGGTTGTTAGGAATGCCCCCAAGGATATTGAAGCTGACACCCGTGAGTACGAGTTGATGTTCAATGATGCTGGATATCCGATTTTCGTGGAGGGTAACACGTTTGGAGGGGATGTATCTGGGGCATGCAGCGATGCCGTTGATGGTCGTGCTCCTGACGTGGCGTCAGGTTGAGTGTTTTTTTTCACAAACTCTTTGTACATAGTTTTGGCTCCCCATGTTTGGATTTAGGTTGCTTGTTGGGGTGTTATCCTATTGAACCCTTTATGTTTATGTTTCTATGCTTTGACGTTGTCATATAAGACTTGTCATGAATGGTTTAGTAATGCATGGTAATATGGTAGTAATATTTCATACCTTTGTGTTTTGAGATTGTCCATGTAGTGTGGACTATAGAGTAGAGTTGAGACTCGTCATCTTTGTGGATGAAAGCATCCGTAGTTGCTGTTAGGAGACATACGTCCCTGCAGTGCATGCCCCTCTTGGATATATCAAGGCATGGCGAGATGTATGTGTCGTGGACACATATGTTGTATGCATGCTATATTCCATGAATAGTAATGTGCAAGACTTATGAGTGACACTTAGCATTTGTGGGTAGTAATGCGTAAGGTCGATGTCCCGGCACTTGGCATTTGTGAGTAGTAATGCGCAAGTCCTTAGAGTGACCCTTGGCATTTATGGGTAGTAATGCACAAGGTTGTTTTCCCGGTACTTGGTATTTGTGGGTAGTAATGCGCAAGACCCCCGTGTACACGTGAGCGTGCCATTTTGACGAGGCGAAACCTTAGTTTTTACCGTCTCTTAGTCCACTCTAAGGTGACGTTGTTACAAGACGCTACTTGTTAGTTTGGTGCGTTTTTCCATCCGTTAGTTGGGAACTCCCCGCGTAACGTTGTTACAAGGCGTTCTGTTGGCTAATCCAATTACTTGCCTTGTGATGCTAGTACGCCTCCACTTTGTTAGTCAAAGGGACGTGACGAAGGTCGTGTGATACGCCTTGTAGTTTATCACATCTTTCGGACCACTCTGAAGCGACGTTGTAGCAAGACACGACTTGCCGAAATTTGAATGTGTTTTGATCCGCTATTTGGGTACCCCCGTTATAGCGTTAAGGCAAGGTGTTCCTTGGCTAGTCCTTGTACTGACCTTGCGATGCTACTACACCTCATCCTGGTTATTCCAGGGGGCTGTACAAGTTTGTTTTCACAACTTGTAGTTTTTTCCGTCTCTTGGGCCATTCCAAGGCGACGTGTGGCAAGACACTACTTGCTTGATTGGAGTGTTTTATTTCCGTTATTTGTTAATGGACAAGATAAGGTTTTACAAGACTCGACTTGTATGTTTGGTGAGTTTTTCGCTGTGTTGAGTATCGCGGCGATTGTTGTCTACGCTCCTCCCGGCGTAGAGTGTTGGTACGTAATAATGAACGCTACTTGTGGGTAGTAGTAGGTTCCCATGGGGTTACCCTCGTATAGAGGATGTCGCGCCATGTATGTGATTAGTAATATGTACTGGGTGTCTCGTTCCTTAGTAAGATATCATGGGGTTGCCCTCGTATAGAGGATGTCGCGCCATGTATGTGTTTAGTAATATATACTGGGTGTCTCGTTCCTCAGTAAGATATCATGGGGTTGCCCTCGTATAGAAGATGTCGCATCATGTAATTGTGTGGGGTTGCCCTCGTGTAGAGGATGTTGTGCCACTTAGTAGATGAGAGCCTCTTGGTTTAAAATATCCAAGGAATGAGTATTGTAATCATGGGGTTGCCCCCGAGTGGGGATGTCGCGTCATATTGTATGTAGATAATCCTTAGGAAAATATCCAGGATGTAGTTGTATAGAATAGAGATAATAGATGTCGTGGAAGAGAGCGTATTGCAAGCTCGTTGTTGATATCAAGTATTGACATTTTGGTGTGATATTAGCATTTTGTTGTATTAAGCGTTTTAAGCTTGAAGTGTTGTTGCAAGGTTAATGCATAGAGTCCACTACTTGGCGTTATTCCAGAGCGTGGATCGTATTAGAGTAATGTACCTACGAAATACATTAACTTCATTAGGTATGCAATACTTACATAGTTGCAAATATATGGAGGTATTACATCTCCTTCTTGTAGTGCGCAAGGTAAATGGATCTAAAGAGCTTGATACAAGAGCTTTTTTAGTTAAGTAGATGGTGTGTTCCTGCGTGGACCTTTTTCAAGTGTCCACCGCTGAATGTGTTTGTGGATATGTTGCCATTGATCGGAATCCTCCAAGCGATATGCATTGCTGTATGGTACTTATGCTATCTTGTATGGACCTTCCCATTTTGGTGATAGCTTGTTGATTGTGTCGAGTTCTGTGAATTCATTATTTCTCCAAACCATCTCACCAACATGGAATTGTCTTCCTTTGACCTTCTGGTTGTATTATCTTGAGGTGGCTAGGTGCATTCTTGCTTGAAGTTCCTCAGATTTCCAACGCTTTTCATCGGCCAAGTCCAGGTCTAGGAGTCTTTCTTCTTCATTTGCCTGGGCGTCGTAATGAGTTGTTCGGTATGAAGAGACTGATATCTCTACCGGAGCGACTGCTTCCGTCCCATACACCATGCTGAATGGTGTTTCGCCGGTTGATCGTTTAGGAGTTGTGCGTACCGCCCATAGGACACTGCCCCATAGGACACTGCCGAGTTCATCGGCCCATCCTCCTTTTAGTGCGTGGATTCTTTTCTTGAGACCGTCCATGACGATCTTTTTGCTGACTTCACTTGGCCGTTGGTTTGTGCGTGATGCATTGACGCGAAGCGTTGCTCTATGTTTAGAGTTTTGCAGTAGGTTTTTAGCTTACCACTTTTGAATTGTGGACCATTGTCGCTTATGAGTACTCTCGGAACGCCGTACCTGGCTACTATGTGGTTTCGGATGAAATCGATGATTTGGAAATCTGTTGTTCTTGCCAAGGTCTTGGTTTCTATCCATTTGGAGAGGTAGTCGATTGCAACCACTATGTATTTGGTTTGCCCTTTGGACTTTGGTAGAGGGCCTACCAGGTCGATGCCCCATTGCGCGAGAGGCCACACACTTGCAATTAGGCTCAGTTCTGCTGCTGGAGTTGTGATGCTTCTTGAGTATTGTTGACAAGAGTCGCACTCTGTTACCATGTTTGTTGCTTCGGCTTTCATAGAAGGCCAATAGTAGCCCAGATGCAAAGCTTTGCGGATTAAAGACCTTGCTCCTTCATGGCAGGCTGCCTGTCCTTCATGTAACTCTTTTAACACTTTTTGTGTTTCTAGTGGTGCGATGCACTTTAAGTATGGAGTTAAGAAACCTTTCTTGTACAGTTGGCCTTCAATGATTGCATAGTTCACAGCGACCTTTTGTATCTTGTTTGCTTGTGTCTTGTCTTCGGGCAGTGTCCCTGTTGTTAGGAATGTATGGATTGGTGTCATCCATGTTTGTGCGGTGTCAATGGCTAATATCTCGAACTTGTCAATGACTGACAATATTCTGTGTTCCACGAAGTGTGTCTCTTTGCCTTGTTCGTTGCCGTGCACGAACTTGCTTAGAGCGTCTGCCTCCTGGTTTTCGTTCCTTGGGACGGATGTTATGTCGAAGGTGTCGAAGCTGTCAGCGAGTTCCTTTGCTTGCTTTAGGTACTTCTGCATGTTTTCTGACTTTGCCATGTAGTCCCCTTTTACCTGGTTGACAACCAGCTGGGAGTCGCATTTTACACTCAAGTATTTGACAACGACACCTTTGGCAATCCGCAAGCCTGTTATCAAGGCCTCGTATTCCGCCTCGTTGTTTGTCACTCTGAACACTAAGGTTAGAGCATACTTCAGGGGTTCGGATCCGTCAGGTGGTATTAGGAGGAGTCATGCTCCTAATCCTCCTACGTTTGATGACTCGTCCGTGTACATCTCCCATACATCAACGGGCTCTACGGCTTGTGGGGCGGCTTCCTGTATTGCTTCTTCAGGGAAAATCCCTGTGAATTCTACAATGAAATCCGCCAAGGCTTGTCCTTTGATTGCGGCCCGCAGGGCGAAGTGGATGCGAAATTCACTTAGCTCGACTGACCACTTTGTCAGTTTTCCTGACATGTTCGACTTTGATAGTATATGCTTCAGTGGTTGATCTGTGAGTACTGTGACTTCATGCGCGTGAAAGTATGGTCTCAGCTTCCTTGCTGCAATGATGAATGCGTAAAGATACTTCTCTATTGGCATATAGTTCACTTCATACTTTGCCAATGTTTTGCTAACGTAATACACTGGTAGCTGAGTATTGCCTTTTTGCTTGACAAGTACTGAGCTGACTCCAGTGTTGCTGACAGATATGTAGAGGTAGAGGGGCTCTCCTTGTATCAACTTTGCTAATGCTGGCAGTGTTCGCAGGTGCTGCTTTAACTGCTGGAAGGCTTCTTCACAGATTGGTGTCCACTCAAATTTCTTGTTAGCCCATAGGATTTCAAAGAAAGGGAGCGCATTATCTCCGATTTTTGCCAGGAACCTGTTTAGAGCTGCTAGCCGGCCATTTAGCTGTTGCACCTCCTTATGCTTTGTAGGAGATGCCATTTCTTCAATTGCTCTAACCTTTTTTGGGTTTGCCTCTATGCTCCTTTGGCTGACCATAAAGCCTAGTATTTTCCCGGACCTTACGCCAAAAGCGATTTTGCTGGGTTCAGGCGGACCTGGAATTCGCGCATTCTTTGGAATGTTTCGCGGTGGTCATCAGCATGGTTGTATCGTTTGATTGATTTTACGACCATGTCATCGACGTATGCCTCCATCGTCTTACTGATCAGGTCCCCGAATATCGCGTTTACCATCCTCTGATAAGTCGCGCCCGCATTGATTAGGCCGAACGACATAACTTTGTAGTTGTAAATGTTGCTGTCCGCATAGAATGCAGTGTGCGGGGCGTCCTCGGGGTGCATTGGTATTTGATTGTATCATGAATACGAATCCATTATAGATAGCAATTCGTGGCCTGCTTTGGCATCGACCAGTTGATCGATTCTTGGCAAAGAATATGAATCCTTGGGGCACGCATTGTTGAGGTCTCTGTAGTTATTCTTGAACAACTTGGAGACGGGCCTTCGTTTCGCACTATTACGGATACGAAAATAATGGAAAAATTGGATTCAATTGTCAACTGCTCCTATCGGAAATAGGATTGAATACGGATTCGAGCCATAGCACATGGTTTCATAAAACTGAGCCTCCAAAGATAAAGGTACATGAACAGCCATTTGATCCCCATCAAAGTCTGCATTGAATCCCTTACAAACCAATGGATGTAAACAAATAGCACGCCCTTCCACTAAAATGGGTTGAAATGCCTGTATGCCTAGCCTATGCAGAGTAGGCGCTCTATTCAGCAATACGGGATGCCCCTGATGCACATCCTTAGATTGTCGTTTGACTTTGGTACCAATACGGGATTTACGACCCATGTCTGGTACCTTGACTCTTCTATGAATCCTGCTTCCAGAAGCTTTCTTACTTCCTCTCGTACGGCTACTTTCTTGTTGCCCCCGAGTGGTCGTAGTTTTTGTGCAACAACTCGTGTTCCTGGTTTGATGTTTAGCTTGTGGGATATCACGTCTGGACTTATCCCTGGCATATCTCTTGGGGACCATGCGAATAAGTCCTTGTATTCCCTTAGGTGTGCTGTGATTTCTATCACTTCTTCCTCTGAGAGTGATGCACCTATTCGGACCATCCTATCTGGCTCATCTACTCTTACTTCACGGAGTTCATCCAATGTTGTTGGACGAGCTCGCTCTTTCCTGGGGTCTTCGTCAATTAAAGGGGTATCGCTATCATCTTCCTTGACATTATGTTGGAGAGCTATGTTGTAACACTGCTTTGATAGTCGCCGATCTCCTTTGACTTCCCCAATTCCCGCAGGAGTTGGGAATTTGATCTTTTGATGTGCAGTTGAGGCTACAATACCCCAAGTGTTCATGGTCGTGTACCCTAGAATACCATTGTACCCATCTAGCTTTTCCACTACTATGAAGGGTATATCCATGTGTATTTGCTTATCACCAGATCCCAGAGTAACTGGTAGCTTGATTGTTCCCACCGGGTACTTGGTGTCGCCGATGAATCCCACAAGCGGTGAGTGCATCTGCTTGATGTTCATTTTCCTTCCCAAGGCGAGGACCATCTCCTTGGTTAGTATGCAGGGGGAGGATCCTTCATCTACCAATATGCGTTTTATATCCATGTTGTCTATCTCCATGGTTATGACCAGAGCATCATCATGTGGATACACTATGTGCTCTTTGTCCTTTGCTGAGAAGTATATGACTTCCTCAATGGGTTCGTCATCCTGCCGGTGTGTGGAAGGCTGTTGTATCATTTGGGATGCATACGCTTCCCTTGCATATGATGTTTCGCCTCCGGCTCCGAAACCACCGTGTATGACGTATGCGTTTGCCATTATGCTATTGCTGGTAAGCGAGTACTTGTTTGTTCAGAATCTCGCGGACGACGCCAAAATGTTGGATCCTTTCCGGGCTGGGGAGTTGGATCCCGGTAGTGACGACAGAAGAATGCCTCGTGTTTCTCCTACTTCGGGTCTTCGCACGCGCCGAACTCGTGCGTCTCCGTATTCCTGCAAGAGACGCAGTATCGCACACCACGCAAGGGAGGATGGAGTGAGATGGACCCTCTCCGAAACTCAAGTCAGATATTTTAGAGAGAGAAAGTAAGAGAGAGGTCAGAGCTTCCGCTGTCAACTTCCGAATTAGCTTTGAAATGAATGATCAAGGCCCCTATTTATAGGAAACCTTGGAATCAAACCGGGATTTAAACGGTCCGACGTCGGTTCAATTCAAAGTATGAACCGAGCGTAGACGGGAGTAAAGATGACATCGGGAGGGTCTGCACGTGTGGTGTTTGCGTAGGGGTTCACATGTCAATAATAGGAGGAATCCGGACCATCCCGAGGTATCGCGAGGATCCCGGGAGGTTCGGAACAACGGGACAATCCGGAGGGCCGAATTGTCTGCAATCCGGACGTAGTGTAAGTCTGGGGCGCGTACGTGCGTGTCCCGGACTTTTTAGTACCCGCGGGTGAACATTTCGAACCCGTTTAGTAAGTCCGACGTGTATACGAAGTCCGAATAATATAAAACGAACCCGAATCGAACGTATACCCATCACATATGATATTCATATAAAATGAGTAAAGTCTTTTTCGTCACATTTTTTTAATGAAAATTATCTTATAAAACTTTATATAATGTTTTAATTAATAGAATTTTAATAGTTATGCGTATTGAATTTAAATATTTCGTTTTTAGAATTCATAAACGACTATAGTTTAATCACAAAATATAAATTTTAAGAAGTTAGTTTTTGTCAAAAATATATATTCTTTTAAATTTTATCATATAAGATATAATATATTCTCATATAGATTAATATAATAATAATAAAGTCAAATTACATTGCACATTACACAACACATACCAAACACTGTAATAAAACATTACACTCTACATTACAACACAACCAAATACTGTAATCTAATATTACATTACGTAGCTCACATTACTTATAATCTCACATTAATTTCATATTACGTCCATCCAAACCCCATGTATGTTTTAAGATATTATTCTCAAGGAAGCAATTAATGGAAATAACAAACTATAGCTACATTACTAGTTTTCGCTCGAAAGTTTAAGAAACTAGCTACAAGGAAGGGTTCTATATAATCCATTAGAATTGTTGAATTTGCTTAACACTAATTATTATTATTTTTAAAAAATATTATCCAATCGTACTTGATTTTTTTATATAATATAAATGCAGCATTGTTGTGAACATAAACAAGCCTTTTGTTAGATGTGGTAGAAGAAAGACTCAATATTTTTTCTTATATTTGTACTATTAATTATATTATTATTATAGGGTTTTTTAAACGTTATTATTATTGTTATTTTTTGGCTATGTAAAAATTAAAATAATGTAATGTCGATATTGATAGAACTTGTGCGGCACTCTTTGCCGTTTCTGCCCTCGTCATTTTAATGTCTCCTCCTGGCTTTTCTCTCTTTTTTCTCGTTCTTTTTTGGCCAATTCCTTTTTCTGTTTTTATCTGTCTTTTTTCTTATTTTATTTAATTAAAAATTATATAGTGGCCATTTATATATATATGTAAATATTATCATTTAAAATTTATATAAATAAATTTAATATTGTGTAAACAAAAATACTTTAATTTTTCCTATATATATATATATATATATATATATATATATATATATAAACTTTAATAAGTTGTAATTGTATATACTATACATAATTAGTTAGCTTTTGACAAAACTTAAAACGTCACTACTTTGTATTGTATTGATATCCAATTTAATTTTCTTTCCGAGAGCGATATACGTAAATTGACTTTTATGGAATCAGTTAAAAAATTATCAGCCTAAGGTTAGTGGAATAATAAGCTAGTAAATAAACTGAGTTCGAAATCACTCTAATAATTAAGGTTTAGTGGTTTACATTTAAAAGAATACAAAAACAATATTATACATTAAGTTAGGTCAAAAAGAAAAAGAAAATCTCAAAATATAATAATAATAAAAACTTTAAGTCCGAAAAAAAGAGAGAAAAAATAAATAAATATTTATAGTTGTATTATACACCACATCGCTCCAAAAATTTGGATCTTTGATCATTATTGTTCTGTGACTTAATAATTTGATGCCCTTCCAAATTTGAGACAAACATCTCATCATGCAATTTATATATGTTTGTCCCTGACTATGTTAAAGAAACATTTAGCGTTTTTAATTTTAATTTTAGTGGAGTGTTTTAGTTGTAGACTCCTATAATAATATGTACACACATTGTGTCACTTTATATGGATTAAGTGTCGTTAATAAAAAAATCTATTTTCAAAATTTGAACTTAAGACATTTGATTAAGAAACAAAATATTCAAGCGCTACACCATGAGACAAAAAAAACATTTGGGGGCATTTGGATGGACGTAATGTGAGATTATTTGAAATGTGAGATTACAAGTAATGTGAGTTGTAATGTGATATTACTTGAAATTTTAGATTACAGTGTTTGGTTGTGCTATAATGTGGAGTGTAATGTTAGACTACAGTGTTTGGTATGTGTTGCAATGTGCATTGTAATGTGACTTTATTATTAATATATCAATTTATAGAGAGTATATTATATCTTAATATGATAAGATTTAAAAAAGAAAATATATTTTGACAACAAGTCAACAACTAACTTCTTAAAGTTTATGTTTTGTGGTTAATGTTGCGTCCAAATCCAACCAGGGAGTCGGACTCTTCGGCACTTCGGGTTGTCGGATGACGGCAGCTGGTTGTCAGCAATGTGCACTTCGCCGGCTTTGCGCGCTCCTTACCTACAAAAAGGGCAGTAACCAGCACGGAGAGGGGGGTGGTGCTGGTTGAACCCTCTCAGATGCTTAAATAAGAGTCTAGAGAGAGGTCAGAGCTCCAAAGCCAATCTCTTGAGAACATTAGTTGAAATTGGTGGCCAAGGTCTCCCTATTTATAGGCAACCTTAGAACTGAGCCCGGTTTTTGTGCGGTTCGACGCCGGTCTTAGAGGAAACTGGGAAACCGTCGTCTGGTTTGATTAAGTTTGGCTTTATGAGACTCTTTACTTAGTGTACGTAAACAAGGGTAGCGCGTGATACCTAGACAGCAGTCTAAACCCCGTCGGGTGAACCTCGGGACTGTTTTGAACCTCGGGTGACGCGTTGGATCCGTTATGTGATTTTCGACGTGTTTACGAAGTCCAGAATGTAAATACGAACCTGAATTGGGCAGATATCCATCAGTTAATACTATAGTCATTTATGAATTTTAAAAACAAAATATGTAAACTCAATATGCACAACTATTAAAATTCTAATAGTTAAAACATTATATGTAGCTTTATAAGATAGTTTTCATAAAAAATGCATTGAAAATGCTTCACTCATTTTATATGAACATCATGTGCATTATTATTTATTATAATAATGAGTTATGAAGTAGATAAAAAATAAAAATCTACTAATAATAAAAAAAAATATTATCATAATAAGCTATAATGATTATACAAAATATTTTTTCTATTTAATAAATTTTAATAAAATAATAGCACTCCGTAATGTTAGACGTAATCTCATATTACATCTGTTTTTTAATGTAATATCACATTACGTTGAATGAAATTTGAACGCAATCTGAAATTACAATGGACATTACATTACAATACACATTACGTCATTTGACAAATTAAACAATGTAATATTGATATAATGTGAGACGTAATGTGAGATTATTACATCCATCCAAACACCCCATTAGTGTGATAATACAACGCGTTATCTAGCTATTTAGACAAAGGTCTTCACGTTCACGAGACTATGGATCTTTTAAAGTCCCATGATACTATTAATAATTAATTAATAGTATTAATAATATATTTATTTAATTATTATTAAAGTTTAATGATAGATAAATAAAGTCATGGATCGGAGAGGAGTGGGACCGTTTAAGCCCACAGGCCACGTGACTTGGAATCGTCTCCAGTAATATTTATGTAATTTTTTTTTTTTTCCCGGCACGAGTACGCTACTAACTCATGATCACTTTCATTCTCAATTAACTTTCATATTTTTATATATATCACTATATAATTATATTTAAGTATATGGTTTAATAGTTTTCTTCTATTAATTAATTATTAGATAGTCACTTGCTAATCCAACTGTCAATCGAATTGATTACCGGTATTTTTCTGTAATCTAACAGAGTTTTATGTCATTAAGCTATCCTTATAAAATATCGTAATTCGTAATCCTTATAAAAAAAGTATCACCGCCTAAAATTCGGAATTATTGTTTTTATTATGTAAGTTAAATTCAATATATTATTAATAAATAATAGAAAAAAAATAGTCCACAATATAATCATAGAAGGTTACTTGTGAGGTAAGGCACCATATAATATATTCTCTCTCGACAAATATTAAGTTGCATAGTTGTTGTAGTTATTCTGCAAAACAAATAAATAAATAATGGAATTTGATATAGGTTAAATGGTATGTAGAAAAAACATATGAAGAAAATGTAGAAAAAGATAGGAAAGGAAGAGGGACCCACCCACAAGGACAGATCCAGCTAGGCGGCTGTGAATATCACATGGTGCGTATATAAAAAAGTGGAACCCCCACCCCAATCTCACTCGTTTAATGCATAACATAACATAATGAACCGTATGATTCAAAATGATTTTGTTTTAATTAACCTATTTTCTTCTACACTCTATTTACGGTCAGTTTAGTTTAGTTTAATTAAATTAATCATAAAATTATACAATATATAATGCAACTTAAATTTAAAATCTTCTATGAGATAGACGACTGGCATACCTGCATTATTATCAGAACTGTGAAAAAAAAAAAAAAAAAACCAGCTCATCTCTGCATATAACATATTAAATTGACATGTTCAAACAATTATTCTATTTGACTAGTCAAATGATCTTATTATATTTCTTTAATTAATTTCAATTTTCTTTCTGATAGAACTACGTATATATATTTATATAGTTCTATCACTGCCTTACATATGTACCACCCGTAAAGTGTAATCCATACTGCAAAATTAATTAACATATACTCACAATTTAATTTAATTTATTTATATTTTTTAAAATGTTATTAAAGCAGACCCTACTATATGTATTATTTTCCACTAAAATCATATAAACGAGTAGTGTAATAAGACATAGAATTGATATGATATATATATCATGTCATACGCATTCCGACCGAGTATCCTAGGATATGAGCTTGTCAACAAGTGAACATCTCCCAAAAAATATCTTGTACGTATTTTCATGCAATTTTAACTTTTTTGTTTTCTTATTATTATTATTATTATAAGCAAGATGGGATTATATATCCTAAACTGAAAATTTTAGGGTTTAGGGGAAGCGAGAGCTACTAGCTAGCTAGCTAATACCCTTCTTCTATCTACATTATGAAGAAATTAATGGGACCAATCATAACCTCCTGCATGCCTTAACTATTTTAGCAAAGAGCACCTGCATTTGAGAACATTTTTGGAAACCTTACAAATAAAGGGTCACACTACATAAAAGTGTCAATAATAATTTATCATTTAGGGGTGACCCGATTGATTGTTAGATTAGATTTCTGGATAATTAGGGATATGTACGTAGTAGAGTAAATGAAATGTCATTATCAAGTAAATTTAGGTTCGTAATCTAGACAGAAAATATTATATTCAAACAGGTTGAAGCGTGATACTCTATGTATATATATGCACAATAATATAAGGAGTAATACGATATTTTACATTATAATATAGATATATAATAATAATAATAATAATTTTGTTTATTTAAGTGAGTTTATAATTTAATAAAATGAATTTATTTCTCTAAAATTTAGATAAAAAAAATATATTTATTTTCTTCATGAATATAAATATAGATATGATAAAATACAATAACCTGGTCAAAAATCTAGATAATAATTTTAAATATTAAATAATAATGAACAGTTCTAATAAGTATTTCTAACAGTGCAGATGCTTGAAATTAGAAAGCAGTTGATTTTTCTTGTGTTGGAAAATTGCAGTTGCAGCTTTTCTCTATATATATTCTGTACGCACTCTTCTTCTAGTGTCTTTTCAGATGCTTTGAACTGCAAGCCAAGCAACCACCGCCTCATTCACCAAAGGAAAACAAAAAAGTAAATCACACCAACTCCTTGAAAGACAAGTTAAGTAAAATAGATAGATAGAGAGACAAAAAATATATCTATATCTATCCTAGAAAAATATAATAAAAAATCTCTGCAGATAGAAAATGAAGTGTTCCTCCATATTAATTAACCCTAATAATAAGTTTCCCTTTCCTTAACCTAACCTACAGCACAGCGCAGGCTTCGTTCACTGAATTTATTTTCTCTATACTATATATTCGACCGTTACCTTCGACCTAGACTATGCAACTAAAATATGAAACCCCACAAACCCATAAAATGATCAACGGTTACAATAAACTAGTTTAATACTGAGACAACATTCTTTTTCTGTCAATCTATGCTTTACGTATAAAGAATACAGTCAATTGCGTATATATACTAATATAAATAGGTTTCTGTCCTATCTTCGGGTGTTTATAATAATAATAAGATTTGAGTATTATTTCATATGAAAAAAAAATATACTCTCTTAATCTCTCATTTTTCGTTTGAAAATAACTCCATTCGGTTCAAATAATTGGATTGCTTATAAATTTAACAATCTATGTTAATGTAAATTCTCATTTTAAATGTTTTAAATCCGCTCTACTAGATGTAATAATATAAATATGGTGCCAAACTTGCGCTATATATATAACAAACGATGAGTTTTAAAAAAATTTCAAAATGGCTAACTTCTAGAAAAAAAAAAAAAAAACATACTATTAGTATTCAAAACGGTGAGGAAAATCTCGTACAACTTTCCGATAATTTTTCAAAATTTTGATATTTACAAGAAATTTTCCTTAAAAATTATTAAACTCTTACAGATTCTTATAAATTATAAGATATTATTTCCGATGTAAACTCTCTTTCACAAATGTTGATTTTCTTATAATAAGTGTGGCATCCTCTTCTATTTTCTATTCTTACTGTAACTTTTATAGAAAAAATAAATAAGTCTCATCTGAATCTAAATTGATTGAGTCCACCAAACTAATGGTGATTTGAAACCAAACTAATAACTATTTACACACCTTCCTAATTAGTATGCTTTTAGCATTTGTTTCCAAAAATGTATAGTTTTGAGTCCATCTTACCAAACCTTAAGGATTCTCTAAGCAAAGTCATGTTTGGTATAATAGTTGGACTCTCTCCTTAGACTGCAAAAAAGCAATACAATGGAAAAAATGGAAACTAATAAAGATATATGACCTCTTTTTATTAACTGACAACACCCTTACTATATAATTAATCAATTAATATAGGTGGGTCTCTATATATATACTATAGTTGGATGTGTAATGCTTCACCAAATGAACATCAATGTTTTCTGGTGAGAGTGGTTGAATATATCTTACAGCTTTTGTAATATTTAATTACTAACCATATACAACTAGGATATTAAAAAAAAAAATTAACTATTTCTTATTGATCCCTTCAACCAAACTCCCTTACTGGTGTCCTAAGGAAGCTGATGATTTGTTTGATCTTCTTGTTCATGTAATAGTAAGATAATGACTTCATGACTCATGAAGGCTCGTAGTCGGCAGCAGTTAATTTTCAAGATTGGTTGGTAAATAATAAGCTGTTATTAACAAATTTTCACTTGGCCAAAAATATTAACAAATTTTCACATCCTTAAGATAAATGATGTATATAATATATATGCTTAATTACACTTAAATTGAAATATTTGTTCCTCATTTTATAAATGATCAATAGTTGTATATTAAATTTATAAAGAAAAATGGAGATTTTATTCGTAGACTATCAATTGTTTTATGCAGACCATAAATTATAAAGTTTAACAATTTGAAAAAACAAAGATAAAAATATTTTTTTAAAAAAATAGAATTTTTTTTTTTAAATATGATATATTTTTTTAAACAAAAATTACTTTTTAATAGAAACAAAACCCTGAAGATGATATTTTTATTTTAAGAAAAATAATTTTTTTTTTCAATTTTTTTGCATATAATTATTTTAAATATTTTCATGATATTTTTAATAAATTTATGATTCTTTTGTTTTTTTTTTTAAATATAAATTAAAAAGTAAAGTTGAAATAATAATAAATTGTTGTAATCTGCAAAAAAAAAAAAAACTTTAATGATTTACAAATAGAACATTCCAAAGAAAAATGAATCAAAACATATCCGAACTATTATAATCAGACTCAAATTAAAAGTCTTAAATTGTTTAGAGATATAGCTTTTTTTTATAAGACACATTCATTATCATTACTAAAAATTTCTAGATCTGCTTACTATTTAATTTTATTCTGATTATATATATAGAAGATATAAATAAAGTTAAAAGGTTACTAAACTGAATGCTAGCTTAATTAGTCACGTACATGACTAATTAATAAGTTAAAGTTGATGTATCATATAAGCTTTAAACAAATTTGCTAGTGGGACAGGCAACATCTTCATGTATCTAAACTTGCATGCAAATGCACTGAACAATCCAAAAGTGTTTCTTCTTATAAGAAACAAATTATGCTAATTCCAATTATCTAAAATACAAACCCTAATGATGATCACTTTGGGGGCATTCATTCTCCAAATTGATATCTCTAATTTATTCAATTTTTATATCCTTCTCTTGTTGACTGTCAAATAGAATTATAATAATAAAAAAAAATACAGTTTTACTATCAAAACCAAATTAACTAATTACTTACATAACAACGATCATCCCAACAAAGTATCATATCGTCTTTATATTTAACATGTTACAAAATAACATATTAACTTTTTTGGGTACTTGCAAGTTATATATTATATATACCTTAAACTTTCTTTTGAAAAAAAATTGAATGACCGGCGATTCTACATCTGACACACTATATAATTTTTAGACTCTTTTACTCGTAGTCTGATAATTTTTTTTCAGAACAGATTTAGTGAACAATCAGAACATGACACAATCAACGTAGCCCCACCAGCAATCTAATATAGTCAATAGATTGTTTCGATAAGTTCGATTATATTCACATTCTTTCATGTCTAACGCGGTATGTGGACCAGACGATAATATTTTAATCAGATCACCAAACTTCTCGAATATTTCGAACCAAAAACTCTAAAACTAAACCACATAAAATTAAGCGTTTTTAACCACTAAACTACCCTCCAAGTGATTACTTAGACTTTCATACATAACAAAAGACTTTAATACATAACAAAATACATTCTATTTGGACCACCGGAATAGTCACGCGGTATTAATTTTGTATTTAAGGTAAATATTTTTTTTGTTTTTCCAGCCAATTGGGTTATGTTGTACCTTTAATTTCATCTCCTTATCTTCATATATATATTCCATAGCTTTTTTATAGGTACCACATGGTGAGACCCTTTGCACATCACATGCTTTCCCTCATGTATCTTTACAGACCCAACATTCCTTACTCGCTTCTCTTTTGCTTCCTCAATTTCAATTAATCGAATAAGAACGATAAATAGTGCAATTTAATTAGCCTATTAATCTTATCCTTAAGTACTCAATTAGCAAAAGTTAATCTTAATTAGACACGTGTCGTGGTTTCAGAGATAATGATTCCAATAGTGCAATAATTATGAACGTGCATGGCCCATTTTTGTCGACTCAATGGGTAGTTGATTTGTGTGGGTTTCTTTTGGATTTCTGATCCATCATACCGTATCTAACTAATGTAATGAACAAGTGTAGATTCACATAATTACAACCAAAAAGCCGATATATTAAATAAGCACACCTAATCTAATCTAATATAACTAAATATAATCCTGTCGGATTAAATCATCAAACTTTTATACGTGGGGGATCATCACATTTAAGATTAAAGTTGATGAATCCAATTCACTAATATTTTGTCGCTTAGCATATTCGGTAATTTTGAAATGTAAAACATATCATATTATAAGATACTTGTTTACCTTTATTTATTATAATTATTATTTTAAGTATTGAATTGTAAACCTTTCTACACTACTCAAATTTTGGAACTACTTTTGTATGTGAAAATTAAATTGTCCGGAATCATTTTTAAACTACATATAATATTATATATAATATTGTAATAAATTAATTAATTTATGATATATATTTATTTAGTATATTAATTTAAATAAATTTCAATTGTTAAGTAATTAATTACTTTAATATAAATTCTTATTCAAATAAAATTATTAGGCGGATCAATAACATAGTATATGAAGTACATCTTAATCGGCAATATAACCCTATTTTACATTTCACATTATACCATACACCAATGAGACTAAGCCTATGTTATAACAAACATCTCACAAACATTATACGTTGTGATACGAAAACTTCGTATATATGTTATGGTGTACCAAGGCAAATTAGCTACAAGAAAATTAAGAAATGTTAGTATTGGGACAGGAATAAGACTAATCCATGTGAAAGGAAGTGAAATGAAAATGTGGGTAGGTTCCACCATTTAGTTGAAGCTTAAAGGCAATTTTGGGAGGAACGGGGAGAGACATACCATGTGCCCTCTGCAACCAATCATCATTGTTATGTTATGCGTTTACATAGATAGATGGATAGAATTTAAGATATATATATATATAAAAAAATAGATAGAATAGATAGACCCTCTTTCTTTGTCCTAACTACAATGTTTGTATACATAATGTTTGTATACATAGTAGTTAGTTCAACACTTTATACCTTAACTAAAATTGAATATTAATTTTATAATGAAAAAATAGTTATAACCGGTGTTTTACTTTTTTCTAACTGATCTGATACGTATAAAAATTAATCTAAAAATTTGAATAAATATGTTAAAAGTATGTTATCTTCCTATATGGTCCGAACAAAAAGAAACCACAATGTTTGTAACTTCTTTATTTACTTAAAAACCCATTATTACAAATTAAAACGTTAGATTATGCAAGTTCCACGTCAGCTTTATATGGTAGAAAACAAAAACAAAAACAAAAAATCCATAAAATGGGGGGAAGGGAGTAGTGATGAATCATGAAAGTGCAAAGAGAACTCTAGAGTTGGGCCTTGGTGTACTGGGCAATGCTTATATGGGCTTCAGTTTATTTTTTGGAAGCCCATAGTAGCCTAATAATAAGATGGGCCCAATAATCGCCTCTCCTCCGCCTCTCTCCCCCTCCATTTATTTCTCACGTCTTACCAGTACAAACCTTTTGGCACGCTTTATTCCTACGTAGCGATAGAGAGCAGGAAATCTATTTTTGTGGAAGAACAGTGATATACATTCCGAACCAGGAGGCCGAGATATTCCGAATCAAGACACAATGACTGTCATCGTAAATAATGTGAACTTTAAAAGTCTATTTTCAGATCAGGTACAATCGAAACTTCTCGGATCACAAAAGTCGGAGTCTTTATCATTTCTGTTTGTGAAAATTATAGATCGGAAATGATCTACCTTTTGATATTGGACGTTCCAAATGAGAGTGGTTATGAAAATGTCACAGATTTTGTCCAATATTATTATATCCCTTTGTCTCAAAATCTTTTCAGAATGTATCTATCGGCACATGTATCCAGTTCTCATTATAGATTTCCTTACAATATGTGGCACCTTAATTATTATTAGAAAAAAACTCTTATCCCAACAATTTGTGAAAAAGCGGTTTGGTAAATATACCTTGATATCATGAAGAGATTAAAAAAAATTCAACAACCCCTATCGCTAATAATGTGATTGCTAGCACATATGTTTCTAAAATCCAACAACTATATTCATTTTAAAAAAATAGTCAAATAAATAATACCAGCGACAACAACATAGTTATTTGTAGATGTGATTGCAGTGCTATAGAGTTGTCACCGCCTTCAACATGTTGCAGTAATCGATCAAATTGCTCACCACTGTGAGTGATTGTATTAGAAGAGTTGCCTAAAGAATCTACTGAGGACACAACACCACAATCAATAATATCACCAACTCCTCCATAAGTAGCCTTTGTGAACTATCTGTACTTGAAACAGTTGTCTTTACAATACTTTTTTTTTTTTAATAAAAAATAATAAAACTTGCATCGTTTAGCAAAGCATCTCTCACTTGTGTACGAATTTTTTTTTTTTTTTAAACAGAAATTACACTTCAAATTAATGTTGAGAGTTTTCTTCTTACTTTTTTGTATCATCTGGAATAATTGACAATTAATGAGGTACCATCATCAGAAATGGTTGCAAACACATCTCTTTGGCACTTTGGCACTCTTCTTGTATGAGAATTTTGTAGGCTTGATTAAGAGATAAAATAGGAGATCAAATGAGAAGGTTGTTGCACACGTTTGTAAAATTATCATTCAGATCCATCATAAATTGAAACAGACAACGCTAATTATTATTGTATTCCAAATGTTTATTAAAAGGTTCACTGTTAATATGAGGAAGAGAATATGCAGTATCATATTCAGTCCACGAATTCTTCAACTTAGTAAAGAAAACAAAAATAGAATTAACGCTTTGATGTGCAGTAACAATCTGTATGTGAATCTAATAATAGACCCATTCCTTTTATCAAATATATGTTTCAAATCTTGTAAATTCAGAAATCATAATACCATTAAAAATTGACGTGATGATCCAACCAAATACAACTGCATTACATCAATCTCAATGATGATGCATGCATGTTAACATCGTAGTAATAACGTTTACTGCCATCCGTATCTTTGAAATCATCAACCATAAAAATATTATCAGTTGAACCGTCAGGGAAGTGATTCATCACCAATTGAACCGTTCGAGGAGAATGGCCACAAATAACCACTATTCGTTCGTGATTTGAGAAGAAGACCACTAGACCAAACGAAAAAACGTGAATTCGTGAAGAAGATGACCAACAACTACATCAACTCTCGCGATCGGAAGAGTTGATCTGTGAATCAAAACATTGCAACGAAGAACAATCAAGATCGGAGAAAGAAGAGCAGAAACCGCTTAAATACCATGATAAAATTTGAAATCGTAGATTAATGAGAAGAAACACGAAGTAAAGAGAGAAATAATGAATTGCGATTCATTGGAGTAGGTTTTTTTAGTTAGCAGGTTTTTTTAGTTAGTGCTTCTCTCTTAATAACACTAAGAGAGGCCCATGAAAATACTCAACGTCTTATCCAAAAAATACATGAAGAAAAGAAACTAGTCTGAAATAAAAGGGACTCACTAAACAAGGGCCTAAACACAAAATAAGAAGAATAATAGTTAAAGCCCAAAGCTTTGGTAAACAAATAAACCCAAAGATCAGCTTGATAAAGACTTGTGAGGAAATAGAGCCAGTGAATTTAAGTCCTATCTATTAATATTATTATATTTGATTGTGCTAAAGATGCTATCTCTATATACATTTTCCTAGGGTACTTTTCGATCTCTCCCAGGTACCTAAAATTGAAGTCATCAACTCTATTTCTCAAAAACACAGATTACCCAAGGTGAGTAATCTACATAAAATGCCTTGAGAATTAAGATTATATATGAAACCATTAAAGTGTAAAAATCATTTTTTTTAAATAATGAGCATGTGGATGTTAGATGGTAAGTTAATTTGATAGTAAAATGGTTTTGTGATGCCCAGTTGTGTATTTGTTCATCGTATATATGGAAGGGACACGGTTTGGAGATGAGGAAAGTGATGGAGATGTGGGGATGATGATGAAGATATAGGAGGAATAGGATGGTTGTGGTTGTGAAGAACGAACCAAGGTGATGCATGAAGGTGACAGTGGAAGATGGAAATATTTGTGGCCATACAACTATTATATTATTATTATAGTGCGTGGATTATTATTATATCATAGATATATAATATAAAACACCATGTAATCAAAGGTATATATTTATAGACAAGTCATGGTCTCTAAAGTTAGGTTCTGGTAATTTTATGCTTCGGCCATGATTAGGTTAGGCAGGCAATTAAGTGGATGGATGATATTGCTGCTGGTGTGACGCTACTTGTTTCAGGAGTCGGCAGTGCTACTATTAGCCCGATTACCTGGCTGCGGATTAATTAATTTTAAAAAAAATGTTAATTACCAAAAATCAAACTAAATTTGGAAGTAAATACATATCGAACTTTTTTTCTTGATAAAAAAACATTTCCAAATTTATCTCAAAATCACAAAGTACATCATTAATAAGCTACATGAAATTCACTACAAGAAAATTGACAGTTTGTGACAACATTTTTTAAGGGAATCAATTTCTTCACAAAGTATAAGAATTTTTTAGGGATTTTATTATGTTTTTGAGGGATTTTCAAGGAAGTTTTTAAGGAAATTTCTAGCCAAGTTTTTTTGTTAGTAGTTATTCATTTACAAAAAAAATTGACTGTTTGTAAGAGATTTTCACAATTCTGTTACAAATAAAATTATATGTCTCTCACAAATAAATCTATCACAAATGATTAGGATTTCTTGTAGTGAATTGTGCAAATTACAATCACATCATACATATTAACATGACACGTGATAGATAAATCAACATAACTTTTTATTAAAATACAACATGTGGATGTTATATATTCAATTTTCATCAATTTTTAATATAAAAATCATCCAAGTTTGTATTTAATTTTGCTATAATATTTAAAGTTTAGTTTTTTTTTTTTTTTTTAAAGTTCGATTTGTATTTAGCAAAACGCACAAAGTTCGGTATACTTTTTGGTAATTAACCCTAAAAAAATTGAACTTTGTGGATTTTGCAGAAAATAAACTGAAAATTTTCTCAATAAATATAGTTATTATACTATTATATAAAATTGTTAATAATTAAACTGCTACAAACATTAACTTTTGGTTGTTTTATAGGTTAACTAGGTGCTTTCCCCGCGCGCCGCGCGGGGTGATTGTTAAATTATAAGTCCTAATATTTAGTTATAATAATGAAAGTAAAAAAAATATAAAGTAATAAAAAATATTTTTTTTTCATTATCAAAAAGAAAATTATTGCTTAAGTTTGAACTTTATGTATACAGATTTTTGTTGAGTAGATTGACAATTTACATGCTAGTGGTGATGAAAAATAGTGTTTATATGTGTGAGTGTATATATATATATTTTTTTTTTTACGAAATAATCATTTGTGTAGTCATCTAAAAATTCAAAAATATTTAACAGAGGTAAAATATAAGAAAATGTCAATTACTATTATACAAAAAATTAATTCAAATATTTCTTTTGGTAGAATAATTCAAATCAAAATATACATTTATTAAATAAAGTTATATACACATAATAAGTTGTTATAATATACATTTGTTTATCATGTATCTAATCTAGCCCAGCACAATTTTTAGGCTAAAAGCCCAACTGATTTAATTAATATACAATGGCTATTATTTTGTACTAAAATAGTTTTTAAGCCCAACCCAATCTAACCTAATTATTATATATTCTAAAGATTAAAACCCTAGCTATCTAACTGCCGCCTCCACCCACCTCTATAGGGATGTTGAATCTCAAATCTCATAGTTCCACTGTAGCTCTCATAGGCTGTCATCGAAGCAGTCTCAAATCTGGCCTCATCTCTGCCCAACGCTCGCCACTGCTCCGCCCCACCGTCTCTATTGCTCCGTCTATCTCTCTGCCTCTATTCGCCGCTCCGTAGCTCGGGGTCAACTTTTAAGTAAAAAGATCGGTCGGGTTTAGGATCAGTGGCTCAATTATTCCAATCTCAACTCTATGTTTCTCTTTGTTCGCCGCCAGCAACCACTTCGGCAACGGACCGCCGAAAGCTCGCCACCATTCTGCCGCTCCGTCCGCTCGGGCCAATGTTTTCCATTAGGAATATCCGCCAATACAATGTGGCTTAATTTGTAATTCGGCCTAGACAACAAATTGATCAGGTAAGACTAATTCTGCATCTACTGGATGATGCCCATCAGTATGGGCATATGCTTATTTATAGATCTGCTGCAGCCTCATCTCCTCTTCTGTTGAAAATGTAACGGTGTCTGTGACACTTCATCTTCTTAGTAGAAACTTTAATTTTTGAATTAATTGTCGATTAGCTATTCAGCTCCTGTGTATAAATTTAATATTTGAACTTATTGCATGTTGGCTATTCATCTCCTGCATAGAAACTTGATTTATGAATTAATTGTCTTGGATATTCAATGCAGCAAATTAAAATCTGCAGGTCGTGCGTGGGTTGATGCCTGACGGGAAATGAAATTGTCCCGTGAAATAGTCCTGACGTGGCAGTACATTATTGGCCCTTTATTGCCTAGGTGCGTGAGTTCAACTCGCCTCGGGAGTGAAAATCTTTGCTGACGTGGCAAAAGGAGAGAGTCTCTACTCTCTTTCCTATTGCCTTATTATATACTAGCCACTAACCCCGCGCACCACGCGGGTAAAAAAAATACACGATAAAAGAACTTAAAACAATTCTTTTTGGCCAAAGAACTTAAAATAATTTAGTATTATGTGTTTATATTTACTGATATCTTCGAAGTATATATTAAAAGCACATGCAAATATTATTTAAATATTTATTATTAATATATATATTTGAAAATATATCATTTCATCACATTATTAATCAAAACTGCATATTGGGTTTTGATAAACAGATTATTTTAAATATAAATTCCACTCTTATCGCAAATAAGTTAAAAGAATTTATTTATTAATTAAATAGTAAAAATATGTTTATATTTCTATCCTAAGTCCTAACGTTTAACATAATTAAAAAAAAAACTAAATAATTTAAGTATTTATATATTACCAATTTTATACTTATTTCTTTCAATTAGGTAGGATATTTCTATATATTAAACATGTAATATACGTATTTTTTAAGATGTATAAATTTTCTTCTAAATATGTCTTGAGGATTTATTTTTATCTAATAAGACATTAATTGTTTAATACAAAAAAAGCTAATATATTTTTTTTTATTAAAGTGTATAAATTATTTTATGCTAATTAATATTTATATTTTTGAACATTGGTAAATGGAAAATATATTCTACATATTTTATATATATATATATATATATATATTAAAGAATTCTGATAATAAAAAAAATTATAATCACCATATATGTAATATCATGAAGGTTAAAAAATTTACATGCTAAATAATTCAAAACCATCTCATGAATTGACGTGAAGCATAAAGACCATAAACGAAATAAAGAGGGATCAATCAAGCATTTAGCTACAAACTATAAAACCACCGTTAATCGAAATATTTAAAACTCAATACATAAAAAGAGGAATAATACACGGACATAAAAAATAAAACACAAATTAATATATAAACGTTATTTATCAAGAATTAATATTAAAAAATCATTGACATATATATAAAAGTTACTTATAAAAAATTCATATAAAAAAATCCATATATCATAATTTATTGGGGTTCATAATTTATTATAAAACATATACATATGAAACATGTAAAATATTATATATATATCTAATAAAAAGATAAGAGTGAACTAACCTCATATTAATTCATTAAGTCGTTGCATGTCGCCACGTGGAGTTCCAGCCACACATATGCTTTTATCATCTCTAATTTACGGTGAAAACTTCTTATAAAGATTACTCATAACTGAAAATTTATAATATTTAGATGAAAGATAGTTATCTTATCATATAAGATAATTGAAAAGAATTCAATGAATACAAAGACTAAGATTATTTAAAATTATTTTTATCTCGATAGAAATTCAGAATGGACAGTTTCAGACTGTTAGCTATATTACTTCGAATAATCAAGTGTGTATATAATATTGTGCTTATATTAGCATATTTATCACCTAATAGAAGCTGATTATATTGTAGTATACCTACATCCAAGTAATTACATCATATAGAGTGCGTACCAATTTGACATCCTTCATGGACGACTGCCTCTTGTCT
This sequence comes from Clarkia xantiana subsp. parviflora, assembly GCA_036873135.1. Taxonomy (NCBI): domain Eukaryota; kingdom Viridiplantae; phylum Streptophyta; class Magnoliopsida; order Myrtales; family Onagraceae; genus Clarkia; species Clarkia xantiana. Next base: position 7,239,230 of record JAPTYO010000010.1, on the reverse strand, counting down.
TCTGCACCACATGAGTTTAATTTGGTTGCCCTCGCTTGTGATAGCTAGCCCTTGAAATATGTTGATGGAGATTGGAGACCACGATGAATTGATCCTTAGATTATAATACTTTGTGTACTGTGTATATCAGGAACTCAAATTGACTCTTACGACCAGCTTCCATCATCATCTTCATTTTCTTGTTAATTATTGAACTTTTTAGTGAATTTCAATGTAAAATATGGACAAATTAGCAAGTCTCTTAATCAGGCTTTATGAATAGAAAGCACAATTAAGACTAATATTTGTATACTTACTTATAAATGGACATAACTGAGTTAAGACAATTGCATTTGATGAGTCTCACTTTGAACATTTGGTGGAAGTAAAACACATGAAAATGAGTGTTTTTATCCATTAGTGACACCTACAAATTTTTCGATGTCTGTATCATCAAATATGTATAATAAAGTTAATCTCTTTAGACAAAAGAAAATGTACGCATTAATTCAACCTAAAAATAGCTTATTAAATCAACACTTACTCCCTGAAGAAGAAATATGGTCACGATCACTCCTAGTATGTTAATAGGGTTTTCGAAATACTTGATAGAAAGTATAGAAGATGAATTAACTGAGACCCTGAACTGTGGCCCCATCTGTGCATACACTCCTCATAGAAGACCACGTCAAACTAAAAAAATATAAAAACTTCAATAAAAGTAGTTAGTATACATCAATAAAAAAGTAATTAAATGTAACTACCAGCAGTCTCAACCTGGTAGTGTTGTTGATGGTGGTGTTCTTCAATCTTCGGCGACACCAAGAGCCGAGACCTCCTCCGGAACGAACTCTTACTTTGAGGCAACGACATTGCACATATCTTCTACCTCTTTATATATATATATATATATATATATATATATATATATATATATATAGGTTAGCTTTAGTGTTTTTTTAATCTTGGAAACTCAATTGACCTACAAAAAATTTCAAAAATCAATGAATCATAGATTCAAAATAATAATAAATATACAAAATTAGATTGTCTATAATAATGAATTCACATATAATAACTTTTTACTAAATAATAGACAAAGTATATAATGAGGAATAAACCTATATCGATTTCTTGATGGTTTCGCCTCCAAATTGCTATTCGAGAGCTACAAAGATGACAAATAAACTGATTTACGTATTAATCACAAGTCCGATAAAAGAGAGATCACACATCCCAATTCCCAACTTTATTGTCACAAATCGAAAGTCATTAGAGAGACCACACATCACAACTTTATTGTTTAAAATTGAAAATCAAATAATTATAATAAGAAAAATAGTACATGAATATCTGGTACCCGAACATAAGCCTTCTTGATTAATTAGTTGATTTACTCCTCCTAATCCAAGAAAAATCATAAATCAATTAAATATAATCAGCATGATAATCTATGCTACACAATTATATATCATGAGGTACCTTAGGAACGATGATGTATCACGAGGGTGATTTTTTTTTTTTTTTTTTTTTGTCGACGGAGTGATAGTGAGGTCATTAGCTTTAGGGTAGTTGAGTTGTGAAACTGATTTATATAATAGATTATATATTATAATTATATATATACTATATATTATATATAACTGTATATATTATTATACCGTATATAATGTTATATATTTAGTAACGTTATATATTGTTTATATAATAGCATTATTGATTTATTGTAACTTAATTTCTATATATATATATATATATATATATATATATATATATATATATATATATATATATATATATATTTGAATGCAATAATCGATTGATACATACAATTGAGTTTTTTTAGGAATAAATATTAATTCTTTAATTATTTATGGTCAAACAAAAAACCCTAAACAATAAATAAAAACGTTGGGTAACAATAAACCCTAAATAATAAATGAAAACGTTGGTATTTTTTTGAAAAATGTCTAGATGTATATTACTTCATTATTATATTCTATATATATATATATTGCTCACGTGGCGGCCTGCGGTCTTCCGGTACCAAACTGTATAGATAATGAATTTAAAAGGAAACTTTTAATTAATTTGTTTCTTTAAATTGCGTAGAGACTAAATTAGGAGATAAAAATACTTCTTAATTTTCAATCAATCAATATTATGTATCTAAATTTAGAGAACCCCTATTAAATTCCGATTAAATTAGGAAACAGTGACTACGTGGACTGTCCACGTGTCGGCCAGAGGGCTTCCGGTGCCGAATTAATATAATATAGTAGATATAGATAATTACCAAATAGCAAGTTTAAATTTGGATGTTTTGAAGAAAAAATCCGAACTTCTTTAAAAAAATAAAAACTAAACTAAAATTTCAGTATATTTTTTTGCCAAATTTATAAAATACAATTTTGAGTGTTTTTATCGCTAAAACATGATTGGAAAAAATCGATAATAACGGAGTACCCGAGATTTGGCCTTACCAAGTAATTTATTTCCTTTTAATCGAACTGAAGTCACTTAGAAAATAAATTTGATTACAATCTTAAAAGTGAAGAAGAGCAATCATTTCTAAATAAAGGCGGACAAACAAATTAGGCATTGAAAATTTTATTTTGTTCCTCCAGTGCTTCTATTATTTTTTTTAATCTTGGGTTCACAGAGAATCATATAGATATATTTAGAATTGGCGTATTATTTTCTACTTGTAAGTTTTGGATCATAAATTCACAAATTGTTATCCAAACTTTTGTTTTTAAATTCTTATACCTTAACTTTCGATCTTATACGAAAAAGTTAATTTGTCACATGGCGTTTGTCGTCTAGTTTTTTCTTCAGGTAATATAATTTAGTAAATTGAAACAAATTATTCCAAGTTAATTTGTTTCAATTTACTAAATTATATTACCTGAAGAAATAATCTCTACTTATACGATCGTTTTACAATCCACTACTACATGAATGTTAGGCTTTTGAAATTTTGCTATCTCAACTTGAAGTTTGAGAAATGAATAAATAAATAAATTAATATATATATATATACTAATATATAATTTATAATGGGTCATCACTCCAGTAGACACCTTTTACACATTTTTATTTTATTAAGAAAAATTATATTATATTTAGTTCCTATATTTTATAAAATTAATAATTTAGTCATTGCTATATTTAAGACAACACGTTTATTTATCTTTAATACTATTACTCCATCATTATTTAAATTTTATTATTTTTTTAAGGTCGCTTAGTCGGCAAGTCATAGTAATTATAATTAACTTCTCAATCTAATAGTCCTAGCAATTTAAGTTAGCCCGATCATACTCATTCCGTTCAGATCAACGGGACCGGACAAGTTCAGTGTCGTACGCCGAACTAGTCCGGTCGTAACGGGGTCGGCACGTCCCGCGTCCAGCTCCCGATGTCTGGGTGGTCGACACCCGAGTTACGCGCACGACACATCTATAGCAATATTACACGGGTCCCACCCGTAAATGTTGGCCTCTTCGATGACAATATCACAATCCATATAAATAGGGCCTTATATCCTTCATTTACAACTTGATTGCTCTGACTTCTCTCTAAACTGAAGTCTCATTTTAGCATTAGAGATGGTTCGCCGGACACCCCGGCTTACCCCTTGTGTATGCAAGCGAGGAAAAGAACATACATAGCAGATTATAAGTAAGGAAACCGATCTCGACTCGACAATAGGCCGCCAAAGTCGGAGCCCCAACAAGCTTGATCTATCACCGTGTTTGCAACAACAACGTGCAATGTTATTGTTTGGGTAATTAATCATGCACATCTGTTTACAACAGCGGCTACATGATTAATTACTGCTACTACATACCGACAGGCGACAGCTTGTGGTAGAGTAATTACCCATATTATTATTACTGCTACTGCAATTGCATGTTGCTATTTCAAACTACGACGCATGAATGTATATATATAACAACCGCAAATCTATCTGTTTTCCTTCGCATTCTTGTTTAAATGTCTTACCATTTATACTACGAACCTAACAGTGCTGATTATATCTCCATTCCGAACACATTTCGCATCCAAGTAACGTTACACTCAGTAATTTAGGATTTGGAAAAGCCTACACTTTTGTACAACTAGTTTCGCCACAAACCTAATAGATCGCTACAGTAACTTTTATAAATATATATATTACTTAGATGTACATATGCCACAATGCTAGAAAAGCATAATGTGCAAATATATTAAACTGTTAATTTTACCACTGATTTATAATTTTTATGAGTTAAAAAGACAGTAAAGTAATAATAATGTATCCGCAAAGTTAGATAGTAATTTGATTATTAACTATATATATATATATATATATATATAATGAAATGAAATGTCAACTTCATGGCATGAGATTGCTTGCTTCACTTGCTTACAATCATTGACAATTTTAAATTCAAATAATCTAATCTAAATCATATTTGAACACCGTCACACGTGTCAACAATCTAAACACTAAACCAAATATTAGAAAGATGATGATGATGGTTGATTAGAGGTAAGTCATTGTTGTTTCTTATAATGATTATATAAACATGAAAACTTAGAGAATTGGTAACCAACCATGGATATCCGTATTAATAATTAACCACATATTATAAGGATAATTCAACAAATATGATAATTAATTTTATGCCACATTATTAATTTTCATTTGTATTATGTAATTAAACTAATCAGGATAAGAAGCCAATTCTTGTGAACGTGGTAATAAGTTAAGTCGCGTGTTGCTAGCTAACAAATGTATAATGGTATATTTTCACACGTTTAACATAAGGGTCAAAGTTTAGTATATATAATATAACAATAATCAAACATATTTTAGGCCTAACTCCAAGTTCACTGTATATGTATATAATCTGCGCAGACAACGGGTTTCTTTTCCACATCATGAGATTCGTAAAATTACGTGGAGGGGAGGGCAAGGGCAAGGCCTTCTCGTCTTCGTCCACCGATTCATCCATGCCGACCTAGTTTTTCTGCAACACCCTATATATTTATTTATTATTTATATATATATATATATTATAGTATTATCCTTTTTTGTCGGCTCAATTTCTGGTTAGTGCGATCTTCTGTAGTTGGTTTTATATACACCGTTTACATATAACCATTTTACTAAGTAATATTAATGTGGCAAAATGCTTTTTTTTTGTTGGCCAACTTAAAATAATTTTATTAATTATTTATATATTTTATTTATTTTTGTTTAAACAAGTTTTATTTTAAAAGAAAAAGAGTATTTTATATATATAAGAAAAATCGTAGAAATTGGTAAAGAGGTTGCGTTGTAGAACAGGCAACCGGCGGCCTCATATACGGCGGCACTTCCTTGCCAATTTACGTCTCATTCGGGAAACCATGTATTTCTTTAATTGTAGTAACATTTATTTATTTTTTTTCGGTGCGACGGCTCCGTTTATTTTGGTGATCAATTAATTCTTTATTAATTTTCACAATTAGTTTGTTTTTTATTTTTTTATTTTCAGTTAGGTATTATGCATTATTATAATACGTATAAATAAACTAAAGAGATTCGAATATTTCATCATCAATGTAATCTCACTTAGCGAAAATGGTTGGAAATTCATTATTTAAATATACTAGTTGATACAAAAATAATAATAATGGATCAATCTCTAAACATATAATAAACTGTATTTCGTGTATTTAGCACTTAGATAATATGTTATATATATATATACACACAACTGGACATTACTTCTAACATTAGACCTAAATATATATTAGGAATATCTCGTTAGTGTTCAATAATGTACATATATGTATATGTATGATTATCACAAGACATATTTAATGATGTAACTATCATACAATTTGTAGCTAGACAGCTTTAGATGATGTACTTCATTCATATCACATATGGAAGCTAAAAGCATTAATTGATCTTTAATATATCAATATCATTATATATATATATATATATATATATATATATATATGGAAACATAAACAAAATTTAATTTGAATAGGATAATGCCCACGTAATAATCATCTTAATCTACTAATTAGTTAGTATTAATTAGTATGATTATGCCTCACACCTATACCTTATATTTTTGCATTTTAAGGAATTGCCCTTCTTTTTATTTTGACGTTATAATTTCACCACTTAATTTTTAGGATTCATTTGCTACACTGAAAAGTGAAAAGTATAAAACGAATCAGAATCACTGTAAAAAAAGGTTGTAAACTACTTAATTTCATTCGCGTTATATTACACGTAAAATTAACGAAGAAAAACTAATTATATATAATAATAATAATAATAATAATAATAATAATAATAATAAAAGAGTCCTTTTAAAATGTTCAAAGTGCAGAAGCATGCAAGTGATTTTACCCTACACTTTGTTTATATATATATAGAGGTATAAATAATCATTAAATAACACTGTTCTGCACAGAATTATACTCATATAATACTTATATAATATATTATTAAGTCACATCTTATTGATAAATAAATATATATGAAAGGAATATATATATCATTGTTAATTAATTTATTTATGTAAATAACTTAAAAACATATTATATTATATTATATTATATTATGTTATATTATATATTATTTGGAAAGTATTCATCTAATAATTCTCATAAAAAAATATTATTTGGATACAATATTTTTACGTAAATAATATTATAATAAATTAAAAAATAAATATACTTATAAGTATTAAAATTATATAATATTTTATAATATATGAATTTTTATTTATTTTAAAATTTAGAATCATTAATTATGTTATGAGACACATTATACATGTATACCTAAAATATCTAAGTTATTGGTTTCATCAGTGTTATTATTTAATTTAAATTTAAATTAATCAAACCTAATTTCTTATATACTTAATTTCTTATTAGACGATACTAGATCTAGGACGCATATTAATCATTATGCTCATAATAATAATGAATAATAGGTTATTGTTATGCCATAAATAAAGTTTAGAAAAATAATTGAAAAGGAAAAGATATTTGTGGGCAGTGTGATGGATTATGTCGGCCAGGTTTGTACTTATCCCGAAAGAGAGATCAACGTGGCGGCCTTCTCCTGACGACATATTAGCAGCCAACTAGGAAAGAAGAAAGAAGAATAACATAACCATCATCTTCTCTTCTCTTCTCTTCTCCACCTATCTCTGCTGCTTCTGCAACTATCCCTCTCCTCCATATATAAACCCTACTCCTCTTCTTTTTCAAACTTTCAATTCACTTTGATTCCATTAATTCAACCCTCTCTCTAGCTTTACCTTAGCTAGCTAGTTTAGGTCAAGCTCCATCCTTTCCTCGTTGATTCGTCGTTACAGTCCATATATGGAGGTCAGCAACCACCGCCCAGCGCCGCCCCTTGTCGGCGGCGGAGAGAAACGAAAGAGGTGCTCGCCGCCCTCGTCGGAGAAGCCATACCGAGGCATACGCATGAGGAAGTGGGGAAAGTGGGTGGCCGAAATCCGGGAACCCAACAAACGGACCCGCATATGGCTCGGCTCTTACAGCACCCCCGTGGCGGCGGCGCGTGCGTACGACACCGCCGTCTTCTACCTCCGCGGCCCGACCGCACGGCTCAACTTCCCCGAATTGCTGTTCCAGGAAGGCAGCCAGCTCGACCTTGTGGCCGAGGAGCTGTCCGCCGCCTCTATAAGGAAGAAGGCGACGGAGGTGGGTGCCAGAGTTGACGCTCAAGAGAAGTCAACCAATACCACAAGCAGCAACAGGGATGAATACGGGTCGAGCCCGACCCGAGTTCTTGAGAAACCCGATTTGAATGAGGTACCGAAATCGGAAGAAGATGACGATTGACCGCCACTAGAACCACCGCAAAGTGTCGATAGTCAAATCTTTGGTATAGCTAGCTAGGGCTCTCTGTGCAAGATATGGTAGTTCTAGCTAGCTTAGGCTTTTGGTTTCAGTCTCCATATTGTATATCTTATCATACTAATCCCCAACTGGGTCTCAAACGTTGGCTCGAGTTTGCAGTTCTAAGAGAAGCATATATATATATTTAGAGCTATATATATATACATATATGGTAGTGATTTGCTGCAGTTATTATTATGAGATGGTATATGATTCTTGATTGTGTTTCTTATCGCTTGATGGATCGATCCATCCATTGGGTTCCTACTGTTGGATTGCCAGATTCATCATGTTAGCTAGCCCTTAAAATGTAGGGCGCGCGTGCTTATTAGGCCTAGACTAGACTAGATGGTGGTTCGTCAGATGCATGGAATGGACAAGACATTCTTGGGTTGGGGCCACGGACCACTTGATTTAGTAATAATGAAGTTATACAAAGTAATTACTTTATTTACACATTGCCCGTATTTGTTGTTACTCCTTAGGTTTTACTTAGCATTATTTCTGGTGATGATGATGACATATATGTTGGTAAACCGTAAATGGGCTTACGTATGGTAATTAAGATTTTGTTGATGCTACTATATATATGCAATTCCGTCCGAATCTTCATGTACTGATAAAGTGAATGTTTCTGAGTTGAATGTTTATTGTTTGAGAATATATATAAGCAAGATATTTCCTACGACGTATACGTACCTAGCTAGCTAGGGTTGTTTGTAAGATATATTTGAGGATTTGGTTTGGGAAGCTAGCTAGCATGGGGACATGGACAAACAAGTAGAAACCATGCATGGGGCCATGAGAGTGAGAGACCATACATATATATATAGAGATAGAGATAGACCCTACCTATATATAGAGAACATTTACAGTTGAGAGTTGAGATGCAAACCAGAGGAACAAAGAAGATACATGGTGAGTGGATAAGGATCAGATAAGGGAGGGCTCGAGGCTCTGTGACTGTACTATGTGGGATCACTAACAGGCACATCTAGGGACACTTCTCTATATATTATATATATATATATACTGGGTTAATTAAAGGGTCTTTGAAAACATATACAAAGTCATATATTTTTGTAGGCTTCTAATATGTTTGTATTTTATAGATTTTTAATGCATCTATTAGTTAATTGTCAAGTTTGACCGTTAAATATTTTTGTTTTGTTTAATTTAGACCTCAAATTGGCAATTTGTACACCTTACTTTTAATTTTTACAATTTATTAGTCTTAAAAAAAACCCAGTTTTCTATAAATTTCTAGCTAGATCATCAATATAATATGTAATGGTTATGGTGTGTGTATGTTCCCAATGTAAGTGGTCGTGTTTTGTTGTTTTCGAGTGCCGTAGAAATTAATCGATCTGCCCGAGAAATTAAAAGAAGATCAATTTGAGCCTCGCGCGCGCCGACCACCCTCTGGATAAAGTACTGTGATATTGAAAGAAAACAAACCATCTTTGGCCCCTTAACAAAAAAAAAAAAAACCAACGGTTGGTCGGAGATGGCGTAGAGGGACCACATCGGAGGAAACAACGAAGCCGTGGTCGTGGTCATCGTGGTCCTGCTGACTGACTGACGAAAGGAAAGGAAAAGAAAAGAAAGGTCTTGTGTCTCTTTGAGAGGTCGGTCGGTGGGGCGTTGATATGAAATGCTTTGCTTTGCTCCTCTTGGTAGGGTGGGGTGGCCACTCCACTGATCCATGTATTTCTTTTCTTTACACCCCTTCCTTAATTAATACATCCACTTTGTCATCTCCTATATATATTACGACTCTACATTTCTTATTCAATACACTAACACTTTTAAGTGCTAACTCCTATTCGTTTTCTAATAAAAATATATACAGTTTAAAAAAATATATATAAAAAAAAGAACTATAAAATTTCAATTCTAACCAAATGTTTAATTGGTTGTAGATTTATCAGGGGAGATGTGAAGGTTAATGGTACTCCACATGTCTAATAATTAATGATAACAAATCGTGGGATCGAGTGTCTTGAGATATGAACTTAGCCCCAAAAAAAAGTGTCTTGAGATAGTACATGTGCGCATATCACTTGCCAAAAAAACGTGCGCACAAAGAAAGCTTATGCTATATCTAAGTAGAAACGGAGTAAAAAAACTATTCGGCCCAATTGACCAATCTTCTTTCGGTTGAAGGCCCAAACTTCGTAATTAGGTTGTATACTTGTATGTGATATGCATGTAGTTATAATATGGAGGGCCCAATTCTATAGTTTCCATTCCTTTTTAGCTTTTAATTATATATATACATATATATAGATAGATATCATACATAAATAGATGGGCCGGAGTCTTACCGAGAGAAGCAAATATATAAACTCCAGCAAGGGCTGTATTTAATTTGGTGATAATAGTCTTAACTGATGATGTACATGGTAAAAACTAAAGGGGAACTTCTATATAGTCTTAATATTGGAAAATTTTATACCATTAATTACTTTTCATACACCATAAATTTTAAATTTTACCAAGTTATTCTTAAGGGAATAAAACCTAAATACTGTCTCAATTTTGACTCATATGTCAGTTTGGTGTCTGAGATTGAAACTCAATGTCCCAATTTTCATATGTGTTGCTATTTGGTGTCTCCGTTAAATTTTGGGGTTAAGTTGAACAGAAATTGGTCACGTGATGGCCACGTGGGTGAACAATTTTCAAAATTAAAAAATACCCCTTACCAGAATTAGGGTTCCGGCCAAACCCACCCCGATTCCGACCAAACCCATCCCGATTCCGGCCGATTACAGCCAAACCCACCCCAATTCCGGACGATTATGGCAAACCCACCCCGATTACGCCCGATTCCAGCCAAACCACCCATATTACGGCCGATTCCGACCGATTTAGGGTTCTCTCTTCCTCTCGTGGCAAGGAATCAGAGGTAGGTGATTCGGAATCGGAGGTGGGTGGCCGGAATAGGAGGCTATAAAAAAAGGGCAAAATAGTATTTTTCAACTCAGTCTGTTAAAATTAACCCCAAAATCTAACGACAAACCAAATATCAACAATACTGAAAATTGGGATACTAAATATCAACAATTTAAATTTGAGACACCAAACTGACACATGAGTCAAAATTGAGACACTTTTTAGATACTATTCTCATAGTTTATTAGTTTCTTATTCTAAAAAATAACAAACAATATATAAACCTCATTTAAAAAATGAAAAATAAATTTTGAAAATTTAAAAATGAAAACTATATTTTACACAAATTAAAAAAAGTATACATTTCGATTTTTTTTAGTATATATATATATGATTTTTTAATGCATTTATGCATTTTTTGCTATTTAAAAAATACAAAATAAGAAATATAATCTAAAAATAAAATTGGAATAATCATACATTGTAGTATGTGTTAGGACGTGTGTATCAGGGCGATGGGATGTCGATCCGAATGACAGTTTCACGGGTGAAATTCCTTTCATTACGATCTGTTTCCTTCCTCTCGCGATCTGTTTCATTCCGCTCTTCTCGCGGTCCGTCTCATCGCGAACCTGCACGAGGGGTAAGCCGGGGGTGGAACAGGCAAACCCTCTCTGATGTTATTAATACAGTGTTTAGAGAAAGAAAGTAGAGAGAAGGCAGAACTCAAAATGTGTCATCAGATATCATGTGTCAAATGAGTCTTGAGCATTATATATAGGCTTCAAGAGGATTAAGGCGGTTAATGACGTCGTTAGCCCTTAAAATGTGCTCGATTAGTGGATAACGAAGGGTTAAAACCTTTGTAATCATGGGAGAGTTCGTGGTATTATAAGGGTTGGGCCTGAAAAGTGGCATCGGGTCTCGACGAGGTGCCACCTGGACGATTGTCTCCCGGACGTCGCAACACCCTTGGCGGAGCATATTACGTCGTCCGAGGGTGATGCTGAGGTCTCCGAGGTCGGATTGTGTAATCCGACCTCCAAGACCTGAGGTCGGACAGCTGGTCCGATCTCTCCTGTTGCGGGTGACGTGCTCGGGTTAATATTTCGATTTACAATCGAGTGTGGGGTTATCTTAATAGTGTAATCTGAACTAAAACGGGTCCAAATTGAGTGTATATCCATCGGTATGCAAAAAAATAATCGTTGTTTACAATTAAAACCTCGCTTGTATAATTAGTTTAGTGGTTTTATTAGATATATTCTTTTTTGTTGTCTTTGGGCTCACATGTCTTAGTTTATACCATTATTATTAGGAAAATGATCTACATTCTAAGAATGGTCTTTCTATCATGCTCCAAGAGTACCATACTTTTGATATATATATTTTTTGTACTTTTATATTGCCATAAAAGGTGAACCCTAGAGATAAATTGATAGTATGATGCAATTATTAGGTTTGGTTAATAAAATTCTTATATATTTTTTTTCATACTTTTAAAGTTTTACATATGTTACAATTAAGTTCACCCTATTAATAAAGAAAAACTAACAACATGGTGCTCTTAGAGTATAGTAGAAATACTCTGAAGAGAATGCTCATACTGAGACATTCTGAATGTCTGGGTTTGAAAATTGCTCCGAATTACATTTCATGCCCCTGACAGTGAACTATTATAACACTAAACTTAAGTATCAATCTTATATGAGCCATGTTACAAATTTTTAAGATCCGCTACTGTATATATACTAAATTTAACTTATATTAATCCACGTAGCGGTCGTAGAAAATAAGATGTGCGTCTTTACCAACTATCCCATAACACTCTTATACTTCAACATCCTTCCAGCATTCTCAGCCTTGACCAATCAAGGGTTAAACAAAATGGGCATTAAACTCTTTTTTAGTAGAAGTTAACAATTTTTCATTTAAAGTGGCATCACCAGGAATCGATCCCGTGAGCTCTGATACCATGTAGAAAATAAGACGTGCACCTTAATCAACTGTCCTATAAGTCTAAACTTATGGGGAAATGATGCAGCGTGATGGGGATAGTTGGGACAAAAACTCGTTGATTCGAAAGGGAATGCCGAGAATTTGTTGGATAGAGGCGTAAGAATTCGTTGATTCCGCAGAATACCAAAGAATTGACGCAGGGTAGAGGGAAACCTCAGTTTTTTTTCATATATCAATAAACTGAATGTAAAGAAGGTTAACATAGCTTAAATACTGAAAAGAAAAACCCTAATTCTAGGTAAAAAACCGAAACTTACTAACATGCCCTAACAAAAACCGATAAATTACAAAAAGACCCGAGGAAATATAAAACTGCAATTTCGAAACCCTAAACAAAGGAATTTGGCCGAAAACCATCTGACACAATAGTTTACTATGCGTCTTGCTCAGATCGCCGTTTCCACTTGAAAACCTATATTCGCATAATAAAATCCGACACGTCAAGATCTCTCAAATCAGAAAGACAACATCACATTCTTATACTTCAACCATAGTTAGATCTTGGTTATGATCAAGTTTGACCGGAATTACTTGAGTTGTATAGTTTCAAACTATGAGTTAGAACAATGAGTGGGTCGTGGAAACTAAAAAAAGTGACTCGCTAGCTAGCTCAGCTCTGTCTAATGGATTCTCCAATTATTCATTGTGCGAAGATGGAATGTTATTATTATGCAGATATATAAAAAGTGAGTGGAGAGTGCGGCATGCAGTAAGTAGCTTTGCAGATTTCGAACCCTTTTTAAAGTTAATAGTTCTCACAAGGAATATAGTCCTTCATTCATAATGCTCCTCTAAATAAAAACAGCCAATAGTGAATTTAAATATTCGCATTCAATTTAAAATTTGAATACATTTTGTATCAGCTCTTAGAATAATCTCGGCTCGCTTCAGGTCAAACCATATGAAGGAAAATATTAGTTATGAAAAAATTTTCATTTCCAAAATTCAAATTGGCGATCACTAGTTAATGAACGAAACGTTGAACTACTTCGTCATTTTATGATTTTATCAATGTGTCGTTTAAACTTCTATGATTTGTTGTTGGTTAAATTTTGTTATTGTAGAATAGCATAATAATTGAATTCGGATTAGATGCGCATGCAAACTAATATATGCATAGTGAATGTACCATTAGTTAATACATATTATGTATAAATAGTACGGCCCATTCATATATATATTCACGAGGCGTTGTATGTGTCAATTTTTATAATAATCTCCATTCCTAAAGAGTTAGGATGTAATGAATAGCTAATCATGGATTTTTTATTTTCAAAATTCGAATCAGAGAACTTTTCAACAGTTACAGCTCATTCATTTATTTAGTCTTGAATTTTGGAAGCTTAGCAAAAAAAGATAATGGAAGAAGGTTTGAGAATTGGTGAATATTTTGGTACATTATTTATGGTCAAAATAGGTCCACTGAATCGCGCACTGATCTTGATGTGATGGAAACCACAGTGAGAGTACGTACAAAATTAGCTTCTTTTTATAAGACAGCATGAAAGAATTTGTAGCACTATGAATCCATTCCACCACCACATATATACGTAACGTGACACCCCATAATTGATCCTTTTTTTTGGCGGGAAAAAGGAATCACAGGTGTATATAACTATATATGCATTATGCTGGCTGGTTTTATATATATCAACACATAGTAGTGGAGGAGGGTACGCTAACTTTTGACTATGTACTTATTATGTCACGGCTTGTGTTACTTAATATTATACCTGATAGGAAAATTTTAATATCGATAGATTGAAATTACATTTTAATTAGGTTGATTATGGCATTTAGAGAACTTGCATCTTTAAAAATTCTTGTGAGAAGTGAAGTTACGATGGTAATAGTTAATAAAGTGATGCAGCGTGATGGGTTAGGAAACGCAGAAATTCGTTGATCTCAAGAATACCGAAAATCTGATGGATAGATGCGCAAGAACTCGTTGATTCAGAAGAATGCCGAGGAATTGACGCATGGTAGAGGAAAACCTCAGTTTTTTTCATTAATCAATAAACTGAATGTAAATGACGGCTAACAGAGTTTAAATAGAGAAATCTAAAATCCTAACCCTAATACAAAATCTGAAATTAACAATAAAGTACTAAACAAAGCTGGCAAATTATAAAAAAGACCGAAAGAAACATAAAACTGCAAATTTGACCCTCTAAACGAAGGAATTTGGCCTAAAACTATCAAACCCCATAATTTACTATGGGTCTTGCTCATATCGTCGTTTCCACTCGAAAACCTATATTCATACGGCAAAATCCGACTTCAACCACATCATTCTCTCCGGGGAAGAGAAGATTCACCCTCAAATCTTGCGCAATGAAGGTCAATAATAAGAAGCAGGAAGAAGAACACACTCAGCAACAATATCATAATTTTTTTTTCACCCGAAGCAGTGTTCGAGTGTGGTCTTTGTGCCGACGTTGGGGTCGATTTGGCTTGCGGCTTGTACTCGAAAGCTGAGGTCAAGAGGCCTTCGAATTTGCTCATGCTGGTCGGGGAAATGATGAATCCAAGATCATGGAAGGTGGAGTGATGGTCGATCATCGCCGTGACGTCATCATCGTCGGCGTACTTATCATAAATTGGATTATCAAGAACGGTAGCAGTTCTGGTAAGATCCGGTGCTAGCCAATCAAGGAACGACATCGTGCAGGATCTTTGGCGCTGATACCAATATGATGCAGAGTGATGGGTTATGAAACGCAGAAATTCGTTGATTTCAAGAATACCAAAAATCTGATGGATAGAGGCGCAAGAACTCGTTGATTCAGAAGAATGCCGAGAAATTGACGCAGAGTAGAGGAAAACCTCACTTTTTTTCATTAATCAATAAACTGAATGTAAATGACGGCAAATAGAATTTAAATAGAGAAATCTAAAACCCTAACCCTAATACAAAATCCGAAATTAACAATAAAGTACCAAACAAAGCCGACAAATTATAAAAAGACCGAAAGAAACATAAAACTGCAAATTTGACCCTCTAAACGAAAAAAATTTGGCCTAAAACCGTCAAACCACATAGTATACTATGGGTCTTGCTCAGATCGCTGTTTCCACTCGAAAACCTATATTCATACCAAAATCCGACTTCAACCACATCATTCTCTCCGGGGAAGAGAAGATTCGCCCTCGAATCCTGCGCAAGGAAAGCCAATAATAGGAAGCAGGAAGAATAACACACTCAACAACAATATCATAAATTTTTTCACCCGAAGCGGCGTTTGAGTGTGGTCTTTGTGCCGACGTTGGGGTCGATTTGGCTTGTACCCGAAAGCGGAGGTCAAGAGGCCTTCGAATTTGCTCCTGGCGGTCGGGGAAAAGATGAATCCAGGATCATGAAAGGTGGAGTGATGGTCGATCATCGCTGTGACGTCGTCATCGTCGGCGTAATCATCATAAATTGGATTATCAAGAACGGTAGCAGTTCTGGTAAGATCCGGTGCAAGCCAATCAAGGAACGACATCGTGCAGGATCTTCGGCTCTGATACCAATCTGATGCAACGTGATGGGTTAGGAAACGCAGAAACTCGTTGATTTCAAGAATACCGAAAATCTGATGGATAGAGGCGCAAGAACTCGTTAATTCAGAAGAATGTCGAGGAATTGACGCAGGGTAGAAGAAAACCTCAGTTTTTTTCATTAATCAATAAACTGAATGTAAATGAAGGCTAACAAAGTTTAAATAGAGAAATCTAAAACCCTAACCCTAATACAAAATCCGAAATTAACAATAAAGTACCAAACAAAGCCGACAAATTATAAAAATACCGAAAGAAACATAAAACTGCAAATTTGACCATCTAAACGAAAGAATTTGGCCTAAAATCGTCAAACCTCATAGTTTTACTATGGGTATTGCTCAGATCGCCGTTTACACTCGAAAACCTATATCATACGGCAAAATCCGACTTCAACCACATCATTCTCTCCGGGGAAGAGAATATTCGCCCTCGAATCTTGCGCAAGGAATGTCAATAATAGGAAGCAGGAATAAGAACACACTCAGCAACAATATCATAAATTTTTCCACCCGAAGCGGCGTTCGAGTGTGGTCTTTGTGCCGACGTTGGGGTTGATTTGGCTTGCGGCTTGTACCCGAAAGCGGAGGTCAAGAGGCCTTCGAATTTGCTCCTGGCGGTCGGGGAAATGATGAATCCAGGATCATGGAAGGTGGAGTGATGATCGATCATCGCTGTGATGTCATCATCGTCGGCTTACTCATCATAAATTGGATTATCAAGAACGGTAGCAGTTCTGGTAAGATCCGGTGCTAGCCTATCAAGGAACGACATCGTGTAGGATCTTCGGCTCTGATACCAATATGATGCAACGTGACTGATGGGTTAGGAAACGCAGAAATTCGTTGATTTCAAGAAAACCGAAAATCTGATGGATAGAGGCGCAAGAACTCGTTGATTCAGAAGAATGCCGAGGAACTGACGCAGGGTAGAGGAAAACCTCAGTTTTTTTCATTAATCAAAAAACTGAATGTAAATGACGGCTAACAGAGTTTAAATAGAGAAATCTAAAACCCTAACCCTAATACAAAATCCGAAATTAACAATAAAGTACCAAACAAAGCCAGCAAATTATAAAAAAGACCGAAAGAAATATAAAACTGCAAATTTGACCCTCAAAAAGAAGGAATTTGGCCTAAAACCGCAAACCCCATAGAAACTATAGGTCTTGCTCAGATCGCCGTTTCCACTCGAAAACCTATATTCATACGGCAAAATCCAGCACTTCAACCACATCATAAAGTTTGTAGCTAGAGGTGCCCTTTGTATTTATATATATATATTAGTGTATATTAACACTATAAAAGTTGACATAGTGAGTAAAAGAATAAGAAATGTATATAATATTAGTTAGCTTAGTTTGAGTACTCGGATAAATTGTTAGATAAATTTTATTTTGAATAATTTGCCAGTTTGGGTTTCGTTTTATAATGTTGTTAATTCAGATACTAGCTAATAATTTGTTCATAAGTGAAATATGAGTTATTAATTTGTTTACGAAGTGATACTCAAATTACCAAATTGCTCGAAAAGAAACTTCAGCTAACAATTTGGTAATTAAGTAATGAGCTAGGTAGAAGATGAAGAAGCTGTAAAGAGTCTTTCTCAGTTACTTTAGTAAAACTGTTGAACTCTTCGATTAGTTATTATGTTCACAGAGAGAGTTAAAGGGTAAGAGCAAATGCATGAAAATGTAGTTTTTTTAAACACCTGGTGGAATAAAAGATGATCTTTCAGTGTCATTGAGTTCATTTATTTATTTGTTCTTAGACTGTCATCCATATTCAGTCGTCTTTTCATTAGAAAATAATAACTAAATAAAATATGCCTCAAATATAATCCATCTGTGTGATATATACTTCCACCTAGTTTCCCTTACAAGAAATGACAAATCCAATTTCCTGATTACCCTGCAAAATATAATTGTTACTTATTTGGCCCAAAAAAAAATTGTTACTTATTTAAAAGCACATACATTAGTAAGTTTTAGATATATAAAGTTTCTTGTTATGTCCATACAAAATGGGTCACGTCTAAATTGTCGTTGTAATTGACTTGAAATGCCATAATCATCTCATATTTTAGATAGACTAAAAAATCTCATGAAAAATGAGGACGAGAAAAGCTATGTAGTGTGGAAGTGTGGAACAATATATATAAAGTCACGAAATGATCGCCACTCTAGATCGTAGTTTGTGGGGAGAGAATATTTTTCAATCCACACAATGATGGCTATTGTCCCACAATTATATTCTCTTTTTTTTCTCCTGTAATGTTTCGAAATATATTAGAAACACAGTATTTGAGTATTCATAATATATTTGTTTCACTATTAGATTATGTCTATTTTTAGTTGGTTATTTCCTAAAAATTAAAATACTAATTATTTTTGTTTTTTTAGAATTTGGCAAGTTTGAATCTAAAAAATCTATTTATATTATATACATGGATATATTTATATATTAAGCACCACCTGAACAAATCACTTTCCCATAAGAATTTCTTAGAAAGGCTTCTCCAAGCATTAAAGGGGTATAGAAAATGGTAAAGCCACTAGGAGGTGAAAAGGTACAACCTTTTTGCTGTTAATATGAAAAGTAAATCATATTTTTACTAAAAACCGATGACATTTCCTCCATCTTTTCCATTTTACCTACCTAACCGACATGTTTGTCCAAGTGATCAGGGTCACTTGATAAAAATGGCATGACATTAATATTTAATTAATTGAAGATCTGAGTTGTAGTTTAATAATGATTTGTGAAATAGTTATATGTACATATATTCATTTTTAATTATTATATATGATAATAATGATGACCGATTAATTAACCTAATCATCCTATAATTCCAATCATGATGTATATCATACTGTGTATGTATAATAATTATATATTTTTAATATTTACAATTGTTACGAAAGTATAGAGCTAATGGAAGAGAGAATTTAGAGATGATCTTATTATCACACATAGGAGCCCTTATATAGGGATAACATAGACTTGGGGAGGAAGTAAATTTAATACTAGGAAAGTCTAAATAAGGAAGATGGTATATACACGTAATATTGAACATCCACTAAATATATTCACAACACTCCCCCTTGGATGTTCATAAGGGAATTGTGCCTCGTTAAAACCTTACTAGAAAAAAAACCCATTGGGATAAAAATCTAGTGAAGGAAAAAGAGTACACAATTATGGATCCCTTTTGTAAGCTGCCTCGTTAAAAACCTTACCAGGAAAACCCGATGGGACAAAACCTTGGTTAAGGGAAAAAGAGTGCAGCGGTGTAGATTCTCCCCCTGATGTTGACATATCGTAATTTCATTAAGTCGACGCAATCCAATCATGTTCGCCAATATTCCAGATGTCGCAGTCGATAAAGCCTCCTTGAAAAGATCCGCTAGATAGTCATATGAACAAATTCGTTGGATGAAGAATAACTTGAGACGAATGTGTTTTGTATGTCTCCTTTGATATAACAATCTTCAACTCGAGCTATATGACCTGCATTATCTTCATATATATATATATATACACAATATAATGCTACATTTGAAAATTGTGCACTTCCATGTTATAACTTACATTTGTGTAGCAAATTAATTTAGGTCTTGATTCATCATGATATTAAACTCATGGAATTCTTACAATCATTAAGGTACTCAATAAATGTGTTTATCTATGCAAAATAGCTTCAAGACATTTTTTTTTTATAGGACAAGATTATTTTCAATCTCTTAAGTACTCGATCTTCAGGCCGAGCCAAACCTTTGTCCTTTCAATATATTTTGTCTGAATTTAACATCATAAATAAATTGATTGTATTTATAAACTCTTCACGAGTTTCAATATCTTTAAATTCTCCCCCTCACGCGATGCCCCTTTCGGCTATAGCGTGATCAATTCAACTTATCAAAATATCAGTTTTCTTGATTCGCATAATATCATCTGATATATCTTAGCTCAAATGAGCTATACATTGTGGAGAATATAACATAATTTGCCTGTATTATTTTAAATGGTACAATATCTTTATTATCCAACATTCTTGGAAAAATTTCATGCTAGCATTTTCAATCATTCTAGGATTTTCACTTTAATTTTGCTATCAAATTAGCCACCCAAAAAGGGTATAAATAATTCATATGTGGGACGCATTCAAAACTTTTTATGTACTGCCAACGTAATAATATATTTGAAGGTGATTTTTCCACTAAATGATCCATATAATAAATGCCAGGATTTTGCATATAACATTTGTACCACAGGTTGTGCGTATATATCTTACGACACAATTTATTTATGCGGGAAATAATTTGTATCCACTGGCTTCCACCTTATGCATTTTTCATGTTAATACTTGCGTCTTTTCAAACTTTGGCCAATCATAATATTTATTTAACATATTGAGCTCAAGATCCTCGACTCCTCGTCTTGTTTTATGATTTCACTCATGAATAATATTCAAAACTGTTGTCGACAACTTTATATTTTACGGTTCCATCACTTCCCGTTAATGACATAACTCATTGAGATCTCTTTATTGTAATTACTTTCAGGTACCTGAACCACTTATGGGGTTTCATATTTAGTTATGTCTCTGTTCCTTTTTTGGGAAATCGCCTCCGTAATAAGACCATATTTATCTTGCTCCATTCTTTTATTAAAAAAAATTCTTTGGAACCAATATCGCACGCTTCAGACGAGAGTTATTTTTCATTATAACTTGTCCAATCAGGACATTTCAAAATTGGAGCATTTGCAGCTGATACTTACTTGACTTATGATTTTCTGGGTCTCATAAAGTCACTAATTAATAGGCAGTATCTTAAAATGTTTATCTCTTTGAACTTCAGGTTCATATTCTCATTGTGCGAGGATCTAAATGAGATAATAATAATTTTTATCAGTCAATCTCTTTTCTGCCAGCTGCTTCTTTTCTCCCCCTAATGTTGGGAAAATTTGTTCATCAATAATAATCAGCAACTCTTGCTTTAATATATATCAGTCATTATTCCCAAATAATTGATTTAGACAACATATTTTTCCCAACATTCTAGACCCATATTTGTGCGTTTACGGTGGAGCAGTTCAAATATATATCGCACATCATAAAATTCAAATATGGGAAATTTGTCTATTGACCAAAAGTTGGTTGTAATGGGAGAACTGTGATTTAACATTTGTTTGGTGCGCAATTATATTGCTGCTTTCATAATAGCAAGCATTTGTACACAATTCGCTCTCATTGATAGCATGTTAACTATATAACCGGAGGTTCGTTGTAACATTCATGCTAAACTGCAAATATTGACAAAGAATTATCTAATTCTTATAATAATTATCAACTTCCAATATCATCATCATTCTTTATTGCATAATCTGGAAATTTTGCTATTGCAAATTCTTGATAATTAAATGCACATGCGACCATATTGTAGATGCGTCTTTTAAAATAATATCGTGGTCCACATGGCAGGTGAACGTGCCCATATTCACCTTTTATTATTTCCATAAATTATGAAAATTTATCCAGAACTTAGTTGATGATGATCACATAATGAATTTTCCTGAGAGCAAATATCATAATGATTTATGGAGAATCTTCAGATTCTTCCAAATAATGTGTTGCGCATCTTAAGTGATCCGGAATGGTCTGTAACCGGTCACGCCAAATATTGTATTATATGGGTAAAACTTCTGGTTTACCTCAATGCATCAGTAAACTTCAGGTTTAACTGATATGTATATCTTTCGTATTTCCGTAGGAGATATGTCATGTATCTCTTGTAACATAATCCGCATATTGTTATTTTATTCATCGTCATCATAATGATGATTGCGGAGTAATCAATTCTTTATAATAATGTATATGTAAGATATAAATAACAATAATAAAAAATATAAAGAAATAAATAAATAACTTCGTATAAATGCTCAATTTCATGATTTTCGGGATCATTTATAGCTCAATATATTAGGATCCTTATTTGTAACTCAAAATCTTTAATGATCTTTTGTTTATATCGCAAAATCTCTTAGGATATTCAGATCTCATTTTCATGATCCCAGGTCATTCATAAAAACAATTCAGGATCTTCAGGATCTCTGTTCATAATTTAAGATTTTCAGGGATCTTCAATCTCGTTAATTCATAGTCCCATATATTTAGGATCTTTAGGATCCTTTATTCATTTCCAGATCTTCTAGGATCTTCATGATCATTTATTCATAACTCACGATCTCTTAGAATCTTCAGGATTCTTTATGTATAACTCATGTTTTACATGATTCACTTTTCATACTTGAAGATCTATACTTCATTAAATTATTATAGGATCTTCTGGATCCTAAATGTAGTAATTCTTGAGTTTTTGAATAACTATTGATCTTATGGATCATTTTATAATAAAATGCAATAAACATAAGAATATATGTATTTAATAAATATAATGCAGTGCAAGAAATAAAAATATAAATATAAAGGTAATGCAATAAAAAAAAATAACAGTATATGTAAATAAAGTGCAAAAAAAGTAAATATAAAAATTAAGGGAACTATAAATTCATAATTATTGATCTTCAAGATCGTAATATCGGATCTTCAGGATTCGAAATTCATAAAGAATGCATTTTTCATAGTCATAATATCTCATAATTAATCATAATATATGCAAAGGTTTTTATAAATTATAACATATTTGTATTTATACTCTTAAAATGTCATTATAAATTATATCACTCACTTCAGGGAGTGGATGCTTTCATCGCTATAATCATAATCTACAACACTCGCTTCAGGGAGTGGAGTGTATCCTCGTTATAATCATAACTTGTGACGCTTACTTCAAGGAGCGTAATATTTGCCTCTACACTCGCTTCAGGGAGTGGAGCAATATCAATATATATAACTTTATGTATGAAATAATTTTTCACATTTATGTGTATTCAATATATAAATACTACCAAAATAAATAAAAAAATTACCGACGTGATCGGTGTGATGTTCATCCTCTTGTCGACAACGTGATGTCGTATACAGTAAATTCATCATATTGCTGACAAGTAAACATAATATTAGTTAGAATACAAAATAAAAAAAAATATAGGTAGAACCTAATATCAGTTAAAAAAAATAAAATTATAATCTTCCCTCTTATAATATGTTTGATGGTGATGGCCATATTTTTGATGATGATGTCGTTGTCCTGAGGGTAAACATAAAGATGATCCCTCAAATAATATTTCCCGGACCCCTCAATTCTTCACGGACCACGGAGCGGCGCAAATTTGGATATTAATCGGAAAGCAGCGACTATTGGTGAAAGCAAGTGCTCCAGATAATTAGGGTTGCTTAGGTATAATATAGAGGACATCGGCAGCAATGTAATTAAGGAGTAGCTAATAAAAAGTGTGAGGCAAATCGTGCTGATAACGTGTTACGAAAGTATAGAGCTAATGGAAGAGAGAATTTAGAGATGATCTTATTATCACACATAGGAGCCCTTATATAGGGATTACATAGACTTGGGTAGGAAGTAAATTTAATACTATGAAAGTCTAAATAAGGAAGATGGTATATACACGTAATATTGAACATCCACTAAATATATTCACAACAACAATATTATTATTATGAGTTTGTCTTGCCGTCCCAATGTCTTTGCATTGCTTCTGTGAGGCGGCCGTGGATTTGATATAGAAACTACATGCATATGCGTGCTCTAAATTAAATTAATTAACAAAATGATAAAACAAAATACATATGTATCGTTCTATTTATAGTACATACTAAGTACAACATGCGCGGTCGATATATATAGTAAAGTGTATTTATTTAATATTTATAATTAATTTTACAATTAAGGAAGTGTTAGGAATATTAATTAATTAATTAGGAGGAAAATAGAGGGTGGGGTTCCCCAAGACATGTGCAAATGATGGTATTGTGTAATTATAATGATGGATTTCCACCGTTTTCCTCCACTGTGTGGGACCCTATACTTTCAACTTTCACTCTCCTCCTCCAACTCCTATCATGAGATCTACAACTACCTCATCATTTTAATTTCTCTCTTTCAGTCCTTTCAATTCAAATTCCCTCTTTATCTTTGACCGACAAAACTCCTTTTTCTTCGTCTTCATCATTTCTATGTTCTTTGTTGATGAGATGATATTCGAATATTTGTTCTTTCAATCCAAGGGTGGTTGAGGTAATGAATTATTAATCTGAGATCGATTTATAAAGAAAATAAAAATATTAGTAATATTGAAAATTCTTCGTAAATGTCGTGTTTAAAAATTCCTTAGTCCATTAAAATTTTGAGGTAAATCTCTTATAATTTTTTTTTACGCTTATTAAATTGTGCCTTTTAAAAGATAATAATTTTCATTTCATTAAAAATTAAAATTATTTTGCAAATCCTTATAAAACTTAAGGGACTTATCTCTTGAAAAATTTCATCCCCTAATTATTGATTTTCTTGTAATGTAAAATACTGTATTGGTGAAAGAAATTTTAATAATGTATATATGGGTAAGATCTTTTAAATAATATTATCAATAACGTCATTAAATATTAAATTTCTGATTGCATAAATTCCAAAAAAAAAAAATCATGTAAAATTCATGAACACAAGTATATTAAATATATAGGCGGGGAAGTAATAATTATTCAGTGAATTACTATTCTTATAATTGTAAAACATTAAAATTATGAAAATAAGAAAAATATCAAAATCATCTAATTATCTAGGTTTCCAAGTCTATTCTTATATTACTTCGCTACAAATTTATTGAAAAATATTCAAATTATCGAGTAAAACGCAAATTTTAACAATCATCCATCTACCATGCCATGTATTTGACAATGCACTTGCCGAACACTGATTATGTAACATTTAAGCACCGGCTATATATGCACTACCACCTAATACATTTTTTCTTCATAAAACACTATACTTAGTCTAATTGCTAGCTGTAAGCCTGTAATATAAATAAAGTATATATATTACCACCATATCCAATGGGTTTGTGTTTAGTTGAAATTAAGGTTGATTATCCCGACAAGATTATTCCATCATTCCTAGTGAGTCTCTACTCTTGAAGAGACTTACTTTTGCTTAATTTCCAACATCAGGATAATTTGTGTCTAAGTTATGGACTTTCATTATACATCTGTAATTAAGAACCATTAATTCAAAAAGGATGACCACATGATATAATATGCATGAAATCTTTGACTCCATAAATATATGTTTTTATGTGTGTATGCACATTATAGTTCATAGACAACTGAGCACTTCCAATTTTTTTTTTTTTTATAGCTTACTAGCTAGTAATGTTGGCACTTATTGTCTAATTATCCTCCATTCATATAATTAAATCCACTAAGTTGAACATAAAAGTGTGTTTATTAAGTATAATTAATTATATAAAAGTAAATTTAGTTACTTTCTTCCGAAACAAATTAGCTATGGGTAATTAAAAAAAAAAATAGCTATGGGTTAATTTAGTTACTTTAAATAATATCAAGATAGATGCGTCATGATTATTTTCAGAGGTCTTAACTATTAGTTTCTGACTTTTAGGAGTCTAGATTTTTTTTTTTTTTTTTTTTTTTTTTTTTTTATAAAAAAATAAAAATAAATAGAAGTTATAAGTTTTAAAAATGTTACTTATCAGTAAATATAACTTGATTCATCCAATTATGAGTTCAAATTAACCCGAGCTTGTTCCAAATATGTTCACATAAACTAGGAGACAATTTATATTAAGAGCACGGATAGGGCGATCAGGGCCGGCCCAATAGTAAGGTCACTAAAGCAAGGTTTTATGCCTCAATTTTTAGGAGGCCTCATATGTAGTAGTGGTCTTTTATATTTTTTTATTTGGAGTTTAATGTCTTATATAATTAAATTCATAATAATGAAAACTAGCTGAATTGAAAGCTCGAAAAACAATTTTTTAATAAAAAGTTTACGTTTAATCGTCAAAATAATATTTGGGAAAAAAAATACTTCTAACAAAAAGGTCACAAATTAAAATGTGGCTTATAAGGCCTCAAATTCTCTTGGGCCAGCCTAGGGCAACCTTTCAGCTCGATCAATTGAGTTATTACCGGTTTAGAGTTTTGACCGGTTATGATGAAGTCCCTAACTAAGTGAATCGAATATTATCTGATAGGTAACTAGTAAGTAACACTTTATGAATTTGAGACTGCTATAAAATGAAATATAAAAAAGTCCGAACTCTTAAAAGTTAAGACTAATAGTTGAACCTCCTAAATGTAATTTCCATAAATATATTGTTTAATTAAGAGTGAACTTGTTCGTGATTGAAGGAAGGTAAAGAAGTTTGATATGATAGAGCCAACAACAATAAAGAGAGAATGGAGATTAGGAAATTAATTTATGTTAGATTTGGTCAACATTTGGTATCATTGTCTCACCGATCTGGCGCCAAGGGAATGACATGTGTCATGGGTGGCTAAAATCCACAATCCCAAATATAATCTTCCTTGTATTTCATGCCCCCCCTTTTCCTTGTTTTTCACAAAGTATCGATACTTGGTTGAATTTTATGTATGGCTGTCGCTAAATATTCTAAATAAAGCAACAAATAAAAAATAATATACAAATTGTACATCCCAATTAAGAACATACAAAATAAAGTGAACAATTGTTAGGAAATCGATTTGCTCTTCTAGTGGTAGTTATGTTACCATCGTGAAATTTCAATTTCAAAAGCTCTCTTTTATTTAAAATTTTTTTTTATGTAAAGTTAATTCTTATAATAACAGTAAAAAATTAATTATATGACGGACTATTTTGCAATAAATAAATTAATATATTTAAGACGATTGAGGGAAAATAACATAGTGATATATCTATTTTTTTAATACTGTATACATAAATACATAGATTTGTATCTTGTTATTTGTTGATATCATTCTTAATTAATACATATAATAATTAAATGAATAAATAAATAAATAATGTATGCAATATGTCCTCTAATAAGCCCTCACTCATGCAACCATTCGTTTCATTTCAAAGTGGGAATGATTATATATATTTCATGTGGGGAACTCTTATTTTATCTACAAATAATTTATATATATATATATGATTGGTATAATTAATAATTCGAATCTGAGATCCACGCCCACACGAGGACCGTACCATAAAATTATTATTCCACTGACCATGGGATGGATATAATCCAACCCTTAGATCCCCATGGCCAGTCTGTCCATGCAGGAACAAAGGTTAATTTCACATATATTCTTTTGTAATTATTGTATATTTGAATATTTCTTTAACTACATGATTACCTTCGCTTAGTGTAATTATTATTAAGCAAATATAGTAAGAGAAAACAATGCAAAAGCTAAACCCTTGTAGCTACTTTAAAACCCAAAGTAATTATGAAGATACCCATTAATTTATAATATTATGATGATATCCTGATCAGTTTTAGTTACATGTCATATATACTCTATAACTTAAATAATTATAGAAAATCGACCCTCTTAATTTCTTCTGAAGCTAAACATGCCTAATGCACCAAAAAGAAACATGATTTTTAGCATGTCATTAAATTACATGATCTCATATACATACACAAGGAATAAATAAGTATAATTAATGGGTGGGTGGTGTACCCGTGCAAATTTAAATAAATTAAAATGAAAAGTGAATCTTGTATTCAACTGTTTAGGAAATTGGAGCTACAGTTCCCAAAGAAAAAGGAAGTCTCAGGACATGGCATTCATCCAGATTATTATTGCTATTTATTTATTTTTTCCTTTTTGTCAAAATTAATAATCAGTTTCTGAATTCTGACACTATATTTATATTTTATTGAATATCATTGATTCATATGTTTAGAATATATATATATATAGTAGTTGAACTAAATTTCTATCATGCACCACTACTCATTCGAATATATATGCGGCAAAAACAACTGTTATAAGAAAATGGACATGAAGGAATATTATAATTAATTAATATTAGATGATCATTATATTAAAATTATTAATTACCAGCTGGATGGGGGATTCATAAGGTTACAAAATGGATTACAATTCATAATATCCGTGCGTATCTTGAAAAAGAAAAGAGGTGTTTTGCATTTTGAAGAGGAAATAGGGATTGGAGGAAATAATATATCACTTTTCATTAATTCTTCCTATATAAACTCCACTTTATCATGAAAGCAAGAGGAAAAAGTTTAGAGAGAGCACCGAAAAGCAACAACACCTTATCATGAAAGCAAGCAAAACACCACCCATTAATATTAATTTGACGTACCAACCAAAATTTACACCCGTAATTACCTTCTCTAATTATATCATCATCCATCCTTAATTAATTCTCTCTTGTACGTTTGGGTTCCACACATGATTTGAGTTTGAGTACCAACCAAAATTACCCATTATTGTTATGTTTCTTTGTTGATGGCAAGAAAATATATAATGTTTATTTGTTAAGCTCTTGACTAATAGTTACATATAACATGGTTGGTAATTGTGAATCTTCTCTTATAATAACATTAAAATAAGTGCCAGTATAATTTCAAACATATATATGACCTCGACAAGAGTTTTTCTCGCACCACTATAATGTCCTGCTTGTTGAATTGTTACCTCAGCTAGATATTGAGCTTACAAAATTAACATTTCTCAAGGAAAAGCTAATGTTTATACATTTTCGCTATACACTGTCAATTTAACCCAATTCAACCGTGGTAATTTACTAACATTTAATTCTTCTTATTTATAATATCAATACACTGAGTAATTATCCATCCCTCATTTATATTCATGAAATATTATTAACATGCAAATGGATAAAACTAGAAAACGGAGCTCCTAGCCTGAACTCCGTTTTCTAGTTTTATCCATTTTCTTAGTTTAGGACCAGTTTTTCACCCGAGTGAGAGAAACTAGTCCTAAACTAAGACCGGCCCAACACTGAAAAATGCAATCCTCCTTATTTCGATATCAAAGTGGTGTAAGTTTCAAACAAAAGATTTTGTAAGTAATAAAGTTTTTTTATGGAAGTATATAGGAAGTCAGACATATGCAGTGTCACTTAAAAGTATATGACTGGTTTTCAAATGGCTTGGTTATTTATCGATTAAGATGTTGTAGGTCATTCATAACCTTGTTGGTATGGGAGCTAATTCGACTCTCTTGATAATAGCTAGGGCGGTTGAAAATCAGTCAAGCTCCTCTTAGAAGCAAGACTTTATAACCACGTGACTAATTCAGGATTTAGAGTAAGTATTTGTTTTCCATGTGCGCGGTACAAATTGGACTATTGAGAACAACCTTAAACAAAATAGACACGATTGATCGAACCTTAGAATGGTTAGATGTTGCACAGCCAAATTTCACATAAATTGTTAAAACTTTAAGTCAGTGACATGTGATATTTAGAGCTCAAGTTATTATATATATATAAAGTAGAAAAAAATGAGTGTTTAAATTGAATTTGTTAGTTGATGATCTAGTAGTAGCTGTAGGATGAAGTATCAATTGTTTCCATTCGATCCTGCTTTTATAAAGGAAGGAGGGAAAATCTTCAAGTCAACCTCACCTCATCATTTGGTCTTGGGGGGTGATTCTGCTTAACACCCAACAACACCCACTTTTCTTTCTTTCTTTTCCTTTTTTATTTACTTTTTAACTTTAAAAACAACTTTTTTCCCTCCCATTCACTCATTTATTTCATTCATACTCAGTTGAGTGCGTGTGTATATAATTACCATACCCTATCTTTCCATTTTCCCACCCATGGGAAGCAAAGCAGCTTCAGCTAATTCAGCAGCCATGAAGGTCCATCAATTTGCACGTGCACTCTGGGCACCCTCCGACCACCACGATCCACCGTCTCTTTCTCTGGGTTGCAAACGCTTCCGCCCACTAGCACCCAAGCTCTCCTCCACCACCACCACCACCACAACCACCGCCTCTACCTTCGATCTCAAAAGCTTCATACGAAGTGACGGTGGAATTCTGCAGAATAAGCTCGCAACTTCTGATCAAGATGTCAAGACAGATTCTCCTCCGGTAATATATATCACCTAATCACTACCTCACTAATTATATATATATATACATCCAAAACCCTAGTTTTAATATAATATATTTAGATTCCATAGATATGATTGAGAGAATTCTACAAGTTCAAGTATAATTATTAATTTATAATGCGCACACATGCGTAAGAAAGACTTGTTTCCAATAAATAAAAGCCAGTTGAACATCTTTTGCCCTACTTACATATCTTACTCTTTGATTTATTACATAAAACTTTATGCAAAATAATTTTTTTTACAAGTGTTATTTTTTTTTAACCTATTAAACATGGTGTGTACGGTTAGGCAAAGTGAACCATATATGACAAATTGACTCATTTTAGCCATTTAAGGTTCACCGTGCCCAATCATTAACTAATCACAACAAGAATTGATAATTTGTGACTAATTTTTTAAGGGAAGCAGTCTCTTACAAATTATAAAAAAATTCAAGGGATTTATTTGTTTAGTAGAATATGGAGCATGTTAGGGAAGTAAGGCATGGGATTTACGTCATAAGTTAATAGGTTGCAAGTCTTTCATACTTATATACTACACCAGCTTCCTATGTTGATTATTCCTATATCCGATCAATGTGGGACATGTACTATATACACACTATCTACTTTTTGTATACTATAACAATAATATTGTTGCTTTTATGGATTCTACCTAAAATTATTGATATATATGTAGCTAGGCTAGGTATTTGTTTCACATTATGATACCTAATATGTATAAAGTGATTAACGCACTACTTAACTTAAACAATATTAGGCATTGGTGGAGTCGACCCATCCCGGAGGGACCCGGTGGAACCCGACCCAGGAGCAGATCGGGATCCTAGAGATGTTGTATCGGGGCGGCATGCGCACGCCTAACGCGCAACAAATCGAGCAGATTACGTCGCAGCTTAAGAAGTACGGGAAGATCGAGGGCAAGAACGTCTTTTACTGGTTCCAGAATCACAAGGCCCGTGAGAGGCAAAAGCAAAAGCGTATCGGGTTGACTACTCATACCCCACGACCAACTACTACGACTACTATAACTGCCCCGTCCTCGGTTATCACTACCATAAGCCTCAACTCTAGTGCCACCATTGTAAGTGATGATCAACCTTCTTTACTATGTCACTTAATTAAAAAAAAAAAAGTTAAGAAAAAAAATTGTGATTTATCAATTGTCCTATAAGTTCGAACTTATGAGTGCACTCATATACTACATATTAACATCATCCTGGCCACCTCGGCCTTACATTTTCTTTTAAAACAGCGTCACCAAGAATAGAACATGTGCACTCTAATACCATATTAAGAAGAAAAAAAATGTGTACTTTAAACAAGTGATCAAGAAGTGTGAACTTATGGGTGAATGCATCTGGCGCACTATTATACTACATATTAAAATTATCAGGGTTGTTCAGACACAGATTGTATTTGTGTCAATAACAAAATTTCTATAAAGTTGTATCCTTACAGAACGCTTATACATGTCGTGTTAGAAATTGCAGACCTTAAAACTAACATGTTAATATTTGATGTTTCTATGTTTAGGATGAGGGAGAGATCATTGGTAGAGGTGAAGACAGTCCGAATAAGAGAAAGTGTCGAAGCTGGGCATTCGAGTTTCTCGAAGAAGAAAGCAAATGCTATCGAGATGATAGAACCCTAGAGCTCTTCCCATTGCACCCGGAAGGTAGATGAAGGGGTTCGTTGAATCGGTCGATATTCGAAAATCATTTCTAATTATTCTTCTACCCCAAAGCGACTTCTTTTATATATATATATATCGTACTAGGGTTAGCCGACGAAGCGAATGTGGGTTAGTCATGGTGAAGTCACCCGATGTATGGGTCCGGACCCATAGATCTGATGGTTTCACATAGATGATTCCTGCTTGGATGTGGTCATTTAAGTTTGTTTTTTTTTCGTTGCATTTTCGTACTATTTTCTACTACTGGATCTGGATGGATGCCTCAACTCAATGTATGGCTATCTGACTTATGAATAATCACCAAAAGAAGGGTTCTGTCGCGTCACTCGCTTTATTCTCCATTAATTGATGTGTCGGGTCGGGTGATATAATAATGTGTTGCATAAATCAAAGCTTTTAGGTTAAAAGGAAAGGAAAAAAGAGACGCCACTGAAAAGTCCACGCACCCTATTATTGGGCGCCAAATTCTAAACGGTTACACACATTCACAATGCTCATCCCACCCCACCCATATGTTCAAAATAATTAATGTATATAGACAGTGCTAATGTAGTAGAAAAAGGAAGGGTAATATAGTATAGTAATTCGACGTTTTTTTCTTAATTAGAGATTTTAGTATCAAACTCTATCAGTGTTTAGCCAAGATAAAAATATTCATAATCAACATTTACTTTTTTTACAAGTTGATCTAATACAGTGTTTTTTTACAAGTTGATCTAATACAGTGACGGCTCCACCTTAGTGAAATGGAGACAATATGTCCCCATTTATTTGTGATTTTTTTATTATATTTATATATATATATATATATAATCAAATTAAACCAGCATAATAATTCCTAACTTTATTAATAGCCTAAAAACAAAACTAATACTTATACAAAACAATTATCTTATAAATAGGTATTTATTACTAAAATTAAAATATAAGAAGCATAATAAGGAGAAAGAGAGCGATGCCACAAGTGAAAAGAAAAATAGTCCAATTCGCTAAAAAAAAACAAAAATTTAATAAATTTGACAAGTAAAAATTGATCAAACTTGCTAAATTTTATCGTGATAAGTTTAGTAACATTGATATATCAGCTGATATGGAGGTTCAACTTGAAAAGTTTGTTTGGTGTAATGAGAAGATATGAGAGTTCACACGGATAAATGAGTTATGATAAATTTTGGTAAAACTTGTTCAGACAATGAAGCATATCACAGTTGATAAAACGTTTGTGTTACTTAACCTAACTTTGACACTTCTGATAGAGACAGCAACTATTGTTTGGTGACTTTTGTAGACACGGATATACCTTCAGAAGTTACTAATGATATTATACTGAACCGTTTCTAAGGGAAACCTCGTAAAAAAATATAAATAATAGTATTTGGTTTTATTTTATTGTCTAAATGCATTACAATTTAATATATAGTATATTATGAGTTTATAAAAGTTTCGATCTTTTTTAGTGGCAACAAAGAAATTTATATACTTTTTTTTATTCTCAAAATTGTCCCCCAATGTTATTCCTGCACCCGCCACTGATCTAATATAAGAGGGGATTATTTTAGGATTTGGCACTTTGAACTTGAACATAATGCGTAGGAAAAAAAAACATTCTAGAAGAAATAGGAGATAGGATTGCTTGAAAACTATTTTGAACATGAACAATCATCATTTATTAATATATGTTTAGTTCTCTGATGTTACTTAGATCAATGGTTGTTGCTATAGTAATTTGACTGTCATAACAGACACTAATTATAAGGGAATAAGATATATTATAGATAAATATATCTTATTATATTTAGATAAATATATGTAGATTAGGAATAGATATATTCTTAGTATATTATCAGATTATGTTTCTTATTATATTGCTATAGATATAGTCTTGTATCTATATATATATAGGTACATGTACTCAACCTAAATAACATCAATAATACAATTCTCATTCTTCTATACTAATAACTCTAGCATTATCCTCACAAATAAATTTCTCACAAACAACTAAATTTCTTGTAGTAATTTCTCAAAAACTTTTTAAAAATAACAAAAAAACAATTATTTTTAATATCATAATTAGAATATTTAACCCACTCAATAAAAGACGTGAGTCTCATATAAAATACAAAGTTGTAAAAAATTACAGGTTAGAACAATGGAATTAACCCACTAATTTTTTTTAACTGGTTATATAACAAAATCTAGTGGCGGCGAGTCTAATATTCAATATAATTTCTCAGGGTTCCACATATTACCACACCAGCTAGCTAGCAGATCAACCAACATTTCAACCAAAAAGGAAAAAGAGTGCATGCTTTTCCATTCATTCAACAGTTTGCTTCGGGGGCCACATATATACATGACTCCCCGACGTACATATATTTTGAAATTCGAGGGAGGGAAGAAATAAAAAGATGGACCATACACTTTTCAAATTATTATATATATAATATAACCATACTCATAAATATGCATGCGCGTGTTAAGTAACATGAAAAAATTGTTCGTGCAAATAACTATGTGAGATAAATATGTCGGTGTATCAAACTATATAAAAGGCATTTTTATTACTACTGGGAAAGGGCATTTTTTAAAACTAAAAACAAGCAAGGGCTATTTTCAATATGATTTTTGGAATTCGAGCATTTTGATGGAAAATTCGACTATTTACGCACCCTTTATATATCGAGTTTACCATCTATTTACTTTTTGGAAATTTTGGTTGTTAATATTAGAATGCAAATAGTTCCCAAGTTTCATAAAGAAAAAAAAAAACTAGTGAAACAAAAAATGTAAAACTTCTAAAAGGTGAAAAAAAATGATGAATCAACATGTTGTGAAATATATATAAGGAAACTCTATTTTATTTTATAGACCACTAATTATTTTTCATAAACCACAATTCTTAAAGTTTATCAATTTACTTTTTAAGTAGAATTAGTTTTTTATTCTAAAAAATAACAAAAAAAAAAAAAGATAAACTTGTTAAAAAAATGAAAAAAAAAAAGAATGTCACATTTTATTTAATACAAAAAAAAATATGATATCTTTTAAAAAATTAATACAATGAAATCCCTAAATATTAATATTTTTCTTTAAGAAAAATATAATTTTTCTTTATATTTTTCATTTTAATTTTTTTGCACAAAATTATTCTAATTTTTTATTGCTTTTTTATGTGCAGTTTGTAAAAAATAAAGTTGAAATAAGTTTGCATAGTTTTCCAACAGAGAGAACTTCCATGATAATAACCATCTCAGTTATTTTTGCACATTAGTTGTGCTTGCCTAAAGAATGCGTTGAATGTGCTGTCCAAAATAGAATGGGTGAAAAGCCCATCTATAAGCGGGCGGCCTTTTGGGCTGAGATTTCAGTAATAATATGGGCTTTTAGTCTCCATCAATCCCAACTCCTAAACCCAAATGGATTCTGTTGGTGTTCCCTTCTTTTTCCGTTTCCGTAATATTGAAATAACGTTGAAGTTAGATGATTCTGAATTTGGTGGCCACTCCCCTACAATAATATATGGATACTAATAAAAATTAATTAATACTATTATGGTATTGCCGGAATTGTTCGAGGGTATTGACTAATTCCACAAAATGGAATAATTGAATTTGTCTAATTATTTTCTATATATATATATGTGTCTAATTGAATTGGTTAATGTATCATCTCTATTCTCGTTAGTAAATAGTTAGGTTCCTTCAATACTACCAACGCATCATAGGTATATATATATATGATTGCTTCCGCAATTTCGGGCCGGTTTCGTTAAAGTTAAAGCTCTTCCAACTGACGCGTCCACAGTGAGATTCGACCCCGGACCACCTCTGTGAACGCAACTCGCTTTACTAGTTGGTCCAAGTCCAACCAACCTTGAGTCACGCGATGAATATATGATCTGCTAGCTAGTAATGAGGGCCAGCGATAATTAGGTTATATACTAGTTGTTTCGCGCGTGCGTTGCACGCGTATGTTAAATTTCATTCTAAAATAACTCTTTAATTACATTAATGTAGCACCCAGAATAAATCTCGTGATAAATTTGTTCCTATTGCATTTCTTTACCATTATTTTTTTTTCTTTCCAGTATGTACAATATTTGAAAGATCAAAGGACGAAGAAAAAAACATCATTCTCTATCATTACATACCTTGGTTGGCAAAAAGTTCCACAAATACAATATGATTTGAGACAACTCAATACAATTAAGATCTGGCTGGTTATCTAAAATGATAATTAAATACTGAAACTTCATAAATTCAAGAAGGTTCATCCATATAAAACAAAAAAACAAAAAAGTGGTGTAAGATATATATATCTTGTCCATCCATTTCTTTATCACCTTATTATTAAACTAGGTGCACAACCCGCGCAGAGCGCGGGTGAGTAAAAAGAAATGAATTTTTTTAAAAATTATACAAAAGATCATAACTTCTATAACTTTATATGGTAGAAAAATTATCTCATTAGAATCAAAATAGATTTATTCAAACAGTATATAAATATTACCAATAAATTAGAACGATTAATTTATTATTTATATAATTTTGACATATTAAGACATAAGTCTATAAATATTATTACTCTAAATTTGTGTACTTTATTATAAAATCAATAAAAATGGACAATAATCGTTTAATATAAACGTAATCTATATCTTGAAACGTATGTATAAATAAATAAAATAATATTGAAGTATAAATTTTAATTTTAAAATCCAAAATGTTAAACTATTTGTTCATCAAAATCAAATCAAATCAAACTATGGCCCACTTCAATTTCTATTATCAAATATGTAGCGATCCAAATATATTGTTTCAAAAACTCATTTACAGTCCAACCCCAACCTAAACCCATAGCCTTGTGTAACATTACTGACCAAGTCCATTTGTTTTCGCCTGCCGCTAGGGTATGAAGCTTCCAGAAAAAGCAAACTCTTCATCTTCCTTCGGCCGCAACATTCACTCGTCGCTTCGATTGTCTCTCTCCACCGATACGATTGTCTCTCTCCGTCGATTCGACCGCCACTCTACGACGACGTGGCCGCCTATCCGAACGATATTCTTGGTGGATCTGACCGCCACTCTCCGACGACGGGACGACCGATCGAACACCACTCTCCGACGACGCGACCGTCGATCGAATGCCACTCTTCGACCACGCGACCGCCGATCGAATGCCACTCTCCACTGATCTGACTTAACTACGTTGTTCAGTACTGGAAGACGTTGAGGTCTCGGACGTCACAGATCTGACCGCCGATAGTTAGATGTACAATGTCAAAATCGGATCTGAGGGGCCTCTAATTTCAGTCGAAAATGGATATGTAGATTACCCGCAGCTCAGGTGTCGATTTGACTGCCTCAATTTTTAGGTGGATCAAAACCCTAGTTTAAGTGTTCATTTTTTTTTCCATTAAATATGCCACTGTCGCTGCAATAATTTTCTTCTGTATATATAGATTTTGAAGCACCATGAAGATGACTATTAATGTTGAAGAGTATAGACAGTCACCTTTGAAGATTTAGAGGCTGAACCTTTCTTATTCTCATCGATTTTGATTAATGAAGAGTTGGTGTATAGATTAATTAGGTATTCTGATTAGAGTTAGTGTATATATTAATTGTAGGCGTTGAGAATCAATTGTAACTTAAGGAGAAATAATGCTGGTAGTGATAGTGATA
The DNA here is from genome assembly GCA_036873135.1 of Clarkia xantiana subsp. parviflora. NCBI lineage: Eukaryota > Viridiplantae > Streptophyta > Magnoliopsida > Myrtales > Onagraceae > Clarkia > Clarkia xantiana. Next base: position 7,201,372 of record JAPTYO010000010.1, on the reverse strand, counting down.
TGTGTCAAGCTACTGTTAAACTAAGAACAGCCACTTTAGACAACCCAATATAATATATATTGGGCCTGAGTTTATTCAACATGGTTTTAACTAAGAACTTCCACTTTAAACAACCCAATATATATATATATAGGGCCTGAGTTTTTTCAGCAAAGTGGCCCGAATGGAACATGTGAGGTGGCACTCAATGGATAGTTTAAAACACTGTTGTGGCATCACCAAGTTAAACCACTCTCTCACATGTTCCCTTATATATATATAGATAATCAAGCAGTTTTTACATAATTAACAAGTTATTAAAATACAACAAAGAGACAACCTTATTATCGAATTCAGCTTCTACTAACCATAGAAGCAGTTCACCGATGAGTATGCATCAGTTAGATTCCATTGTACTAAACACACATAAAATTTCTTCAAAGTTTGTTAAATTTATCAACGGGTGTCCCTATTAAAGCATCAGTCAACACTCTCAACATTGTGTTGATGTGTATTCTGGAAATCATTAGAAAGTGGTTAATGAGTTACCTGCAATGCCCATATACTTGGTAGCTCACCATTGAATCCTTTTGTTCTCAGATCCCACCGTATACTCGTAGATTCCCAAGGAATATGGAAGAACACTTATGCTTTTAGAATCTTTGCCCCAAAATCTATACATTTTCAAGGATGATCAATCCACATCACGAAAAAACACTTTGAGAAAATTAATAGAACCATGGGAAAACATGAAGACCGGTTTCTCACTCGCCCTTTGGAAAACTGGAAAACTAGTTCAGGAGATAATATCAAAAAATATAGTTGTGCAGGGACAGTTAAGATGATAAGGGCGGGTGTCCATTCCATCATTCAGCAAAATAATATGCTGAATATAAATCCAATAAACTTACGGTCAACTTCCAATGATAAGATATCTGCAATATACTAATGAAAGGAACTTATTATCATCTTCCAATGATGAGATTTGCACTTTAAAAGCACTATTCCCTACAAAACCAGCAATTTATTGATAAAGTTTAACTCACCTCACAGGCTATTTGTTTTTTAAGTTCTCCACAAACTCTCACGATTAGCTCCTCTAATCTTTCTAATTCACAAATTCCTTCAAGTTCTTGGAGCTTTCTGCAGTAAAAGAAATTCATGATCCTTAAATATTTGAGTTGGATGGAACTTTAAAAGCATTCATCTCCGGAAAATCAGCAGTTTCTTGCTAAATTTAATTTAACTCACCTCACGGGCTATCTGAATAACCTTATTAAGCAAGAAGGAAGGAGAATCATCTGCTTGACTCCATCAATATGTATCGCTTTATGGAAGCAACATATCGTCAATGAATCAACTTGGAATGCAATAGAGTGTATCTGTGCAAATAAACTGTAAATCTATCATAACAACGGAATCATATATTCATATCGCCAACTTAAAACATATAATTCTAGTATGGTTTAAACATTTATGTAATTTAAAAAAAAAAAAACTATAGTAAAATAGACGAATAATTATTGATTTAACACAGAAAAGCAACAGTGTCCACTTCCTTGGCAGCAGCCTGACTCTCTTCTTGCTACTAATGGCAAAGCCATAGTGCTGAATGTACCTTTTCTTAAAAGGAGCATCATACACTTGGAGAGTGACAGTCTAAACCAATTTCTGGATACGATTACGAAACAACTTAAATTTAAAAAAAATAATTTATTTTCACAGCTTAAAAAGGATGAATAACATCTAAATCTGGTTGGAACTTTAAAAGCATTATTCCCGGCAAAACCAACAGTTTGTTGCGAAATTTTAACTCACCTCACTGGATATTTTATTTTCAAGTTCTCATAAATATATTCTCACAATTAGCCCGTCTAATCTTTCTAATTCATCAAACCATTCAAGTTCATGGAGCTTTCTGCAGTAAAAGAAATTCAAGATCCCTTATTATTTAAGTTGAATGGAACTTTAAAAGCATTATTCTCTGGAAAACAAGCAGCGTCTTGCTAGATTTTGACTCACCTCACATGTTGTTTGCTCGACAGATTCTTTTAGGGGCATAACCAAATCTACATTGAATCTATCGGGCGCCCCCTACAAGAAGTCATCATCATCTTCTGCATTAGGACGAGGCTCTAGAAGAGGCAGAAGAACATCATAAATGATCTTAGAGATATTTGGTTAGTGCTGTAAACTCAAAAGCTGAAAACAGGTTTAACTCAATTCAGTATTCATTTGTGCTGTTAGGGCATTGTAAATGAAGGAAACAATATTACAGTCCGATTAATAGCATATTATCCTACAATAAATAGTGTAATCATTAATCAATAGCTTGATAAACTTAATTTTGGATAAAACCGTATCAATTGCTCCAATGCTCCATTGATTACACGGAGTAACAAATAATTACAATTTGATTCTTTCAACATTTCAGAATTAATCCACCATATAATTAACCAATTAACTACATATAAAAGATAATGCAACAAAGAAACATTGCAGACAGAAAATATTAATGTTAAAAGAATGAACAATATATATATATATATATATATATATATATATATATTTTAAAAAAAAAAGTATACTTGAGTACATGCAAGATGAAGAGAAATCAAACTGAATCAATCCTCAAAGAGAAATAGCCAACTAAAAGTTCAGATGGTTGGAACGTTCTTCTTCGCCACACCTGTAGAAATCAACTAAGAATCTAATTAGTATAAGAAATAAGATTAAACCCTAGAAATCGACTAAGAATTTGATTACTCTCCTAACACTTTGCTTTTGAGAGTGGAGTAATTAACGTGTTCCTGATTTGCAAATCGAAACAGGAATGAGAAATTAATTCAATTGCATTCACTGAATCAGAAATAAGATTAAACCCTAGAAATCGACTAAGAATTTGATTACTCTCCTAACGCTCGCTTTTGAGAGTGGAGAAATTAACGTGTTCCTGATTTGCAAATCGAAACTGGAAGGAGAAATTAATTCAATTGCATTCACTGAATCAACGAATTGAAACGAAAAGACTGTTGAAACGGGATACCAGTGGAAACCAGCGACGGGCGAGCGGATAACAGTGTCCGGCGATCGGATACCAGCGGATGGCGACCGGATACCAGTGGCGGGCGAGCGTATTCTAACGGCGGGTGATAGCAGATCAGCGTTTGTCGAATTTAAAAACTAAAGTATCCTTGTTAATGGGTCAATGTTTCTCAAGAAGCAGGCGAGAGGGACTCTAGCGGCGGGTGGTAGCAGATCGGGAGGCCACCAGCGGTTGGAAGCATATCGGCGGTCGTCTGAAATCTGCAGTAAATCGGTCGTCCATGTGGCTTCAAATTTGTTGCTAATTCTATTTGGAATGTAACCCCTCTAAACCAAGTGGAAATAGGAATGAAACGGTCGTCTGTTACCTTATGTATATATGGGCTGCCTGACCGGTTGTTAATACATGTATATTTAACCACCCGGTTTGGTTTAGAATTGGCACCCTTTAGATGTAAGGCACCCATTGGGGGTGAGGACACTTCACATTTTATATATTGGTAATGGTAATAGATGATTGAATGAATAATGGTCTACCATAATTATATCATATTTTACTTATACCATAATTATAATCATAATAATTATTAAAGTATATTTCTCAATACTATAATATTATTATGGGTTTTCATTACAATTAAAATCATTTACTAATATTTTCTTTTGATCGTATCTATAACCGATAACCATATCAATAAATAAATTCATAAAAATTACAACAATCTACTTTAAAATCCAACAAAGTAACAAAAATATCATAACTCAACATACAACAAATTCAATTAATTAAATAGAACTTTCTCAACTAGTGCAAAATTTGATAAGTTAGGGCGAGGCATAACAGAAATCGAAAATGAGAAAATTAAGATTAGAAAGTAAATACGTGAATATGAACAAACGGCGATGTTATATGGATTATTAAGATTGGATTTTAAAAGGTGTCGTGTAGGTGTATTATGCACGGAATATATATTATATTATATGTAATATTGATAGTTATAACCATGTATGAATCTAATACTTAACCGTAATATACCATAATAGCGCGGTTAACCATATAAGTAAATGATGTGAAAAATCATGATTATTTGATTTTCACCGCACCACGACGGCGTTACATAGATTACTCTTCGATGATTTCTAGGTAGGAAAACCTAATCAAATAATAAATGTATCAACACAAGCCCTTGAGTTCACATGGAGTGTTCCATCATTTTGACTCATTCACCCTTAAGTACCTAGCTAATAAGAGATCACAAATGTTAGTTACACCCCAAACAAATAAATGAAGGAATAAGACCCCTAAACTGGCAACAAGTTAATTATGGGATCCTTCTAAAATAACAAAAGGTCATATAACAAATAGAATCAAATATATAAGACCTAAACAAAAACACAATAAACACAAAACAAACCCAAACTTCCGACTTAAACTAATATAGTACTCAATACTTTTCCTCAAACTAAAATCCTTCAAAACATCAGAAAAGATGCCTCTTGCAACTCCTTCAACTCGATTCTTCTTCAAACTACTGCTTCCCTTCTAAAATGTTCCACAAGCCCATTATATTGCTCAGCCTCTCATGTTGTGCATCATGCAACACTTTAGTAAAAATATATCAGCAAACTAATTCTTAGTATTTAAATGTTGCACAACTTTAATAAGCGGTTAATATCTTACAAGATGACATGTTATCTTTATATACTTAGTTCTTTCATGAAATACATGATTCTTTACAATCTGAATAGATGTAGCACTATCACAATACAAAATAGAAGCGTCTCTCTGTTTAAATCTTATTGTAATACTTGATAAATAATTTTTCTATTAATGGATTCGCTTTCGATGTTTTAGTTAGTAGTAGTTTGTAAATACTTTTCAATAAATAGATTTACGAGTTTATTTTAATTTGATTTAAGCCGTTAAATTATGTTTTAAAAATATTTTTTTCTTCTCAAATTCAATTGATTCTCTATTCTAATCTAATGATTAATAAATTGGAATTGAAATAAATTCAATTTCATTTTAAACAAATCTAAAAGAAAAGGAAACTTAAAAAAGAAAATGAGGGGAAAACAAGGAAGGTGGCTAGCTACTGCCGTGGGAGAGGGGCTAATTAACATAGCTGGCTGCGGCTCTCTCTTGTTTCTTCTCCATCTCTTTCTTCACTTCCTTTTCACTCATCTACATTTCTTCACAAAGTATCCAAACACTCCCTAATATAATATACAACAAACAAACAAACAATAGCACATGAATCCAAAGGTTTAGACTTTATAGAGAGATGGAAAGAACTGGAAATCATGAGGGAAATGAAGGAGGAGACTTGAGCCACCTGCAAAACCATCCAGCAGAGCATGCCAAATATATATGAATGTATTTCTCATTTACAACCAAACCAATTTCTTCATTTTCATTAGTTTAATTAATTAATTAATAAGAAATCTCATGTTAGAGATCTGAATTATTCTATATGAATAAATAATAAATATATATAAATAATTATTTATTCTTACTAAAAAAAAACTTGCCGGCATTTAACAAAAAAATTTGCGTTTAAAGGGATTTTTAATTTTTTAAATCTTAGGTTCATCCTGCTACGCAATGTTTGAGTTATTCTGCTCACGATCCAGGGATTTTTTTTTTTTTTTTTCCGACCAGACTGAGTGAATAACCAGCGCATGCACTGACCCTGTTAACGTAGCCTCACCAACAACCTAATATAGACAAAAGGCTGGCTTGTTAATCTCATTCTATTCGTCTCCTTATATGTTTGAGGCTGTATGTAAGTATCAAGTCACCACGCCCCTAAATGATTTCGAATATGAAATTTCGAAATCAAACCACACGCGAATAGCTCTGTTAGTTATTATTAGACCACCGCTACTAATGATAAATGGATCTTTTAGTGAGTTTCTATAAACTATGAAGTTATATTTTTGGCAAATAATCTAGTCTTTTTTTGTTGGATTGCAAATTATCTGTGTTATGGATTTATGAGAGGTATGACCGGTTTTTCTACTATTTGGTATAGTTTTTTTTAGCTATTTGTAACACATACACATTAATGTATAACCTTAAGTATTAAGCAACTGAGAAGAGTATTTACTATCAGACTACTTCACAATCACTACAAATTAACCTTTTTATATTTATATATATAAATATAAATTTTGATGATTTGTACTGTTACAAATTTGAAGTCTTAATTAAGTTTTTATTAATATTTTAATCAGGTCACTGTGCCGTTAAAATGTATCAATCCTGAAATTTCAGAATAAAACCACATAGAAGTTAACTATTAGCTACTAGATTACCACTCCTGATCAATAATGTATTTTTTTTTTATTGAGAAGTCATATTTTTGGCAAAGAATCTAGCCTTTTTTTTTTGGATTGCAAATTATATGTGTTATGGATTCATAAGCTTTTTTGTCACAAAATTAAATAAATTTTATTAGTTTTTCTTTATAAGAGGTAAAAGAGCTATGACAGGTTTTTCTAGCATTTGGTATAATTTATTTTGGCTATATACAACACATACACATTAATGTACAACCTTAAGTAGTAAGTACTTGAGAGGAGTATTTACTAATCAGCTACTCCAAGATCACTATAAAATTAACATTTTTTATACATAAATTTTGATGATTGTACTTTTGTTACAAATTTAACGGTCTTGAGCGGGTAATTTTAATTTATTTACGATTCAACTGATATTTTACTGCTATATAAAAAGTCCACTTATGAGACACATCGTATTCATAAAAGCGTTTTATCAAGCAAATTATTTAGAATCAATTATGTGTTATGCAATTTATTATTTAGAAAACAGAAACTTGATCCTTAAATATCAACCATACTTTTATATAATTTATTTATATTCTTTAAATCTGCTGCATATAATATTTTCGTACACTTTTATAATACTTAAATTTAAAATCCCGTTAAATAACATTTGCTCTTTACTTATTTTATTTAAATATATTTTATTATAATAAACTATATGATTTGTTATTTAATAAAATTAATTTTGTGTTAAAAATAGAATACGTATTGAACTAAGTTTAAAAATGCACTATGTACGATAAATAAACCTCACTTCAAAAAAATACTATAAAACCATTATAATAACTTTGTTACATACACTTTTATAAAATACATCATCAATACACAAATTATATATAGGCTAAATAAAAGGATATGTTACCTTATTAGTTTTTTTTGGTAAATACCTTACTTATTAGTTACTGTCCTCTTTGAAACTCTCTGTTTTTATATGCCTCTACTAATCCTCATCTCATATTTTATACACACAAACGTTTCTCTCCTCTCTACACCTCTCTTTCTCTGTGCCTTCGGTAAGTGGGTCTGCCTTTCCTCTTCCCATCGCCTCCATCCCCTGGTTTTCTAATTTTTTTTTGAAGAAATCTAGCAGCAAGCAAGATCTAGACCCGTTAATGGCGACCTCCGACCTTCTAGATCGGTGTGTTTCTGTTCTCATCTCATCTTCAGAGGTAAATTCATAGCTTTATACCGACACTTTTCATATTCTTGATAATCGGTGATGATATTGCAGGAACATCATGCGTTTCTTGTTTCTTTCGCGGTCTTTGCATTTTTCCATGATTTCTGGTGTTGACCCAGACCATAAAAAATATGTTTTTTCTTCTTTGTTTGAGGATGCATGGTTTCTGTGCTTTTCTTCTTTTGATTAATTTTTTTTGCAAATGTAAATTGGAGATTTTTTTTGTAGCTGGTGTTGATGATAGATAATGGCTGTGTTGATATGAAATCATCCATTTTTTTTGCTTAATTTCTACTGCAAATAGGGTTTAACTGTATTTCTAGTGACGATTGAATTGCGCTTCTGTCAATTGAGAAAGAGTCCAGTGATAGATTTTGTATTTCTGTCAATTTTTCAAAGGAACAATGCTACAATGATGCTGCAGACTAATCTTCAAAGCTCTATACTTTGATGTGTAAAATCTTATACTCTTGAATCTTGATATAAGTGTGACCATAGTTTTGCTAATAGAGAAGATGAATGTTATATCTTGATGTTGATATGCGTCTCAGTAGCTGTTTCCTTCTTATGCCGCACTTCTGTTTTGCAGCATTAGTTGTCAAAGTTCGATTCTTTGGTTTAGTATCTTAGTTGTTTGTTATTGTATTGCCATGTTAACATACGTATTAATTCAAACTTTCTTACTGAAATCAATTTGATAGCTTTATGCAGATACATTTATCTTCGGCCTAGATTTGTGTATATTAGTTATTCAAAGAAAAAAAGGGGAGCTCTTTTCCTAGGAAATATTTTTCAAAATGATGAATGAAGTTGAACATTCATTTTTTTCTTGTTTCACTATGCAGATGACCTGTCGAGAATGTGGGCAAGATTAAACCGTACTCTTACTTAGCCTCGAAAGTGTAATTTTTCACTTTTTACGGGTGAAAGATTATTATCTGCCTCAATGCAAGGCCATAGAGCTACCATAACCTCCATCTCTGATCTTTTTGACCTTGATCATGGATCTTCATCAAGCAACACCTCAGTGGATCAACAATTTCTCTGGGATGACATTCAAGACCCTGAACAGACTCAAGTGCTTGAGAACCTTCCTTCTAGAACCTCTACGAACCCATTCAACCACGAGCAGCAGAATTTATTCGAAGATAGAGGATATGCACAAGTTAGTAGCATGTTTTCTTTGGATAATGTTCATGTTGACCCTCAATTAGGACAGGGTTCTAGCTCTAGATCTTTCCCAGTGAATCTCAATGATAGTCCGGTATTTATTGGCCAAGGAAGTGAAAGTTCTCCTCTTGTCGAGGTTCCAGAAATGTTCAGACCAGATGGCTCAGACTTTCAATCCACAAACTTCAGCGAAGGGAGCAGTAGTAGACCAAGTAGTTCAACAGAGGGAAGGCATTTACCTTGTAAAAGAAAGAGCTTTCATGTCGAAAACGGTGAAAGCAGCTCAGGTCCCAGTAATCCGGTTTTACCTGAAGTTACTGAACCAAGACTCACATTGGGTGCTTCCGGAAGAAATGAACGGTTGAGGCGAAATTTTCGCTTATTGATAAACTCTTTGGGGCAAAATGACCAAGATTCTCCTGCTCCATATTCTGATGCACAATCTAGTGTTCCATCTTCAGGTATTATTATGCCTGAGAATATAGACACTGTAGGAAATGATGCAGATTCCCTTCCACAGCCTCCTGCTATCCATATTCCTCCACCATTGCCGCCAAATGGGTTATCAGTTCGATGGAACAGAGGACGTAATTCTGCAATCTCTTCCTCTCGAGAAGGTGGCAGCACAAGCAACCCAAACCACCAAGCGAACATTTTGGAACATCCAATGTTTGTTTCTGGTAATGAATCAAGTGGTTTTGTACAAAACCCTGTGGTTGGTGGTGGAAGTGGAAGTGCACGGGCACCTGGGAATGTTCCAGGTGCTTCTAGAAGTGGGATCCCTTCAGACACCCACCAATCATCTTCTCAGAGCACTCGCCAAATGCAGTATCCTCGGAGGTTGTCGGAATATGTCAGAAGGTCGTTATCTTCTGTGGGGTCTGAACCTGTAACTATTGGGCACAATATAAACTTTGCAGCTCCTTCGGGTGCAGCTGCTGCTGCCCCACCAGAGGTTGCTGTTCCTTCTAGAAGTAGTGGTAGTCGTGGTCGTCATGCATTGCCCCTCAGATCAGCATATGCAGAGAGACAAGGTGATCATGCTGTAGGGCTTCCATACTCAATAAGGTCATTAACTGCTGCTAGTGAAGGGCGAAGAAGGCTTGTATCCGAGGTTTGAGATAAAAATACATTTTTACCTTTAAAGTTGTTTGCTTTTTGTTCCATTACAACGACCCAGTTGTTTAAGTTGCATCAGTTTGTCACTAAATGTATTATCGAGGTAAAATGCGTATTTCATCTACAATACTTTTGGAAAAGAAAATGCTTTTCTACAGTTTATGCATTTTATGCTCTTAACAAAATCTCGTGTTTCAGAAAAATTCTAGCTTTTTTATCCAACTATGAGTTTTTCATCATATTTTGTTATTTCTCTGGTGGCACTTGATATTCCTATTATTTCTGATGAACAGATACGGAGTGTCTTGGATATGATGCGTCGAGGAGAAGGCTTGCGTTTTGAGGTATGTGCTTTTAGTTTTAAGATTTCTTGAAAGTGAAGAGAACATTAAGCTCATCTCTGGTTTGCTGAAGCTGATATTAGTCTGTTTCTTATATGTATATTATGAATGATCTTGCATCTTCTTGAACTTGGGTCTTATGTTGTAGGATTTTATGATTCTCGATCAGTCGGTGTTCTTAGGTGTGGCTGACATGCATGATCGCCATAGGGATATGCGGCTAGATGTAGACAATATGTCTTACGAGGTAAAGTTCATATTCATTTCTAAAAGTTCTTTTTTTTTTTTGCTTTAGTTAAGAAAAGTAAAGCCAGAAACATGTTTCAAATCTTTGCAACCATGCAAATCACTTGTGTTATCTTGAGGAAAATACATTTGTTTGCGTGTTCTGCAAAATTGTCTTGTAATAATATCAGGAACTACTTGCTTTGGAAGAGCGGATTGGGAACGTTAACACAGGGTTGAATGAAGAAACTATACTGGCTCGAATGAAACAGCACAAGCGTGTGATTACAATTGATCATACTCATAATGAGACCGAACCTTGTTCTATTTGTCGGGTAAATCAAGAAATTTTTTCTTCATTATTCATTTCTTTGAGATAATTACTGTGATCATGCATCTGGGTAGTGGTTGAATTTACATGTTTGCTATTTCATCATAAAGGCCATCACTTGACTTGCATATCATAAATTTGCAGGAAGAATATAAAGATGGAGAAGATGTTGGAATCCTAGAATGTAGACATGATTTCCATAGAGATTGCATCAAGCAGTGGCTGATGCAGAAGAATATATGTCCCATTTGTAAGACAACTGGACTCAAGACATGAAATATGGTGGGACAAAGAGACTTGATCTTCATTGTCCACTGCCTTAGTAGATCAAATCAAGCTGCTGCTGAAAGAAATAGAGCTTTCATTTGTATTGTATTGTATTGGTGGTGGCATGCCTTTCTAAGGGTAGTATTGTTGTCCTCATAAATGGCCAAATTAAGACAATTTTTAGTTCTTGTTGTTTTGGATATTGGATTGGAAGTACCTCATTGGAATTCATTTGATGACTTCTGAGAATTGATGGATGCATTTTGATTATGCTGTAATTGCACATCATTTTCACCTATTTATGAAGTCATTGTCCTCTGAAGTCCTGAGTTTATAGGTTTGGGGATGGAGAAGTGTGAATGAACAATTTTGAGGATTAAATTTTGCCCGTCTCCCAAGTTTGAGAACCAAAATGGAATGTCCTTGATACACTTCCTTGCAGTCTACAAATTAAGGGGATTTTCTAAGGGTTAAGAATCTATGAAAGGTCTGAACTATCACCCATGTTAACGGGAGAAGTCTGAAATTTAAAAAGTTAATAACAGAGGTTTGAAATTTAAATTTTGTTGATTTGAGGTTTTCCGTCCATTTTTAGGGTTAAATTTAACAGAATTGTGTGGAATGACATTTTTGCCCCTTTAATATTTTGTTTTATTTAATATCTTATTTAAGGAAATGTGAAATGACAATTTTACCCCTAAAGTCAAACTAAAGCCACCCAACTCCGGCCACCGCCACCTGACTCCGGCCACCACCACCCGACTCCGGCGACCACCACTTCGACTCCGACGACCACCACCTCGGCTCCGGCGACCCGACTCCGGCCACCACCTCAGCAAAAAAGCTCCGATCAGGGCCAAAAAAGCTCCGATCGGGGCCAAAAAGCTCTGATCGGAGCCAAAAAAGCTCCGATCGGAGCTTTGTGGCTCTGGTCGGAGCCACAGAGCTCCAGATCGGAGCTCTGTGGCTCCGGCCGGGGCCACAGAGCTCCGATCTGGAGCTTTGTGGCCCCGTCTAGAGCCACAGGGCTCCAGATCGGAGTTCTGTGGCTCCGGTCGGGGCCAGAGAGCTCCGATCGGAGCTCAATCGGGGCCGGTGGCTCCGATCGGAGCCCAATCGGGGCCGGTGGCTCCGATTTTGGCCTAATCGGAGCCTTGGTGGTGGTCGCCGGAGTACGGTGGTGGTCGCCGGAGTACGATTGGTGGTCGCCGGAGTACTGTGGTGGCTTCAAGGGCATTTTGGTCTTTTCACTCCAAGCATGTGAGGGGCACACTTGATAGAAGGGCATTTTTGGAAATTTATTTTATTTCCGGTCACATGCCAAGCATGTGACCAACTTCCGTTAGTTTTAACGGAAAAAACTAACGGAGACTGCTGTTATCAACAAAACAGAAATTTCAGACCTCTGTTATTAACTTTTTAAATTTTTTACCTCTCCCGTTAACATGGGTGATAGTTCAGACCTTTCATAGGTTCTTAACCCATTTTCTAACCTGTCTCATTTATTAAGGTGGAAATAATTGTATTATTTAAGTAAACTTAAAAAACATGATTTATTTTAACTTATTTGCATTATAATATTAATAAGGGTTAATGGTCCTTTTGGTACCACATGTTTGCAAAAATTACACTGTTCATACCATTAGTATTTTTTTGTACCGAATTGGTACCATATGTTTCCAAACCTTACTGTTTTGGTATTTCAGTTACCATTCCGTCAAAAACGGCCGTTAAATGGCATGTGCCATGCACGTGAGCAGCCCAAAACTTTCAATTTTGTTACAATTTAGTCTATATAATGCATCCTTAACTTTTATTTTGTTCAATTTAGTCCTAAAATTTCAAAACCAAACAATTTTCTCAAATTGACCTAGCCGGACCTAGCCTAGGGCTAGGTCCGACCCTGGGTCAGGGTCGTCTGTGTCCGGTGACCCCGACCCAGGGTCAGACCTAGCCCATGGCTAGGTCAATTTGGGAAAATGGTTTGTTTTGAAATTTTAGGACTAAATTGAACAAAATAAAAGTTAGGGATGTATTAAATGGACTAAATTGAACAAAATAAAAGTTAGGGATGTATTAGATGGACTAAATTGTAACAAAATTGAAAGTTTTGGGCTGCTCACGTGCATGGCACATGCCATTTAACGGCCGTTTTTGACGGAATGGTAACGGAAGTACCAAAACAGTAAGGTTTGGAAACATATGATACAAATTCGGTACAAAAAAATACTAATGGTATGAACAGTGTAATTTGTGCAAACATGTGGTACCAAAAGGACCCTTAACCCTATTAATAATATCGATTTCCTTCTACTAGATTACATTTAGACCAATAGAAAAATATAAAAAAATAGTACCACAAGCATGATGTTTGTGAAACAGAATAGAAATGTCCAAATTAAGAGACAGACAACAATTCTTTTACAAATAAAAAAATGTAAATCTAAATAAAATGTTGTTAAGCATTGTTAGGTGAGTATAAATAATCGAATTGTGTAAAAAAAGAGTGAAGTAGCCACTTTCTAAATATTAAGGTGCAAAAAGTACTCTTCTCCTAAATATAACAATTATTGCTCTGAACAAAATGTTTGGCTTCGTCTCTAGTTATTAGTATGAAATAGCTACTACGGGGCTCGAAACAATATGATTATACTGATCAACCCATCGAATGAACCCATAAGTGACTCCTGAGAATTGCTCATCAACCTCAATCATCAACTCAAACCTCTGCCTCTGATTTTTCTGATCAAATGTCAGTGAAATCGGGTCGACCCGGATCTTCATCCCTTCTTGAACTTCAATAGATGCTCGATAAACGGCCGAATCAGGGCCGACATTCGTTACGACTCTGCTGAAGTTCTTCACTCTAATGTCGCCTGCATGAAACACTCCCATGAAGGATGGGTAGTTTAAGTCCCCATGCTTCTCGACGGTGCAGTTCCACGCAGATCGTCGAAGAACTGCAGTCATTTGCTTATCGGAGTAGCCGAGCCCGCATAAGAAATCGATGTAGTCTTGTGAGTCGAGATCGTACACTAGACCCGGGTCCATGGCTTTGTTCGGGTCGCCATGACCCGACCCGAAGTCGAGAGGCGTGGCAGCTTGTGGCTCCGGTTGCCCTAGAAGTGGGCTCCGGAACACCGTTCCGGTGTTGTCGTTGGTGTAAGCGGTGGTCATGATGGCCGATCGGATTTTCGCAGGGTTCCAGTCCGGGTGGACCGCTTTTAATAACGCGGCCACTCCGGCCACATGCGGTGCGGCCATCGACGTGCCTGAGTACAGAGCGTAGTCGCTCACCACGCTATATGACCCGACGTCCATGAACGGGTTCGGTGGGACCGCGGCCAAGATATCGACTCCGGGAGCAATGATATCAGGTTTCAGGATATTAGGGTTTATCGGATCGGGGCCCCTCGAGGTAAAGAATGCGATTTGAGGCGCTCGTGTGTTTTTTCCGACGTCGGTCAACACAAACCTCATCGTCACGGTTGCGTTGTGGGCTCTGTTCACGTATTGCTCTACTCCCGGCCTAGAAGATGTCGGGATAAGCACGCCCGGGATCGAGTAGTCTTCCGGGTCCATTATTAGAGAATCGCTAAGGAATATTCCGGCAAGGGCTCCGGAATTCTCGACAACCTCAAATTGACTATGTGGATCCACGTTTCCATCGCACAAGACAACCTTCCCGACAACCTCGTTCGGGTCCAAGTACTCGCAAGTCGCTTTAGTCGTGTTGTCTCCGCCGTGATATATCAATGTGTCGGCTATGTAGACGCTCCCGGGGAAGTACGAGGTTCCCTCTACGGTTAATCCGTTTCCGAAAGCGACAGTTGCGATGAACGACCTATCGATGGTCCCTGCTCCGACCGATATGATCCAAGGAGCGGCATTGTGGGTTGAGTTGTAGGACCCGTCGTTTCCGGTCGCACATACAACTGTGATTCCTTTCTCGATCGCAGATAATGAGGCGATGGCAATCACGTCGTCGAAGTAAGGAGTCTGGTCGAAGCCGAGTGATAGGGACATGATATCAACACCGTCTTCGATCGCCTTGTCCATTCCAGCAAGCACGTCGGTCGCTGCTGATTCTTCTGTGTCGCTTGCCCAGAGAACCTAAGAAAATGTTCCAATACATAAATCTTAGTAGTGACGTGAAAAAAAGTTAGGCATTTTTTTAAAAAAAATGTTAATAATAAGACGTGCGCTTTAACAAACTGTTTTATAAATTTAAACTTATGATTGAAGACATTCAAGCACACTCTTATACTATATCACATCCTCCGACCACCTCGGTATTGATCTTATTCTGGTCGAGTTTTCAACCCGGCCGGTCATTCAGCCGACCTCATTCGAGTCTAAACATAATAAGTCACCTCGATCGACTACCAGAAATAGAACTTGTGCGCTCTGATAACATGTTAATTAATAATAAGACAAACACCTTAACTAACTGTCTCATAGGTCCGAACTTACGAGTGAAGACCTTCAGCACATTTTTATACAATATCAACAAAAGTAAGTGTTATTGATCATGCAAAATGATCGATTAGAAGCTTAAACCCTAATCAAGTTGTGAAAGCACCTTATACATGGCAACATGAGCTGCCGGTGCAATTCCCCGAGCCGACCCACTAGCGTACCCAAAGTGGCTCGCCCCGAGCACAGCTGCCCCTGCAGCGGTCGAAGACGTGTGGGTCCCGTGCCCATACGAGTCTCGGGCCGAATCATACTCACCTTCCAAAATCTTCCCTCCTGCCGCAATAAGACCCTTCTTAAACGACCTCGCCCCGATCAATTTCCTATTATCAGGGAATAAATATATTAGAAAAATATAATACGTTAGGAAATAAATAATATAATATATTCGTAAAATATATTTTTCTAATATATTTATTTTTTAATACCTATTACACAAACGAGAACTAAACGCTTCCCCATTCTCACACTCGCCCTTCCACCTCAGCGGAACAGTTGGCATTCCCCTGTCGTTAAAGCTCGCGCTCTCCGGCCACACTCCAGTGTCGATAACCCCTATGATCACGTCTTTCCCGAACGATGATTTCGGCCATATCCCCGAGTTTCGGTTCAGGCCGAGGAACTTGCTACTGTGAGTGGTGTATAGTTTTCCGAAGGACTCTTTGTACGTAGCGACATGAGCCGAGAATGTCTCGATATGGTAAAGTTGAGATTTTGTGAGTTGGGCACTGAAACCATGCATGACATGGTTGTATGAATATAGTAGTTTGTTGGAGCCGCCGTAGGGTAGTGAGTCGAGTGTGGATCGGTGCCATAGCTCATGGGTCGGGAATGATTCGGGTTTCTTTGCATGGTCCATGTGGATTATGTAGGTTTGTAGTTCCGGTTCGGGTTCCGGTGCTACATTAGGTATTGCTAGGACTAGGAGTAGTGTCGATAAGAGAAGCCATATGAGAGGTTTTAGCGAACTAGCCATATTTTTACTACAAAGAGAGGAGTTGGTGTGGTTTTGATAGTCAGATGTTCTTATAAATATATAATTTACCACGTATATATTACGCATATTAGTGTATGAGCATATACATGCATGCTTTTTATTGTACGGATGTTCCAATGGCACATATCCAAAAATTATAAGATTTATTGTCTCCACATGGTGTGTAGGAATCGTAACTGCTAAATTTCCTCGTTCCAAACAAGAAAAAACCGGCCTGAAATTACAATACATAATTAAAAAATCAAGTTTGCCATTACGCAAGCTTCATTCAGAATATGAGTTGGAAAGTTGTCCGACGAAGCGCTAATCGTAGTGCAAATTGGGTTGCAATCCAATCCAGAAAGGAAATATGTGTCCGGCTAATTAGGTTGTCATACCCCATTCTCCTCTTTTATCAATATTGTTATTTGATTATAATTCGCGTTGAACTCTCAGGTTTTGCAATAATAAAATATCATTATTGGCAAAAAAAAAAAAAGTTTGTAACTGAATATAGTTTCCTTTTGTTATTTATTTATAATATTATTATTTTTTAAACAAAACTAACGATTTACATGATATTTACTTCTGATCTTTGTACAACTGTAACTGAGTAGTACTACAATTTATAAATCTTAAGCCGTAATTAAAAAAAAAATCAAGTTTTTAACTGAATATAATTTTTTTTAAACATTTTTTTTAAAAAAAATAAGGAATTACATGATATATCCGACAATGAGTCAGTCGAAATTTTTTAGGTACCGATATTACAGAGATTCAAACTTATGTGTCTGAATTTCAATTATGCTAACTTACTGGGTGAATATGAAAGATAAAAATAAAGAAGGGCCTCCTCTCATAATAGTGAAAAGATGAGACGCGTAATATCAACTTGTCTCCTTCGGCCACCACGCCTCGCCGAGCTCTGCATCGTCGACCGAAGCTTTTCCACCTACGTGCCTCTTCAATGGCGGTACCTCACCAACACTTTCAGCCACAATACCAGCTGCAAGAACAGCAGGATCAGCAACAATCCTTGCCATTCAGGTAAATTCTTCTAATTTAGCCAATCTGCTCCAATTTCGTCATCCGATATCGCCGTTAGGGTTCTTGAGTTACTTCGTAATCCAACTTGTTCTTTCGAATGTAACGTATCCTTCCGTTTCCAGGAATTTGTACACTATCGATGGTCGGATTTCCCCACAGGTTACGTACTACAATCTGCAGGATCAGTCCCAGAATCCTTCTTACGATACTCCCTGTAAATTCTCTAACTTTGATCATGCTTAATGTTCAGATGTTAGGGTTTTTAGAATTTTGGATTTTATGTTGCATGATTGAATCTTTAGGGTCTGAGATATGAATGCATTTTGAGCTTGTGTTATGGAAAATAGATGTTGGAATTGTTATTCTTAATTGCCAAACTATTGATTTGAGGTGCTGCATTTGTCTTAGTTGATGATTAGCAAACATCTGCTCAAGCCCATTAGAAATTGAAGAAATTCAGGATGGTTTAGAATTTAGATAATACATTTTTGTTACGTCTTATAACTTCTCATAGATTATTTTAATACTTTATAAACTTTGAGTTATAAAAGTATGGAAATGTGTGAGAGTAGTCTTGGTTTCACTATTGGTAGTTCAACCTATTGGTTGAGGAATCCGATTAACTGGAAACTTTCTGCATTTTCAGTACATGCTATCGGGTTTGCACCAAACACAGTCCCTGCTATGGACAGCAACAATGGTGGAGCTGATTTGCAGTTCAACTTTGGGCTTGAGCCACCAGGGAAAAGACTTAAAGAGCAAGAGTTTTTTGATAATGCTTCACAGATAACCTCCATTGACTTCCTGCAAGCGCGATCAGTTTCAACGGGCCTAGGCCTGTCCCTGGATAACACTCCTATGACATCTTCTGGTGATTCAACTTTGTTTTCACTCATTGCTGATGACATTGAACGAGAGCTGCACCAGCAAGATGAAGAGATCGATAGATTTCTTAAAGTTCAGGTTTGTCCCTAAAAAATTAGACTCTTCATACTCACGTGGCTTGATTTATGAACTTCGGGTGGTTGAAGCATATCCATGTTCTCACAATCTTACTTGATTACACATATGTGCATCTCTTATCTTTTTCCTAGTGCGGGCTGATTGATTTTCCTTTTTCTTTCTGTGTTCATATTGAAATCATGCTGAGATGGGTTTTAATTGCTGCAACCTTTTGATTTTGAAAGGAACAACTGGGCATTTTATCATAGAATGAAACTTAGATAAAAACTGAATCTTTTCCATTTCTGAAATAACTATTTCGCTCGATCACCTTTTCCCTGAAAACTTAACTTGTAGAATTGATTTCGATTTCGTGTTAATATTATTGATATAATGTGAGATTTTTTCAGGCTGAACAGCTTCAACAAGCTATCTTGGAGAAGGTCCACTCCAACCAACTCCAAACCATAGCACTTGTAGAAGACAAAGTCATCCGCAAACTCCATGAAAAGGAAGCAGAAGTGAAATCTATCAACCGAAAAAACAAGGAGCTCGAGGAACACGTGGAGCAGCTATCAACTCAAGCAAATGCATGGGAACAGCAAGCAAGATACAGTGAACAAATGATTTCTGCCCTCCAAAATAATCTCCAGCAGGTCTATGCTCAAACCAGAGACAGCAAAGAGGGTTGTGGTGACAGTGAGGTGGACGATACAGCATCTTGTCTCAACGCTCGTGGCTTAGATTTCCTCAAGTTGGGGAAGAACAGCAGTGGGACTAAACACAAACAGTTGATGTGCAAGGTATGTGGAGTGAATGAGGTATCCATGTTACTTTTGCCTTGTAGGCATCTTTGCCTCTGTAAGTTGTGTGAAGGTAAGATTAGCTCCTGCCCTCTGTGTCTGACCTCAAAGTATGTGGGGATGGAAGTCTACATGTCGTGAGATCAAATGTCGTTAAATAGATGCTAACTGTTGATGTCTTGTCTTCTTGGAGTCTGTTGTTTCTGTTCTTCTATACTGACTCAGTAATGTATGAACAGTAATAGTAGTAGAAGAATTGGAAGCGCTTATATGTTAATTAAATTATGTGGAGCTTGAAGCTACTTCTCTCTGGGCTTTTTTATATTTGGGCTGGGCTTGAATTCATTAGGTAAATGTCATGAGCACCTAAAGATGTCATTTATCATTTACGAATATGATGATTGATTATTATTTTAGATTTTTTAGGAGATGCATGATTTTTTTAATCTCCTCTCTAAACTGAATTTAAATGTTTAATACCTAATATTTGCTTATCTTTTACATGTTTATATTAGGGTTTGTTTATTGATGCAATCTAGTTTATTTTGTTGGCCAAATATGCAATATAGTAACAAAGTTATTTTATTGTTGCATTTTTTTACCTCAGTATAACTAAACCGAGTTACAAGATTGCAATAGTAAACAAAAATAAGATACTTCATATAAATAATAAAGATCTAAAAGATGTAATACTAAGTGAGTATTCAAATAGAGTTTCAGATATCAATTTATGAAAATGTAAAAATTTAGGTACCCAAAAGACTTTATACCTTTAGGATCATTATTAGATTTTGAAAGTAGCATCACGAGCCCACAAAACTAAAGTTTCCTCACTGAATTAGTCAGTGGACTATAGTAAGTAGTGAGCATTGATTTGGAAGTTATCTTCTCAAGTAAGATAGTAGAAGAAGGCTTGGGAAGCAAGACAAGATTTGAGAGATGTAATTAGAGGAAGAAATTAAAGTAAACAATCAAGGAAGGGTATTGGAAGAAAAAGAGGATGCTTTTTCTTGTCTTTTGTTGGATTGTATTGTGTGAGAGAAAATAGAGCAACTTTTGCTAATCATGCCTTACAAAGTGATGACAAAGAGGAAAGTAAATTATGATTACATACATACACATTATTTTCAATATCATTATTTCCACCTCCAATTCCACTTCTCCCCTCTCTTCCTTTGGTAAAATTATCTAATAACACTTTTTTAATCAGTAAATTGCAAATTCATGAAGTCATTGATTTTATAAACAGGATAGCATAAAATGTACTTAATTAAGTGGATGATGTAATCATAATTTACTATATATATTAGAAAAACATAATAAATTAGTAATACATTCATCCATTAAGTAGACTGCAGATTGAATCTCAATCATGACATGAAAACAGTTCATCTAAACTTTAAGTAGAATCCAATTGGCTCTCTTAGAAGTTAGAACTAAGAGTATTTACAAAATACATTGGCTCTTTTGAATTGGAGTCTGAAAAGCAGTGGTTGCCCAATTAAAGTTAACATCTTTACTGACAAATTTTCAGATTTATTTTTAGTTGAGTTTAATCATCAAAAGATGTACAAGAAAAAAAAGGCTCATTACACTTCTTATTATTCCCTTATATATAACCTATAAAGCTGTTCCTTTTACTAACTTTGATTTTAGTGGGGTTTCATCTTCTGATCCACCACTTTCATGCCTTCCTTCCACTTTGTTTCCATGGCTTCCGGAAATAATTTCATGTCTTAAACTAAAAATAAAAAAATTAAACTGTTGTAAACTAATTTTTAGAACATTACTTCTACCATTTAAACAAGACAGTATCTCCAGCAGAATTCGAATGTAGTTTATCTTTTTAAAATTGTATCAATTAGTTCAACTGCCGTAAATTTCAATATAATTGCACTTGTACGTTTTATAAATACTGGTGGTTGTTGGGTTTGCTATCATTAATTGGCCTCCTAAATACGTAATCTCACTCATGCATGCAACTGGTGCACGTTCAAAGCAAGATCCAATTCCAAAAAGTGAAGAGATTTACGTATCTTCTTTCTTTCATACAATGTTATAATATATTATACTGCTGCTTTTCTTCTTTCTCCAGTACCAACGTGATAATAATAATAATATATTGGTGGCCAGTCAAATTTTTTAGAATTGTCTAATCTGCTCTTCTTAGTTACCATGCATGATGAGCTCTATGAAATTCTTGACTACCTCACAGTATTTAAGTCCAAATAAGCATAATTTGAGTGGTAAGTACTTTACTTCAAAGTTTGAATATATATATAAGAATCCAAAAAAATATTTTTGATGAAATTACCTAACACTTCTTTTGTTACTGGCCAATAAAACATTTATTTCATTAAAATTAAATTCGAATATGTATTTTTTTCCTATCTTAATCTTATAATTGTACATGCATTCATGGTCATATATAATTATATATGATACTAATTACTACGTACAATGGAAAGTATATGAGTAAAAATGAAGAATATTAATTGTACGAAGCACATTATTATTCTCTGCAGAATTACAGGGGGGGATTATTCTCTCTTTATATGTTGTATGATTCGAGGAGATCGGGGAATGTAAATTTGGTGTGTATCGTCAGACAAAGCTTCCTACAGTGTAACAAATCACAGACAGACATATATACTTTATTTATGCTTGACATGACATGATTGAATGAATGAAGACCTTGTTTCTCTCTCTTTCTATCAGTGCAATTCTTAGGTGTCAATAATATTTTCATCATTATACAAATATGCAGAATTGAACAGAAAGATTCAATAATACGCTAACATAGGATATGCTCCGAATCAGTGAGACACAATAAGCTCATATATAGAATTAATGATTTATTGTATATCGTCAATGCATTTTCCCATATATATATATATATATAATAATGCATCCATATCGTGCTAGCTAAGCTAGCTAGTATGTTGACGCTGCCGCAGACACGAAGCCAGTATTTTTATTGAGGTGACAAAATTGAATTATGATGATCAAATAAGTAAATAAACAAAATGCACAGGGGCTAAACATAAGATTTTAAGAGGCAAATTGAGAATATTTATATTTTTACGGTTAAAAGTACATATCACTAAAAGTTGAGGGGTAAACCCATGATGTGACTTTGTCCATGGCTACGGTGCAAATGACAAACAATTCTTGTGTAGACCTTCATCTACATTATCTCAACGCTGATTTAGCAAAGAAGACACAAGAAAAACACTTTAAATTTGTGATTGATCGCTAGAGATGGCTTATAACTAATAGTTCATTATCAAAAGGACTTTTAGTATTCCGTAAAAGGAATTGATTGAAGAGTTAACGGTGAATCCGAGAATTCCTCTGAAAATTCCTTCAGATTTTGAAAAGGAATATTAAAACCTACTATTTTGAACTCGTGATCCATGCATGATATGAAACGAGTGAAAGTTATTGGTCGACGAATCTGCCTTCCTCTCGGTTGTTGAGTGAATACCGGAATCTTAACTACGGTTTATTTTGGTTGAATCTTTTAAGACCAAACCCGTTACCTGGTTTGAGTTTACAATTTGGTGTTTACATCAAGCCAACAAAATTAGAATAAATGTCCCCCACTCTTTTTGAGGTTTTTTTTAAAAAAAATTTAATGATGAATCCTAAAATGGTAGAAACTAAAGACACTTATCATTAGTGTATTGGCTTGATGAAAACACCAAATCTACACAAGATTTTTCTGGTAAATGACTTAAACGATGAGAATGGATTGAACTATCAACTTAGCTTCAATGGGTCATGCCCATTATTACTAATTTATGTATGAATGGTGCATGAATTGAATGTAGTAACTTCGGGCGGAGTCGGAAAATATAAGCTTTTTTTTTTATAAATTAAATTAAAAGGCACCCATTTAGGTTTTAGAGGATGGGCTAGCTCGGTATTAAAATCGAGACGGGTTTGTGCGGTTTTCAGTTTCTTGGTTTTTTATGGCTATCCTACTAGCTAGAGGTAATAAATGATTCATATGACTTACAAATGATTCATTACTTAATATTTAGATAAGAGCTCGGTTAGGGGTAGTATGCACGTTTTGGCACATTATAATGTATCTATATGGGACTTTTACTACATTTTTTAAAACCTCTTTATCTCCTCCTTTTTAACTTTGATGATCATGCAATGTATTAAAAGAAGAGAAGAGAAAAGAATGTGATGCGCATGTGAAGCCAACAGACTTTTACGACTAAATATTCTTACCAAAATAATCCCACGCCATTCAACTAAGATCCCACGATTATGGCTCAAAAACAAACCCTAATTTTTTTACCCCAAAAAAAATAAATCAAGATTATATCATTGATGAATCGCGTCACGTCACTATTTTCTACCAAGTCGTTTTCTGTTAATCTCGGTTAATAATTCCGACCAATGTGAACATGGCAAAACATTACACTAAAGATTAGTTTTTTTTTTTCATTCATCAATATTTATAAACATAATGTACAAATGAAGCTAACAACACTACATAGTATATACAACGAAGTGAGAAATTATTATATATATAGCTGAGTTAATAGGTGACTCTTGTGATTGGCTGAAGTGGTAATACATATATAGGAATAGGAGTCACCTATACAATAATTAATTCGTCCGTATACAATAATTTCTCCTATATATATATATATATATATGTTGAGATGATTAAATATAGGGTTTGTTCTTCCTTGCATATATATAGTAGAAGTTGAAATGGGTGTCGTCCTTTTAAGAAAGGTAGCAGGGAAAAGCAAGAAGAAAAAAAGAGATAATAAAAGTAGAAAGAGAGAGATAATGGTAGGAAAGACGTCTGTTGTTGTTCTCCCCTTTTAATGAAACCCTAAAGTGGCACTCTAAAATGAGCTTTTCTTTTTAATTTTGTTGATTGACAATCCATCACACACAATAAAGGAACAAACAAAGCCCATGCAACTCTTTCATTTCTATCTCCTTTTCCTTTCTTTTCAAATTATTATTATAAAACACAATATATATAGGACCCAGCTAATTTAATTAGTATCCACACTAATTATTGTCGATTTTTCGGTAGTTAGATCGGTAGATAAAAATTATTAAATTTTAAGGGAAAGAGGGAAACATTCAAATATATTATTAACAATTATAAAGACCTTGATGTGTTTGATTTAACGATAAATAAATCAATATTATTAGTGTCGACGCCATTTAAGCCAAACCTATATATATAATATTTGAATGTTTAGAAAATTCAGTGTCAATATTTATATATTATATACATATATATATTGAAGAAGCTATAATATTTTGCATCAAGGAGAAGAAGTGTAAAATCTTTTAACTAGGGTAAGATGTATATGTTTGAGATTAGGCTGAAAAAAAAAAGTGAAATTTTAGTTGTAAAGCAAGTTTCTTCCATTTTACAAAGGAAAAGGTCCTGTTTTATTTCAAGAAAATATTGAATATAGAGATCAAATATACCACCACTTTTAGTTAATTAATTAGCTAGCTAGTTACGATATATATATAATATAGGGTAGATATGGTATATTTCAATTGATAGATTCTTCTCGATCTAATCAACTTTCTATATTCTTGACTTAATCTCTGTCGGATTTAGCTACCTTTTTCACTGTATGTATAGAAAACTAGCTGTTGTTATTTTATCTCAGCGTGGGGTTCTATTATTAAATCTTAATTAAAGCTGGATTAGGACGTGTTTGGTTCGCCTTAATGGAACGGGAAAACCCCTTTAATTTGGAGATAAAAATAAATAAATTATGGAACGGGAAAAGGGATGGGACAAACAGATGTGGTAGTTTTAACGTGCTATACATAAATAAATAGGGAAAAGGGATGGGAAATTATATTACGAATTATGTGATCATTTTAATGTGCCGTTGTAATTTTAAAATGCTTTTAAATAGGGGAAATGAATGAGAGATACGGATGCTTGGCAAAAAAGAAGAGAGGTACGGATAAGTTTTTTTAACATGTAATAATTTCTCTTTTAAAGTGCTGTAAATAGCGGAAAATTCATGAGAAATTGAGAAATACTTTTTTTTTTCTTTCAACAAAATGAATTACGAAAAAAAAATGAGTTGGTAGTGGTGATGTAGGACTATCTCGGTACGTGGACAAAATATGACTTTGAATTTTAATTAGACCATAACGTCCTTTAAAGATTTCAGACATGAGATTTCAGAATCAAATTCCATGAGAATAAGTTATCTTAACCACTACATCACAATCGTCGATGTTAGAGAATAAGGATTAGAAATAAGATTACAGAAAATTTAAACTACCATTATTAGGGAGTTTTTTTGGGTAAATATTAATAGGAGACTTCTCATTCGGACGGGGCCATATACTTTTCTTGGGTGAGTTTTCAAAATAAACTAACTCACGAAATTAATTTTCAAACTATTTTTTTTCATAAATTAATTCAAAATTATGTTTTTTAACTTGCACCCTAAATAAAGTATACATCATGTTATAAATGAAGCTAAAGAAAAATATAATTAAAAAATATTGATATTTTGGAAAATTTAAGGAGAAATTATAATAAATATAAAACTATTTTTAAAAAATGGAAAATTGATGAAAATGCATATAAAATAAATAGACGGAAATTTTTGTAGATTTTAATTTAAAAATAACTTGAAATTATAATTAAAAAAGGTTTGAAACAAATATAGTATGATGTAATAATTCTTCATTTAAAAGTATGAAATAAATTAAGATATGATAGTTAAAATTCATTCTTAAATTTATCTTTTGATTTTCAATTCTGTTATGCTATTTTATTATTTATTTTTTATAATCACTAAATGATTTTATAAATTTTAGATGTTTTATTTGAAGTCGTGTACATTTTTATCTTTATATTTTCATATTGTATTCTAAAATATTTACAAGTATTTTATTTTCTTACATTTAATATGATCATTGTTTAATCAAGATTTATCTTTAACATATTTATTTCAAATATTTTTTCCCAATTAATTAATTTTACATTATATATTTTAAATCTAATAATTAATTTAAAAAAAAACTATATCTTTGTTGTATTATATAACATAATGTAAAGTTTTAGAGTGCAAAGTAAAAAATAAAAGTTGATTAAAAAAAACTAAAAGAATATATAGTTTGGAAATTAATTTCGAAAATAGTCTTATTTTAGAATTAATTTTGAAATTATCTTATTTTGGAATCTATCTATAGGAACAACTGAACACTACTAAAGATAGGGACATACTATTTGGGGGGTAGGTACTATGTGAAGTTACTTTATCACAATGATATTATATATATAGGGTTAATTAAAATAAAAACATAAATTTGAGTACATTACATGAAAACAACTTTACTTTAAAAAAAAAAAACTAACTAAACTTTCAATTGTGTAAGAAAGTATAAGTATGTTAATTTTTCTTTATAGAAGTCATAAAAAGCGCACAATAAACATTCATGCAATGTATTTTAACAAAAGTAGTGTTGATTTCCTATCTTGCATCACGTTTTAATGTAGTATGTCAGTGACACATTGAGAAAATTTGTAACGAAAGTTCACGTCTTATCTGAATGGACGAGTATTTTGGGCTGGGATTCATGGTATATTTTTATTCAAAAATAAATATAGAATCTTAATGCAAACAATCGAAAATGAGGTGGCAAAAATCCCTCATTACTATTTGTTCATGTGTTCTAAATTAAAAATCAATAGAGTTTCTATTTGTTGAAATTTCATTTTTTTTTTTTTTTTGTCGAGAAAAAAGTCAGTTGTTTTGTAATTAACCCTGAATATATACATAAACCCATGACAGTGATAACCGATAAATAGCTAGGGTTTAAAAGCAAATATACATAAGGAAATAGTAATTAAGCAAGAAAATGATGTAGCGTTTTACTAAGTGGTTCCTCGGCTGCAGAGAGGTTGTCGATACGCAATGAAAGGGACAAAAGGAAGAGTACCAGAAGAAGAAGATGAGAAAGACGACACGACACAAGGAAAACCCCGTTTATTGTTGTACAATACATCGATCTTTTGTCTTCTCCATTATTTCACACTGTCACGATTCTTCCATTTTATCTGATATATTATATAATATCTCTCTCTGTACATTAAAGGTGTATCGACTTTTGGAACCCTTGGAGTTATTCGTATTAGTTCTGCGTGTTTGTAAGCTGTCTCTTCTTGAATTTATCATCGTCTCGTACAAGCCATATATTAATGTATATTTATAATGTATATATACGTATAGGTATAGCTAGGTATATATATAACTTGACAAATTATATATACATTCAAAAACTTATAACTGAATGCATTCAACAAATTAAAATTACAAAATATCTCATGGGTCATGCAACTGAATAGAATAGAATGGCTAAATTTCAAATTAAGTGGACATGTTATATTATCGTACGTAGTTACATTCAGAGCCCTATATTTGCCTAGCCCTAGTTTATAGTTAATCATTACTAATACAGCATTTCAACCTGCGAGAAATACGTATATTGGGTAGCTAGTTTTCAACATTAGTGTTGTGAAATTTTATCTTGGACTGATACAAATTCAACGAGTGGATATCTACTTAAATATGCATGATAGAAACCAGTGGCGTATCCAGGATTTACACAATGAGGTACACTTTTTAAAAATGAATAAAAATTTAAAAATAAAGAGAATAACTGAGGCACGATACAATTTAGGTTTTGCTCTCTCTCTGTCTGCTTCTTTATTTGATTTTTGTTAAAAAAATATTTTTTTTTTATATTTTTCTGTTACCCTCTAATTTTTCAAAACACTAATATTGACTACTCTAGTTATTAAAAACTATCTAATAATTAAGATTACTAAAATTTATATGAAAAATTGCAAAAAAAAATAAAATATAAAATGACATTGGTCCCTCCTTTTTCTACACTAGATACGCCCCTAGTTCTATCCTAAAAATAATTAGTGATGTTGAAAATACTCCTTTAAATTTATATATTGTTTCAACTCTTAAATTATATTATTCAATATGCTACTTTTTATTCAAATCTGACTCTCCATCTAAAATCAATTTTTCATGTTGTCCTATTTTCATATTATCATTTTTTTTTTGTTAAGCATTTTATCATATTAAGTGAGTTCATGAATTCAATTATCCACTATTATATTTAAATATCCACTATTGTATATTTTAACATTATACAGTATTAAGCAAAAACAAAATAAAAATCATATATATATATATATATCGTACAGTATCTGACGAAATGCAGAAGAAAACAAAGATCACGACGATGGGGAAATTAAAGACGACAAACAGAAGGGCACGAGACGATACACTGTCTTTCTTCTTTCCTTGTCAGCCGCTGCACTGCAATTTTGCTTCTACCATGCATGCACTGTGTGTCTGATTTCAGTCCAAAAGGAAAATTAGAAGTTTTTAGAAGCTTTTTTCTTCCAATTTAATATCGTAGTAATTTTCATATCGGAACTTGAAATAACTGACACTTCTGCTATATATACATAACTATAATGTCATCCGTGCTAGCTATATATAGGGTTTGAAATCTTAGATATTTAAAAAAACAAAAATCATATTAATTGGTAACTAATATAATTTTTTTTTTATAATATTTAGACAAATTATTAGAATTCTAAAGTATCGCAATGCTACTTTCTCGTCCAAAACGAATAGAAAGTGATATGTATTTGGTATGCGATAAATAATAACATTCGAATGGACAATATTGTCCTATTCATTCTCTTCCGATTGTGAATCCTCTCCTACAACGATAAATTCTCATCATCCGACAAATCATGCTTCCTCCTCTTCTGATGAATTCCCTAGACACTCATTTTAATGAGTTCTCGTCATCAGAGAATGAGTTATTGGAAGAGTCAAGAAGGATGATAATACATGCTTAGGAGTATCTATACTTAATTTATCAGTATCTATATTATCTATATTTTATTATTGATTATAGTCTCAGTAAAGGAAAATAATATCATTATAATTTCTAGAGTTTTTATAATCCCTATATATAGGGTCGCTTCAATAAAATAACCAAGTTTTCAACAAATAACTTTAGTGTATAGATTAAGGTTGATTACGAAGATAACTTTTCCTTTTTAGAAATTATATTTTGTTCCTAGCCTCTAAAATTTCAGGCTCGTATCATCATGGTATCAGAGTTGTTGATCGTATGGTAGACCCACAACTAAGGTAGCTACTTCATAAGATCACGCGGAAGTTGGACATCCAAAATTTAAAATAAAAACTTTACTATATTAGAGATAGTTTCGAGAGGATAGCTGAACCATAAGCAATAAAACATATGAATGTATAAATGATTCAACCAAGTATTACATGCTAGGGTACTACTATATATAGGAGTGTAATCCTAACTAACTAAGTCAACTATACAAGTCAACCTAATGTACCATGTATCAATACAAGTATGAGTAACTATCTATACAA
The DNA here is from genome assembly GCA_036873135.1 of Clarkia xantiana subsp. parviflora. NCBI lineage: Eukaryota > Viridiplantae > Streptophyta > Magnoliopsida > Myrtales > Onagraceae > Clarkia > Clarkia xantiana. Next base: position 7,171,645 of record JAPTYO010000010.1, on the reverse strand, counting down.
GTATATGTACATCTAATATTCCCCCATGTTTTCCTTTTTCTTCCCTTTTAAAGAAAGAAAAGGAAAATTTGAGAGAAAAGTTTGATGATGAATAAAATGCCAAGGTCCAATCAAACCCGGTCTTCACAAAATTGCCAATGTACATTCAAACCCGATCTTCACAAAATGCCAAGGTACATTTAAACTCGGTCTTCACAAAATGGCCCATCGAAAATCTAATTTCGAAAAATGGCCCCAAACTTTGAAAGTGTTCAAAAACAGCCCCAAATCTTTTAAAAAACTTCAAAACAGCCCCAAATTCGCCCAAAATTCGCCAAATATATAGCGAAGTCATGTGCACAGCAGATGCGGGTGCACCGGGGTGCACAAGAGGAACCAACAGCAGAATCAAAAATCCAGTGTATGAAGGGTGCACGACACAGAGGCCAGAGGTCACAGGTTCGAATCCTGCGAGACGCAATATTTCCATCTTCAAACCGAATTTCTGGGCATGAAGATCTTCAAATCTTCAAGCTATTTTCCAGGTGTTCATCATGAAAACCCATGTGTTCTTCAACAAATTTCCAGAAATCCATCGCAGGCCAGAAAATTCAACATGAATTTCTGGGCATAAACATGAAGATCTTCAAATCAAAATTAGGTGTTCATCAGCACAACCCAGGCATTCAACGGCAAATTTCCAGAAATTCACCAAAACAGCTCCAATTCGACGCAAAATCACTACAATCAACATCAATTCAACACAGAACCAATCTCTGCTCCAATTGCGCACTAATTCCCGAACAAAACTATCCAAAGAACTCCTTTGATCAAGAGATTGTTGATTCAAAGTCCTCCGAACGCATACAACAAACATGATGGCATCATGCTAAATCAAGACACTCATATAGCTTGAATCGACAAATTGGAGCCTCGAATCCAGCAGAAACCACACGGTGCATCAAAATCAATCCAAACTGCAGCATATAAACAAGAAACCAGGTTGAATTTGAAGCAATTGCAGGATACAATGCAGCAGCACCAAGAATAGAGCTAAACAATCCAAGAACGAATCAAATTGATCCAATCCACATCCAATATCGCCAAATTGGAGCTCAGAATCAATCACATGACTTGGGTGTGTTGCAAAGACGCGGGTGCGCGCGCTTGCCGTCGGTGTGCGCGTTTGACAGGTATTGATCAGAGGACACCGCAATGTTGGAGCTGCGTTTTGGAAGTGTATGCACCCTTGAAATGTGCGCACTTTGTAAATGCGCGTGTCTGTGTACATCAGCGTTGTTTGGTTGGTAGATCAGTGCAGATGCGACCACTTTAATGATAGTAAAGGAGTCCTCGGAAGATAGTGAACGTGTCAATCGACGTGTGCTGCTCACAGAGCGGTCAGCTCGGGCGGAGCGTATGTGATATGTGGTGATTCTCCGTTGGCGACGATGGTCCTTGTCAGGTCGTCTTCGAATTAGATCGAATGTATGAGGGTTCGTTCTTCCCCTGCTTCGTATTTCCCTTGATTTCTCCATGTGTTTATGACGGTTGTGCGGCAGACGTACACGCCTGCCCTATGTGCGCGTACTGTAATAATGATAGCGAACACTTGTAGATGAATGCCCAAGGTTGATGGTAATAATTGTTACAACGACGTCCATGGCAGCAGTTGCTATAGTGGCGAACACTGTCACAAGAGCGATGGTAGCAGCGATTGCTACAACAGCTGTATGCACAATTTCGATGGTGACGGTTCCAGTGACGTAGTAACATAGCGTAGCGTTCCAGTGTTGGTTTGTGCATGTCTCTTGGGTTGAGCGATGCACATTTCCTTGGTAAGCTCCCGTATGTGCTTATTCTTGAGTTTGTTGCTTGGTATGAATTTTTCTCGTAGTACCGCTGTGAGCGTGGAGGCGGAGGCTGCCTTCATGAGTTTTCCTGACCATGCGCTCTTTCATAGGGAGTGTATGAGCGCGTCGCTTCTTGCCTTGGCTTATTCCTTGCCTGTTGATATTGGAATGCATCTTCCGGATGGTGTTCTCCTTCCTGGAATGGTGTTCTTTGGCGGATAGTGTTGTGTGACACTGCCCTCGCTGGCATGGCTTGTCCATTGACTGGTGGTGGTGGGGGAGGAGGTGGCGGAGGAGTTGGTTCATATCATTGGTTCCTCAAAGTTTCTCTGAAAGCTAGCAATTCTTCAAGTGCAGCCATCATAACAGTAGTGACAGTTGGTGCTGGGTGTGCACCTCTTCCTTGTTGTTATGTGTTCTTTGCAGGCATCCCGTAGGGGAACTGTTGCGGTCTGTGCTCAGATCACGGCGGAGGTGCGTTGTGCACTGCATTGCGCACTCCTTGTTCGTATTGTGTGGAAGGCATGCTTCTTGCAGGCACTGAGGAAGCAGTCAAAGTAGCTTTGGGGATGTTCGAAGGTCCAGGCTGACTCCTTGCAGGCGTCTTTTTTCGGGCGCCCTGGGCCTTTCTTCTTTTCCTGCAGGTTGACACTATCAGGAGGAGGATGATTGCTCGTCATAGCTTGTGGTGGGATATGGCTTCTTGTTCGAATCTCGTAGACGGCGCCGAATGTTTCGTCCTGAACCGCTGGATGCAACGGCCTTGAAAAATCTTCAGGTTGATCATTGTGTATAGTCCTAATCGGGGTGTCGGAACCCACAAGTGGCAGACTGTCAATATGTCGCACTGTCGGAATATTGATATGTCGGCTGTCTTTGGGCCCATAAAATGGCTAAGTGTTTGAATGTGTGGTTCATCACATGTTGCAGACAGCACTATCCCCAGAGTGTTAGGACGTTATCTTCAATTTATGTTAATACACACGTCCTGCCTTGTACACGCGCTCCTTACTTCGCACTTGTTGTCCGAACCTGCACACGGGGCAGTAACCAGCACGGAGAGAGGGGGGTGGTGCTGGTTGCGCCCTCTCTGATGCTTAAATGAGAGTTCTAGAGAGAGAAAGCTAGAGAGAAGTCAGAGCTTCTAAGTCAATCTCAAGTGCCATTACCCTCAAATGAATGGCCTAGGTCCCCGTATTTATAGGCAACCTTAGAACCGATCCCGGTTTTTGAGCGGTTTGACGCCGGTTTTAAGGAAAATGTGAACCGTCGTCTGGTTTGATCAATGTTGGCTATTGGAAAACTCTAACTTAGTGTGGTGACACAAAGGGAACACGTGCGTCGCAAATGACGACTCGGGTTACGTCGGGTTCGGGCGATCCCGACGTACTCCGGGTCGTCCTGGGCAATCCGGAGGTCCGGTCCGGGCGCGTGTGTCGCGCGTCCGGACCGTTTTGAATCTCGGGGACGTGTTTTAGAACCGTTTATGTGATTTTGACGTGTTTACGAAGTCTGGAATATAAATAAGAACCCGAATTGGATGAATATCCATCAGGTACGCTTTGTAATGTTCACTATAATGTGACTTTATTATTATTATATTAATCTATATGATAGTATATTATATCTTAATATGAAATATTTAAAAAAATATTTATATCGAGAACAACTAACTTTATAAACTTTATGTTTTGTGGTTAATATTATAATCATTTATGAACTCTAAAAACTAAATATTTAAACTCAATACGAATAACTATTAAAATTTTATTAATTGAAACATTTGTATAGTTTTATAAGATAATTTTCATAAAAAAATACCACGAAAAATACTTTACTCATTTTATACGAACATTATCTGCATTATTTTTTATTATAATAATTAGTTATGAAGTCGATAAAAAAAAAAAAACTAATAATATTACCATAATAAACTATAAAGATGATACAAAGTATTTTATCTATTTAATAAATAATAACACTTCGTAATGTTGGACGTATCTCAAATTTACATCTATTTAATGTAATCGCACATTACACTGAATGAAGTTTAGACGTAATCTCATATTACAATGTACATTGCATTACAATGCATATTATGTCGTTTGGCAAACCAAACGACGTAATGTGAGATTACGTCCCGCATAATATTCATCGAACACCCTCTGGTTTTTTTTTTTTTTTTGGTTTAAAAGTAAAATATTAACAATAAATATTTGTCTATTCTCAAAATCTCAACTGCATTACTTTTTTTTGTTAATAGGTGACGTGCTAAACTAAGGCATATTGCCATGATTTACTATTAAGCTATTCCAAGCTAGTTTTGCATTTTGTAGTGCCAACAACTTTTGACTGGCTTTTTTCAGCTTGTTCTACCCCTTTTTCGTTTTTTCATACCAACTTTTTTTCTAGTAAACAAATGGGGATTTAGCTAGGGTGCAAGCTGATCAGTGCAACTTTTGAAAACATTATGGAGCAAGTTGTTCAAAAAGTAAGTTTGTGGAGCAAGTTGGATACAATCATACAAGATAGTATAGGACAATCATACAAGATAGTATAGGATGTATATTTTTTTCTTGTGAGGCGTCTTTTTAGATGATAGCCCCACACTAATTCTTGTTCGTATCGAATTAGTCTATAAGATGAAAAATGGTCTAAATATTTTTTCATTACACTGCTCGAACTTGAGATATTTAATTAAGAGACGAAGCGTCACAACACTAAAATATATTATGTAGTTGTGCATCATTTTTTTTTATCCATTAGTTGTGCATCAATTAATGACAGACAGTTATGACAGTTGAGTGTATCAAATTAGTTTTAAGACAAAGTTGTAATCATTCAAATTCACTTGGGGATTTACATTCATTAGTTTCTTTCTTCTGGTATAGTAGTAGTGTAACAGTTGAAGAGAGATGAAAGAGAAGCATAAATGGAAAGAAGGAGAAGGAGAAGAAGGAAAAAGTGGCGTCACATGTCAGCTTTTACGTTTTAAAAGAGACGTCAAGTTCGATGAATTTTGAAACAATGAAATGAAGCTTTGTATTGTATTGTATTTGTATATGCGTGTTTTCAGTGACACACCAGAATCTGCAGCACCCAATTTCAAATGGAAAAACAAAAATCATTGCAGGGGATTCCAAATTGGACCATCTTTTTTCATCTTCCCCACGCAACATGTATATGTGTATTATTCGTGTTTTATGTACTTTTTAAACATTTAATTAATAGGGATTATCGCTTAAGCGATTCATCAATTAACTAAAAATATCATCAGGCTTAAAATGCGATGAAATTTTGGAAATTATAAATATTCATAGTCAACACATGATCTTTTACGGACAATTTCATGTGAATATGAATTATTCTATATGTAAAGTAATCATGCTACATGTTGCTCTCCTTAAGAGATTTATATTTACAGAAAATAATATATATATATATGCTCTCCTTATAAGACTTATATTCACGAAATTAATTTCCATATACTTTTGTGAAGGGTAAAAAATAATGAAATGATTAAGGAATGAATTATATATTGAGTTTTGAGTTAACTGTTAACTATATATATATATATATATAATATTATATGTGTTTACTGTATATATATGGTATGGTATTAAAGGACAAACATAAAGCAACAAAAGTTTGAAAGAACACACAAAACATACTTCGTGTGACGTGAAACTGACTGACGACGGGGATGCCCACACACAAACCCTACACTACACTACGCTAATTAACCTTGTATTTGTTTAATTACTTTTATTAATTTTATACCATTGTTATTTAACAACCATCCACACGCTATTATGGGGTTAAAAAGGGTAGCTGCATGGTCTTGCTCAATAAATTGACCAAAAAAAGCAAATAAAAGTCTTAACAATTCTGGATTCGCAAGTCCTATTTTATTATGTCTTTTATCATTACACGAACACTATAAGCGTCAAAATTAGATTGTTGTTAGCTCTACTGCTAGCCATCACATTATATATACAGTTAATTGATTTTCCGAAAAAATTATCCTAATGTCTATTTCTATACGATAATAACTTAAAAGAACGAACTTGCGGGAAAAAGTGAAATGAATACCAATATAAATTATTTCAACTTTTTTAACAATAAATAAATATATATACTGTTTTCAATTAGATTACATTTAATTACATAAAGGACATAATAATAATTCATAGGAAGAAGAGACAAGGACAGAACGGCTAGTTAGATGAGTTAACACCACCCATCCATCAATCATTTTAATCTGATATTATTCATCATAAAAAATGAATCTAGTATAGCAAGTATAAATATATTCTCTGAAGATGCAACTTTTATATTATGTTTTTTACCTTGGTTTATTTATAAGTTGTGTCAGAGAGTGAGAAGAAGAAGGAAGGAGAGGGTCACGGGTTTGTCTTGAAAAGCCCTTATTTTGTAGGTCAGGTCCTAGCAAAGAGATAGAGAGCAGTACCAACCAAGTTATGTATTTAATTTAATCACTCCCACAGTCAGACACACAGACACATATTCTCTCTCACTCTTTCCCCGAGGTAGAATTAAGAAACCCCCTTTCTTTTCTTCTTTTGGTAATCACAAACTCCCTTTTACCTAGCTACCTTTAATCTTTTTATTTTTCTATATATATATATATATATATTAAATTGCTCATTTAACAATATATATATATAGGAAAATTTATGAAATTGCCCTCATACGAAGTTGTAATTTGAAAAATGCCCTCCTGAAGATGATATTTATGGAAACGCCCCGTCCCGCTGATAATATCAGCGGGATGAAAGTGACGTGTCAGCGGGACGTGACGTGTCCCGCTGACTGACACGCGTGATGATAAGTCATCACGCGTGTCAAGCGTGCCGCTGATATTATCAGCGGGATAGAGTGACGTGTCAGCGGGACGTGACGTGTCCCGCTGACTGACACGCTGATGTGGTTGAAGTGTCGGAATTTGCGGTATGAATATAGGTTTTCGAGTGGAAACGGCAATCTGAGCAAGACCAATAGCTATTGGGTTTAACGTTTATCGGCAAAATTCCTTCGTTTAGAGGTCGAAATTTGCAGTTTTATGTTTCTTCGGGTCTTTTTTGTAATTTATCAGTTTTGTTAGGGTATGTTAACAAGTTTCGGTTTTTGAGCTAGTGTTAGGGTCTTTCTTTTCAGTATTTAATCTATGTTAGCCGTCATTTACATTCAGATTATTGATATATAAAAAAAAAAAAAAAACTGAGGTTTTCCTCTACGTTGCGTCAATTCTTCGGGTATTCTTAGAATCAACGAATTCTTGCGCCCTCTATCCATCAAATTTTCGGTATTCCCCTAGAATCAACGTGTTTTGATCCATCTATGTCGGCATTCTAGTTGATTCTAGGGGAATACCACAAATGTTATATTACAAAAACCGATAAATTACAAAAAAGACCCGAAGAAACATAAAACTGTAAATTTTCGACCTCTAAACGAAGGAATCTTGCTCAGATTGCCGTTTCCACTCGAAAACCTATATTCATACCGCAAATTCCGACACTTCAACCACATCAGCGTGTCAGTCAGCGGGACTCGTCACGTCCCGCTGACACGTCACTCTATCCCGCTGATAATATCAGCGGGACGGCTGACACGCGTGATGACTTATCATCACGCGTGTCAGTCAGCGGGACACGTCACGTCCCGCTGACACGTCACTTTCATCCCGCTGATATTATCAGCGGGACGGGGCATTTTCATAAATTTCATCTTCAGGAGGGCATTTTTCAAATTACAACTTCATAGGAGGGCAATTTCATAAATTTTCCTATATATATATATATATTTTTACCAATATATATAAGTTTAAGAAATGTTTCAACTCAAATGACTACTTCTTATTGGAACTTTTTCATTTTTATTAGATCTCTTTTTACCAATATATATATATATATATATATATATATATATATATATATATATATATTATATTTAACATATATAAATAATATATATAAATCAATAAATGCGGAAAGTGTCATTACTCCAATGGGTACCTCTTATTGCACGTACGTTTTCATTTTTATTAAGAAAAAATTGTAATTATTTTTATAATTTTATGCATGATTGATGATTCAATCTATACTATATATTTCTCTTGACTATACTAAACTAGTGATGGGCTATCTTGACGAGGTCAGTGTGTGCGCTGGTTGCTCGCTAAGTCTGGTCGGAAAAAATCTAGACGGTGAGCAGGAAAGCTCGAACATTACATAGTGTGATGAGTTTAGGGTCGCCACTACTAGCTCATTCATTTTTATTGGCAAGAATAAAATAAAAATATATACTATATTTAAGACACATTTAGTGTCTTAACTACTATTATTAAATTTATTCAAAAACTATGATTTTTTTTGTCAACTCACTTAACTAGAGCATTACTTTAGTTATTATTATTATTAACTTCTCATTTCAATATATATATATATATATATATATATATATATATATATATATATATATATATATATATATATATATATATATATATATATATATATATAAATTTGAGTCACCAAAGTTTGATATTTACTCAAATCATGTAGATTTTAGATACATGTTGAGATTATTATATGTATTGATCATTCACATTGTTAATTATATAACCTGTCAAAATATGAACCAAGCATGGTTCTTAAAAGTCTACCTTACAAATAACCTTCTATTCATCCTAAATATTTAAGACTCAAATTATTAATTTAGGTAATTTATTTATCCATTCAATCACATTGTATAGTTTAATTAGTAGTTAAATAAATAATTGATGCAAAGTCAATCACATTTTAGTGATTCTTTAGATTTTAGGGATTTACATTTTTTTTATTTAATTATTAATTTCTACTTCTTCAATTTTAAAATATATTTTGTTGTTATTCTCTATGACATTCATTCTTTTATCACATCTCATATTAATTGTGTATTACAGTTAATTATAAATATTATTACACTAGAAAACTTTAAATAAATGATGTGTCATAAAATTTAAATAATTGTTGCACAAGATAATAAGTAGTATATATTCTTCATATAAACATATTTTCCTAGAGAACCTTGAAGTAGTGTGCATGATTAACACTTAGTAGTAGTGCTGCAAACTCAACTATGTATTATATTTTTATATGCATGATTCTATTTTGTTTTAATACAATTTTGGTTGTACTATCATTCGTTTTTCTTTTTAATAAATTCCGAAGAGCTGTATGAACTTATATTGAAAACCGTTAAAAATTGGTACTCTAATGAAACCCTACATTGATATGACGACACAATAGTATGATCAAGTTCATATGCTAGGTAACCATTTTGGACATCCATAATTAGATCTAATCTTAGGTTGGTGCTGAAAATTTTCCAATTATATTATCAAATACCCCATGTTACTTTCTGTAAGTGACAGTTTTCTATAATTTTTTTAGGGTAAATAAATAGTGATTCACTATACCTTACTTTAGGGGATAAATCAGTGGGTAATTATATATAAGATGTTGTGTGGCATAGAAGTCACATGCTAATCATTTAAATTCAAAACCCCTCCACTGCATCAGTGCTTCTTCTTCCCCTTTATACCTTATTATTAAATCTCTCTCTCTCTCTCTAGTCTCTCTCTGTGTCTCTTGTGTGTTGCATGTTCTTGAAGATACATACAGAAGAAGAAGAGAGAAATAATGGAGCTAATGTTAGATAACAACAACGAAGGCATACTTCTGTCACTCGACAGCCACAAGACGGTGCCGGCGCCGTTCCTAACCAAGACATACCAGTTGGTCGACGATCCCGCCACCGACCACATCGTATCCTGGGGGGAAGACGACACCACCTTCGTCGTTTGGCGGCCGCCGGAGTTTGCCCGCGACCTCCTCCCTAATTATTTCAAGCATAACAACTTCTCAAGCTTCGTTCGTCAACTCAACACCTATGTATGTATATGTATATACGTATATGTATAGGTCTCCGACCACCTTATACAATGTCGGACTGCTATTGACTGATATGTTCCGTCTTCTTCATTTCATTTTCTAGGGTTTCAGAAAGATAGTCCCAGACAGATGGGAGTTTGCAAACGAGTTCTTCCGCAAAGGAGAGAAGCATCTTCTCTGCGAGATCCACCGGCGAAAAACCGTCCACAACCCACATCACGTTGGCGACGCCACCGGCGGCCACCACGGAGGTTTTTTCGCCTTCCCACCGAGTCAACTCAGCAACTCGCCCGGTTCCGACATGGAGCAACCCCATCCCTGCAGTATCAACTGGTGCGACGACTCACCTCCCTACCACCACCCTTCCCCTCCGCCGCCGCTCATTCCGCCGTCCTCCGTCGCCGCCCTGGCGGAGGACAACGATCGGCTGAGGAGAAGCAACAACATGCTGATGTCGGAGTTGGCGCACATGAGGAGACTCTACAATGACATCATCTACTTCGTCCAGAACCACGTCAAACCTGCCGTTCCTCCTCCGCCGCCGCCTTCCGCGGTAGTGTTGCAGAAACCCTACTGTAACTACGGAAACCCTAACAAGCCAGTTCAATCTCCGCAGAGCTGCGTCACCATTCTTGAAGAAGACGAAGATCAAGACAAGAGAAACAAGAACGTGAGTAATTGTACGAAACTGTTCGGTGTGCCCCTACTGTCTAAGAAAAGGCTGCACCCGGACCATCCATCTATGGAGGCTCACAAGGCTCGGTTGTTGGTGTTGGAAAATGATGATCTTGGTTTGAAAATCTAATGCATTCTCTCTTTTTTTTTTTTTGTTATATCTTTTTTTTTTTCAACTTTAAAATAGTTGATAACCTTCCTCTGCTTAAGCTAAGTATCCCTTCTTGAATTAATTTTGAAATGGTTAATTAGGAAATTATATTTATATATAAGAGGGATGTGAGTTAGGGGAGGAAGTTTGTGATTATAATGTGATGATGTAAATATATCCTTAATTAATTTTTTCTACTATGTATTCAATCTTCCCCCTAATTTCATAATCCAGTTAAGGGTAAATTGACCAATTCGACTAATATGTTAATTTAAAGATGGTGCAACATATAATTAAGATATGTGGTTTTTATGAACAACGTGACAATTTAGCTAATTTATTCTCCAATGAAGTACGTGATAGGTGATGTAATATATATTATAATCACATGACAACTTATTCTTTATGAGATAATCTGAATGATAATAGTCTATTTTCATCATCGCGTTTATATGCTTTTATATGCATGTTATTGATTTATCTATGTAACAAATTATATTGATACTAATAACATGGACTGTGTTCGGTAATTCAATTTTGAAGATATAACAAAGAAGAACAAGGGTACCTTTGTATGTAAAAGAAAGTTGAGGGGGCGATTTGGTCGATGTTAGTAGTCGTCCATGTAGTCGATCTGAAAAGTCCACTGAAATGTCAGACATTTGATCCTTTTCACCCTTATTACTAGTTACTACACTAGCTAGTCTCCATTAATGGCTATCATACGTATTTGGCACTGACATTGATAATGAATACAGATTTTTACTTCCACGAATTGACTAAAGAAAGTAGGAAGATATTGATTGCACCAATATCTTATACGGTGTACCTGACGCTTCTTCATTTATTCATCGATAACTTCTTAAAAATGAAAAAATATTTATAATCCACACTTTAGAAAAATAATTATTTACCAAAGAAAAATCTCATAAAATTAAAGAAAATAAAACAACAAAACCATAATACTGCGTGACCATTTTTTAGAAATGTTTTGTTTAGCATTTTTTCCCAGATGGAAATTATAGTAAGCTCTGAAGCTTAAGACAGATACATAGAAAAAAACCTCATAATTTCGAGGAAACTAAAATAAAACAAAGTATATTGATAAATTCACTAGCCATGTTATCGTGTGACCATTTTTCTCAAGGTTTTGGACTAGCGTTAAATTATATATATAATTACTTAACCCTAATGAATAAACATAGTCTAATAACAAGTCAGAGTTGTGATGACATTCTGAATAGTATCGATCGAAGCACCGATACTACTTCATATAACATGTACGTTAGGGAATAAGACGTACGCCTTAACCAATCAACCCATAAGCTCGAACTTGTGAGTGAAGGATTTAGGTATACACATAATCTCTTTTTAGGTATTCTTTTTTATACCTAAGATAACAGCTGTATGATCCATATAGTTGATAATCAAATTGAAATTGGACATGGATTATGGCGACGGTTAAACCGACCCGCCAAAGGTTGATTTCCTAACCATCCTTCTTTATCAAGGAAGGTCGATATCGAGTATTGTTGGAGATCTAACTCTCGAATATCACGCTTCATCCATTGAACTCTTCCCGATACGTCGGCCCCGGGACCTGAACAGTTCACCTCGACGAAGAAAAAATCCCCCCTATTGCAATTTCATCAAGGAGAAGCAAAATTAGGGTTTAGAGAATTAGGGTTTAATTAATTAGCAGAAAGGACTCACTCTTTGCCAACATATCTCCAAGCATCCCATCCTTGTGGGTTTAGTCCATTTTGGAGGGTAGTTCCGTCAAATATGACACGTGCGTAAGGTCCGTAAGCCCTTCCTAAGAAGACATTATTGCCGGCGAAAACTATCCCTCCCTTGAAAATAAAGCCACTTGGGTCGTTCTCCAATTGTCGGCCTTGGGCGGTTATGTAACCTACTGGGAGATTGAGAGGCTTCACACCCACCGTAGCATTCATGATACAATTCTACAGACAAAATCCATACGTGTTTTTTGGGTAAAATAATGAAGTTAATATATTAAGAAAATTAAGGCACGAGAATGTGACCGATCGACCAATCGATGACTAAGTTTCGGGTAAAAATGTCACTTGGTTGGATCCAGATTATCTCCGCTACTATTTTTACTTTTATCGAGACTCACCTTTGTGATTCTAGCACGTCTACTAAGTATATATACTTAATTTTGCACTTAGTGAACCCTAAAAGACAAAATATTAAATTTAAGTACACATGTCAAGATTACAACGGGTGAGGTACGATTTGAAATATAAATAATGAGGCATTTTGGCTGCCTATGTTTGAAAGTTTTTAAGGAATATCGTTTTATCTTTAGTTTGTTTAAAAAAGTTGCTACTTTTTGTTTCCAAGGTTTTTAAAGTTACCAAATTCCATCCAAATCTAATTGCTCTAATTTGGACTTGAAAGTTGTAAATCGGGCAACGTTACAAATTGTAGAAACGAAAAGAGGCAAACGGAATTTTTAAAAATAATTCTTAATAAATATTTATAGGTTCATTATAATTATTATCATTTAATTTGTTAGGGGTTTGAACGATTAGCTAGTTGAATTTTTTTGTTAAGACAAATTGTTAGTTGAACTTATAAAAAGTTATAATAATTAAACTAGATCTATCTAGTTTGCACGCTAAATGGCGACGGAAACCTATATATCGTTTATTGCATGCTAAAATCGCTACTTGAAATTTTGAGAAACTTGTGATTTGCTAATTGAACTCTATGAAAATATGCAATTTTCTAGATAAATATTGGAAAATTTTGCAATATACTAGTTGAATGTTGATGACACGTGATATATGCGATCATGCATTTTCGTCACACCATATGGTTCAACAACAAATTACAATTTGACACAAGTTTAGCTAAGTTTAGTTATAAAGTATGTAATTAACCCATATATAATTATCTATTAAAAACGTCTAAACTTAATTAATAGTGACATTTTACCCTAAACAAATTACCTCATAGTAAGATTGGCCGTTTCCGAAGATGAAATCGACTGCGCCTTCGATATAGCAGTCGTAATAGTAATGGCGGCCCTGAACATCCCAAAGTGTGTCTTGAACGCTCTCGAAACCGCAGCGGTAGAACACCGACTTATCGCCATAAACCCTAACCGCCAATGCTTGTGTAACTTCATCCCCCTCTTTCATAATGCTCGGCCAGTACCGATTATATGTATTCTAGAATTTGAATTTTTTTTAATCGTAATTAATAATAATAAACCATATATCAGAATACGTATACGTCAAATTTTCGAAACCCTAGTTATTATAGAGAATTAATATAACAATACCTTAAAGGTGATGCCACTTACGACCACATTAGCAGGAAATGAAGTAAAGGTAGCACTCGAGTCGGTACCAACATGTGCATCGTACGATATTGTTGTAACACGTTGCCCACTTCCGTTCAAAAATACGCATTCTTTAGTATACGGAATCGACACTTGTTCGCTGCATAAGGTAAAGTTTTTTATAATTATATATATCTCTTGTGTTAATTATATAACCTGCTTGCTAGATGAACTTTGGTGATATAAATAAATGGCTTGGAGATTTTTTATTTTACAAATTAACTAGTAGAACTTATGTGAAGTTGTAATTTTATAGTTCTGTCTAATTTGGTATTATTAAATAGTGATAGAGTCGTGTATGTGTGCATCATGTGCCATCAAAACTTTGTTAGCAAATTGCAATTTTTTTCAAAAACTCAACTAGGAAGTTGCATATTTTCACAATGTTCTACTATTTTTTTTTTTTTCAAAAGTTTAACTACACGATTTAGCAAGACAGTAGAGAACATGAAAATTTTCTTCATAACTGAACAACACATTATTAGACGATACCTGTAACTGTATAAGTTCAGTTAATATAAACTCTATATAAATAAATAAACCTTAAAAGTTTTAGTTACCAAATTGGTAAGTAAAATAAAAATAAGGAGATATGGTAATTACATGTATAGTCCAGGGTTAATCTGGATTTCAACCCAGTCATGATTTCCTTGAGGAATGGAGTCAATAGCCGATTGTACGGTCTTGAACTGCCCTTTACCGTTCTGATCCACGATGATCAATCGTCGGACACGTGCGCTTTGTTGTCCACAGTCTGCAGCCCATCCAAACGACGCCGTGCCAATCAAGGAGTACGCTAATAACAGTTGAAGTAGATGATACCCCATGGTTGAATATTGCACTGCATTTGAAGAGATTCTAGTGTTAGATTAATTAATGTCCAGAATTTAGAAGATAAATAAATAAATAAATATAATCCGAAAGTAAGTAATAATATATTTCAACGGATTAATTTCCAACTTTTCAATACTTAACCTAAGTATCAGCCCAAAAACCTGAACCTAATTGGGCTTTTACTGACATTTTTACGAAGCCTAATAACTTTTAGCTGAAGGGCCTTGAACAGCACAAAGCGGTGGTCGGACAACGCATTGACCAACCGAAACCTCAAAAACCCTCGACTCTTGTTGTTGTCTCTCAGTAGCTGCGTCTTCTTCTTCTTCTACAATGGAGCTAGTGATTGCGTCCTCCTCCGGCGACTCTACCGTCAGCTGCTGGGAGCTGCAGACGGGAGTGCAGCGGCTCCGTCACAGTTCCTGCTCCTCGACGCCGCACGGCTTGGCCTGCGTCGGCGAGCGTTTCCTCGCGTCGTCACAGCTTCCCGGCCACAAAGGCAAAAATGGTTCCGTCTTCTATTGGTCGTGGGATAAGGTTAGGTCGCCCCTTTTTGGTGCCACCTATGTGATTGAATTAGTGCAGCTAAGGTGTTCGACGTTTTGCCTCACTTAGGATAAATGACCACCAAAAGTTAATACTGTTAACCGCTCAGTAGCGTTTGAATCGGTTCTTGACTTCCTTCTAATTGATCATGCGTATTTGCTACAGGCTCAACCAGAGGTGAAGAGCTTCCCGGCAGAACGAATTGGTCCTCTAGTCGCCAATAGTGAAGGTACCTACATTGTTGGTGGAGGTGTCTCTGGCGAGATTTATGTTTGGGAGGTAGTGTTGCTGAAAATTTTGTTCTTGGTGGTAACTGCCAATTCAACCTCATTCATATGCTGAAAGTTTGTAGCTCTATTTCAAATAGGTTGCATCTGGGAAGCTGCTTCTTAAGTGGCATGCTCACATCGGAAATGTAACATGTTTGGTGTTTTCCGAGGATGATTCACTTCTTATATCTGGTTCCGAAGATGGGTCGGTCACAGTCTGGTCGCTATTCATGTATGGCTATGTTTGAGACTTTCATTTCATGAACAACACATGGTTGGTTATGTCTGTCTCTAAAAATGTTTCTTTCTTTGGAGTGTGTAGGCTCTTTGATGACATTTGGAGAATGGAAGCAATGCATCTGTACTTGCATGATTTTAAAGGACATGGTGGCCGTGTAACGGATGTTGTTATTGGTTATGGTGGTTGCAATGCACTTATCGTGTCTGCATCAGAGGATCGGACTTGCAAGGTGCATATTCTTATCAGTCCATTCTGTGTGGAATTAGACAATATCAACTATGGTTTGATTTTTTTTTTTTTTGGATTGATAACTGTTAGGTATGGAGCTTATCAACGGGAGCCTTGTTAAGAAGTGTATTGTTTCCATCGCCCATAAATGCAGTTGCTTTAGATCCTGGTGATCGCGTTTTCTATGCGGGTGGCCAGGATGGCAAAATTTACATTGCAGCTCTTCATGTTGAAAGTAGCTCCACAAATGGAAGTCAGACTCATATCATCGGTCCACTACCCGAGCTAAGGTTTTTCGCCAAAACCAAACACTCATTATTATGAAGCTACTCTGCTGCTATTCAAGTGAAACAATTTCATAGGATAATTACCACACAAAAAAACTGAACTTTTAGCGTCTCGCAAAAGACAAACTGAACTTTTTTTTTGACAAAAAGCAAAGTGAAACTTCAACAATATAACAAAGTGCAAACTATGTTGATCTTTCTCTTAACAAGTGATCAAAATCGAACACGTACCATCTACATATGTTGTTTTTCAGAAGCTATGTTGATTCGTCTCTCATGTGTATTGTTAAATGCATGAGGTGGCTGTAATTTATGTAATTTCAATGACTTTTTAATGGAAAAATCAATATACAGTTAAATGTTCAGTTTATTTTTTTTTTGCAGAATGTTCAAATGAGTAATTATTAACTCTAGAATAATATATGTTTGTTCTTTCAATTGACATTAGTGGGTTTGTTCTACAGAAATCCAGTCACTTGTTTGGCATATAGCGCGGTAGAAGACTTGCTGATTTCTGGTTCAGAGGATGGAATGGTTAGAGTTTGGGACCCTCGGTCTGGAACCGTTGTCCGTATGTTTAAGCACACTACAGGTTTTCTTCTGGCACCTTTTTTGTCTTTTCTTCTGAGAAGTATGTCCCAAAATGATTCATTTCAATGTTTGTATCTATGATATAGGTCTTGTTAACAATGTTCTTGTCGTAAGGAGACATCCAAGCCTCGAGCAGAATATAAGCTCATCAAAAGGGCAGAAATTAGCACCGGCTCTGCAGAAAGACTCGAGCTTGGCGGATGATGATAATGGCAATGCAGTCATTGTCCGTCTCTCTGGGACTCATTCCCAGTCTCAGGGCGTCTCTTACATGAGCTGCGATGTCTTGGATGAACAAATTAAAGAACTTCGGGTTTGTTTATATACTAGAAACTACTTTTGCTTTCTTTTTAATGGTAAATTTTGTTTCGTTGTGATATTTCTGCTCTTTGATTTAAAATTTCAGCAACAAACGTCCGAGGGAGCCGCTCAATTAGAGGTGGAGAAGTTAAAGGCGGAATTGAGAAAAGCGGTTGCGGTTAGTCAAAAGTGGAAGCAGATGAATGATAACTTGCTCCAGTTCTGCTCAGAGGAGCTTCTGGAGAGTAAAACTAGTAAAAGGAAGAAAACTTAGATCAAGTCCAGGGAGTCGAACGGTAGCTTGTTTCCCAAGTTAAGGAGATTGTGAATTGAGCTTATTGTGTACTCAGATGCCACAGAATTTTGTTTCTATTTATATTTGGTTCCATATTTTGGTTTGAAACATTATCGAAGATCTTTTGATATCTAACTCTTCGTGTTGAATGGAACACCTACAAAGCATGAGAATTTTGATGTCGTGGCTTAATTTGTCTCAATATGGACTCTATGGAGATAACTGAGACATCTCAAATTTGACTCTATTATGGGACATGTTCCCAAAGGCCAAAACACAAAACGGCACTGACACATAGAATCTGTGTTCTGCAAATGGAGCAGAGATTAGAAAGCATGGCATGTAAAGCAACCGCTTAATGACTTGACTTGGCGGGTTCGTCTTGGAACTATGGAGGAGTCGCTAGAAGCCGTTGCAATCTGGTGGGAGTGGTTGGCTAAGACAGAGCTCCTCATGTCTTGCGCTTTCTTCTGAGCTGACCGGAGCTTTTTCATGATCTTATCCATCGATAACGATCTCTTCTTCTCCAGCTTCACCTGCAAATATTGCGAAGACAATGAAAAAAATGGGTAGAAGTGTAATAACAGAGGTCTTAATGGTTTCTGAAAGTGAACCTCAAGTTTCTGGATTTCTGCCTCGGCTTTAGCCTTCTGAAGATTTTCCCATGCAATAATTCTTGCTTCCTCTGTTTTAGCCCTGCAAACGAGAAGCAGATTATTGTCTAAACTTCTTTCACTTTTCGAGGTGTTCTATAAGCAAAAGAGGTTACCTACTTGGAGGTGCTACTAATCCTGTCCCGTGCTGAAGAAACTGTATCAAGATTTGATCTTCTTCCGGGGATCCCAAACCTGGTTTTCTTGGACTGTTGAGTCAAAGTGACTTGTTTATCGACCGGAACGTCCTTCACTCCCAACATAGGTGATGGAAAGGCAGCAGCATGCAGTTCCACAATAGATTGGCAAGAAGGTCGGGATTCAGTAACAGAAAGCCGCCTCTCGATAGATGCAATAAAAGAAATCTTCCTATCCAGAGAAGAGTAAGCACTCTCCTCAGGGCTCATCTGCGCTGTGATGTCCCTCTTTGAAACAGCATGGGATATGTCCGTGGATGCATCTTCGACACCACTACCAAGCTTTTCGTCTGCATAATAGCGAATGGAAACAGAAATGATCCTATTTCAGGTTCTGTTTTGACTATTCGCTTGCAGTCCAAAGATTATTTAGGAACTTAAAAAGTGTAAATCATTTGAAACACAGTAGAACTAGATAGAACCTTGGATGCCGATCTCAGAGCAGCCATGAATACTGACTGATCTGCCAATGAAGGGGTCTTGGTGGATAGGAAAACCTCCGCGGTGGTAACCAGAACTCTGAACTGTCGATCCATTTGCAGCTGACATGGGAGATCCAGTGGTAAAATTTCCTATATTCGGAACTTGAAAAGTAGGCATTGCAGGCGAGTACTGTGAATAATATCCAGCTCCCGGAGGTCCAAGTGGTCCACTTTTCGACTTAGGTCGTCTTTGATGGGCTGGAACAGAAGTTCTTCCGGCAGCATCTCCTGAAACAGGACTGAAAATCCACCTCTCCGCATCTTCCCATTTCGAGGGAAGTGTTCTTCCATTGGCATTGAAAGGCAATAGAGCAGTGCCCAAGTTCCTCCTCCCTGCAATGGACTGTAGTGGCACCCGCTCTGAGCTCCATCCCCTCTGCAATCCAATGTTAGCATTACGATAATTCGGTGTGCCTGGGCTTGGAAATGCATCAGATTTTCGGGCTGCCATGGAGCTCTTCTTTACACTTCCCAACCATGGAGAGGATGCACAAGCAGTGGCATTATTGAAATCGAATGAGGCAGTTCTTCGCCGATCTGCTTTCCCGGATGGATCATTAAATCCAGATCTTCCCTCTTGACAATCTACTGATACAACTATTCAGATGAATTGAACAAACTATTTAAAGAGACAAATTTACTCTGAAGTGGAGTTAACAAACCTCTGGGAACAAGAGAAAAGGAGCCACGAGCTGAATCAGAGACCTGTTTATCGTCTTCTGCATCACTGTCACTGTCCACTTTATGAGCTGCTCATCATTCAAGGGAAATGTAAGTTAAGCATGATGGAGACAGAGCAGAGAGCGTGCAATTACTAAGCTGAATAGTGAATACGTGACATCTCAGTGTGGCTGTCGTTTTCTGCAAGTTTCTATTTCTCTTTTTGGTATAGCAGAAGCAAATTATGGACGCAAAACCTTTATTTCTGTACCTTTGGCTTTATCTCCTTTTCCGTAGAGTCGACTGCGGCTACGTAACGCCGGTTTGTTCCGGTTCCGATTCCGATTTGGATTCCTACCAGTGGTGGAAGCCTCTCGCTCCTGTCCGACCAAATGCTGCACCAAATTCATGGAATTCCGATCCAGATTAGGTGAAATCCTAACACTGATATCGAATCTACAAGCAGCACACGTAGAATTCTATGTTCCGTACTCGATCTTCTATTAACAAGCAACGCCGATTCAGCAAAGAGAAAAAACAAGTGACATCGGAAGAGTAGGCACATTTAATAATCGATTAAATACACACAAGAGATTCAGATGAAGTTAGCCATTGAGATGTTCAAGAGTAATGGTAATGGAAGCTCTAGCGCGTACTCGGACATAATCAAAGCAAGTTTCACGAAGAACACGGAAATTTTAGCTACATTGAATCGATCACAAGTAACAAATCAAACGAAGTACTGCATTGATGTTCAAAGTCACCGGAGCTCATCTTTAGGCAGGGACGTACCTGAGAGACTTCGGATTCATTATCGTGAGCATCGGAAGTGAAAGAGCAGCGATCGACGCTGGCGGAGGCGGAGGAGAAGAGGCTAAAGTTGGACTCGCGAGTGAAGATGACGGAATCGGGGCTGGAGTTGCGAGCTCGGAAAGCGGAGGAGGAAGAGCTTCGATCGTCGTAGCGCAGCTCCATCATTATCGTCGCCGTTGAGGTGGTTGTTCACATCGATACCTCCAATAGGAAGGTTCACGTGGTTGGTTTTTAGAGAGAATGGAGTGAGAGTGGGAGAGGAGAGAGAGAGAGATTGGTTGTTGACTAATGAATTCTGACTCTCTGGAACGAGGAGATACTTTGATTCTGTGGGTCTTTATTTTATCGGGCACCGATAATGAAATAAATTATGAAACGCGGGAATTGAGATTTAATAAATCAATTCTCCACTTAATTCGATAAACCTAGTAGTTAGTTAATTATATTCTCTTTATGAAAAAAAAAAAAAAGTCTTGATATTAATTCACTGAGTTGGCAGAACCAGTCTATTTAGATAATAATAACAGGATAATTAGTGTCACTACGTGGTGGAATCTGGTCAAATTTCGTACTAAAACTCAATGCATATAAGTTTGATTCTGCTACTAATTATATAAATGAGTTTAGAATGTAATTTATTTTAAAAATGATTTAAGATGCATTACTGGATAGAGTTGTCACAAATTGACACCTCAACCACTATATACCTACTTAGCTCAACCATAATACATGCTACTAGGTCCGCCAAACGGTACATGGTCAAGTTGTTAGCAAACATGAAACTTAAATGACTCGATCGACTTCATTAAGAGCACTGGGCTACCATATATTTTTAGTTGAAACTCTTATTACGTATTATGAGAAACAGAAAGCATGGTCAAGCAGATATTAATACAATTAAAATAAGTTAAATTATATTCATAAACCATAAACTATTTTACATCAACCAATATGTAAATATTTGATTGTTTTACTCTTAAATTAAAATTATAAAATGCAATGAAGTTCTGCACAATACGAGGAAGGAATTTAGCTCAATTTGGGAGTATATACTCCTAAGCTACTTCTTTAGGTGTTTCGTAACGTCATCTAGAATGCTCAATGCTTCAATACTTTTTCTTTACTTGAATATTACAAAAAAAATTGGCCAGATGTTTTTTACAAATTTAATTTAATGGTAAAATAATCCTATATTTATATAATAATATATGTAAAGTAATTAATGCCTTACAGATAAACTTTTATTAAAATAATATTTTGTAAGTTAATTTTGCAATGTTTTGAAAAATGGACTGGTGGTTGGACTGTAATCCGGCCACACTAGCATTTTGGTTCTAGTAAAAGAGAAAAATGCATAACGAATCAGTTTTGATGAGTGAAAATTGGACTGGACGTGATTGGACTGGAATAACCCGATACTGGTTTGGTTCGCGTATTGATAAAAACTAAAATTGAGCCTAAAAGTCTATATAAAAAGATTGAATTGTGCTATTTTATTAAGTCAGACAAACCAAATTGAACCGGATCAAATCGGAAACCAGTTATACCTTATCGGTTTGAGGTGCGGTCCGGTTTTAAAACATTAATATTTTGAGTCCATAATATCTGTTTTAATTATGTAAATAAACTTTGGAGCCAAGTGCCTTACAAAATCATTAAGATGAAAACATGTGAGGTGACATCTTTACTCATTTGATCTGCCAGAGACCACAAACATCAATTATTCCCTCAAATCAAACAAAGAAATTATTATTATTATTATTATTATATATAAACAGGTCGTGATGTGATACACCTGAAATAAATTCAAATAATTGAATTAGTCCGACTGTAAAGAGAAGAATATATATATATGGGGTAATTTTGATAAATTGTGAGAGAATTTTACTTTTCCACTACTACTACGGTTGATCTTATTTCACTTGTTACATACATATCATTATTCATACCTGTAAATAAATAAGCTACGCTCCTAAACATATAAGGAAAGTGACGATATCTTCTCCTAAACGTAGGGAAAGTAGCTTTTGTCTACTTTAACTCCCTATACTTAGACTTATAGTGGAGCTAAGATACTATCACGGAACTTAGCAAGAAGACCGATTAGCCAGAAAGCCCGAATAGCGCTACTCAAACCCATCCCGAAAATTCCGTTCGGAAAAGTGGTCCGAGCTCGGTTGGGTGGGAATTTTCTTCCCAAGTCAGGCTCGGACTTTTTCTTAAAAAGCTCGAAAGTCCCGAGCCCGCCCGCCCGATTATATGTATATATTATATTATATATATTTAAGTTTAACCTAAGTCTACTAACTATTTTTTAAATAATTTTACTTTAGTTAAAATATTAAAAAAAGATTATAGAGTTAGATTATGGATGATGTTTGAACTTGTTGAATTTTGTATTGATATGTTGAATTTGCATGTATTTGAGAAATGAATGGACTTCATGAGAGTTTTTTTGTTCTTTCAAATTTTTTGTTCAAATTCAGGCTAGTCCGAGCCCGAGTCCCGATGTCCCGACTCAGGCAGGACATTTCCTTTAGATTCGGGCTCGGGCAAGTTAACAACTAATTATAAGAGTTAATTATTTTAAAAAAAAATTAACATTGAGCGTTCAAAAAAATAATTCAAATTGTTTTATTAATTAAATAATAAACTTTTAACCGCATAGTATAATATGTGCAATAGTTATGTTTCAATTAAAATATGTAATGAGATTTGCATATATAATAGGCACTTGATGCATTAATTAACGTGATATATCAAATTAACATAACTTTCATTAGTATATATATGAATATTATATAAAATTTTCATAAATTTTAACAGAAAAAACAACCTAGTCACCCCCTCTACTAGGTAGGTTCACAATTTACTTTATTTATAACAATAAAAAATGTCTCGTTTATATTCGGCGAACCTTGAATCGGTTAGTTTTAAAAAATTATAATTACCAGTAAGATAAAATAATGGAGAGGATCAAAATCCTTACCTCAGTAATAAATAATAATCATTATAAGTTAAATTTTATTTTTTTTAATCGTTATAAAGTTAAAAGTTAATTCTTAGTATATAATAAATAATAAGAGCATAAAATGATCAAAGTTGTGTCTTCTTTTGAGGTTACTGCTAATCATTAATTGATTCACCGTCATCTTTTCTTTTGACAGATCATTTTGGCTCCCTTTGACCGACTTAAAATTAAAATTTGACTGTGATGTAAAGTGGACGACGTATTTTTTACCCAAAAAATAATAATAAAATAAAAAAGAGGTGGACGAAAGGACGATGACAGTGGGGCCCGCACTATGTACTGTTCTAACTTGTCGCATGTCAGAGAAGCTTGCACGTGAGGTGTAGCAGCGACATTTACTGTTCCACCTATTTCCTTTCTCGTACATATACATACATTATTTATAACATCCACAATGGTATTACGTAAAGATTACGTAAACGTGTCGCATGTCAGAGAAGCTTGCATGTGAGGTGTAGCAGCGACATTTACTGTTCCACCTATTTCCTTTCTCGTACATATACATACATTATTTAGAGCATCCACAATGGTATTACGTAAAGATTACGTAAACGTGGGTCCTACATGTTTATTTAAGTAAAGCAACAAAAACTATTTACAGTGGTTTTACATAACATTCCTTAAAGATGGGACCCACACGTAAATTTATGTTTTTACATAAAGCATTCCTTAAATTTAAGTAATGCACTATGTATTAACCAATTTTTTATTATAAATTAATTTATTTTATAATTAATGCTAATATCTTATTGGTGGTTGTTGAAAAATTTAATAATAAAATATATTTAAGGAATATGTTTAAGTAATACGATTGCAGAGAAAATATTTTTTACGTGTGTCTTAAATTTACGTATTACTTAAAGTGCACATAAATGTCTACGTGGCAACTTTAAATAATATAATTTATGTAAAACCATTGTGGATGCTCTTATAATATATAATATACAGATATAGATAAAATAAGACGAGTGTAACATGTTTCTTCAGCAAACTAATTCACAAATTATGTTTATTTTGAAACTAATTTCCAAAACATCCTACGTGTAGTCATATTATTAAAAATATATACATTTTTAGTCATTTATATTTTTACTTTATATTTTAAAGTTTACATGATGTTACAAATGAACCTAAAAATAAAATATAATACAAAGAAAATAAAGAAAAAATTGAAAACTTAAGAAGATTATATGTAAAAATTGTAAAACGAAAAACTTTGACAATTTTTCTTTTTCATAATATAAGTAATGAAAATGCACATCGAAAAAAATAAAATGACAAACATACTTGTAAATTAAATACTTAGAAAAAAACTACTTGAAATTAAAAATCGTAATAAAAAAGTTTTATGATAATTATTGTATATAATAAAAAATAATCATTAAATAATATGAAATACACAAATGAATAATATTAATTGTATTAATTTTTCACTTTTAATATTAGTTTTTTATAATTGGAAAAAAATATTATTTCAATGTATTTTTTTTAATCACTAATTTTATATAATTTGATAAAGTTCAAATGTTTTCTTAAAAAAATATTTACACTTTATGTTTATACTTTCATACTTAAAAAATAAGTGTATTTATTTATTTACATTTTAACTCTATCTTTAAAATATATATTTTGCAAATCTAATTTTCTCATTTAATATTTTTAATTATTTAAGATATATTATTTTTTTCTTCAATTTTATTTATATTATATTTTGTTTTTGGGTTCATTTGTAACATCGTGTATACTTTAGGATATGAAGTAAAAAAATATAGATGATTAAAAAGTATATCTTTTGATGATGTGGCTGCCACGTAGGATAAATAAGCTTATTTTGTGAATTAGTTTCAAAACAAACCTATTTTGGGAATTAGTTTGGTGAAGAAGCCTATTATGGGCATTCGCTCAAATAAGATTTCATAGTGTTGGCAATTGATGTGTGATAATTATGTCGTGTTATTTTTTCCGAGCACGAATATATATATATATATATATATATATATATATATATATATATATATATATATATATATATATATATATTCTAAACTTATCATGTAATATTTTACAAATATAACATGACACGTAATTTTTCATTTATTTTCATTTCATGATAAATTATTCAGCTGAACATCTTTATATAAAATTTTTAAACAAAAATCAAAATAATAAATTTCATATAACAAAAAACTATAATCATATGTTAGTATTTATATTTACGTAATATAATGTTGACAAATTTAAAAATTAAATTACTAATTAAAATATAAAATCTATTGAATAAGATTTGCTTAAAAAAGTATTTAATAATTAGACTTAGTAGCACAACTCTATATAGATATCATGCATATCGTATTGTTATTCCTAAATACGAACTAATGAACTGTACTGAATTATCTTAATTGTTTTACAATATAGATTGTGAATATATAGAATTACAAGTAATCAAATATGAAAGTAATATATTACGAGATACAAAGTAATTTAAAAAGATAAAACATTATTTCAAAGCATATATACATAAGGGTTAAGAACCTATAAATTGTATGAGGTTTGCCTTATGTGAGATTTTAGTGTCTGAAGTTTAACTTGTTGATATATGTTAAGACGTGTGTATCAGGTTGACAGGATGTCGATCCGAATGACACTCTCACATGTGAAATTCCTTCCTTCGCAATCCGATTCCTTTCTCTCGTAATCCGTTTTCTTCCGTTTTCCTCGCGGTCCGTCTCCTTGCGAACTTGCACGAGGGGTAAGCCGGAGGTGGAATCGGCGAGCCCTCTCTGATGCCTAAATTAGTATATATCTTAGAGAGATAAAGTAGAGAGAAGATAGAGCTCAAGTATTTCAAGTTACATCAAGTCCTCAAATGAAAGGTGGTTGGGTCATATATATAGGCTCAAAGGATATTAATGCGATTAATGACACCGTTAACCCTTAAACAAGCTTAATTAACAAGTAACGAAGGGATTAGACCATTGTAAGCATGGGAGAGTTCGTGGTATTGTGTAAGGGTCAGATGTGCAAAATGAGGTCGGGTCGCCGCGATGGGCGGTTTCGAATGACAGTGTTCCGGACGTCGCGTACACCCGTTGGGCAGGGATAGCGCGTCCAAAAGAAGTGGCGGGACCTCCGAGGTCGAACTGAAAGTCCGACCTCCAAGGCCTGGGATCGGACCAGCAACGTGTCCGGACGGTTTTTCCCTGTTCGGACCGTTTTGCCGCGGGTGACGTGTTCGGGTCAAAGTTTCGATTTTCAATCGTTCGTGGGGTTATCAAAATAATAAAATTCGAATGAAAACGGGTCCAAATATGGTGTACATCCATCAATATTGGCTGTCTGAAGTTTCAACTTGTTAAAATTTGGTTTTCCGTCAATTTTTTCTGTCAAATTTGACAGAATGGTGTGAAAAGTCGAAATCGCCTCTTATACTTTTATATTTACTCCGGCCACCACCCAAATCCGGCTGACCACCTCCCAACTCCGGCCGGCCACCACCTAACTCCGGCCGGCCACCACCTAACTCCAGCCGGCTCCCACCCTACTCCGGTCGGCTACCGTCCAACTCCAACCACCACCCAACTAGTGCAATTTTGAGATTTATTTTTTTATTGGGTCATGTGAGAACCACATGACTAAGTTCTGTTAATTTTAACAGCAAATTTGGACAGATACAACAAATTTCAACAAAGTTGAAACTTTATACAATCAATATCAACAATTTAAATTTCAGACACCAAAATCTCACGTAGAGCCATTTATAAGCTCTTAACCCTATAGCTAATATACTTCCCACAAGAATGACGTACCATTAAGAAGTCTACTCCTGTCACGGATTCTATGTATCAAATATAATTGACGCAATCAATCGTTTCTTTATTCATATTAAATTCACACAGAACCATTTTACATCAACCAAAAGATTTACAACATCATAGTTTTACATTCAACCAAAAACCATCTTTCTCAATCTTTAGACCCTTCAACACTACTTTCTTGCTTCCCATTCCCTTCAAGCCACTCCAGTAATTTGGCTTCCCTATTGGCTTTAAAGCTCTCATACTCCTCCGACAAAACACCCAACTCTTCCTCCTCACCGTGCTGCCTTCCTTTGCTCTCTTCTTCCCCAACCCGACTCGACAATGGCAGCTCATCAGAATCATGCTCAAGTACAGTAGAGCTCGAACTAGTACCAGCCACCGAAAACAATTCAGTAGCATTACCACTCAAGGGTTTCTCCCCAGTAGTCCATATCGCATCTTTAACATCGATCTGTGGCCATTTGAAGCTCCCTGCTTTTTTCTTGGCAGATTTCAACACAGTGGAGAAGAAGTAACCATCCATTGCTTCTTCTTCTTCTTCTTCGACTTCTATGTCTCTTGCAGTTACGGTTTGGTCAGTGGGCCCCAACGAGCTGGTGGTTCTTCCGAAACTGAATTTCGGTATCTGGGTTTGGATGAGTCCCTTCTTGGGTTGCTTTGCAGCCATGATGGCTAGAGATTTCTTGATGTCTCCGATCATGTCATCGGCGAGGTGGGGCCCGAGCTGCTTCATAGTCCTCATCATTGTGATGGAATCTTCGGAATCTTCAGTGTGGAGATTTGTCCCGTGGGATTTGAGCTCGATGTTGTTCTTGAGGGAGAGTATGTTTGGGACTGCGTTATGGGTGTGTTGCTGAATGTAGAAAAGCCCGACAGAGGGCTCGTTTGCCACGTACTTGATCATGTCTGCTAAGCCCTCGGAAATCTCTAGGAAACCATCTACAGCAGAGAATCCAAGCATTTTGTTGCGGGTGAATTTGAAAGACAGTTCATCACTGGTTCAGTTCATAAATACAAAGACAAAGATGGAGAAAGTGTTAATCTAATGGATAACTAATAAGGGAATATGTCAATCGCAGCAAATTTAGCTCAAATTTTACACTAGTAGAAGCAGGGATAGGGTATGGGGCTATTTCGGGTTGAGATGGTGCGCCATGAACAGAAAAAACCAAATAATATGTAGTAATTCCATTAATAGGCAAGATAGTGCAGGATATACATACTTGGAAAGAAGAAAAAGATTCAGAAGAACCAAATTAAGCACCAAAAAAGATCAGGATATACAACCAGGTAAGAACCATGAACCAATTTAAGAACCTCCTTAATATTAACAATTTAGATGAAACTGTTTCATCTTCAACATAAGTACTAATAGACCCAAATTCAGCCTTATTACAAATCACAGAATCATCTAGATAAAGAAAGAGGAAATTCACAATACAGTACAGGTGCAATATTCAAATTCAGGGCATTGAAGGCTCCCTAAAGCGCTTAATTCGGAGTCTGCTAATCACGATAGTTCATCAATATAAAAAAAACAATTTGCTACTAAATCAGTTTATTTGATACATATTCTTAAAGATCAGATATTGACGAAGTTCTATGCTCGGAAGAAAATGTTCACATGCATTGGATTGAACGATATGCAGGATGGTATCATCGTTCTCTTGCCAGGGAAGCTTGACAGTGAAGCAATTATGGAAGCCAAATGAATCCTGGGTCAAATTGTGTACGGAGAGCGAAGTGGAAGAGTTTGGTGTAGTGTTAACGTACCTGGGCATCAAACCAGAGCGAATCGCCCTCAATCTTGCAGAAATCCATCATTTCAATTCATGGAGATCAATTCCGTCACCAAATCATCTTCGATCGAACAATCAACGACCTCGAATAAGTATGTTCAGATAAGGGAATGAGACTGAATCAATTCGAATTCGTCCCAAACAATGGAAACGAAAGGAAGGATAGCCTTTTTCTTTACAGAAACCAATTTGATCACTGAATTGATGGGAACTCCATTAATCGGGAATTGAAGATTAGGATCTAGGGTTTTGAAGTGAATTGAATTAGAAGAAGTGAGTTTATTTTTTTTTTGGGTAAAAGAAGTGAGTTTCAGTTGGTTACTTGTGCAGTTGTGCTTGCTGAGCTCATAGGCTTCAAAATAAAGAAATAACCAACCAATGGGCTAAATTGGTTCTTTATATTTCGGCCTAAACTTAAGATCCAACATGCTACTAATAAAAAAAATTTCCACACCCACCCAAAATTAACTTCTATGATTTTATTTATTTATTATATATATATATAGTAAAATAAAATACCAAATATCATCACTTCATAGTTCATACGAAATAAATAACGTTTTTTAATATTCGAAGCTCATGTATTGGTAGAGTATCAACATCATTTACATATTTCGATTATATTCGACCAAGTCAGGGTCCGACCCAACCATGGGTTAGACCTTAGTTGAGTTAATTTTGGGTTTAGGGTCCAATTGACCCAATTGGACCCTAGCCGAAATTGACCCAACTAGGGTCCGACCCAGCCATGGGTCGGTCCCTGACTTGGTCGATTGCGGGTTAGGGTGCGATTGAGTTTGTTTAGGTGCTAAATTAAAAGTTAAATATAGAAATTGGAGGAGTAAATTGACTAAAATAAAAGTATTTAACGGTCAAACTAATTGTTGACTAACGAAAGCAAAAAAAACATACAACCTCTCAAACATATGACACCTAAAGCCTACAAAATTAAATATATGACACCAAAAGCCTACACTGGTCAAAACATGTGGCACCAAAAGTACATTTAACCCTTATTAATTTTGGAACAAACTAAGAAGCTTAGTATGCATTTATCAAAAACTTCTAGGTCAATCCTCATCTTGCATGTGAGATGGTACCTGGGCTAAATTAGTACTTATTTTTCGCCTAAGTATAGCACTTGCTGGCGTAATTCCATACTCAAAATCACCAGCCAACACGGATCCGACCAGCGGACGAAGTTAACGAACAAGCCAAACGAACAAGGGACCAGAAACTCACAAGGATCTCGAACAACAACAGCAAAAACGCAGCAACACACCAATGGAATCAGCAAGTAAACAAGATAAAGATGTATAAACACTTGCCTTTATTACTCAATGAAGGCTACGCGCCCGAATTACACCCACATAATTTAGACGCTCACAACACTCCTCAGTTTTGACCTAGTTGAGTGACAACAACTGATTACAACTCAAGGGAACTCTCCCTTTATATAGATTTTTGGATTCCCTTAGACTCCTAGGAGAAGTCAATCTATATCAATCCAATTCTATCTATACTTAGTTAGGATATATATTTATAACATATATATATCCATAGATATTACAAAAACCCACAAATATATCTAACTTCCCTTATATATAGCTATATTAGTATAGATATATATTTATAACATATATATATCTATAACTAATTTACAAAGCTCACAAATATATCTAGTTCCCTTAAATATAGCTAAAGATAGAATCCTCACATATCTTGGGCTGATTTATCTTTCTTGGCACTCAATTTACATGTTGGCAGCCCTAAATCTCGGATTCCCCTTCAATATTCCAGGCATGGGTTTGTCCTTACCATCAAACATGGATTTCCAGTCATTCTGGTCCGATTTAGCCTTTATGGTGCTGGGCACTTGCTGAGCACGGGCTGAACACACAAAAAGCACGGGGCATGCACACAAAAAGCACTGGCCAAGCACTGTCTGAGCACTTGACTGGCAGCTTCGTCTGGACATCTGCTGGGCACGAGACTGGCACTCACCAAGCACGGGCAAAGCACACAAAATGCACGGGACGAACACACTAAATGCACGGGACGAGTCTGAGGCTGGTACGGGACAAACTTTTCGCTAGTACGGGACAAACTATTTGCTCGTACGGGACAATCTCGGGATGGATACGGAAAAACACTCAATGACGCGGGATAAACTCTTGACGTACGCAGGACAAACTCTTGTCCAAGGATCGAATCCCACCAACTCCACTTTGCTGCCAATATTTTCAAAACACCCAAAACACGTTACACAATGCTACGATTTATTGTTTTCACCTTCCAAACGCTTGTTAGGCTTGGGAAGCATGTCTATCATAGTCAAATTCATGATTCCCAATAAGTCATGTTTCAGGGGTGTGACAGTACCCCTAATATGGGACGAGTCAAATTGAATACTAATGTCGGCTTTGGGTAATCCTGGTCTTGCCGGAAAATGGCGTTATTTGGAAAGAGATGGATTGACTTTAACGAAACATTAAAACACAGAATCAATCAATGTGAAAACTGATACTAAACAAGAATCAATCGTATAACTTCCAATAATGGTAGGTCTCTAATACCCTTAATCTTTTACGCGATATTAGTTGAGCTAAATTTTTTTTTCAGGAGGGAAATAAGGTGGTATGGAAAAGATGATGTCAAAATGGAAGAAGTTTACATTGTTCATTTGTCTCTTCCAAATTGAAGCCCCTTCTTTTGTACGATCAATTGGGTATTTCTGAAGATCGACGTTAGTTGATAGCTTAGTAATTAGTGTAGCTTAGTTGCTGTTTGTTCTCTTTCAACTGCCAAACAAAAAAAAATTACAAAAATATATTTTTCGCCAAAAATACTAATTCCGTTGATTGACCGTTTTCAGGTCATGGATATGTAGACACCACCAACCCAATTTCATCTTCGAGAACAGAGACTTCCATGGTTTCCTAATAATCACTGATGCCATTTTCCTTCTTCCACTAACTGAAAAACACCAATTGAAACATCTCATGTCAAAAATCTCCGACACCCAAACAAGACTTACTCTACACCTTTGAACACAATCCCTATATAAACCTCTTCAGTTCTTCAATCGAATCACACAACCATAAATACATCATACAAAGGTTGATACTTGCAGCTCAAGAAACTCGATCATGAATCCAGGATCCATTCTCCTCCTCCTAGCAGCGATTGCCTCCACCATGGTGGTTGGCCAAGCAAGGACCATTGCAGTTGGAGGGACCGAGAACTGGAGTCCCAACTATAACTACTCTGATTGGTCTCTCAAGAACAGCCCCTTTAACATCAACGATACGCTCGGTGAGCAAAATCCCACATTTTTGCACATTTCACAATTGAAAGTTTGAAACTTGAACTGGGTTTTGTTTTTCAATTACTAAAAATGCAGTTTTCAAGTATGAATCGCCACACAATGTGTACCTGCTGCCGAACCTATGGAGCTACATCAACTGCAACTTCAAGAACGCGAAGCTGCTTGCTGATGAGACCAATGGAGTAGATGATGGATTTGCGGTTGTACTGAATCAGTGGAGGCTCTACTACTTTGCTTCGTCAAATGGGGATGATTGTTCATCTGGGATGATGAAGTTCTTCGCAATGCCACTCCCTCGTTGGAACAACTGATCTGATACACAATCAAGACTAATACTTTTACAAAATCTCGTCAAAATCTATAGTTTTCTATTTCTTTAGCAGAAAAATACTAAAAATAAAGAGGGTTTCAGTCGAAATCCTATTTCATTATCCATTTACATGTAACGATACAATGTGAACTGAAAATAAAGCATATGCGTGTTATGTTATAACTAGGCATCTCAACTGATCTGCCAAGGTAGAGTGCTTTGATATGATTACCATAGAGAAACTGACTGCGCAAGTACAAACTAACCCAAAAGTATCAACTGGATTCAAGAAATGGATTGAGAACTTACAAAAACTGGTCTATTTTAATCATTTGCTTCACAAGTTAATTCTTCTGGGGACGCATCAATTTGAGAAGGTGAGACAGTCCAGCAATAACATGTAAGCGGCTGCTTGGAATTCCTGTCTTTGCCAGTGTTATCCCTTGTTTATCCAAAATCACAAAGCAGGGAACGTGTTTTATGTCGTAATGGAGGAGCTGCAAATTCATGAATCAAATAACACATTCAACTTTCAGCATTAAAGGAGCACAGTGTGAAACTTCTAGCCTTTAAGCCATTACCTAACTTTCCAAGATCTATCCACTCCAGATTTCAAATGCAACACATGCTTCCAATCAATTTGGCAATTTTTGTTTTTGTTTTTTTTAAGGCAGGAAAAAGCTGCTCTATCATATTCTAGCACTAAGAAACTATCGAGGCAACTTGTGTTTTGAATTTTGATTGCCGTTTATCACAGAAACTCGTGGAAAGGGTAAAGCAATGCATCCTCAAGATGATAAATATCATCATACAACTAAAAATACACGTTTAAACCATTTAGTTATATTGACAAACCTAAATAAACAAATTATGTATCAACCCTAAAACTTATCATTATATCATTTCCAAGCTCAACAGCACCATCCAACTAT
Organism: Clarkia xantiana subsp. parviflora; assembly: GCA_036873135.1. Lineage (NCBI taxonomy): Eukaryota > Viridiplantae > Streptophyta > Magnoliopsida > Myrtales > Onagraceae > Clarkia > Clarkia xantiana. Next base: position 7,138,042 of record JAPTYO010000010.1, on the reverse strand, counting down.
CCAAGTATAGCACCCCAGTTCCAAGGTTCCTTACTATGCTGCCCCTCGTTCAATTTCACCAGGAACACCTAAATGCGAAATAAGACTTACTTAAAAAAAATGAAATAACGAAAAGAGTACCTCAGGCATCCACATCTCATTCTCAGCATCGGCCATGACAATGTTGGCCCAATCTTTGTTCCTCCCCTCGACCTCCATCACAAAATTAAGCAACGAATTGCAGAGTCTACACTTGGGAGAGTAAAATTCAATCACTGTGGCCTCCTTCTCACTAGCCAGAGCCAACGCTAAGGCTCTCTGCTCCGCCTCTCCCTGCTCTTCAGCGCTCAGTCTCTTCGCTCTCTGTTTCAGAGCGTTGCCTCTGTACTCTCCGGACAGAGATATCAACGGTTTAGAGGGTCGGTTGCCGGAAAGAGAGGATTTTGAGACGGAGCTGACGAAGTTAAAGGTCAGGGCTCCAATAGTTTGCAGGGATTTGAAAATCCACGGAGTCTCAAAGCTGCAGGTGCTTTGGGTTTTAGGGGTTTGGGAGGTGTCCCACGGCAATTTCCAGCAGAATAATGGTCGCTTTGGATCCATAGCCACCTCCAGAATCGCTCAGGTTGAAGAGACTGTTGTCGCCTCGTCGATAATTGGGTGGGAAATAACGACGATCCCCTCTCACATCATATCGATGGTGTCTTTGGGCCTGAATTTTGTTTTATGTTAATATAATAACTTTTTTGGGCTTCTTAATGGACTCTTCTTAAGACCAAATCTACTCGAATTTTTTTTTTTTATGGTTAGTAATCAAATTGCTACGGAACTTTGACCAATTTACCAATCGTTAGTTGAATTTTAATTTGTTTAAATAAGTTACCTGAATATTGAATTTCAAAGAAAATTGTTATCCCTCTTTCAATAAATTGAGCATGTTTCCACACGTGAGGTTCTTTTCATGTGTATCCGAGATAGATTTAGATATAAATTGAAAGAATTGCAACAAAATACATTTAATTGGATGTTCAACTGAAAGACACCCTTCGAATTGGGCGAAGGTCCAATTGAACATCTAATGGAAGGTATTTTGTTGTAATACTTTCAGTTTATGTTTGAATCCATCGTAAGTACATATAAAAAGACACCATGAGGCGGAAACATGCTCATTTTCTGTCCAATTTGACGACAATTGAAACAGATGTAGCAATTTGCTCAAAATTTAAAATTCACTTAGTCAATTTGTAAATTGATCAACGTCTGGATATCAATCTGATTATTAACCCATTTTTCCTTCCCTTTTAAAATAATCATCATGATATAACAAAATATAATAATCTATATATATATATAATATATATATATATATATAAAATTCACAATGAGAGAGAGTAACTTGATTATCTAGGAGATGAGGATTTTAGATTCAAATATCAAGACATTAAAATGTCCAACGAATGTTCAACATAAGCTAAGTGCAATTAGATACGCAGCTTCCACAAAAATCAAGACATTAAATTCTAAGTTATCAAAAAAAAAAATCTGTTAAATAGAGACACAACTTCCTAATTGAACTAAGAGCATCCATAATGTAAGATAAAAATGGTGGACAACTCCTCCATGTGGCAAGGTGGGTTGTCCATTTGCATTGAAGATGGATAAGATTTCTTGTCCAATCCCTTCAAGGAGGGATTCACTCTCTCACATCTCATTATTAATATAGTGATACGGTATAGAAGAAAAAAGTGTTGATTTTATTAATATTAAAAGAACTTGATAGACTCCATTGGAGTAGAAATAGACAACTTCAAAACACTGTTTTTTTTAATAATATATTAATTATGTAGCACTGATGTGGCATTAAGTGGAATGAGAGCTGGGGTTATGCATTGTGGATGCTCTAAAGGAAAACACATTTTCCTATGAAGGCATTAAATCATCTCATAAAACACAGACGCAACATCCTAAGTGGAATGACCCGGCTGTCAGGCGAGCTGGCTGAAATGACCCAGCTGGTGCCAATTCGCCTCCATCCAGCTGCTTGGACCCAGTGTTTTGAAAACCGACGGGGTCGGAATAAACCGGTACCGGTCTGACCGTAAGAGTAAAGAACAATTTTTTTTTTAAAGAAAATATTAACTAGGTGGAGTTGGACTTTAACCCAGGACTTACACTAGAAACGCAAACGCACTACCACCACACTACAAGATAGAATGTTGATAAAATAATAGATAAAAATATTTTATTTGGAATTCTAAATTCTATTTAATCAATGAAATGGAACCGGGTAAAGAGCAGAGGAATCCGGGTCGGATTCCTCTGTCTTGGGGAACCCGTTTGTCGGGTTCACCTATCCCGCGGTTTTTTTTCCCCACTTTTTACATCTATTAATATTCACTAAATTCAAATTTACAACTCCAAATTCAATGAAAATCGAAAGTTCGCGTCTTTATAACGTAATAAACAATGTGCTATTTTTTAAAATTTATTCTAGTAATTTCGAAAATTAATGTTTCCATCACCAAATGGTGTTATACCCCCCCCCCCTAAAACGCAAATTTGTAGTAAATCTTATTTGTTAGAATGTTCAAAATATCTATTACCAGACTTCAAATTAGGCCCCGTTTTCGGTATTGGATTTTACTAATACGTGACAATTCGGGAAAAAAAAAATTTTAGAAAATTTTATAAAAAATGAGATTTGCTCCAAATTTAGGTTTTAAGGGGGGGTATAACACCATTCGGTGATGAAAACATTAATTCTCGAAATTACTAGAATAAATTTAAAAAAATAGCACATTGTTTATTACGTTATAAAGGCGCTAACTTTCGATTTTCATTAAATTTGGAGTTGTAAATTTGAATTTAGTAAATATTAATCGATGTAAAAAGAGGAAAAAAAACCGCGGGATGGGGGAACCCGACAAACGAGTTCCCCAAGACAGAGGAATCCGGTTCAACCGGATTCCTCTGCCCTTTACCCGGTTCCATTCCATTGATCAAATAGAATTTAGAATTCTAAATAAAATATTTTTATCTGTTATTTTGTTAACATTTTAACTTGTAGTGTGGTGGTAGTGCGTCAGCATTTTAGGTGTAAGTCCTGGTTCGAGTCCAGCTGCACCCAGTTAATATTTTCTTTAAAAAAATGTTATTTACTCTTACGATCAGACCAGTTTATCTGGTCCGAACCCGCCGGGCCCGTCTAGCAGCTGGACAGGGCATTTTTACAAATGCCCTTTTGGAAGAGGGCATTTTTACAAATTTTCCATACAGTTTCTTAAGCGCCGTATATTTTCAACTCCGAGCGTGGAAGACGAAGAGCCACTCTTCGGGTATCGAAGCGGCATGAAGACTCGACGAACGAAGGCCACAATTAAGAGGTTTTTTATGATCGTGTATAAAAATGTCTGCATGTGACGATCGATCTTGGATAAAAATGTAGATCTCTTCACAACCGGTTCACAACTCAAAGGCGAAGATCGACACATCCAGTGACCTTATCTACGTAGAAGGTGCACTGGATTCCCTTAATCATTACCAGCGAGAACACAAGATGCTCCGATCGAGGCCTAGAAACTCGCCTTATCCAGCATGCAAAGCCAAGAGAGAGAAAGGAGTTCGGAGTGGTGTCGAGTGGGCGGTCAGAGAGATCGCAAGTTAGGTTGGATCGGTGGGGAGTGGCGTTTGATCGGCGGCCGCGTCGTCGGAGAGTGGCGTCAGATCCGCCAAGAATGGCGTTCGCATCGGCGGTCGCTTCGTCGTACAGTAGCGACCGGCTCGACGGAGAGTGACAATCGCATCTGTGGAGAGAGACAATCGAAGCGACGGTTGGATCGGATAAGATCCGGTGAAGAGGAAGCGGAAGGGTTTGCTTTTCTGTAAGCTTCGTACCTAGCGGCAGTAGAAAACAAAGGGACTTTTTGGTAAACGGCAAGTTCAAACGTCACTTAAAACTTCACATCCGGTTTGGATAAATCTTCGAACCGTGGTCTAATTCACTTAAGTGATGTGATATGATGTGACAAGAACCACTAAACCGCATTTTTTTCACTTTTTTGGTTATTTACAAGTTTGCCATTAAATACAGGCATCTAATTGGTGGAAATTAGGCCGCATGAAGCAGCAGCCGTTCCATAGTTTAGTCCGAACCATTATGGTTAGTCAAACAAGGCTATGAGTTGGGCTGCAAATGTGTTTTTAAAATAATATATTTGGGCCACACATATTTGTTAATAATAAAATTGATTTGACATTGCCGAAAAAAATTGATTTAATTTATATATATGCATAATAACAAATTGATGTGAGCCCATAATTTGATGAGATTTATATATAATAATAATAATAGAATATCATCATTTAATGAAAAAAAAATATTTTCAATTTTCATGGTGTTGTTGTTATTATATGTATTTTAGTAATAAACGTTTAACTTTACAGTGTGGATTTTTTTTTTTTAAGAATGTATTCATTTATGTATACATATAGTATAACTGTATCATCACCACTTTTCACCCCACCTGATCATGGTTCCGCTAAGGTGAACTTTGGGCTAGCTATATCATATCATATGGACGCCCATGGTTGGACCCCACCTGATGTGATATCATATGGACCCCACCTGATTATGGTTCCGCTAATGTTGGATCACGGTGGAACTCCGGTACGGACTTTGACGGCAATCCTAACTCCTTAGCTCCACGCAATCCTGCAAGAGGGGATAGACCGGGTGGTGACCCAGAATCCCTCTCCGATGCTTAAATGAGTATCTCGTATGACTGGCAAGCAGTAATCACAAAGGGTATTGAATTCAACGTAAGTCTTCTGAGGTGATCTCCTGCCCTTTTATAGGCAAAGAGATGCCTCAGGTACCTGGCGAACCGTTGGGGGTGGTTAGCCCGTATCCCGCGTATCTCGGATGTGATCTTGCGTATCTCAGCCATGCCCCGCGTATCTCGGCCACGCTCCGTGTATCTTAACCACGTTCCGCGTATCTCGGCCACGCCCCGCATATCTTGGCCTTATCCTCTGATAATCGAGTCCCGACTCCCGTCAGGGACTCCAGAGTTATCTCGTTGTGTCACCGCTCGGGGCCCCTCGTCATCGTGACAGGGCCAATCATTCTCAGGGATTCATCATCGGGGCCTACTTAAAGGCTTCTCATCGGGAGCTTCCAGCTCCACTGTCGGGACCGACTCTGTCGGGACCTTTCATCGTCGGGACTCCCTTCGTCGGGACCCTTCTCCTAGGTCATCTTGACCTTCATTTTGGGCCTGGTGGGCCTGTTTGCCGTTTCCTCACCGTTAAAGGGCCTGACGGCTATAGTCGAACCCATCATTTACCCCCAAGACATGAGGGACTTTTAGTTCGTCGTGTCTTCCAACTCCCGGTCTTCCGATACTGGAATCGGGGATCTTTCCCTTGGTTCAGTTACTCAATTATCAGTCTTCTCCTTCACGTTTCCTCAATGTTTTGTAGATAACTGTTAAATCCTAGGGTCTCCTCGGTTCCCCAGTGCATTAAATGCAGTAGATAATGGAGTGACGTTTCCAGCCCACGTGCCTGATTTTTCGCGCCTGTCCTTTTCTGAAAAGTGCTTTTCAGGCCGTTTCATCATTACGTCCGTTGTCCTTCTGCACGTTTCATCTCAACGGTCCAGATTAAGACTCTTCGACTTCGACGACTCGGATCGAAGTGTCCTTTCAATCGTCTTCTTCGACTATAAAACCCTAGCCATGGCCATAATTTAACTTTTACCGTCTTCGAATTCTCAAGAGCTCTCTGCGATTTCTCTGCGATTTCTCTGCGACTCCTCTGCGATTCCAAGCTCTGTGATTTCGAAGGTCTTTGGAGTTTCTCCAATCATCTTTCCGGCGACGTTTCGTTCATCTCCTTCAACCTCTACTTCATCATGTCTAGTAAGGGATTCCCCTTTGTTGCTTGTTCGTCTTTTCCTTTTTTATAGCTTTCCAAGAGTCCCACTGTATTTTTCTTGCCATGGTTGCTTTTCAGACAGCGGTTCCAGCTCTGAGGGGGAGAAAACCCTTTAATTTTGATTATGCTCCAAATGAGATCTCCAATACTGCTTTTGATGCAGCCCTCCGAGAGGGTTGTATCACCCTCACCCGGGAATCTCGTTTCCCGTATCCTTGGCCTCGCCCCTCGAGTAACCCTGAGGTTACTCGTCCCCAGAAAGGGGAGGTATTTGTCTCTACGGGACAAGTATCAGCGGGGATCAGATTCCCCTTTTGCGGTAATCTGGTCGAGATGTGCCAGCATTACAAGACACATCCCACCACCTTTTCTCCCCATGCCATCCGTCTCTGGAACGCCTTTCAAGTCCTCTGCTTCCGACAGAAGTGGGTCTACAGCCTCCAGCTCTTCAGAACCTTTTATGGGATGAAGTGCAATGAGGCGGGGGTTTGCGCCTTCTACCCTCGGATGCCTAAGTGGAGTAAGCAGCAGCTTGCCCGATGTGGTTGGACCAATGACACCTGGAAGGTGGTTAAGGGTCGGGGACTCTTGGTTGATACAGGGTCCGACAACAGTAGCTGGAAGAAGAGCTACTTCTTTATCCGACACTCTTCGATTCCCTGGCCTCGGTGGGAGGTGGCAGCAGACCCTCCGCCTGCTTTCCATACTTACGCCGACGAGGATTTCGAAACTCTTCAACTTATACAGCTTTATCGATGGGGGGAGTCTTATACTCCCCTCAACGCCAACTCACTTGTGGAGCGGGACCTGGTGCACGCCGGGATCCGACTCCTCGATATTGTCTCTGGGGGGCAGCTCTTCGACGGCCCTTCTAATATGGTCCCTTGGGTAAACTTCTAACTCTTCTTTGTTTACTATTTGCAGCCAAGAAGGTATCTGTGCTGACCGACCTATTCCTTAAGCAGGGGGAGACTGATGCTGTCCGCCCCTCGCGGAAGAGGAAGTCCGCCAAGAAGGCTGCTGCTCGGTCGGGGTCTCCTTCAGCGGAGCAACCCAAGCGGAAGCGGGTGGATCTGGACCAGCTTTTCGATGTCCAGAATGCTGAAGAAGGTAAAAAGCTCCGACTTGCTATAAAATCGTACAGGAGGATGGTCCCGAAGGATTTGATACCTTCAACCAAGGAGGCCCGTATCGCTGACGTCAAACGAATCCTTCGAGGCGAAACTCCTCGTGTCTTGAAGGCGGGCTACTATCATTATCGCGGGAAGGATCAATACGTCTCCCGACGTATCATTTGGTGTAAGAATCCCGATGAACTTCCTGACTACATTTCTGAAGCTTCTCATCCTCCAGGTGCAGGTCGCTCGGGAGCTCCATCGGGTGCTGCAGCTTCTGCGGACGCACCGTCTTCAGCGGGGGTGCCTTCCTCAGCTGGAGAGAAGGCTCCAACTGGCGAACAGTTTCGTCAGGTGGAAACTTTGGACTCCTCCGAGGAGACTGACGAGGGTGGCTCCCTTCGTCAGCGTCGGAAGGCGGGGCAATCCCCCTTGAAACCAACCCCTCAGGGGTCGCCTCCTTCATCTTCTCCGCAGCAGCGGCAGCCATCGCCTATCCATGACTTCACTCCTTCCCCTGTTCGGGCCGAGACGGAGGCATGCCCTTCCACTCATCGTCCTCTTTCTCCTCTTGCTCTTGATGGGAACTTCTACAGGCCCTTCGATTCTTCACAAGAGAATGCCCCCTGGACTCCTATCCAGACGCTTCAAGGAGTCCCGCTCACACAAGGGAGCAGGACCGGGAGCTGTCCCTGCATCTGCTGGCAGGCTCGATCCTGCCTACTATGCGGTATCCGATTTGCCTCAATCGGACGCACATGCAGCAGGATGTCAGGGATATGGCCATGCGCCGCATAGAGGTAAGACTTCGCTTCTTTCTTTTTGATGATAAATCGGGTCGTTTGTCCATTAACACTTTTCCTTCTTATTACAGGAGCTCGGGGACTTCAACCGTCTCATCGGGTATGTCATTGCCTATGATGAGTCCCGGGAGCGGGACCGAGGGATCCGTGAGCAGCTTCAGGAGGATCTCAAGGCCTCCCAGTCTTCGCGGGGAAAGCTTGTCAAGGAACAGGCTGTCCTCAATCAGAAGGTTCGGGACCTCCAGCAGCAGATCGGGGACTTCGAGGGGCTCTTGAGGCAAGAGCGGCAGGAGCGGGAGGCGCCTGTGGACAGGCTGGCCCAGGAGAAGAAGGCTGCCGAGGACAAACTGGTCCTCGAGAAGAAGGCTCTGGAGGAGCAAGTCGCGGGGTTTCCTGCGCAGCTGGCCGAGGCGGAGGTAAAGGGTCGGGAGGACTATCGGAGGTCCGAGGACTTCCAAGCCGATGCCATGAAGTTCTTTGGCGCGGAGGTGGAGAACACTCTCTTCAATGCGGTTGAGGAGCTCCACCTGGAGTACGGGGACGCCATCAATTTCGACAAGTCTCCTTCCCTCGCTCCCTTTGCGAAGAAGTATTTTGCTCTTTCCGAGGAGAGTGATGGGGGGAGTACCCCCGTAATTGTCGAAGACGCTTCTGAACTTCCAAGTGCGGACGCCCCGATAGTCGATCCTCCCGAAGCCAACCCTGTGGATCCTTCTGCTACCGACTCCGTGGACCCAGCTGCTGCCGACGCTGCCGACAAGGACCGAGCTTGAATGTTTACTTTTAGAGTCCTTGTATCTTCTTCTCTTTTGTCATTATCGGGCCCTCGAGCCCTTATCAATATCAAACTTTTTTAGTTCCGATTCTTTCGTTGCACTTCTCCGAGTGATTTTACTATGCGTGCTTAGGTCGAAACCTTGACACTTTGATAACTTGCACCACTTAAGGCGACTTAGTTCCGTGCATCACTTAAGACGACTTTTTGACACTTAGAATAAATCTAAAGACCGTGCACCACTCAAGGCGACCTAGTATCGTGCACCACTCAAGGCGACTTTTTGATACTTAGAATAAATCTAAGGATTGTGCACCACTCAAGGCGACTTAGTATCGTGCACCACTTAAGGCGACTTTTCAACCTGCGCCACTTAAGGCGACTTAATATCGTGCACCACTTAAGGCGACTTTTTGATACTTAGAATAAATCTAAGGATTGTGCACCACTCAAGGCGACTTAGTATCGTGCGCCACTTAAGGCGACTTTTCAACCTGCGCCACTTAAGGCGACTTAATATCGTGCACCACTTAAGGCGACTTTTTGATACTTAGAATAAATCTAAGGATTGTGCACCACTCAAGGCGACTTAGTATCGTGCGCCACTTAAGGCGACTTTTCAACCTGCGCCACTTAAGGCGACTTAATATCGTGCACCACTTAAGGCGACCTTTTCGTGCACCACCTAAGGCGAATTTAACACTTAGCATAAATCTAAGAATAACTCTGATTGGAAGAAACCTCTTTATTTATTGATGGCACAAAATTGGCTTACATCGAATTAAACGATAAACAGCATACACCACTTAAGGCGATTTTACATCGGGGCACCACTTAAGGCGACTTTCATCGGGCACCACTTAAGGCGACTTTCTTCGGGCACCACTTAAGACGACTTTTTTCGGGCACCACTTAAGGCGACTTTCTTCAAGCATGGTGTTTCTTCAAGTGTTCGCCACTAAAAGAATGCTTTAACGTTCTGCCATCGAGGTCTTCCAGCTTGTACGCATTTGGGGCTGGCATCCCCACGACCTTATAAGGTCCTTCCCATTTTGGTGACATCTTGTTGATTCGATCCAAAAGGGTGAACTCGTTGCGACGCCAAACCATCTCCCCGACGAAGAACTGTCGGGACTTCACTCGCCGATTGTAGTACCTGGCCGTCGCCAAACGCATTCGAGCTTGGACTTCATCGGCTTCCCGCCTCTTCTCTTCGAGTAAGTCCAAGTCCAGACGTCTCATCTCATCATTCGTCAGGTGCTCGTAATATCTCATCCGATGGGACGCCACAGCTACCTCCACGTGGGGCGACAGCCTCCGTGCCATAAACGAGGCCAAACGGAGTCTCCCCGGTTGATCGTTTGGGTGTCGTTCTAACAGCCCAAAGCACGTTTTCCAGTTCGTTCAGCCATTTGCCCTTCAAAGCATAGACCCTCTTCTTGAGGCCGTCCATCACGATTTTGTTGGCTGATTCTACCTGGCCATTAGTCTGAGCATGGCGCACAGAAGCTGTCCGATGCTCGATGTTCAACTCCTCCAAATACTCCCTCACCTGAGAGCCGTTAAACGGTGGACCATTGTCGCTGATCACCACCTTAGGAATCCCGTATCTGGACACGATGTGGGTCTGGAGGAACTTGACGATCTGGTTCCCCGTTGTTCTGGCCAACGCTTTTGCCTCTATCCATTTCGAAAAATAATCGATAGCTACAAGTAAATACTTACATTGACCTTGTGCTTGTGGAAGAGGTCCCACCAAGTCGATGCCCCACTGCGCGAAGGGCCACGCGCTCTTGATGGATGTCAGATTAGCGGCCGGAACCACGATACTCGGGGCGTACCTCTGGCACGCGTCGCAGGATCGGACCATCGTCGTCGCTTCTTTGTTCATCGTGGGCCAATAATAGCCCAAATTCAGCACTTTCCTCATGATGGACCGGGCCCCTTCATGGCAAGCCGCGACCCCTTCGTGCACCTCCTTCAGAATCCGATTGGTGTCGGGTTCTGCCACACACTTCAAGTACGGAGTCGAGAACCAGCCCTTCTTGTATAGCTGATTGTCCAGCATTACATAATTGGCCACGATCCGACGTATCCTGTCCGCTGCCACTTGATCATCGGGGACTGCCCCCGTAGTCAGGTACGCGACTATCGGGGTCATCCAAGTTGGCTCCTCCTCTGATCTTGCTTCAATGGCGCACACCTGTGTTGGGTCGATGTTTGATAAGATCACCTTCTCCAAGAAGTGCACCTTCCGATTTTCTTCCAAGGGTGCCCCCAGGGCAAATTTGCTCAAGGCGTCTGCCTCTACGTTTTCCTCCCTCGGGATTGCCTCGATGTCGAAGCTTTTAAAGCTCTCCTTCAAGGTTTGTACCTCTCGTAGATACTTCTTCATTATCGGACTCCTAGCTTCGTATCGCCCTAGGACCTGGTTTACGATTAAAGCTGCGTCACACTTCACTCTTAAGTGATCGACTCCCGTGCCTTTAGCAATTTTCAGGCCCGTGATGAGAGCCTCATACTCCGCTTCGTTGTTTGTGGCCTTGAATGTTAAAGCCAAGGCGTATCGGAGCGGTTCACCTTCACCTGGTGGTATCGACAAAAAGCCCGCTCCTGATCCGTCCGAACTCGCGGAGCCATCCGTGTACATCTCCCATGTGTTTTCCTTATTTGGCTGTTCTGATTGCTCTGCCCTCTCTGGTTGTTCTTCTATCGGGACCTCCATGGTTGCCCCCTCTGCAGGGCCCGTTTCTTCTAGATCGGGAGCTGTAGATTCTGCTATGAAATCCGCCAATGCCTGGCCCTTGATGGCCGTTCTTGGAGCAAAGTGTATTCGAAACTCACTAAGCTCTACTGCCCACTTCACTAATATTCCCGACGCATCAAGTCGGTTCAAAAAATGTTTCAGAGGCTGGTTCGTCAGCACAGTAATCTCGTGTGCGTGGAAATAAGGCCTTAGCTTCCGAGCAGTAATAATCAACGCAAAGAGGTACTTCTCAACGGCGGGATAGTTTAATTCAGACTTGGCAAATGCCTTGCTTACATAATATACGGGGACTTGATTACCCTCGACAATCTTTACTAACACAGAGCTAATGGCGAATTCAGAAACAGCCAAATAAAGGTAGAGCGGCTCGCTTGGAACCGGTTTCGCCAACGGCGGGAGGGTGCGAAGGTGCTGCTTGAGTGCTTGGAACGCCTCTTCACACTTGGCGGTCCATTCAAATTTCTTGTTGGCCCTAAGGACTTCAAAAAACGGCATTGATCGGTCGCTGGCTTTGGACAAGAAGCGATTCATTGCAGCTAGTCGGCCATGCAGCACTTGTACCTCCCGATGGTTTATCGGAGACTGCATCTCCTCGATTGCCCTCAGCATCTCAGGATTCACTTCAATTCCTCTTTGGCTCACCATGAAGCCCAAAAACTTCCCTGAGTGGACTCCGAAGGCGCATTTCGTCGGGTTCAAGCGAACTTGATGGAGCCTCATCCGCTCAAATGCCTTGGTAAGGTTGTGCACATGATCCTCGGCTTGTCGGGACTTCACCAGCATATCATCCACATAAGCTTCCATGGTTTCTCCCAGCATATCTCCAAACAGTTTGTTCACCATCCGTTGGTAGGTGGCCCCCGCATTGATTAACCCGAAAGGCATGACATCGTAGTGATAGATGTCACTGTCCGCATAGAACGCTGTATGGGGAGCGTCTTCCTTGGCCATCTTGATCTGGTTGTAGCCTGAATACGCATCCATGAAACTTAACAGCTCATGTCCCGACGTGGCATCCACCAGCTGGTCGATTCTCGGGAGTGGGTAACAGTCCTTTGGACAAGCCTTGTTCAGGTCGCGGAAATCCACACACATTCGCCATTTCCCGTTAGTTTTCTTCACCAGCACTGGATTAGCAACCCAAGTCTGGAATCGGAGCTCCTTAATAAACCCAGCATCGAGCAACCTGCCCACCTCCTGCTGGATCGCGATCTTCTTGTCCGTGCCCATCAGACGCCTTTTCTGTGTGATAGGCTTGATCGCGGGGTCTATCTTCAGCTCGTGTACGATTACGTCGGGGCTGATTCCTGGCATATCGCTGGGGGACCAGGCAAACAGCTCCTTGAACTCCTTCAATAATTCAATTAATTTCTGGGCTGTCTCTTCAGTCAGGGCAGACCCGATTTTCACATTCCTCTGGGGTCCGTCGATCTCGACTTCTTTCGGATCTTCTACGGGGGCGGGACGCCCAAACTCTTCTCTAGGATCTGTATCTGTCTGGAGGACAGTCATGGCTTCTCGTCTCCTCCTTCGGGTGGCGTTAACATAACATTTTCGAGAAGCCACCTGGTCACCCTTAACCTCTCCGACTCCGTGGTCGGTCGGGAACTTCATCTTCTGGTGCACCGTCGAGGCAACCGCCATCAGGGGGTTAATGGTGGTTCTTCCGATGATCGCATTGTAGGTCCCTGCAGAATCGACTACCACGAACTCTACGTTCCTCCTTTCTGATTTCCACCCACTACCAAACTCCACTGGTAAGGTGCTTACTCCTAGCGGATAGGAGGTTGAGCCAGAGAATCCGACCATCGGGAAGTTTGCCTCCTTTAGATCTTTCTTCGTCTTCCCCATAGCCTCCAGCGCGTCCATGAATAGGATGTCGGAGGATCTTCCTCCGTTGATTAGAATTCTCTTCATTTCGAACCCGTCTACATCCAAGGTTACCACCAAGGCGTCGTCGTGCGGAGTCTCCACGCCTATGAGGTCTTCCGACGAAAAGGAGATTACCATCTCTTCTTTCAAGGTCCAGGATCGGGACCTCTTACCCAACACCACTGCTGTAGGGATTCTAGAGGCATAGACCTCTCGGGCGGATGATGTATCACCTCCAGCAGCAAACCCTCCATGAATCACGTTGATAGTGCCCCGTCTCTCCTTGCGAGCACCGGATGACTCTGGATCGGTTCTCTTCTTTTTTGGGGACCGATCACGGGATCGGGAACGGGACCGCGATCGGGACCGAGAGCGGGATCGACACCGCTTATCCCCGACGAATTCCTTGAGCTTCCCCTTCTGGATCAACTTTTCGATCTCCTTCTTCAGTTCTCGACAGTGGTTGGTGTCGTGACCATTTGCGCGGTGAAATCGGCAGTAGCGATCCGTGCGAGATCTCAAGAATTCTCCATCCTTCTTTGGGGGGGGGGGGGGTACCTGGAGATACCTTGTCGTTCCATGACTGTCAACACTTCCGCCATGGAGCAGTTGAGAGGAATGTCGAGATCCTCCCGCTTATCCTTCCTTGAAGAACGTCTATCGTCCCTTCGATCAGGTCGGCCTCGGTTCCGACTACTCTCGGGTTTGCCCTTTGTCTTGCGATTGTCAAAGGGTTTAACCGACTGCTTTCCTTTGTTTGACTTCGGGGGCTCCAACTCTCCTGCGGCTATCTTCGACTCATGGACATCGATTTGCCGTTTCACCCTCTTTTGCAGTGCCTCCATATTCCACACAACTTTCTCCGCCACACTGTGCATCAGGTCGGAACCATAGGGGGCCGTTAAGTTCCGAATGAAGGTACGGATGGTCTCACCTTCCGAGATTTCTTCGTCGATCTCTGCCACACTGGTCGTGTACCGTTGGTAATAATGAGCCAGTGATTCGTCGGGCCTCTGCACCACCTGAGTCAGGGACCTCACGCTCTTCAATAAACGTCTTCGACCCTGGTACTGCTGAATGAATCGATCATGCATATCTGCCCGGCAAGTGATGCAGCCTGGGGGCAGACTAAAGAACTAGGTCAGGGCTCTTTCTCCCAGTGTGTTCGGGAACAGCGTACACACTATGTCTTCATTCGGGGCTCTTCCCAGACACGCCATGAGGTGTTTCTGGACATGGCGAACTGGATCTCCTTCGCCATCATACTCCTTTATCGTGGGGATGCCTAGCCCAGGCGGGGCTAGGGTGTCGATGAGTCGGGGGACGAAGGGATGAGTGGATCGATCCCTTAACTCCGACACCAGCGGCTTCTGCTCTCCCATGTAGATGTTCACGATCTTTACCAACTGGTCGGGAGTGATGGGACCATTAAGGGGAATGGTCCTGTGCTGTACTGGTCCTGGTCCATCAACCACGAACCTCTCCGGCTGACCGGATGCTCTACCTCTGTCTTGGCCTCGGGGCGGGGCTTCCTGTGCGTTCCGACCCTCTGTTGGCAGGGCCACTTCCTCCAACGGGGGCATCTCCTCCTGCCTCCTCGCGGCCTCTCTCCGATCCAAGAGAGCCTCCACGGCTGCCAGAAACATGGGCATGGCTTCTGCCACGGCCCTGGTCAAGTCTGTAGCTGGGGGAGCCTCCTGCCCCCTATTGCCCTGGTGCTGAGGAGCAATATCTTCGGGATCTCCATTGTGCCCCCCTGTCTGGGAGAGTTCAGCCGGGGGATGGTTCTGGTTTTCCTCCTGTTCTGGTACTGAATCCAAATTTGTTGCAGCAGGGTGACGGGAACCACCGGTAGGGGTGAAACCGGACCGGTCGGACCGGTTTTTTGCTTGGTTCGGTCGGTTACCCATATTTTCGGTCCGGTTTTTCTCCTTAAAAAAATCCGACCAAAAAACCATATGATAAAAAATAAACCGTCCATTGGTAGTATGGTTTTTTCGGTTCGGTTTTCGGTTTAAACCGAAAACCCAAAAGTAACAATTATCATTTAAAATTCTCGTTATTTTCATGGAATTTATCAAAGCGAAATGAAAAATAACGTCAATTATTATAATTAAATAAATTATAAAACAAAATTAGAAAAAATAATCTTCGTAAATGCTTATTTCATAATTTTTATAAACCTAATGAAATAATTATATTGATTAATATCAACTAATATAATATATATTATATATATTTAGTTAGCATAACAGTCGGTTCGGTCCCCACGGTCCTCAAAGATTAAAATCCGAACCGGACCGAAAAACCGAACTAGAATTAAAAAATCCGACCAAAAACCAAACCGTGTATTTCGGATTCGGTTTTTTTGGTTCGGACCGGATCGGTTTTCACCGGTTTTTCGGACCAACCGGATTTTGGTTTCACCCCTAACCACCGGATTGTCCCTGTCTTCTATGCTTGCCAGCCGCCATTGATCGAGTAGAAGGCATGTTAGCTTTTTGTTTGATTCCCACAGACGGCGCCAATGTTGGATCACGGTGGAACTCCGGTACGGACTTTGACGGCAATCCTAGCTCCTTAGCTCCACGCAATCCTGCAAGAGGGGATAGACCGGGCGGTGACCCAGAATCCCTCTCCGATGCTTAAATGAGTATCTCGTATGACTGGCAAGCAGTAATCACAAAGGGTATTGAATTCAACGTAAGTCTTATGAGGTGATCTCCTGCCCTTTTATAGGCAAAGAGATGCCTCAGGTACCTGGCGAACCGTTGGGGGTGGTTAGCCCGTATCCCGCGTATCTCGGATGTGATCTCGCGTATCTCAGCCATGCCCCGCGTATCTCGGCCACGCTCCGTGTATCTTAACCACGTTCCGCGTATCTCGGTCACGCCCCGCATATCTTGGCCTTATCCTCTGATAATCGAGTCCCGACTCCCGTCGGGGACTCCAGAGTTATCTCGTTGTGTCACCGCTCGGGGCCCCTCGTCATCGTGACAGGGCCAATCATTCTCAGGGATTCATCATCGGGGCCTACTTAAAGGCTTCTCATCGGGAGCTTCCAGCTCCACTGTCGGGACCGACTCTGTCGGGACCTTTCATCGTCGGGACTCCCTTCGTCGGGACCCTTCTCCTAGGTCATCTTGACTTCATTTTGGGCCTGGTGGGCCTGTTTGCCGTTTCCTCGCCGTTAAAGGGCCTGACGACTATAGTCGAACCCATCACATGGGTTCTTATATTGTTAGCAAGTCTAATAAATCTATATTTTTTATAACATAATAATGCATTCATATTATATATATATATTAGATTACCGATGGGTTCCGATGTAATCGTTAGCCCCATTAACAGCCAATGGACGGCGAGTAGGTCCAGTGGGCCTCGTGAAAAGCCTGGAAGGCCCAGAGGCCCAGTACGAAGGGTCCCGACTTTAGCGGCCCCGACACATGAGCTAGATGCTCCCGACAAGAAGCCTCTGAGTAGGCCCCGATATGCCTTAGTAAAGGCCCCGATATTATAGCCTCGCAGAGGCTGGACCTGTCCCGTAGAGACTGAAGGTCCTGGGTGGTGATCTAGAACGAGAAAACTCTGGAGTCCCCGATAGGAGTCGAGACTTGTGATCAGAGGATAAAGACCGAGAAACCCGCCTACTAGATAGAGTAGTGGGAGACGGTTAAAGATATAGATAAGTCCCCCGAGATACGCAGGGCGTGCCCGAGATACGCGGAGTATGGGTAAGATACGCGGAGCGTGGGGCGAAATCTACGGAATCCCTAACGAGATATACGGAATCGTGGGCAAAACGGCCAATCACGGCCACAGGTAACTGAGTAACTTCCCCTCCTATATAAAGGAAGAAGTTACCTCAGAAAACCCTAATCATCTAATACGCACTTAGATTATTGCTGCCACTCCATTGATCATATACTCATTTAAGCATCGGAGAGGGATTCTGGGTCACCACCCAGGTCATCCCCTTTTGCAGGATTACGCGGAGCCCAGGAGTCCAGAGCATTCCGTCAAGGACGTAACGGAGCTTCGCCCGTGATCCAACAATTACTTAAAAAATAAAGTTCGATAGTGCAATTTCAAAATTTAGGTTTGTGAATATTTTTCGTAAATCATTATAATATCACATGTGAATTCACTTATTTATTATTATAATTTATGACAATTTTATATTGTTAATTATAAATTACTAATATATATAACCCCGCACGGGAGATGAACACTAGTTAAAGGAAAATTGGTGCACTACATAATTTATGTGTATTAAGTTGGTCAGTATATTAATTAGTTACCAAAATTATTTGAATCAACCGGTAAGCAGTTATATTTAACATCCACGATAATTTTATATAAATTGTATTATTTAAAGTCATCACATAGATATTTATGTACATTTTAAGTAATATATAAAGTTAAGACACACATACGTTAATAATATTTGCTCTCCAATAGTTTTACTTAAGTATATTTCTTAAATATATTTTATTGTTACAATTTTCAACACCCATCCATAAAATATTATCATTAATTATAAAATGAATTAATTTAAATTAGTTATATAATACCTAGTGCATTCCTTAAATTTAAGAAATAAGTAATGTAAACATAGGTAGTTCTCACTTTTGAAGATTGTTATGTAAAATCATTGTAAGACGTTTATATACATTTTACATAAAAAGTATGTTAAACTCACATTTAAGTAATATTATGTAATATATTTATAAATGTTGACATTAGTTTAGAAAGAGTTATAATATTGTTATAACTCTAAAATGAAAACAATTCGTATATACTAAAATAGAAAACGCATGTGTCATAGCACTTATTAATTATTACCTAATAAAAATAGGTTAACATGCTAATTCTGCAAATAATTAAACAAGATAACGTGGGATATACTACCAAATTGGAAAGAAAAAAAATAATATTCCGAGATGAATCATATGTATTGACTAGTGAGTGCATGCATGAGTTGGCACATTTTTTTTCTTTCAATTTTTATAATTATTATTGAGCATTATAAACCTTAAGTAAAAGTTGCTTCAATCCCAATAGTGACAATGAAAATAAAAAATTGTTTATGATTACAGCACTTTAACTTTTACGGGCTGACTCAGTGCGAGTGAGAATTAATCTAAGTGTGAAACAAACATACTACGAGTGCTGCTCTCCTGATGAAGCGCCCTTGGACTACCCAGCGGAAAAAAAAAAAAAAAAAAAACCTGATTTTCTTTATTATTTACAAAAGAGTGACAAATTAAAGTGTAAAATGTAAATTTTGGATGCACGGAAATTTGATGTATCCTTTCCGGACCCCATATTAAGAATCAATATACCCAATACATTTAATCTCTCGATTAAATCAAATGCTTACATTGGTCATTTTTCATTATACAATACTTAATTAACATTTATATCTTCAAAAGATAATAATTAATTCAACTAACTAACACATAAAAAAATTAAAATTAAAATTAAAATTAAGACCCTCATTAATCTTAATTAATTAATGAAATCCCGAAGTCTGAGTTGCCAACGCCGAGTTCATATATTCCCTCACCTCCCTCGCAATCACACCCCTCATCGCATCCAGAAACCCCTCCGGCATCCTCTCCGGCCGCCTCTCCTCCACCGCCACCACCCCTCCCGGCGGCCCCAGAGTCAACGCAGTAAACGACTCATCCTCCTCCGCCGCCACTCCCTCACATTGCACTACCCGTCCAGATCCAGAACCCTCGACAGCTGGCGCCTCACCGTTCCTCGGAGCTCCGGCCGCCTCCCTCCTCTTAAGAGTGGAGTTCCAGTGGTTCTTGACGGAGTTGTCGGTCCGGCCAGGGAGAAGGCGAGCTATGGTCGCCCATCGGTTGCCGTAGCGAGCGTGGGCGGCGAGGATGGTCTCGTCCTCTGCGGCGGAAAACGGGCGGTGCTCGACCGCGGGGCTTAGCTGGTTGCACCACCGGAGGCGGCAAGACTTGCCGGAGCGGCCATTGATGTGGCGGCTGATGATGGACCAGTTCCGGGGGCCGTAGCGTTGCACGAGGTGGGTGAGAACCCGATCCTCCTCCGCGCTCCACGGGCCCTTGACCCGATCCGACTTGTTGTCGACGGACCGACCACGGTAAGAGTCCGACGAAGATGAGTAGTCCTCCGACGAGGAGGTGGAGGCGGAGCACTGCGTGTTACGGGTTAATATCACTGGTTCCATTGTTTTTAGAGAGAGAAAGAGTATGGTTTGTGAAGAAGATGAAGATTTGTGATTAGAGAGAGAGTGATGAGTAGATTTTATAGTAATGAATATATGCAGAGGGTACTTCCCGGAAGATGGGTTTCTGTAAAGTTGGTGGGGGAAGAAGAATGGATTAAGGACTGGATTTAGATGTATTGACATTATTAATTAGACATTCATGTTTTATTGTCTAGCAACTAACATTTTTATTATTTAAATAATAAATAATAGTTATTTTTCTCGAGATATGATGATTTATCAAGATTCAAAAGTATTTGCTGTTATTTAGAGTTTAACATTCCTATACTATTTGACCCGAAAATGTTATTAGGCCTGAAAAATTATGTTATAATAATAGTAAGTGATTCACGCTGAACTTATATTTTAAAATAAATAAATAAATATTAAAAAAAAATTGTCTTTTGAATTTTTTAATACATTTTAAAACTTAGCACCGGTGTAATATGCATATTTGATGTCAGAAATTTTAGAAACAATTCTAAATTTAATAATTTTCAATGTAATATCGTCATGTGTCATTATTTGTTTTAATTAATAAGCAGGATTATACAGCTTCTTTAGATTAGATCAGCTTCTTTAGATTAGATAGATTATAGTTAGACTATTATGTAAATATGACTAAGTAGTGAGCATTCGGCCAAAGTTAAGTAGTGAACATTATATAGTATATTACTCGACAACGACAACCAAGGTGACTTTCATCAACTGTCAAATCCATATCCTCCTAATAAGGAAAAAGTCATTACGTTCACAAGAGTATTCCAACTCTAGTTTCTTAAAGATAACAAAAGAAATAAAAGTAGCATATATATATATAATAAGAGTTCTTACTACTTGTTAATGTTAGTCAGATTGTTATCATTATGGAGAGTTGGAAATTGGTTTTGTTTAGCTAAAACTTATATACTATTTTATTTTTCATATCAAATAGCCTTCTCCAAGTAGATAACATTCTTTTTAATCCGTTAAAAATAAAACAGTCACCTATTTGATATTTATTATTATACATATTTATAATTTCCTCATTTCATTACATATTCATCTGCTATAAAAATAAGATAGACATGTAGAAAATTATAATTTCAAAGGAAAAGTTAACTGACGAAAGAAAAAAAAAGAACGGGTAATTCTAAATTTGTAACTTATGTCAGGTAAATATTTTGTACTTATAAATAACAGTGTGGCTTGATTACTGCTATTAATTATCTTCTTTTGATGTTAAACATAAACTACAACTAATCATCTGCCAACTGCTTTGACGATGAGAGGTGTTGTTATTCCGCTTTCTATTTGTCGTTTGTCACCTATAAATTACCATTATAGCCTTCTTATTAATTAATTACAACAAACCATTTATTATTCCTTTTATCTTTGTAATTATTAGGGGTGAAACCGGACCGGTCGGACCGGTTTTTTGCTTGGTTCGGTCGGTTACCCATATTTTCGGTCCGGTTTTTCTCCTTAAAAAAATCCGACCAAAAAACCATATGATAAAAAATAAACCGTCCATTGGTAGTATGGTTTTTTCGGTTCGGTTTTCGGTTTAAACCGAAAACCCAAAAGTAACAATTATCATTTAAAATTCTCGTTATTTTCATGGAATTTATCAAAGCGAAATGAAAAATAACGTCAATTATTATAATTAAATAAATTATAAAACAAAATTAGAAAAAATAATCTTCGTAAATGCTTATTTCATAATTTTTATAAACCTAATGAAATAATTATATTGATTAATATCAACTAATATAATATATATTATATATATTTAGTTAGCATAACAGTCGGTTCGGTCCCCACGGTCCTCAAAGATTAAAATCCAAACCGGACCGAAAAAACCGAACTAGAATTAAAAAATCCGACCAAAAACCAAACCGTGTATTTCGGATTCGGTTTTTTTGGTTCGGACCGGATCGGTTTTCACCGGTTTTTCGGACCAACCGGATTTTGGTTTCACCCCTAGCAATTATCATTCAGTGACATGTACGAACAGAGTGCCAACTCCATGTCGGTTGGCCAAATTACGAATCCACGTCTCGTTATATATTAAACGTTGCAATATTAATCTTGTTTTGTGGATGAAGAAATAAAACTCATCAAATGGTAGTTAATATAGTTATACTTTAGAGGGTGAGCAAATTATTTGAATGAAGCCGGAACATAATTGTATTATAGCTAGCATAATTTATTAGCCAGTAAATTTGGATATGGATTCCGAGCGCCGTAGGAAACCGGAATTGGTCTCAATTATTAATAATTTATAATATTTTATAAACATATATTATATACAATGTGTTTATTATACTTTTTAAATTATTGTGCTACGTACGACTTATATTTGTATATTTCTCTTATAAAAATAGTTTCATAAACTTATGAAGTAGCAATTTTTAGGTAATTGGAACCGATTGATTCAGAGTGGGTTTTTATTCTTATTATAAAGTGATAGATCTGGATAAGAAAAAATAATCAATATATAGTAGATTTCGAATGAATTTAAAATTACATGATATGCATAAAACAAGCACATACAATTATAATTATAATATATATAATAAGAGTGCTATTACACATGCCGAATTTTTCTGTTAGAAAACACTCATATTGGCAGTGCTGTAATTTTTTCTTTAAAAATTAATGGTAACTCTTTTGGGCAAAAAAATCAATGGCAATTGAATTATAAACACACTCGCAGTTTCTTCACGGCTTGAATCGTTATTGATATAATAAATGATAAAAATAAAAAAAGTGTTAAGGGTAATGATGTACTTCAAAGCGAATATGGGAGAAGGAAATTAAAAAAGAAATAGAAAATCATTCTCGTACTGGGGCCAAAAAACCAAAGCCACTCACTCAACTCCTTTAGGCGTTTAACACATGACAGTAAACGCAAAGCTGTTTTGACATAAAAACAGAAACAAATTTTGAAACCGAAACGGTTCATGGGCCCCCCAAACACGTCCTTCTTTTTGACTTACTTTTCTCCACAGTCCTCCACAGCTGTAATATAATATCATCAACTTGCTGCATATCGTATTGTAATATCTATTTTTAAGATCTCTCCCACTTACTATGATAATACATCTATCCATTTTTTACCCAAAAAAAAAAACTAGTTTTTATTAACCACTGATAATTATAAACATAAGTAGATTTTTTTTGGCCAAATATATAAGTAGATAAAATGTCCAAAAATAAACTTAGCAATTACATTAATTGCTATGAGTATTTTGGATAATTTTCTAGTTTAATATTTGTTTGTAAATAAATTGCTAACCTTGTTAAATATTCCGTCTAATTCACACGAAATTAGTCACATAGTTTCATGTGGTTAAAGAAAAAAAATCTAAAAACTCATCTAAAACAATGAAATTATCCTAAGTTAAAAGAAGATCTTTGAATGCCTCTTTTGTTAGGATGACGATGAAGCTTTTTTATAATTTGTATGTGAATACTTATATGTGTAATTACTAAATATACGAACGGTGTCGATTTCATAATTTTAGGTTAGTTTTTCCAATTTTTTTACGGACAAATTATGTGACTACATACGTTTATATTAAATAAAATATTTGACAAATATACCAACTTATCCATAAGAGAAATTTAAATTAATAAGTTCTCTATAAAAAAATCAACTACCAATTTATTCAAATATTCGAATTTCAGCTAATAAGTAACAATGTGATAATTAACCCTATTAATCATATAATAATTATAATAAAAAATAAAAAAAAGGGAAAATTGTCTATTGTTTTCTGGTAAAGGAGAAAGAGAAAGGAGGGTGGCTCCAAAAAGAAAAATATAAAAGAAATGAGTTTGAAGATGACTTCAAAACATCTTACACGTCAGATGGGTCCACACACAGCCTGGAAGAATCTCACGTGACGCGAAGAGTTGAATCTGTTTGACTTTTTTCTTCTAGTGGAACCGCCTAATTATCTTTCTTTAGAACCCCCATGTTACTCCCCACTTCCTTCCTAGAGCGTGTCATTCACGCTCATATGATTATTAATTAATAATAACTACCATAATAATCACTTCTCAGAATTCCATATACATCTTTCAAGGAAGGTTTTGGCAAAAATAAAAAATAAAAATCTTCCAAGGAAAGTGAGTAGTTCTTTCCTACAAAATAGAAAATAAGGGTTGATTGTACTAATGGTTATTTACAGTTACAGTTTCCAAATTCAGTATCTAATCAAAACATCACATGCCTCATTCTTTTTTATTACAAATTATGTTTTACTGTTGTAATATTGACATGCGTTTTAGATTAAATATTTTTTTTATATAGTCCACCAATCCCAAAATATTTTTATATAAAAAAATTCACAAAATTAATTACACTAAATATGCTTGTCAATATCACAATAGTGATGCACGATTTGAGATAAATGAATTATTCATCAAAATTATTTGATATTTAGTAAATTACATTTCAAGTTATTATATAGTCCGACTAACTGAAATAAATTAATGAAAAAGTGACATGACAGAGATAAGAATGATACAATTCGTGAATGTTTATCTTCATATTTCATCTATCTTTGTCTTCTTTGAACATCAATGTTCGAATTCTTAATTGTATTAAGAGATCTCCAATTATATGCACGATGTATTTTTATTTTATTTTTTTAATCTTAATGTATAGGAATAAATTTGAAACACATTTAATGAGGTTCAATTTGAATAGTTTTGGTAGGGTATATCCCAAACTTTTGGACAAACAAAGTGTATGGATTCATGAATCCGTACTTCACTTGGTCCCTTATGGATTTCAGAAAGTTTTTGGGGCCTTATACTTTAATCATCTATATAA
Source organism: Clarkia xantiana subsp. parviflora (assembly GCA_036873135.1). Taxonomy (NCBI): domain Eukaryota; kingdom Viridiplantae; phylum Streptophyta; class Magnoliopsida; order Myrtales; family Onagraceae; genus Clarkia; species Clarkia xantiana. The sequence goes on along the minus strand of JAPTYO010000010.1, from coordinate 7,113,719 downwards.
TTTTATACTATCAAACTTTATTAATGCTAGATAACTTAGTCGACATACAAAGTTTGATTCGATTAGGACGGCACAATGCGCACTTACACCAAACATTCGTAAACTTGTTATTTATTATATATGTAAAAAGAGTTATTTCAAAATCATATGTAACTTTTGACTCGTTGCACTTCATTTATTTTATAACTTTTAAATTCCGGCAAAGACTAGTAGGCCTAATCTATGTAAATAAAATTCAGTGTCTAATAATGCAGTTATAATAATGCAAAGGACGTAAGCTTGCGTTAAATTAAACTCAATCTAAAAATTAATTTACAAGATCCGCAATATTACTCAGATATATATATATGGTTTAATTTTGTCTTAGGATGATTCTATCGTGAAGACAACATTCGTAACATACTTGTTTTACACTTAAAATAATCCACAATCTTTTCAAATCAGCTCTAATGGCTAAATAAGGTGCTAACTTAACTATAAATATTTTTTTTCATTCACATAGCTCAGTATAATTTAAATATGACGAAACATTTGATTAATGAGGGAAGAACCATTACGTAAAAATACATTATTTACTCAAATTTATATATTACACTGAATTTATATATTAAACCCCGGTCGAGCTGGTAACTCAATAGCTAAAAGAGTGATCAGAGTAACCGGCCAATGCAATGTTACGTTGTTGTTTAACTACGTACGTAGTATGAACGTATAGAAAGAAAAGAGGCGTATTATTAAGAAAGTGGAGCCGCCCTCGTGGACATGTATTCTACTTATTGCAGCGACATACATCAAACATTATTACATTACATTGGTCGTGTGTGTGTGTTTGTATAATATAAATAATTATATATGTATATGTTTACAGAGGATGTGATGTGATGTATATATATATATTATTAAAACCAACTAAGCAAGACAAAAGGAAGCAGTTGGACATGCAGTTGATAATACGTGATCTTGATATATATGTACAGCTGTTTGGCACTTTGAAATTAGTTAAATCTGTATATATTATTTCCACCGACGACTCGTGCGGGTGTCCCTATGTGTGCCCCCCCTATAAAACCCTACCTTACCCAACCCAACCCAAGATTTTTCAATGACAAAACCCTAATTTCGGAGGACGTCTTCTCTGTACCATTATTATTATGTCCATTTGAGCTAACTTCAATAATTCAACCTCACCTCGCTATCGTGTGCATATATAATGTAGAACTTAATTAGAAGGTCGTCGTTTGCCATGTTGAAATGTCTAGATTATCCATTTCAGGAGTGATAATCAATGTTATACCAATACGATGGATAATAGATTCAAATTACCTGTCACACTTTTTTTGTTCCAGATCGTGCATCGCCATTAAGATCTTGATATATATGTCCTTATATTTGAAAATTTTCTTATAAGGATTACAAATTCTGATAGGTTTTTAGAAGAAAAAATCACAAAACTATAACACAAAATACACATGTTAAAATCACAACGATGAGCATAATCTAGGACAAAAAGAGCATGACAAGTGGTCTGTATCCTTGAATAACCGGAAGTAATTTGCATTATTCGACATTCATCTGGTAAAATATTTCGTTATATGATTTAAAAAACCTGTATTTGTTGAGATAGTCAATCCTAAAAAATGTTGTAATAACTCCAAATAAACTTAAACATATTATTAAATGTTTAATCAATTCCTTTTTTTTAATATATATATATCCATCCCTTAGAGAAGTGAAGATTAAAAACGCACATACATAAGTATACATAACTGTTTTATTAATGGTGTAATGCAATAATCTTCTCCCCAATGAAATAGGCGATTTTGTTACAAAAGTATAGAGCTAATGGAAGAGAGAACTTGAGAATGATCTTATTATCACACATAGGGGCCCTTATATAGGGATTACATAGACTTGGAGAGGAAGTAAAATCAATACAAGGAAAGTCTAAATTAGGAAGATGGTATATACACATAATATTGAACATCCACATAATATATTCATAACACTCCCCCTTGGATGTTCATAAGGGAATTGTGCCTCGTTAAAACCTTACTAGAAAAAAAACCCAGTGGGATAAAAATCTAGTGAAGGAAAAAGAGTACACAATTATGGATCCTTTTTATAAGCTGCCTCGTTAAAAACCTTACCAGGAAAACCCAGTGGGATAAAATCTTGGTTAAGGGAAAAAGAGTGCAGCGGTGTAGATTCTCCCCCTGATGTTGACATCGCGTAATTTCATTAAGTCGACGCAATCCAATCATGTTCGCCAATATTCCAGATGTCGCAGTCGATAAAGCCTCCTTAAAAAGATCCACTTGATAGTCATATGAACAAATTCATTGGATGAAGAATAACTTGAGGCGAATGTGTTTTATACGTCTCCTTTGATATAACGATCTTCAACTCGAGCTATATAACCTGCATTATCTTCATATATACAAAATAATGGTACAATATATTTATTATCATCCAACATTCTTAAAAATATTCATGCTAGCATTTTAAATCCTTCTGGGATTTTTATGTGGATTTCACTATCAAATTAGCCACCAAAATAGGCTATAAAATTATTCATATCATGAGACGCATATTAAAACCTTGTATGTACTGCCAACATAATAATGTATTTGAAGGTTATTGCTCCACCAAATGATTCATATAATAATTGTCATCTTTCTGCGGAAAAATCTTTGTATCACGGGTTGTGCCTATCTTACGAGGCAATCTATTTACACAGAAATTATTTATATCCATTGGCTATCACATTCTGCATTTGTCATGCTCATACTTGCGTCTTTTCAAACTTTGGCCAATCATAATACTTGTTTAACATATTGAGCTCAAGATCCTCGACTCCTCCTCTTGTTTTATGATTTCACTCATGAATAATATTCAAAACTGTTGTCGACAACATTATATTTTACGGTTCCATCACTTCCCGTTAATGATATAACTCATTGAGATCTCTTTATTGTAATTACAGGTACCTGAACCACTTCTGGGGTTTCATATTTAGTTATGTTTTTAATTCTTTTGGGAAATCACCTCCACAATAAGACCATATTTATATTTCTTTATATGCTCCATTCTTTTATCAATAAAATTGCTTTGGAACCATTATCACACGCTTCAGGCGTGAGTTATTTTTCATTATAATTTGTCCTAGCGGGATATTTCAAATTGGAGCATTTGCAGCTGATACTTACTTGACTTATGACTTTCTGGGTCTCATAAAGTCACTAATTAATAGGCAGTATCTTAAAATGTTTATCTCTTTGAACTTCAGGTTCATATTCTCATTGTGCGAGGATCTAAATGAGATAATAACAATTTTTATCAGTCAATCTCTTTTCTGCCAGCTGCTTCTTTTCTCCCCCTAATGTTGGAAAAAGTTGTTCATCAATAACAATCAGCAATTCTTGCTTTAAATATATATCATTCATTGTTCCCAATAAATTGTTTGTATCCAACATATTTTTTCCAACATTACAGACCCATCTTAGTGCGTTGCGGTGGAGCAATTCAAATATATATCGCACTTTATAAAGTTCATAATTGGGAAATTAGTCAATTGACTAAAAGATTTTGTAATGGGGAGAACTGTCATTTAAAATTGGCTTGATGCGCAATTATACTGTTGCTTGCATAATAACATGCATTTACACTCAATTTGCTCTAATTGGTGGCAGTTTAGCTATTTAATTGGAGGATCTTTGTAACTTTCATGCTAAACTGCAAATCTAGACATATAATCGTCTGAATCTTGTAGTAAATATCAACTTTCAATATCATCATCATTCTTTATTGCATAATCTGGAAATTTTGCTATTGCAAATTCGTGATAATTAATGCACATGCGACCATATTGTAGATGCATCTTTCAAAATAATATATCGGTCCACATGGCAGGTGAACGGGCCCATATTCACCTTTTATTATTTCCATAAATACTAGGATTTTATCCCGAGCTTAGTTGATGATGATCACATAATTTTTCTTGAGAGCAAGCATTGTAATGATTTCTGGAGAATCTTCAGGTTCTTCCAAATAATATTTTGCACATCTTAAATGATCCGGAATGGTCTGTAACCGGTCACGCCTAATATTGTATTATATGGGTAAAACTTCTGGTTTACCTCAATGCATCAGTAAACTTCAGGTTTAACTGATATGTATATCTTTCGTATTTCCGTAGGAGATATGTCATGTATCTCTTGTAACATAATCCGCATATTATTATTTTATTCATCGTCATCATAATGATGATTGCGGAGTAATCAATTCTTTATAATAATAGATAGAGTATATGAAGCATATACATAACATTAACAACTTCATATAAATGCTCGTAATTCAGGATTATTTATAACTCAAAATATTTTTGGATCCTCATGATTCTTATTCGTAGATCAAGATCTTTTGTTCATAACTCAAAATTTCTTAGGATGTTCGGATCCTATTTTCATCTTTTCAGATCATCCATTCGAAATAATTCAGTATCTTAGGATCTCCGTTCATAATTTAAGATCGTTAGGATTTTCGGGATCCTTTATTTATAGTTCTAGATCTTCTAGGATCATCTTTTACTCATAAATCATGATCTCTCAGGATCTTCAGGATCTATTATTTATAATAATTCATGATATACATGATTTTTTTTCTCATACAAGAAGATCTTTATTTCATAAATTGGATTCTCTTGATCCTTTTCTCATACATTCTAGAATCTTATGGATTCTAAAAGTAGTAATCCTTGAGCTTCTGGAATATTAATATGTAATAGCTCCCGATCTTGTGGATCATATCATAATAAAGTGCAATACACATAATTTAATGCAATAATTATAAAAGATAAAGTGCAAATATAAATGTAGTGTAAGAAATATAAAAAAAAATAAACGTAAATGCGGAATTTAAAATAAATTAAATACGAATATTCATAATTTTGATCTTCAATGATCGTAATATCGAATCTTCAGGATCCGATATTTATAAAGAATGCAATTTTCTTAATCATACTATCTCAGAATTAATCATAATATATGCAACGATTCTTGTTTTTCACATAGGCCACATTGCCTAGTGTCATTGCGCTTCATATGATCAAATTTTGCGCTGCATAATATCATTATTTTTCTACTAGCGTCACCACACTTCTCAAATTTATCATTATTCCAAATCAATTGGACTTTGCATTCTTTTCGTGCATTCTTTATTTGTGAGATGCATCATCGTTCTTTATCGATATCATGATGATGCTAACTATTAATTTCATCTCAACCATGCACATAGTCATGGTAACTATAACAAAATTGTATCTTTAGATTCATAATCTGTAACACTCACTTCAGGGAGTAGAGATGATATCATAAAAATAATCACAAACTACAACACTCACTTCAGGAAGCGGAGTATATCATCTTTATAATCATACGTTGCAACACTCACTTCTGGGAGCGAAGCACATCTAGTGGGCGATGCATATATATATATTCATCAATTACCGATAGAGATATCAAAGCATCAAGCACCTATGAACTAGGCCACACCTTTTTTTCATGATAATTCATGTTCTATTATACTCACTTCTGGGAGCATAATATATTGATGCATATAACGATTTGTTTAATAATCAATTGCAATTAATTCTAAATCGATCAAAATAGCTATGTTGCATGTTCAGTTAATCATTCGCGACAAATAGTTTTTTTTTTTCAACCGAAACAAACTATTCAGTTTAACACATATATCAATTTAGTAATAATAGGTATACTCATCTGTTTTACGTGAAGAGGTAATCGTATTCGTCTTCCGTTCTAGCCGTGAACTGTGATGGTGAATTGGATCTGCGTGGAGCAGTCCCGAACATCTAGATCGGTGTGATAACCATTCTCTCTCGGATAAACCAACCTATTAATTAAGTCAGCTTCTTCCACATAATTCGACAAACTATTCTTTGTGAACCCTAGCAGTCAACGAATGTATCGGCCGGAAACCTAGCCACCAATCACGGGTATTGTACCAATTTGAGCTCGATTGGATTGACAGTTCACTTGTTTCTCTTATTAGTCCTTCATAAGAAATAATTTCATTAGTCGCCTCAATATATTGAATAGAGCCAAAGTCAAAATAAAAATATTCATTACATAAACATTAATTTAATAATGAATGATTCTTATCTTTTGCATATTGTCAGTGACCCTCGTAAGATGACTCTGATCGATGCTTTGTGCCACAGGAACGTACTATGTGCCGATCGGACCATTGAATCGCGACGGTGATGGAACATGGCGAGGATGGATTACTCTGCTTCACCGTGGAGGATTCCACGGAACACACAGGCCGGCTCTACTTGGTGGGTGATTGATTTGTGTGGAAGTTGGACTCGGGCACGGTGATCAGATATCAGATAAAGAATTATATTGGAAAAATAATTATGAGATATCGTGCTGATAACGTGTTACAAAAGTATAGAGCTAATGGAATAGAGAACTTGAGAATGATCTTATTATCACACATAGGGGCCCTTATATAGGGATTACATAGACTTGGAGAGGAAGTAAAATCAATACAAGGAAAATCTAAATTAGGAAGATGGTATATACACATAATATAACATCCACATAATATATTCATAACAGATTTATTATTATCCGTTGTTCATCAAGAATTTCCCCTAATTAAGGGTTTGAAATAAGAAAGTACTCTAATTAAGGACAGCCCATAGGGTCGGGGGTGCGGGTCCACTGCCCGAGAAATGAGAAACCGCGTTAGATTGGGAAAACATAATTATAATTATTATAAATTTGTCGGAACGTGGTTAAATTAGGGTCAACAATTGGTTATGGCTGTTTGGTTTCTTGTCTTTGTTGTTGGCTGGCTGGTTCTTGCACCCCCACCCCATGGCCGCAACGCAAATAGTTATTTCTTTTTCCCTTCGTGCACGAATGGCATGATTCCTCCTAGTCCTTTGTATCAAATTTAATTTATTTTTATTAAATCTGATACCTATATATATATATAAAAGTTTGACCTATTCTCATGGGTAAACGACACGTCGTTTCACCACCGCGCCAACTCTTTGATTCTCAACTCACATAAATGAGACATCGTTTCACCGCAGCGTCAAGCTATTTGATCACCATCCCCCTCCATGTATATTGATTTGATTTTTTTCAAAATATATAACAATAGAAGAAAACTTAAATACAAAATAACATTTACATTTTTTTTTACTATAATAGCAAATGTCGCTATAATCAACTACATCGTTCACTCGGCCAAATTGTTCACCTAATATAATAGTGTTTTAAAATCTAAAATTATGTTGTGTTGGATGAATCATTTGACCAATTAACCTTAAAGAATAAAATAGTTGTGTCATATGAATGGTTTTGACAGGTTAACCTTAGAAGATAAAAATATTTAAACAGTTTTATTCTATAAGATTTACCACATATATAAAATTGTTTACCAACACAATAGAATTTTAGGAAAAATACTATAAAATTACATAAATGATAAACCCTACTAAACTGAATAAAAAAAATAACTATTAACTATTAAGTGTATGCTTCTTTTTGCAATTTACACTAAAAAAATGTTTACATAACTTCAACGTCATTTAAAAAATGGGCATGTTTATTTGTTCTTGTCATTTTCAGCCCAAATTGAACTGAGATTTTTATCTTGGGCTGAAAATTTGAACTTATGATTCTTTTTCGGCCGTCGAACTTATAGTTTTTTTGTTATCGGTAAAAATCGAGCTTACAGTTCAAATGGCTCCTTTCTGAGGTCTGACTCTATTTTAGCACCTACAATGGGAGTAGTTTATTACGCCAAGCCCATTGTACATAGCCAATGGGCTTCTAAGAGCATTTCCGATGGTAGTTCATAGATCTTAATTTAAATTTATGGTTCCTATTTTCTAATCCCACTTATTGTTGGTTCTACTAGTAATGATTAAATAGAACCTGACATTTCAATGAGAGTCCCTAGTTCAAATTTGAGAGTTTCTAATTTCTAGATTTGCCACTGGGCGCCACTAGGCGTGACTGAGATAATAAATATTATTGTTTTGCCATTATAAAGTGAATAGTGAAGTGGGACAGTTACTCCTTGTAGGAACTCTCGCATTACTGTTCATGCCGGTTCCTACTTTTTAATATTATTTTATTCAATTATTTCGCTTCTCTTTTTTATTATTATATATATAATTATGCTACGCTAAGTGGGACAATGAGACGAGCCATAATCGTACATTTTTAATATTAAATAAGTTAAATAATGACACGAACCAAAATTACTACTTTTTAACTTCGAATCAGTTTCAGAGTTTTCAGCCTCGATTTGTTTATATTTTTTCGTGTAACACGACCGTCAATTCTAAATTTTGAAAAATAGTATAGAACTCCATATTGTTAAACGTGAAATATTTTTTTTACTAAAAAATATTATATTATTTTAATGTGTATATATATATTTTTATATAATTTAATTATGATATTATATTATTATTCTATAAAAGGAATATTTTGTTATGATATATCATATAAAAATAATATTTTTAGGATGATATATAATATATTTTTGTTTTATGTAAATTAAAATCATTAGTAAAAATACATGAGGGATTCACCTTTAACTGATTTACTGTTATGTATCTGATTAATGTGCATAAACATGAATCCGCTAACGACAATGAATCAAGATATAACAAATGACGAATAACATGTATTCACTGATTTGTTAATGTCTTTATTTTAAAAAAAGCGAATATTTAATTTATATATAATGTTTAAAAAATTCATATTGAGAATTTTGTCAAACATCTATAGGAATTTAGCAACGCATATATATATATATATATATATATATATATATATATATATATATATATATTCATTTTGTAGTTGACAAATTTAACATATTACTTATATTTTTCTGTAATATAATTTTTAAATTATGACAATCATATTTAACAAATATACGTGCTTATTTATATATTATGTTCATAACTTTTTATATAATTTTTTAAATATCAAAATAATTTTTATATATGAATATTTAATTTATATATAGAGTTTTTTTTTTTTTTTTTTTTTTTTACAAAGGGTTATATTGTAAGTATGAAATTATGTGAGTCCCAATATGAAAGTGGAACTTGGTCTCCACCACTGGAATGAGTTCCAAACTTCCAATTTTACTGTAACATTTACTGTAGCAATTGCATTTTAATGAGTTAGCACTGGCGGGTGATATGAATGAACTAGGAACTCACCATTGGAAGTGCTCTAAATGATTCTTCAATTTTTTTTTTTTGGGTTTTTGATTTACAAAATTGCTCCACAATTTCGATATAAATGGTTAAAGATAAAATTCTCCTCAATGTCATATCTCATAGGGGTGTTACATGGCCCACGAATTAGTCTCATTTATTTTATATATATATATATTAAAAAATTAATCGTCTCTCTCAAGTCTCAACCTACAAAAATAAGAGGCCAATTACCATGGTCACTAAAAAAACCTACAAAAAATGAAGGATAATCGCCCTAAAGGCGGATGAATCTCTTATAAATATTAAGTATATTACATTGATTATTAAGATTATCACATCTATAAACTGTATACTAATTTAAGCGTCAAAGAGGAATCGTTGTGTAAAACTCCATCATTTTTTTATTGCAGGTGTTAATCATAGCAGAGCTTGGAGATACAAACTTTTACCGTCCAATAACTACCTTATTACTGGAATCATAATCAATTTTAGAGTTTCCTATGAATTTTTTTTTTTCCGAAACTTGCCCAAAGACCAACTCTACATTCAGTGCCGTATTCATGATTTTTAAAATGGGGGTACGTTATATATATATATATATATATATAACTTATACTTAAATTTTATTACTGTAGAGTAAATACAATTTATAGTCTAGCGGAATAAAAATAAATACTAAAATTTACAATGAATTTCTTCGAGATTTCATATTATGAAATCGAGACCTAATAACATAAGTAACAATATTCAACGATACATTCCGCTTAATGTAAGTGACTAAATAATTGTTCGATGGAGTATCCTATAAACTATTTCAAACCGTATACTTCACATAAATCATAGCTGGAAAAACTATTTCAACGCTTGTTGTCACAACCGGAACTACCTTCAAAAGCGAATAAATTGTACAAATACATTATGATTTTCTGTCTCAACAAGTTTCAGTGAAAGTTCACCAAGCTCATATAGTCCACAAAATCTCTCGTCACTACACATATCATCAATGTAATTTTCAAATTATTACTTTAACGTCGCATAATCAATACTTGAAACTCAATTGGATAAAACTGTGCAAGTTTAAGCAAATTTTGCTTGTCAACATTAACAAATGAATTATTATTAGGTCTCAAGCAAGCCACACAAAGAATGAAAGAAGCATCTACGTGTTTACTCATATAGTTTTAAGCTTTTGAATATGTTCATCAATCACCTTTAGTACTTGAACTAAAAAATGATGCAAATATGAATTTTAATTCTCTCCACTAAGATTTTTTTTTTAAAATAGTAGGATGAATGATGTTTTACATAATAATAATGTGGTCTTACATAATAATAATAGACACAATAACAATAAGGGTCTTACATCAAATAACCAATAACAATGAGATTTTACACCAATAATAACGGGATTCATGATATTTCACTAATAATCAGTAATATTAAAGGTTTTGTACCAATAATCAATAATAATACGGTTTTAGACCAATACTAATGGGATTTGGGATATTTTTCCGTAAAAAATAAACATAATATATATTACTAAAAAACTCGATAATCTTATCTTATATGAAATTCCAAGTAATTTTTTTTTTTCATTAACAGATTTTGAATTCGAGAAATTTAGTTGTTCCAATAATTTTTATTATTTGTATTTCTGCATGATATTTTTGAGGAATTAATTTATTGTTAATGATAAAATGGATTGTGTTTGTATGAGCCAACCGAAATTGTGAAATTACTTATATATATAAATTTATTGTTGTTATTATTTAAATTTTAACATAAATAAACAAACTTCCGAAAGAAAGAAAACAAAACAAGTATAGAGTATCATCGTACGAAACAAAGGAACGTGCTTAATTCAGAGTGGATCCTGGGCTGAAGAGAATCAATATCCATTGAAGAACAAGATCCCTTTCTTGTACGGCAGAAACGTTCTCTTCCTTAAACCCTCCGCCGCAGCCGCCGCCCTGCTGACTGTATAATGTTGCAACTCATGGCCGCTCTTCAATCTCCTATCGACATTATTCTCCCCACAACCATCCCTACACCTGAACCCTAAGTTCTTGATCATCCCATCATCACCGCCATGTTTATTTAACAAAACAGAGCACTTGCTATGAGCATGCTCTGCTCTGCCCTCCGACGAGCTTCTGAACAGCAGCAAATCCATCAACTTCCATCTCCTGGAGCTGGATCCCTTTAATGAAATCCTTTCCTTCTTGTATTCTTCGTCCTCCGTTGTTTCCCATGGATATGCAGATACCCTCGCCGGAGACAGAGATCTTGATACTCTGTTTCCATGGCTCAAAGCTCTGACTCTGCCTCTGTGGAGCTCTGTTTTCTCTAAATCGTGATTGGGAGACTTGTTTTGAGAAATTGAGCATCTGGGTTTTTCGGATTCTGTGAAATTTCCATCGGTTTGTGAATTTTCGAGTTGTGGAAAATGCAAAGATCTGATCTTTCCGCCATGGAAGAGTTCCTCTGCAGATAGAGAAGTCCTTTCCAGTTCTTCCCTGTAGTCAAAAGCGAAATCATCTTCACCGCCTGGTATGGTGTTTCCGGCGGCGGTGGATGATGATCTGGGTGGAGAATAGCAGCGTGGTTTGAGGTCCAAGCCTTGTGGAGTTGCAACCAACATTTCGACAAGTGTCTTGATTTGTCTGCTCTGAGTTTCTTCTGTCGTTTTCTTGTCGATTGTTTGGGTGGATTTATATATCCTCAAAAGTCAAAACAATTTGTTTTGCATGCTTTTTTTTAGGCCGGAAGTAAAAGTGTTGCATTTTAATATATTAATACTTATAAAAATAGAAAATAAAAATAAAATTTGCGAGTTTCATTTGAATAGCTAGTAAGCTGAGTTTGAATCTCGTTAGAGAGACATTACACAATATAAAAGCTCAGGTAACTATTTGTAATTTGGTTAAAGTTGTAGTATCAATTTTGTTATTTTCCCCAATTATTATGCTTGCCTCTTGTTATTTTCTTTTGGTTGGGAGTTTCTCCAACATGCAATGGATGTCTCATTAGTGGTTATTGATTTAATCGTTCAAAAGTTCTTTCTTTGTCTGTCTCTGTAATTAGATTTACACTTTGCTTAAAGAGTACATTTTCACTTATTACAGTTGCTCAGTAAGTAGTTAATTCTAGATCCATTTGTAGTTAGAATCTATTATATGCTATCTGTAATCGATATCAGAGCCATAATCAACAAACCTCACACATATCAAATATAAATACTAATAGTATATCTAACACTAACCAACACATCATAAAAATTGAACATTTTGTTTATATACATGAGTTATGTAGTTATAACTTATAAGTAAATAGAACCAGCAAAAGAATAGTGCACTATAAAGATTAAAGAGTTTTGTTTTTTGTTTTTTTGCGGGTGCACTATTTAAAGAGCAGTATTCGTAACAAACTTATTATACTCTTAAAATAATTCTAACATTCACATGGTCAGATCAAAATTGATAAAATATTATTCATGAATATTTTCTCTTTTTACAAGCTCAACCGAATGCATACGTTAAGAATGAGACTAAATGCAACCAATTATTTGTCATTATAAGTATAATAAATGTATATCACGTGTATAAAATTAACTTTAAAGGTTTAATAGAGTTTAGACCTAATTTTTTTCGAGAAAAAAAATTATCTATTGTCTATCATCTATTTAACTTGGATGTATAATATTTCTTTAATGAATTCCCATTTATAAACTAATTAATTGTATCTATGACTGTACTGTTCAAACAAAATTTAAATCTAAAATCTTCTAATTAAACGTTACATTATAAAGAGTGAATTGGTCGATCATCTATCTATTTAATATTGGAAGTGAAAAGAAGCATGAAAGTGGATATCATGAATGGGGATTCACTTATTTTGACAGCCATGCTCCAGTTTGAACTTTGAACACCATCATTGGTCAAAATACTACTGATTTTGCTCAACTCCAAAGTTAAGCCAAGAAACTAGCTGACTAAACCACTTATAACAAATCTCAGCACGTTTATTAACTTCTCCCGGTAACCCATTTTTATTATTAGGGTTAAATGATTTTTTTTTATATATATATTTGATCAAATTTGGTTTTTTATGTTATATTTTTTTATTTAGACTTTTGGTGTCATACGTTTAAATTTTGTCAACTTTTTATGCATTCGTTAGTTTTGACTGTTGAGTAACCATATGTAAATCACGTGACTTTCCTATAAGTTTCATTTTTGCACAATTTAATTAGTTTCTCCGGTCAACCACTTTCTTCCATCCACCACCCAAGACCGGTAGCCACCACCCAATACCGCTGAACACCATCGATCGCTGGCCACTAATCGGGGCCGGTCACCACCCATCGGGGCTGGCCACAACCACAATTGGTGGTGGCTGACTTCAATCGGTGGTGGCCGACCTTGATCAGTAGTGGTCGGTGGCCTTGGTTGCTGGCCGGTGGCAAACCAAGAACAAACCCAGCAAGAATTCTTTTAAGTTCACCTGGAATTCTTTTAATAGCTTACTTAGGATTAAGGTTGTAAAGCTGATTTTTTCTAAACATTTTTAAGTGGTTTTCTTGACGAGACGAGAGCTAGCTAGCTATTTATTATGATGTCTGCTTGCTAGTAGCTATATATATATATATATATGCTTCTCTGGCCAGGCGGTGGGGGTAAGGAAGGAAATTAGAGGTCTTTTTCTTCTTGTCTAGAATTAATCTTGGCAGCAGCATCGGAGGCCATCTATCTCCTTGGCAGAGTCGTAGGTGTGTTTAGTATTGTCGGAAATGGTGTGTTTGGACCCCCCCACCTTCTTCACTGTCTCATCGTATGAGTTTTGAAAATCATCAAACTTGGCGTCACTGCTACTACCTTGATCTTCTTCTTCTAAAGTAAACCTGCTTCTCTCTTGATGATCACCAGAAACCATTCCTCCAACTTGATCTGCCTTGTCGGATGTGTGTATTTGGATGCATCTGAGGAACAGTATATTTAAGGGCATTTTAGGTAAAGCAATTTTAATTTTTTCGTTAAAAAAAAAAAAGCACAGCACGTGCATGGCACATGATAACTTAATGGACATTTTTTACGAAATGTTAACGGAAGTACCAAAATAGCACAAATTGGAAACGACCGGTACCAAATAGGTAAAAGAAATTACATGTGGTATGAACAATGAATTTCGTGTAAACTTATAGTACCAAAAATATCCTTAACCCTTTTATCAATTATAATAGCTTATTTTATTAGATTGTACTGGTCTAGCCCTACAACAGAATATGAATAAAAAGACAAGCATGAAAGTTATTTTAATTATTTCAGTTATGTTTATTAAATTATCTAGTAGTTCTTAGATATATTAAGTGAATTATAGGAACCTGTACTGTTTATTTAAACAAGTCACTGCGAACTGTTTTGAGGGGCTTCTTTTAAAGTCAAACCACTAGAGAATAAATACTTTTAATCACTAGACAACCACGATAAAAAAGAATAAAATGAAACCGAAAAAGAAAATGCATATGAGAACCAACTCACTATGAAAATTGTCCAATCCAGACCAAAACAGTCGTTACAACCGGTGGTACACACACAGATTCGCTCTTAACATTCCATTTGTGAAACTCACTACGTCCGTTTTACATGCAACTCCACTGACGGTTTGGTTTGTCACTACAATCTGTCAGAATCAACTCTTTCATAAACTACAACTTCCAAACGACTCTCATCAACCAATTAGCAGATGACGTAGAAAAATAAAGAAAGTGTGTTCGGTGAAGGTGATCTAAATAAGGAGGGCTACAGTTGATTGCTTTCTCTCAATGCTTCAAGGATGCTATCCACCCACCTGCATAATGCAAATCTCAGTCGTTTTAATGTAAACCATCAACTGTGGAGCTTAATTAAGTCCAAATGTAAAGTAGTAAGTACCCTTCTAGACCAGGTTGGTTAGGGCAGTACACTCTTTCTAGGCCTAATTTCTTGGCAGCCATGGCAGTCGTCTCCCCGATACAGGCAACTGAGTTGTTCCATTGGTCTCGTTCTGAAATAATACTAGTCCACGCCCTACATATAGTAGAAAACGCTCACATTTAACAAGATATGCACAGCAGATGAGTGGGAGAGTTACTGAATAGAGAGTTTTTCGTGCTTGCTTCGACTTACCTAATTGCAGAAGGAGAAGCAACCGAAATAACTGGCAGAGAAACCGCTGCTTCTAGTATACTCGGCTCCACATGATCTACGGGTATCTGCAGTGCAACCAGTAATGAACAGTTAAAAATTCACCTAAATGATATTTCAGATTCATATACTTGATTATTCAGGACAAGAGTTTTTCTATCTTTTACAACACTGATATCTACAAGACTACAGCTGATGCCCTCTGAAGCACAACTAAAATTGGGACCAACTACTCAAAGCAGCAATGAGTGTGTCTAGTGGCAACTTTACAACAATCTATAATGATCGAATAAAAGAGCAAGTTTAATTTACACTATTATTTTTAAGACCACAACCCTTGAGATGGGAACATCGTTATTGTTGTACAATAGAAACATACCGACATATGTCTACACAAAATCCAGAGATTTTATACCTTACCGTCGTGTATGTATTCAATCTCGTGACTTCAAATCCACGACTAGAAAGGCCATCCTCTGAAACCAAAGTGATAAGTGCCAAGTCAACATACCGATAATTCTCAGACAGCATATGTGTAATATGATAAGACTGACTGGCAAACTGTAAACTTGCTAATAAATTTGAATCAACAACAGCAGCAAGAATTATAAAACCTTGCACCAATAAGAGACTAGGTAGGGTAGAAATAAAAATTAGGTGCTATGATATGAATTTTTCACTAATTTATAGCATACCCCACAAGAAATGAATGAAAATGTGGTAAAAAGTTATAAAGCACCATGTTGAACAGTTTATAATTGGATTTATTGAACATACCAATCTCTTTACTAGCTTTTGCAGATGCGGGGTACAAGACTCTGCATGTTCCACTTTCTTTACTTGGAAGTTCTGAAGCTAAGACTCTTCCTGTTGCTGAAGAGAAACAAAACTATACATAAGTGAGATGGATATTTGTTGAATAACAACATAGAGGCCATTTCTACTACATCCATCAATATCTTGTTGATCATTTAGCCATTACTGTCAGTTGAAGCTTTTCCTTTTGCAAGTAGACTAACACAAAACAAAAAACATGGTAAAATGGTGAATACCTTTTGATGGTGAAAATGCAACAACAATTTTTCCATCTGAAGACCTCACTACTTCATCGAAAATGCTAGCTGTACCACCTCCAACAACACCTATCCTGACATTTGGGGTTCCAGCAGACCTGAAAGAATAAGACACATGTCAGGTATAACCTGGTGATAAACAATATATGGTTGAAAGATTTCAAGAAAATAATCAATCGAGAACTACAATATAGGAATATCATGAGCAACAGAATAGCTTCAATGATTCAAGGTCAAATCCAGAATCTGCAGACTATTCAAATTTAAGCATAATACAGAAGATCTACAGGAAAACCTTCATTTGATTGCTAAATGATAGGCTATACACATATCAAAACAAGGAAGAAGACACCAAATAAATTTGCTTTAAAAAAGAATACAGAAATCTTACTTCCAGGCTTCTAGGAAAACTGAAGCAGCTTCAGGGGATGTTATCAGAATCCAGTCATAGATGGTTTCTGCAAACAGAAGAACACAGACAAAAACATCAATCTGACAGTTGAATCGATCTTCAAAAGTCATCTGTTATCTTTCTGAAATAAACAAGATACATTCAACTCTTGGAACAAAAGAGAGTTCCAAATTTTTGTTCAGTAGAAATGCAATTTTATGAGCATGGAAAGTTGCACGGCTATTTTGGACACTTCATTATGGTATCAATCAGACACAACATATTTAGGCACGACTAAATCTTGAAAGACTAATCTGTTTTACCATAATTAATAGGTAGAACAGTTTGAATAAACCTTTAACTCAGAACAATATAACTATAAGCTAAATGTGTTTTATAAGCTTGACCATTTATAACACTAAAACAATCAGTGCTTGCAAGCACAGCATGTACACTTCTTTGATAATTCAGTCCAGATATCAGAAACAAAACAACTGTGGTGGAAACTTGAAACGGTTAAAATCCAATCATAAGATATGCTTCTTTGTCTTTTCTTTTTCTATTCCTACTGATAGAAACCAACCAATCTTGCAAACTCAACTAGCAAACCAAGGCCACTTAACACTATGCCAGTATAACTTGGAATTTTGGATCTTCGAACCATTTCAAGCTTATCAAATTTGAAGAATAAATCTAAACGTACCTGACAAGACAGATGGAAGCCGGTCCAGATCAGGACCCTGAGCATGCTTTATGAGAGGAAGCTCCAGACAGTTGATCCCGAAATTGGCCTGCATTCCAGTTGTTGCATACAAATCAAGATCCTAGCCACAGCAATCGTGCAAATCAAGATACTAGCCATAGCAATCGCAGATCTCTAGCAGCTCAAACTACTAGGGAAAAGGCTAGGAAGGAACAGGTCACAGAATGAAGAATATCAGGTTTCAGAGAAATGTGAAATTAAAGAATAGCTCACAAAACATAACATTAAGCCTGATTAACTGAATCAAAATGGGATTTTGGATCTTCCACCAATTACCTCAACCCAATCGAAATGTGATATAATAATCAACTGTAGACTAACAGAAAACTCTAAATTTTCCAGCTATCCAGAAGACAGAGCATTACATCACTCTACAGAGCAACCTGATTGAAAACTTATCCACAAGAAAGAGTAGCAGTAAACACTAAAATGCAACAAGACAAGAAGCAGGAGAGAGAGTGACGGAAATGAGTACCAGAGCTCTGATGAGCTTGCCGTTCTTGCCGCGTTCCCTGGTGACGACGACTTTAGGCTTCGAATCGGAGGTGGAAGCAGAAGCGGAAGCATAATCAGCCAACGGCTTGAGTCTGAAGTGCGGCGGAGAGGCCTGCCGGTGAAGTAGCAGACACGGAGGAGAGGGAAACGGTAGGAGAGAGACAGAGGAAGCAGCGGCCATGGCGATAGACGTGTGGCGGGTTGAGGGCTGACCAGAGGCCGAGCCAGCTGTTACTCAACAACATACAATTCCTCTTTTGCTTTTATTTAATTAATTAATTAATTATAATTAATTAATTAATATCAATTAATTAAGGGAGTAATTATTACATTTGGGATTCTCAGAATTTCATGGAACTCTCTGGTCGCCACGTTAACACTAGTTTGCCTACTTGTACGTCACCCCTTCACTGTCACCTCTCTCTCTCTGAGCGACCGACACGTATCCGGTGGGTTACAAACTTACAATGGAACGGACTACGGAGTGATGGACAACTTTTTTTTTAAAAATATGTAATATGATGCGGTGATTTAGGACATAATTTTTTAATTAGAGTTCAGAGTTTTAATTTATATTAGTAATTATAGAAATTAAAAAATATTTATAGCCAACACATTAATACTTACGAGATGATTCTGGTGCGAATGATGATTAGTGTAGGACTGGAGCAAGTATGGTATGTGTGGTGTCCTCCTAATAGGGATCCACTTAGAATCATTCCACGCCAAAAAAAATCTATAAAAAGTTCATATAATTATATAATACACTAAAAAATATTATTATCACTAAATTTTAGTGAGTTTGGTCAGCATTTTAAAGCATCCAACAATGTTAATTATGGTGTTAGGGGTGTCTTTTTTAATTCAGCTTTCGCGAAATTTGATGACCAAACTCTATCAAGTAAAGAGTATGGTTAGTTAGTGGATGTTTAAATGTAAGGGATTGATTGGATGTAGACAAAAACGTCAGTATGATGATTTGAATAATTTATGTTCAACAGTTGGCTTGGATGAGTGGCAATAGTTCCAATAATCATGGAGGGAATACCAACGGCATTAAACTTAGATTAATAACTAATTAAAGACGCATATTTAGGGTTTGCTTTACTTTTTCTCTTTTCAACGGAAATACTCAACATTTTATACAGACATATAAAACAAGATTACAATTAATCCATAAAAAAAGGAAGATTAGGTAATAATATCCAACTCACAAGACACGTTTTCTTTGTAGATTGCATAGTAATTAATTGAGGCATTTATTTGCGTTACTTTTGACAAATTTTAAATATTTCCGAGGTACAATTTGTGCAATGTGCTTGATGAAATTGATAATGTTCGTGATGCTCCATTTAACTTGATCAGTCGGTCCTTAAACAACCGCACCAGCAACCATTTTTCTCGCCAGCCTTGTGGAAGACGTCGTTTACACTGATATTCTATTGGACTAAACAACCGTGAACGGCCTACAAATGCGAAATTTCACATCCAGTTTATAGATCCAAACCAGACCCACTCCATAAAATCTTAAATTTACAAGACTTGAAAGTTTACATATGAGGAGGCGAGTAGAAATGAATTTGACAGCCTCTTGACTATACTAGGCTGCTGGTGGGGCTACGCTGACAGGGCCAGTGCATGTGCTGATTGTTCACCAAGTCTGATAGGAAAAAAACCCCAGATCGTGAGTAGGAGAGTCAGGACATTATGTAGCGGAATGGGTCTAGAGTCACCACTATTATCCCATTCCTTTTTTTAACCAAAAAGATAAAATAAAAACAATTAAAATTAGTTACTAGTAGTTTGTTGTCCCGACGTATTTAAACAAGACCATGTCATATCTAAGCATCTTCATATAAAACTGTTCTAATCAAAATGTATTCTATATTTCTATATTCATCATCTATCATAAAATCAACTTGGCCTATAGAGTGTTATGTTTGTATCACTTTGATTCCGGAACTTCTTTTGTAATTTCAGTTCTCGCAGTCACTTTTTGTATGTTTTAAGTTTATAATCTCTTTACTCTTGTACCGTTAATCGTGTGGAGTATTACATTTTTAGCTTTTTTACTATTCATTTACATTTTATATATAATCCTTTTTTAGTGAGTATCGTAGATCTGCCCATATTGTGCAGAAAAAAAAAAACTCATTTGGAGATACAAAGCTATTGAACCAACTGAAAAAATGTGTTGCATTTTCACTTATAAATCGAGCTTAAATCCCCTTGAGAAGATTTTAAAATTATCTATCTCTAAGTGATGTTATACACAAAAAAGACTTTTGAGGCTGGGAAGAGGCAGGACAAGAGGCAGCTCTGCTGGAAACAACGGTGTTAATTGTTAAAAGCAACACTAATTTAAAGACAGAGATTCTCTGGTTGGGTCAGTTGCATGATGCAGGGCATTGTTGTCTGTGGGGACTGCAAAGCCTTCTACTTGAGGAAACTCAACTTAATGATTACAGTGTGTATGTACATATATACTGCACTATCTGTAGTTCATTTGTTCTACCCAATAAATGTAATTTGTACCTCTTTATTATTATCTTTAAAATATCAAATATGTACTTGGAATCTTGAATCCTTTGAAGTAGTTCTAGAGCCAAGTTAATTGCAATTATTTAATAACGGCCCAAAAATTGCAACTATTTAATACTAATTTTTTACTTACGTGTAATGCATAATTGTGTATGAATCAATTTTTAATTTAGTAAACAAGACATGTACTTTATTACAGGTTAATTTATTATAATAACTAGGTGCTGACCCCGCGCTACGCGCGGGCGGCCTGGTAAACTCTAAGCGTTAATATATATGTAAAAGATTGAACTTCTACATTGCATAAGGTTGTTTATCACACATCAAAATAAAACAATAATAGTGAATTACAGTGATTTATTACATTCTGCATGTGCTATCAAAATTATGGACACCCAGGGATAATCAATTCTTAACTATTACAACCATAACATTAGACAAAAATCAAAGTCACTTGGGTACCCCTATATACAAAACGAAATTGTGAATGCAAACTCCTATCACCTCGGGTAAAAGCTCCTACTGATTCTAATCTCTTGGCAACAATAGATGCAAACCAAAGTTCAGAAGCCTGCAATGAGAAATGAAGATGGCCCAAGTCAAACATTTGAAGGTAGCAACAAAAAGTAATCTAAGGACATAACATAGTAGATTATACCATGACGATCTGTTAATATGTACATCAAAACCAATCTAATTTAAAATGGGACTAAATGTACCACATGTATATCATTCTTACTCGGTTTGGACTATCGTTCCACTTGAAACTCTATTCTAACTGGCACAAAATAAGAATTGGTACTATTCAAAATGATAATGAATCAAAATAGATAGTAACCAACCTTCTACTTTCTTCTTCTTCTTGATCTAAAGCACTTACAGTTAGGGCCAAGTCCCATAACCTTTTCATCATAGCTATACCGCTGCCCTATCGAGGTCTACAACAACCTGCAGTCTGGTTCCTATGCAGATCCTATTGTCGTTTGCTCAGCCATCAACCCTAAACCCTAAATAAACATAACACCTCTGCAGAAATTAACATAACCCTAAATAAATCATTATGTGAAGAATGATTTAGCCTCATGGATCTCTTCATCCTGAAAATTGTAAAAATAAGCTTTTGATGACCAATATCAGAGGTTTAAAAAATGATACATTTCACAAAAGTTATAATCTTATTGTATACATTGACTAAGCAATAGATCAACACTCACATAAAACCCAATATGGTATTAAAATAAAAACACAAATGCAGAGGATTTAAATCCAAAGATCTGGGTTCCCTCTTCTCAAATTCAACCACTGCAAATGGCTTTAAGAATGGTTTTCAAATAAAGAAATAACTGCAGAGAAATCGAGGCAACATTTACCTACGGTGATGAATGCTCTGCCTTCACTTTCGGTTTTTTGAACATTTTCTTTGGCAGTTCAGTTACAATCCTGGTATCTCCATCACATTCCGCTAAAAATGCAAAATCCAACAATCCAAGATTCCACAAAGCTCTGATTGTACATTGAGATAGGTTATTAGCTATTATCGACAACTTGTGGTTTAGATACTAAATTTGTTTGAAAAATTTAAATCGATCACCAGATCAGATCTAATGCGTGAAACCTTGTTAGTTAAGGATTTTGTTTACTTTTTAGCATTGGTACTACATAGTTCATCAAATTAGAACAAAATTTCACAATATCAGAGCAATTAACACTAAATACTAATCAAATTAGGAGCACAGATGCACCAAAATGAAGAACAAACATATCTTGAATTACCTTATGCATCTTCCGCGGTCTCATTATATTTAGGTTGTCAACTTGTTACAATTAAATTGCAGCTATGAAGGTTAATAGGATTGTTTATTACCCACCTCGGATGATGTTTCCCTAGCTCGATTTTACCGGTGCTGACCATGGGAAGAAGGAACTGAGCACTCCAATGGAATGCGGGCAGTTGGATCGGAGCGTGCGGATTTCAGTTTCGTTGAGATCGAAGAGTACCCACCTTAGATGATGCCATCCTAGGTCGATTTTATCGGTAATTGACCATCGAAAGAAGAAATTGGACACGGCTAAGAATTGAGCAATCCAAAAATCAGAGTAGTCTAGCTGAGACGCTTCGTTCAACGGATGGAGAAGATCCGACTGAACACGATGCCCATCACAGGAGCTTAACCTTGATCATTGACTGAACACGATGCCCATCACAGGAGCTTAACCTTGATCATTCTTCAGTCAGGGAACAAATAAAATTAGAATGTATTAGATATCCCAAACATGAAAACCAAGAATCTTGTAGCAGTTACCATGACATAATTAGGAATCACGCTTCTACGGAATACAACACAAAGCATTAGATGTTGAACATCGTCCTTATCCATTGAAGTAATCTTCAAACTGCAAACACCCAATTCAAAATCTAATCAAACGTGAAGAGAGAAAATTATTCGTGATATGCATACCTCTCCAGAGGATGGCTGTCTAGAGTAGAATTTGCAGATGAGCTGCTCAATGTCCAAATAAGAACAGCCCCGTGAAGAACCCTGAAAAAGAACGGTTCAAGATGATGCGAGTAATTGAGGGGCTAAGGAGGGGAGTAATTAAGGAAATAATTAGGAACAGAGCTGAATTTATTTAAATTCAGTTGAGAATTCATGTGAAACAGAAGAGAAGAAATTGAAAGTTGAAACGGAAGAGGAACCGAGAAGATAAACGAACACGGGAAGAAGCTAGGGTTGGAAGGTGACGTGGCAGCACAGTAGTCCTTCTGTTTAAAAGCTGATGTGGCAGTACAGCAGTCCTTCTGTTATTCTCTTTCCTGCTGCTTATGTGTAGGCCAGGTGTCACAGTTTGAGGTGCTGAGGTGTCAGCCCCACAACCTTCATACTCTCTCACCTATTCCCTTATTATATATATAGATAGATAATAATGTATATAAATTATAATTATGTGATATTATATGTCATTAATTATACTGTCGGTAATTATATTATATTTACCGACCAAAATACAAACTTGGCTGAAAAAGGAAGTATATTAATCTTTACATTTGTCTGATATATAAATTTTTAATTTTTATTTGATGATATGTACCTCTTCATTATAAACATTTTATTTTCTTTCTGAAAATTCAATTAATTTATAGGATAATATAAATAATAATAAATTGATCATATTACAATTTTATCAAATAATATATTATAATTTATAATTATTCACAAAACCACCTGACGCGCGAAGATAGCATTAAGTTGATGGCCAAAAAAAAAAATACCCATTAAGTTCGAAAAAAAATGCCATATTTCATTAGTCTTTGGCATCTTGGCAAACACCCCCTCCCGGTTTTATTTCGGTTTGCTGCGATGGCTCATGGGAAATGGCTACGGGGAGAAGTGGAACCGGAGTGGTGGCTCGTGATGACCGGGGAACTCTGATTGACGGGAGGAACTCAAACGGAAGAGATTTTGATGCGACCACGGTGGAAGCTCAAGCGATATTACATGGGGTCGAGCTCGCAGCCATTAATCATTGGACGAATGTTGTTGTTGAATCGGATGCAGAATATGTCGTAAACCAAATTCGGAACACAACACCTAATTCGGATTGGAGGCTCGAGAATATCTTATGTACTATACGCAATGTTGCTACTCAAATTCAAAATCTGTCTTGGAAAGTCATTCGACGAGGCGCCAATAGAAGCGCAAACTGGGTTGCCATACAATCCAGAAAGGAGATGTGTCCGGCCAACTGGGTCGCTTTACCGCCATCTTCTCTCTTATCGATTATGTTATTAGATTGTAATCCGGACCGAGTTACTTGAGCTTATTCAATAAAAAGTTTTATTGGCCAAAAAAAAAAAAAATCTTCGATTTAAGGCCGTTGAGTTTTTGGTAACTTCAGTCCCTAACAAGACTGCAAGAACGAATACCGTGTCGTACAAGGCAACACACAATGGGTAAGACGAAGGAAGTTTACCTGACAACGCAAATTCTACATCGTCTATTATTCCAAATCCATACCATACCATACCAATTATCAGATGCATGGTCGTCATCATCGGTTCGTTTCAACAAATAAGCTTTTATGAAGAACCCAGTTTTCAAACGAATCATAAATTCTCTACTGCTAATACTACTAGTTAATAACTTAACCCCTACTACCCATCAAAATTCAGTTCCATCCCAACACAATCTTCCTTCTTCTACAGAGACACCACACCTTGTACGTGGAGATAAACACTACAAAGCCATGATTTTCTTTTCAGTCATCAACTCACTTGTTGTTGATGGCTTCCAAACACTGGGTAAGCCCCATATGCTGCAGCGTACATGCTTGGGTCGTAAGGTGGTGTCATCGAGAATCCATATCCATCATAAGCTTGCCCTCCGTAGTACACCGGTCCCCATTGATTTCCAAACTCACCTCGGAACATCTGCACATACAAGTTACATATGAAATATAGTCAAAATGACAACATGTTATGAGCACATAAAAGAGTAAAAAACTCGGGAAATTCATATGTAATACCTGCTTGTTTGCTGGATTACGACCCCAAGAAAGCCGAACTGTTTGTTTTCCAATGGTCGAACCATTCAACTTTTGCAATGCTTCTTCAGCATTATTTCTAAGAAAATTGCAGAAGGTTAAATGACACGGAGGAAATAGCTTATAGCATGAATGGATCGGTAAGGAGAAAGTACCGGTTGGCATATTGTACGAATCCACATCCTTTTCCAGTTGGTATCTTCACAGAGACGATCTCACCAAATTCAGAGAAAGGTTGCCTCAAATCTTCATCACTAACATTGGGGTCAAGACCTCCAACAAATATCTATAACATGTTCATATTAGCCATTAAAAAAAAACAATAAAAACTTAATATCTAAATGCAGCATTTCATGTCTTAGAATATTTGAATTTGAAAATCCTCACTGTTGTGTTTGATTCTCCATCAGACAAGACTTGACCTGATGGACCATTAGAGGAAAATCCACCTAGCATGGCAACAAACAAGAAAAATAAAACATACTGAAAAAATGTCTCTTAAAAACAGGTGAAACTAAAATTCTACTCATTGAAGAAGAACAATACAATGCAAACACCATAATAAAGCAATGCCATGATTACTATTTATATAAAAAGCAATTTAAAAGAAGTATGAATACCTTGTGAAGAGTGTTGTTGTTGATACCCAGATGATTTCCTGGGAGTTGCAGCACCGATGCGCATAGGTCTGCTTGAACAATATTCACCATTCATTTCAGTCATGGCCTTGGACCTTTCACCGTCATCTCCAAACCTTACAAATCCATAACCTTTCGAGCGCCCAGTGTTGACGTCAAAAACAACTTTGGCAGCCTTTACAGATGGATATTTAGTAGCAAATGTATCAAGCAATAAGCTATCAGTAACATCAGCAGCTAAATCTCCTACAAAAATAGATAAATCTGAACCACTATCTGCACGCTTGTCGCCACTGCTAAACGTTGCCCAGTTAAGACGAAAGGGTTGTTCTGTGTTAGGCATCAAGATGCCGGAATAAGTCTGCAGTACTTTCTCAGCAGTTGAGTGTGAAAAGAATTCAACAAATCCATAGCCTTCAGACAACTGAGTCTGCTTGTTACGAATGACCTTGATAGATGCAATCTGCAATAATGGACAGAAAACGTTACTCGGTGAAGCGCAGAAAACCCAGAAAAGCAAAAAAAGCATTCCATGTTATGACATAGTGTAACCCATATATGATACATCATCCAATAAGAATGAACAAGGAGACCAAACTATATGATTTTTCCCCCCGGTATCTGGAAACTCTTAGCTTCTGTTGTGAAACTTTCGTTTTATAGGTTGGTTGAGAATGTGATAATCAGGTAAAGGTTGTAGCTTCAAGTACTCGAAACAAAAACATAAGTAGAACATGATGATATAATGTTCAGCTTCGTTACTTGCATCAGAAGTCAGTAAATTCAGAAATAATAAAAACAATATTATACCTAGCTAGGAATACTATGTATGGAGTGAATTGGAAGGTCAGAAAGCTTCCTATGAAGGTTACAAAGTAGAAATACCAATATAGTATCTTACGGTTTAGAAGATTCAGTATATTTTCTGCATTTATGCATATTATCTGCAAAACTTCTTTTAAGAAGAGAATGTCTAAATTATAAAGCCTCAATAAGACAACGATAGAAAAATCTAACTTTTAAGTAAAAATGGTAACTTTGGCAAAAAAAAGGAAAAAAGTAAAAATGGTAACTTGTTGTAATTGTTCAACTATGACAAGTGATTTATGACGTTAACATTACAAGTACAATACCAAAAAACAACGTAACTTCTTTTTTACCTAAGATACCAAGGCCAGCTATGGTAAATCCAGGTGCTTTGTTTTTTCTAGCTCACAAAGAAATATACTTTTATGGCAATCCGTTAAAAGGATAAAACTGTCCTTTCCCTTTCATAATTTCTGTGTCAGTTGCTTCTTTTTATGTCAACTCAGATCCTAGTATAGAGCAAACTTCTGATTCGTAACCGCAAATAAGAATATTCAATGCAAAAAGCAATAAAACGGAATTCCAGAAATAACCTCGTTGGTGGAACCGAAGCAATTGTTGAGGTAGGCCTCGTCCATCCAGTGATGCAAGTCCCCCACCCAGATCGACCTGTTCTCTTCGCCGGGGCCGCCGCCAGATCCCTGCTGGTGCTGCTGCTGGACGCGGTGGTGCGGCGGCACAGGATACTGCGCGTAGGCCACATAGTGTGGAAGCGGCGGGGGCGCCGCCGCGTAGTTCTGACCCGGCAGCATCTGCGGATGGTGGTGCGGCATGACCATCGCCGGCGGCGGCGGGTACTGCATTGCCATCCACTGGTGCTGCGGCGTCGGCGGCCTCAGCTGTTGCGGCGGCCGCTGACTAGTCTGCTCCTGCTGCTGCGACTCCGGAGCGTTGGATTGCATCGTATAAGGAACAAGTGGGTACTGAATGCAATGGCTACCACAGAGAGATAGAGAGAGCTGCGGCGGAGAGGAGAAGAGAGACGTAGTTTAGGGGAATGAGGAGTTAAGAGGAAGGAGAAGAAAAAGGGATAGATATTGAGTTTAGTTGAGGTTGGGTTGGCCATCTAAACGCGGTTGTCTGTGGGTCCGTTGGATTGAGTTTTGCGGATGGATTGTGGTCGTTGGATCTAGGGAGGACGGAAGCTTGGGGATATGCATTAGATCCGCCGCCAGCTCAATTTCTTTACTTTTTTTTATTTTTTTTTACAATATGTAATGTAATATATTACGAAAGCCCAAAACAAATCCGAAGTTGTGTCTAGATAGATTGAAGGCAATTAAGACTTTAGAGGTAAAACTCAAGTCCAAGTAACATTTAAAATTCATGCTCATTATTAAAAAATAAAAACCAAGTGCAAACTTTTTTTTTTTTTTTTATATAAATACACGGGTCTAAAGTGTTATACTTAAATTCATTTTCATTGTAGCGTTCTACGGTTCAAATTTGTTTCGTCCTTGAGGATAAAATTCACTTTACCGATCAATTCATTAAATTTTAGATAGTCACATTATGTTACTTCTTATATGTCTCGTCGACGACGGCCATTAAAAGTGATATGACTATATAAGCTTTAAATTTTAAAAATTAATATTATGAAAAATGGTTGCAGACGTTGTTTAAGTTTTTATATTCATAATAAATATTTTGAGTTTTTTAGTTTAGACCCCCAATAACTTGAATATTGGTGTAAAATGACATTTGGTCGATATTTGAATTGACCAAGAGAATGATAATGATGGATGGCACTTTTAAATTAAAGTAAAGCTTAAAGGTTAATCTTAGTATATGTCATAGTGGATTCACATAATAATAATAAACTAAGTAACAACAAAAGTATAGTCTATTTTTGTGTGTGATTAATTAATAATAGGTAAATATTGCCGGCCCATTACAGCTTCCCCCTATGCTTTTATTTGTAACCAAGTAGATTTAATGGTTCAATCATTTATATGAGTGTGAATTATATTGTTGAGAATATTAAATTATTCCTCATTGAGTAGCTATGCTATATGAATACATGGCATTCTTAAATGATGTGAATACATAGCATAAATGAATCATTAATTACTTGTTTCGTATACAAATATAGTTTCCGGCTAGGAAATAATGAATAGTAAAGAAATGACGAGTTCATACGAATCTCTTGTTCTTACTGTTATTACTGTATATAGCTAAAATTATTATATAGTAATAATAACATCATAGAATGAAGCGACAAAATTACGGTTCCGAAAGGATATGATAAACAGTGACACTATAATTTAAATTTCCCAACACTTTATTTAACACATATATAATACAATGTCCCAACACTTTATTAAATGTCCCAGCATATACCAACACTTTATAAACACATATAATTACTTGTTACATCTTACACTATATATCAAATAGATAAATTGTCTTAAAACAGTAATTAGACACGATTTTAATATTTATTCATAAATCTTATAAAAACTCGACATCTTTTATAGTAGTAAATGGAGATAGAATAAGAAGAGTTGAGGTATCTTATCTCTGTATTTAGCGACAACATATTTTCTTTTACCGACCCGGTTTTTATGGTATTGTGCCAATGGGGGCGGTTTGATAAGAGGTGTCGGGTTGGCTTAGATGGCCCACACCAGGGCTGCGACCAGGACCCACTGATGGTTGCGTGGATTCTAAGTTACGGTTTGAAAACATGTCCTGCTTGTATCCATGCTGGTCGTTGACCTGCATAACGCTATGGGACATCACACGTTGACTGTTGTCTTCGTTGTTGTGCCTCTTCTCTACCATATTGAGCTGCACCTTTCTTCCCTCACCGATGACCATTATGGTAAAAAATGCCATTACAAGAAGTATTGCAGAGGACATGAGCTTGAGTTGAGCCATTGAAGCTAGCTAGGTAAGAGAGAGAGAGAGAGAGAGAGAGATAGATTTTGATTTCAGTGGTGTGTGAGTTTATGGGGAGGTACAGGTATATATTTATAGACCACACGTAAAGATAGTGAAGTGTATTACATTACATGCATGCATGAACAATATTCCTAGGGTTCTAACACTTCCGTGCCGCACCACAATTATGAACGTGTACCCAATAATTTGTGGTAACTTGCTTTATGAAGCTGAGGCCCCCCTTCTTATGCGAGCGAGTACATATTAGAAATAAGTCAATAATTGTCAACATTATTTGTGGTATCTAACATGTTACGATGTATAAGATAATAGAGTTAAAACCTAATCACAGTCTCAAGTTTGTACAATATTACTTTTAGGTGTTTCATGTTTAAATTGTTGTTAATAGGTGTCACAAGTTTTTTTCTTTTTTTCTTTTTGATTTTCCATATGTTTTTCGATTAAATTTGACAAATTTTGGTGTAATTTTTCAAAAAAATTCAGCAACAAGAGTATTTAAAGTATTTAAAGAAGATAAATGAATAAAATGACATTTTTTACTTCGATTAACTTAAGTCAATTAGTGTATACATAGAGTGAAATTGGAGAATTTATGCAAAATTGAGGTTCAATTTAACTTAGCTGACATAAATATGCATAAATTGAAAAAATCAATACCTAAATTCATCAAATTTAACCGAAAACGGATGGAAAACAAAAAAGTAACGAAAATAAAACTCGAGACATCTATTATCAACGAAAATGAAACCTAAGACACCTATTAACAATACTTTAAATCTAAGACACCTAAAAGTTAGATGGTGCAAACCTAAAACTCTAATTAAGCTCTTAACCCAAGATAATAATATTGGTAATTGAAGAAAAGTTAGGACGAGAGATGAAATTGCTTCGGTATTGTGCAAGATTAGACTTTAAATTTATTTATTTATTTTCAGTTTAGTATATATTGAAGTTTTATATTACTATAAGCCCTTATTCTAATTCTGGATCCTAGCTAGGGAAAGTAAATTCATGGGGATCGTCCCAGTTGGTACCTGTATTTTTATTATTTACTTTTGTGTATCTAATGTTTGCTTCACTATCTTTTAAAATGCTTGTATTAAGTATCCCATCTTTTTCTATATTGCTGCCGTTTATATAGTAAGCAATTTTGCTAATAAGGTTGATGAATTGCAATAGTAAAAGAAAGTCACTAAATAGTAACAACAAACATAAATATGATGTTTAATAAGATGAGCACCACTACCGATCGATATGGATGGTTTGTTGAAACAACAATTGATGATGTTTAGTGGGAACTAGGAAGTTAAGTATTCAGATGATTTCATTGGAGCTCCGATGACCTGTAAGAAAGGAAAGATGTAAATATCCTTTATACTTTACGCTTAGAAAATTACATGGCAACTAAGAAACCATAATAGCGGTTCAGTAATTTATTCATTAATAAGATTTTAGGAGTTTAAATTTAATTAAGATTTTGAGAATAGAAAAATATTAATGACCAGAATTAAACATTACGAACTGACCTTGCCCATGTGATGATTAGCTTAGGTGGTGTAACAAGAATGCTAAGTGTTAAGTGTTGTCATCCTAATGACCCTTTGACCAACCGCAAAAAAAAAGTAAAAAACATACTACATATATAATATTATATTACTTAGAAAAAGAGTGGAAAATACCAATTTTTATTGAAATTTACCGATCGACTTGGTTCTAACTCCCGACTTGTCATTGGGCTTTAAGCCCAATCTCCCACAACTTGAGCTCAAATTAATTTTACTATTATATGTCATATGATTCAATTTACGGTTAGATGTCGCATTTATATATTGATTGATACGATCAAGATTGTATTTACCAGAGTTTATATTGCGTTTCATATATATGTCATTGTACCACTATTTCAGGAAGTCAGCTATATATAGTACATCACTTATTATGTTCATCAGTTTGTTAGTCCTTGATTAAAAGAAAGGTTCAAAGCATTTCCAACCCCACCAAGGGATCTTCAAGAACCCACCGAAATAGTATACTCCCTTTCTGATTCAATAGTATTGGAAAATACCATATTTCTCAAGAATATTCCATGATCTCCATTCTTCAAAATAAGAATATCTCCAGTGGCATTCTAAAAAGAACTGTGCATATTTTATAAAAAAAAGTTATTAAGATGTAGAGCAAATCAATCGTAATTTTTTTTTTTTTTTTTAAATTAAGCGTTCAATTCAATTTATTTTTGAATTCAACAAGTACATACCGAGAGACCCCAAATTAGCTAGAACACACAACTTCGATGTCCAATTTGAGACGCATTGTAACGCATGTAGAAATGTCATTGGAAATTGAAAGTTTAGTAACCATTTAAAAAAAGAAGTAAAAAGTTCATGTAGTTGTAATCAGGTTAAAGTTCGAGTTTTGGCCTCATTTTATGATATTTCGTGTCACATGGTACAACTAGTAATTATGAGCTTTAAAAAAAAAAAACATGTCATTAGATATTATTATATTATTTAATATTTAAAAAACATATAATAGTATTTTAATTAAGAAGTCGTGATTTTGTTTTATATGTTTTTTTTGGGTGGAATGTTTTATATGATACTTAGATGAATTATGGACAATTTTTATTTAAAACTAAATGCGAAGTTATTTTTTAATGATATATAATATGTTGTAGTTTTAATATAAATTAACAGTTATTATAAGTTTTCATTTACTTTAAATTCTAGGCAATGTTTGCATTTTATTGTTTTTGTTTTAATATAACTTCTAGTAGTGGCGGCTCCAGCCTATAGGATGGGCAACAAAATGTCCCCAATTATTGGGATTTTTTATTTTTAAATATACTTATACTCAAACTCTCAAAGTATTATCACAACAAAGTCAAAATAAAAAATATGTACATCGTGATCCATTACGATAAGAGATGCTGCCTTTATACATTGAAATCATTAACTATTTTTCTCCATTAAATATTATTTAATTTTTAATAACCCATTAATTCCTACTTTTTTTTTGCCAGCATTAATCCTTCAACATTAAACTCATGTTTAATAACCCATTAATTCCTTTTATTTTCTTCTCTACCAAAAAAGTGATTAATTTTGTAAATATTTATTATTTCTAAATCAAATCAAATAAGGAAGCAATAGTAAATGAATTAGAGAAATACTCTATGAAACTTGTTAAGACTAGAAAATGTATCACATTTTATCATACTTATTTGTTTACAGTAGATCCAACAAGTGTAAAAATATCATTTTTAACAATGCATTACATAAAGAATAAACTACATATTAGAATAAGTGATCAACTTCTGAATGATTGTTTGGTCACTTTATATAAGGAGATATAATGTCAAATTATGTAATGCATTATAACTTAGTATATAACATGACTTATTAAATTTTCCAACAAATTTTTATAGTAAAAGTATAATTATTTTTTAATGCAATTTTTTTAAAATGTCCCTCGTTATTCAAATCTTGCATCTGCCATTTACTTCTAGTGTATTTAATTCCTTTTTTTCCAACTATTTTAATTCCTTTGCAAAAACTAAAAAGTGAAGTTTGGTATAGTCCCGCTAACGGAGTTGGGAAAGTCAAACTGAAGGAATCTTGGATTCGGAATCTTTGGTGTTGGTCTTGTTGTGTGATGATTAGTGAATCGAGCGGTGGAGAATCAAGTATGGAAGTTAGAGCCAAAAGGTATGGTGCAGGAGCTGTCAAATCATAGCCGTTGAAAATCAACGACCAACAGTGCGCACTTTTTTTTTTTACAACTACTCTGCTGTACATGTACTAGCCTTTCAAATCACAAGTCTACTTCTTTTTTCTTAATTTCCTTTTGAGTTCTTTTTTACACTGATTGTTCTAAAAGACCCTCCTCAAAAGGGGATTATCGGGCCAACCACCGATCCAGTATCCAACAATATAAATAAATTTAATTAATTTACAAGTGATTCTAACAAAATGTTTCCATTTAATACAAAGTTTGGTTAGTGGTTCCGAATACAGTTTTGAAGGTAGAATTAAAACTCTCAATAAAAACTAGTTTTAGTTTCGAGCCATTAACCAAAGGTCATTTTGTCTCGAACTAGCAGTTCAGCATAACTGGAGCGATATAATCATCGAGTCAGATGTGGAATATGTTATACTACAAATTCAAGGAGTTTTCAAGGAACAAGATTGACGACTTGAGAATATTGTTCATTTCGTCCGACATAGAGCCAATTCCATCCCTAATGTGACATGGAGGTTTGTTCGGAGAAACGCTAATAGAAGCGCAAACTGAATTGCGATACAATCTAGAAATGAGATATACCCCACTAATTGAATTTTAGTACCCCATCTTTATCGATCATGTTGTTGAATTATTAATAATAAATGTCTCTTTTGTGAGCAGAAAAAAAAAGTTTCGGGACTTTAAAGTTAAATCATGTTAAACACTTAAATTAACTACAATAATTACGTTTTTTTTTTCCGAAATGTAACTCGTATGAAACCAGATTTAATTATTGAAGATCACACTATAACTTATGTAAAGTGGGTCAATGTGTCAATCCGCGTGTTTGGTTATGAAAGTATGCTTAAATTCAATCGCAACACATTACTTCTGACGGGTATATTTTCGAGACCCAAACTCAACACATAGTAGCACACAGATCAACCCGAGTTAACCTATTGGATTGAACCCAATTATGAGTAGGTCAATTTGTTTAATTTGACAGAAACATCCACTTCTATACGCTCTCATTGATAGCTTAGACCCTACGGCAGCTACAGAAAGGCACTATCGTTCCTTGTAACACAAGCAACAAATAACACTACGATTATAAAAGAGAAATAAACTAATCATGATCCATCTATCCAATCGTGAACTAAAGACAAAACAAACTGTACATCGTCTAATTAAGGATCAGCAAGTAATTGTTGATCCATTGCACGACTCTGAATTCCGACGACGACCAGGTATCACAAAATGGTCAACAATTTTGACCGTATTGACCGGGTCCTGGACTGGAATCTCCGCACTCCATTTACTAGGGAACTGCCTTCGATAGCTCGGTTGCTGCCCCTGTTTCGCTTCAGCTTCGCACTCTGGATCGAGCTTCCATTCTTTCGGGACCTAATTTAACATGCCAAAAACATCGGTTACTTATTGTGCTACCAGTACCTCTAATTTGTCACACATTTTAATAGAAATAAAAGGTTAAATGGTCTTTTAGTACTACAACAAACGTGACTAAATTTTTTGGTGCACCCTAGGTCAGGATCCGACCCAATTGGACTTATGTCTAAATTGACCGATTGGGTCAGACTCTGTAAAAGCCAATTTAGACCTAAAGTACGGTTGGAAATGTTTAGAGACTAAATTGTAAAAATAAAAAGTTAGGGAAAATAAAAGTTTTGGATTGATCACGTGCAAGTCACGTGGGTATTTAACGGTCTAACAGATGTACCAAAAGTCTAAAAAAAATATGTAGCAACAAAAGCTAATTTTGGTCAAATACTAAAAACCCTTTAACACAAAAACAAATAATTTGTCAATCCGAATTTATAAGTTTTGGGACTGATTTACTAAGGCCAGGAACCAAAATTGGAAATATTTTCACATTAATGGGGAAGTACCTTATCGATGGCGAGAGTGTAGACTTCGAGATCTCCCTCACGGTTTATGTGGAAGCGAGTAAACGACTTGTAGTTAGCAATTCGGAGAGAAGAGAAGGCTTCATCGAAATGCATGTTGAGCCAATTGACGCAAATGTACAAGTAGCTGCCGAAAACTAGCGAAACTACCGGGGTCGAGAAAACCCAGAAATAGAGGAAGACCGATGCGTAGTAAATGGCAGCACCTCCACGCGACAATGAATCCATACCGTTCTTGCAGATATTACTCCGAGTAACAGCCATAACCTAAAACAATCCAGACAATCAATTAAAGCCAAAAAAAGAAGAAAAAAAAAAGGTTAACCTGGAGAGCAAGTTTCCTAACCTCAGGGACATCGAATGCAGACATGAGATACTTGATGCATGCTGGGTAGAGGCCGAAAGTCCACTGCTCGATCCGAGCTCTAAGGCCTGTTGGATCTGGAAAATGTTCGCTCTCTACTGATCGGTACCACTGATAGAGTGTATGATAGCCTGAAAATATGAGCCAATAAGCATATTCGAAAAGGAAACTTGTTTTGCAAGAAATCACCTAAAAATACATAAAAATAGTGTCATCAAGTACAAAGTTATAGTATCTACCAGCTTTTACTCTGCAATGATAACATTTCAGGAAAGTTCTCCTGCTATAAACTCTACAGGCACATTGATTTTATTTAGTTAGGGTCGGTAATTCGTGTAGTGTCATCTATTTTGGCATGTCATTGAACATGTCTTGTCAAAACGGATCGGTTCTAAATGTGTCCGAGATGCCTGGCACGGGACACAACACGACAAAACTTTAAGAAGAAATTTAAAAAAAATGGTACTTTTAACCCAAAAATTACAAAATGACTCAAAATCAACAAAAATCATATTTTTTACAAACAAATTCAACCAATATTGACAAAAAAATTTTTTTACTAAAGTATATTGGGAACATTGTTGGGTTTAAAATACCAAATGATCCAGAATCAACCTATATCATATTTTGACAAATAAAATCAACCTTTTTTTTTTGCTTAAAGGAGATGGGTATCAAATATATTGAGCCATTTGGTTTCTTTCAGCTTTAGTTTCAATGATAACACATTTCAGGGAAGTTCTGCATCTAGACCCCATCTTTTGGCATTTTTTTAGTGACAAAGTGAAAACCAGAACTTTACCACTAAAAGCGCGATTTAAGTAGACGGGTGTCAAATATATTAAGTCATGTGGTTTCTGCAAGTGAAGAAAGCTTACCTGAGGTAGCTAGAAGCTTATGGCGAACACATATTTCTACGCCCAACTCCAAGAGCACCAAAAGAATCATTGCTGCAGATAAGTGTGCAGAAACATGAAGAAGTGCAATAACTACACGTTTCTTCTTCGATGCCTTTGATGGCACAAATGCAATTGCTGCAATAAGTAAGGACAATGCTCCTACTAGAGATACGTAAGATTGTTCCAGCATGTAGAAGAAAGCGCCCCATACAGTGCCAAAGAAGCTTCTAAGATGTCCGGCGAATGAATCTTCTTGTAGAATGTGATCTAGCTTACACTGAAAGAGATAGAGGAAGATGATCAAAAACTGCAGCTGCGTGGTTGGATTTGGTTAGAGTAAGGTTGACTATATTTTAAGGTCAAGCAATTGAGTCACTGGGTTTGGAAAGGAACCCACCAAGATTAGATGTATTTTTTTTTTAAATCATTACTTATTTAAAATTCAATGTCTCAAATACTTGACCTTTACTCTACCTGACAACTAATTGCTATCTAAAATCCACAATTTAGGAATAATAACCATTTACCCTCTAAGCCAATTGTTTTGGTTTTGTTCTAAAAAATTATAAATTTATTAAAAAATAGGAAAAACAAGATTTATACAGAGAAATATAGTCTTTAAAAAAGTTAAAAGGAAACAGAGGCCATTAGCACATCCGAATATCTCAAAAGTTACCTGCGGGAACATAGAAAAGACCAACAGGAAGTAGATAATGCCACCAATGAAATCAAACTGCCAGTTCTTCTTTCGGAATTTCAATATATTCCCCAAAGCGATCTGCAAAGCAGAAAGCAATATAAGGCATTGACAAACAACCATTAAATTGGAGAAGAAGTAAATATTGCCAAAAGATGTATAATTTACCCTGCTCGAGTCTTCAAAGGAAGGATAAGCTGCCTTGGTTTCATATTGATTATTGTAAAATTCTTTGAAGTTGCTGAAGGTATGGGTTGGATGCAAAAATGCTCCACCACACCCATTAACAAGTAAATGTTGCACATAAACTGGTTTATCGGTTGGAACATAAGAATGACGCATATAATGATGCAGATCCCCAGCCACTCGAAGCTTACACCTCCCATTTAGATAATCGCGAATCAAGTGCGCCACGGTCTTCCCAGAAACATCGTTCCAATATGAATCAAGAAGCCAGTTTGGTTCATGGGTCATAATGATCACAGAGTCGTCCGGGCCCACCTGTGTAAAAAATGGGAGAGCAAACAGAATCAGAAACTTTTGTTATGTTAAGTAAATTGCTACCTGAACTTTAGGGGTTTGGACGATTCTAGCTGAACTTTTTTTTTTATAGACAAATTGGTCGTTGAAATCCACAAAAGTGCAATATGCTAGTCTATTTTGCGGTTAAATGGTGATGGAAACTTGCATATTGTTTGATATCATGCTCTATTATTTATTCAAAATGATAGCATTACTTTTATGAAATTTACAATTCGCTAACTGAACTTTGCGGAGACTTGCAATTTGCTAGCTGAACTATCATGCAAATTGCATTTTTTTTTGGCCCATAAGGCAATTCGCAGTTTACTAGCCGGAATTTGATGACACGTGCATGTTTACATCGCCATTTAACTGTAAATTTAATAAGGCTAGCAAATTGCAACTTTACATAAGTTCGGCTAGCAATTTGTCCATAAAAAAGTTCAAAAGTTCAGCTAGCATATTGTCCATACCCCCACAGTTCATTTAGCAAGTGGGTAATTATTATTATTATTATTATTATTATTATTATTATTATTATTATTATTATTATTATTATTATTAACTTTTTTTTTGTTGTAGTTTGGTATTTGGACCATCACATTTGTATATTGAGAAAGGAGTGAAGATACCTTGCTGTTCACCAACTCAGAGAAGAACTTGAACTGGTATACATCAATATCGCCATGGAGAGCTAGATCGAGACCGAAAACCCACCATCCTTTTGGAAGTTGTAACGCGAAATAACTCCTCTTCTGAGGCATAAACCACCCTCCCAGCCAGCTTTTATGGCATATGTACCTCATGAAAGTATGGAGGCCGTCAAACCAATCTGAAACAAAAGAATACGAGGTTGTCATGTTGTTATATCGTATTTATGTCGTAAATCAGCAGCTTAATAGTTCTGAACAAATACAAGAATAAGGAGAACGAACCGTGGTTTCCAGGAATTACGAAACATTGAGGTCCATCATAGCTCTTGAGATCAGATACCCCAGATGGTAACTCGGGTTTGTTCACAGCAATTTGCTCTGGTTTGTACCATGGGGGATGCTCAAGAGCATATTCAAACGGACAAAAGAATCGTTTTTCATAAGTGGAGGCCGAGGGATTTGGATACCTGAAAATAAAAAATAAAAATTGTTAAGCATATTTTTAAAAAGGAATTAATAAAAAGATAAATGAATCTGGAAATGAAGAAAAGTATATAATATTTTCAGTTTCTAGTACAACAGAACCAAAAATAATACACAATAGAGAATGCATAATCATTTGTACTTCAGCAATGATAACACACAATATAATAATAACCGGAAATGCTAGATCAACTGCAAACTTGAGTGTTAATCAAACATGACTATTGGCAACTTACGCAAGATCCCCTCCAATTAGTAGCAAGTTTCCTCTTGGTAAGTTGCGAGTTAAATCACCAATCTTGAGGCGGAGTGAAGGTTGAGCCATTAATCGTGCAACACTATAAGAGGAGTTCCCACCATCTCCAGTATCAGCCATAAAGTCGAACCAAAAGTCATCCTTTTCACTTAATTGATCATACAATAGATCTTGCATTGCCCCTTCTTCACTTTTGTTCATAGACGCCTGAAGAAGAGAAAAGCACAAAGTAAAAAGATGCAAAACCTTGATAACATATGCTAATTGCGATAATATGTATATATAGTTAATTTTGAGCATGTAGATGAAAGCAACAAGAAAGTGCAGAAGGATGTAACTTCACCTGCATCATGCGCATGTCGAACCGTCCTAGGAAGACAGTTACTGACACTAGAAGGTCAAAAACAGTCTTGAACAGATCAGCTGATGTTCTGCAACATATATGAATGAATAATTATTGGATGAACTCCTTACACACCCGGATTTCAGAAACCAAGATAGATGGAGAAAATTACATACCCTGAATACCACGGAACCATATCCAAAAATTTCGGCTTCTTCTGCTGCTGCTTCATCTTTTTATATTCTTCAATGGGCAATGGATGTGTAAGAGCCCAGCTATTGTTGCACAAAATGTAGTATAGGAGTCAACAACAAGAAGAACCACATCCACAACATAGCCATCTTTATAGCAAAACTAAAGACATCAATAAAACAAGATCCTGAACAAATAATCAAGGAGTGTCCAGCAATTTACTCACCCTGTAGACCGTGCCACCACGTAATTGGCCATATACAGGCCAATAAAAGTGGCCCACAATGAGTATATAGGAGAAATATCATCTGATGATCCTGCACCCTATATTAGGAGAAATCAAAGATACAGGTATCATCAAACTTGAAGCATAGAACGATAATAAAGACTATGTAATGATCTGAGCTTCATATATACCTCCCCATAAATGACCCACTTGGACAATAGTGGATAATCATTGGCTGAACCCACAGGAGCAAACCACGACGAGCAGATCTCATCCTTAAATTGATTCATACGAATGATTTTAGCAATCCATGTATTGTTCCTTTCTTCTTTTCTCCAGAATGAAAACCAACCAGAGTGTTTTCTTTCAAATGACCTTTCCTTCAGAATAGCGCGGTTGCCACAGTGACTATAAAATACACAGCAGGCAATACTTAGAACCTATAAATCAAACAAGATACACCAAATTAAGATATGATATACATATATACTAATAAATGGACAAAATCTAGCATATATATGGATTTCAAAACATACGGCACAATTCTGGAAAATGGTCAGAAGCTCCGGCCTTTTTCCAGCCACGCGAGACACAAGTCCAAGATACCAAAGGCCAAGGAAGATTATATGGAAAACAAGAAGGAACAGAATTGATGAGACATAAATTGTCAGAAATAGAGACAGATTCATCCTCATGTCCACTCCCATTGACTGAAAACTGGGAAGATGATACAGAGCTGCTATTAAAATCCATGCTATGTACCTGCAAGGAAAGAATCCTCTCAAGTCAAATTAACTGCTACTTTACTTTTTTTCTTGCACAAGCAACAAACTAAAGCAGAAGAAGCTAATTTGATGCCATAAATACTAACCATCTGCTGAAATTTGAATAACTCGGCTTGATGGTCTTTCCAAGAAATGGCGATGAAAAGAAATAGAAGAAACCAAGCAAGCACGCATACATAGACCACCATTTGAAGTTCTTGTCTAGTTTCTCTATCAGGGTTTGCATATTATCAGAAGATATGAAAAAGAGGCAACCAACTACTACAGCAATTACTGCATGTCGAGAATGCTCGTGCGGATACGCGTATCTATCGGTTAGAATCGTCCTGACACTCTCCATTTTGAGGGAGTCCAGAATACCAATGGATCCCTTATTAGACCCCATTAAGCTATACTGGTCTGCAATTCACCCAACTCGCAAATCTTGCAGGGGCAAAAGAATCAGAGTACCCACAGTTGTCTCCTGAATTAACACCACATAGAAAGTTAATCGAAATACAACAGCGGAGAAGAAAACAGATGGAATCTTAAAAATGACCAAATAAAAAACATGACAGTGAAGCACTGGGATTGGACTGTGGGAGGTTGATCCAGCATTACCTAATGAGCTAAGCAACTGAAGCCTTAAATAATACCAAGAACAGAGAGGATCACTGTAACTTCAACTGATGTCGGCGGCAGTTATTTCAACTAAAATGGGTATAAGCACACAAGAAAGACGGTGTTTACTTAGATTGAGCCACATACTAATTAGGGTTAGCTCCGAAAGACTCAGATTTTCCACCGACCCAGAATCTGATGACTCGAGGATTGACCAAAAACAAAAGCAAGGAACTACCTTTGATCGAACACGATATGTATGGAGCAGCTAAAGAATTCAAATCAAGAGAGTAAAGAGAGAAAGAGGAAACAGAGCGCACCTTACAGAGAGAAGAAGGAAGGGGGAAGGAGAGCAGGTCAGAAAAAGGAAAGCGTGAACGTGGGGGAGGAAATGGAAGGCAATGGGCGGTTTACACGTAATTTATATGTGGCGTGCAGAATTTGAAACCAACGTAGCAGCATCTCAGAATGTCCGCAAGGACTACTAAAACATTAACAATGGTATATTCCTTTGCTTGCTGCTGCTGTTTCTTTCTGGTTCTACTTGAAGCCGCAGCTTAATTGTTGGAGAGGGGAATTCGGAAAACTGAATTAAATACCGTTGCTGCTTCTTCGTCGCCGACTACGACTTTTGGGTCGTCTCCCTGTGGTGATGATGATTTCCGTCCAATTATTCTGCTTTCCTTCCTGTATACACACGTTACGTAGATAAAATGTAGATACTCCAGGACCATGGTCAACTCTACTTTTGTTGGGCAGGAAATGTATCTTCTATTCTATGGTAATAACATAACAAATAAGACTAGTAATTAATTGCTTTATGTAAACAAGAATACTATCCAATTTTACTATTGTAAATAAAAATCATACAAAATTTGGATTCAAATCTCCTGCCACTATTTCTATCCCAATTAGTAACTCACCGTTATGATTTTCACATGTGTCCTCAAATTTTATTTTCCTTAGAGTTCACCAATCTCAATAAGTTTTTAGGAGAAAAAAAATATAAAAAAATTACATCAATTACACGTGTCAAGATTAAAATAATGAGACATAATTGAGATAAAAAGGTAGATGCAAATAATTAGATAGAAATTTGTTTGTCATAGTGTAATTTTTTATTCCCTATTATTTTTTTAAAAAACCAAATTTGATCCACGTTACTTAGTATCATTTATTGTGTTCATCTCCAATAGAATTTATGTTTTAACCTGTTTTAGTGCGGCTTTAAAAACGTATAAATCACTATCACGTGGTGCTGGGCCAATATTTATTATTACCAAAAAGAAACATATGCACCAGTAGCACACCCAAGTTTCTACATTAGGTGGCTGCCCGTCCACCATGACACCGACCAGCTAACGTGGCAACTAAGACATCTTAATTTGGGTTTACATGTTTGGTCTAACTTGCGTCCAACATGGTTTAAATTGAAAGGGAATATTACATTTTTAATAGTTTCAAATATCC
Organism: Clarkia xantiana subsp. parviflora; assembly: GCA_036873135.1. Taxonomy (NCBI): domain Eukaryota; kingdom Viridiplantae; phylum Streptophyta; class Magnoliopsida; order Myrtales; family Onagraceae; genus Clarkia; species Clarkia xantiana. The sequence continues at coordinate 7,070,905 of JAPTYO010000010.1, read as the reverse complement.
GACCAGCCCAACGGGCTGTAATATTTGGGCTGGAGCCCAATTTTGGTTCTAAAGAATGAAGTGTGTGTACGGTACTCACGGCCACATCCAATAACCCACGATGGAGCGAGCTTTACTTATGAGCTTCCTGTTTAAAGCGCCATTGCCTATCAGAGAGCTTCATTGTTCCTGACTTGCAAAGAAAGTTAGAGACGGAAATCTTCTCAGATCAGATCGGAGAGAAGCCTAGAGAAAGTACGGAGTGATGGAGAGGCTGCAGCGAATGTTTGCCGGCGCCGGAGGTGCCCTTGGCCACCCACCCCCCGATTCCCCCACTCTCGACACGTCGGAGCAGGTCTACATCTCCTCGCTCGCCCTCCTCAAGATGCTCAAGCACGGTATGTTTCAGCAGCCGTTTCTGTCTAATTAGGGCTCTCTTTTGCATCGCTAGCAGTATTGGTCCGGTATCTAGTGGGATTGGACTTCTAACGGTGATTAGGGTACTGTCTGGACCCTAGTTTTGGCGTTTGTTCCTCAACCAACACGGGTCTGCTATGAGATTATAATGCGATGGACTATTTTACTGTTTCTTCAAGCTGGTATTGGTATTAACCACCAAAAAAGTTTCAATTTTCCTTTCTGATGTTGATTTGAAGCTGTTATTTAAATGACAGGGAGAGCTGGAGTTCCCATGGAAGTCATGGGTCTCATGCTTGGGGAGTTTGTGGATGAGTACACTGTACGGGTTGTTGATGTATTTGCAATGCCACAGAGTGGGACTGGAGTTAGTGTCGAGGCTGTTGATCATGTGTTCCAGACCAATATGCTCGATATGCTCAAGCAAACCGGAAGGTATGTGAAACTCTTTAACAGATTTCAGGTATGTTTTTCCTTCAACAGTTATCATGGTCTGCGCATGAGGTTTAACATTATGAACCAAGGAAATCTATCCAAGAATTGTTTCACAGAAAACCCATAATGAGACTACAAGGTTGTTGTACCAAAAAAAAAAGAGAAATGACTACATGCTTCATGATGGTTGTTGTCGAAGTTTTGGAGAATCTGTACTAGGTTCATTTTGTGTAGCAAGTTGGTTCTTTTCAGCTTCTTTTCGCTCTTATAATGCATTCTTTTCTGATATTATTGCAATAGCCTTGGTGGTTTACTTATGTATGCTTGCTGCTGCAGACCTGAAATGGTGGTTGGTTGGTATCACTCGCATCCTGGATTTGGGTGTTGGCTCTCTGGTGTTGACATTAACACCCAACAGGTGAGGGCTAGATCTTTTACCTAATTCTCCAATATGGCCTCTTACTGATCAAATTGTAGTGGTCCTTTTCTTTTTCCTCTCTACTGGAGTAGTACATATTTCTTCTTCCATGCTATTACTTAGATGAACAACCACGCAGTTCTGTTCTTGGCCTTTTTCTTACTTTTCCTCTGAACCTTCAGTTGAACAATACCTCTATGAGTATAAACTATAATGTTGATCAATTGCATTTTGAGACAATCTCAAATCATTTATTATTTTGTAAACTTAATTGGCTACTGTATAATGGGTATTTGATTGGATATTGTTTTTGATGATATCTATCATGGAATGCAGAGTTTTGAGGCTCTGAACCAGCGAGCTGTAGCTGTCGTTGTGGATCCTATTCAGAGTGTTAAAGGGAAGGTGGTGATAGATGCTTTCCGGTTGATTAACCCACAGACTATGATGCTTGGCCAAGAACCAAGACAGACAACATCCAACCTTGGACATCTAAACAAACCATCTATCCAGGTCTGTTGATTAATAATCCATCCTTCTGCACACACCATTTAATTATTTTTTTGTTGGCTATATTTGTTATTAGATCTTGGCTCATCATGTTCTCAACTCCTTTCAGGCGCTGATTCATGGTTTGAACAGACATTATTACTCCATAGCCATCAATTACAGGAAGAACGAACTTGAGGAGAAGATGCTGCTTAACCTTCACAAGAAGAAGTGGACTGATGGCTTGACCCTACGTAAATTTGATTCACACTCAAAAACAAATGAGCAAACTGTCCAGGTTAGAGAAATTATTAATTTTTTTTTTTGGCCAACAGTGAAATTATTAAATTAAGACATCAAAATCATATCATTTTTCATGATTATATATGAGTTATTATATCGAATATGGTTATGAAATTCAGGAAATGCTGAATTTGGCCGTCAAGTACAACAAGGCAGTGCAAGAGGAAGATGAGCTGCCACCAGAGAAGTTGGCTATAGCAAATGTTGGAAGGCAAGATGCCAAGAAACACCTTGAGGAGCATGTCTCGAATTTGATGTCTTCCAACATCATTCAAACCTTAGGAACGATGCTTGACACTGTAGTTTTCTAGGGTATTTTGGCCGTCAATATTACGAAGAAAGACCATGAGAGTCTGTATTTGGCTACTTTCTTCCTCAAGGATATGATGATGTTGTTTCTACTATCATCTAGAGATGGTCTTGATGTGGTTCTTCTTTCAACATTCTCTCTTTTATTACATTGCCTTTTCGGACACCTTTATCATATTCAGTCAGGGGAGCAGTGTTAAATCTGGGATCTTCAAGTAAACTACTACTGATTAGTGATTGCTACTGACTGAACTAACTTAATAGAGATTGCCACTAAACGAGCTAACTTAAGATATGCATTAATAGATGAAGTACAGAAACCTTAATATGATTTGGTTTATTGAAACGGGTTGCCCCATTTTATTGAATTCGACAGCATTTGACTGGAAAACAGGCACTATAAGGGGCCATGTTTTCTTCATAATGTTCAATGAGTTAACATTGTCTAGAGAAGAACTAGGACAAGATCAAAGCACCACAACACAACAGATAGCAAACCAAATAATCAAGCAGAAGGCTGTTTCTTTATAATGCATCCAAAATCCCAATCAGGCCAGAGCTACATTCACATCAAAGACCACTGACCTTATCAACTTCTGAAGAATCGCGTTCACTTGTTACACTGGTGATTTCTGGAGCTGCTGAGAGGTGAGGGAGATAAGAGACTGAAGCTTGGCAACAGCAGAGGTCTTATCAGGGGGGCACTTAGAGAGCGAAACGTTCAAAGACTGAAGCGCCTCATCGAGCTTTCCAGCAGCTAGGGCTGCACATCCTGCTTTATAAGCTTCATCTGCCAACCGAACATCGTACTGTGGTGTCCCAACACTGTCTTGTTTCTTGTTCCTGGTAGTAGTTGAAGATGTTGTTGATTCAAGAAGTGCAGTGGATCGTGAATACTCGAGATTAGCAATTGCCGTGTTGATTTCTGCCATGAGAATCTCTGGTGTTGCAGAAAAACTCTTCACCCCATCGAAAACACTCCAACAACCACTTTTCTCTTTAGTACCCATCAAAATGTGTAAGTGCAGAGGCTGTTGCAGACATGGGTTTTTAAAACATCAAGGTTCATGAACTGATACACATTAGTACATTACCAAGATAGCAATTTGATAATTAACTCTAACAAGATTGATTCATATTACCAAGATTTAAAAGGGGGTTTTTTTTCTTCTGGAATACTGCTGGGAATCCTAAACCCAGGAAAGTTAATCATATATTTTCATTTAAAGGGCATGGAAAAGCCCAGAAACATTTGTTCTTGAAATAACAGAAATCGAGTAGGTAAATATATGAATTCTTGAAATTAATTTCAGCCCCTTGCAATAATCAAGATTCAATATTACGAAGAATCGGATCTTCCGCTTCGAGTCTGTGTTTCTCTAAGCTGATGCTGAATTCAACAAAAACCTAATTCTAATAAACAAATTGCGCAGCAGAAGATGCTCAATATTGAGCTCTGGCTACTCAAGAACCGACGATCCTAGTGGAATAATATGGGAATTGAGATCCTTGAAGAAGAAAAATTATTTCTTACCGGAGACTGAAAGGTGAAAGCTGTAGCACTGATCGATAGAAAGATCGCCGATCACTCAGCTGGAATCTTGCCCCTCTTCCTCTCTAAAGCTTCACTGACGTCGGAAACGGTCTGTCTGGTCCATGGCCGATTCAGTGCACGAATCAGACCATATTTCCGGTCGGACCGTACCGGTTCTCTAGCTTACTGCTTACGACGAAATTTGGCGGGAAAATTGTTAGGGCTAAATCAGTGTCATTTACAGTCCGGAATTCCCAATTTATCTGATTTCCGCTGTTTGATTGATCGCAGCACCATCATCTTCTGCAGTCCGCACTAGAATCGTGGTTCGGGAACTTTGCTAATGGAGAATAACGAATTTGATGAGGAAGAGTACGGATTCTCCCGGAACTATTTCCTGGCCAAGGAATCAAGCGGCTCGTCGAAGAAATCCAGCCACAAAGTATCCGACATAGAAGTAGTTGACGAACAGGTTAGCTGACTGCTTATTTCAGACTATTTTGGCATTCATTTCTGCAGAGTCTACTTAAAGATCCAATTTTGCTGCTTGTTTGCAAATGGTTGAAGGAATTGATAGCAGCAGTATCTAGCATCGAACCTAAGCACGAAAAGGAAGTAGCAGCTCTAAAGAATAGTTACAAAAGCTTGTACGATGAGTGGGTCTTCCAGCTTCAGTATGTATTCTTCCTTTCATGTTAATTATGTCAGTGGAAGGCTGCCCTTAAGTAGCTCAGTTGGAAGTTTAATCTTTGATATACCAACCCCAGCGAGAAGAGTATGTAGCATATATCCAAAATAAAGAAATAGGAAGACTCCTATTTGAGAAACTTGTTCATGCAGCACTTATTTTGTTTATTGGGATACAGTGGTGATATGGAGTTGAATGAAGTATCTGTACAATGAGCAAAACTGTATTGTGATTAAACTTCATGCCCTGAACATTAAAGACCATTGCTTATTTGCTATAGCTTAAAGACATTCAACTCCGTATGCTTATTGAAGATCCAGATTCTTGTTCTCTTACAGCTATTTTGTGTAATATTCTAGGTGTGGTTTTGGCTTATTATATTATGGATTCGGATCCAAGAAAAGCCTCATTGAAGATTTTGCATCAACAGCTCTGACTGATTATTCTGTTGTTGTCGTCAATGGCTACCTCCAATCTATTAGCATAAAGCAGGTAAGTGATTTTTCTTCTATTTGATTTGGATGCTAGAACCTTGATACTGGACATCATGATCTTGCACTTTTTTTTCCTTCTCTAATATTAGCATTTTACTGGGTTTACTATGTTATATCGTTGAATGTTAATTCTTTTGTGGTTTTAGGTAGTGCTAACTCTAGCCCAAGTCCTGTCGGATCTTGTAAAAACCAGGAGAAAGGTTCCTAAGGCAAGCTTACCCAAACTTCAACAGCCACTTAATTCTCGATCCATAGAAGACCTTCTCTTGTTTCTAGATGATTCAGACATGGAGGAAAATGACTGCTTCATCTGCCTTGTGATTCATAACATTGACGGGCCTGGACTCAGAGACTCTGACACTCAAAAGTATCTAGCACAAATTGCTTCTTGCTCCCATATACGTGTCATTGCATCTATCGACCATGTTAATTCACCTCTCTGTAAGTGCTAACCTAAATATCATAATGAAATCATCGTCGGGTTCTCATCTTATGGTGTTAATATGACCGTAAGTTCTTCAATCTATTTGTTACTCTGGGATACTCTTTTTTACTTTTTTTAACTCCCATTTTTAAGGGATTAATACTGAAGATTCCATTTTCCCTAAGAAATTAGAGCAAGCAATTGTCAATGATTTTTTTTATCATATTAACCATTGAAATTTATGTTTCTTTATTTGTAGTGTGGGACAAGAAGATGGTTCACACACAGTTCAACTGGTATTGGCATCATACCCCCACGTTTGAACCTTACAAGGTTGAAGGAATGTTCTTTCCCCTGATTCTTGCCCATGGAAACACAAATCAGACTGCCAAAACAGCCACAATTGTCCTCCAAAGTTTAACGCCCAATGCTCAGAGCGTGTTCAGAGTACTTGCAGAACATCAGTTGTCTCATCCAGACGAAGAAGGCAAGTATCATAAATTTGCATCTATCAAGTTGTCTACATGTTTTGGCCGAAAAAAATGTCCTGATGTGGCCAAAATAGCAGCAACATCAAAATTGTGACCATCATCATTTAATCGAAACATGCTGAAAGATAAATTTGTTAACTGGAAGAAGCATATCTTATTTAAAATACAACATGTTAAATTGGAATTTAGAAACTCTTGATACCCATCTTTCCTTCATTGATGATCGCCGGCACTAGAAGCTTTTTGAAGTGTCAGTTTTAATTCCTCATCGTATCCTCTTTTACTTTTTTAGTTTGTTTATTTTTTTCTTTCTTTCCAGGAATGCTTGTTAACAGCCTTTACTCGACATGCCGAGAGAGGTTTCTAGTTAGCAGTCAAGTTACACTGAACTCTCACTTAACAGAGTTCAAGGACCACGAGCTAGTGAAGATCAGAAGGCATCCTGATGGAGAGGACTGCTTACATATTCCTCTTCCAAAAGAAGCTCTAGAGAAATTGCTGTCTGAAATCAACTAGTTCTCCATCTATTATTTCTGTCCCTGTTAGCTCCATTACATCTGTTTCCAGGTAATGTATCTTAATTTTTTTTGAAATAGTTGCACATTAGAATTAAGCTTCTGGTTATCTGTGTTGATCGATGGACCCAAAAAAATATATATTGACGAGCATTTGCATCGTTTTATGCATGTTTCCACGTCTTCATAAAGATTTTATATTTGTGATTTAGTGTGGATTGGAACCACTCTTCGTCTTTTACATTAATGCAGGGCCTAAAAATACCATACCCGATTTCTCCACCTAATTTATTTGTTGTTGTTAAATTGAATCATGACATCTTAAGCTGATCTGGGTAGATAATTTCTTTTATTTGAAGGGCTGCACAGATAGGTTGTTGAAAACGAACTGAAACTTAATAATTTGTGATGGTATGGAATGATTACTTTAATAACGCCGTATTCAATTTTATTCAAAGTTTGAACTTTGTCCCAGTCAGCAGGATGATCCTTATATCCAGCTCATCCAATTATCCAAAATTAGATTGAGTTTTCAAAAGATTGGATTAAGTTGAAAAGTCAGTTCTAGATAGGGAGACTTTTTCTTCAGAAGCCTTCTGTTTTACATGTTATGTTGAAGTTTTTACTGAGATCTGGTGGAACTGTAGCACCTCATCCCATCACTATACGGTTATTATAACTTAATAACCGGGTTCAATAACTCTTATGCTGGTAAGTTCTTGAACAATGAACTAGGATCTGTTTTTGCAAAAGAAACAACAAGAAAAAGGCTTTGTAACATATTTACTTAAATGAACAGTATACTGTGATGTTTTTAGCCTTTCACTATCAACTGGTTGGATGAATGGACCTACAAGTGATGTCTTGTTTACACAAGAAGAAAGAGGCCAATCCAGTCGTTCAAGTAAACCACCATCAACCACACCAAAATAAACATATACCAATTAAGGGCAAGAAGGTTGGCCAAAAAAAAATTAAGGGCAAGAAGCTCTATCAGTTGGAAAACCATACTTAGAATTTAACCCTCCAAGTTGAAACTAGTGAGGTAATTACCATTTTCCATATTTACATCTTCAATTTGGTACTAGAAGAATGTGGTGTTAACAGTAGTAACCCATAAAGATGGCACAAGTAACCTTTAATCATATGACCCCATAATTTTCAATAAAATCACATACAAAATAAAATAAAAATTATTTGATGACGTGGCATGGTTAGTTATGTTTATTGTTTACTCCCCTCATATGCACTCCATGTTATTGCTGGAGATTAATCGGTATGGGCAATGTTTCAACTATATATATATACATATATAATGGAACTGGGTTTGGACCCACTACCACCTTATTGTGGCCTTGGACCACTAACACGTGGAAGATATATATATATAGTCCATGCTTATTGTGTTTATACAGACAAAATTCATCGTGCATTTTGTTTGATACATTTTCACTTAATATCATTTTTTTTTCATAAAAAAAAAATTGTGCTAAAGCCTAAATAGTAAATACTACGAAATAAACACTGTATACCGAGCAGTTGTACATTTTATTTTTGCTTGGTTAATGAAATTCTATTTAATATAATAACAAATTCACCAATCCATCAACCTATTCGAGCCCATGCTGGGATGATGGCCTGACCAGATCAAAAGTACAGGGACCTTGTTCATCATGATGAAAACTGAAGGACTAACGTTTATTTCTTTACGGTCCAAGAAAAAGAAGACGACAATTCGCAATCACTTGTTTTTTTTTTTTTCCGGGGGAAAATAAATCAAGAACTCTGTGCCTGTAACAGCAATTTTTAACAACTCTTCAATTCAAGTCGCCACGAATAAATATAATATCTGTAAGCGCTCACTATTAGACGGAAGCTCGAACCTTCTCTCCCTCCTTCCCTCGGACCCTCCCTCTTTCTCTCTCTTGGTTGATTGAATTCAATCTCTTTGATATCGAAGAAGCTCGGAGGTTGAGCAAGAGTTGAAGCTTCTGCTGCGGAAGTGATTTTGGGGAAGAAAGACGATGTGGGGTTTTGGCGGTAGGTATTATTGGGGGAGAAAGGAGGATGGTAGTCGAGGCAAAATCGAAGGGATTGTGGTGGCCTTCGCGTGGATGTCGAGCCAAGAGAAGCACTTGAGGAGCTTTGTTGAGCTCTATGGTTCTCTGGGTTGGAATTCTTTGGTCTGCCACTCGCAATTTCTCAATATGTAAGTTTTGTTTCGGCCTTGTTGCTTCGATTGGAGGGTTTATCTTCATCTTTTTGCTGAATTGAGGTTTAATCGTCTTTGTTTAGATATAATTTCTCGTGTATGCCTTGATTGAATTTGGCTGCTGTGCTAGTTTTGAGTGTAGTCTCCAGATCAATATTTAGAACGATATTCAAAGTTAATGGAATTATAGGATTTTATAAGTTGATTTGCTTGAATTGCATTAGTACCGATGCATCTAGTACATTTGTTTTGATTGGGATAACTGGGTTCAGGAGAGATGTTCAGGTCATTAAAAGGATTTACAGTCGCCGTATATTTTAGTGTTTGCAAGTCAATTGCTGCTTTGTTTCTGCTATATACCTTCTTGGTGAAATATTTCTAATCTTGGCAATAACACAATTGCTCTTACATTTTCTGTTCCAAAAATGTGCTTGTCGGTTCATTAAAGCGATATTATTTCTTTTGGCTGGATTTCTGAGAGATATATTTAATTGGTGTTGGTTTATATTTTCCCCCTTTAGATGGTAAATACTGTACTAAGGTGCTTAGAGCGAAAGCTATTGTCGACTTGAATAGATGTACTCATGTAGTAAAACTGTAAAAGATTTAGAAAAGCCATACATAAGAGAGCTTTTCTCAAAGATATGCAGAGAAAATTGAAATTGAATTTTTTTGTCTTCTGCAGGTTCTTTCCTGACAAGGCTGAAGCTATTGCTCTGGAAGTTCTCAATGTTCTTGTTGAGGTTGGTACTGTTACAATTTCTGCTTAATGTTATTTTGCATGATCCTCTAATTTCTGTGGTTAAAAAGGTTTCCTGTCAATTGCATGGGTCAAGCTAATATACAAAGCAGTTAGTCATGACTAACTATGGTTATGATAACAGGAGCTGAAGGTTCGTCCATGTCCTGTGGTTTTTGCATCGTTTTCTGGCGGGCCAAAAGCTTGCATGTATAAAATTATTCAGGTAATCATATCCATGATGTTGCTCACTTTATATATTGGTTTGTTGTTTGTGTCTTAGCTCCGTATTAACTTTACTTTTTTGCAGATAATAGATGGAAAATGTGAATCTGAGTTAAACCCGGTATGCTATGTTAACTGAGCTTTACTCAACGTTCAAATTCTCTTATATAGACAGCCTTTTAATTTTACCTTAAATTAGCCATCATTCTGATACGAAAGCTTTTCCTTTTCCAAAGGGTGATGCGAAGTTGGTTAGAGACTGCATATCTGGATATATATTTGATTCGAGTCCAGTTGATTTTACAATTGACTTGGGCACAAGATTTGTTCTTCATCCATCTGTTCTGAAGATCTCTAATCCTCCAAGAATAGCATCCTGGGTTGCAAATAGCATTGCTTCTGGCTTGGATGCCCTCTTCCTCAGCAGGTTTGAATCACAGCGAGCAGAATATTGGCAGACCTTATACTCCTCAGTCGTAAGTCATTTACCATCCACTCAATTCGTAACACTCTTCTTCTTGTTTATCCAATTTTCTGATTCGCTTATCACCTATCTATCATCAATCATCATGCAGAACCTGGGAGCTCCATATCTAATTTTGTGTTCCGAAAGTGATGATCTTGCCCCGTATCAAATTATTCGCAATTTCGCACAAAGGCTTCAAACTCTCCGAGCTGATGTTAAAGTCATTACATGGAGTGGTTCCCCTCATGTAGGTATGTATTTGATCCAAAGATCTGATTTTTCTTTAAAGAAAGGGGAAAAAAATGAAACTTTTTTGGTTATATGCTTTTTGCAGGCCATTTCAGGCAATACCCAGTAGACTATAAAGCCTCAGTAACCGAACTCCTCGGAAAAGCAGCAGCCATCTACTCTCAAAGAGTCCAACGGCTCGAAAGAGAAAGAATCAACATGGACGGATCTGATTCCCTCTCTGATCCCTTCTTCAACCTCAGGAAATCAACAGCTAGCTCAAGCCAAAGCTCAGAAGGCCTCACACTTGCCCTAACCGACGATTTCCTCATACCAACATCCTCAGAATCATATAATGGCAGTAGAAATTTCGGGTCGGTGCAAGATAATCATCAGCATGAAGATTTGATCCACTTACCAGTCCGACCGAGCATGAATGCTCATGGGGTTCTTGGGCAGATCCTGTTTGATGTGTGTGTGCCAAAGGATATTGAGGATTGGGACATTAAGCAGTCGTTTTATCAGGGAAAGCGCCGGTTTGTGGCTTCGAGGAGGCAGATGGGTTTCAATCCGATAAAGTGTATACTCCGGTCGAGGTTGTAGAAGAAAGAAGGGGTGTGGTTGTTGGAAGCGGCTTTATTTATGAAGAGATGTAAGGTGTAGAATGAATGTTGCTCAGTATCTGACATGAGATTATGATTTGTATAGTTCACCACTGGAAATGCTTCATCTTTGAAGTTATGCATGTGTTCCAACCTCCTTTAATTATGTATATGTTATTCGGAAGGTTTTGATGTATATGTTTCAAGCTGATAATAAATTGCCTGATGCAGATCTCCAGCTGCACTGATCTTGACATGTGTCTAGGCCAAGGGTGTAATTAATTTTGTGATTTTTTAAAAAATTGGAACCTAGAAGGAAAAAATATTAAATCTTAAACACGAGTTAAAATCATAACGGTTGAGATTAACAGATTTTTTTTTTCTTACGCAACATAATAACATGTACGCACAAAAATAGTGTTTCTGCAATCATAGATAGAACTCGTACAGACTACAGTTAAGTTAAAATTTTATTAGTAAGTATGATTTTGAGTATTTTATAAATGAGTCTTTGTTTTAATAACTAGAAAACTCAAGTCATTTATTTAATTTTTAGCGTTTTTTAATTTTACGTTGAGGTCTTTGAATATGAATTCATAGTTGTTGCATATTTACATAAAGATTTTACATATAAAAATACGACTAACTAATTTAACACAACATAATAAAACACTTACGAAAAATTATGTGCAATGTTCATCTATACAAAACGTCAAAACATGACACACTATTATTTATCGTGCATGTTTATAAGATTATTGATCACAATAATACATACGAATTGACACTCTAGCATTTTGAAATGATAAAAACAAACTATTATTTATTGTGCGTGTTTATAAGATTATTGATCACAACAGTACATACGAATTGACACTCTAGCATTTTGAAATGATAAAAACAAATTGAACTAATTTTTATTCATGGACCATATCTGGCCGATGAAACTAGGGTTTTTTTTGTGGTAATGATGAAACTAGGCTGATTGCGAGGTTTATAACTTAAAAAACCATGTTGCTATTTGGAACTTCGTGTTTTTTTTTTTTGTATTTTAATTATATGAATAGTAAGTTTTCCATCAAATGAACGAAAAATAACATGTGATATGCACATGATATAAATACTTTTTAAATTTTGTTTCACGGTTAATTAAGTCTCTAAACTAAAAAATAAAAATATAATAGATTATATAAGAAAATAAGATATATTAAAATATATTTTATTCCCTAATAGGTTAGCCATCAATTTTGGTAGTCAGATTTATCAAATGTTTAAGTGATAAAAAAGGGTCCATAAAAAGTGGTCACTCATATAATGAAAAGGAAACTTTGCCCTATTAATGATTATTGGCTCAACATAGGCATTCCAACTAATTCTCTCTTATGCTTCTACTAAAAAATGCGCGATTTTAATAGGATTGTAATATGGAACCTTAACAATTTACATAAATATAAGGGGCCAATAGTATGATTTCACTTTTTAGTACCATAACTAAAATGAATTCATATTTCTCTCATTTCTTCTATATTAATATGACTTGATTGACCGGTTAGGGGCGCGCTCAAAATCGAACCCAGTCCATACTAGATTGGCTCAGACTCGTGCCAGACCATGTTCCCATTGAGGTATGAGTAACCTCCCCCCATGTATTTTTTAATTTTTTCTTTACCTTCGGAGAGTTAATTGTATTAATTTTTTTGGTCAACGCCGAAGATATTGATAATTTGATACGTTAATTATCTTCTCCTTTTTTTGTGCCTTACCGTCAGGCCTCTCGTATATTAAATAAACCATCACCATCACGAAATGTTGTACTATGTAGTTTATATACCAAAAGGAAAATAATCAAAGAGCAGAGACGACGATGAAGAAGAAGATACTGGTGACCGGCGCAACCGGCTACTTGGGGGGGAGACTCTGCGCCACCCTACTCAGCCAGGGCCACACCGTCCGCGCCCTAGCCCGCCGGACCAGCGACCTCTCTTCCCTGCCACGCCACAGCGACCTCGATCTACTCTACGGTGACATCACTGACTACACTTCAATCCTCAACGCTGTCTCCGGCTGCCACGTCATCTTTCACGCCGCCGCCTTGGTCGAACCCTGGCTTGCAGATCCTTCCAGATTCTTCGCCGTAAGTTCCGAACTCAAACTTCGGACATTCAATTCTATATCAAGTCAACTAACACTTCCGATGAACGATGCAAGGTTAACGTGGGAGGCTTGGAGAACGTTCTCCGTGCAGTGAAGGAGACGAACACCGTTGAACGGATCATCTACACATCTTCGTTCTTCGCCCTTGGTCCGACTGATGGGCATGTCGCTGATGAGAGCCATGTATGGTCACAATAGCCACGGAAATCGATATGCCAAACCTAATTTCTAACATTGCTTTGATTTGGATGTTTTTTCTGTGGCAGGTGCATCATGAGAAGTTCTTCTGCACAGAGTATGAGAGATCAAAAGTAATCACTAATAAGATTGCATTGCGAGCTGCATCAGAAGGGTTGCCGATCGTTTTGGTCTATCCCGGAGTGATCTATGGTCCTGGAAAGCTCACATCGGGTAATGCAGTTGCTAAAATTGTAAGTTATTGCTTGATCTCCTCTATTATTACGGATTAGAGGCTCAAATTTCACTTCCATGTTCAGAATTAAACCAAGAAATTGATTTAATTGGTTTCAGTCTATCTATATATAATGCCTTTATTCATGATGGTTCATCAGGGCTAGTTTTGATAATTTATGGTAAAAATTAAGACTAACAGCTAAAACTGCAGTTATTTAGTAAACCTAATGCTGCTAATCTTGTCAAGTGATCTGAAATAGTTGGATTCAAGCTCTTGTTTTGATGATTCTGAAGTTTTGAGGATATCTTTTCAAAAGCAGGATATTGTATTTGTATGTAGTATTTGCTTGTCTTCAACCTTTTACAGTTTACTTGCAGAGTGGCCAAAAAATATATTTTATTTGCAGGGTATAATCAAGTCATCTAAGATGCTTACTGATCTTATTGGATGTATCACTCTGTTTAGTTCTTCAACTCATTGGATTCCAATTTTACAAACCATAATTAGATAGATATCAGAACCTGATTCACACTCACTTATATCTGGCACAGAACATCTAATTATGTTAAATCATTGTCCAAAATTGTGCATTTGCCATGCTTGCCAATATATGCTATCTGGGTTCTAATCAAACTTCTATACCAACTCTTCATTCAGTTGATTGAACGCTTTAATTGGAGACTGCCAGGCTACATTGGAAATTGTAGTGACAGATGTTCTTATAGTCATGTGGATGATGTAGTAGAGGGACACATTGCAGCAATGAACAAAGGCAGATTGGGTGAGCGATACCTACTTACCGGAGAAAATGCTTCATTTAAGCAAGTTTTTGACATTGCTGCAATTATAACTGGAACTAGCAAGCCTAAGTTCAACATCCCCTTATGGATGATTGATTTGTATGGATGGATATCAGTTTTTATCTGCCGATTCACAGGCAAGCTTCCTCTCATCAGTCCTCCGGTATGCTTCATATTCCCTATCCATTACAGTTGTTTTTTTTCCTATTTGATCCAACTTAGTTGTTATTTCAGGTCTGTTTTAGACGTTATTGAGTTCTTCTTGTGTTATTTATACAGACAGTTGATGTTCTAAGGCATCAGTGGGAATACTCTTGCGAGAAGGCGAGAAGAGAGCTAGGTTATAACCCAAGAAGCCTAAGAGAAGGGTTGGAAGAGATGCTATCATGGCTGAAGAGCTTAGGTATTATCCACTACTAACTAACCATTCCCCTGAAGAACACTGATAGTCGCTTTGAAGAACCCAGATTCAAGAAAGAATCTCCTTAGTGCAAGATTGAGGGGGATTTAGGGGCCAAGCAGTTGTAGTCTTCAACTTTATACAGGACATGGTACGTTGTTATGTTATTTATGTACAACAAAACAGAGGTTAATTATAGACAGATCAGCTCTTCACGATCACGAATATGCACGTACAAATTCTAGGCCTAATTTGTCAATTATTGTGTTTAATAAGAGATGATACTCCATAATATAGCAACAGGGTCATCTAAAATGCAGTTGAGTGCAAATAAATTCGAATTTATAATTATTGATCTCAAGTCTCGAGATCTATTTATAAATTTTGTTTATGTTATACTTAATATACAACACTTTCAAATTTAAAACGAGCTTAAATTTGCATAATAATAATAATAATAATAATAAGGGTTAATAACTAAATCGATACATGAACTTTGACCAAATTAGAAGTTGTCTGATATTTTTTAAATTTTCTATTTGAAGTTTAATTTTCGAGTAAGTTGTTATTTCTGTTACAGTTTACGTTGAATTGGATTTAAAATGAGTAGGAGTGTGTCATGTGATGAGGTCTTTTGATGCGTACTCAAGATGGATTTAACAATAAATTGAAAGAATTGCAGCGAAATACCTTCAATCATTTTAATTTATTGCACCAAATTCTAACCTTGTGTTCCAATTGAACAACGAGCTGAAACGATTAAAGGTATATCGTTGCAATTCTTACAATTTATAATCGAATGCATATTGTATTATTGTGTACACGTCAAACATGACTAGCTCATACTTATTTTCTATCTAATTTAATAGAAATTGTAACATGTAATTTACTCGGAAATTAAATTTCAGGAATCCTATTTAAAAAAGTTAAAATTAAAATAATAATTTTTAATTGAGTCAAATTCAACTACCGATGTAGTGAATAATAATAATAGTAATTGCTTTGTACGTTTCTTTGTTCTTCTTGGCAAGACAAAGGTTTAATGATGTAAAAAAATTGTGAAACATAATCGAGAACATGAAATGAAGTAGAGAGAAATAAAGAAAATACAACACACTAAATTAATGTGGTTCGGTAATGAGTAATGACCTACATTTACAAGCGAACGAGAGGATCTCCGATCTTCACCGAAACAAATAATTATTACAAAACGAGAGCATACAGAAGCACAGTGTCTCGTAATATTCGTCACACACAAGAAGTGGCAACAGGTGGCTGAATTTTGCCAGTTTGCTAGAGCTGCCACCCTATACAATATTATATATCGCATGGTGATTAAATAATTTGTTAATTACTAAATTGCTAAATCAATTTTACTTAAATGTGCAATTTTTTAGCTAGATTTTTTTTTGTAGTAAATTATTATTTGAACTCTTGTTAATGTGCAATTTGCTAGTCTGCCAATTTTTTCCATTAATTATAGGCGTAATATATTTCTAAAATTACTAAAAGTACTATAAAGTTCTAATGTTTTAAAAATAACCTCAAAATTTATATAAAAGCAAATATAAATTTCAAATAAAATTTTAGAATGATATATATATAAATTAAATATCTAATCCTCAAAGTTCAAAAAATTAAAAAAAAATCTGTCTTATATAATTTTTAAAAATTAGTTTTTTTTTTGTATTTGTAAGCTAAATATGTTCTCTTTTATATATTTTTTAATATATATTACTTAAAATTTAATTTTATATAAATTAAATGTTATTATATTTTTTTTGGCCAACATGTCATTATATTAATATTCTAAAACTTTAAAATGTTTTTAGAAATATTTTTTTTAAAAATATTTTCCGTCTAATGCTAACTGAAAAAATGAACTGGAAGGTAACATTTTGCGTAATATAAAAACTTCAGCTATTATTTATTTACTTAAAAAAGTATGAGTAACAATTTGGATGTTCATAGTTATAATTAACCCTTAAATAAATAATCACAATTTGTGGATATATAGGCCAGCGGAAAGTTTCAAGTTTAGAAGGTGGCCTGGAGAGAAGGTAGTAGTAATGTTGAGAGCTTCACGTATTCCGGGAGTGACAGTGAGGGTATCTCCTGCCCAAGCCCAGCTCGCCGGTAGTGATCTAAGAAGCTTCACTTCATTTTCAAACCTCACCACCACCAAACCCTCTTTTACTCTACGGACCAGCTTTCTATCAAAACCCCATTTTTGCTCCAATATTATCCCTTCTCGTCCTCGATTGCTAATTCCCACCATTTCCGGTCATCCACAGCGGGAGATTTCTGTGCAGCATTTCCTTGTCGAGGAAGACGGCGATCCTAAGCTTCTGATGGACCTTCTTCAACGCCTTTCTTCAGGTACGTAATTAACCCTAAACTCTAATTAACCTCTGACATACTCGATCGATTGCAATAAAAGAAAAACCTAATCACTGTCCACCATGTTGCTTTTTGTTATTTTTTAATTTAATTTAAATTGTTAATATCTGTCAAATTTAACAGAAAACTCAATTTCGTTCTCGTGATTTTTTAAATTTTATGAATTTTGGTCCAATGACTTCATAAATTCATTTGCATTACAGAATAAAAAAGAATAAAATGACATTTTTTTATTTCGTTTTAACTTAGGTCAATTAGTATATATGTACATAAAGTTTGATTGAAGAATTTTTGCAAATTGAAGTTCAATTTAACTTAATGGACTTATATATACATGAATTGAAAAAATCTCATACTTAAATCCGTCAACTTTAACAGAAAAAACGAATAAAAAGCTAAAAAGTTACGAAAACGAAATATAAAACACATATTAGCAATGAAAATAAAATATAAAACATCTATTAACAACAATTTAAACCTAGAACTAATATAACCCAAACTTAATTAAATTCTTAACCTATAAATAAAACCCTAGAATATATAATTCAGTCTGACACCAACCCTTATTTTATTTTATTTTAGCAGATTTGAGTGATCCTGCTGTTGAATACTCAATCTGTCCACGCAAACAAGATCAGTCTGGAATGCTCGGGTTGGTCACAAAAGGCCAGATGGTATGCATGTCATGCTTATATATTTTGTCTTTAATTATATCTACCACTCTATACCCTACGGATTGATCTGGTGTATTATTCAAGTGTAGTATAAGTATACTATATGTTCTTTAATAGTGTACCAAATGACGACTAAGATTATGAAACAATTAGTTAAAACGTACGTCTTATTATTTATATAGTATTAAAGCGTACAGGTTTTAGTAGTGTTCTCAGAACTGGATCTGACTAGTGGTCCGACCGGATTCAAATTGGAACCGGTGCCTCCAACGGTCCGGTTCGAACAAAACCGGAGGTTGTAAGCGAACCCGGTTCGAAAGCCTAGGTTTCGATGAACCAGCCGGTTTTGAGCGGATTGGCTGGTTCGCCAGTCCGGACTTTGTAACAAAAAAAAAGCATTTCAGTGTATTTTCTGTGATTTTGTTGAAGTTTATTGTGTAGAAAACTCACCGTATATATGAATCTATGTTGTATTTTCTGTAAATTTTTTTTAAAGTTTAATTAAGTTGCACTAGAACCAGTCGGACCGCAATCGAACCAGATTCAAACCGGGTGGAATAGGTGGCCTGGCCGGTTCGACCTCCGGTCCAGTCTTGATAACACTCGGTTTTAGTCTTGCATGGTAGAGATGGTAAGGTCGAAGTGGCCAGACTAATATTTATAGTTTAACCTAGAGTTGGTCAAAACCGAGGTGGTCGAGAGGATGTTGAAGTACAAGAGTGTACCGAATATAATTTCATCTATAAAACCCAGAATTTGTCAAGACGGAGTGGCCGGGAGGATCTTGAAGTATATGAGTGTACCGAATACTTTCATGTTCGAACTTATGTAACAGTTGATTAAGACGCATGTCTTATTATTAACCTACTCCTAAAAACCCACTGAAAAAATATATGTTTCTTCCCGCAACAGTCAGTGACTTGCTCTTTTGCATGAATGAATGAATTATGCAGGTGCCTGATGAATTTGAAGAGGCTGCATTTTCTTCTCCCTTGAATAAACTAGTCAGAAGCAAAACTCAATCTGGATGTCACTTGCTGCAAGTTCTATCCGGCAGGTCAGTCAATATTTATTTAAGTTGTAAACTATTATTTGTCGTTTCTTTCTTGCCAAACCATATAATAATATTATATTAATATTACTTGGCCAATAGTAATAATAATACATTATACATTATTATTCTGCTGGATGGAGACTTTCTTTTTTGGGTAAAGCTGGATCGTATCGAGACTTTGCTTTGATATGCTGGATGGTTGGAGACTAGTTAGTTGTCCGTGTTTGTAGGTTATTTATATGTTGATTTGTTTATATATAAATCAGTGAGTGGATCACAATCTTCTATCATTTTGGGAATTGGGTTGATCACATATAATATTTACACAACAATGTGTACACCTAGGCCCGAATCGGTATTAATATATATATATATACTTGTAAAAATAATATTATTAAGAGTATGTAGAGTAGATATCCGAATGGTTTTTAATTTTTATTTTATGTACACTAACATAGTTTTTTCCGAATATTTAATATATATATATTTTTATATTTACATATTTTTCTGAATATAAATCTTATATATCTAATATTTTATTTTAACAAAACACTTTATTATATATATACTTTATTATATATATACCCACGTATACATGTATAAAGTGATGTTTTTATAATATATTATAGATATATACAATTTTAGTCGAATAATATAAACATAATATATATTCTTCACTTAAATGACGATTTGGCAAATTGCTTACTTGTTGGCAAAAGAAACTTCATAATCAAACTGTATAATTTTATCATTTAAATAGAAAATTCTAATATTTTGTTTCTTTATTTAAGTAAATATTTTATTTATTTTACGTTGAGCCTAAAATAGGAGATGTAATTATTTTCTATATTTACAGTTAGCCAATATATTATATTTAAATTTGATATGTGATTAATAGGAAATAATGATTGGGAAAAACGAACACGTATTGATCATATAAATCATTTTAATCAAATTAATATAATATTATAGATTATAGATATATACCCATGCAGAGCGCATGATTCTATTCATATAAAAACTTATTTTATAATAATATCACTAGGTCATAAATTCATTTGTTAAATTAATATTATTAAAATAACATATTCATTTATTCTTGATTATTATTTTTACATTAGTGTACATAAGTTAGAAATATATGATATCATATATCATCAAAAGTTTTTCATCCTTATCTTCACATGAAAATTATATTTGTAAATTAGTGTTAGCTTTAAAAAATAGGATTTTTTATTACGATATTTAAGAGTAAAAAATAGTATTGTAATTTTTTATAAATAAAAGTAAAATTAAAAATATAAATTTATTTAATAATGTGTATTTTTTTTTTTTTGCCAAATAATAACATGTAAATGGCTTGCTGATTTTGATGTGTTTTAGGGTGCGTTTGGATGGACGTAATGTGAAATTACTTGAAATGTAAGATTACAAATAATGTGAGCTATGTAATTTAATGATAGATCACATTATAATAATATTATAAACTATAATATCATATAAAATACATTATGTATTTAATAAATAGTAATAAAATAATAAACACTCCGTAATTTTGGATGTAATTATACATTATATATGTTTTTTTTATGTAATATCACCTTACAATGATTGAACTTTGGGCATAATCTCATATTACAGTGGACTTTACATTACAATGCACATTACATTGTTGTTTTGTCAAACGACTTAATGTGGATGTAATGTCATACATTAATGCTAAATTATAAGGTTAATACATTAGTTAGTTACTCATGTTTGCACAATGTGATGAAATTGTTACTTTTGTTTTTTGATGTGATAGTTTGGTTACATATGTTTCAGAAAGTAATTAAATGGTTAAAACTTGTTTCATTTAGTCCCTCATGTTTGACCTAATATTAAATGGTCATAAAATTATATTCTTACCCTTATTTTCAATCAATTTAAGTGTTATTCGTTGTGTTCTTCATTATATCTTCGTGTTCTTTATCAATTCATTTTTTTAAAATCGACGTTGAGTTCGAATACGAACGCTAATAGAGGTGATGGATTCCAGTCGAACTCAGCAGCAGCTCTGCTAGGGTTCAATTGAACCCAGCACGACTATTTGGTTCATTTCAATCGAACCTATCAACGACTGTTTTTGCTGGGTTCGATTGGAACCCAACAGAGCTGTTGGGTTCGAACTTTAAAATAAATTGAAATTTTTTTTTAAAAAAAAACTTAATGAAGAACATGAAAAAGAATGAGTATAAAAAAGACATTTCGGACATTCATTAAAATGTATCAAACGATTAAATTTAAAAACGTAGGTAAATAAAAATTACCGCGTGAACGAAACGATTATAATTAAATTATATATTAACCCAAAATTAAATCAATATTACATCCATGCAAACATTATAGCGCATTTCAGCATAATATATTAGAGCAATTTAAATCCATCGAATTTTGTAATTTAATTAACAAAAGGGGAAAATAATCAGAGCAGAGACGACGGTGAAGAAGAAGATACTAGTGACCGGCGCGACCGGCTACTTAGGCGGGAGACTCTGCGCCACCCTCCTCAGCCAAGGCCACTTCGTCCGCGCCCTCGCCCGTCGGACCAGCGATCTCTCTTCCCTGCCCTGCCACAGCGACCTCGAACTCGTCTACGGTGACGTCACCGACTATACTTCCCTCCTCAACGCTGTCTCCGACTGCCACGTTATCTTCCACGCCGCTGCCTTGGTCGAACTCTGGCTTGCAGATCCTTCCAAATTATTCGCAGTAAGTTCCGAACTCCAACTTCGGACATTCTATTCAATGTCAAGTCAACTAATACTTCCGATGAACGATGCAAGGTCAATGTGGAAGGCTTGGAGAACGTTCTCCGTGCAGTGAAGGAGACGACTACCGTTGAGCGGATCATCTACACATCGTCGTTCTTCGCCCTTGGTCCAACTGATGGGCATGTTGCCGATGAGAGCCAAGTATGCTCATCATAGCCTTGGAAATCGAAATGCCAAACCTAATTGCTAACATTGAAATGATTTGGATGTTTTTCTGTGGCAGGTGCATCATGAGAAGTTCTTCTGCTCAGAGTATGAGAAATCAAAAGTAATCACTGATAAGATTGCATTGCGAGCAGCATCGGATGGATTGCCCATCGTTTTGGTCTATCCTGGAATGATCTATGGTCCTGGGAAGCTCACATCGGGCAATGCCCTTGCTAAAATTGTAAGATATTGATATCCACTATTTTTACAGATTAGAGACTCAAATTGAAGTTGAACTTCAATGTTCGAAAATAGAAGCAAGAAATTGATTTATGTTGGTTCAATGCCAAGAACTTCTATCTTTTCAATGCCAATAACTTCTATTTTTTCAATGCCTGTATTTATGGAGGTTCATCAGGGCTAGGTTTGATAGCCATGGAAAGCTTCAATTTGATGTAAAAATTCAAACTTAGAAGCTAAAACTGCAGTTATTAAAGCTAATGCTACTAATCTTGTTGACTGATCTGAAATAGTTGGATTCAAGCTCTTTTTGGACGATTTTGAAGTTTGAGGATATGTTTTCAAAAGCAGGATATTGTATGTAGTGTTTGCTGTTTTTCTATCTTGTATTTGCAGGGTAATGTCAGTTCATCTAAGATGCTTACTGATCGTATTGGATGTATCATTGTTTAGTTCTTTAACTCATATTGGATTCCAGTTTTACAAACCATAATGAGATAGCTATCAGAAGCTGATTAACACCTTTATCCCATATATCTGACACATAACAGTTAACATCTAATCAATGTCTAAAATAGTGCATTTTCCATGCTTGCCAATGTATGCTGACTGGGTTCTGATCAAACTATACCAACTCCTCTTTATTCAGTTGATTGAACGCTTTAATTGGAGACTGCCTGGCTACATTGGAAATGGTGGTGACAGGTATTCTTATAGTCATGTGGATGATGTAGTAGAGGGACATATTGCAGCAATGAACAAAGGGCGAGTGGGTGAGCGATACCTACTTACCGGAGAAAATGCTTCATTCAAGCATGTTTTTGACATTGCTGCAATTATAACTGGAACTAGCAAGCCTAAGTTCAACATCCCCTTATGGATGATTGATTTGTATGGATGGATATCAGTTTTTATCTGCCGATTCACTGGCAAGCTTCCTCTCATCAGTCCTCCGGTATGCTTCATATTCCCTATCCATTACAGTTGTTTTTTTTCCTATTTGATCCAACTTAGTTGTTATTTCAGGTCTGTTTTAGACGTTATTGAGTTCTTCTTGTGTTATTTATACAGACAGTTGATGTTCTAAGGCATCAGTGGGAATACTCTTGCGAGAAGGCGAGAAGAGAGCTAGGTTATAACCCAAGAAGCCTAAGAGAAGGGTTGGAAGAGATGCTATTATGGCTGAAGAGCTTAGGTATTATCCATTACTGACTAATCATTGCCTTGAAGAACACTGATATTCGCTCCGAAGGACCTAGGTTCAAGAAAGAATCCCTTAATGCTGCAGATTGAGGGGAATCACTTAATTAGGGGCCATACTATTTAGTCCTCTACTAGAGGACAATGTTTGTATCTTACGTTGTTAAACGTTGTGCCTTACTTTAATTATTTGTTCATAGTTTAATCCTGGCCCCTTTAAGGAAAATTCTGGTTTCATCTTTGGACTTTTGTGTTTGGTTGGTTTGTGTTGTCTGATGAACATATGAGAGACATTTATGGGGTGGGTGTGTACCCCAAATGCAAAAAAAAAAAAAAAAAAAAAGATATTTGAAACTTTTTGAGATATGTTTGTTATTCTTATTTACGGCCCATAAAAGTCATTCTAGTTAAGATTGAGTAATATATCTTGCTTATAAGAGATTCATATAAATTCTTTTTAGGGTCAATAAAATTGGTAACTGTGAATTTGAGAGGTCTGAAGATTGAAATGGTGATAATTGATGTCTGAAGTTTGGATTTTGTGATTTTTAGGTTTTCCGTCCAAATTTTCTGTCAAATTTAACAGAACCGCGTGAAATGTTAAAAATACTCTTTTGTAATATTTGAATTAATAAAATTTTTAATTAATATAAAGATGAAATGACAAAAGTACCCTTGTCCATAATTTAAACCTAACCTAACTCCGGCCACCACCCAACTCCGGCGACCACCACTCACAACTCCGACGACCGCCACCTAACTCCGACGACCGCCACCACGGCCCCAATTGGGCCAAATCGGAGCCACCGGCCCCGATTGGTCCCAAATCGGAGCCACAAAGCTCCGATCGGAGCTCTGTGGCTCCGATCTGGGGCCACAGAGCTCCGATCGGAGCCACCGAGCTCCAATCGGAGCTTTGTGGCTCCGATTTGGGCCCAATCGGAGCTTTGTGGCTCCGATTTGGGCCCAATCGGAGCCACCGGCCCCGATTGGGCCCAATCGGGACCGCGGTTGTGGTCGTCGGAGTTGTGTGATGGTCGTCGGAGTCGGGTTGTGGTCGCCGGAGTCGGGTTGTGGTCGCCGGAGTCGGGTTGTGGTCGCCGGAGTTGGGTGGTGGCCTTAAGGGCATTTTCGTCTTTTCATTCAAACATGTGAGATGCAAGAAGGATATTTTTGGAATTTTCTTTTATTTCTTGTCACATGCAATGCACATGACCAACTTCTGTCAGTTTTAACGGAAAAAACTAACGGAGACCTCTATTATCTACAAGTCGAAACTTCAGACCTCTGTTATCACCATTTCAATCTTCAGACCTCTCAAATTCACAATGACCAAACTTCAGACCTCTCCAAGGTTATTGACCCTTCTTTTTATTTGATCTGGTGGGTGACTCAAAATGTTCATAATATGTTTGTGATTCCGATGTTTAGCATCCGAAGTGTTCCGACTGTGAGGGAAAAATAAAAACCCCAAAAGTTAACACCTTTTACAGGTCATGCCACTAAAAGAGAATTCGTAATCTCTCAGAACCTGTTTTCGGATTCCGTATCACATGTCTACGAGAAATGATATGGATTCCGATTGTCAAGCAAAGATTTGGACGTCAGGACATCACGGAATACAGAAGTCGGGACCCCTATCTCATCAAAAGTATAAAAAACATGGAAGTGAGCGCGGGATCTGCACGCGTGTGCCGTGAGAGTACCAATGAAGCGACGAACGTAGGCGTGCGGGGCCCAGCCAGCGTCCATTCCCATTTTACCGACCCGTTTACTTTACGGTTACCTAAACACGGGCCGGGTCGTGGAATTGTCATATAGCCGTTGGGGCTATTCGAGAAATGGGCCCACTATTTTATATGCCAAATCCAGCCCATATTATTTTGGAGAAATAAAATTAGTCAACTATTATTTATTAATAATTAACTAAATAATAAATAATCAAATAATAGGAATTTGATATGGATTCAGATTACCTACTATACTATCCCTACTCCTAATCATGTCTCACTTTTCAGATCTTGACACGTGTCGTTAAATTTAATATTTTCCTTTTAGACTTCACCAATCTGTATAGGTTTTTTTTTTTTTTTTTTAAATTAACTATACCAAGTACGTGTCAACATCACAACGGTGAGACACCAATTGGAGCATGAAGAGTGACATATGTGATCTGAATCCGTTTGGTATACCCACCTGTGTATATATGTGATTAGGATGTGTCAACGGATCACGGATACTCGCCCTAATTTTGCATGTCGACATATGTTCCGTGGGATATGGGACGGTTAGAATTTGAGGTCGTGAGGCCTCGCAAACCGGCCTCGCCTCGTAAGTGTATTATATATATACTATATAAAATTATATGGGTAGTATAATACATACTCAAATGAACAAGGGTTCTAATGAGTTTGATGATTTGGATTTGAAGTTAAATTTGTGATTCAAATTTGAAGTTGCATTTGAATATACTGAATATAGAATTTATGTTTTAGGATTTGTGATAATAAATTATGTCACTTAAAAGGACAGCGCGCAGAGCGACCCGCCCTGCCCAATGAAAAGTATAAAATGGGCCACGTCGACCCGCGAGGCTGGTCCGGGAGCTGGCTATACCCACCCTGATACATTGAATCCATATGTGTGATCATCATGATATAAAAAAATGGGAGTGTATATCCACAAGTTTCATTTTACTATTTAGTCTAAGTGGAAAAAGAGAGTAATGAAGGCATTAAGAGGTAAGTCTCATCTAATTATAAGCAAACCCTAAAGAAAAACAAGAACACTGTAAAATCCACCACTAGCGCCTGTAGCTTTTAGCTCTCTACTACAATATTCTACAAAAGAAGAGATATGGTACCCCGAATATATAGCTAGCTAGGATGCCATTTTTTTTCTTTTGATTGTTGGAACAAAGTGTGTGTTGATTGATTATGTCATCGAATGATGTCGCCTCCGCATATTATATTACATCATCATAAAATTGCTACAAATAATACAATTGCTTATAATGAACTGTAAATCGTTAAGTTGGATTGCATTGAATAAATGATTTTATTTTCATTGTAGGTATGTATATACAATATGGAAACTCCCTCACTCATATAACACAATGTAGAATTATGACTTTTGTTGAAGATTTGAAAAATATGGATGCCATAGTAAATGATGGGGATCGAGCTGTGATATTATTGTGTTCTTTGCCTCTATCTTATGCCACATTTAGGGAGACTATAATTTACAGTAAGGAAGAACTTGGAAGAATTTAATTTATCATAGAATTGGAAGAAATTTACTTATTCTTCATTCGTTAATTGTACTACTATATCAAATTTTTAGTAGGCATATTTAAATTGAAACAAATTGATAACTTCATTATCACTGAATAAATATAAAGTTAGAATCATTAAACTTGTATATATATATGGTGGAATTAATTAATTACAAATATACTAGTAAATAGTAATTAACAGTTTTTTTTTTTTTTTTTTTTTTTTTTTTTCAGATTTGAGAGTTCCCATTAGGGTTGTCAACGGGGCGGGTCGGGGCGGGTATCGCTTGCCCTGTACCCGCCCCGCGGGTCGAGATGGTCGATCCGTACCCGCTCCACACAGTTCGCGGGGCGGGGCGGGTCGACCCGCGGGTCACCTATTAGTGGTACATAATATATTATTAGCAATTTAAACTCTAAATTCTATATTTACCATATACAAATTCAATTTAAAATTTAAATCACAAATAATAAATTTAACTTCAAATCCAAATACAAGTCACAAATTCTAATTATTTTAATTATATATTATATTACCTATATAGTTTTATATAAATACGTGTAATATATATAAATTATCCACATAAGGGGCGGGGCGGGTCAACGGGGCGGGGCGACCCCAAAACCGTACCCGCCCCACGGGTCACGGATCACGGGTCAACGGGTCAAAATCGGGGCGGGGCCCCGCGGGTCACGGATTACCCGTGACCCATTGCCACCCCTAGTTCCATGCCTGATTTAGCTTGCCACGTTGCCACCGAGTTTACTCAAACTAGATATGCACTAATTAAATCAGCATTATTTAAAGCAGCATCGCCTATTATACTGCCTAACAGAATCTCACCTTTGATTGTTCTTAGAGAATAATCATCTCTCCATTTACTAGATTCCCTAATTAGTTAGAACTTATTTTATTTTTGGTGGCCACACAACCACTAAGATACCACACTTTAATTATATACCATGAGCATTTGTGTCGAAAGTGGACAAGTCGTGAGACTCGAGCGGGCCTTCTATAAAGTTCTCCATTTTTCTAGAGCACCCCTATCAATATAATTCGTATGGACCATCTTTGTTTCCTTGTCCGTTACTTTGTTTCCTTGTCCGTTACGCAACTAAATAACTCGACCTGTTTCAGAAAGACATCACTCGTAATATATTGTTTGATCCACGTTTAGAATAATTTTCACTTACTTTTTTTTTTTTGGGTTTTTAAGACTGAAAATAATGCTGAAAATAATGCTGATCATAAAATATTAGGTTTATTAGGGAATTAATGTATTCTTTACGGTTTAAGATGATATTTTACTTTAATTATTCCTTCAGCAAATGATCCTTTTCTCAAGTGACTAGTGAATCGCAGACACATGGGAATAGAATAATATATCTTTGAAGATCGATGTAGATATCTCCGAAAGGGTGTATATGATTAAAATTAAGTGGATATAATTATATATATATACCATATATTCTGTTTCCTTTTCATGTGCCCCGAGAGATTGAAAGAAAATTCATTTTCATTTATTAATTAGGATATAAAAGAATCACAATCTTCATGAAAAAACTTTCTTTAACGGTAAAAATGAGACATTAGAATATTATTATAAATTAGATAAGCATGCAACACAAGTATGCATTATGCAGAATCACCCCAACAATTAATACAAATAAAATAATAGTTAATGAAGGTCTAGTGAATAGATTATTACTTTAGTAAACTCAAATTAAGTTCTCTTTTATTCGTGCATGCACGTACGTAGTACTACAAGTACTTACTTATTCTAATTAACTTTTGTTGGCTATAGTTATATATATATATATATATAGGGTTTTGTTGGAAAATAAGATCTCAACCACATATAATTCTTTATACATACACATTCAGTGTTATTCACTTGGCCTTTGTAATTTAAGGTTAATTAAGGTCATTATTTTTCTCTTATTCCAACTCCTAGCTAGATTTTAGACTGCAGAAAAATAAAAATCCTAGGGTTAGGGTTAGCTATAGCAAGGGTCAAATTTGTCTCTTCTGGGCCCCACATCGAGTATTTTAGCTAGGACATGGACAACTGTATATATGTTTCTCTATCAGACTATATGAGTAGCCTTTACGTGAACAAGTGGATGAAATTTAACAGTGACATTCGTCGATCAGTACCTATTATTATGAGAATATAACTATCATCGAAGTGGAGAATCTCTCTAGATTCGCTAAAAGTAGAAAGAAAATTGAAGAATATGAAGACCAAGAGACTCTCTTTAACGACTTTGCTGATAACGATCATCAAGTAATTTTGTTTGTTTGAATGTCCTTTAATTAAGAGCAATATTCCGTGTCACTGTTGATTCATTCTTATATCTATGCAGTGAATAATATGATTGTTTTGATGCTTATACATTGAATCATGATTTTTTTTTCTCACCAAAATAGTGTTATCTGAAACAACTATAAACAACAAAATTAGCTAATTATTCACTCTAAAATACAAAATATATAGCACCATTTGGGGATGTTATTAGCGACACGTGCATTTTTTTTTTTTTTGAGGGTTTAAATACTTTTAACCTTGTAAAAGTTTATCTAGTTTTAGGGCTTTCTTTATAAAGATTTATTAAAAATGAATAAACAATTTGACATGATTAACTCTAACAAGCTAAAATGGACGAACAATTTAGCTGTTTGATTTCTAGATGACTAAAATATGATTTAAATACTTTTGTAATTTATGCAATTTTTATTTTTTCTTAAACTTTATTTGAATGTATATAATAAATACTAATTAAAGGCTCACGTGATGCTAATTAATTGTGAATTTCTATATTATAATAGTTTTCAATTACACAATGTGTGAGATTTGTACTATAGATACTAAACTAGGATATATATATATATATATATATATATATATATATATATATATATATATATATATATATATATATCTTCTTATTTTTATTAATTTGTATAGTAATGAATGCAAATAAGAAATATACCTGATAGCATATAATTAAAAAAAAATCCACATCTATATCCATAATAATTTGTAAATCATAGAATCGTTAAAAAAAAATGTATGACTCAGTATAAGTTGCATATAATTTTTTTTATATTAACTAACATCAAACAAATATATCGACATATGTATTAAAACATGATAATAGCTAATTAAACGAGACCAATATATATATATAGCAGCCATTAAATTAATATAAAACCATTTAACAATGAGGTTTTTCTAGTTTGTTTTAAGATTCTTGTATCACGTAATTAAATATTAGAGAAGTAAACTATTAATCCTACAATGTTTTTTTTTTCAATAATTCTACAAAATTGATTGATCTAGGAAAAATAGTGGTAAACCTAAAAAAATGATTTTGACAAATATCATGATCTAACTTAATAAATCAATAACTACGTCTATATATAGAGATAGATAGAGAGTATATAAATATATAATAAAATAATAACAATAATTAATGGAATATAATACAATGCAGGATGATGCCACGCCATAACCAATCGAAGTATAAAGATAAACTTTTTTTTTTTTTGGGGGGGTGGGGTGGGTGGCTTAGAAATGAATATAATAATATACCACTTAGATAAGGGAAGGCCGGGGACTATAAATATGGGAGTTTGTTTCCAGGAAATATTTACGTAAATAAACACTAAAGTTGATATAGATAGAGTAGAGTGGAAGTGGAAAATTAATAAATTAAATTATTGTTGATGGCGTTTAAAAACGGTGGGCATGATGAGAAGATGAAGATGGAAGAGTTCAAGCGGTGGATGCTGAGAAAGTTTGACGAAAACGGGGACGGAAAGCTTAGCAAGGCTGAGATTTGCGAGGCTATGCGAGCCCACGGTGCTTGGTTCTGCCGCATCAAGGGCCGCCGTGTCCTCAAGAAAGTCGATCGTAACGGCGACGGTTTCATTGACGAGACCGAGATGTCGGCTCTTGTTGATTTTGCACGCAAGTATCTTAATATCACGGTTGTCGGGTAATTAAACTTGTGTTTAGTTTAGGTTATCTGATCTGGTCCCTCCTCTCTTGCTAGAGGATGAGGTATTGTATCATGTCATGTCGTGTGTGGATGTGTCTGGAAATATATGTATGAGATATATATATAAGTAGAGTTTTTTTTTTCTTCCATATTCTTTACTAAAGAACCGCGTACCAAAATAATTTCAGTCACACTCACAAGTTTAAACTGTTCGCTCTTACTCACGAGTTATAGAATAATTAGGTTAAATACACACATCTTATTTCTAATATGATATGAGAGTCTACATCCGATTTAACTAATTTTAGCTCACAAACAAGTCAAATGTTATCCATAAAATATCTCCTTAATTAGAGAGGTTTCTTAATATATATATATATAAAGCCTATATTTTTCAGTATATAGTGATAAAATGTATATATCACTCAAGGAAGGGATTGCCTTTATAAACGTATCATCTTCATTCGAACTATACTTTAACATACAAACGATTAGATGCCCAAAGGCCAAAACTATAAAAAAGTAATGTGTCTAATTATCCCCAAAGCAAACATGTAACCATACACTGCCACCTTTAATTTAACGGGTTTTACATTTAATTTTGGACCACGCGCCACATGCGTGATACATGGCGCGCTAAATGAGGAAATTTCTAATGGCAAGTCGAGAAACTTACAAAAATGTTCCAGCGTATATTAGAACATTATATGTATATTTATTATTAAGAATAAATCAACAATGTTTATTTCCTTATTAGATTAAAATATTTAGTATTTATTAGGAGAATAATTTAATTCCTAAATTAAATTAAACCCTAGGTCTTCTATTGTTAGTATAAATACATGTGTATCGTTGATGTAAAAAAACGGAGATTAAGGGAAAGAAAATCAATAAATTATAAAGTTAATATATACTTGAAGAAAGAACATTCTTCGTGCAAGTCCCATACAATTCTCAAGTTTTCTTTTTTTGGTTAGTAGAAGAGGATGATTATCCACAGGGAAGAAAGTCTGTGGTCATCGGTCTCCTCAGTCCATCCCTCCAACTTCGCCACCTCTGATTCGATCATCACCATGCACGTCCATAATTGAGCTCGATTTCGCCACTCCGCCCTCACCTTGACAGCACCTCATCGGTTCGACTCGCCAGCTCCGTCTCGATCGAGTCTTCGTCGTCCCTTCTTTAGTCAAGTCGCCGGAATCGAGATACCATCAACCGAAATCTCCACTTTACCAGTAATTACAGGTCTGCACTTTGATCTCTTATGTTTTCCTTGATGTCTACAATCATCTCGATGTTTCATGTTGTCTGGTTTGTATTTTTGTTTACATATTTGTTGATGTGATTGCATACTGAGAAAAACTAGAAGAAACACTTTGGAAATATGCCACACATCTATTTAGCTACCCATTCTATGCATCTGTTTAGCTACCCATTATGAAGTTTTATTGAATTGTTTTGTTTTTATTACATGTTGTATTATTTGTATATATATGTACATAATGAAATCCTTGTTAAATAATTCTTTAAGTAAAATTGAAAAATAAATAAATATATGACAAATTAAGTTAATTGAGTACCGAAACGGCGATATTATTACCGCGTGTTTAATTCGTAATAAAATCACCAAATTCGAATTTCTGATCGTAGACCGATTTGATACCTAGGTGTTTAATTCGTTATTCCCTAGAAAATATAAGTTTCTAAGTCTTATAATTAACTAGTGACAATTCTTTTTTAAAATCCACGTTTTCACAATGTAATCGTTTTAGGTATGACAATTTGGCGACTCTGTTGGAGATTTAGAGGGTTCAGGATCGTTATATTCACTTATTGCCATGTTTTTTGAGTTTTTTATATTTTATTATCTTCGTCATTCTAGGTTTGTTTTTTTTTTTTTTTTTTTTAAATGACATGTACATATTTTTAGAGTTACATCTAACATTTTTTTTTTTTTTTTGGTATTGTTTGAATTCACAATACTTTAGAATAGTTTCCAAACGCCTAAATTTCAGGGCAACTAGATCTACGGAGAGTCCAAAGTTGACACGGACACCATTTGTAATCGCCTTAAGCTCAAGTGACTGTTCTGATTAGGTCAACCTAGTTTAGCTAAATCCGTTCTTTCTCACTAAGACCGAAGAAATGAAATGAGGAAGTTATTCTGGGCTGGTACATTTATTATTCAGATAGATGTAATCTAAATCACTTTTTTCTATCTGGTATGAGATAAATTAGTGTATTACATGTCATCTCAGTCTCATCTGTGCGTACTAAAATTCATTGCATAGTAGGCTACTTTATATAAGCTACAAGAAAAGATGGTTGGAATAATTAAATTGCAATATTATGAAAATTTAAAAACTAACCGCAATTAGTTAGGTTTCAGTGTTCAACATGCAATTGCGTAATTAACAAGTAAAATATGCACAATGTTGAAATTGGTATATAATCAACCGAACAACGATAGCGGTTTTTAATATTGAGGCTCGTGCATATTACTGTTTTCTTATAGTAATTTTGAACCATCTCACCCTCGCGTTGGGTGATCACCTCCCAGGATACAATAATGTCATTGAATCGGATTCAGTACAGAATTCATTTAGCAAAACTGAACCAGTACCGAAACTCAAATAAAGAACATGAAAGTCGACAACAACGACAAGTTATCAAATACAGTCATTAGAAATCACATGTCGATCGAAGACGAGAAACTGTCGTACACAATGATCAAGGAGAATTCTGTTCTTCGTCAACATGAAAAACAAATGAGAATATTTTTAAAATGAAAGTTGTATTTCAGGAAAATTAGACACTCAACTTTAAAGAAAGAAGTAGCATTATTTCACATTTTGAAGAGATAAGTAGGTTCATATATATAAATAGAAGAGAAGTAGGGAGGATTGAGTAAATATAGTCAACATGGTACAAAACCACACTTGTATTTCCATTCACATAAAATGGGCTTGACTAAGTTGTTGGCCCGATTTATTTGTGATGTGATTTCTAGATCCATCGCCTAATATACAACTGTCGAGACATTTACAGTAATAGAGCACAAATATAATCAGAGATATCCTTCCATCAGGCTCTCCTCTTAACAAAGCATGTTGTATGTTCGGTTTAACGATGCGATCCAAAGAAGTAAGTTGCTTCTAGCATTAAAATATGTCGTATTAAAGCCCATAAGGTTATTCTTGTGCTCTATGTATTCAATCTAGAGGTTTATCCAGTTTAGCGAAAAAGATTGTTACAGAAACAAGGCATTGCCGAGCACTAACAATTTTTCAATGTAGCTGATAAATCCTAGATCCAAGTAAAAGCTTTTTTGCAGTTCAGTCTATGCCAGATACGCATTTTTTAGTACATAATTCCATCGGTAATATCTCTTGAACCCGAATTCATCAACCATCCAGACATGACTGCTAAATCAAAACAGGTCTCTTCGAAGCAATAGATGTTAATTGATTACTGGTTGGTAGCTAGGTTTCGGAAATCCCTAAAATTATAGGGTACGTGAAACCGTTTACCCCTAATATGTATGTATATAGTTTTATTTTAAAGTTTTTTTTGTTCTAGAATGAACCCAATCACTTCTTGGTTTCTGGATCACAAACTATAATAGTTGTTAGATTGTGTTGGCAAAAAAAAAAAAAAAACTTAATTAGTCAAGACCAGACAACCAACCAGACATATATGGACCCCTCGAGTAGAATATCGGATGTGGGAAAAAAAGAAGAAGGAAAAGAACCATCTTCCAAAGAAAACACACCATCACCATACATATAATATAATTAGAAAAATGATTAACGTTTCAACATATGGGCTATATAATATTTCTTAATTAATGATTCCGTTTTCATGATTAGCAGGAGGATTCACGAGGGAATATATACTCAACTTTCTTAATGGTGGTTAACTTATTATAATTTGTTGATAAGAAATGATCAATTTACAATATCTCTATGAATTCAGAATACTTTTCCCACTATTATTATTATTTTTTGACATGTGTTCTTAAATTTTTATTTTTTCTAGAGTTCATTAATCCGATAGGTTTTTTAAAAACAAAAAAACACAAAATTAATTACATTAAGTAAACGTGTCAAAATCTTAACGGAGAGACTCGATCAGGAATATAAGTGTGGGACAGGTGATGTGGATTCCCTCGCTACTAATTAATGAAATTAATCAACTCGTTAATCAACTCGTGAAAAATGTACACAATACTATAAGTGAATGGACTGCATTCCACACAACCTTGTATAAATACTGGATCTTTCAGCAACGGTTTGTGCATCTAATTATCTAAGAGGAAAATCGAATAGTTTGATTTATCTGTAATTCATGGCGTTCAAAAATGGGGGCCGTGATGAGAAGATGAAGATGGAAGACTTCAAGCGGTGGTTGCTCCGGAAATTTGACGAAAACGGTGATGGGAAGCTTAGCAAGGCCGAGATTCGTGAGGCTATGCGTGCCCACGGTGGTTGGTTCTGCCGTTTTAAGGGCCGCCGTGTTCTCAAGAAAGTCGATCAGAACGGCGATGGGTTTATTGATGAGACCGAGATGTCGGCTCTTGTTGAATTTGCACGAAAGTACCTTAATATCACCATTGTCGGGTAAAACATTAGATCCATCATCCTCATATAAATCTTTCATGGTCACGTGTCTTTCTATAGATTCAGATTTTCTGTATCACTCTTTGTGCCCCAGATCGTGTACCATCGTTAAGATTTTGATATGTTATTAGATTGAGTTCATAAATCTCAACATTGCTTTAAAAGAAAACAAAATAGCGACTTAATTACACATAAACACGTGTCAATATCTTAACGGTGAAACACGATCTGGGACAGAAAGAGTGAGACATAAAATCTTTAATTTTCTATTTTAAGGAACCCTAAACTAAACTAGTATGTAATTTAGGTTATCAATAGGTCGTCCCTCCTCTATTGCCTTGCTAGAGGATGAGGCACAGTGTCAATTTTGTTTTTGTTTTTTTAGTTACTGTGTCAAGTTGGGTTGTCTTCTTTATGTCTCTGTATCTGAAAATGCAATGAAGAACTTTAATGATCGATCTGACTCTTAATTATTCGTAACCCGACATGTTCGACATATGTTCGTGATAGACAACATTTATTAATTTGACTTAATTCCATATTTATGATTGATCATTTTTTTGTGATCACCAAAGAGAATTTTCGACGGATACACGTGTACAAGATATGAAAGCCATCGAGTAGGATAAGGGTTTCGAGATAACACTTCAATTTGATCTTCTTTAGAGATCTTTGAATATAATAGGTAGGTAATTGGTTGAGCATATTTGTTTTACACGCACATCGATCATTAAATTCTCTAGTATAATAATATATTTCTCACTAATTAGTATATTACAACGTAATTGAGAATGAGTTGTGCAGTACTAATTACACATATATATAATTGAGATTTAAAGTATCATAATGCTATTACTTAAATTGCTTTTCTTAAAAGTGTCATGTAAACTTTTTATGTGTAGTTTAAAAAATACATAAATTTATGTAATACTTACATAATAGTATATATGTCTACAATAGTTTTACTTAAATATATTTTATTATTAAATTTTAACAATCAATTTAAAATGTAATTATAATTAAAGTTACAATAATTGCATATTCGTTATATATATATATATATTCTTTATATATATATATATATATATATATATATATATATATATATATATATATATATATATATTTTATATATATGTGATGCAGCGTGATGAATGAATAAAGGGTTAAGAACCTATGAAAGGTCTGAACTATCACCCATGTTAACGGAAGAGGTCTGAAATTTAAAAAGTTAATAACGGAGGTCTGAAATTTCAGTTTTGTTGATAACAGCGGTCTCCGTTAGTTTTTTCCGTTAAAACTAACGGAAGTTGGTCACATGCTTGGCATGTGACCGGAAATAAAATAAATTTCCAAAAATGCCCTTCTATCAAGTGTGCCCCTCACATGCTTGAAGTGAAAAGACCAAAATGCCCTTGAAGCCACCATGGGTGGTTTTAATTTGACTTTAGGGGTAAAATTGTCATTTTACATTTCCTTAAATAAGATATTAAATAAAACAAAATATTAAAGGGGCAAAAATGTCATTTCACACAATTCTGTTAAGTTTAACCCTAAAAATGGACGGAAAACCTCAAATCAACAAAATTGAAATTTCAGACCTCCGTTATTAACTTTTTAAATTTCAGACCTCTCCCGTTAACATGGGTGATAGTTCAGACCTTTCATAGGTTCTTAACCCATGAATAAATGCGCATAAATCGTTGATTCAATTTGAATATCGCAAACGCAGGGTTTATGGAAAAACATCGATTTTTTCATATATCATTAAACTGAGTTCAGCGACGGCTACTATTGTCTTAAATAACGGAAATGGAAACCCTAATCCCTAGGAAATAACCGAAAATAACTATAATTTCCAAATAAACCGAAATTTACAACAAAAAAACCCGAAATTTTAGAGAATTGGAGATCAATGTAAAATTGAACAATTCATTTTATCAATCATCAAATGTACAAGAGTGCCTCGGTTACTATATATAGTAAACCTAACTAACATAATAGCTTTTACATACGGAATAGACACCACT
This sequence comes from Clarkia xantiana subsp. parviflora, assembly GCA_036873135.1. Taxonomy (NCBI): domain Eukaryota; kingdom Viridiplantae; phylum Streptophyta; class Magnoliopsida; order Myrtales; family Onagraceae; genus Clarkia; species Clarkia xantiana. The sequence continues at coordinate 7,033,712 of JAPTYO010000010.1, read as the reverse complement.
ATACAAGTGTGTTATAACCCTTAATATCCCCCCTCATTCACTCCTTCCTTCTTCTTGTCTTCTCGAAAAACGTTTTTGATGCCATACTAATTAATAAGAAACTCATGTTGTTGTCTGTGCAATGCTTTGGCGAGCAAATCGGCAAGTTGTTCTTCAGAAGCTACATGCACAACTTTTATAGTTCCATCAACAACATTTTCACGTATTGTATGGCAGTCAAGCTCAATGTGTTTAGTTCGTTCATGGAATAAAAGATTTTTGCTCATCCTTATTGCAGCTTCACTATCTGAGTATATATAGTGATTGGAAGTTTTACCTTGATTCATATTTCACTCAGCAAACCTTTCATCCACGTTACTTCAGCTGCTGCAAGACTCAAACTCCTGTATTCAGCTTATGTGATTGACTGAGATACAATTAAATTCTTCTTCACCTTCTAACCCACTACTGCATCTCCTAGTTTTACGCAGTAAGAACTGATGGACCTTCTTGAAAAGGGGCAGGAACCCCAATCTGCATCACAAAAGATCTTTAGATCAAGTTTATTCTCAGAGCAATTAGAATAAACCTTAACCAGGGGAACCTTTTATGTAACGAATCACTCTCATTACTGCTTTGAAGTGAGACTTCTTTGGTTGATGAGCAAATTGACTTAGCTGCTGCACGGAGAAGGCAATGTCAGATCTTGTCATGGTAAGGTACAGAAGATTACCAAATAGTCTCATGTATAAGGCTCTGTCTTCAAACAAATCATCCTCCTTGTTTAATTCGAAATACTCATTATATTACCTAGTTGTCAATTTCAATCCTGACTCCATAAGTGTAGGGGAAGGCTTTGCATTGCCAAGACCAGCATCCATAATGATCTCTAATGCATATTTTCGTTGATTGAGAAGTATCCCTTTCTTAGACCTTGCCAACTCCAACCCCAAAAAATACTTAAGTTGACCCAAGTCTTTGAGTTTGAAATTAGTCTCCAAAACCCTTTTCAGATCCAATATCATCTCTTCATTAGAACCTGTAATCAGAATATCATCTACATAAATCAATAAGAAGACATGATGATCTCCTTTTGATTTAGTAAAAAGTGAATAGTCTGATCTGCTCTGCACATATCAAATCTTCAAAAGTGATTGGGTGAACTTAATGTTCCATTGCCTAGAAGCTTGCTTAAGCCCATATAGAAATTTCAGCAATTTGCATACCCTTTTGTTTGTCCTGCTCCATTTGACTCCTCAAATCCCTGAGGTATCTGCATGTACACTTCTTCATATAAGTCACCTTGTAGAAAGACGTTGTTCACATTCATGTGAAAAATATATCAACTTCTAGCAGTTGCAATTGCCAAGATAGATCATATTGTAGGCATCTTTGCAACTGGACTGAAAGTTTCAGTGAAATCCTTCCTTTCAATCTGAGTATATCACTTTGCAACCAGCCTTACTTGTTCCACCAGCTTTGTACTTAACTCGAAAGATCCACTTGCAACCAATGGCCCTCTTCCCTTTTGGTAAGTCTGTGATCTCCCAAGTATGATTGTCTTGCAATGCTTTGATTTCATTTTTCATGGCTAAGATCCAGTTCTCATTTTGAATGGCCTCCCTATAAGTCATGGGTTCTCTAATCTTTGCAATATCTGCTAGAAAACACTTGTGAGAATATGATATTATGTTATACTGAATGAATTTTTCCAAACCAAAGGTAGCATTGGATGAACTTGTCAGACCTAAATCTAACCTACGGCGAACTATGTTTTGAAAACGTGAATTTTGAATAGAGTCGCCACTAATTAACTATAAGGCTAACCAAAATCCTAGATTACCTAAGAAAATAACGAATTGAACACTTAGATCTAAGATCAGTCTACGAGTAAAGATTCGAGTTCGGGGGTTCTATTACGGACTAAAACACATGATAATAATCTCGCCCTTTCGGTACTCAATTCACTTAATTTGCAAGTTTCCTTTAGAAAAAGTTACGAAAAAATTAATTACATTTTTTATAAATAAAAAAATCAACATACTAATCATTACATCAATTTTGGAAAAAAAAACTGCATATAAGTATAGAAGATGGATTAAGTTACTAATCTATGTCATTAGAGTTATGGCTATCAAAAATAAACATGCTGAAGGAAGGTTAAACTTAGATAAAGTTAGACATGGCGATTGCACTAACTTATATCACATATTCTCTTCGGTTATTACTAGTTAATTACTTGAAGAAAAACAACACATTAAAGGGAATTAAAAGTCAGCAAAGTCCGAAAAATCCAAAGCATAGACATATACAAACAACTAAAGGGTTAAGAATACAATAGGGGTCTGAATGTTTGCCCATGTTGTCAATTGGGGTCTGAATTGAAAATTGATATTATTAAGGGCCTAAATTTTGAGTTATGTTTATATGAGAGGTCTCCGTCTATTTTTTCTGTTAAAAGTGACGGAAAGTGGTCACATGCTTGGCATGTGACCGAAAATAAACTGAAAATCCGAAAATGCCCTTTGACCAAAGTGTGTCCCTCACATGTTTGACCTAAAAAGACGAAAATGCCCTTTAAATCACCACAGCTCCGGCAACCACCACTCGGCTCCGGCGACCACCACCCCAGCTCCGGCGACCCTAACCCCCCTTCGGCGACCCAAAAAGCTCCGATCGGAGCTTTTTTGGGTCGCCGGAGCTGGGATGGTGGTCGTCGGAGCTGGGGTGGTGGTCGCCGGAGCTGGGTGGTGGTGGCTGGAGCCGTGGTGGCCTTAAGGGCATAATTAGTGTGCATGGGTATTTTAGACATTTCATATTTCATTAATTAAACTGATAAATTATATAATAATTGCAAAAGGGTAATTCTGTCTTTTCACGTGGTTCCGTTACATTTAACAGAAAATTTGGACGAAAACCCGAAAAAACACAAAACTCAAAATTCAGGCCCTTAATAATATCATTTTTCAATTCAGACCCCAATTGGCAACATGGGCAAACATTCAGGTCCCTATTGTGTTCTTAACCCACAACCAAATTCATTCAGTTGGGATTAATTTCAAGTTCAGACCTTTCGACCTGGGTGGTCTCGGAGGAAGACGAAATCTAAATACCAGAGAGATGAATCAACGGTAAATCGGACACCGACGACGGAGCACTGGTGGGTCGGTTAGCAGCAGGACAGGGACATCGGTGGTTAGTGATGGGAGGTTTGCCGATGAAGGAATTGACGGTGGCTAGGGTGGCCAGTGGAGTACCGAACAGAAGTGTTGTCGATGCTTTCATAATCGTACGATTATTCGGATGCGAAGGCTAATGGACGACGGGTCGAATTCAAACTGGAGCAGGGAGCGATTCCGAAGAAATCGGCGAGCTCACCTAAAAATCTCGGGATCGACAGCTTTGTCCGTTAGGGAGGAAGACTGCAACAGCGAGCTGAACTCGGGCGAACTCAGAGTGGAACGAAGGTGGAGCGAGTTGTAGATGGTCACCGGAGATGAGGTGGTGGCCGGAGCGAAGTCGGGAAGGAGGTGGTCGCGGAGATTAAAGTGAAACAGGGTGGCCTGAGCGGGCGGAACAGACAGAGGTAGCAGCAAATTGGAGAAGATAGGCAATTACAAGACAAAAATGCACGGGAATCGATGAAAATATATTATTTAGCTATTTTGTGTTTTTTTCAGTGTTTTTCGAGAAATTCTTACATAGCACGCAACCACCACATGGCAAGGATGTGGTGGCCTCTAACCAGTGATTTTATTACAAGTGTTTATGTAACAGCAACTTTCAGTTACATGTCCAAAATTTATTCGCTGAAGTGGCACCACATGTTTGACACGTGTTAGCACCGCGTCATTCAAGAATGTGTATTTGCACTGTAGAACTGGACCCCTATTTATAGTAAAAACCTAGCCTAGATTACAGATAAAATCTAAATAAAAAATGCTAACAGATAATTAGCTTACAGATAATTCCTAGGGATATATATCTCAACAGATAATTAACTTTAAATAAAAGATGATATCTGTAGGTAAATACCTTACAGATAATTGTCTAAAAAATAAAAAATAAACTAATTAATATATATTTTTTTTAAATATTCCAAAAATATTAAATATATTCAAAATATTTTAAAATATATTTATAATAATTTCCTAATATGCACTTAAGCATTTCTTGGAGACTTCGTAGCTTGATGCGTCCAGAATTGACGTATTATGTGTAACGTCGTTACGTCCGGGTCAAAATCGAGTGTTTACAGCACTTGATTGAGAAATGGTGGGTGTAACATAGTCACTTGCCCAGAAAGGAGTCTGCCTTACTATTGTAGATCTCCTCAAATGAGGAATTTCATCATTGACATGTGCAGGTGCATCAGGTTGTTGCTCATCAGTAAATGAATGTATTTCAACATCAGTGCTGACAACAGTCTTCTTTAGAAAAGGGAACTTCTCCTCCAATTCATTTCTGCTTAAACTTAAAAGAAATATCTTACCATCAAATGCAACATCCCTACTCACCTGAAATATATGATCTCTCAAATTCATCACCAAGTATCCCTTTCGAGTAGGGGAATAACCCATAAAAACTGCAGGTTCAGACCTCGAAGAAATTTGTCTGAATTGTTTAGTTTGGTCGTGTAACATAAGCAACCAAAAACTCTTAGGTAGTTGGGAGATGATGTTTTATTTCTTAAGCACTCATAATGTGTTTTTCCGTTCAAAACATGAGAGGGAATTAGATTGATCAGATAGCAGGCTGCCATAACACAGTATCCCCAATGATGAATGGGAATAGAAGCTTGAAATCGAAGTGCTCTAGCCACATTGAGCAAATGTCGATGCTACCTCTCCACTCTGGCATTCTGTTGTGAAGTAAAGGAACAACTGGTTTGATGAAGAATCCTAAGTTGTTGAAAAAGTTGCTTGCTGATCTCATTTACAAATTTTCCTCCATTGTCACTCCTAAAACACTTAACTGAGCTGTGAAACTGAATTTTCACCATTACTAGAAAATTCTTAATATGGCATATAGCTTCAGTTTTGTTGGCCAACAAATAAACTCATGTGTGCCTTGAGAGATCATCAACGTCTGTGAGGAAATATTGAAACCTCTTTATAGTAGAAATCTTGTAAGGTCCTAAAGATCCAAATGGACAAGTTCAAAAGGAGCAGCAGCATGAGATACACTTTCAGTAGAGGGTTTTCTTGTCTGCTTAGCAAGAGGGCAGATAGTATATCACCTTATTTGATCAATATCAGAACCACATAGACTCTTTATACTACTAAGTCTTTTAGCTGACACATGACCCAATCTTCAGTGCCATAAGAAAGGATCTCCATAAAAAAATTCTTCCATCAGCAGCAGCAGCTATGTCTCTTCTCTTTGTAACTTGAACAACATATAACCTTTAATCAGACTCCCAGTCACCAGCCTCTGCCCATTTGAGAGTCCCTGTATCACCACAGATTTACCATGAAAAATGATCTGACAATTCAATTGAGAGGGAATTTTACTCGCTGCAATAAGATTGAACTTGAAATCAGGGATCAAAAGCACATTTCTTAATATGCATTTTGAATGAATGATGCAATCCCCAATATGCGTGACTCTGCATTTCTGCCCATTAGGGAGATGGACAAATTTACAGCTCGTTTGATTCTCCTTCAAATTGATAAGCCAATCCCTTTGATGAGGCATGTGATCAGTGGCTCCTGAATCGATGATCCAGTCCATATTAAATGAATCAGAATTACCTGCCATGTTTGATTGAGCCTCAACTGGTGTTTGTGTTTTCCCTTTTTCCATGTACCTCAGAAAGCATCGGTTTGATTCATTTGATGTTGAGAAAAAGACTTCGAGCACTGACTGACTGCCTTGTTATTAACCTCAACACCTGCAGATAGAGGATCATCAGACACCACAATGTCTCCTCCCATAACCACATTAGCAGACTTCCATCTCTTTTTCAAATTCAGATACTTTTCCCAGCAAGTGTCAATACGATGACCTTTCTTTTTACAAAAAAACTGCACATCCATCCTGACCTGTCTATCTTCTTGAAACCACTTCCATTGAAATTATTAGTACTTCCACTATCTCCATTTTTCGTATAACCCTGCCCATTTCTTCTATTTGAAAACATGTCTGCTCCATTGTCGATTAAGCTCATCAGTTATATGACCTGAAATATTTCTCTGATCTTCCTCTTGTAACAACACAGAATAAGCAACTCCTAGGCTAGGTAGAGGTTGTCTCATCAATAGATTTGTTCTAACAACTCCACAGGTTTCATTTAGGCCAATTAGGAATTGTATCAGCTTTTGATTTTCTTTGTGCTCATTCAATAGCTCTCTGTCTATTTCACATTCCATCACCAAATCATTAATAGCAGCTAGCTCATCCCACATCATCTTCAATTTAGCAAAATAAGCAGTAATCGTCAATGTACATTGAGTAACATGGTAAATATATCTAATGAGCTGAAAGATACGAGTGTCATCAACTTTGTTGTACATGTCTCTCAAGTCGTTCCATATCGACTCCGTTGTAGGGTTGCATATCAAGCCACTAACCAATTCTTTCGACACAGACTTCCTCAACCAAGATTTGACAAGAGCGTTGCATCTATCCCATAATGCTTTCTGATTCACTGTCACCGATTCTCTATTGAAGTTGCCATCTATAAATCCAAGTTTGTTCTTAACAAGAAGACTTTCCTTTATGGCACAACTCCAATCTTGATAGTTCTCTGTCCCAAGGAGCTGAAATTCAATCAAGGAATTTCCATTGGTGTCAGAAGGATGCAAAGTGATGGATATACGCATGATTCGGGCTCGGTTTTAATTATTCGGACCTCGTACGCGCACGAGACCCACTACGAAACCCAATTTCGAGCTAACCGGGGGAAACCGGGCAAGTAGCGAACTTGCCCGGCACCCCCGGGGGCTTACCCGGAATATTCCGGGTAAGCTTAGCACCTCAGGGGGTGTCGCGCACACCCCCCATTTCGTCTCGAATGTATAGGAGACCCGATTTCTAACTAACTCCTATGTGTCCGAGACCTATGTTTCAAAGGCGCGCGCGTCCCGCTCGTGACAGCCGCCTGAGACGCGCGTCAGAGTCCTTTTCCCAAAGCTCTCCCCTGCATCCCGGTTCACATTTCCACATTGAACCGGGCCAAAACCGGTCTACGGTCCAAGGTTGCCTATAAATAGCCACCTTGGGGGTAAACATTTTCAAGTGACTTTGGGTGAGAATTAGGAAAAGCTCTGACCTCTCTCTAAACTTTCTCTCTCTAGAAACTGTCTAATGTTGATCGTCGGAGTGAGCGCACCAAGCACCCCCCTCTCCACGGGAGTTTCTTGGTAATGCTCCTCTCGCAGGTACGGATAGGCAGCTAGCGAGAGAACCCCAAGGATTTAGTGCGATCTTGGAGACGAAGGCAAAGGCCCGCTCACGACCCTAGGAGACGGACTTGGCCCAGACAAGCTCGCGCCCAACCCGAAGACATCGACAAGTTACTCAGCGGACAGCCCGCGATAACTTGGTCGAAACACTTGGCGCCGTCTGCGGATCACCCACAAGACCAAAAGCATGGCAAGCAACGAGCAGCCACCGCCGACTAAGACAAAGAAAAGAGGACCAGGACGTCCAAGGAAAACTCCGGCCCCGGAGTCAAGCATGAGACCTCCTCCGCAGAGAGACCCCCCGCAGAGCCAAGGCGAGGCCTCAGTCGCCTCGTCTATGCCAGCAAGAAGCATACACTCTCGGAGTAACGCGCAAGGAGGCACACAACAAACTGACGCTCCTCCAGGCTTCGCCCATCAAACCTTCAACACGCAGGAACAACCATACGGAATGCCAAATGCTGGGGCATACAATCAGGCACCAGGGGCACAGGCTGCGCCCGCAGTCACCCCAGAAATGATGGCGGCACTCGAACAACTGCTTCATCTGAGAGAAGCCCTGCGCAACCAAGGATACGGGGCACCACCGCCCCCTCCCGCACAACAAGCAAATATGCCCCCGCCACCAAGGCAGGCGCCTCCAATGAATGCACCTCAGCAGAGAGGCCCTACAATCTCAAAAACCCCGACCTTTCACGGGAATGCACAGCAAAGCAGGCAGTTCCCCCAACAAGGGACAAGACAGGAGCTCTCGCACTCCCAAACACCCTACCAAGCAGGGCCATTCAATGAAGGAGCCTGGAGGCAGCCGTCTCAGACATTCCAGGGATATCAAGGTGGATATTCTCAGTACAATCCGACGCAGGCGCAATTTCCCCAACAAGGCGCAAGCATGGGACAAGAAGCATACCCCCCAAACCAGGGTAACCCAGTTACCGGGTTGACGGAGGAGATGCTTGAAAAGCTGATTGAAAAGAAGATAAAGCAAAGGAAAATGAGAGGGATGAACACATTGGTGGACACCACATCCCACCCTTTCACTGACGAACTGGTGTACAGTCGCGTCCCAGACGCACTGTATAATCTAAGGCCGGAAAAGTACCGAGGCAAGGGAGACCCGATAGAGCATGTGCAGCAGCATGAAGCAATGCTTTTGGGGAGGACAGACAACCCTCACCACATAGCCATGACATTCCCCCAAACATTAGGCGGACCAGCTGCACACTGGCTCTTCTCCCTGCCAAAGAAGAGCATAGACTCGTGGCAGTCCCTCAAAGAAAAGTTCATCCACCGTTACATGGGAGAACGTTCAATCGTCAAAGGATCAAATGCCTTGGATGACGTCAAGCAGGAGTGGAATGAATCCCTCGCAAGCTACTACATCCGGTTTAATCAAAACATCTCGGAAATTCAAACGAACATCGCAGAGATAGAAATCATCCATGCCTTTGTCAGAAACCTGGGTAGGCACGGGTATGACTTGGGCCAAAAGCTTTCTACAAGGCCGGTGGAAACAATGGAAGAACTCGTGGCAAGAGTAAAAGAGTACATTGATGCTGAGCACTACAAGATGACAGCCCGGGACAAGTGGGTTAAGCCCGGCAACAAGAAAGATGAGAGTAAGCCAGGCCCCCTGAAGCAGAACCAAACCCCCCAACAAAAACAGTGGACTCCGCCCCAGAAGAGAACATTCAACATTGAAGAAGACAAGAATCCAGACGTCAACACCATTGAGCTAATCCCTTTAAACGCTCCCCTGAGTGTCATACTGAAAGAAATGAAAGAGCAAAACCTCTGGAAAGAGCCATTCGGTTTCAGAAAGGGCCAGCTAGGGAAAGAGCAAGACAAGTGGTGTGAAAGCCACGAAGTCAACGGCCATGAAACTGACGACTGTAGAAGCCTTAAGTTCCAAATCAATCGAATCATACAAGAAGGCGGACTTAAACACTACGTCGACCAAGGGGGAAAGATTGAGAAGGTGAAAAGAAAATTCACGTTAAAGGAGAAAGGAAAAGAGAAGACCAATGACAACCCCCCTCCTAAAAAGAGGGGAGTTATCAATGTCATTCATGGTGGTCCAGCTGCAGGAGGACAAGTCTCCAACACAAGAGATGTATACGCTGCGCAGGCAAGCACACTCCCCAAGTACGGGAAAAGAAAGAAACCGGAAGAGGAGGACCCCGTGATAGGATTCTCGAGAAAAGACATGGCACACATCGTCTACCCGCATGATGACGCGTTAGTAATAACAATGGAAATCAACGGGCTCGATGTCAAAAGAATCCTAGTCGACGGAGGAAGCTCGGCAGACATCCTCCATGTCAATGTCCTCGAACAGCTTGGAATGAAGAGAGAGGACCTGAAGCCGGGAAATTTCCCGTTAGTAAGCTTTGCAGGAGCTGCTACATATCCACTGGGGATGATCACCCTTCCCACTGTGATAGGAGAAGGATGGAACGCAATGAAAGTCGACATCACTTTCGTGATCGTCGAGAGCCTGGGCGCTTACAACGGAATTCTCAGAAGAACAACGATAAACCCCTACGAGATGGTGCCTTCAACGGCACACCAAAAGCTAAAGTACCGCTTAAGGGGAGGAGTTGGTGAAGTCTTGGGCGATCAGACGACAGCACGAAAGTGCTATGTCAACGCCCTAAGATGCAAGAACCGTCTGGACATAGCAGTCATTGAAAGGGGACAATGTTCCAAGTCTGAAGTTGAAATGCGATTTGACGAAATGATGAGCAGAGGAGAAAGACTCCCAGCACCTCAAACCCCAATGCTCCCAAGCATATGGGACATCAAACAAGGGAGTCAGAATCCATCCAGAGTTACTTCAAGCGATTCGCCATAAATGCAACTTCAAGTTTGGCAGAGAAGTCAGCCGTGATCAATGCCTTTTTCCTGAACATGAACTCACCTACATTCCTCCTATTTGGACGAACACAAGGGTGTAGAACAACCAAATCTATGGCTGACTTAAAAGAGAAGATGGAGACAGCAATCGAGGTCGCAAACGAGCTGGGGTGGTTCAGCCCACCTGCAAAACAAGAGGAGGCGCGCGAACACAAGCGTGCAAGACAAGACTTGAACAACAACCAAGATAGCAAATATACACCTCTGAACATAGAGGTGGAGGAGTTGTTCAAGACCATCCTGAAGGATGTTTTACCTCCTCCAAGCGAGATCCGGATTGCCTTCCTCGGGAAGAATCCAGAAATGTGGTGCCACTACCACAACAGATGGGGTCACAGCACGAATGGGTGCCCCTCTCTACGCAACAGAATCGAGGAACTGATCAAACAAGGAGTTCTGCGCTCCTACATTGCATGCAAGAAGCCAGCTTTATCAAACCGTCACTAAGGGAATAATCATTCCCTAGGACATGCACATACTCTATCTTTACTTTTCAAGTACTAAGTAAAACGTTTAGGATGGGAGATCAGTTGACTCCATCCATGCACATCCCTTGTAAATAAACAAGAAGACTAATGAAGTTCACTCCTTGCGTAGGAAAAATCACCATGAAATGGCAAGCTACCCCGGTCTAAAACCAGGAACAAGCCACATACATCATCAACAAAGACCCTAACTCTACACGCAGAAAGGGCAAAAAACAAGAAAAGTCATCAAAAAGATATCAAAGCAAGACTAAGCAAAGCTCATGCCTGTATTCAAAACAGAGGGAGCGCGACGCAAGTAAGGAGACAAAATAATTTCATCAAGGATGTGGACGTACTAATCTATTCACATCCTTGCAAAAAGTCGGTGGACAAGCGGTTCCTTAGGAATCCTCCATCGCAAACAAATGCAAGTGTCGGACGTACTAATCTATCCACACTTCGCCACAATACAAGGATGTGAACGTACTAATCTATTCACATCCTTGCAAAAAGTCGGGGGACAAGCGGTTCCTTAGGAATCCTCCCTCGCAAACAAATGCAAGTGTCGGACGTACTAATCTATCCACACTTCGCCACAATACAAGGATGTGAACATACTAATCTATTCACATCCTTGCAAAAGTCGGGGGACAAGCGGTTCCTTAGGAATCCTCCCTCGCAAACAAATGCAAGTGTCGGACGTACTAATCTATCCACACTTCGCCACAATACAAGGATGTGAACGTACTAATCTATTCACATCCTTGCAAAAAGTCGGGGGACAAGCGGTTCCTTAGGAATCCTCCATCGCAAACAAATGCAAGTGTCAGACGTACTAATCTATCCACACTTCGCCACAATACAAGGATGTGAACGTACTAATCTATTCACATCCTTGCAAAAAGTCGGGGGACAAGCGGTTCCTTAGGAATCCTCCCTCGCAAACAAATGCAAGTGTCGGACATACTAATCTATCCACACTTCGCCACAATACAAGGATGTGAACGTACTAATCTATTCACATCCTTGCAAAAAGTCGGGGGACAAGCGGTTCCTTAGGAATCCTCCCTCGCAAACAAATGCAAGTGTCGGACGTACTAATCTATCCACACTTCGCCACAATACAAGGATGTGAACATACTAATTTATTCACATCCTTGCAAAAGTCGGGGGACAAGCGGTTCCTTAGGAATCCTCCCTCGCAAACAAATGCAAGTGTCGGACGTACTAATCTATCCACACTTAGCCATCATCAAGCGATGAGGACGTACTAGTCTATCCACGCTTCGCAAACAAACAACTATATCAAGTATGTCAGCGTACTAATCTATTCACATCCTTGTAAAGGAAGACAAGCAGTTCAACATGGATCCTCCTCCTTACAAAGCCACAGGTGCCGGTGATACTAATTCATCCGCATCCCGCCACCAATAGAGATGCAATTTCCTAAGGAAAACCGTCGGATTAAGGAAATCGACCTGTCAACAGAGCTACACTCTTCCAAAAGAGAACAAGTTATAGAGACAACAATAAAGGAAGATGCAAAATAATACCAAGTATTATATCTTTCTAACATCTCATGTCAGGCATATATATATAATATAGCAGGTCTGAAAAATAAAGGCATCCAGCCAGCATAAAAAGTCAAGCCCGGGACACACCCCGCCAAAATCTCACCCATGCAAGGGGAGCAACCATATATACACAAGAGAGTCATATAAAACAAAGAAAGATCAACCTGACCCAACGTCAGGAGCACCAGAGCCAAAGGCGTCAGCCATAAAAACATCATGCGCAGGGCTGCTGAAAACAACACGGCGATCGTCACCAACAGGGACGGACACTTGTCCCGTCAAACCACTCGCTCCGCCCACATCGCCCGCTCGGATCCCCGCAATAGCCCCAAGGGCATAGCCAGTATATGGCCCAGTACTCTGGAAAGGAAAATCGGGGGCAAGAGAGTATATCCTCCTGAAGTAATCCACAGAGAAAGACTCCATGCGATCATCACGTGCCTTCTCGAGAAGTTTCGAGTAATCAGCTGTAGTAGGAAACTCAATCATCCCAAGCTGATCACCCAGAGCAACATGAGACTCCTTAGTCTCTTTCAGCGCCACAGCATGTTCCTCCTCGTCGACCTTCTCCTGACGCAATAGGGCAAACAGCTCCGCCTCCAGCTGAGACGCGCAATCCTGACTTCCCTTGAGATCAGCGGAAGCCTTGGAAGAAGCATCTGAATGTGCGCGCGCCTTCTCCCTCAACACAACAACATCCTGAGACAAGCGCTCATGACGACCCTGCAGACCCCTCGTCTCCTCAACAAGCTCAACAACAAAGGAGGAAAGGTTGGTCATCACGGCATTCACCTGCAACAACAACACAAGCACATCACACATAAAGAAGCCAGACAAACATGATAGATCCAACATAAAAAGAAAAACAACGTACAGGAGCAAAGCGCGCGAGCGACTCCTCAACACACTTCAAAGCAGCCTCAGGGTCATGGGGGCACTTCTTGCGGTCAGCCGGCGGAACAGACCGCTGAACCACACGCACACCGACAGCAGGTGTGCTCAAGGAAACATCCTTGGGAAAGCGAATAGCAGACTGAGAGTAGGGAGTCCACTCGTTCCCGGAAACATCCCGGTCAAGCCGACACATCAGATCAGACTTGCGAAGAGCTGGAGGAGTAGGGACAACTACACATCAAAAGCAAACACATTAGGAGAAGGCAAACTATACCAATACAAGAAGAAGTCAACCACAGTCACCTGCCAAGGAAGGCACCTCCGCTGAACGGCCACTCCCCGACCGGGGGGCAGGCATGGTCGAATCCGCATACATTGGCCCCTTCCCTTTGTCGCGGGAAGGAGCAAGAGGCATGCCGGCAGACGTCGACCTCTTAGGATCGCTCGGGGAACGGACGTCAGCATCATTCTCCCGGACATGTGCAACTCCCCCCGCCGTCGGGAGTACCAAGCCTGCAAAGACAACCACAAAAAGACCATTAGCATATCAGCATGGGGGAAAATCTCAACGAAACCTTTAAAGACACAAGTCCCATACCCGGGCCAACAGGAGGAGTGTCGATGAGGCCGGGAACAGTCTGAGGAGATCCGCCTGCGACTCCACCCTGTAAACAGGGGCGTCTGTTAAGAAACCAACCTACAAGGAAACAGGAACAAATGTTACGAAACTTCAAAACATACCAACTCATCCCCCGAAGGACGTACATGAATGCCCGCCGCGAGCAGCTCGGCGTCGGAAGCACGATAAAGGGGGCTGTACTCCCCCACCCTATTCGCCGTGTGAATCTTCTTCAAAGCAACCTTGTCTGTATCAGAGAACTCCTGAAAACGCGGAACGGGGTCGGCATCCACTATGTGAGAAGTCGTCCAAGTCGTGCCCGCATCCTTTATAAAAAAGTACTGACACTTCCATTTGTTCTGGGAAGTGTTCGATCTTTCGCAGAAACGCGCCTCAGTATTCCACCCCGCCCTGCGCAAGCCAAGGGAGGAAAATCCCTTCTCGGTCATGTGAGGCCAACGCAAGGTGAAAGTACACATCCCAGACTCATCTGCCTTGCCCAGGCGATAGAAGGCTCAAAAAAGCACTATCGAGTAATCCCAAGAGTTTAGATGACACTGCACCCGGAAACATGTCCAAGCTCTAAACCCCGGTGGAGTGATAGAGACGGGAGAAATCCTGTAATACCGACAAAGGCGGGCCAGATCCTGACAATAAGGAAAGCGCAGCCCTTCTCGGAACTGTGAAATATAAACAGCCTCGTATTCAGCCGGAGGAACGGTGGGCCGACCAAATTCGACCCCCTTCACGACGTCCCAAGGATACGAGACCTCTATGCCGGGACACCAGCCCCGGGTCGAGACGTAGAGATCGAACTTGGAACGTAGGAGCTTGTTGGGAAAAAACATTTGGGTCTTCTCCAGTATTACGCAATTACCCGACGGTCCCAAAAGCACACCGCTTCGAGACCCGGAATCAGAATCCATGGTGCCCTCATCAACCTCCCCATCAATGTTATCCGAAACAGAGTGATGAGACTTACTCATTGCGTGAAGAAGCAGAAACCGTTTCCTACCAGGAACACTCTAAGTATCAAAGACACGCGCTTGCAAGCCCGTCAACCAAACCCTGCAAAAACCATACACAACTCAATCAAAAACCAGGGCCACGTATCAACACCATTCACCAAGCCCTTTGCGAGGGCATCCAACCTAACGGACCAACTGTCCGCGAGCAAACAGCTAAGGGACCCTCCCGCTCGGGA
Organism: Clarkia xantiana subsp. parviflora; assembly: GCA_036873135.1. Taxonomy (NCBI): domain Eukaryota; kingdom Viridiplantae; phylum Streptophyta; class Magnoliopsida; order Myrtales; family Onagraceae; genus Clarkia; species Clarkia xantiana. Next base: position 7,018,653 of record JAPTYO010000010.1, on the reverse strand, counting down.
GTCAAAAGTCCCTACGCTCACCAAAGGCCTAGGCCACCTACTAATCAAATTTCCATATATTTGTGCAATGTGACACAGGTATTCAAGCATTCCACAAAGCGATAAGTTCAAGAGCTAAAGAAATCCAAGACACACAAAGTTGGTCATAATTACCAAAATGCCATCCGACCACATTTCGATCAAATTTTATCCCCAAAACGGCTCAAGGCTCCGGGGGCACATACAAGCAGCTCAAACACACTTAAGCAAGCCCATTACATGTCACGGGAAAACTTACCCTACCCGAACAATTCAAAGAGCACTCGGGTCAACTAAGCCACCGATAAGCACGAGCTACCGAGCGATCACCTAAACTCCGGGGGCATGACTATCTACTCACAAATAATCAAGGAGTCATTATCACACTCGGGGGCATCATATCAAGTCACCCGCATCAAAATACAAAGGGTCGAACTTTTTGCTCGAATATGTCTGATTTCGAACCTCCACGATTTCACCTCGGTCGGTCGAAACCTAAGGGCCTCTTCACAAAGGGAGTTCACTAACCATAACTCTATCTATCTACATTTAAAGTTTGGCCAAAAACGAATTTTGAAAAATCAAGCCAAAATTTCACTTAGGCATTTTATCGAACACCTATCATGCACCTTATTGAAATTCGAAATATGCAGCCCTAAAGGTTCAATTACCATCAAGAAAAGGAAGGAGAGGACATTACCAATCAATACCCGACAAGAAGGACCCGAAAACGGGTCGAATTGAGCCCGAAATCGACCCGCCGAGCTGCAGCCGCCGCCCCGCCTGTCGCCGCCGCTCCTGCCGCCGCTGCTGCCGCGCCGCGCCGCCGCTGGGCCGCCGTGCTCTGGCCGGTGCTGGTCCTGGTGGTTGCCGGCCGGAATAAGGTGGTGCTAGGGCCCTAGGGTGGTTCTCCTAAGTCACTATCCTAAAACCTCTCCAAAACCCTCTCAACAACCTATTCAAATGTTTATAGTTTTATAAACTATCACAAAGGAGGTGGACTACACAACCTAGCAAGCACCATACATCCAAGAGGTACACTCACATCCACCCTCCATTCTTTAAAGTTGTTGATAACTTGGATTTTCACCATTAAGTGACTTAGCTAAATTTAACTAAGTTATTTCAAATGGTCTCAACTACTTGAAAACATTATTTTTATGATTTTTCGTATCAAGTCCATCACATGTGATTTTCCAAACCCGGCATTATTTCATTTGCTAAAACCGTCGTCTCGCCATCAAGACGGCCGTCTCGGACGACGGGCTCCCGGAAACCTTCATATAGCATGAAAAACGTTTTATCAAAACTTTCATGATTTATTATCGTTTTAGTACAATTAGTCATGGCATGAACGATCCATATGTATTCGATCATCTTACAAACCCGAAAAATCTCATGTGTGCTCACGCCTCATTTTTTCCAAAACCACATTTATCATGTTACTTGTAGTCCGTTGTGCTACTAACCCTTCGCGTAGTTGTCAAGCATAACCATCTCAAAAAACTAAGTCAAGAAGCTCGCCTGAGCCGCACGTATCCACCATTGGTAGGTCAAAACTCAAGGTGAGCGGACGACCCGAATCACGCGTATACCCTATCTTAAAATAAAGTTAAACAAAGGTCAAGCCATTATTTAACTCGGGGGCAAGTGATGGATATACGCATGATTCGGGCTCGGTTTTAATTATTCGGACCTCGTACGCGCACGAGACCCACTACGAAACCCAATTTCGAGCTAACCGGGGGAAACCGGGCAAGTCGCGAACTTGCCCGGCACCCCCGGGGGCTTACCCGGAATTCCGGGTAAGCTTAGCACCTCGGGGGTGTCGCGCACACCCCCCATTTCGTCTCGAATGTATAGGAGACCCGATTTCTAACTAACTCCTATGTGTCCGAGACCTATGTTTCAAAGGCGCGCGCGTCCCGCTCGTGACAGCCGCCTGAGACGCGCGTCAGAGTCCTTTTCCCAAAGCTCTCCCCTGCATCCCGGTTCACATTTCCACATTGAACCGGGCCAAAACCGGTCTACGGTCCAAGGTTTCCTATAAATAGCCACCTTGGGGGTAAACATTTTCAAGTGACTTTGGGTGAGAATTAGGAAAAGCTCTGACCTCTCTCTAAACTTTCTCTCTCTAGAAACTGTCTAATGTTGATCGTCGGAGTGAGCGCACCAAGCACCCCCCCCCCCTCTCCACGGGAGTTGCTTGGTAATGCTCCTCTCGCAGGTACGGATAGGCAGCTAGCGAGAGAACCCCAAGGATTTAGTGCGATCTTGGAGACGAAGGCAAAGGCCCGCTCACGACCCTAGGAGACGGACTTGGCCCAGACAAGCTCGCGCCCAACCCGAAGACATCGACAAGTTACTCAGCGGACAGCCCGCGATAACTTGGTCGAAACACAAAGTTAGACGATCGTCCACTTCAGTAGCCATATCAGAAGGAATTTCACAGAAAAGTAACCGCCGGAAAGTGAATAAGCTCGCCGGAGAAGATGAACTTCGAGATTACAGTGACGGTACCGCCTTGCTAAGAGAAAACTTCCCCGTCAAACCTGTAATTCGAATCACCAAGAAGAAGAAGATTTGGATCAAGGAGATCGTCGGAGAAGATAACAAAATCAAGAAGATCCGCTGGAGAAGATTACTTGAGAAGATCTGCCGGAAAAGTTTGTTAAACAACTCTGATACCATTTAGAGAATTGGAGATCGATGTAAAATTGAACAATTCATTTCATCAATCATCAAATGTACAAGAGTGCCTTGGTTACTATATATAGTAAAGTAAACCTAACTAACATAACAACTTTTACATACGGAATAGACACCAATCAGACACCACTATACAAGGGTGTTATAACCCTTAATAGAAATAATATAAAAAATGCGAATTTGAGCCTCGAAACGATGAAATTTGGCCGAAAAGCTGCGCATAACACGGCATAGCCGTGAATATTGGTCAGAACGTCGTTTTTGCCCGAAAAACACTATTCACACGCCAAAATCTGACAGTTGAAAGTCTGGGACTAGAAATGCAGAATTCTCCAAATTGCGGAATTACTCAGTTCCGCCCGCATCAATATATTTATATATTCGTTATATATATTCTTATGGAACGACTATTTTGGAAAAAAAAAAATATATATATTTTATTTTATGTAAACATAATGCATTTCTTATATTTAAGGAATGCTTTATGTAAAAATATAAAATTACGTGTGAGTCTCATTTTAACAATTTATATGCAAAACTACTACAACACATTTTTTTCACTTTAAATATAAAAGAACATATAAAATCCACATTTACGTAATTTTTACGTAATACAACTATATAGATGTTATTAGTAAACTGATATGCTGGTCCGTGGTAGGACCGTAGGAGTAAAGGGGTCTAGTCTAGTATGGTCTAGCTAGGGCTGGGCATAAAAACCGGTTCGGGCGAACCGAACCGGAACCAAACCGGAACTAGGGTTGTCAACGGGGCGGGTCGGGGCGGGTATCGCTTGCCCCGTACCCGCCCCGCGGGTCGAGATGGCCGATCCGTACCCGCCCCACACAGTTCGCGGGGCGGGGCGGGTCGACCCGCGGATCACCTATTAGTTGTACATAATATATTATTAGCAATTTAAACCCTAAATTCTATATTTACCATATACAAATTCAATTTAAAATTTAAATCACAAATGAAAAATTTAACTTCAAATCCAAATACAAGTCACAAATCCTAATTATTTTAACTATGTATTATATTACCTATATAGTTTTATATAAATACATGTAATATATATATAAATTATCCACATACGGGGCGGGGCGGGGCGGGTCAACGGGGCGGGGCGACTCCAAAACCGTACCCGCCCCACGGGTCACGGATCGCGGATCAACGGGTCAAAATCGGGGCGGGGCCCCACGGGTCACGGATTACCCGTGACCCGTTGCCATCCCTAACCGGAACCGAACCAATGCGAACCGGTTCTGACTGAACCGGTTCTTTAATGGTTCGGTTTTGATAAGGAATATATGGAGCGGTTTTTGACTGGTTCCGAACCGGTTTTGAACCGGTTTTTCAGAACCACTTTTGTTACCTAAAGCTTAAATTGTTAGATAGTAATACACTCTTGCATCCTTTTTTTTTTTTAGAATAAAGAGCTATAAACAAGCCGAGTATCCGGCAATCTCGACTCGACTCAGTTTATTCGAACTCGAACTCGACCGAGCCTTAATTTTTCAAGCTCGAGCTCGACTCGGTGCCATACTTGACATGTTCGAGTTCGGCTCGACTCGGCTCGATAAGGTAAAAAAATTCAATTAAATTATAACTGGTGCACCTTAGCTGGAGGTCGAACTCGACTCGATTAGGCTTTTGGCTCGACCTCGAACTCTTACTCGGCTCATTATATACATATATAATATTATTACGTAAAGCTTGAAAAACTCAAACTCGAACTCGACTCGAATAGGCAAAAAAATAACTTGATTAGGCTCGCGAGCCTCTCGAGTCGAGTACAAGTGAACTCGAACTCGAATCGATATCATAAAAAGATCGACTTGACTCGAGTGAGTCGAATTTGAATATTGACCAAGCCGATTTCGATAAGCTCACGAGTATCTTGATTTGTTTACACTCATAGGGTAGATCCTTCACTATTTGAGTTTGGTTCATATTGGATATATAGGTGGTCGTAGCAGGTTTCTTTACTTATATATAGTTATTATATATTATGTTAACTCAGATCAGTTCTACAATCAATTGAGTTCAGTTTTGAACTCGAAACTTAACTCATAAATAGGTCTATATTTTAACTGAGATGATAGATTAACTCGCTTAATATACAAATTTTCAACCAGAGAAATATCCGCACTTTTGAAGTTTGAGCTACGTATCTTGACGTCGCTTAAATTCTCGATATTTATATTTTAAATATTTGACTTTTTTATAATTTTAGATTGTTTCTAATTTAGACTTTGATACTCTCTCCTCTGAAGCGATCAATTGTGTTTATAGTTTGTATTTTGCAAATTTTTTATTGCTTATGGATTATCAACTTGGGTGTGTATTTTGAATTTTAGTAAAAAAAAAATGAAAAAAAGGTTCAAAACCGGTTCGAACCGGTTCTGAACCGGTTTTGCTATGGTTCGGTTCTAGGACCTAAAATCTGGTTCGGTTCTTACGTGGTACAGAAAACCAACTGAACCTAAAATCCGGTTCCGGTTCGGTTCTGAACCGGTTCAGCCCAGAACCGAACCATGCCCAGCCCTAGGTCTAGCCTAGCCTATAATTAATTACAATTTACAATTACATGCCAAATTAAACCGATAATATTTCTTAAGGATTCTTTTTCACGATCAGGATTGACGACTCACGAGGGAATATATACTCAACTTTCTCAATAAGGCTCCATGATTTGATGCGGATTAGACAAGACATTACCATATTCCATTTCCAGAAAATTAATCCATACCATGAATCATGATGACTATATTCAAAATAGGGTTATTATCAAATTTATAACTCACGTTCCAAGTTTAAAACAGTTGAATAAATTGTTCATTTGAGTTGTTTTTCAACAAATTTGTTCAGATAATTATTTTATAAATTAATATGTATTTAAAAAAATATATGTTTGATGATTATTAATTTGTCATATTAATATACGTATATTAAAAATATATAATACTAATCATTGCTCCACATTGCACGAAATTTATTTAAATAAAAAAATTTAAATTATAAATAATAGAAAAAAATATGCGTCTAATTGTTAATTAATTTTTAACAGTATTGTAAGCAAATTAAGACTGTGTCATTTTAAAAATGTTTTATTTCTATATTGTTTGTAAATCAGATAATCGTATAAAAAGTTATGATTTTTTTTATTATGGTATTTAAAATATATAAAATTAAACTAGCATAATTATAGATATTAAAATGATTTAATGGCATAGATATTTCTAGTACGTTTTAAAATTTATAATCTGCGTTTGTGTCACGTAATACAATATTATACATTTGTTGCAGGGAGCTCTAAAATTAATTTAAATCTAAGAATTACCGATTTTGTCAATTGTGATTTTCTAATTTAATTAATCAGACTTATATTTTTTTGATTGCATGTCATTAAGAAAATTTTCGTATCTAATTTTCACATAAAACAATATTTCATAAATTAAAGTATTATATAAAAAGTACTAATTACCACAAAAATTATAGTAAATAAAAAATAATTATAGTAAATAAAAAGAGAAATTATAATAAAAGTATTATTTAAGTTCAAAAGAGTTAGCTAGAATTAATTTTAAATTCAATTTCACTTTTCTTCACCACGTATTATTATCTAAGCATTTAATCAAGTAAAATTATATTTCTTTATATTATATTATATTATATTATAATATATTATATATGATTAAAACTTTAAATAATTTGATAACACATGAAACTAGATAAGAAACTCGTAAAGAAGAAGAGTTACATTAGAAAACATAGTTAAGTAGTCATTTATTGATGAATTACGCGGAATTTATTTTGATTAAAATTTTATTATCATGCAATTGAATTGATTCAAGTGCATCAGTTTATTTTTCAAAATTAATTTATTAAAATAAACTTATTTTGTTGTTAGTTAATTTACTACAATATTATACGTAAATTAAAAATATTTATAAGAAAATATATCATTTGAAAAGTCTTCAGATCTATTTACAAATTAAAAAAATCATTTGTAAATCAGATATTGTAAAAAAATGTGACTTATTTATTATGATATTCGAAAGTGGTAGTGACTAAAAAGTAAATAGATATATTTTTATATACTAAAGTGATTTAAATTTTTTTAATAATGTAAATTAATTTGTGCTTTTAAAAACTTAGAATTACTAATTATGCTGCATAATATAATAATACACATTTAGTGAGAGAAACTCTAAAATTAATTTTAAATTTAATAGTTGTTAATAATTTCACTGCGTTGTCATTAATTTCATTTAATTAAGCATAATTATATCTATTTATTGTTATAATATTTTACTAAATAACTCAGAAAAATATCTTACGTAATCCTGAGGCTATCTAGCTAGCTATTCTGCAACTGCAAGGTTGTCAGGATCGGGATCCTAACTAGGATCGGGATCCTAACTAGGATCGGTTGAGGGTAGGATCATATCGTTTGTAGGATCGGATCGGGGATCGTACGATCTTACAAAATTTTACGAATTATTTCACATTAAAAATAATTTATATCTTTAAAGTGAATACATTACTCAATATAATATCAAATCACCAAAATAGTATTCAAAAGTATCTTAGACATTATTAATTAAGTTATACACTTCTAAATAGACATTCAAGTCCAACAAAAGTACTAATAACCTTAAAAAAGTTCAAAGTTCAAGCTTCTAATTATAATAATAATTGTCTATAACAACATTATCAACTCTATTTAAGTTTTCATCAGCTTCAAATGTTAAGCATACGCGATATTTTTATAATATCATCTAAGTTCAAGTCCAAATCACCATGATCATTTAAGTTATAATTAGTCGAACTTCTACTTGTAAATGATTTGAAAATAAGAATTCAATCACAAAGAAACATATGAAGTATTAAGTTTATTATAAGAAACCTATATGTTCAATGTATCATAGGTAAACAAAGTTATTTGATTTATTAGAGACATATAAATAGAGATGAATAAGAAATACAATATACATTTTGTGTTTTTGATATTTCTATTTACCAATTATTTTTATATTATTAAAATATAATTAGATTTATGTCATAAATAAGTATAATGAGCCTCCAAATTGTAGTTAGTGGTTGAAATAATAAAAAAACTCAATCTATGTATGATTTTCTTAGGATATTTTAGGATCACGATCCTAGACCGATCCTAACCGATCCTACGATCCGGCGCTCGATCCTACTTTGATCCTAAGTGCTAGCGATCCTAGGGGCGATCCAGATCGATTTAGCCTTGTAGAATCTTAGGATCGTACGATTCTACGATCCGGATCGCGATCCTGACAACCTTGCCTGCAAGTAAATTAATTAACATTGTTAAACGCGCGACACGCTACCCAACAAGTTCATGTCAGCCGTGCACGCACGTTGCATGAAATTAAACGTGTGATTAAACATAAAGCATCTTTCTTAATTAATAATTAACGACAATAATGCGGTTTCCCGACCAGTGGCTGCCCTAGATGAATTGAATGAAACACTTCAAAATATTCGTACATATCTACGTTAGTCACTCAGGTTATGACAACGCGAAGGTAGGTATTTGATATATATTCCGACAACAAATACTAGGATTAGGGTTTTGAAGTTTCTTTTTCCCTCAAACCGCCTGTTGAATATCCAGTGCGAGTGTGTACCACACGGATGGTATTTTGGATGAGTATATATAAGCATATAAGTGAGTGAGCTATTTCCTTCACTCATTAATTAACTCATTAATTAATTTTAGAACTTAAACTTGTGAAATGGTTGCTCTATGTTGGTCTGTTGAGTTTGACTCGGCCCAATATGGAATTTAAGATGGTATCAAAATATCAGAACTCAGTTCCGATTATTAGCGGTGTTGGGTTTGTATCTCTTTTGTTGACTCTGCGTAACTAGTTGTCCGGGTCAACTTGTGCGTTAGAGTGAGATTTGTTGAAATTAAGTCTCAACTCGTTCGGATTTGAAAAGCCGGTATTGAACATCCCACTGTGAGTGTATACCACACTGGTAGTAATTTGAATATTAAAGCATTATATAAGCAAATAAGCTGCATTATCATGTCACCAATTGGTTTTAAGATGGAACTACCACTTGTGAAAATTATTACTTTATATTCACCCATTGACTCGACCCAACTGGAAATTTAAGAACCGCCAAATCTCGGTCAAAGGTATATAACTAAGAAGTGCACTGCATGCACATGTGCGTCTGTCTACTATAACTGCATGGTGGGGTAGTATACTACAAATTATCAATAAATCAATAGATGGATGTTTAGGTACTAAAGTATGACAATTTAATTTCTTCCAATTGAAGTGCATGGAGAATATAAAGTCTCTCTCTCAACGTCGGGTTGATACATCTAGTCTTCATCTGTCGGGAGAAATTTTCCTTCAACCCTTAGTTGATGAATTCATGTCTATGTGTGTGAAAATTTATAGATGCTATATACTGATTTAAAAATATGGTCAAATTTGGAATGATAGATATGTCGTGGTCTTGCTTCAAACTTCAATGTTTTGGATTAAAAAATATATATTTATAATTATCACTTTATATTTTATGAACTAATTCGATGCAAATAAATATTATTTTAAACATTAAATAAATTTATTATGGGTGCTGATCAAAATCTGTATTGAAATAATATGTTCATTCCCGTACTCGACCTGCTACATCTTCTTGTAGCAAGTCGATCATTTTCAAATAAATCAGTGTCTTTGTAAGACAAGAGATTTTAAAATTGGGTTAATAACCTATGAAAGGTATGAAGTTTGGTCAATGTTAACGAGAGATGTCTGAAGTTTAAAATGTTAATATGAGAGGTCTTAAGTTTCGACTTTGTGAATTTTTGGTTTTCCGTCCAAATTTTCTGTCTAATGTAACAGAACCACGTGAAATGTCTGATTTACTCATTCGCAATATTTTAATTTTAAATAAATTAAAAGTTTAATTAATGGAACATGAAATGACGAAAATACCCCTTTCACTAATTAAAACATAACACAACTCCGGCCACCACCACCACGGCCCCGATTGGGCCCAAATCGGGGCCACTGAGCTCCGATCGGAGCCTTGTGGCTCCGATTTGGGCCCAATCGGGGCCGCGGTTGTAGTCGCCGGAGTTGGGTGGTGGTCGCCGGAGCCGGGTGGTGGTTGCCAAAGTCGGAATAGTGGTCTCCGGAGCCGGGCGGATGCCGGAGCTGTGGTGGCTTTAAGGGCATTTTCGTCTTTTCATTCAAGCATGTGAGGGGCACACTTGGATAGAAGGACATTTTTGGAATTTAATTTTATTTCTGGTCACATGCCAAGCACATGACCAACTTCCGTCAGTTTTAACGGGAAAAATTAACGGAGACCTCTTATATCAACAAAGTTGAAATCTCAGACTTCTCATTTTAACATTTGAAACTTCAGACCTCTCTGGTTAACATGGACCAAACTTCAGACCTTTCATAGGTTATTAAACCTTTAAAATTCCAAAGACAACGAAAATACTTGTAAAATAACGTCATGTTGTGAAGGAAAATATATCGGTAATATGGTAAAATATATATGGGGTTAAAGGTCCTTTTGGTACCACATGTTTGCAAAAATTACACTGTTCATACCACTAGTATTTTTTCGTACCGAATTGGTACCATATGTTTCCAAACCTTACTGTTTTGGTACCTCCGTTAGGGTTCTGTCAAAAACAGCTGTTAAATGGCATGTGATATGCACGTGACCAGCCCAAAACTTTCAATTTTGTTACAATTTAGTCCATCTAATACATCCCTAACTTTTATTTTGTTCAATTTAGTCCTAAAACTTCAAAACCAAACCATTTTCCCAAATTGACCTAGCCGGATCTAGCCATGGGCTAGGTCCGACCCTGGGTCATGGTCGCCGGACCCAGGCGACCCCGACCCAAGGTCGGACCTAGCCCTAGGCTAGGTCCGGCTAGGTCAATTGGGAACTAGCCCCAATTTAACTCAATTGGGGCTAGGTCCCAATTGACCTAGCCGGACCTAGCCTAGGGCTAGGTCCGACCCTGGGTCGGGGTCGCCTGGGTCCGGCGACCATGACCCAGGGGTCGGACCTAGCCCATGGCTAGGTCAATTTGGGGAAATTGTTTGATTTTGAAGTTTTAGGACTAAATTGAACAAAATAAAAGTGAGGGATGTATTAGATGGACTAAATTGTAACAAAATTGAAAGTTTTGGGCTGGTCACGTGCATGGCACATGCCATTTAACGGCTGTTTTTGACGGAACCCTAACGGAGGTACCAAAACAGTAAGGTTTGAAAACATATGGTACCAATTCGGTACGAAAAAATACTAGTGGTATGAACATTGTAATTTTTGCAAACATATGGTACCAAAAGGACCTTTAACCCAATATATATGGTTTGCCTTCTTAGTTCTTACTTTGTTCTCTTTAATTAGGTGAAAATCCTCCTAGTTAAGTGGATCAAGCGGGGGTAATATGGTGCACGATTTATAGAATAATTATTATACAATAATGTTCATTTGAAGACGAGTCAATAAATGTTGTATCAAATACCTATAACAATAATAAGGGTTAATAAACCTAGCTATTTAGTGTTCGGATTAACTCCATGTTGTTGTTGTTGTTTTTTTGTTTTTTTTTTTTTATGATTAAATTGTTGTTTTGAATATATCAAGTTTCATGAGACATCTATTATTTTATTTTTTATTTTTTTTGCCAAGAAAAAAAAGAGGTAGTAGTGACGATTCTACACTCATTCTGTTACCTAATATTTCGACCGATATCTATTAATATTAGTTGTGATGTTGATAAACTAATTATACTTTTATTTATTTATTTATTTATAATATGTAGGTTCCAGTTGTGACCATGTAGGTTCCGAGTATGAAAACTTAAGAACTGAGTGCATAAACACACAGTAGAAAGAAGATTAAAAACAAAGCTAGCTAGCTAGATTATGATAATGTAAAAAACAAATTGTTCTTATTGTTTGAAATATTTGGCAATGGGAGAATATAATAATTAATACTGTAGCTAAAAGAATGGCAGTGCTGCCATGCCACCAGTGACTCCTATAAATACCCAAGTTCTAAGGCATGTTCTTCTGCCCCAAAAAAATTTCCCTAGCTATCATCTATCAACAAGTCGAATTATTTCATCATTTACTCGATGGCGTTCAAGAACAGATCCGCGGATGAGGAAGTAATGAAGATGGCAGAGTTCAAGAAATGGATTTTGAAAAAGTTCGATGAGGACGGTGATGGCAAACTCAACCAAGAAGAGCTTCGCGAGGCCATTCGTGCCCACGGTGGGTGGTTCTGCCGCCTCAAGAGCCGGCGAGCCCTCAAGAAAATCGACCACAACGGTAACGGTTTTATCGATGACGACGAGATGTCACATCTTATTGACTTTGCCCACAAGCATCTTAACATCAAAGTCGTTGCTTAGTTATTATTATTAACTGTAAGTAGTTATTACTAGCTAAATAGTTCTAAACGGTGTCTGGCTTACTTCTATATATTTCCCAGAAAACTTGGTCGGGAAATTATTAGGGAATAAATGTCACCCGACTGTGGAGTTTGTGGACTTTTGTGATAAAGACCTAGACTTCAAGGTCTTTCTGTAAAACTACTAGGTAACTAGTATACTACTTGTTGTAGTTGCCCCCTTTTCTGTTAGAAGATGTGGTGTTTTGTATTGTACCTGTACTGTAATAAAGTTGTCTGTCTTTAAGAGTAAGATCGAACAATGATTAATAGCGTGTTTGATTATTTAGTTTCAGAATGTTACGAGCCAATTTTAAATAATCAAGCCGAACCAAATATTAGTCCAGTTAAAAAAAAAAAAAAAAAAATTTGAAACATAAGTAACCAAATAACACAAGTTTTGAAAGAAAAAAAAATTACATGGGCAAATATAAGTGAAGTGAGCAAAGAGGTAATTATCACTTAATAAAAACTTGGAACCTCAATCATCTTGAAACAACTATGCAATAATATCTCTGTCCTAACTATGGCAAATAAAAAGCTACAGCGTGGTAAACAAGCAATCGAAGGAATCTTTCTCCTACTAGACTGCAAATAGTAAAGAACACTTTCACCACTGCCATTGCTGTGAAATAAGTCCTGCAAATGTTAGAATTGACAATTAATGAACACTAAAATTACTTTACACGGGTTATTAATCAAAGCAAATGTTCTTACCTTAATGCCAAGCGAAGCTGAGGTTCGAATGTCCGTCAAATATTATCAATTTCTTCTTCTTCTTCTTGATATACACAGATGATGAGATCAAAAAATCACCTAGAAGTGGCACCTTATTACAAGCAAGGGCAAGACTGAGCTGTTGCTTGTCATGCAAGGAAATTCTATCTACGAGGGGGAATGAGACATCTTCACAAAGTCGGAGGTGGAAGTTTCCAGAAGTTCCATGAATTGAAATCCTCCTGTCACCACCATGGAACTTTTATTATATCGATGGCAAAAATTTCAATCTTAGACGGTGTTTTTGTGTTCAAAAATGGAGCAGAGAAGAAAAACCTGCTCATGTTCGGATGATGCAATGGGGGGAAACATGTCGTTCACGAGAGTATGAATTGAAGTATAAGATTTTGCATGAACGTGTCTGTTCACAACAACCTCCCCCTTCAAAAATAAAGCAGACAATTATACAGTTGCTTGTTTCGCAAGTAATGTTTTTTTGTCAAGTGTCTCAAGAGCCAAAAATAGTTCTTGATTTACCTTCGGGTTGATAATAAAAATCTTTCCTTTCGGTATTCCAACTTTGAGGTAACTGATCTCGTCGGTGTCTCTGTTTCCAAAACCCGCATAGAATGGATTGCACTCAGAAGGAAACAATGCTTTGATATCCTGAAAAAAAAAAAAAAAAAAAACATGGCCATATAAACAGTACTAACAAAAAGAACCTTAATGCTTATTGAGGAGTTGGAACTGACCTCTAAGCAAGCTATCTTGAATTCATGTGGAACCCTTTTTATAACTGCACGAAAAAAGTGAAAATATCACAACCCAAATTAAGCTAAGAAAGTTAAATTAAAGAGGTTATGATGTTATCGTATCAGTCTATCGGATGATATAATACCTTCTCGGTATAATGAAGGGAAAAGGCCGTCAGGTGAAATCACAACCGGTCCATCTGGTAAAGGCAATCCATCCTGCAATTGCAGAGACATAGATAACTTGCGGGTGAAGACAAATAGGACTTGAGGGTCTATATAGATCAAAATTTAAACTTGACCGTCAATGAATAAAATCTGCTCATATATTTACCTGCTTAAGGTTTAGCAGAAATTGTCTTGTGATTGAAGCCTGAGAAATTGATCGAGCGCTAAGGAAAAGCAATCTATAACCATTTTCCTAGAATAAGAGAAGATTAAAGGAAACCACTTAGCATATGAAGGACACGAATGTTTTCAAGATAACAAATTTGGAACATAAGGATGAAGCACAGTTAATTTTATAGATATCATTGTCCGGTAAGTATATTCAAACCAGTGTTATCAGAACCGGACCGGACACCGAACCGGCAAAGGTGCCGGTTCCCGGTTTGCCGGTTCGAACCCGGTTCGAACCCGGTCCAGTCCTTCAATAAACTCTCTTTTTATTCCTCTCTAATTCTCACCCCTCCTCCCAAACTCCCCTTCCTCGCTTCTGAATTCCATTCTCACCCTCCTTCTCTCTCCTCCCAAACCCCCCTCCTCTCTCCTCCCAATCCCCCTTCTCTCCCCTCCCAATCCCATTCCCGGTAAACTCATCCACACCCAGACCCATCAACCTAATATCTCCACTACCGCCAGACCTCCCTGCTACCTACCCCTCCATCAACTTCCACTACCTCCCAATCCCCCTTCTCTGTCCTCCCAATCCCCCCTTCTCTCCCCTCCATCTCACAGATGAAAAACCTCCGAGCCATCACCCCTTCCCTTTTCTACTAGTCCCCCGCCCACTACTTCAAAAATTGAGTCCTTATCGCAGGAAACTTACACGAGGATGGTCTAAAAGTCCAAATCGAAGCAACGACGGTGGCCAATCTCATCGGAGCAACGACGGCGGCAAATCTCATCGAGGTCTGAAAGTCCAAAACCCTAAACCGGTGGGCCGGAGAACCGTCCGGTTCGACTAAAGCCGGCCGGTTCTCTGAAAACCGGTACGGAAAACCGGGTTCGCCTCCTTGCCGGTCTTTTAATCAGACCGGACCGGTTGTGGGTCCGATTCCCGGTCCGAAACGGTCGGACCTCCGGTCCGGTCCGGTTCTGATAACACTGATTCAAACAGCAAGGGAGAGGAAGATACAAACCCTGATTGCAGAAAAAAGCCGTGCAACACCCGCTTGAGACCAATCTATCCCAACCAGAGGCATGCACTGTCCTAAAACATCAGATCTGTTACCGGAAAGGATCAGAAGAAACCCAATCAAGTGTCATACATTGCAGCATATATTAGTCATGTTCACAGAACAAGAAAGGGAACTGCAGATTTCATTGCTCTTACTTTGTAATGGTCCCATCAACATCCGAGACAATAATTTTGTTGTCCCATTTCCAAAGATATATGCGAGCATCAACCTGATGTGTTACAAGAAGTATTGTAATTTCCCGAAACGAAGGAAAATCCTTTCTTGCGCATGAAATGAAAAACACAATAAATTAAGTGGTTTTGTGAAGTTTAAGGCCATGGGATAATGACCTGCTGATCGCCCAACATGGAAGTGCTGAATGTGAATGTTACAGTGTTGCTTCCTTCCTTCAAATCTAAAGATGCTACCTGTTCAGATGATGGAGTCAGCACCTTGAGCATCTTTTTGGTTTCTTCTCGATTCAGCAAGTGAGCTTCTTCTTCTTCAGAGCTGTAAAAATTTCCTGAAATTCACTCTCATATTGTTCAGTACACATCTTTTAAAATCCGAACAAAGAGTTGAAGCTAAAAACATGAACATTATGCAAATCATCCAATTATAGTATGAAAATTGAGATTCTCAGAAGGCAAGGACCTTTTCTGGCTGTCTCTTGAAGTTCTTACCTTCATAATTAGACTGATCCTGCACTATTGGGCTTCCCTTTGCTGCACAGGACTTGTTACTACTTTTTGTGCCATTCTTAGGCAATGGTAGATTAAGTGGTTTAGGGTTTGAGTCCACTGATTGGCTGAGATTGTCGAGCTTAGGTGGTGGTGGCTCCATCACAAACTTAACCTTTCCAGTATCATTATTCTGTTTCCTCTCACCATTGATGGGTTTCAGAATTTTTCTGGATTGTTGAGGAACCTGATCACCATCATCATCTGAACCATCTGAAAGTCCAGAAGCCACGTCAGCATCATCACTGCATCTCGAACTTAATGGAAGTCGATCTTCAGACCCTTTATAGTAACTTTCATCAACAAGATCATCAATATCCAACATATCTCTATCGGCATTACTGCCTCTCGGGCTACAAGGAGCAGAAAAATGTGAAACTTCTGATTTATCCTTGCAGCCCTTAGAGGCGAGACTCGTCGACCATTGCACCTCTAACAGCTGAGCTGCAATCTCAGCAGAGTCCAACGAATTATACCTTCCAAAATTGGCCGGCGAATTACCAAAATCACAACTTTTCGACTTAATCCCTCTCCTTCGATCATGATGGATCTTCATCTGTTCAAAAAACAAAGATGGGCGAATCACAACGTCATCCCCATATTTGGCGTATTCATCATCATCTGCCTCCTTCGAGAAGTAGGATTGGCCACAATTATTCAGATGCATGAATAATTCAGCTTCGACCCCATTAACCATTATCTTCACAATCTTCTCTTTAGACTTCAAAACCCCTTGAAACTTCCCAAACCTTACGTACCAAGGAGACGATCTGAAGCTACCGTCAGGTTGTTCTACAACAACGATATCCACAGCCCCACCAAATGGGTGAAACGGGGCAGAGACAGTGTACATGCCCCTGCTAAGGTAGCTCCCTAGCCTCCCCACAGCGTTCATTTTAACCTAATTCTGATTTCTCAATGAATCAAATTCAATATCCCTCAAATCAGGAAAGATTTACTCGATTAACCATCTAACGAATCGATCAGAATTCAATAAATGAAGAACCTATTTCCAAATGCACCAATGAATCCCTCCCAAAATTATAATCATCAAGAAATCGTGGAAGAGAGATTGGCGGGAACCAATGAATCCCTCCCAAAATTACCTGTGCTCCAATCAAATCGATACCTTAACGAACACCACAGTTGTACTCAAATCAGACCGATAGCATAACGACGTCGATTCGCAAGCAATGCATGCAGCTGCAAAGGGCATAACATTGAAGAAATGCAGGCCAATTTGGATGGACAACAGAAATCAAATGGAGATTCAATTGGCGGATTAGAGAGCAGAAGAGAGATCAGAATTGTTCTGATCAGAATATTCGGCCACAAGATCGTGAAAAGTGGCCGGACCACTCCCGCCATTTTCGGGATCGTTAGTCGTTACAGTCTTGGCCTGGGAGCAATAAACCGGGGGTATATGCATTTCTTATTGAGGTTACTAGTGGGCCGTTACAAGTCTCTTTAGGCCCATTTTCAAATTGCAACTCTTTTGGGGTGAAAAATGAATTATTGAAGCTTAGTGAACAAAAAAATCAAAATCGGTGGAAAATCAAAATGGTGTGAATTGTTTTAACCGGTTAATTAATTAGGTTTGACTAAAATGTAGGGAAATGTAGTCGAATTTACCAACTGTTAGAATATGGGAGAGACTATATGTCATGGCCAATACTACCATATCGGTTGGATATCTAACTATGGGGTAATTACAAACTAAATGGAAGAGTTTAACTCAATGAATGTGGGAGGATTCATTTGGCTTATATACACCACATTAGTTGGATACCAATCGATGTGGTAGTATAGACCATGACATTCGTTCTTCCTTAAGGAGACCAACGTCCTCGTCGGTCACGGCTGGCTTTTTTCGTGCCACCACTCCGTGAGACACCAGTCCACCACTACGAGTCCTTATTGTTCACGATTACGGTTGGATTTTCCACGCCACCACTCCAAAGTCTGGCTCTGATACCAATTGTTACAAGCCAACCTGTTACGTGGGATAATTTAGCTTATATACACCACATTAGTTGGATATTCAACCGATGTGGTAGTATATACCATGGCAATGTATTAGATTTCAAAAAGGAGAAGCTTAATCAATTTTCAGGCATTACACATATCCTGATGTAACAGCTGCAAATGTAATTGCATTTACAGTCGATTGCAAATTAGTTCAACCCTAATTGATTAATAATATGAGTTCAATTTTTAATAAGGTAAACCATGTAATATAGTGTAACAGTTTAATGCTTCATAAGCAGTGGTCAGGGGTCCAATCTCCGCCAATAACCATGAGAATAGGAAGATATTTATGGCCATGAACTTACCACATACGGGATGATCCGGTGCGAAATTAGTCTAAATATATAGTAAGCATGCTACTGCTCTCCTGATATGGGTCCAGTCAAGACCATTATGCAAGAAAAAAAAATTAATAAAAGTAAGTGTAAATATTCTCTTACAAGATTATATAAGTACACACTATCCATTATATTTCTCAATGGAAAAATAAAATAAGAAAATGGAGAAACACTGAGATATTCAGCTGCAAATGATTTCATTTCACCATGCATAAATTACTATAAACCACTTTTTATTGTTCCTACGTTTTCATCTTCTTCTTCTTCTTTGTCATCAACTTCAATGGACCTTTTGCAGTACACAATCGCAGCTTGAACAGCCGCCTGCAACTCCTCCACCGTACTGTCCGAAGATGGAAGGAGTGGTCGTCCGACAAGAAGGCCACTGTTAGTCGGAGATGTCATACCGGATGTCGGTGCAGAGTAGTACGACGACGTTCGCCTCCGTGTCAACAACTTAAAGCTTCGCCTGCTCGAGTTTCTCGAAAACGAATCGTTTTGAGGACTGAACTCGATGTCTCGTCTTCTTCTCCTTCCTCTGAACAAGAAACTAGGGTTCATCATCATCCTCATGCATCTCTTCACAGCACACTACAAGAAAATAATAAGCAATCTGTAAATGAATTTTTTTTTTCTAAAAATATAATCCCGGCCTTAGAATTTATAACCATTTCTAATGGGATTTACTTTTAAAAAAATCAGTTATAAAATTATTGAATATGAACTATTTTTTATGGTAGGTGTCAACTTATTTCTACTTCATTTATACTCCTTTTTAACATCTTAATTAATTAATGCTATTCTCTGGATTCGAACCATCGACTTTGATACCACTGTTAGGAAATAAATTGTATGTCTTAATCAACTTTTTTTATAAGTTCAAACTTGTGGATGAAAGTTTACAACATATACTATTTGTTAGAATCCACATTGGGCAGAGCCATATATGAAAATGGGGTTTCATCCTAAAACCAATTAGTGATAGGAGGAGGTGGTCTACTTGCTTATATACTGTTCTATTGTAATCCAGCCTCCGGGCTCTGATACCATGTTAGAATCCACATTGAGCCGAACCAAGTCTAATGTGCTAGTAGAGAGCAGTCATATATGCAAGTGAGGTGCTATCCTAAAATCAATTGTTGATAGGAGTAGGTAGCCCACCTGCTTATATAAAGCTCAATTGTATGGTGTAGAACTCGTGACCCAAGATGGAGTATGTCTATTTCAACCGTTTAACCATACTCTAAACCGTATTTTCATATTTCTCACCTCGAGCTTCGAGCTTCTTCTTTTCTGCCCAGTTTCTTTTTCGTCGATGACCACTCCGTGAACTCTTCTCTGTCGTGATAAGCCAAACATCGAGAAGGCTCCGGACTGTCGTGGGCCTGCGTTGTTCACTACAAGAAATTTAGTTGTTTATGAGATATATATTTATACATATAAACAAAAAACTCGCTAGAAATATTTAAAATTATGAAGAAAAATCGTTACTAAATTTGTAAAGGATTTTCACTAAAAACTTAAAAATAAATCATTAAAAATCGTAATAAATCATCATCGTTGCTTAATTACTTTTCTGGTCCCCAGCAGAAGTGTTGGGAGTGGCGGCGGACGGTAAATAATGGTGGTCGGAGGGGAGGGTGAAGGTGTCATCATCGTCGTGGAGAGAAGAAAAGGAGGAGCGAGAAGAGGGGAGGAGAGAGAAGTGAGAGAGGAGGTGGAGAGGGAGCAAGTGGCCATGGAAGAATATCTCATCTGCAGGAGAAAGGTCGATTATTGCAGACGATGATGATTTTGGGTCACGATCTGAAGAAGATGAAGATGAAGTTGTGTGTGGTGAAGCCGACGCAGCTGGATTAGTGTTTGAGTGCAGAGAGACAATATCGAAGGAGAACTCTTGCTGCTTCTCCATATGCTACCTAGCTAGGAGAGACTAGAGAGTGAGTGGTAATAGATTAATGAGTTCAACATCAACCTAATTAAAAGAAGGATACATGGCTATATATATCTAATTGAATTTTGAAGTAAGTGACCCTTTTAAGAATAATATTCAATTAGATTTTGACACCTCACATTTTCTAAATTTTCTCTTTTTTTAGTAACACCTTTAAAACTCAAAGATTGGAATACACAACATTATATATTCAATTATATTTTGACATCTCACATTTTCAAATATTCTATTTTCTTGGTCACAAACCCAAAGATTGGAGCAAATTTAGTGTGAGAATTGAAGTTTTTTTTTTAAGGTTAAGAACTAAAAAACTGTCTAAGGTTTGCCAAATGTTAAAATCAGGTGTTTGAAGTTTTAAATGTTAAACTGGAGTGTACAAGGTTTCAATATTGTTGAAATTTGGTTTTATATTCAAAATTGCAGTTAAATTTGACGGAATGAGGTGAAATGACATTTTTTCCCTTTTAATATTTTGTTTAATTTACTACATTATTTGAGGTAGTGTGAAATGACGAATTACCCCTGAAGTCAAATTACAACAACCCTGGCTCCGGCGACCGCCACCCCGGATCCGGCGTCCGCAAAAAAAATTCAGCCAACACATAAGGCTGGTACCGCTCGAGGCCGCAGGAACCCTCACAAGGCCACCGGCCAGGCCACCATCCAAGCCCACCGGTACCGTCCAACCTCGATTGGTGGTTACCGGTGGGCTTGAATGGTGGTCGGCGGACTTGAGCGGGTTTCGACGAGGGGAGAGAGTCGATCCTGGTAGGGGTATTTTCAACATTTCCTTATGGCATGTGAGGGGCTGTTTTGGATTTTAATTTTTAATCGCCACACGTGACAAGCACATGACACTATTATGTTACTTTTAACAGCAAATTTGGACACAGACACCAAATTTCAACAAAATCGAAACATTGGACACTCTAGTTAACATTTGAAACTCCTGACACTAGATTTTAACATTGGCTAAATCTTGCACAATTTTTTTAGTTCTTCCTTTTTTTTAATAAAAATATTGCAGAGTTGATAGTTTCTTAATTAAAAAATATATTTATTATTACTTATTTTCTTGAGAAACTAAAATTAAAAAAAAAAACCAAATAATCGTTCTTCAGTTTTATATATACTAGTTATTAACGTGTGCGTTGCACGCGTATCAATCGTCTAAATTTCAAAATACATAATTTATCTTCAGTTTTCTAATATTTTAATATGTAGTTAATACATGGCCAAGTTTAGGGTTGCGAGAAATGAATCTGTGATCGAAAAGGACGACACAAAGTAATTCAAAACAAGAAAAATAGAAGAAGATAATTAAGTAAAAAAATTAACTATTGTTTTAAATTACGATACTAATTTACTGTTATAACTAATAATGAGTTGGATTGAGCATGACTTGAGTTATTAATGACAAAGTTGTATCTAATTTATCAACTTGAGGAGTGAAGAATGTAAGCCCATAATTAGCCACTTAGAGTCATCGGTGGAGCAGTTTGACCTATGCAAACGTAACTATACACTTTTCATGCAATTTTATATCATAATACCAACAAAAATTGATTTAACGCTAAAGGAAAAAAAAAAAAAAAATTTGGCCAACGGGAAGCTAAAGGAAATTTCAATTCATTAAAATCTAAAGTTTATACTTGATATGTCAATTAATTATTTAACTACTAATTAGGTTACAATTTGATTTAATTGACAGACGGAATAACTAACTTAATGATTCGAGACCCTAAATGTTGGACAATGAGTACCAGGTTATCTGTAAAAGATCAAAATTCAAGAACCGTGGTTGACCCATATTTTGACATTTGATATGATTTGAAAAGTGACTGATCTATGTGATACAAAAAAATCTGACGTGTACTCGAAGTTTGCATGAGTTGAGTACATATCATACTTTATGGGTGGCTCAAATTTATAGGTATATTTTATTAATAAGTTAATGATAATTAATGTAACATGTCAGTTAAGCGACCTTAACAAAAAAGTTAATGCAATTTATCTAATGAAATATTTAGTAATACTCAAATATTGTAGGGACTAAATCATCAATTTTTTTAAAACACTAATGTCTAAAGTTTATACTTGAATTCAACTTAACTATTTATTCAACTATCAATTAGGAGATACCAAATATGATTGAATTTACAGACGCAAGAACTAAATCGGTAGTTCGAGTCATTAAGTATTAAACATTGAGTAACATGTTATATGTAAAGTCAAACTTCAAGAACCACGTTTGATCCATATTTGATATGTTATATGAGTTAGCAAGTGACTAATTTATTTGATACAAAAATGTCAACAAGCGGAACTTCCTCAAATCGGTGATATAGTGAATGGAAAAATGCACCTACCTTACATTTGCACATATTGAATGCATGTTGACTCTGATTGATAAGTATATTTGATGGAGAAATTAATAATAATAAATACGGTGACCTACCAATTAAGCGACCTAAAAAACTAAAAATAACAAAATGTAACTAAATTGTTTTTTTTAGTAATAATAAAGATAAATAGATGAGTCTCAAAGATTAAAAGACTAAATCGCCAATTTTATAAAAATATGGGAACTAAATATAACACGTATATATATATATATATATATAATAAAATAAAAAATATGAAAACTAAATATAATATATATATATATATGTATATATATATATAATAAAATAAAATAAAAATGTTCAAGAAGTGCCTTTTAGGGTGAGAACAACTCTCACATTTTATATTGGTATAAAGATGTATGTATGTATGTATACGAAGAAATTCATAATCCTTTCTCATATCGTTCTATTTTTACTCACTCAGAGATACTCAAGTACCTAAGAGCATTCACAATGGTATTACGTAAAGATTACGTAAACGTGGGTCCTACATGTTTATTTAAATAAATCAACAAAAACTATCTACAGTGGTTTTACATAGTATTCCTTAAAGATGGGACCCGCACGTAAATTTATGTTTTTACATAAAGCATTCCTTAAATTTAAGTAATACACTATGTATTACGTAACCAATTTTTTTATTATAAATTAATTCATTTTATAATTAATGCTAATATCTTATTGGTGGTTGTTGGAAAATTTAATAATAAAATATATTTAAGGAATATGTTTAAGTAATACGATTGCAGAGAAAATATTTTTTACGTGTGTCTTAAATTTACGTATTACTTAAAGTGTACATAAATGTCTACGTGACAACTTTAAAGAATATAATTTATGTAAAACCACTGTGAACGCTCTAAAGAAGATCCACTGCCTCCTACTATGGCTTTACGGCACCTATCAATCACCCCGAAAATCAATGTCTTCTGATGGAAATTACTGATTCGAGAAAATCTGCAATTTGAATTAGTATATTTTTATTTATAAAATATTATTTTAATAATTAAAATATCTAATAATTCACCACGGCGCCACACGAAGACAATACAACACCTAATGAATATAAATTTGTAATGGAAATGTTGAAAATGTTTTGCAAATACAATATTTCAAGAATCTTCTACGGAAATGAATTTTAACAAAAAGACTAGCTAAAATAAATATTCAAAATATTGTGAGAAAAATCCTTATAAAATGTTTTGCAAATACAACATTTTAAAAATCTTTTAAAGAAATGAATTTTAACAAAAAGACTAGCTATAATAAATATTCAAAATTGTGAGAAAAATACTTATAAAATTAACTTTAATATTTGTGAGAGATTTCTTTTAGCCATCGGATTTTTTTTCTTAAAACTTAAAATGTTCATAAAAACATTAAAATTCTAGGGTATTGTTTCCTTAAAAAAAATTATTAAGAAATTGCTTATTTTCTTTTATTTTAGTGAATACTTTGGTTGTTAGCGGAAATTTATAATAATGGTGTTC
The DNA here is from genome assembly GCA_036873135.1 of Clarkia xantiana subsp. parviflora. Lineage (NCBI taxonomy): Eukaryota > Viridiplantae > Streptophyta > Magnoliopsida > Myrtales > Onagraceae > Clarkia > Clarkia xantiana. Next base: position 6,994,610 of record JAPTYO010000010.1, on the reverse strand, counting down.
TGAAAGTCGTAGAAATCTCATGTTGGCAATTTGACTTGTAAGTGTAATTAAGAGGGGTTTAATGTGACCTCCACTCCGTGGATTCTGCATATGATATGACACTTCACATTCGATGTCCCTATATATATATGATGATCATCAATCAATCAAGCCTGCTCTTGAACGTAACAATAATATATATATCTGATCTGTGGTGCAAATTCGGTGGCACGTGATGACATGCAAAATTATAAACTATAGATGTGTATTCATCCAGATAGTAAAACAAAACAGACTAACAAACTATTTATAATACCTCAAAATTTGAACCAGCAAGATATTGTTTAATTAACCAATCTTAAAGCATCGTTTTACATAGTATTAATTACTAAAATGTAGTTTTAACTTTTAAATATTTTATTATGTAAAGTGTATAAAAACGTGCTACAATTATTTTATATAACATTTTTAAAAATGAGACCCACTTATTTTTACATAACATATTTATTTCTTAAATTTAAGGAATGCACTATATTACCTAACTAATTTTTAATAATAATTAATTCATTTTATAGTTAATATTAATTGGTAGTTGCTAAAAAAATTAATAATAAAATATATGTAAATAATATTGTTAAGTAAAACTATTAAAAAACAAATATTGTTTGCACGTGTCTTAACATTATGTATTATTTACAGTGTATATAAATATTTACGTGTCAATTTTAAAGAATATGATTTATGTAAACTATTGTGGATGCTCTTATGCAAATAATAAAGAATTGATTGTGTTTATGACTTACAAAATTATGTAAAGTCATTAGAGATGTAGAATAGAGTTATGTATTCACATGTATCAAGGAAAGACAATGAAGTTGGGCGAGTAACGGGACCCAAACACACGTGGTGCATAGAAATAGAGAAAGACGGTCCATGAAGCTAACTAATTAAAGCGGTTTGGGTAAGGAATGTATGGAGATCATGAAGAAGATGATCAAGAATAAACCTTTTTGTTTTTGCTTAGTCAAAGGTCAACATCTCAATTAATCATGGATGCAACATTATATATATTCTCTCCATGGAAGAAAGGTAAAAGATCGTTCCTTCTTCACCACCCTATACCACTTTTACAATGTGTGTATTAGAAGAAATTTATATAATATAGTTAGTTTAAAATTTATTGAATTGTGTAAGACAATATTTTCAGTGAAAAAAACACAACCCTAAAACAAAATTTTATCAGATGATCTAGTGCTTATGAGCGTTAACTCTCATGTGGTTTAACTTCGAATATTTAAATTCGAAACCTCTGAGGAGTCACATCACGGCGACCTAATTTATATATTAGGTTTCGCTTGGTCCACATAACACATTAGGCATAAGAGGAGACAAATAGAATTGTGTTTAACATACCAGACTCTTGAGCTATACTAAACTTTTGGTGGCCTAATAGACGAGTCAGTGTATGTGATGATTGTTCACTAAGTTTGGTTGAAAACACCCTAAATTAAGAACAAAAGAGCCTGAATATTACGTAGCGAGATGAGACTAATGTCACTACTAGTCCAGAAAAAAAAAAATCAGAATCAGATAATAAAATGTTTAGTAAATCACTTTAGAGAGATCAAGAGAAACATGAGAAAAAGCAACAAATGTTTCATTTTCAACACAAGCAATATTATTTGTAGTGATCTAGAAAAAATAAATAAATAAATATTGTAGTGGAGAAGAGCTTTCCCCTCTTCTATGCATTGCTGCTTTTTGGCACTAGCTGCCTCTATCCACATCTTTTTTTCTCACTAGACACTACATGCCCATTACATAATATAGTAGTAGTATATATGTATCATGTCTGTATATATAAATACATTCATTATACATACACAAATAAAAAAACAAGAGCAAACAAAAATCATAGGAACAACCTTTTGAGATATAATAGATTCATCATCACATGGGAGTTGTGGTCCAAACTGATGGCAAACAAAATCCCCTTGATTGATAGTGCACGAGCACCAATAATTCAGTGGAAGCCACTTTTTGTGTAAGCTTACTGTTTAGACTAAGTAAACCGAAATATTAATATGAAATATATGTTAAGTGTCACACTATTTTTTGTTTATTTTTCTTATCTCTAAAAATGAACTCGAGATATAGAAATTAATTAAGGACATTTGACGATTTTTATTTTGCAATGAAGTAAGTTGCAATTAAGCTAGTAAAATCATTAATATTTGATGGTCAATATATAATGTAGGGATGAATAAGTGGAGTATAACATTTAATTCTAGCACTTTATGAACTCAAAATATATACATGATTCAACTTTTGGTAGGAATGCTTTTGATAGACACAACGCTAGTGTCTACAAAAAGCAATTCCAATGAACACAAATTGAGAAACTTTACATGCAACTTTCTATGATCAGGATATAATTAGCATTTATCATATATAATCTATCTAAATTTATATTTAAATGTCAATGCAAGTCCAACTCATCGATTGATAATCACCACAGCCCATCCAATGAGCATTGTCAACTAAAAAGTTTCCATTAGAACAAAGCATGCATGTATATACTTTAGACATTTTTTTAACGTTGTGGAAGCTAAAGTGCGAGATGTTTCGAATGAGAATGGAAAAACAATTCCTTGAAAGCTGTCAACATTTACGGCACTTTTAGTTCTTAGAATAGAGAATAAGGAATGATTAATAATAATATGATTTTGGTTTGGTTGATATGAGTAATATGAAATGAGAATTCCAAATCTAATGCTTGGTTAATAGAATGTTATAGGTAAAGAAATGAAATACGTACAAATTAACATATTTACCCTTTTGCTATTTATATTAACAAAATTAACAACACTAAATACGAAAAAGCCGGACGAGCGGCAGCGGCAGTCGGGCGGCGCCAGCAGTCACTCGGCAGTTGTAGGCGGTGGCGGCGGACGAGCGACGACGGCGGGCAAGCAACTATGGTGGCGGCGGTGGGAAAGCGGCGATGGGCGGACAACTATGGTGACGGCAGCGGGCGAGCGGCTGTGGTGGCGACGGCTGTTGGCAGGCAGCCATCGACGGGTAGGCGATGGTTGGCAAGCGGTGGCGTCGGGCAGATGACGGCGGTTGGCAGGCGGACAGACAACGGTGTGCAGGTGGTGGGCTCGTGGTTGATAGGTGGAGGGCAGGCGGCGATGGTGGGTGGGCGGGCGGGGGCGGGGGCGGAGGCTGGCAGGCAGGCAGAGTCGACGGTTGGCGGGCGGCGGGCATGCGGTGGCGGGTTGGCAGGCTGGGGGGGCAATGTTTGTAATTTTAAGTAAAATGTAAATTTAAAATTATATTTTTATTTTCAATTCCATAAAACTTGGAATGGTTAATCACAGGGATTAGACTAGTATTATCTATTCTTTCAAAATTAGAAATTAGGAATACCTATTTATACAATTAATTATTCAAACACTATCATAGAAATATTCATTGTCTATTCCAATTCTAATTTCACGAACCAAATATGTCGTTACATTTCATGTTATTGTGAGGCAATTAACAATTTCCTAATTGGAATGTCTATTATCCCTCTTTTCAATTTTGTGAGCAATTTTGCATAATCCTTTTAGCATTTTCTCATCAAATGTGTACTGGATTAGTTCTAGAATTTATGAAAATAACATTACTTTTTCAAGTTTTCTAATTAGTTTCTCATAATTTTTCAATTTTAGGTTTAAGTCCAATCTCAAATGAGACTCGATTTAGCCCCGCCAAGAGAACTCATGAGGACCCAAAACTGGGGGGGGGGGGGGGGGGGGGGGGGTCTTGGATGGTGGCCGACAGACTTAAGCGGTAATCAGAGAAAACAATAGGAACTAAATTGTGTAAAAATGAAACTTAGGAAAAAGTCACTTAATTTGCACATTGGTACTTAACGATTAAAATAATATCTGTCAACTAACATATACATCAAAAGTTTACAAAATGCAATGTATGTCATCAAAAGTCTAAAAAAAAAAAATATAGAGCACCAAAACCAACTTTAATCAAACGGCACCAAAAGACCCTTTTACCAAAAAAATTAAAAAGGGGAAAGTATGTAAAACATGCAACATGTTTGAAAAAAAATGGTTTTATGGACCAATACGTTTTAAAATGTACAACATGTTTGCAAAAGATGGTTTCATGGACCAATATGTATTAAAATGTACAACATGCTTACAAAAGATGTTAAAATGACATACCGTCAACTTGTTATCAATAGTCTCATTAAGTGGACATGTGCGGAACACATTTTTAGAAAAAAAATAATAATTAAAACAAGAAATTAATTTATACATATCAATGATTATTAATGGGTGGATTTAAATAATAATAATTATTATTATTATTTTTTAAAAAAACGTGATCTGCACGTATCCACTTAATGAGACTAGTGACAACAAGTGGACAATACGTCATTTTACCATCTTTTGTAAGTTTCTTGTACATTTTAAAACATTTTGGTCCATAAAACAATCTTTTTCAAACATGTTGTACATTTTAAAACATATTGGTTCATAAAACCATTTTTTTCAAACATATTGCATGTTTTACATACTTTTCCCAATTAAAAATAAAAAATGAAATTCCTAAACAATTGCCCAATTATAAGTGGCGCCATGATTTTTCACCCATGAATATATGACATATATAACATAAAGCAATTGCTAGTGAATTAATGGTCACATAATGCACTATGACCAAATGAAGGCAATGAATATTATATATAATATATATAATACACAGAAGGCAGTCTTAATTTGAATGACTCATACATCATATCTATTAGCTTGTTACAAAGTTTAAATTTTATACATATTTACCCACAGTATATATATATATATAGGTCATCCTTGAATAACCCAAATTTAGGCATGTTGCCAATAATCTGGACAGTAATGCAATATGCAGTCTCTTTCTGCTCTCTGGTACTCCAGTAGTTAGGTTGGTGACACATATATATCTATATATATACAGACATTGAAACATTCCTTTCATCATTTGAATCTCCATGATCTTTTCTTCTGAAACTCAACAGATCTCCACATTTTGGTGCCACGGTTGATGAGATATCGAAGAATTTCGGGTCTTTGAAATTATTTTGAAGTTTCCCTTTTTCCCCATCCATAAAATACAAGGTGTTTGGAGAAAATTGAAGAAAAAGTTGATAAGTGTATCTGGTTTTTTTTTTTAAGGAAAAAAAATATATCAAATATGAAAACAGTGATTGGATTTGAAAACAGTTTCAAGAAGTTGCATAAACAAATGAGCCCCTAATCTCCATTTCCAATGCCCCCTCCAGCAAATGTGGCTAATCACTATCGCTATCATATCTAATTGGCCTATCTGTAAAATAAAAGGAAAACAGAAAAGCATCAGGATTCAGGCAAATCTCATCATACATACATAATGTGGGGAAAAGGTAACCTTTTTCTTTCAGTTTCTTGTTAAGTTTCACTGAAAGTTTCAAACTTTGTAGAATTTTCCAACATAATAGGCATTGGAGAAAAGAAAATGTACCTCTTTTCCCCTCCATTCGTTCTTTCTTCTCTTGACAATTCGTGCAAAGGAAAGGACCATCCCAAGGCCTTGCATTAGATGATCCGATATGTATTGACGTGCCCTCTCCGGGTTTCATTTCTGCTTGACAGACAGCGCAGCTGAACAACCTAAACAAGTTGCAAAGTGGGTACTTTGTTTCTAACCTGCATTAGAACAAGAACCTGTTAAATAACCAACTACATAATCTTTGACAGTTAAAGGAGAAGTTTTTATGACAGCAGACCGCTCTGAAAGCATGGCTGATCCTTCCTCGTATAGTTCCTCCACAATATCCGGTTCAGCAAATACGGAATCACTCTGTGAGGCTGAAGGTGTTTTTCTGCGGAACATGGCTTTGAAGACTCCTTTTCCAGGTCTCTTAGGTGGTGGTAGAGGAGCTGAGGGCTTATACTGAGGTAATATATCAACCACAATGCATGTCGTATCGTCTCTGATTCCTTTTGGTTCTATGGATTCCTGAAAAGACGGAACAAAGCAGTAAAAGACTGAAAATTAGGGATCTTGTGTAAAAACTTAGTTTAAAACTGTTTCAGAAATTGTGTAAAAATCATACCTTTACAATCTGAGCAGCAGCAGCATCTGGTTGCATCCCTCTAGAACACTCAAAGGCCTTCTCTGCACTTAATTGGTCCCAAACTCCATCACTTGAAATAATGAGCCGACCCCCAGTGGTAGAAAGCTGCAGAGAGTGATATGATTTTTCAAAAACTAGAAGAATTTGTCAATTTTCATTGTTATGCCAATAATAAATGTCTCCTTTTTATAATTGAAAATCCTCACGGATGTTTCACGAACCTTCACTTGCTTGACATGAGGAACCGGGACAATGAATTCCCCGACATCCCTGTCTCCAATAGATCGTGACAGACATAAACCACCGGGCCAACATCTCAATGGGCCAATCTAGTAAGACATAGCATATGATCAAAATTCCAACTTAACCCATAAGCATCTTTTGAAACATCTGCAACTAATTATATAAGAGACGGAAACTATCCTGAGAAGAAGCTACTACTAAGCAACAAAATCAACCTTAATGCAGTTACTTCCAACTTGTAATTACAGTGATAATGGCCAAACAGGAAAAAAAAAATCACTCCAAAGTTCACCAGAATCAACATGGCCCAATCTAGCACTAGCTAGTGTGTATGTATGTATATTAACTATGATCATAGCATTATCAGAAAATTCTCCAGTTCAAGCATTGAATCTACTTAAGATCTTTAAAATCTGATAGAGAGAAAAGTGATACCTCTGTACCGCCACCGGTGTTAAGCCGACCCACCTCACCTCCACTTGCTGTCACACGGTCCCTCCTAATTCAGCATCAACCTCTAAGGAGTTAACAAGAGGCAACTTTCACCCGAGGATGGAGAAGAAACAACAATTAATGAAACGAATGATCACAATTTATCAGTAACATACTCTTCTCCATTGGTCTCAAACCGATGGTCAGCTGAGAGATAATATATGTCCCCTTCAGCAGATTCAAGCACGCACCGTGAATCACCAACAGAGGCAACAGTTACAATCCACCCTTCTACTATGACAAATGTAACAGTAGTTCCAGAAGTTTTAGCTGTAAAAAAATAAAATTTGATGCAATACTATTAGACATATAAATTATCATTGCATGTGAAGTGTATCATAAGGCACCTCCTGCTGAACAAAAACCCAATATGAATAAAGTTATCCACAAAAGTTCATGCATATTCTTGTTTCCAGATGGATTTTATAGCAAAAAGGAATGTATATATATAAACCTCATTTCTATCAGTCATTTCAGAATATCAACAATTCTATATCATAAGGCACCTCCAGCTGAACCAAAACCCAACAGGAATCAAGCTATCCACAAAATTTTATGCATATTCTTGTTTCCAGTTGGATTTTATAGCAAAAAGGAATATATATACATAAACCTCATTTCTATCAGTCATTTCAAAATATTACTAATCAATGGGTTCGAAACAATTATATTTATGGGTAGCATAACACTCGGAATAGATATAACAGATTCATGTGTTAAATGTTCCAATACAGTAAAATGATTACCTTGCTGTTGAAAATCCTTATCAGTTTTCACAAAGCCTGCAACAAGTGCCCTTGGAAGTGCACCAACCCATTCATCTTTGTCAAGATCAGGAGGAATGCACGCTAAGACATTATCAAGCAATTTCTCCTTAGAGTATATAGCTGCCCCAGTTCCATTGTGCCCGTCGAATAGCTAAAAAATGAGCAGCATCAGAAATAAAATGGAAATTTAAGACTTTGAGATGAAAACCACAAGAAATGGCTCCATGAAAATGATGAAGAAGTTCATACAGCAAAGACTGAAAATCTAGTGACTGCTTCTCCTACGATCCTTTCACATCCGGTCTTAACCATCGTGAAATCCTCGCCTTTCTTGCTCTGGCTGGCTTCTCCATATGTGATCTCTGGTCTAACGATCTTCTCACTAGCCAATTCTCGCTCAAGCAGCACTTGCAGCTGAATTGGTTGACCGTCATTTTTCGAAGACATTTCTTTGACACAGTCAAGATCCCAACAATTACATGCAAATTTCATCTTTCATTTTCTTTCGTTTTCCCTCCAACAACCTAGAGACCACCTACAACAAAGACAATGATGTCAAAATCAACAACCTAGACTACGATATATGCTAAAATCGAACTAGATGATGGATATGGTCAATTTCTAATTTTCCATTTGCATGTTCGCATCAACCAACACATAACAAAGTTGCCAAAAAGATCGAACATTGCCGTCTGCAGCAGAATCTCGGAAAGATTAACATAAAAAAATTCAGGAGTTTAAGCATATCATTCATTGATCAATCCGTGGGATTACACATTCACGAAACAGAAATTTCGACCTAAAACTGGGTAGAAAATGCAGATGAGGAGAATGCAATAAAGGAAAACGTTCAGAGAAATCACCAGCTGGCGCTGCTGCAATGGCGATTAAACGCAGAGGAGAAATGAAGAGACAATGCGGAGGATGAATGGGTTTGGCAGCAATGGAAGAACGTGGATCGCGTAGTTGTGCAAATATTCCATTGCGCGGAGAGAGAAGAGAAGTTACAAAGATGATGGGATTGATTGATTAATGTGGAATCACAATCGTTTTAGGTAGTTTTTTCTTCACGTGCTGACGTGGCAAACACGAACGCGCCGTTTTGTGTTTTGTTGTCTTTATTTATCCGGTTCTGTGAAATGGGCTCGGCCTAATCATGGTTATGGGCCCATATCTTATATATACAGATGTGGGCTAGGCCTATGGGTTGGATGTAGCGGTGTCAATCGACCAAGCCGAGCCTGGAATTACTCCACATCATCGATCCAGCGCCGCGTATCCGGTGAAGGTGCTTCACCATGAAGTCTTTAAAAATCAAGCTATGGTCCTCAAGAATTACCATGCCTCATATCAAAATTCCTATTAGTTATCAATTTTAGACTTTTAGTCTAATATTTCTGTTCCGTACAAATCAAACCACTACGTATTTTTTATAGGACAACCACAACGTGTTACACTGTTACTTCTTTAAACCTACGGTGGCTCTATGCATGGCTCTTTTATATATATATACTAGTTGCTTACCCCGCGCTATGCGCGGAGCACGTTAAATTGTGAATATTAACATTTGTATATTTAATGTGTATTTCAAGAATAATTTAGTTTAAAAAAAATGTGAATTAATTTGATGAATTTGAGTTGTTATTGTTATGTTAAATGGTATATTGGTTGAGTTCATATATTTGTATGAAATGAAAAATATGAGGGTTATATATTGTGTATAGTGAGTTGAAGATTGGTTAAAATTGTATGTACTCATTTGTAATATAGTAGCTTGTAGTATTAATTTTTGAGTGAACAAAGAAATTATATATATAGTTGAAAAATTTAACAAAAACTCGAGTAATATAAAAAGTAAATTACTATGAGCATTAAATATATGTTGTTATTTAACAAAATATATGTTCTTTAACTTAATATAATTACTGTAATAGGAAATATTTTGTAATTACTAAAAAGTAAATCATTAACTTTCCCGCTACGCGCTAAATGTAAACACTAACCAGTAATCAATCTGAACCCAAAGCCCGAAAATAAAATTCTGAAATACCTGAAACCAGCCGATTAACTGGAAAGTCGTAAGAAAAGAGTCACACATTAGTGCCGACGCCGCGCTATGCGCATGACGACTTGTTAAACCGCAAATAATGGAAGAAATTAAAATTATTTATCAACTTAATTGATTTTAGATAAAACAGATGCTCCTCTAATATTCTTGAGTGTTTCAATTTCAAAGTATCTATTATATCTATTAATAAAAGTCTCCAATCTCATGAACTTCATCACCGATATTAAAATTCTTTCAACAGTCATCTAGGAATATAGCTAATAGCATCAGGTAAGGTGACAAACGCATTTCTTCGGAGGTCAAAGATATTCCAAATATTGACAGTTGATTAGATATACGTTTGCACTTTCTATATTTTAATTTATTTACAATTTACTAAAATAATAATGGTTGATAATTTATGACGATTATACAATATTAATAAAATATGTAGATATCATTGTATACTCAAAATGACAGATGAAATTATAACATAGAAAGTGAATATATATATATATATATATGAATAATTGTATAAGTACGTATTAAAAACGAAGAGGCTATTCATCTCGTAAACTATTATTTAACATTTTCATCTAACTCGTTATTATAGTAATATAATAATATTAAGGTAACCGGTTATTATAGTAATATAATAATAATAAGGTAAACAGTCTCGTATTAAAACATGAAAGTCATTTATGATCTCTGCCTTTTTGGGCCAAAAGTTAGTTTTGGGGTTAAGATTAGTGTATAGACAACATTGGGCTTAAGATTTTAGTGTTGGGTGGCCCAAATAGAATAAGTCATGTGGCACTGTATAGGTAGTGTAAAACGCTGACACGACAAATTCACATGAAAACACTCTCTCACATTTCACTTTATTATATATATAGAAGATTAGTTTTGGGCTTAAGATTTTAGTGTATGGACAACATTGGGCTTAAGATTTTAGTGTTGGGTGGCCCAAATAGAATAAGCCATGTGGCATTGTATATGTAGTGTAAAACGCTGACATGACAAATTCCCATGAAAACACTCTCTCACCTTTCACTTTATTATATATATAGATGTGTCACTGTATAGGTAGCGTAAAACGCTGACATGACAAATTCACATGAAAACACTCTCTCACCTTTCACTTTATTATATATATAGATAAAAGTCTCCAATCTCATGTTCATCACCGATATTAAAATTCTTTCAAAGTCATCTAGGAATATAGTTAATAGCATCAGGTAAGGTGACAAACGCATTTCTTCGGAGGTCAAAGATATTCCAAATATTGAAAGTTGATTAGATATACGTTTGCACTTTCTATGTTTTAATTTATTTACTATTTTACTAAAATTATAATGGTTGATAATTTATGATGATTATACAATATTAATAAACTATGTAGATATCATTGTATACTCAAAATGACAGATGAAATTATAACATAGAAAGTGAATATATATATATATATATATATAATTGTATAAGTACGTATTAAAAACGAAGAGGTTATTCATCTTGTAAACTATTATTTAACATTTTCATGTAACTTGTTATTATAGTAATATAATAATATTAAGGTAACCCGTTATTATAGTAATATAATAATAATAAGGTAAACAGTCTCGTATTAAAACATGAAAGTCATTTATGATATTCGCCTCTTTGGGCCAAAAACCTCTTTGGCACATTTCTTGCATTCAACATGCTCCTCAACATGTTCTCTATTGTCTTGTTTTTCCTTTCTGCAACTTCATTTTGCTGTGGAGTGAAAGGAGCCGTGTACTCTCTTTTGATCCCATGAACTTTGCAGTAGTTCTTGAACTCAGTGCTTGTATACTCCCCACCATTGTCAGTTCTCAGCATCTTGATCTTCTTCCCTGTCTCATTCTCAACTGAAGCCTTGAATAGCTTAAACTTTGAGAAAGCTTCTGACTTCTCACCTATCACAGTAACCCAAATCTTTCTAGTCAAATCATCAATAAAGGTAATAAAATACCTTCTTCCACCATTCGAAGTTGGACTTATTGACCCACATATATCACTATGAATCAACTGCAGTTGATCCTTAACTCTCCAGGCTTGTCCTTGAGGAAATGAGTCCCTTTCTTGTTTTCCAACCATGCAGTCCTCACACACTTCATGTTGAATTCCTATTTGAGGCATCCCCTTCACCATCTCCAATCTGCTTAGTGTGTTGAGTCCTGAGAAGTTCAGGTGACCATACCTGAGATGCCATAACCACGACTATGTGGCCTTCTTCTCAGTGGCTGCTAAGCTCACTTGCAGTTTCTCAACTTCAAGTGGAAACAACATGTTGGAACTCATTTGAATCCCAATGATTGCTCCTCTACCCTCTTCAACTATCTCAGCTTTATCCCTGCCAAACCACATAGAGAAATTCTTTTGGACTAATTGTCCCACACTTAACATATTAGTCTTTAGATTAGGGAAAAAAAATAAAACATCAGAAATGGTTTCAGTAAAACCATTTAAAGACTTGATCTTGATGTCTTCTCTTCCTTTCACTTGTATAGAGGAGTTGTCCCCAAAGGCCACTCTGGACTTGTAGGTCTCATCTAGCTGAGAAAACACTTCCTTGCAACCACTCATGTGGTTACTGCATCTTGTATCCAAGAACCAAACATCTGTTGATGTGGTCTTTTCCTTTGCCATCAACTCTGTTGTCATGAGGAGCACCTCCTTTTCTTCATTCTCCACTTCTGCAAAATTCATGTGCTCCTCCCTTCGTGTAGGATACTTTACAGTACACTCAAATTGATAGTGCCCATACTTCTGACATCTATAGCACTGAATGTTTTCCTTCGAGTTATAATTGCTATTATAACCTCGACCACTTCTGCCTTGACTAGAATCTCTTTGATCCCTTCTTTTGCTCTGTGAGACTAAGTTGAGTTCTCCCTGAGGGACAATAGAATTTTGATAGCTATTTTCATTTCCATTTCCATGATTCCAATTCTTCTCTTTACCTTTGCTTTGATGTCCTCCCCTGCTCCTATAGCCACTGCCTTTTCCTTTTCCTTTGTATTGACTTCCTAAATGAGAGGAACCTGCTGCAACTACCTTCAACGCGTGATCTTCACTGGACGAGTTTCTATTCACCTTCAACTCATGAACAACCAGTGAACTTTGAAGTTCATCAAGAGTTAGTGCAGTGATATCATTTGATTCCTCAATAGAACATACAACAAAATCTTATTAGGGACTTAGAGTTTGAAGTATTTTCTCTACTACAGTGGTTTCAGACAATGTTTCCCCATATAATTTCATTTTGTTACTTACCTCAAGAGTTCTTGAAACGTAAGACATTGCCTTCTCCCCTTCTTTCATCTGTAACAATTTAAACTCTCTTTTAAGTGCCTGAAGATGTGCCCTCTTCATGCGATTTGAGCCAATCCCTTTTGCTTTCATGGAGTCCCAAATTTCTTTTGCAGTGTCTTTGCTCGTAATGCTTTCAAGAACAGACCAATCTAAAGCTTGAAACAACACATGGCCTTCATATCAACCAATTCTCTGGCCTTCAACTGCTCCTGTGTAATACCTTCAATCTCCACCCCTTCTTCAACTACGAACCAATACTCCTTGGCCCTTAGTAGATTTCTCATGATCAAACTCCACTGATCATAATTCCCTGTAAACCTGGGTATTGCCAATCTAATGAACACGTCATGATCTCCCATTCTGCAGAATGATCTGTGTTTGAGATTGCTTCCTTCACCGGAATTGCTCTAATACTAAATGTAAACAAATAATCTTGATTTGCTAATCAAGTGATCAATGTAATGAATTCACAAACAATAGATCGAAGAATAAAAAACAAGGAACCGTGGAATTTTGTGAAAGCAGCAGTATATTTGAAGAAAACCAGATTACATGAAAAAACTCACATAACTCTATATTTTACTTACACGGAAAGTAACTACCTAATAGCTAGACTTCAACGGTCACCAAACATGTTTAACCGCTCCTACAAACCAGGAATGACTTACACACTCAGTCTTATCTGAAAACACATACTTAAAACAGTATTACACACACGCCTAAATAGCATTACACATACATCACACAGATCCACTGTGTTTACATAGTGTTGCACTATGTTTACATCAAGCCTTAACTATGTTTGCATCAAGTCTTCCATGTTTGTATCTGCCTGCACTATGTTTACATCAAACTTCACTATGCTAACACCATGCTCTGACACTTGAACACCAAGTCAAAACATCAAACTCCAAACTTCAAGCTACTAATTCATACTTCAATCTTCTTCTACTTACACATATGGCAGCTAGCGATGTTCTAGATGATTTATCTCTGATCAACTATCGCTTCCTTTAGTTCAGATATGTTGCACCGAAGCTTAAACATCTCTGTCTAGCTTATAGGTTCATTAAAAGAAGGTTTTGGTTTTGACGATAGATTTAACTCTACCACTTTACTCTCCATCATTCCACATGGAGTACCCCGAGAGCAACATATGTCAGTCAAATGAACGTATAGGCTCTATTAACTTATTCAAGTTTTTTGCTGGTGATGTTCTAAAGGTACTGTGTTGTGGTATAGCAGCGTATTTTTATTGTTTCAATTTATAAAAATTGATTTCTTTGTAAGCGGAAGTCTACTAAATCGAGTGTAGACTCTGATATCATCATATTAGCAAGCAATAAAAATATGTATCTTTAATTAACTTTTATATAGGCTTAACTAAACATCTAGAACTTATGAGTGTGACTGAAAGTTTTTGAAAGGTTCTTATATATATATTTACACTTGTTCTTTAGTAGAAGAAGAAAAAAAGCTTATACTATGTATATATCTCATACATATTTCCAGATACACATCCATACATGATATGACATGACACGACACAATACCTCATCCTCTAGCAAGAGAGGAGGGACCAGATAACCACCTAGTTAACTAAATACAAGATTAGGGTTTTGTTTTCCCCTAGCTACATTTTTGGAAAATAAACTAAGATTCCAAAAGACACGACAGGTTAACTAACTACAAAGTTAGTTAATAATGTTTTTTAGTTACCCGACAACCGTGATATTGAGATATTTGCGTGCAAAATCAACAAGAGCCGACATCTCGGTCTCGTCGATGAAACCGTCGCCGTTGCGATCGACTTTCTTGAGGACACGGCGGCCCTTGATGCGGCAGAACCAACCGCCGTGGGCTCGCATGGCTTCGCAAATCTCCGCCTTGCTGAGCTTTCCGTCCCCGTTTTCGTCAAACTTTCTCAGCATCCACCGCTTGAACTCTTCCATCTTCATCTTCTCGACATTCCCGGCGTTTTTGAACGCCATAATCAGATAATTAATTCTCAACTTACACTCTAGCTAGCTACTCTATATCAAGTTTAGGTTACGTATATATTTCCTGGAAACTCCCATATTTATAGTCCTCCTTAGCTAAGTGGTGTATTATTATATTCATTTCTAAGGCCCCCACTCACACATAAAAAGAAATAATAGTTTATACTTCGATCGGTTATGGCGTGGCATCATCGTGCATTGTCCATCTGTATATTATATTCCATAATATAGAAATTCACATTTTAATTAGAATCATATGAGTCTATGATTAGTATTTATATGTTCTATAATCGGGTTTAAGAAAATAAAATAAATTTATATAAATCATAAAGTATTGAAGTCCCATTTTAGTCATATTGTTTGTCCATTTTAGCTCGTTAGAGTTTATCATGTCAAATTGTTCACTTATTCTGATAAAACTTTTTAGAAAGAAAAATTTAAAATTGTATAAACTTAAAAGTATTTAAACCCCAAACAAAAAATAAAAAATAAAATAATGTATGTGTCACTAATAACATTCCAAGTGGTGCCATTTTGGTATTTGAAATGAACAATTTGTAATTTTGTGCTTGTTGTTTAAATAGTATTACTTTGGTTAAAAAATTATTGAATTAGTGTATAAACATATGAAAACAATCATATTAATTCTTCACTGCATAGAGATTGGAATCAACAGTGACACGGACTGCGTTATCAAACAAACAAAGTCGTGAAAGAGTCTTGGTCTTCATATTCTTCAATTTTCTTTCTTCTTTTAGCGAATCTAGAGATTCTCCACTTCGGTGACAATTATATTCTCATAATAATAGGTAGTGATCGACAAAGTCACTGTTAAATTTCATCACACTTGTTACCCACGTAAAGGCTACTCATATAGTCTCTGATAGATAAACATACAGTTGTCCTTGATCAGCTAGCTAAACCCGAATATTCGGTGTGGGGCCCAAAGAGGCAAATCTGACCCTTGGGCCTTGCTAGCTAATTACCCTAACCCTAGGATTTTTTTTTTTTTTTTTTAATTTTTTGCAATCTAAACCCTAGGAGTTGGAATAAGAGAAAATGACCTTAATTAAGCTTATTATTATATAAAGGCCAAGTGAATAACACTGATGCATATATATATATATAAGTATAGCCAACAGTTAATTAAATACTTAATTAGAATAAGTACTTGTAGTCCTACGTGCATGCACGAATAAAAGAGAACTTAAATCGAGTTTACTTAATATATAATCTATTCACTAAACCTTCATTAACTATTATTTTGTTTGTATTGGGCGTGATTCTGCATAATGCAAACTTGTGTTGCATGCTTATCTAATTTATAATAATAATATTCTAATATGTCTCATTTTTACCGTTAAAGAAAGTTTTTCATGAAGATTATATATGATTCTCTTATATCTTAATTAATAATGAAAAAGAATTTCCTTTCAAATCTCTCGGGGCACATGAAAAGGAAACAGAATATGGTATACATAGCTAATTATATCCACTAATTAATTCAAATCATATACACCCTTTCGGAGATATCTACATCGATCTTTAAGAGATTTGGAGGTGAGAGGAAGAGGAAGGGTTCAGAAAGAAACCCTAGGAGAGAATTAGAAAAAGCACTCAAGGAATCATCAAGGCAGTTCCTTCATTCGGTGCCTCTCCTCCTTAAAGACAATCCCATATATACAAAATGTCAATACAACAAACAATCACAGACCAGGCCCAAAGTAACTGAGCCCAATATAATTAAAACAAGACCCAATCCAATATTACACAATACAAATCCAATCAATGTAAAACAATAGTCCAACCCAATTGAGCAGCCCAACTTGACAAACTTCAATACTCCCCCTCAAGTGAAAGCTGCTCAATTCTTCAATTCACTCCCCCTGTCTTCCAAAAATGTTCTTCATCCCCAATCTGGTCACTAAGTACTCATGCTGTCTTCTTGCTAAGGCTTTGGTGAAAATATCTGCTAACTGCTCACTGGATTTGATATACCTGAAATTGATAACACCACGTACAAACAAATCTCGCACAAAATGACAGTCAACCTCTATATGCTTAGTCCTCTCATGAAAGACTGGATTAGATGCAATTTGAATTGCAGAACTGTTATCACAATGTAACAGAACTGGATCCCTTTGCTCAAAACCCAACTCCATCATAAGATTTCTAAGCCAAATAATCTCACGAGCTACCTGTCCCATACTGCGATACTCGGCTTCTGCAGAGGATGTAGAAACAGTTTCCTGCTTCTTTACCCTCCAAGAAACCAAGGACTTTCCAATTTTTACACAATAACCTGTCACGGACTTTCTTGACATAGGACAACTAGCCCAATCACTATCAGCATAAGCAATCAGATCAGTCACAGAATCAGAAGCAAGTAAAATTCCTTTACCAGGCTCATTCTTAACAAACTTAACAACCCTTAAAGCAGCTTCAAAATGAGATCTCTTAGGATCTTTCATAAATTGACTCAGACACTGAACAGCAAAAGAGATATCAGGTCTCGTCATAGTCAAATAGAGAAGCTTACCAATTAATCTCCTGAATGAACCTGAATCAACAACAGAAGCATCATCCTTGTTAATACTCAGATGCTCATCAAAATCCTTATTAGTTAACCTTAATTCAACTTCCATAGGGGTTTTGGAAGGCCTGCAATCACTCAAACCAACCTCATCAATAAGCTCAAGAGCATATTTCCTTTGATTAAGGATAATACCCTTTTCAGAACGAATAACTTCAATACCAAGAAAATATTTCAAATCACCCAAATCCTTCATTTTAAAATTACTTTCCAAAACACCTTTCAGATCTGTAATCAAAGCTGAACTATTCCCAGTTATCACAAGATCATCAACATATACTAACAGAATTACAATCTCAGAACCTTTCCTTTTAGTAAAAAGGGAATAATCAAGTTTTGACTGAATAAAACCAGATCCTATTAATGTTTCAGAAAGTTTGACATTCCATTGTCTGGAAGCCTGTTTTAAACCATACAAGGATTTGCGTAATCGACACACTAAATCACCCCCTTGATTACCAAAACCTTGAGGAACATGCATAAAGACTTCCTCATTTAGATCCCCTTGTAAAAAAGCGTTGTAAACGTCCATCTGATATAAAGGCCAGCATTGGATAGCAGCAAGAGCTAAAACAGTACGAACAGTTGTCATTTTTGCCACTGGAGAAAAAGTTTCATGGTAATCAATACCATATTTCTGCCTATAACCCTTTGCTACCAACCTAGCTTTATAGCGTTCTAAAGAACCATCAGATTTCAATTTAACTTTGTAAACCCATTTGCAACCAATTGCTGACTTACCTGAGGGTAAAGGAACTAAATCCCAGGTTTTATTTGCTTCTAAGGCATCAATTTCTTCCTTCATAGCTACAATCCAACAGTTTTTCTTAATAGCCTCCTCATAAGAACTTGGTTCATCTAAGTCAGAAACAGAGGTTAGAAAACATTTGCAGCTATTAGAAATATGATTGTAAGAAATATGATTCTGTATAGGATACAAAGTTGTTGTCTGGCCCACAACATAATCATCGAAACGTGCTGGTGCTCTAACAGTTCTACCAGATCTGGTGCTAGTAGGTAAAACCTGCAAATTTTCTGCATTCTCAACAATGTCCAAAACATTAGTATCAGAGAGTCCATCAGAACCTTGATCAAGAATTTGATCAGAATCCAGAGGTTCATCATCTGGAATAGGATCATCGAAAGACTCAGAAGGAGTATGAGAATTGTCCTCATCATTGTCAGTGGTAATATTAGATGGTTGGTCAGAAATATGAATAGGAGTATCATCATACCCAACCATCCTGGGTGTGGTATCAGAAAAGATAGGTGGCTGATTAGTTTGTTGATTTTTAAAAGGGAATATATGCTCACGAAATATCACATCTCTGGAATAAAAGATTTTCTTGTCTTGCAAACTATAAAGCTTATATCCCTTTTTAGTTTCAGAATACCCCAAAAAAACAGATGGGATAGCTCTCGAAACAAACTTATCTACCACAGCTAAATCTTTTGCATATGCCAGACACCCAAAAATCCTGAGATGACTGACATCAACAGGGTTTCCTTTTAAAATTTCAAAAGGACATCTTCCATCTAGTAGTTCAGAAGGCATCAAATTAATGAGATAGCAAGCAGTTAATATGCAATCCCCCCAAAAAGAATTGGGAAGGAATGATTGTAATTTTAAGGCTCTTGCAACCTCAAGTAGATGTCTATGTTTCCTTTCCACCCTTCCATTTTGTTGAGGTGTGTATGAGCAAGAACTCTGATGTATGATGCCATGTAATTTAAAAAAGGAAGTAAGTTGCTCATTAAAAAATTCACCCCCATTATCTGTTCTAAAAATTTTAATGCATTTTCCATATTGGGTTTGAATCATTGCAACAAACTCTTTTAAAATGACACAT
This sequence comes from Clarkia xantiana subsp. parviflora, assembly GCA_036873135.1. NCBI lineage: Eukaryota > Viridiplantae > Streptophyta > Magnoliopsida > Myrtales > Onagraceae > Clarkia > Clarkia xantiana. Next base: position 6,975,134 of record JAPTYO010000010.1, on the reverse strand, counting down.
ACATCAGATTTAAATTGCATCAAAAACACCCATGTAATACGAGAATGATCATCCAACAGAGTTAAAAAGAATCTTTTATTGTTATAAGTGGATTGGTGGTAAGGACCCCAGACATCTGCATGAATAAGATCAAATAAGGAGTTTGCCTTTGAATTGGAGATGGGAAAGGGAGGTCTAGTAATCTTGGCTTTGGGGCAAATATCACAGTTATGAAAATTCATTTCTTTATTTCCAATAGAGTCCAGAGAAGAAATATGTTGCAAACATTTTGAAGATGCATGGCCTAGTCTACGGTGCCACAACATCTCTTTATTGCTAATAGAAACAAAAGAAGCATGATTAACTGAATGAAAGGTTTTAAGGAAATAAAGGCCTGAATCTTCAAAACCACTCCCCAAGACCATCCCACTTGAGAGGTCCTGCAGGATAACAAATTTGGGATAGAATAATGCAGAACAGTTTAAATCAGTGGTCAACTTGGAGACTGACAATAGATTGTATTTAAAATCTGGTAAAAATAGAACGTTCTGCAATCTCCTATGTTTATCAATATGGTAATCCCCAATGCCAATAACTCTAGAATAGTTTCCATTGGGTAATTGAACTCTAGAGCCAAAATCAGTTTTAATATTTGAAATCCAATCTGACCTGTTGGTCATATGATTCGTGGCTCCAGTATCAATTATCCAATTGTTTGAGAAATCAGTAAAAGAGTTGGTTCGAGATATACCAGCAGCTGTTTTGGCTTGTAAGCTTGTATCAGTGGAAGCAACAGAAGCAATGCTGCTTCCTGTTTTGGAGATGTTCTGAACAAGCCTATCAAATTGCTCCTGTGTGAATGTAATAAGACCATCTTGATTGCCTCCAGCTCGTGAACCAGCATTTCCCTCAGAATGGCAGCCATCCATGCTTCCAGTCATTGCAGAGGTAGCACTGGATTTCCCACCATTAGTCTTTGCTTTCAGGTCCCTAAGCTTAAAACAGTTTTCCTTGCAATGACCTTTCTTTTTACAGAATTCACAGCCTTTTGCATAGCATCTTTCAGTAGGATGTCCCCTTTTGTGGCAATAGTCACATTCAACATTAGCTACTGAAGTGGTGTTCTTCTTGAACTTCTCTGGATTGACAGTGATATTGGCCAAGACAGAACCTCCACCAACAGACATATCAGAGGTAACCACCCTATGATTTTCTTCTTGAATAAGCATGCTATAGGCCTGAGTCACTGAAGGTAAGGGGTTCCACAACAGCAATTGACTTCTTACAGCAGAGTAGGTATCATTCAATCCCATAAGAAATTGGAAAAGGCGCTGGTTATCTTTATGCTCAAGGTGTCTCTTGAACTCATCTCCTTTAATAAATGGCAGATTACAAGAAGCATCATACTCTGCCCAGAGGTGTTTCAGTTTGGTGTAGAAGCTAGTCAGATCATCTAGTCCCTGTCTGGTCAGAACAATCTCACGATGGAGCTGATAGGTTTTTGAACCATTCTTCTTATCGAAGCTTTCTTTTAAATCATTCCAGGCAAGGCTAGCGTTCTCACAGTACATAATGCTATCACCAAGATCTCTAGAAACAGAATTCAATATCCATCCAAACACCACAGAGTTGCATCTATCCCACAGATCATGTAAAGATGAATCAAAATTGTCGCGAGCACAGTTTCCAGTTACAAACCCTAGTTTATTCTTCCCATGTAATGATATGAACATAGCACGGCTCCATCTAGGGTAGTCATCAATACTAGATAGAGTGACAGAAACCAAGTGCATACCAGGATGATCCGTAGGGTGAAGATAAAGAGGATGATGCGGATGAATGTCAGGGTAATCATCACCTCCGATCATCTTCTTCTTGCCAGTCGTGGTATTCTCTAATTCATCAACAGTCGTCAAGGGAGGAGGTAGATCGTCGCGAAGCTCATCATCAGATTTGGTCTCCATCGAGAAAGAAAATCAACCGTCACAAAGATCGCAGGTGACGAATCGTTGCAACAGAACGATGAATCAGTGAAATATGCAAGATCGAACGGAGCATATGCGGAAGCAAGGATCTCAACAAGAATACATGAAACGAGAATCCGTTTCTCGCTCTGATACCATTAAGAGATTTGGAGGTGAGAGGAAGAGGAAGGGTTCAGAAAGAAACCCTAGGAGAGAATTAGAAAAAGCACTCAAGGAATCATCAAGGCAGTTCCTTCATTCGGTGCCTCTCCTCCTTAAAGACAATCCCATATATACAAAATGTCAATACAACAAACAATCACAGACCAAGCCCAAAGTAACTGAGCCCAATATAATTAAAACAAGACCCAATCCAATATTACACAATACAAATCCAATCAATGTAAAACAATAGTCCAACCCAATTGAGCAGCCCAACTTGACAAACTTCAATAGATCTTCAAAGATATATTATTCTATTCCCATGTGTCTGGGATTCACTAGTCACTTGAGAAAGGGATCATTTGCTGAAGGAATAATTAAAGTAAAATATCATCTTAAACCGTAAAGAATACATTAATTCCCTAATAAACTTAATATTTTATGATCAGCATTATTTTCAGTCTGATTAGTGTAAGTGAAAATTATTCTAAACGTGGATCAAATAATATATTACGGGTGTTGTCTTTCTGAAACAGGTTGAGTTGTTTAGTTGCGTGACGGACAAGGAAACAAAGATGGTCCATGCGAATTATATTGATAGGGTTGGTCTAGAAAAATGGAGAACTTTATAGAAGGCCCGCTCGAGTCTCACGACTTGTCCACTTTCGACACAAATGCTCATGGTATATAACTAAAGTGCGGTATCTTAGTGGTTGTGTGGCCACCAAAAATAAAATAAGTTTTTAACTAATTAGGGAATCTAGTAAATGGAGATGATTATTCCCTAAGAACAAAGAAAGGTGATATTCTGTTAGGCATTAATTAGGCGATGCTGCTTTAAATAATGCTGAATAATTGGTGCATATCTAGTTTGAGTAAACTCGCGGGCAACGTGGCAACCTAAATATGGCATGGGAACTCCTAAATGTAATAATAATTAGCTGCTGAACCCGCGCAGCAGATGAACTTATTGTACAATTTAGTTTTAAAATAATTTTATTAAACAAATAAAAAAACTTATATAGTGACTCTTATATGCAAAGTAAAGAATATATACCTTATCAGTATATATACTTGTTTAGAAAATATCAAAAATGTTATCGTTCAAATTTATATGCATATGCATTTTTATAAGATTTGCAATTTTCTATTCAAATTTTTGCATCACGTTTCTATTTTGTGGTCAAGTAAATGGCCTTTCAAACAGCTGCTTTATAATGTATCACTCTAACGTCGGGCGGTGAATGATTCTAGTTTTTCACTTTATATATATTATCATATATAGAAACCACTTTTTAATTTATGGTATGATTCACTGTGGTAATTAATCTTAATTCTTACACTAATGCCCTAAATTGTAAAAAAAAAAAAACAGCTGTGCAGATTATTCCTTTATTGCTGAAAGTGAACATTCTATAGGCCCAATTAAGAACGGCCCATCACTTTTAAAGACTTAGTCATTCTCTAGGCCCAATTAAGAACGACCCATCACTTTTAAAGACATAGTCATCTGCGGATATAGTATTATCGGTCTAATAAACTGCTGAGCCCAAGCCCAACTTTTATAATCCTAACCCTATTTGGTGTCTACACTTCTATAGTAGTTTTTGTAAATAAAGTTCTTTAAGAGAGTAGTAGTTAGAAGACATGACGTTATGGATGTGGATCTCTCTCACTCATACCTGGAGTGAAACTTGATAGTCATTGACTGGTTCTCATTGTCCTGGTTGTTATCGGTAAGGCGAGACACATCCTGTATCTTGCTGGTTCGGGAGCTAATGCCGCTCTCCTGATGATGGCTAGGGCAGGCCGAGAACCAGTTAAGCTGCTCTCCGGAGCAAAGACCCCTAACCACGACCTGTTCCGTCTATATGCCCAGTGCAAGTTGGGCTTCGAGAACTGATCTTGGGAGAGAAGAGGGCTGATCCGGACGTGGGAGTGCCGGATGCCCCGCGGGCGTATTCCGATGGGAGCGTAAAAAGCTCCAAGCCCGTGACACGTTGCTCATGTATTTGTCAGGATGGTAATAAAAGAGTGCCGAAGGAATTGTCTATCTTGTTTGCGGAAGAGTTCTCGGATAACTGCTAGGTTCTGCACATTTATAGTTGTATTGCATGGACGATAGTTTTCTAGTGTTGCTCTGTTTCAATTGCAATTTATTTGCTTCGTTTCAACGGCAAATTAATTAATTCGATTCAACTTTTGTTTATTTACTGCAATTTAGTTGTTTGTTTTGCTGACATTTATATCTCTTTTGTCTCTTTCTTTAATAACTATGAAATTTTTTAAAGACTAAATTCTGAAACGGAAAGAGAATAAGCGGTAGCGTAAAATCAGAAATGGCACGTGCATGTCAAGCACGAGTTAGGCTTAATGCTGACGTGGCAGCACGATATTGACCCTTTAAAGCTGACGTGGCAGCACCAGAATAGTCCAGTTAATCTCACTCACCCAACTTTATTAATACTAGGTGCATATCCCGCGCGAGACTTCAAATATGTATTAACAAACTAATATTCAATAAAATTTATATTGATTATTTGTAATATGCAACAATATTTGTAAATAAAATATCATTCTAAAATTTGAAAAAGTAAACGAAATGCTGGAAATTTCGAACCATAAAATACAATTGCGCAAATTCACAAATAATTTTTAGATGCCCGTTCCGCATGCTAACTTTGGTCGTCGGATCTGTGTCAAGCGTCTGTTCTTCAACAAATGTGGCTTCAATGACCACCGACGGTATTTCGCCGGAGATAGAGATGGCTCTACCACTGAGACTGTCAACCGCTCGTATCGCCTGGTATCTTCGTTCGCCGTCTCCGCATCAAGCGTCTGTTAAAAATCAACGAAATTTTAATTTCGATTAATTACATACATTGATTCTTGAACGGTTCGAAATTTAATTGTGATTAATTGCATACATTGAATCTTGAACGGTTCGAAATCAGGAAAATTTTAATTGTGATTAATTGCATACATTGAATCTTGAACAGTCCGAAATTTTAATTGCGATTAATTGTATACATTGAATCTTGAACGGTTCAAAATCAGCGAAAATTTAATTGCGATTAATTGCAACTTAAAAACCATCAGCTCCTATGGTAATCAATGCTATGGAGTTAATGACTACAAAACAGCTTAATTATCTAAATGTATCGATTAATGTAAAAAAAATAAAATCATCAGCTCCATATTCACAATGTTAATATCTTTCTTTCAAAATTTATAATATATATAGATAATAAAAAATTATAAAGTAAAGTTAACTACTATATATATATATATATTGTAATTAACGAATGAATAAAAAAGTAAATTTCTGCCAATTCTATTATATAAACGTGTTTCTTCCAATTTCTTCCTTACTGTAAATTATATTTTTAGTCTTCCTAAATGTGGCGTAAGATAGAGGCAAAGAACACAACAATATCACAGCTTGATCCTCATCATTTTACTATGGCATGTCCATATTTTTTTAATCTTTAACAAGAGTTATAATTCTACATTGTGTTATATATTGTCTATACATACCTAGCTACAATGAAAATAAAATCATTTATTCAATGCAATCCAAGTCCAACTTAACGATTTACTTACAGTTCATTATATAAGCAATTGTATTTTTTGAAGCAATTTTATGATGATGAAATATAATTAATATGCGGAGGCGACGTCATTCGATGACATAATCAATCAACACACACTTTGTTCCAACAATCAAAAGAAAAAAAAATGGCATCCTAGCTAGCTATATATTCGGGGTACCATATCTCTTCTTTTGTAGAAGATTGTGTAGAGAGCTAAAAGCTACAGGCACTGGTGATGGATTTTACAGTGTTCTTGTTTTTCTTTAGAGTTTGCTTATAATTAGATGCGACTTACCTCTTAATGTCTTCATTACTCAACTTGTGATATACACTCCCATTTTTGTATATGATGATGATCACACATAGGGATTCAATGGATCGGAGTGGGTATAGCCAGCTCCGGTCTAGCCTCGCGGGTCAGACATAGTCAAATCAGTACCCATTTTATATATCTCGTTGAGTAGGGCGGGTCGCCCCGCGAGTTGTCCTTTAAATAACATAATCTATTAGTACCAATCCAAAAATATAAACTCTATATTCACTATATCTAAATTTAACTTCACATTTGAATTACAAATTTAACTTCAAATTCAAATCACCAAACTCATTAGAACCCTTATTCTTTTGAATATGTGTTATATATATATATATGTGTGTGTGTGTGTGTGTGTGATACACTTACGAGGCAGGGCCAGTTCGCGAGGCCCCCCGACCTCAAATTCTGACCCATTCCATATCACACGGAACGCGGGTCGGCATGCGAAATTGCGGCGGGTATCCATGATCCGTTGACACTCTAATCACACATATACAGGTGGGCGCGGGCGGGTTCGGCCAGGAATTTTTAAGAATAAATCCCGCCCCGCGAGTTGTCCTTTAAATAACATAATCTATTAGTACCAATCCAAAAATATAAACTCTATATTCACTATATCTAAATTTAACTTCACATTTGAATTACAAATTTAACTTCAAATTCAAATCACCAAACTCATTAGAACCCTTATTCTTTTGAATATGTGTTATATATATATATATGTGTGTGTGTGTGTGTGTGTGATACACTTACGAGGCAGGGCCAGTTCGCGAGGCCCCCCGACCTCAAATTCTGACCCATTCCATATCACACGGAACGCGGGTCGGCATGCGAAATTGCGGCGGGTATCCGTGATCCGTTGACACTCTAATCACACATATACAGGTGGGCGCGGGCGGGTTCGGCCAGGAATTTTTAAGAATAAATCCCGCCCACCAAAGTTTATGAATTCCTTTGAAGAGGGCATGGTCGATAAGATCTATTCTATCGGTCCTGGTTTTCCAATCCATCAGCTTGGGGAGTATGCCTTGTTTGCTTCTGGGAAGGTTAGGCATCTTGATAAACGGGCGGGCAGGTCGAAGGTCACTGCTGGGCGGGTGTCTTATGACAAGGCTCTGAAGGCTAATGTGGTAACCTCTGTTGGTCGTATCAAGTCGTCCACCTCTTCACAAGGTCTTGGCAAAGAGGATGATCCCCCCCCCCCCCTCCCTTGTGAAGGGTGGTTAAGACGATGTTACTTCTTGATGCTTGTTATTTACCTCCGTTGTTGTTTACTTTGTGTCTTGCTCCCACCTGTTTCGGAGAGATTCTTGTTTGTGGTTGAACTTTGTCTTTACGTTTAGATACTCAGATATCGTTTACCTTTGCCGTATGCTCTTTCTTTTGGGATTTTTGTTTATGTGGACAACCTGGTTTGTGTTTAGTACACATTTTGTTATTAATATGATGCTTTGCTAGGATGGCCTATCTGTTTTAGGGCTTATATTCCTTTTTGCTTTATCCTGTGAAGTGATCCTGTGGGTATTATATCTTCTTTGTTGGAGGTTGGGTTGCTTATACTTTTAAGGCTTACAGTCCTTCCCTTTAAATTGTTGGGGTGGCCCTATGAGTCTTATGTCCCCTTTTCATTTGGAAGGATTGTCCTTATGGATCTTCCCCTTTTTCTTTTGGAAGTGTTATTCTTATGGATCTTCCCATTTTCATTCAGAAGGGTTGTTCTTTTGGATCTTCCAATTTCCTTTCGGAAGGGTTGTCCTTATGGATCTTCCCATTTTCATTCGGAAGGGTTGTTCTTTTGGATCTTTCATTTTCCTTTCGGAAGGGTTGTCCTTATGAATCTTCCCATTTTCATTCGGAAGGGTTGTCCTTTTGGATCTTCCCATTTCCTTTCGGAAGGGTTGTCCTTATGGATCTTCCCATTTTCACACCATTGTTCCACGTTGTTTCCCATTCTTCCATTCCTTTGTTCTACTGGAGGAGTCCACAAGTTTAGCCTCTTAATTTCTTGTAGTATTACTGAAGCCTCCCTTGTGAGGGGGTGAAGACAATGTTGTGGATGCCTAGGGGTAGGCTTGGGCATAAAAACCGGTCCGGCCGGACTGGTTCGGAACTGGTCTGGAACCTGACCGTTTGGAACCGGTCCAGAGTGGACCGGTCCAAATTGGACTGGTTTGTAACCCCTAAATTGGAACCAGTCCAAGGTGTATACCAAACCAGTCCAATAAACCAGTCCGGACCGGACCGGTTTTGAACCGCTTTTTAGTAATAAGAAAAACGTTTTGACCGAGACTATTTTTTTTACAAAAAAAAAAAAAAAAACGGTTTTTGACCGGTTTCTGACTGGTTTTGACTAGTTTTGGACCGATTTTTATTGATAAAACCGGTCCGACATATAAAATCGGTCCAGGACTTGTTTTTTTAAAAAACAGTCCAAAACCGGTTCTGGACCGGTTCAAACCAGTCCAGTTTTTTTTAGACCAACCTAAGCCAAAAAAAACCCTAGTTATTACTGGACCGGACCGTTTAAAACAGTTCCGGTCCGGTCCGGAACCGGTTCGGCCTGAACCGGTTCAGTGCCCACCCCTACCTAGGGGTCTTATTTGTTCACTGGTCATTGGCCTTACTTGTGGCGTCCATCCCTGCCTTCTAGGTGGCTGTTGTGCTTGTTGTGGCTTACCTTTTACTGGCTTGTTGTTGTCTGGTGTAGGGGCTTCATTTCCCTTTTTTTTTTTTGATCGTGCATGTTCCAAATCGATATACGCCTCCACCATTTCAGCTAGCTCCTCCAATAAGTTGATTGGTAGGACTTCCACATTGTCAGCCACAGTGGCGCCCCTCGGCGCCCCAAGTTCCTTACGAAGGCACGCACGATCTCCCCCTCCGAGAGCTCTGTTGCTATTTCTGAGATATTCTGATTAAATATTGTATAGTAATTTGTCAGAGATTCATCAAATCTTTGTCTCACATCATCTAGGTCTGAATCACCCTTCAAGAGTTGTCTTTCCCCTAGGTATTGCTGGATAAACTTGTCTTTTGAGTCTACCCAAGAAGCAATTAATGCCTTAGGTAGACTGAAAAACCAATATGAAATATTTCCTGTGAGAGTTTAGGGGAATAGAATTGCATAGTGTTCCTCATTCGACGTTCTTCCCAGAAGCGAAGATTCATGCTTTTGAATGTGCTTTATTGGATCTCATTTCCCAACGTAGTCAGGAATTGGACGGGGTACCACGTTCGGTGGGATCATGACGTGGATAAGCTCTTGAGTTAAAGGGTGTGAAGCCTTATCCCTTAACTTGTGCATTGTTTTTCCCTTTGAGTCATTATCTTCTTATCTATCAGATCTTCTATCTCTTCCTTCGTGAGGGCCATTGTGGCCATGTTCTATTGTCTTTCATTATGGGGTCCAGCATACCCTTGGGCATTGTTCGCCTGGTAATTAGCATTCATCTGCTGAGGGTACCCCCTTCCTTGGTATTGCTCATTGTAGGAATGGGTGTATGCCTGTTGATGTCCCCCATTGATCTTGGAGGTGATACCTGGTACATTGGTTGCTCCTGCCTTATAGGTTTGCCCTCATACGCTCCATCTTGTTTAGCATGTCCTCCAAGGCTACCATTAGTTCAGGGGTGATATTGTATGTTTGAGGAATTGTTCTTGCTTGCCCATAGTTAGCTTGCTGGGGTGGTTGGGGTTGTGGCTGGTTTACCGTTGGCTGTGGATGGGCGTTTGTTGAGGAATGTTGTTCCTCGTGGAGTGAATGTTCTTCATTTCTCACTTCTTCATGCCCCATTTCAGTGGTTGCCTGGTGGCTTACCACTGGAGCCTGCCTGCTACCCCCTGCAGGTACTTGCTTGTTTCCTCTGCCGGCACCTGCTTGCTTGTCCCCCCCTGATTGCTTCTTGTTTGCTGCCATCGAGCGCAGGTAACATGCTACTTGCTTTTCGTTCGAATCCAGCGGACGATGCCAAATATTTGCACACGCGTCTCTTCGTGGGCTTCTCCTTCGTATCTCCGTTCTCCGTGGGCTTCTTCTTCCCGAACTCTCGCTCCTTCTCCATGAATACCTGCAACTGGGCACCGGGGGTTCCCGGTAAGCCCACTATGATGCTTAAATGAGTATAAACTTTAGAGAGATAAAATGAGCTTAGAGAGAGATGGATTACCTTCAAATTATGAGAGGAGGCCTATATTTATAGAGTTTCTATTGAACTGCCCAGGTTCCAGTGCTCTTCTGGTCCGGTTGTGGCAGTTTCATAATATAGGTTGGCATTGACCGTAAATATAGTGCATTTGACCTCGGTTCGACCGTAGGTGTGCTTAATATGGTTAAGTATCCGAGAATGGCCTCCAAGGGCGAGCCTCGGGCGAAATATCGTCTGGGGATAGGGGTCCGGAGGAGTGGAACTCGTCCGGACAAGGGAGGATACCCGGGTGGGTATCCCTAGGGCCTTGCTCGGGCTACCCGAGCGAGGTGACCTTGCTCGGGTTACCTCCGAGGGGCTCTTTCACTCGGGGTTTCCCGAGTGGGTTTCGCCACTCGGGGTGTTTTTTGGCCTAAGTGTTATGACTCAGTTGTCCGTTTTTCCAAGTTTCGAATTGTAATGGAATGTGGCCTAATTATAGGGCTCAATTTACTATTGCTTGGGCGTATATATATCCAACACCACTCTTCATGCCCCAGGTGGTATCTCGTCGTTGTGATGTTGATACATAGTTAGTATAGTTAATATTGTGGTTGAGATTGGTGAAGTCTAAAAAGAAAATATTAAATTTAAGAAAACGTGTCAATATCTTAACTATAAAGCACGATTTGAAATTGAAATAGTGGAGTAGGTGATGTGAATCCATACCAAATTCATGTTATTTGATCATTTAATATTTATTTAATTAGTATTATTAAGTAGTTTTATTTCTCCATATAAATAATATGGGCTGGATTTGGCATATAAAAAAGTGGGCCCATTTCTCGGATTGCCCCAACGGCTATATGACAATTCCACAACCCGGTCCGTGTTTAGGTAACCGTAAAGTAAACGGGTCGGTGAAATGGAAATGGACGCTGGGCCCCGCACTCCTACGTTTGCCGCTTCATTGTTACTCTCACTCACGGCAAACGCGTGCGGAGCCCGCGCTCACCTTCCATGTTTTTGACTTTTGATGATGCAGTACATACTAGTAACACCGTTGTTTAATAATTTGATAGTTAGTTAATGTTAATTAATTTCCCAATCCATCGGTAAACATTTACGTCCCCATTCAATTACTGTCGATTCTATATAATGAAGGGTGTGGTACGCTCTACGTGGAGCGTTTAGGAGCTTTAATGATGGGTGATGTGGGCGGCTGACTTTTTACACGCAGAAAGCTTATTTTTAATATATTATTATTATTTCTTGGCCAAAAAAAAAAAAAATATATTATTATTATTTGAAAATTGATTGAATTTGTACTGTATCCGTATGAACAAAAAGTTATCCACAATGGGGTTTGTTCTGGTCATGAGACAGCGCGGCCGTGTTCTATTCTATGTTGTCTGTCAGACACACAATTAATATTAGTTAATAATATAGAAGAAGGGCATGATTCCACGAGACCCACACCTCCTACAATACTACTCCTTTCAATTCCAGTACTATTGTTATTTTTCCGACATTCCAAAATTTCATTTTTTTTTTCACCCCAACAATAAAACCACAGTAAAGATAGATGATGATGATGGATCGAGACTAGTCTGCAAGGAAGAATGAGGTGGCAGCCATCCACGAAACCCCGACTTTTTCTCCGCTTCTAATTTTAGCACTCCTTCTTCTTCCACCACTATATTTGCTTAATTTCCGTGAATTCATCGAGTTTATTGAAAAATTCTCCTCCGATTGACGTTGACTCTCATCTGCCTTATTAGCTCAATTTTCCTGGGTTCTTTCGTCAGGTAATGATTCCATTTCTGCTCATTGATTTCTTTGAAGGGAGCTCTCTAATCTCGATTTTGGTTTTCTTTGAGAGTTGAAGCTGATGAAATTCTGTTTTTCCTCAATTTTGTCCGATAATTGAATCCGAACAACCTTAATACCTGTCGGAAGCTCGAACCGTTCCCTTGTTGTTGATTGATTGCTTGATTATCGAGTTTCGAATATGTCGGGACAAGGATTGGTGATAGTTGTCTGCTTTGTGGTTGATTAGGGGAAAAGACCTCTCTACTGAAATAGCTTTGACCTTGAAATTGAGTTTCATTTTTCAATAGTAAGTGAATCAGCCATTTTGAAATCTGTTGGATTAAAAATTTCAAAATTATTGAATTGTCAATCCATTCGGTTTTTAGATGTGGAGTCTATTCAATTATTAGATGAATTCGGTTATGCCTGATGGAGACAAATATGTTCATATCTGCAAAATTTGCAGCTCCTAATTGTGCTTATTAGCCGTTTCGATCTTACAGATGGAGGAAGATGCGAAAACTGCTAAAGAAATGTCATCTTCTCCAGAAGCATCGTCTTCGATCATTGAAGGTCTTAAGCAAAGTGAAAATGGAGAATTGCAGGTCTCTGGTGAAAACGATGGTTCTAAGAAAACTCTACCATTGCCCAGTTCGAACATCACTAGAGACGATCAATCCAATGATGAACAACAAGAACCAATAGATTCTAATGTTTCTGCAACCGAAGTTCTGGCAGCTGCAAAGGAAGTTGTACCAATTGTAGCAGAAGAAAGTCAATTTCTTGCCCCCCAAGAAACAGCCTCGGAAGCTGTCGTTTCTAGTGGAGAACAAGAACAACCTCAGTCGAACAAGCCTACTGAGACTCTTTCTCGAATATCAATAGCTCGTAAAAAGCTATCGTCTTCTTCAGTTGATTTCGACTCGCCTCAAAGGAATGGTGGCTTCATATCTTCGAGAGTTAGTTCCCCTTCAAGAATTGCAGCTCGAGGTGTCCAAAGCCGAGGCCTTATCGATACAGCTGCTCCGTTCGAATCTGTCAAAGAGGCTGTCTCCAAATTCGGAGGAATCGTCGATTGGAAAGCTCATAAGGTCAAGACTGTTGAGGTATAAAAAGAAACATATTTCGTTTTGATGATGTTCTTATATCGTCTCGTTTAGGGTTTATCAGGTTCTTCGCTATGATACATTTTGTGGTGCAGAGGAAAAAACACGTAGAAGAAGAACTCGAGAAGGCACAACGAGAGATTCCGGAGTACAAGAAACAATCGGAAGAAGCTGAGCAGGAGAAGACTCGAGTCCTGAAGGAGCTCGACACCACCAAGCGGCTCATCGAGGATCTAAAGCTCAACCTCGAGCGAGCCCAGACTCAGGAGAGCCAAGCTAAGCAAGACTCGGAGCTTGCGAAGCTTCGAGTCGAAGAAATGGAGCAAGGTATCGGGGATGATGCCAGTGTGGCGGCAAAGACCCAGCTTGAGGTGGCCAAGTCGAGGCACGAGGCGGCAGTGAAGGAGCTAAAATCGGTGAAGGAAGAGTTGGAGAAATTGAATAAACAGTTTGCCGATTTGACGGAGGAGAAATCGGTGGCCATGAAACGAGCAGAGAAAGCGGTGGTGGCGTCTAAGGAGGCGGAGAAGATGGTGGAGGAGCTGACGATCGAGTTGATTGCCACGAAGGAGTCGTTAGAATCGGCTCAAGCAGTCCACCTCGAGGCGGAGGAGCACCGGATCGGAGCCGCCATGGCTCGGGAGCAAGACTGTTTGAATTGGGAGAAGGAGCTGAAGCAGGCTGAGGAAGAGCTCCATAAACTGAACCAACAAGTCCAGCTAGCTAAGGACTTGAGGTCGAAGCTCGATAGTGCCTCGGCCCTGCTGACCGATTTAAAAGCCGAGCTTTCCGCGTACATGGAGTCTAACATGTGGACCAAGGCCGATGATGAGACCGGAAATCGCAGCGATCTGCAGGTATGGGTGTCAATTTGTGTCTGATCATGTCAAAATATGATCAACTATTGTGTCGAGACGAATTGCGAACCTAAATATGACCCGGGTAGGGGTGTAATCGAGTCGAGTATCTGGTAATCTCGACTCGATTCGACTCATTTTACTCGGAACTTGACCGTGCTTAAAATTTTCAAGTCGAGCTCCACTCGATGCAATACTCGACGAGTTCGAGCTCGTTCGAATCGGGTTGCCAAGTTCAAATTGTTCAATTATCATAAATGGTGCACCTTCGAACTCGACTCGATTAGGCTCGAACTCGACTTGAATATATATACAATATTATTTGAAGCTTGAATAAACTCGAGATCGAACTCGACTTAAATAAGTAAAACAAAAAAGCTCGAACAGGCTCGCGAGCCTCTCGAGTCGAGCACCAGTTAACTCGTACTCGACTCGGCTTCAGAAATAGCTCGACTCAAGCTCTACTCGGAATTTAGCGAGTCGTATTCGAATATCGACCGAGTCGATCTCGAGTAGCTCACGAGTCAACTCGTTTACGCCCGTAGTTATGGGTTGCGTCTAAATTTAACATGTATATTTGCAGGAAGCAGTGGCGTCAGCAAAGAAGGAGCTCGAGGGGGTGGAGTTGAACATCGAGAAGGCTACCAAGGAAGTGAACTGCTTGAAGGTGGCTGCTGAATCGCTGAAGTCGGAGCTCGAGAAGGAGAAATCCACTCTCGAAACCGTAAAGCAAATGGAAGGGATTGGTTCGGTGGCCGTTGCCTCCCTTGAGGCCGATCTCGAACGCATGAAGGTGGAAATTAATCGTGTTCAGGTAATTACGGTCCCATTCAGGCTGAGTGGCCAAAGTAAAATAAACAAAGTATTAGCTAAGTCATGTATTAGTATATCCTAATAGATGCAATCAAACAAGCCCTAAGTGACTCGGGGTCCTGGATCTGTAACTGCAGGAAAAGGAGAGGGAGGTTCAGGAGAGCATGGTGGAGATCCCAAAACAACTGCAGCAGGCGGCCGTGGCAGCCGATGAGGCCAAATCGGAGAAGAATGCAGCCAGTGAAGAGCTTCGCAAGGCCAAGGAGGAGGCCGAGCAGGTGAAGGCTGTGGCAAACACCGTAAATAGCAGACTCCTGGCGGCTCAGAAGGAAATCGATGCCGCCAGGGCCTCGGAGAAGCTCGCTCTTGCCGCCATCAAAGCTTTGCAAGAGAGCGAATCTGCACAGAACACAACACTGAGTGATAATAACACCGATGATGAGTCGGCATTTACGACACTTTCGTTGGAGGAGTATTACGAGCTCAGCAAGCGGGCCCACGAGGCGGAGGAAGAAGCTAGTACAAAAGTGGCGACAGCTGTGTCGAAAATCGAGACGGCCAAGGAGGCGGAGCTAAAGAGCGTTAAGAAGCTCGAAGAGGCCAATTCGGAGATGGAGAAGCAGAAGAAGGCTCTGAGAGAGGCTCTGGACAAGGCCGAGAGGGCCAATGAAGCGAAGTTGGGGGTCGAGCAAGACTTGCGGAAATGGCGGGCCGAGCATGAACAAAGAAGAAAGAGCGGCGAATCTCCAGTCGCACAAGAAGCAAGACCAAGCTCGGTCGGGAAAACCGAACATAGTAACCTCGTCAGTGTTACTGTGTCTGCTCCAGACCATTCTCATGCTCATACCGCGTCTATGGATCTACATGAAAGTAATACTAATACTGCTACAAATACGGAGACCGAATCTTCTCCTGATTTAACAGTTACGACGGTAAAGAAGAAGAAAAAGAAATCGTTTTTCCCGAGAATACTGTTACTTTTCGGAAGGAAAAAGTTCAGGGCGACGTAGTTCTTCTTTTGGTTGGGGTATGTATGTATTCTCTCTTTACCTTCATCAGACTTTACTTGTTCTCCATCTTATCTTCTTCCTATTTCGGTAAATGTCAATGTCGATAGTTGTTTATTTGTTGTGTATCATAGGTTTTTAGTTTTCTTCACTTCAAATGGTTCATTTTATGCGGGTGCTCTTCATTTGTACGAGGTAGGTAGTCTTTGTGTATGTATGTTTGAATACGGAAGCTGTATGTTGTGAGTTTGGTGTTTATATAACGGTATCGCTTGATGTGCAAGTTAAGATTCGAAAATATTTGCACTTTCTTCCCTGGAGTTTGGACTTTCAAGTCCTAATCTTAATGTTTCTTCCAATTTTATGGAACACATAATTTTCTAACGTGCTTGTGCTATTTTTACTAGCAGGAATGACTTAATTTTAACTTAAATAAAACTTTAACAGTAGAATTTTTTTTAGCTATACTTAAAATTTTCATCACACCATTATTAATGTCAATTTTCCTATAGGATTCACTTTTAGGACAATGCAAAAATATACCCAAAAAAAAAAATACTATAGCATGGTGCTTCTGAAACATGTTAGTCCACAAAACACTACCCTGGTAAGTTTTCCGTCCAAATTTCATAGAAAATGATGACGTGGCATCATTAATTAAGAACTAGTCATTATTATCTGGAAGGCATAATCAAAATACCAAGAAAAACTAGGACACTGCAGTACTATATAGAACATATCCAACATGTCATATACATGACAAAGTCATCCACATAAATTCAGAAGAACATGGTTATGCTGCTATCTATTCATAAGAGCTGATAATACTATACAGCTCAAGTGGAACCTAGAACAGGTAACCCCTAAAACAGCAACAACCCTAACCATATAGCAAAGTTCCTGAAACTACCATAACCAATCAACCAAATCAACTTAAACAGACACTAAGCAGATAACGAGTTTGTCATCAACGGCGGCTTGATAAGCTAAAGGAGCTTACTTTGAGTGGAGTAGCAATGACCAAAGGAGCTTCTGGAGAGTCAGTGACTGCAAACCTGTCATGCATGAAGCAACTATCGACAATGGACTCATCTTTGAGGACGATTTTGTAGCAGTAGCAGCTCTTGAGGCCTTCTTGGTGTTGGTAGCACTCGTGGGTCCCGTTCTTTACTTGCTGGAAGTTCCATATCACGCTGAACTTCCCCACGGTTGCCACCAGATGACGCTCTTGCTTCCCGTTTTCAGTGACCTGTTCGTGTTGAGCAAAGTTAGCAATTTGATTATAGAAGAATGTGAAGGGTATCAATATAGTTTATAACTTCATTTGACTAAAATACAGAACTCTACCAAGTTGAATGATATGATCTATCACAGTGAAGTGTAGCAAGGATTAATCTGAGATTTGACATTCAGGCAAAAGCATAACAAAGCTTCCTTTACTAGACTAGGGTAGTTATACTGCATGAAAGTCTTAAAGTCTATGTAATCAACATATGCAGCATGAATATGATGTAGCAAGGTACTTCAAATCAGATTTCAAGAATGTATAAATCTTCTTGAATTAACATAGTGAAACATATGCTATAGCAAAACTGAATTTCATGGATTGTAAGGCTAAACTGACTACTGTTTATATGCATACTAAAATGGATTCAATCACAACAATAGACAAAGAACAGACATACCCATGAGAACTGTCCGCTGCGGAATGTGTTGTTTACACCAGCAAGATGTGAATCCAGAGGATTCAGCTTCAACAATCTTGGGGCTGCAATTCTGTTTCCCATGCGACCACTAAAACCCGTCTTTGCCTTTCCATCCTTGTCAGTGAAGACGGTGCAAATAAGAATCAGGTATGTATCAGTGGTTCCCAGAATCCATTTTCCATCAAAGGTGACATCTACATGAGTGATAGGCGACCCAAGACCCGGAAATGCTGTTTTAGCCATCCTCATTGAGTTGGTAGAATACAGCCTTATCTTCCCATCAATAGATCCAACCACAATGGAACCATCACCAGTAGTTGCAAAGCACTGGAAATTAGTGCCTCTTGAGAACTGATGTCCCTGGGTCCAATTCAAGACTGGAGTATTGGCATCTGCAAGGTTCTGAACCATGCCCTTGCGATCACGCATATCCCACCTACAGAGTCTGTTATCATCCAACCCCAGAAATGTAGACCCAGTAGGATCCAATTGTGCACCCTTACTATCATTTGCAATATCCCTCATCGTGATATCAGTTCCATCTTTTCCAAACTTCCACTCAGAAACTATCTTTCCAGTCTCAATGTCAAGCTGATGCAACCCTTTAGAGTGGAGCTTGCCTTCATCCATAGGACTCATCAAAAGCATATTAGTCTCCGCCCTCATAAGAAGAGCCTTCTTTGGCGTAGAATAAGCAGTGCTTGACTCACTCCTATAGCTCTTGTTGTCAAAATTCACAAAATTACCTTTACCATGGATTCCGTAGCTATAGTTTTTAACCACCTGAATCCCAGTGCTACCAACCAAGAAACTGTTATCCAAAGCACCCAAAGCCAAGCTTTGTATGCCACCATTAGCAGCCTCCTCAAACTCCTCTCTCAAGTCCTGGTTTGGCCTCACAGGTGTAGCTGAGCCCGGACTTTTGAGAAAGCTATCATCTGCATCTTCCCACATTGAATCATCTGCAACTTTGGGGTTAGCCCACCCGACGAAATCCTTCCCATACACTTTAACCCTATTTTCGTCTGTTGCTTCATACCCGTAAGTATTTTCAAACACACAATCTTGAAACTTCTCCACAAAAGCTCTGTAATCAGCATCACTAGGGAACTTCATAGCCCATACACCACTAGAAACAAAATCAACACGTTTCTGGTCTCCAAAATACTTCAACTGCATATCTAAACCAACCTTAACCCTAACCTTGGACCCAACCTTCAAAATCCAGAACGATTCAGCTTCAGATCGGTCCTCATCACTGTCATCCTCGCTCTCACCACCACCTACATCTACTCTCGAACTCTTGACAAAATCGTAAGAAGTGAGTTTTTCGGAGACTACCCATTTCGCCCTGGGGGTGTTGCCGCCAATGTGGAGGTAGAGCTTCACTGGGTTCTTAACATTAGGGTTATGGCTCACCGAAGAGTATTTCAGCTTCAGGGCCTTCAGCTTCGCCTCAACGTCGTCGACGGACGATGGGGTCTTCGGCGTCCGGCCAGCAGAGCCCTGCTCTTTGGCGTCCTCGTACGATTCTGATTCAGCTTCCGAATCCGCTTGGCTTTGAGTGTCGGATTCAGCGTCTGAG
Source organism: Clarkia xantiana subsp. parviflora (assembly GCA_036873135.1). Taxonomy (NCBI): domain Eukaryota; kingdom Viridiplantae; phylum Streptophyta; class Magnoliopsida; order Myrtales; family Onagraceae; genus Clarkia; species Clarkia xantiana. The sequence continues at coordinate 6,956,110 of JAPTYO010000010.1, read as the reverse complement.
AGGTCTAGATCTTCGCGGCTGTGATTGGCACCCATGGTCTGGCTGAGAGGAGGCTGAGATCGGAAATGGAGAAGAAGGAGACGAAAGAGGAGAGGAGCGCAAAGATTGGAATTTGAAAATGGAAGGTTGCGGTTTTGGCGTTTTTTAGGTTAGGGGACTATGGTTAATTGCAAAATGATCCTCCACTCTTATGTATTGACTTTTTAGTTGTTATTATTATTAAAGTGAACCTGTAGAATTGTATGAAGTAGGAGGATTTTGACATAAGAAATAAATGATTATGGGTGAGACTGCACCGGAATTAAACCAGAACCGGTCATTTGGATAGGTTTCGGGTAAAGATATACGGTTATGGTACGGTGCTTGAATAAAATTTCAAAAATCGACATTTTCGATTCTGGTTTCGGAATAAGCATTTAGGTATTCAAATACACGGAACCGGAACCGTTTAGTATATATATATATATATATATATATAAATTAAATGTTTATATTTTTCAAAACTAAATGTTACTTTACTATTTACTCAACAAAATAGACAGTACTTGATTATTTTTTGGCCACGGGACTTAGTATTTGATTTATTACTTGGGAGCTAGCTTGAGAACATAAAATAAGACATAATTATTATTCGTACCTACTGTTTGAACATGAATAACGTATATCACAATACGTATAAAAGCAATATATATCTTGATCACTTGTGTGGAGAGCTTAAAGTTGTGTTATTACTTATTCTTAGCGCGTAATTTCTCGGTTCCAAATGGGTTTTTAGAACCGATTGGTTCCAAATGGTTTCGGAACGGTACTAGTTTCGAACAGTTTTAGTACAATTCCGAGTAATGTGTGTTAGTCACTATTTAGTATTAGTATGGTTTTGGGATACTCTAAAATAGCAGGTACCCGAAACCCTTAAATGTTGTTCTTCATTTCAAGTTGTAGTAATAGTTCACAGTTCACACTCTTGATTGCATTCATATAGTTCTATTTATAGTAGAAGTAGAACATTAACTAACAACTTTTCTATGTTGTTTGGATGTCCCTTGCATCTCCAAGGGATGATTGATGATCCACATTCATAGACTACTCCATTAATTGCCCCATCAGTATACTCAGAATCAGCATATTCTGAATAACTCTATCCATCGTTGGAAAACCATTCTTCTTCTAGCTATTGTTAATATTGTGCCTTTTTTACCACACCAAGTGCACATCCACACTTGTTTTTTAATTAATTCCAACCAGTTGCGTTCTTATTAATTCCAGAAAAATACATGGCAATATCAATGATTGTCTCAGAAGGTACATAATTCGCTACCATTCTTTGGTTTTTTTTCTTCTTAAATCAGCATTTAATGAACATAATTCAGATACGGTAAATGATACATCATCAATAATGCAGATCGATTGTTGGCAAAAGTTTCATTTAATTCAATGCACGAGGAGTGATCAAGCAATCATTGCACAATCCATCATCATCAATTACGACAAAATCATCCAAAAGTAATTAGCAATCGACAATGTACTTCATCTGATAAAACTCCCTATTCGAATGATAAATTCTTGTTTCATCAACTTTGATAAACATATCTCACACATTTTCCCAAATATATCTAGCTAGTAGTATCACTATAGTGCAGCATTCCATGGGTTATATCTTTAGAGATCAAATTGATAAGCCAAGATTTAACAATAACATTACATTTATATTATTGGAATCACATTCACATCTCCTCAGTCCCAGATTCACGAAAACAAGTTCCATTGATAAAGCATAATTTGTTTTTAATTAACAAGGCATCTGAAATAGCATGAAATTATTCCTATTAGTGATTATCACTACTAGTGAGCTTCAGCGCAATCAGAGAAACTCCAATAACATCTGAAGGATATAAATAGAACATGAATAATGGGTTCTCCAGTAAGTTCAAAAATTGGCTCGATTAGCTCTGGAATTCTCGAGATATGGTAAAACCGTTTAGATCCAAGAGGAGGAACTACTGAATTGAAATCCATTATGGAAATGAATCACATTATGGTTAAATCCATTATGGAAATGAATTGGTCAAACGATGTTTTTTTTTAGCATCCTATACTTTTGCTTGTGAATCATTGTTATCAAAATTGAGTTGGACGCGGAATCGATCAAGGAGCCAGATTATGGTTTAGTTGGCTAGATAATAGATATATATCAATCGTTCTGGGACGGTTCTTTTTGGTAAAGTTCTCTATAATAATAGTTAAAATCAAACATGCACTTGAGACGATACGCGTTCGTCGACAAATTAATGAAATGATTTTAAAGGCTTTCAAGTATATGAAAAGTCGAAACTGTTGCACCGATTGGAACCATGTCCCAGTTGACATAACCCAAGGCGAACTCAAAGCTAGGCCCGACCATGATTGAAGTCGCCTAGATTAGACGAACCTAACTGTGACTAAACCTAGCCTGGGCTAGGTCAATTGGGACTTAGGTCCGACTGGATCCCAATCGAACTTAGATCACAACTGACAAAGCCAGATCGACCCTAGGGCTAGGTCAGACCATGATTGGGGTCACCTAGGTCCGGAGAACCTAACTATGGTCAGACCTAACCTTGGACTCTATTCGGGCTAAGTCAATTAGGACTTAGTTTAGATTGGTGCAACAGTTTGAACTTCCCAGGTAACTAAAAGTCACAAAAGTTATCTCGAATACCAATTTACCATCATGTGTTATTTGAAATACCTGTTTGATTTTAAACCCATATAAAATATGATAAACTAATCATTTAATCAGCGCAGTGAAGTCTCTTTAGGGTAATGGAGTCCCTCAATGCATGGCTCATAAAAATATGAGCATCATGTATATAGACAAAAGCATTGGTTAAGTCTTTCTCAATAGAGTAAGGCGATCCCATTTCTTCATTGAACCCATTCTTAAGTATACATGCAAAGTATCAGCATTTGTACAAAAACTCAAAAAGAATGTTCACTTGGACTTACCCTACATCTTTCTCTTCAACAGAAGATGAGGCACGTAAAAGAAAGACCTTAAAGGGGTGGACATTGAAAAACCTCAAGCGGGTCGTTCAAGAATTGGCACTGCAGGTCCATAAATAACTCGGCAGCGCTCGCTGAACGAGCCAACCAGTCTCTCAACCACCTCTTTGAAGAACACAGATGCCACCTGATCCACAACACCCACCATCTCATGAAACCCGAATCAAAACCTTAACTTATGTTCATAGACTACCTATAATACATGTTACATGACCTCAGAACGAGCAAAAAGCATTTCTACAAAGAACTCCACATGCAGTTCAAACTACAATGAAATCTGTAATTTTTTCCCCTCATCTTTGATTGGATTGTGGCATGGGATAAGTTAAACCTTATTATATGACATCAATGAATGGTTTGAAGATCAGAGCTGTCTAAGAAGATTATAGAGCTTTTGATTTGCGTACTCATATCTCGAATAAATCATTATCTAGCAAAAAGTGGACATTTCTATACAATATATGCAGGAATCACTTTTTTTTTCTTCGTAAACTGCAATAAGGAAACAGAGATGGTTGAATTAGTGTGAAGGAACAGAAAGAGGTGCGTATAGAAAGGCTAATACCTGACGATAGAGTGGTGACCGGAACTTGAAATCCACTAAGAAATGAAGATCACAAGATCCTGGAGTTGATCCTGGACTGAATTCCCATACATTTATCAAATGGTCAAATAGTGTACTATCGGAAACCGTGGTCTGCACCAAAAATGATGGATTAGGCATCAGAAAAGTGAGCAGAAGCAGAACTGTAAGATACATGATACTGCAGATTAAATTTCTTGATGTTTTTCTCTAATCATTTACTGTGATCTGATAAAAATCCACATAGAAACACAATATCCAATTGGGTTAGTTGCCAAATTGCTAGCTCATATCTGAGCATTGGACAAATTGATAGCTGCAGTTTTGCTATCGTAGGTTTCATTTTGTGGACAGTGTGCTAGATTTCGATATTTTGAGCTAGAAAATTGTCAACAAAGTTTAACTTAAACAAGGAAATTGTCCAAAACAAAACTTTAGAGAGCAATTTGTCAGAGTTCTCAAACTTGAGCTAGAAATTTATCCCAAAAAAAAAACTTTAGTTATCAATTTTGATCAAGTGACCAAAAATGAGCTAACAATTTGGTAATTAACCCTATCTAATTTTGTTGGCTAATCTAAAGCCCTACGATTGAACTTAACAGCAGTTGAGCATTCATCATGTTACTAACAATGGTTACATAATATTTGAGTTATACCTTTAACGAATTTGGTCGGTTCATCTCCACGTGGGAAACATAACTTTCAACGAGAAATTTGAAACCAATCTCAAGCTCAGCATCAAATGATCCATCGGGATTGGTTTTTACTATCTCTGAACGCTGACACCACGGAACAAAATCTTGATAAAAATCAACGGCAGCAACTACATCGAATAATTGTTCAGGAGAATACCTGCCAACGCAGGAGGGCATCAGCATTAATGGGTACAATATACCACACAAGAAAGAACAATTTTTAATGATCAACACCAAGAAGTTTTAAGAAGATGAAGATATGGATGAATTACCCCAGAATACGCCTCTCTTCGTAAACTTTCGACAAAACACCTCCTTCTTCACCATCTCCGCAGCCTAGAAACCGCCTTCTCTGCAAAATTCCAGCATTTGGAAGCGTTTCCGGGGGAAATCTAACGCCCTTGCTCGGAATCAACAGTCCACTTCGAGATGCGCTGTCACCGCCGGAAATGCAGCTCAAGCATCGCAAGTTACAGCATTCAATCATCGAATCGTACCTCCGATGTTGTCTGACCAAGGTTCCAGCATCGTATCTACGACATATGGCCGATAACAACGCGCGGGACTTCGATATTAGGGCAGGCATTGAATCTAACAGCGATTTCGAATTCGTTGTTCGGTGGAGCCTAATTTGGATCTTCGGTGAATCTGGGACCCTCCTGCAGACCGATTTTGGAATTAGGGTTACTCTAAAGTCTAATCGTGTTCAATTTGGTACTTCGAGGCGCCGACTGAATAAAAAAAAAAAAAATCCTCCATGGACTATTATTCTCTGTTCTTGTATTGTATGTTATCTCATGTAATCGGTTGCCCAAAGGTTACGGGTGGTAATTTCTTCGTGTTAATAAATTAATGGGTTAATAGGTGTTTTGGTCCATGATGTTTGACCACTTTTGAGTTTTGGTCTATGATATTTTTTTTGTTTTTTGGTACCATATGTTTGCAAACATCATGGACCAAAACACATATTAACCCTAAATTAATTAAACACTAGCCATTAACCCCGCGCACCGCGCGGAAAAAACTTCAAATAAATTTAAAACTAAAAAAATTGAGTTATTTTAATTTGTTGAATATGCAATAAAATCTAATATTACATTCACACCGAGTAATAAAATCGAACTTAAAAAATTGAATTAGCATTAAAAAAAGTTTTAAAAAATAAAAACGTTGAAATTGAATTTTGGAGATGATAATAATTTGATTTTTTTTTTTATAGATATACTGTTGAAAAATTTATATATTAATCGTTAACCTAAATTTGTAGAGCCGTAATTAAATTAGAAAAATGGTAATTGGTAACCACGTGCAGCCGTAAAAATTATCAAAATAAATCTAAGCTATTATACTTAATTATGCTTTCTTTTAAATAAAAAGAATATCAACATATTTTATTTTTTAAATGTAGCATATTTTCTTAAATATTATTTATATTATTATGTTTTAGCTTTGCAACTACATGTTATTTCCCTTCGAATGTCAATGACTAAGTTAAAATTATACATGAATGTCTAAAATTGAGCATTTGTAGTTAATTAGTAGCATAAATAATAAGTACCTCCATGAGCTTGTCGATATTTGAAGTAATTCCCAAAAGTGCACCGTGATTTTTCTCTTAATTCCTCCATACAATCTACTGTACTGGTTCATGTTCTTATCAACCGTAAAACTCTATAACTCTTCGAGTTGTGATTCATATATTCTCTCTTAAAGTTGTACCACTCAATTCCACATATCACAAAACAACTAACTTAATATGAAGTTAGAATTGTTAGAAATTTTCATATACTAAGAAAAAAAGAATAATCGCCGTATTTCAAGAGAAAAAAAATTCACATCTTAAAAGAATATTAGACATTGCGTTTCCAATAGTTAGAAAAAATAAACAATAAACATAAATACCATACAAAAATATGATTTAACTTGAGTATATATATATATATATATAACATATGTACCGAGAGCTGAATTTAGAAGGACTCAGTCGATGTAGTTTATGTATCTTTTTCTCATCCATAAGCCCGCTAATATAATTCACGCAGTACAGAACCCTCCCACAAATATGTAACTTCTTCAAATATAATGATCCAATAGTAGAAATTGTATCCATATGTGTTCCGTTAGTGCCATGTTCATTCATAGTACATGAACTACTCATGACAGATTGACTGAAGTGATGATGCTTACTGTTATGCACCTCATGGTTCCGTGACAATGGTCGTCGTAACTGATGAATTGTGGTGCCGACCACTGTTGTATTTGATCGACTTTCCATGTTAGATTCAGAATTTGGCTCGCTAGATGACTGATGGTGCCTACTATGTTATCGAACCTCCAATCCGGTCCGTCGTTAAAGAACGAATTTGGTTCAGTATGTATTCCACATCTGATTCATCAACAACATTGCTTCATTGGAGGTGGATAGCTAGTTCGACACCTTGTAGAAATTGCTCGAGCCTCGACCATGGCAGCATCGAAATCATTACCTCTTGTGTTCCTTCCCGCAATCACTTCAGCCACCACGCATGTTCCGCTTCTTCTGGTCGACTTCTCCGAGGAGCCATCACAACAAATCGAGACCGTACCGAGAGTAGGTTAATTTCAGGTAAGAACTTGGTTGCTTTTATTCCCAAGAAACTGCTGAGTACAGCGACACCGACTTCTAGCTCTCCAAGCTCTCCAAATTTCTGTGTTCAACTTCTTCACCCTTTACGTCACTAATATTAGATATGGCTTATCTCTTTGGTATGTAGCTCTGCACCTTTTTTTTCCCCACGATTCCCAAACTATGGTTTCCACCTGCAAGCACAAAACCACTGATTTTTCTCCACTATTCACCTGGTTCTCGATCAGTTGCTCTAACCAATCCACCAAATTCTTATGCGAAACAATCTAAGACACCTAGCTTCAACTTACTTGAATTCCTATTCTAATAATTTTTTCAAAGGACTTCCATTAATGACTATTCTCTGATTTTCTTCTAATTCTTTTTCGTCACCACGTCTTCGTATTATTTTTAATCGCTAATATCATGTATTGAAGAATGAAGATTATCCTGGGTGATTTGCACACGCCTACTCTAACCCTAATCTGACCCGATGTCTCTGCATGCACCGTATATTATTATTATTTATACATATAATAGTGAAGTTTATATAGCAATATAATATGTGTAATATATATATATATATATATATAGTTAAACAAATATATGCAACAATATTTAATATACAAAATTAAGTAGTAATAATCGATATATAATAATAGTATTGCTTAATCTAACATGATGGCCGAACACAACTGTTAATATACTATTATATATTATTTTTAATCTAAAATTTTGCTTTTAATTATAATATAATAAATAATTTAAATTTTTTATAATTAGATATTTTATATTTATGTGATTTTTTCTGAATACATATGTATACCATATTGTTAAAATATTTTATTTATATAATACATTTATTATATATATGCATATATATTTTATTTGAATTTACCTTTTTTCTGAATAAAGATTTTATATGTTTTATACATTTTTTTTCTACGTTTTTATAAGTAGTTTTCTTATATATGTTTCTATCTAGCTTCATTTGCTCTATATATATATATATATATATCTTTTTCTAGTTATGATTTGCTACGTTTTTTTTCTAACTAAAAATATATTTAAAAAAAACCATAAGAATGTGTGGTAAATGTAGGGGTGAGCGGTTCCGGGTACCCAGTACTTTTAGGGTATCCCAGAACCAGACCAATACTAAACGGTTCCTAACTTTATTACCCAGAACCGTACCAGAACATTTAGGAACCGGAACCGTACCAGAACCGTTAAGAGCCAATCGGTTCCGGGTACCCGTTAAGGAACCGGTTACAAATTTTCAAACTAAATAATATAATTTTAGGTACTAGTTGGAACCGGGTTCTGGATACCCAGTTGGAACCGGGTTCTCGGTAGCCAATTGAAACTGAAAGTTATGTTATACCAAGTGAATCATAAAAATAATTATAACATTTTCCACAAACCAATTTTAAATTTGTTAAATGTTTAGTGTTTTTTTAATTTATATATATATAACGGTTCCGGTTCCGGGTATTTGGGTACCCGAAAACTTATCCCGGAACCGGAACCGAAAATACCGGTTCTTGAAATTTAATCCCAGAACCGTAACAGAACCATTTACATCTACCCGGAACCTACCAAATGACCGGTTCCGGTCCGGTTCCGGTTCCAACTGGGTAATTTGCTCACCCCTAGGTAAATGAATACTTTATATATTTGGAATATTTATTTTTTATTATTACTTGTTTTTAGTAAAAAGAAATATGAATTTTTTTATTTAATGTTATTTCTGTGTTACTTCAGGAACATTATTTTTTGCAATGTATTTACTTTAGAAACGTTATTTTTTGCTTTATTATAATCTTATTATATTTAATAGATTGATGATGTGGCGGCCTACGGTCTTCCGGAACCAAATTGTATAGAATTACTATTTAAATAGAAACTTTAAATTCATTTGTTTCTTTAAATTGCATAGAGACCAAAATAGGAGATAAAATACTTCTTAATTTTCAATCAATCAATATTTTGTATAAAAATTTATAGAACCACTATTAAATTCCAACTAAATTAGGAAACAGTGACAGAGCAAACTGTCCACGTGTCAGTCAGAGGGTTTTCGAAGCCGAATTAATATAATACTAGGTGCGAACCCCGCGCACCGCGCGGGTAAAAAAAGATATCAATATAAAAATTGTATATATATATATATATATATATATATATATGAACTACATATTAATCTTTAAAAAATAATAACTATTATGTTAATTAGTATATTATGTAAGGATTTATTTATTTTATGTAGATATTAAATTAGGATAAAATATTTTCTAAATTTCCAGTTACTCTGTATTTTATATCCAAATTTGTAGAAGTTGCGATGAAATTGGAAAACTTTAATTGAGTAAAAGATTAGAGAAGACATTAAATCAAGTTATATACCAATAAATATATTTAATTAAATACGTAACTAATACTTATATTTAAACAATCATAATATAAATAAAATTTATATTATGTATATATCAAATTGATATCAATTTCATAAATATTTTTAATTGTACACTTTATATAATATATATATATTTCCTTTCATAGTTTTGTTATATATAAATAAATAAAATATTATACCATCATATTAATTACTATTCAGTATATATGTATATCATTATTATTTATAAACTGAATAATAATAGTAAGTTTCTACGGAAAAAAAAAATTAATAATATGTATAATTATGAAACACTGAATGCAATTTAAATTACGTAAGTTGTGGAGTTTCACAATTCATATTAAAAAATAAAGTGATTGTGAAGTAGTAACACTAAAATTATAATGTGATAATTAAAACATGCTATGGGCGTTGCCGACCTCTTGATAAGGGGACCTTCAAGGACCACTCATGGGGGAAAAAAAATAATGAAAACTAAAGCATATTAATCGAAAAATTATAATAAACTGAGTTTTTCTATTATTTGCTCAAATCAGATATCTAATAAAAGATCACAATATTAAACGATACATAGACTACCAAAGTGACTACATTGATGCATACGCCATCTTTCTTCAGTGTACGTTGACCACTATTCTAGTTGACACCTTCCGTCAAAATAACTTTGAGCTACATAGAAACACGTCGACAAATATTAAAAATAATACATTCTTTGTGATTTTCAATTGGTGTTGTAACAAAGAGCATAAAATAAATTATATTCCAACAGTTATGTGTGAGGCCGATAAAGAGACTATTGGTGGTGATGCTTCAGGACCTCGTTATTTCTTATTTTCAAGTTATCCACACGGTAGGGAAATAGCTCAAAAATAAATAAATAAAAATAAGATCCAAGTGATTTGTTGTCTAGTAAGGCCAACTATTCATCGAATCCCAAGTCATGATTACCCGACCACTCGGATACGTCAATAGACCATGTTTCGAGTGCACTTTGCGTAGAAGACTCGAACGCAGTGGTGCTTTCGAATAATGATAAGACAATTGAGAATCACTTGCAGCAAATCCTTCTCGTCGAGCATCCAAAAGTCCCTCGACATGTTATCGGGATCCGTCAACTAAGTGAACCACAACTTAACCAACCCAAACAGCTTGGAGAAGGTGTTCAAAGCTTCCACCAACATTAAACTCCACCACCCCAGTCATCATGTCACATTCATTGGTCTGGCATAACATAATCAATCAAACACACGAATCAATATCAATTCTTAATTTATTGTGATTTTATTTGATTTCGAACATTGTAATTCAAATTAGCTACAATTATTGAAAGTATCCATCAACACATCATAAACAGCAAACAAAATCAACCAAATTAAATTATTGCTTTGCAATTGGATAGAAGGTAGCAGATTGACGCGAAGAAGATGATCATGGGATAAATCGTAATAAATCAAATCAAACGCATAGTTAGATATTCAAATGAACACCGACTTAGGATAAATCTACCACAGAAGCGGGATTTGCACTTCTTGAAAGAGAAAGATGATCCTGCGATGTAGAGGCAAATTTGAGTCAGTTTTGTTAAACTTTAAAAAAATTACATGAATGATGAAAGGGAGTGACACGTCCTCCGCGTCCAATTCAATGTGTCTCAACGGTGTGATGGCATTACTATCGGTCTTTGTATGTTCCACACGGGATAGTAGATGGTCTATCCATGTTAATGTTTTAAAAAATTTGACCTGCAATTTAGTTTTGTACAGATAATGAGACGACATGATAATATATTTATATTAATAGAAACTTTGAATCCTTTTCATTAACACCAATATAGTTGTAATTTTTTTAAAAAAAAAAATGAAGAATAATTAGAAACAATGAACCTGCAAAGTTCTTTCATCAATGTAGAATTTGTTCCTTGATCTCGAAGATGAAAATCACGCGGTCTTGTGCTAGTGGAGGGCTGCTTAGTGCTTATGATGTCTAAAATGTAATTATGTATGCTTCTTTTTATATACCAATCCTAAACTAATACAAATGTATATATAAACTATTTAGTATAATATATACTATTTATTATATTAATATATAATTGTATGAATATTCCATACGTAATATATTATCAAGAAATTACCAAAAAAAATTACCACCAAATCTTATAATATATATATTGTGTAGTCTTATTAAGTTAAGTATATATATATATACATATATATATATTATATCAATATATTGTGCATTTATCTTTCTACATTTTTTAAAATAACATTATTGACCTTCTTTTTAAGAATAATTATTTCATTATTAATTTTCCAATTAACTAAATTTGACCGTAACATTTTTTTTCTAACAATCTTCCGATATGCCCACTTCATTATGTATACATGAGATTATCAAGCGAACAATGTTTATATATATATATATATATGATTCCTAATTAAATAGTATTGTTTTTATTTGAATAATAATATTTTATTTTTTCCTTTTAATACAATAGTGTTTTAATATTATAAATATTTAATATTAGATTATGAGGCAATTTAGTTTACATGAATAGCGTATGTTATTTGATATATATGTATAAATATAATATATATTCTTTAATAAGACCTAAATTTGTGACCGATAGGATTTTTTTTAAGGTTTATATGCATAGGATAATAAATACACGTTATGAAGTATAAATTGAAGTTTCCAAACTTCAAAATTCGTTAATTATTATTTTTTATTATTATTATTATTGTATATATATATATATATATTGCTTACGTGGCGGCCTACGGTCTTCCGGAACCAAACTGTATAGATTTACTATTTAAAAGGAAACTTTTAATTAATTTGTTTCTATAAATTGCGTAGAGACCAAAATAGGAGATAAAAGTACTTCTTAATTTTCAACCAATCAATATTATGTATCTAAATTTAGAGAACAACTATTAAATTCGGATTAAATTAGGAAACGGTGACTGCGTGGACTGTCCACGTGTCGACCAGAGGGCTTCCGATACCGAATTAATATAATATAATAGATAGTAGATAAGTTAACCTGTCATGTTTTACAAACACGGCAAAGACACAATGTTTCGTATGTATTCTATTGTATTAAGTTATTCAGTTATATAATTTTATACAATATATTAATGTAAATACCAAACTAATGAACTTCATATAGTAAAAATAATAAAATAAAAAGTTGTAATATAGACAAAACTCTGAAAATTAAACAACTATTTAGAGTTTTAAAATTATTAAACAAATTTAATTTAAACAAAGTAAACAAAAATTAAATTTAATAGCGCAATTTTATTATAAATATCATGTTATATGATACCTAAACGCAAACACTCTATAAATATAAATTATTTCACGTTATCATTCTAACTTCTATCTTGTATAATATTTTTGCATAACAGTTTTTTCCTTTAGTATTTGATTGAGAAATCGCCAACTCTACTTAGCGGCCCATATAAGGTACCTTCTATATTTTAAAAGTTAATTGATTTTGATTAGGGTTAATAACCTGGGAGAGGTCTGAAGTTTGGCCCTTGTTAATTTGAGAGGTCTGAAGATTGAAATGGTGATAACAAAGGTCTGAAGTTTCGACTTGTAGATAATAGAGGTCTCCGTTAGTTTTTTCCGTTAAAACTGACGGAAGTTGGTCATGTGCATTGCATGTGACCAGAAATAAAATAAAATTCCAAAAATACCCTTCTTGCATCTCACATGATTGAATGAAAAGACAAAAATGCCCTTAAGGCCACAACCCAACTCCAGCCACCACCACGGCTCCGGCCGGCCACCACCCAACTCCGGCGACCACCACTCACAACTTCGACGACCGCCACCCAACTCCGACGACCGCCACCACGGCCCAAATCGGAGCCACCGGCCCCGATTGGGCCCAAATCGGAGCCACAAAGCTCCGATTTGGGGCCACAGAGCTCCAAATCGGAACTCTGTGGCCCCAGATCGGAGCCACAGAGCTCCGATCGGAGCCACCGAGCTCCGATCGGAGCTTTGTGGCTCTGATTTGGGCCCAATTGGGGTCGTGGCGGCGGTCGTCGGAGATGGGTGGCGGTCGTCGGAATTGTGAGTGGTGGTCGCCGGAGTGGGTGGTGGCCGGCCGGAGCCGTGGTGGTGGCCGGAGTTGGGTTAGGTTTAAATTATGGACAGGGGCATTTTTGTCATTTCATCTTTATATTAATTAAACTTTTTATTAATTCAAATATTACAAAAGGGTATTTTTGACATTTCACACGGTTCTGTTAAATTTGACAGAAAATTTGGACGGAAAACCTAAAAATCACAAAGTCCAAACTTCAGACCTCAGTTATCACAATTTCAATCTTCAGACCTCTCAGATTAACAAGGGCCAAACTTCAGACCTCTCCCAGGTTATTGACCCTTTTGATTAATACACTTACACCATGTTTGGTTCACCATGGAATAAGGAATAATGAATTGTTATTCCTTATTATGTTGTTTGGTTAGTTAATTATTGTAGAATTAGAATTCCTAATTGCTAAATTTGAAGGAATATCTAATCCTAGTCTAACCCCTAGGATTGAGTATTCCAACTTTTCTAAAATTAAAATAAAAATGAAAAATCCTATTTTAACCATAATCGAATTTAATTATTATATATCCATTATAATCTTATTAGTCCTGCAAACTGCCGTTACTTTCTACCAACAAAAGAATTGTTGTGACGACAGGTAAGTTTAGACTTGAAGTTTGTGTTATGTTGAGACATATTAACATATTTTTTTTTCCCATGAGACATGGTAACAGTTGGAGTTTGTCTTATAATATGTCGATAATTGGTAAATTTGGATTAAGATTTTTTCCCATCAATGAATGGTTTGATCGCCATTCTTCAACTGTTGTGTCGAGATTCGATGTCTCTTTACATAGTCGTCGACCATTTGCCCTAGTCTTCTTACTTAGAGCGTGAATATACGTCAATTTACCTTTCTAAGGTCTCGACTTGAATATCCTCGATTTCTCTTTAGTTTTATCTTTAATAATTAAAATCATACCGCCTATCTTAGGTTACCTCGAATCATATTCCAACAATAGGAGAGAAGGAAAAAAAAGGCTAAGAAATTTATACATTATTCTTAGATATACTCTTTTCAGCAGTAGCCCTCGCGGCGAGATACTCTTGGAGTGCTGCTACCCTCGAAAAGTCAAAATCGGGATGCATGGCTTCAATATCCTTGACCACTGTGCCAAAGGCAGAAAGAAGCATGTCCTCGCAAGCAAAGGCTGCATCACTCTGAAAATCGGCGCTGGCTTTGTATGAGGCAATGGTTTGTGAGGTAGTCGCCCTGCGCTTATCAACCTCAACCTTCAAATCGGCGATCTCCCGCCGATACGAAGCCACTTTAGCGCGAAGATTCTCAAGAACAGCATCCGATATCTGGCAAACGCTGGCCGACTCCACATGGAGGACAAGTGAAGTCCTCAAAGTGTCCTTACAAATCGAAAGATCTTCGGCGACAGTGGCAAGGACCCCGTTCAAGTGAAGCAAATCTTCTTTAAACTGGGTGATCTCCTCGCGGAGGCGCTGCTTCTCTCCTTCTGCATCGACCTCAAGAGCCACAAGTTTCCCCCTGAGAGAAGACAGCTCTTCATTCAAATCGAGAATTAGACGAGAAACCTGGAGGAAATCTCGAGAAGCCTGATAAATCAAGTATAGTAGATCAATAAGAGAGCGATGGTTGAAGGCTCGGGAAGAAATAAAAAAGGGGGAAGGGACGCATCTTTCAACCTTAGTCTGTCGGTGCAGAAACATACGGACAGCTTTGTCGACCTCTTCAGCTCGAGTCGACAGGCGAGGGCACCGAAGCATTCAACAGATGGAGCGCCAAATCTCGATTGACAAGAGAATGACCATCCTTCAACTGATATCCCTTCAAAGAAACGAGTGGATCCCAGTCGACCTCTCCGGACGAATCCTCGGGAGCACAGTGGAGCATCCTCTAATTGAATGGAGGGCCTTCAAACCTCAAGCCGATCATAGCTTGAGGAGCAGAAGAATCAGCAATACCCTTGCCCTTCAAATCAGGCCCTGTCGAGAAGAGAAAGTCGAGAAATGTAAGAGACTGCTCTAAGAAAAAGAATCAAAGTTGAACTTTCATACCTCCAGCCACAGGCAAAGAGCTTGGGAGAATGTCAGAGGTAACGGAAGCACCAGCCTCAGGGACCTCTGTTATTCGAAGTGGCGACAGTCACTTTGAGTTTCATAGAAGGCTCAGTGTCACTCCTTTTCGAAGAAGGGTCGCGTTTTGCCGCCCTCTTTGTCCTGGTCTTGGGCGTCCTCTCCAGTTTAGGGGCATCGATGGCAGTAACCTCGCCAGCAACAGGAGCCTCGCCAGCTGCAGACAGCTCGCCAGCAAGAAGAACCTCACTAGCAGCGTCAACAACCGGGGAATCGTGATGTATTCGAACCCCTGTTGCCGCCTAGTCACGAGCATGAAAAGCTTCCTAAAGATACCTATAGGAAGCAAGGAAATGTTTAAATTGTAACTATGAAAGAAATAAAGTTACCCAGCTGATTGGGATCTCTTCTAGACGAAGGCGTATTCCCGCCTGAATAAGAGCATCCTCTGTTTTGTCATTGACAGAGTGCCAAGGCTCGAAACTTCTTTGGGTGACAGTGGCATGAATCTTGCCAACAATGGAAAATTCCTCGGAAGTTAGACCTTGTAGGGAAGGGGCACCGTCGCTCCCAACGAAAGGAATGAAGGGCCAATAAACGCCTTCTCGACAAAAGAAATAATAGTCTTTCCAATTGGAGTTAACAGATTTCAACCCCGTCACTAGCTTCCTGGCCAATTTCCAAGAAAACTGACCATCTGAAGGAGGATGTCAACTTTTGAAGCCGATAATAAATTGCGGGCTATTTACCAATTGGAAGAAATACCTGAAAAGCTGAAGGTTGTACTTCCAACCGTAGACATTGCACAGACAGCGGAAATCCACCCAATAACAGATGACTTTGACTGTAAATTGGCAAGGATGTACCCCATAGAACGCACAAAGTTCTTCCAATTCGGAACAGAAGGGGAATCGAAGCTCTGCTTCGATTTGGCCAGCGAAAATAAGGACTTCTCCTGGCTGAGCATGGTGATATTCGCCAGTAGGGCCACCATATCGAGGCCTCTCAGCATCGCTAAGATGGGTCAATGTCGCCGCTTTTATGAAATCGGCGCCCGACAACTTGTTTACCTTAAGAGGTTCAGGGAATGAAGGAATAAAACTAGAAGACCTACCTGTAGGGATCTGAGCAGCCATTGGAGTTCTGGAAAGGGATTGAAGGAAAGAAGCTTCTCAATTGGGATTTGAAAGACCGGCGGTAGCAACTCCGACTAAGATCCTTTCTTCTGGAGCACAAGGATGAGGCAAGTTCGGATTGATGAAGAAAACACTATATTGATTCACCGGAGTGGATGAAAACGAGAGCAAAAAGTAAAAAAAGTAGAAGTGAAATAGTTGTATTTAGGGTTAAATGTACTTTTCATACCACATGTTTGACCGAATGTGGCTTTTAGTACTGGATGTTTAGTTTTGTATACTTTTGGTACCAAACGTTTGAAAAAATGTGGCTTTTGGTACATCCGTTAGTTTTGGCCGTTAAATGACATGTGCAAGTCACGTGATCGACTCTAAACTTTTAATTTTGTTCAATTTAGTCCCTCAAATATATTCCTAACTTTTATTTTGTTTAACTTGGTCATAACACTTCAAAATCGGACCCAATTAAACAAATCGAATCAATTGACATAGCCCAATTTGGGTAAAATTTACCCAATTGGGGATAAGTCCCAATTGAGTTCGATTTTGAAGCTTTCGGACTAAATTAAACAAAATAAAAGTTATGAATATACTTGAGGGAAAAAATTAAACAAAATTAAAAGTTTAGAGTCGATCATGTGACTTGCACATGTCATTTAACGGCCAAAACTAACGGCCAACTAACGGATGTACCAAAAACCACATTTTTTTAAACGTTTGGTACCAAAAGTATACAAAACTAAACATCAAGTACTAAAAGCCACATTCAGTCAAACATGTGGTATGAAAAGTACCTTTAACCCTTGTATTTATATTAAAGATTCCACCGCCTGGGGTATCTTCCCAATGAAGTTTTCTCAAGGTCATCAGTCATTGTTGCAATAACTACCAACATTACCGTTACTCGAAAATTACCGTTGTAAACCCACAGACGACCTTTGAGCTTCTCAAAACTTCTCAAATGGTCGAAAAATCAAGAGTTCAGATCATCACCTCGACTAGGATATCATAATCCCGCCTAGAAGATCCAAGTCTTAATTCAAGAAGCCAATAAAGTCTCAAGACTACAGCCCGACTAAACACGTATCCCGACGGAAAAAACGCCTGATCAGTACTCGACTTAAAACCTCTTCTTCATATGAAGCCGACGACTCAAGTCTCGGGGGCAAGTGTTGGGTTACAATTAGTGAGGATAGACTAAGGGAAAGCCGAAGACATCCAAGTCGAGATTCCACAAGGATAAGACGACGACCATTCATGTTCAGGTTAAGGAGACAAAAACAAATGGTCGACGTCGACTTGAAAAGATGTCGAATCTAGAAGACAGGGCGACCAGTCCACTCAGAAGACTCTCCCTCTTAAGGTATGAGTCGAGTCGGAAGTAAAGTACTATCTGAGGAAACCTTTCTTCTTAAGGAAAGGGACAGGTGGCGACCTACTTCGACCGCCATGAAGAAACCCTTCCTCTTAAAGAAAGGGACAAATGGCGACCTACTTCGACCGCCATGGAGAAACCCTTCCTCTTAAGGAAATGGACAAGTGGCGACCTACTTCGACCGCCATGAAGAAGCCCTTCCTCTTAAGGAAAGGGACAGGTGGCGACATGCTCTGATCAGAAGAAACATTCATCTTAAGGAACGGTGAGCTGGCAACCTGCTTCGACCGCCAAAGGAAAACCTTCCTAGCTAAGGAAATATGAGGTGGCGACCTGCTTGTCACCTGCTTAGACCGACTCTGGACAGAAACCCTCCCAAGAGGGTAGCCGCAATTTAAAGTCGGTACTCCTCCCTTATAAATAGGGGCACTTTCAATACTTTATTACACACATTCAAATACTTTTACTGTATTCTCTCATAAATTTCATTACTGACATAAGCTTCGGAGTGAAATCAGGGGCCATCCCCACCCTTTTTCAGGCCCTCGCCTACCAAAAAGCGCCCTAAAGGAAACTAAGCAACCCTCGAGGTCGATATAGACACCTAAAGGAGCTAGCTACCGGCGAGATATCGAAGCCCATTACCAGAAGCTCAAAGTCACGTCAACTTGATCCCAACAAGACGCATGACGCGTAAGTATGAGGTGTGGTTTGTATGATGAATGTTACTTGCATATGATGATTTGCTTGGATAGTAGAATTGTATATGCATGCGTAAATTCATCGGAATATTTTTTCAAAATAAAAAGGGCATTGGGAAAGCCAAGATCGGGTATGCTTGTTTTAAAATTCTCGTTTCGGTAATTTGCGATTAAAACCGTTTTTTAAAAACTGATCTATTGGATTGAAGACGACGGTAATGTGAACTCTTTCACAGCCCCTTCTATTGGCTTACTGGTAGTCGGTTGGTTTAGATGACTGAGGAATCGTTATTTGTCGTATTTCATCTTAATAAATATCTGATGTATGCAATTCTTTCTCAAAATGTTATTTTCTCACCGGTTTTACATAATCATCAATGTGTTAGTATGAATTTGGTAAATGAGTGCGATTCTACATTGCTCGCAATCTTAATGGTGTGGATTATGATGAACGGAAAAGGGTATGTGTAGAACTCCTCTCTGCTGCGGTTCCCAAAGCAGTAATGACGACTACGGATCAATATATTAGTCCGTATGATTTTGACAATGAGAAATGAATGTGATAATTTGTTTCCCCAAGAATGAGAGTAGGTTCTTTGATGATCTGAACGCGAATGTGGTGATACATTAAATCTAGGACAAATGGTTTGAAGGAGACTTCAATTACTACCAGAAAATGTTATAGCTTAGTATTCATTTGCATCCGCCTCGGTGGAAGCAATGATGTAAAAGCTATAAATTTTTCGGTTGAACATGGTGTTGTTCTTTATTTCCATAGATGCTGATTTAAAAGCCGCTCGAAACCTTTGCAATGAAATGTCGACATGGAAAAGATGTGAGGATGTAGGAGGAAGAAGATCTTTATAAGCACAGTTGTCACCGCTTTTGCACACGTGTCAGGTGGGGCCAAACTGGATTGCCATGTCAGCGGTCATATATTTTTTGTGTTTTTTCGGGTGAGAAATATCTCTTATTCTATTATTATCCGAGGCGGCGTTGGAGTTTAACAGTTCGACTGGATTGGGGCTTTTAACTTTCTATAACTGAATTTCCCGCCATTTTTTCCTCTTCCACTTTTCAGATTTGATTGATGATGATGTTTTGGGCTCGTGATGTATATCATGGCTGCATTAGGTATTGAAGGCCCAATGTATTTTTGTCTCAACCATTGATGCATTAGATATTTGAAGGCCCAACAATATGGAAAAATCACCCAAATAACCACATTTTGAAACTCAAACACAAAAACAAGGGAAAATTACGTCCATAACTGAAAATACCCAATGGCTCATCTCTCAGATGCGCCATTTAGGGCGCATCTGAGAGATGCGCCATTTTTTCACCTTGTTAACGGTCAAAAATTTGACCGTCAACCCATAGCGGTCAAATGGCGCATCTGAGAGATGCGCCATTTTCAGCTCATCTCTCAGATGCGCCCTTTTCAGCTCATCTCTCAGATGAGCCATTTTTGCCTCATCTGAGAGATGCATTTTTTTTTTTCATATTTTCTTTTGGTTGTTTAAGAGTTTATTGTTGTTGTTGAAGAGTTGAAATATCAGTCCATCAATTGCTGTATCAATTTATACTAAGGTAATATATCTAATTTGCAGTTCATATTTTAGTTAGTTGTACATAGTTATTTCAATTATGACATAGAATAGTATTGCCTAGTACAAGATTTAGATTTTTATGCTTGCCAATATATATATAGTAAGTATGTATGTGGTGATGTGCATGATTATTACAAAGTGAATTAGCACATCACCACATACATACTTACTATATATATATATATATATATATTGGAGATGAGCTGAAAATGGCTCATCTGAGAGATGAGCTGAAAATGGCGCATCTGAGAGATGAGCTGAAAATGCCGCATCTCTCAGATGCGCCATTTGACCGCTATGGGTTAACGGTCAAGTTTTTGACCGTTAACAAGGTGAAAAAATGGCGCATCTCTCAGATGCGCCCTAAATGGCGCATCTGAGAGATGAGCCATTGGGTATTTTCAGTTATGGACGTAGTTTCCCCTTGTTTTTGTGTTAGAGTTTCAAAATGTGGTTATTTGGGTGATTTTTCCCAACAATATCTAATTTTCTTGTGGCAAGAATTACTTGAGTAAAAAATAAAATAAAAATTCGGGGTAAATATACTGCTTTAAATGGTTACGAGTGATTATGCTTAAATTCGAGCCACTATCATCATTAGCCTAATTTGAGCAAGCGTGTTATCCTTACTCAGACCTAAAAAATGAGAGATTTATGTTAGGCTGAGTAGCATTCTATTGCTTATATGATATTCAAATCACTTTTAAGTTCTATCTTATGCATATACGAATTAGAGGTGTTACAATATATTCTCATTTAAGCGTGTGATGTCCTCATCGCAACCTAGTTCTGAATTTGTGTCTATCCCTCATTAGTTCAATCCAGTTTGACTGAATCTGTTATTCTCACTTAAGTCTAGAAAATGAAGAATTTATGTTATATTGAGAAGTTATATGTAATTTAAATAACATATTTCTATCTTATGAGATACAAATTACAAATCATGTGTATTGCATGTTAAATCGTAGATCTAAAGAAATATAAGTCTACCTAATTAAATAAATTAGATAATTAGACGTGGTGAAATCGATTATTCTAAAGTTTATATTAATTTTAAAGATTTTGGTCACAACTACATATTATTGTGTACGATTTTGAAATTTAATATACATAACAATGTAAAATATTTATTGTAAGGGCTATACGTGGACCAACCGGGGTCGTTAATATGGTAGTTGGAAGTAATAAGTGAGACGAACTGCATGAACGTATATGGGAATGGAGTGAACGCTAGCTTCCGTATATTTGGAGGACGAAAAGAAACAACGTGACCTTGATAGATAGATAGATAGATATAGATAGATAGATAGATATTCCATTTCCTTCACGTGTCGCCTCATCAAAGCCTCAAAACTCAATAGAATACCACCAAAATAATTAGGATAATGTTAGTAATTTTGGGTTATTCTTTGCTAGCTTGTCGTGTAGTTTCTTCAATGACTTTTGTATAAGAATGATGGGACACTCGCACACTCAAACACAAACCCAACATAGATTATAGATAGATACTTTTATCATGTTCCGTTTTTACAATAAATAATAATATATAAATAACTATATAAAGTAGTTTCCACATATATATTGCATATCCTTCTCAAAATGAAACTTCTAATTTCTTTTGGTATGCTAAGTTTGGTAACATGATCACAACTAGCTAGCTAGCTAGATCCAAGTCACCACATGCGTGATATATTTTTTTAAAGGAGATAGCAGCCGTGGTCCATCTCCCAAGCACTATAATGACTTTTTTAGATTGTCCTATCTTCACACATACGTATAATTATAGCTTTATATCTTTGTTTATTATTTATTTATATAAGTATATTTTGAAAAGAAGAAATAAAACAGCTTTACATATTATTATGGAGTATAATAAAATGAAAGAAAGGTAATAAATATAGTCGGTTTTGACAAACAACGAACTAGTACTATAATTTTAAGAGACATTAAAACCTTCCAACATGACCACAAATACATACGGTGATATCTTTGTTAAGTATGAGACATACATTTATTACACCCAAGCTCGAGTTATTCTGTCTAAGTTCATTGTTTTTACTTGAATTTAGAAAATAAAAAATTTATGTTTGGATTTAAGTAGTAACTATCTTATTTATTAAAAATTTAAATAATTTTTTTATACTCAATTAATGTGGTACAAATTGAGATTTACAATCTACCCCTTAATGCGTGTGACGTCCTCCTCCGTCCGTAATCTTTGCCTCTCGTAGGTGATCGGAACTCCAATCTTAATTTACGTCCAACAAATATCTCCAGACTCCCGCTGTTCGGGATATTTCCCTATAAACCTGATCACAGTCCCAAATGGTCCCTGATATCATTCTGTCATACCTTTAAGTCCGAGTAAGCCAACCTAGCCTGATCGAGCTTATTGTCATTACTTGTGTCTAGAAATATTGCCCATATTAACTAAGTTTTCCATAAATTTGGATTCATTTGTGGAAGCGTTGGACATGCTTTCCTAAATACAGATTAAAAAAAAAAGAAGTTGGATTGAAGAGTTAGACTACTATAGTTAAACAAAAAATTTTAAATGAACATTGTATGAGATGGACAGTTGAACTTGAACGATGGACTCCATTATTTTGACCAGATTACCCTTTATCCTAATCTTATTGCCGGAGTTGGGGGTCCACGCGCTGCGTATTGCTCTCTCACGGTATGCATTTGTTAGGTACTGTCAGTATCCATCCAGCACTATGCTGTGATCTTCGCCGCTGGTTGATCCAAACGTGGACGGTTGGAAATCGCACACTTTATACGCTCTCATTGGATGGACGTCTCGATCTATCTACCCAGGCTAACCAAATGATTGGCCCACGTCTATACAGTCAAATCAAATGGCCTACTATAACGGGTTATTCAAATAGGCCGTGCAGTTTGGTATTCAATCCTTAATCCCAATAGTACCACAAGCTTTCATAAACTGGAGAAAAGCCCCCCAAGTTAGTTTTTTTTTTTTTTTTTTTTTTTTTTTTCTAATTGGACTGTTGTCATAATATTATATTATTGAATCACTTAAATTGAAAGAAAATTTTCTATATTTATTTACTCATCACTCATGATTAATTTATCTTACTATCCATATACAATTTAATTTAAGATAACACTGCAAAATCGAAAGTCATTCAAAATTATCAACAAAGTTCAAACCATTATTAAACCCAGTAATAAATTTGTAATAATAAGAGCGGCACATTAAATTTATATAGTGTTCAAACTCTTTCAAATTATCTGATATGATAATTTTTATTCACATGTGGACTTTAAAACCAAACTTGCACACCAAGACCCTACATTATCCACGCATTTACCAGTCTAGTGCATGTTGTATTCATGCTCATATTATTCCACAATAGCTCCCATTAAATAAAAAGCCTATCTTTTTACATACCAAACCATGCTCATGTGAGTCCACTGTAATCACCATTAACCGGAAGTCTACTTTTTAACGGTTCCAAACCCACACATCAGGACTCTGCGTTGTCTATACGTTTATCGGTCTCGTGCAAATGGTATTTTTCAAACCAGCCCCTCAAACGACCACGTCATGCCCCGAGTCATATCTCCCTACGCTCAAACCCGCATGTACGTGCCTCCCTTACTGAGGGCTCACCACTTCTGTGTCGGACCGAGCCACCAAAACCAGTATCTCGAACAACCACGCCATGCCCATAGTCATGTCTCCCCATGCTCAAACCCGCATGTATGTATCACCCTTATCAGGTGCTTATCACTTTCGTGTCTTCCTAACTCGAGCCACCAACTTGTAAGCATATGGTGATGGACGCCGTAAATGTAAGCCCATTATATGTATATGTTACTAAGACAGTTGGGTAAATGTCACATTAGGATATTGAGCCAGACCCAAATCTCAATTGACATGAGAGGTCCAAAATTGGGCCTCCCTTATACACCATGGCCGGCCAAAACTAGGTGTGGGCAAAGTGGACTTTTGTCCACTTTGCTCTTCCTATAAATAGATGGTGTTAGTGGGTTTATTAGGGTTAATCATAATTCCTCCCTTGTGGTGATTTAAGAGAAAATCCTCCTCCCCATAACACACTATTTTCAGCCGAACTACTCTAACACCAAATGTGTGCCAATTTGCTTTCGAGCAATCACTCCGAAGTTCTGTCCCTGCCAAGAATCGATCAGAGGCTTTACTATGGAGAATATACCGTGTAGGGCTTCCTTAACAAGAACATCTACGTGTGCCGACCGGAGGACCGTGACCATATTTATAGTATCCGTAGTAATTACTCACTGTAATCTAACACAACTTTGATATTATTTGTTGGGGGAGAAAATTGGGGAGCGAGCACGTACTCTTTACATAAGCTTAGTGAAATTTATTTCTAAAATCAATTAGTGTTATATACTGTTTCAACTCTTTTAAACTATTTGATGTGGTACTTTTAATCACATGTGGATCTTAACGCAACAAGATTTCAAGTTTTAACGGTTGAAATTCTAAGCCCTAAGTTTAGGTATGTTATATTTTGACTCACTTATGAACTAGTCGGTTTATTAGCAAGTTTAACTTCAATATAATTCTACAACAGTCTTTTGCTTGCTCAAAGAAGTAAAGTTCATTAGGGGTCATTTTGCAATTATAACATTATTAAAGACTATATTTGGGAGGGGGGATCTTCACTACATTTATCATCATTTCATGTCTTAAAAGGGCAAAATTGAAGGAGCAGTAGGCGATCGACACTTGGCGTCTCTGCCGTAACCTGGGCAGCGAAGAAGGACAGCGCCACCAAAGACAAAACGAATTCCCCGCAGCAAAAAAATCTCCGACCAGAATTTCCAACTTCCCAGAAAAACAGAACTGACAGCCAAATAGTGCTGCTGAAGGAGGAGGCCACTCTGGTTTATGCCAACTCAACGAATCCAGTAAGCACCATTTTTTTCTCTCCTATTCTCATTTCCTTTGCTCGACTGATTCCTCAGATTTAGTTTTCAGCACCCTGATCGGAAGCAGCGACTCTTTTCTGTGTCGGTATCTTGTGGGTTTGTGTTTATGTTGGTCGCGGTTGAGCTCAGACATGTTTCATCTGAATCTTGAACATTAAGGTTGCCCAAAAGCTTTTTTTCCCTCTGAATCTGGACTCTCTCTATGTTTTTTGGTGGATGATCAGCTTCTTCTAGACCTGCATTAGTGACTTAAATAAGTTGGATCTAAATTTGCAGCTGAATCACCATCAAATCTGTTTATACGAGATTTGTACTTACTGCCATATAGTCAAGTTCTGATCTTTGAGGACATATTGAATCTCCCTCTTTCCAGATTTAAATCTTGGATAACATGGGAAGCAACAACTTCAAGAACTTCACAACCGAACCAACCCCAGCATCAAGCAACCGACCACCTGGGATAGCGAGACAGTCCTCTGTCTACTCCCTAACGTTTGATGAATTCCAAAACACTGTAGGAGGGGTAGGGAAGGACTTTGGATCCATGAACATGGATGAGCTGCTGAAGAGCATATGGTCTGCAGAGGAGAACCAAACTGCGGCTCCTAACGGCTGGCAAGATGGTAATTTGCAGCGGCAAGGCTCGTTAACTTTGCCGAGGACGCTGAGCCAGAAGCGGGTTGATGAGGTTTGGAAGGAGTTGGGTGGTTCGGGTGCACCGCAGGTTCAGAGGCAGCAGACCTTAGGTGAAGTTACTTTGGAGGAGTTTCTGGCTAGAGCTGGAGTTGTAAGAGAAGATGTTCCATCTCAAGTGAAAGGAGGATCGATGTTCGGTGAATTACCGCAGAATAATGGCGGGTTAGGGATCGGATTTCAGCAGAATGGTAGGGGTTTGAATTTGATGGGGATGAAGAACTTGGAAAGCGTCAATCATCAAATTCCAGTTCAGTCTCCTTCGAATTTACCATTGAACATTAATGGGGTTAGGCCAAACCAGCCATCACCACAGCCCATTCTTCCTAAGCAAACTGCTGCTCCTTTTGCATCTCAGGTAGAGCAAAAAAGTGGAATTTTTTAGCTGAAATTTCGACATACAAATAAAAAGTAATCAATTTCGACTATCTGATTATGCAAATATGTGATCTTTGGAGTAAAATTAGTTTTTTTTTTTTTTTTTTGCATTTTTCAAACTCCCACATCCAATTTTTATTAAGAAAAAAAAATCTCAATTTCAAGTGTCTGATTCTACAAAAGTTATGATTTAGACCAAAATGAGTGTTTTTTGTGTGTTGAAACTCCGGCTTAAATATTTACAGCTTTTGTGCTTCAGTTGTTGTATAGTCTTGTGATTTGTGTGTCTAATTCTGCAAAAGTTATGATCTTTTTATCGCAGGTACCATCGGCAGGCAGTGCTAGAGGTGGGTTCATGGGTATGGGAAACCAACTGATATCTAACAACAACTTGGTTCAAGGTGGAGGAGGAATGGGAATGGTTGGTTTAGGAGGTGGACCCACCATGGGTGGCTCCCTGGCTAACCCGACCACATTGGAGGCGATCCCACGAAGCAATGGAGATACTTCCTTGCTGTCCCCTGTTCCTTACGCATTTAACGGAAGCATGAGGGGAAGAAAGAGTGGTGTGATTGAGAAAGTTGTCGAGAGGAGGCAGAAGAGGATGATCAAGAATCGGGAATCTGCAGCAAGATCACGGGCTCGAAAACAGGTAAAACAAACCGTTTGATTGGAACTTATATTCGTATTATCTATCTTGATCTGGAATTTTTTTTTTAAAAAAATGGGTTGGTTTGTTGGCATGTTTAGGCTTACACAATGGAATTGGAAGCTGAAATTGCAAAATTGAAGGAGGAAAATGAGAAACTGCAAAAGAAACAGGTACTTACTTGTTCGGTTGAGCAAGATTGCGCAAATAAAGTAAATTTCATAACTTTAACTGATGCCAATGTGTTTAACTTCTACAGCAAGAGATCATGGAAATGGAGAAGAATCAGGTAATGGGTTTGTTCTGTTTTTAGGTTTTTGCTGCATTTTTTTTTATTAAGTAATGAATTGCGGTTCTATAGTTTGTACAGAATGATGAGGTGAAGAATATGGAAAGGGGTGTGAAGAGGCTTTGCTTGAGGCGCACGCTAACAGGTCCTTGGTGATCACTCTAACTTAGACGAGGGAGTCATTATGCGGTTTTGCAGTTACAGTCCACTGAGGAAATAGGGAGCTCTGTATTATGATTGTATCTGTAAATATGATTAGGCAAGTTGTGTTGCAGGTTAGATCATGGTTTCAAACATTATAGTGAATTAAAGCTTAGAGGAAGAGCATTAGTTTGTTACACTGCTCTGACCTCTTTATTACAAATCAAGCTCACTGAGACTTTACAGTAAGACAGACAAGACAATAAGGTTTCTTGATTTCACCATCCAACAAATGAACATTCCAAAAACAGACTTACAAAATGTCTTGAATCGACACGACTGAGAAAATGAACAAAAGTTGGGGTTTTTAGTGTTTCCAAGGTATGATCTTTCTGCGGTCTCTTCCCCGGACAGACCTAGCAAGAAGCTTCCCACTAACTGGTTTACATAAGCCGACATCAATGATGGAAGAGGCCTCACTCTTCTCTGATGTTGGAGACATCTCATCCACCAAGTAGTCCAACATCATTCCCAGGAAATGCACTTGGTGTGCTAATGTCCTGTTTTCTTGTTCCACAGGCAATATATTGAATATGTTCAGGTTCACCTACAACATAATGAAATACCCAATGATGCAATCTTTAGACTAGATTAAAAAAAAAAGGGTTTTTTCATTAAATTTTGAATTTTTTAGGACAGCACTTACCTCTGCTTCTATAGCACGAAGTTTGTCAGACCATTGAAAATCTTCGCCACTTTCACGGTTTCCCCTAGACGAACCATACTCAATACTTAGCAAGAAATAAGGAGGTCTCAGAGGATACTCCATGCTTATCTTTATCTGCCAATCAAAATCCGCACCTTTGCTTCAATAATTAGCCCTTAATCATTATTTCGAGTAGTCAATAAAGTAAGTACCTTTGCTTCAAGTTTCAGAATCCTGTCACCACAATCAACTTTTCTGGTCAAGACCAGACAGAACTCTTTAACTCCATAGTTGAGCCATGCTTTTTCCAAGGACTTAAGTTTCTGCATCTGGAAAGCAGCTGCATCTTCCATTTCTTGATCAGTAGGTGAAGGCTCATCCAAATCACTGTTAAGATCCAGCAAAATATCCAATTCATCGTCTTGTTTCTTGAAACTCAAAGCTTTGCTCTTAGTCATTGGGGATATGCTTTTTGGAATTAGAGCCAACTGTCTGGTGTGTGCAAGGCGAGATCCTCTAGGTGTAAATTTAGTGTCATTCACTGCAGCATGAACCAAAGATGGAAGCTCACCATCTTCCCTAGCACTCTCGGTCTCGTCCCTCACACTTACAGATGATTCGCCATGACCACCAGTATCCACGATGTCCTTACCCTGCTCATTGTCAACTGGAGGTGCAAGAGAAAGATGATTTTGAGTAGACCTTACAGCAGACCAACCATTAAGTTTGCACGAGAACCGATGATGGGCCCACGGAACATTTTTACAATCCAAGGCAGGCCATTGAAGCTTCTCAAGCGAATGCAGCTGTTCCCTGTAATCCACGATTTTTTCAACGGAAAATAGAAATTGCAATGGCCATGAAAACATGCATATCAATGAACAAAAGAACAACATACAAAATAAATCCACCCACAGTATAACAAAAAGTCTTATCAATATGAATGCTTGATGTCTCAAAGATGGAAAGAACTGAGAGAATAAATAATCTACAAGGTTGGGAACATTGGTCATCCAATCCCTGCTTATTTATCCTTCTCATTAGTCATTAGTATTCAAAACTACAACATAGGTAATGACTCACATAAGAGCCAGCTGAGCCTTTTTTCTAGATCGGATCCTCTGCAAAATGGTCTCCACTCGGTTTTGTTGTCTGTACACTGTAAGGCCTGATGAAACCACATCTGTTCTGGTGATGTCGGTGCCTGATGTTTCATGATCTTTGAGCAAAGGTGACACTTCTGGCAAGAAATCAATCCCGGCTAGGTGCTGCACCCATTTATATGGACGTGAAGTTCTTCTTTGATCAAATGACAGGGAATCACCAATAGCTAGTTTTGCTGACTGAAACAAATAGAAGACTTATTTAATGACTGGTCTCAGAAACAATAAAGATCAACAGTCTTCCTAAGAATGGTACCTGGTGAGGAAGGTCACGACCTGTATCATCAGGAAACAAGTTGCATAAAATATTATCCTGAGGTCCTTCATTGGAACCTTCAACACCAACCGTGACGACATTCAATTTCGGCATATGCTCGAACTTTAAAGTTACTAGTTTTGCAGGTTTAGGATCTGATGCCTCATCATCAAATACATGGAGGATGACCTTCAGTGGATGAATCTGATATAATCCTGACTGTTCAATGTTCTCTTTCGCTGGAACATTCTTTGTGCGCTTTCTTCTCCTCTGTCCATCATCTTCATCATCAGGAGCATCCTCTTCCATCTTGGAACTCTCAAAATTAGAGGAACCTGGACATTAGAGTTTGATAAGTGTCTACCTTAGATTTTATCACAAGGGAAAACACGATGTTTCTGTTGAAAGCCAGTGAAAAACAAACACTAGCAAGCTTCTAACTATAGCAAAAAGCTCTCTCATAAAAATTAGACATATGTAAGCATGAAATTCACTACTTCACTTTGACGAAGATTTTTGTTGTTGTTTGTTTTTTGCTAATTAGATGAAGACCTGTTTGACATGAATGGATAGACAAATATAATTTGATCTTGATTTACCAGAATCCTTGTTCGCTTGTTGTCGCACGAATGCTTGAGCATCCTTCAAGCTTCCTACTATTTCTAAATCAATGTTTTCTTCAAACGCTTCCTTTTGTGCCATTAACTGGGAATATATCACATAGAGAGGAGGTGGGAGTAGTTCTGCCAAGTTGTGCTGCTTCATCTTCTTTGTGTGTTGAATTCCTAACTGATTCTGCACTGGCAAGGAAGCCTTCCTCAGGGACTTGAGGTGTGAAGGAAGGCTAGATAAGAACTTTTTCCTGTTTGCAATACCCTCCTCAAGTACTTTTTTCCGCTGTTCCAGTTGTTCATGGAGCTTGCACAATTCTTTGCGCTGATGAATACGAAACCATCAGTCGAAAAAATTAAGAGCATTCATTGTAGATAGATAATAATATGGCAACAATTAACATAAGTGCCTAGTAGAAGCAAATAATCACCTGGAAAAGCTCGAAGTTAAGTCTCCTTAACATGAGATCATGAGCTTCATTTGCTGTAACTGAACCTTTGATCTCTTCAGGTGCATCCCGAAAGAATTCCTCCTCGGGCACAAGTTCAATGTCAGGATACTTTGATTTGAAGTCTTTGCAAGTCTTAATTGCCTTAATGTAGTGACTTTTCTCATACATCAAGTTATGAAGCTGCAAGGTAGCAAAATCCACAGGCACCTTTGCACGTTCGGTTTCTGATTTCACCCTGTCTTCCTCTAACAGGATCGATCGATTAACCTGCAAACTAGCGAGTTCAACAGAAATGCAGATGCAAGGAACGCAAGAATCATCCAGAATGGCACAAACATGACTTTGCCCTACAACTTGTCATTTGAGTTATTAAAATCTAGAAAAAGAAAGTAAAAAAAATCAAAATTTCACAGTTTTCCAATCCAAGAACTCCACAACCAGTCAGGCTCACTAGTTGCAGATAGTCTAAGGCAATCAAGAAACCCTAATCAAACAACAAATAAACCATGGCGGCGCACCTGGCGGAGAGTGACAAAGTGGACGAACATCTGGGTGACGAGCTCCCTCAACTCGGCTTTAGGCAGGCCTTGCCGCTTGACTGAAAGAATCTGCGCCACGATCTCCTCCACCGACCCCTTACTCTCTTTCAGCAGCTCGTGCGGTGATTTCTCCGGTTTGCGCTCACGCTGCTGGTCATTGTCAGGCACAGCCTGGACGTCGTCGTCTACCACCATGCCTTCCTCTATCTCGTCGTCCATTTCTCTTCTTCCTCGCTCCTTCTTCTCCGGGCACTGTCTTTGATTGTAACAGTCTCTCTCCCTGCTCTTCTGAGCTCAAAGAACTACGGTATCCTGAATAAAAAAAATATAACCTAGTGGTTCAGCGCTTTACTCGGTATGTACATAGTAAACATAATTTAATCGTATTTTATTTATTATTTATAATTTTTTTTTATAATACATAATTTACAAAATATTTTAAATTCTTGAAACAAAAAAAAATAGTTAATTAAAGTAATTATTCACTAAATATATATAAAGTAATTATTTATTCATTTAATTATATTTAGATTTTATTTCATACAAATTGTTAATATTTGTATCTAATCTTATTAGTTTTAACCTACTTTTTTTACTTTCTTTTAAAAAAAAATCCAAATATTTTGTGTTCAAACTGTAACTTTCTAATATTAGGATGCAAAGTGACTAACATGTAAAAAAAAAAAAAAACTGAAATTGAATAAGAGTCTTGACAAAAAATGAATAAATGAGAGTGATCGATTAAAAAATAGTTAAACCATGTAAACTCATATTGTACTATTTTTTATAGTTATATTCAATATTTATACATATCATATCTAAATATTATTTTAATATTAAAATAATAGTACAAAATGAAGCATAAGTGAATTTTTTTTGCGGATTATTAATTAGCATTGTTACAAAATAAATATTTTAGCTACCATCAAAATCGAATAAGGATCTTATGATGAATTTTACCACGTCTACATAGGCACAAAAGTGATGTCACATATGTAAATGAAAATCATGAATTGTGTGGATCGATGGATTTGTATAATTTTTTAAATTTGATTTTTTTTTTATCATAGAGGTTTTAACTCAAAACGTGTTATATGTATATAAATGGTATTTCATAGGTACTATTAATATTTGTATCGTTATTATTTTTAACATATTTATTATATGTGTTTAAATTTTTATTTTCCTCGTATGTTAGTGCAATTTGTTAAATACTTTTTTTATGGTGCAATTGCAACTTTCTAATGTGAGGAGGCAAATTGACTAACATGTAAATGAAAGAGAATTTTAAAGTGAATAAGAGGTTTGGCAAAAAAAAAAAGAAGATGAGAGTGATAAAATGAATAGTTAAACAAATATGCAAATTCAAATTATATTATATTTTTATATTAAATATGTATATTTATCCAAATATAAATATTATTTTAATATTAAGATGATAATGCAAAATGAAACATATATGTGGATTTATTTTAGTATTTGAGTGTATTATTAATTCTATGTAACATACTAAAAATAATGTAACTCCCATCAAGATTGAATAAGGAGCTTTTGATTAATTTTAGCATGTCCACGTAGGCACAAAAGTGATGTCACTTGGTTTGTAGAATTGTTTTCAATTTGATTACTTGTCAAAATTTTATGAGTTTCATTGAAATTATATTATATTATATATAGATAGATTGTGACTGGTTGCCCAAAGTAAAGCTTATTTATGTGTAGAATAGAAGCAGCTGATTATTTCTCATCTGGCTGCAGTATATAGATCTTGACTGGACCGGAACAGACCGCCTTCTCCTTCTCCAAACGCCAAGTTGAAATCCAACCGCCAAATCGAAGCACACTGAAGAGTACTGCTGGTCCAGTTACGGTTATGGCTTCCGCCACCGCCGTCGAGCTCCACGGACAAGAAGCTTCTCCTATCCAAGCCCTGGGTTCCCTCTTCAAGCTCACTGAAGTGTACCTCTGGTCCATCTCTTTCTCTATCTCTCTCTTGGGCCGATTGAACTGTTTCAGAATCTAACTGGAAGTTCAATGATTGACAGGGAAGATGACACCACGGAGACTCGACAACCTTTCTCGATCAATGTAAGAGCCTGAGTTTGATTTCCTTTTTACATTTCTTGTTTGTTATTTGATTACAGTGTACATATTTCACTTCAACATGTTAAATTTTGTTGTTTTTTCTTTCACGACTTGCACGGCAATTAACTACTCAATTTCTTTATTTATGATATTCAGAGATTGCCTCACATTAACGGGGATGTATGCTCGGAGTTCGACTCTGCAACCTCCTGTGAGTGTTTGTTGTTAATTGCTATTTCATGTTGTAGTGAATTTGTATTTGCTTATACATAGTGTGTTAAGAATCATTATTTGTGTTTCAGTTGGTGTAACTGCAGAGGCTAGGCCTTCACCTGAGGAACTGGATCTCATAGAACAGATGGATGCACTTGGCCTTCCAATTTCCTTCCAGACCAACAAAAAGGTGACTTTCCATTTTCCCTTCAGCTAGATAACTGATACTCTTGAAAGCATCTAGCACAAAGCAGTTCTTTTGACTAGCTGGTTTAATGTT
Organism: Clarkia xantiana subsp. parviflora; assembly: GCA_036873135.1. Classification (NCBI taxonomy): domain Eukaryota; kingdom Viridiplantae; phylum Streptophyta; class Magnoliopsida; order Myrtales; family Onagraceae; genus Clarkia; species Clarkia xantiana. Next base: position 6,922,385 of record JAPTYO010000010.1, on the reverse strand, counting down.
TGATCACACCTGTGGCTTCTGTGCCTATATTGAAGTTGTAGAAAAGTCGAAGTTCCGTTTTTTCATATACTATTTTAAGTATTTTAATTTCTTTAGCTATGCTCTGTGTATGTATTGTTATTTTACAAATACCATTGGTAAGTCCATAAGAATTATAATTTGTTTAACAGAAGCAGAAAGGAATAACTAAAGTGAAGAAGAAAAACACAAAATTGAAGCATGCTTTCAGCATAGGGATTGAGAATCAGGATCCTGAATCTCTTAAAGTGAGTGACGAGGATGTTGTATCTCCTTCTGTTTTTCATGATAATCTTAGAGTTTGTTCATGCTCCACGTCAATGCCGGACCAAAGTGAATTGTCTTCATATGATGTTTCAGCAGATGCACACATATCTTCCTTCTCATCTGGTGAAGGACAATATACAAGTTTGACTGGAATAGACTTGTGTTCTGTAAAGGAGCTTTCTGTTGAAATTCCTTGCGAGTCAATTACTTTGCCAGATTATCAATCTATAAAGAATGACTATATGTCCAAAAGTGAGTCGACAGTCAGGGGAGATGTTGATGACTCTCCTATTGAAGCATGTGCTGACAATGATGATCGTGTTGGAAGTGCAATGGAGCCTGCTTTCAACGATAATGACTCATCAGAGCTTTTGTTACCTGAAGATTTATCATTTTCCTCAAATACTGAAGTGCTTCGAGCTGAAGAAAGTGAAAGTTGTAAAAACCAAGCCGATTACAGTGATTGGGTGGTTTGTTGGGATGACTTTTATCAGCAAAGTTACTTCTACAATACGAAGACTCAAGATTCCACATGGTTCCCACCACCTGGAATGGAACATGAGGTGTTTGTCGTAGAAAAGGACTGCTCTAATGGGAATGATGGTATGCTCATAGAGTTGAGAGAAGCTGAAGTAAATCCTGCTCCTGAATCATTGACGAGGCCAGAAAATTCTTCCCCTTTACAAAATACTGATGGCTCACCTCAACCTTCGATCAGTGAGTTCATCTCATGTGGGGAACCCCTGAATGAATTTCCAAAAGAAAATGAAGTGAGGAATGTTCAAGGGGTTTATAGTGGCACACATGATGAAGGTATACTCATGTCTTCATCTGACAATCAGAAACCAAGCGGGTAAGCTATGTTTTTTGAAAGTTTGTTTTGTAGCATTACCTCTGGTTCAGTGGGCAAACTGTTCACTGAACTTTCTCTTATCTACTTATTAATTTTTTTTTCCTTTGCTTTAGATTTGAAGATGATATTTGTAGAGGGAAACTTGAGAATGCAGTCTTTGAAGTGCTTGATCATACAAGGTATATAGCAGTTTACTATAATCTTTAGTATGGTACTTTAAATGGTAGGCATCCATTTTCATTCCTAATACATCTTTTTTCTCCCAGTATGACCAATTTTCCTGGTGAAGTAGTTGAAGAGGACACCATTTTGCAGTCCGATGAGGTATATACTCAGGCCAACAATTATGTAGAAAAGAAGAAAAAGAGATCAAGGAGAAAAAGAGCTGAGAACAAGTCACCTGATGTGGATGAAGGTTCTTACTTTTCTTGCATTACTCTGAAGTATGCCGTCTTAGGAAAAATAATTTATACGTTTATTGATTAATATGACGTTGATAAGCTATTTGAACTTTTGCAGATAGAAAATTCCCTCTTTTAGAAGAGTACTCTGCCATTATCGAGAAGTACTGGTATCAGCGGTACCTTCTTTTCTCAAAATTTGATGAAGGTGTAAAAATGGATGAGGAAGGATGGTTTTCTGTCACACCGGAGTCTATTGCCAAGCATCACGCTTTACAATGTGGTAGTGGTGTTATAATTGATGGCTTCACTGGAGTTGGAGGGAACGCCATTCAATTTGCAGAACGGTTAGTACCTTGGTCTGTTCCTATATCTGATTTCACTGGTATGTGAGACCCTGGAAGGGCTTTATCTATTTAACTGCCTTGAAAATTCATATATGAACTTTCAGGGCCAAACACGTCATTGCAATTGATATCGATCCTATGAAGATTGAATTTGCCCAACACAACGCCGTAGTCTATAAAGTTGATCATCATATTGATTTTCTTAATGGGAACTTCTTTCATCTGGCACCAAAGCTGAAGGTAAACATTGTTCTAGACTTCTAGTGTTATTTAATAGCTTAGCTGGAACATGTCTCTGTGCTGTCTTGGTGACTATTGGTGACTACTGCCTTTGCTGCAGGCAGATACTGTCTTCTTGTCGCCTCCTTGGGGTGGCCCTGATTATACAAAAGTGAAGAGATATGATATCAAGACGATGTTAAAGCCATGTGATGGGTGAGTGGTTATTTTTATTTTGACATAAGCTTTGGAATGTAGATATGTATTATTATTTAGGGTTAATTAGTTATTTGGTAGCTGAACTTTGGGGTTATGAACATTTTGCTAGCTGAACTTTGTTTTTGGACAGGTTGCTAATTAAACTTGTGTAAAGTTGCAATTTGTTAGTTTCGTTTAATTTGCTATTTGATTGGTTATGGAGAATTGCATGTGTTCATCACATGTCATCTTAAGTCGGCTAGTAAATTGCAAATATTCCCAAAGTTCAGCTAGCAAATCGCAAAATTCAGTTTAAAAAAATTGCAAATTTTTAAAAAGTTAAGCTAGCAACTGCAATTTGTTTTTGGACAGATTGCTAACGGGAAAAGTATGTAAAACATGCAACATGTTTGAAAAACATGGTTTTATGGACCAATATGTTTTAAAACGTACAACATGTTTGAAAAAGAGTGTTTTATGAACCAAAATGTTTTAAAATGTACAACAAGCTTACAAAAGATGGTAAAATGACGTATCGTCCACTTGTTGTCAGTAGTCTCATTAAGTGAACACATGCGGATCACGTTTTTAAAAATAATAATTATTATTATTAGTATTTACATCCACCTCTTAATAATCGTTGCTATGATAAATTAATTTCTTGCTTTAATTATTTTTTTTTTCTAAAAATGTGTTCCGCACGTGTCCACTTAATGAAACTATGGACGGTATGTCATTTTAACATCTTTTGTAAACTTGTTGTACATTTTAATACATATTGTTCATAAAACCATCTTTTTCAAACATGTTGTACATTTTAAAACATATTGGTCCATAAAACTATCTTTTTCAAACATGTTGCATGTTTTACATACTTTTCCCATTGCTAACTGAACTTGTGTAAAGTTGCAATTTGTTAGTTTCGTTTAATTTGCTATTTAAATGGTGATGGAGAATTACATGTGTTCATCACATGTCCTCTTAAGTCTGCTAGTAAATTGCAAATATTCCCAAAGTTCAGCTAGCAAATCGCAAAATTCAGTTAAAAAATTTGCAAATTTTTAAAAAGTTAAGCTAGCAATTTGCACAAAAGAAATAAGGCAAGACAACAAACAACATGCAAGTTTCCGCACCATTTTGCAGCAAATTAGATGGAGCTAGCTTATTGCAAGATTGTATAAGTTCACTTTCAGCTAGCGATTTGTTTAGAGAAAAAGTTAAGCTAGCAAATTTTCCAAACACTTCACGTTCAGCTAGCAATTTGCTAATTAACCCTATAATTTATCGTTCTTACTGCTTCTTTTTTTTGCTGGGTTATTGTTCTTACTGCTTGATTAAGCCTAAGAGAGTCATTCATATTGGTTAACTGTGGATTTATGCAGCTTTTTCCTCTTCAACACTAGCAAGGAAATTGCCCCAAGAATTGTTATGTTCCTCCCCAAGAATGTTGATCTCAACCAACTAGCAGAGCTCGCTCTTTCTGCTGATCCACCATGGTCATTGGAGGTGATGATCAGTTGCATTATCTTATTAATCTCTATCTATGCGATGCCGTTTCTACTTTCTATATCATTAGATGGCTCGAAAAATGCAATAATCTTCTTTGATACAAATGGATCCTTCCGGATCATGATAAATTACATTACTTATAGAATACATACTGCTCAACCTCACAGCTAAAATGAGTTTGTTTTATTTTCAGGTGGAGAGGAACTTCTTGAACAGGAAGTTGAAGGCAGTAACTGCTTACTTCACCAAACCACAATAAATCACCACAGAATGACTGGTTTCAAGTTCTGCATTAAATGCAGGAACTGGGTTTTGTTCCATATTAGCTGTTGGTGGAAGTTGAAGAACATGTCTATGTAGAAACCTCAGATCTAACGTGTAAGGCTTCAGTTAAGCTAAAATGTGGAGATTTGAAGCATAGAATATTAGTTGTCAGACTGCTTAGAATTAAAGCAAATATATGATATGGACAATAACCTGGGAGATGTCTGAAGACTGGCCCTTGTGAATTTGAGAGGTCTGAAGATTGAAATGGTGATAACAGAGGTCTGAAGTTTCGACTTGTAGATAATAGAGGTCACCGTTAGTTTTTTCCGTTAAAACTGACGGAAGTTGATCATGTGCATAGCATGTTACCATAAATAAAATAAAATTTCAAAAATACCCTTCTTGCATCTCACATGATTGAATGAAAAGACGAAAATGCCCTTAAGGCCACCACCCAACTCCTGCGACCACCACTCACAACTCCGGCGACCGCCACCCAACTCCGGCGACCACAATCCGACTCCGACGACCATCACCCAACTCCGGCGACCACAACTGCAGTCCTGATTGGGCCCAATCGGGGCCGGTGGCTCCGATTGGACCCAAATCGGAGCTCGGTGGCTCCGATCAGAGCTCTGTGGCCCCAAATCGGAGCCACAGAGCTCCAAGTGGCTCCGATTTGGGCCCAATTGGGCCGTGGTGGCGGTCGTCGGAGTTTGGTGGCGGTCGTCGGAGTTGTGAGTGGTGGTCGCCGGAGTTGGGTGGTGGCCGGCCGGAGCCGTGGTGGTGGCCGGAGTTGGGTTAGGTTTAAATTATGGACAGTGGTATTTTTGTCATTCCATCTTTATATTAATTAAACTTTTTATTAATTCAAATATTACAAAAGGGTATTTTTTACATTTCATGCGGTTCTGTTAAATTTAACAGAAAATTTGGACGGAAAACCTAAAAATCACAAAGTTCAAACTTTAGACATCAGTTATCACCATTTCAATCTTCAGACCTCTCAAATTCACAAAGGTCAATCTTTAGACCTCTCCCAGGTTATTTACCCTATATAATATATTAGAAAGTTGTTATTAGAGGTGGTTGGCAAACATCAATGGATTAAATGGTTATAAAATGACAGTTTTCTTTATCCTGTTCTTCGTTAAATTCATTAATTCGAATAACATATACGGGAGGGGCAAGATAGGGATTCCACTTTCTGGAGAAACAACTTGTGGTTTTCATATAGAAAGAACTACTGAAAAGTAAAATGAATACAAACAGCATTCGATAGTAATTTATCTTGCTGGCTTAATTAATTAAGAAGACCAACCAACTAATTATTTTATTAGCCACTGGTTTTGAATAGCAGTGAAATTAATTAAGAGTAGCTAGGACCAATTCAACATGGTGTCCATGTGCCTCAACGTAAATGCTAGTAGGAGACACTTGCAACTGATGTGTTTAAATATTGACCAAAAAACTTGCATCTCAAGTCATATTAAATATTGCCAAAATACTTGCATCTCAAGTCGTATTAAATATATTGTCATTAAGAAGTCATCTTAATTTCCTTCTTTCTCACTCACTCAAACAAATTGTTCTTTGTTTTCCTTCTGCATCATTTGAAGGCCTTTCAACTCAACTGTAGTTTTTTTTAGAGACAAATAAATGACAGAAGCTAAACATATCATTGAAGTATCGACGATCCACGGTCATCCGTTGGCTCTCACCAAAATCCACAAAGACATTTCCAATCAATGTGGCTTCTGTGAGGAGTTACTTGAGATTGAAGGTACGGCGGTCTGCGTTTACCAGTGCACAGTGTCGGAATGCGGCTTTTATATGCACAAGAGCTATGCTGAGTTCGAGACACGGTGCAGGTATTTACAGCATGATCATGATGACCACTATCCATATGTTGAATGTGAATTTGATGAAGAATTAGAAGAGTCTTCATCTTTGTCTTCCACGACAACAGTACTATGCCCTTATTGCAGTAAGACTATCACTAAAGGTGAAGTGGTCTATGGAATTCGCGAATGTAAATATTTTCTACACAAATTGTGTGTAGATTCATTCTTCGATCAAACTCAGATACAAATAGGCGATAAGACGGCAATCGAGCATCCCTTCTGTCATCATCCAATGTTTCTATATGAAACTGTCGTTGATGATTCCACGTATGGCTGTACGATTTGCTCTCTGCATGTCGAAGAGACTTCAGCAGCATATGGATGCTTGAGGTGCAAGTTTTATATGCATAAGCACTGCGCCGAACTCCCTGTCAAACCGATAAAATCACACCCCCTCCATCCACAACACCTTCTTATCCCATATATGGATACCGGTCGATGCAATGCTTGTTTTCGGTTTGGTCATGTTTTCTTGGGGTGCAAGGCATGTTACTTCTTCCTACATGTGGGTTGTCCCTCCCTAGAGCCTATTTTGAAAGTCATACACAAATCACATCCAATATTTCTCCTTGAGAAGAGATTCATCAAGGATGATCCTCATTATAATACTACCATTAAGTGCTCAACTTGTGATGAATTTCACCAATTGGATGACCTCATCTTCAAGTGCATGCACCCAATATGCAAAGACTACTTCCATGTCAGCTGTGCTCCCTTTGATTTGCCCAAACCTGTCAAGTTCTATCAGCAACAACAGTTGAAGAATCCTCTTATCACCTTCATAACGGAGAGAGACTCAAGTGGTCGGGCATATCGTTGCATTGAACTCGATGGCAACTCTGAGGTAACCAACTAACAACTATATCCTTTAATTTCTTTATCAAGTGATTTCTACATATGATCAATTCATAACTGTTTTTGTTTGTGTTGAGAAACATTGAGCTTAAGAACACACTTTCGTACATAAGGGATAAAACTGTGAAATTTTAGACATATCAGTTGACCAACTGTGAAATTCAAACTTGCGCACTCTGATACCATTTCAAAAATAAGACAGGCGTCTTAGTTAGCAGATAATTAAATTCTTTCTTTGTTGCGAATAATGTGAATTTAGGGTCTCCCACCTAAGGACCCGATCGCCAGAAGCACAGATGGAGTCTGAAGTGCTCGATTTTGGACACAGCAAAAGAATAATGAGGATCAAACAAGGAGTTCCTGGATGGATGTCCACTTTCACTGTGTTGTTCCTGTCATTATGTTTCTTGTTACCTATCTATTAGCTTACGTGTGTGCATTTTAAATTACCAGACTCTCTTGATTGTGTTCAACAACTTATTAATGATTTGAGTTTGATCTTACAGTTTGAACCAAAACAATAGTATTTCATGCATATCTATAAAAAGAATTGTAGGTTATATACCATATTAAATTCCTTTGGTAGTGCTTATTGGTCATGAGTGATTTGAATCTGTGTTCTTACAATTTAAACCAAAATAACTGTATTCCACATCTACAAAAAGAATTGTACCTTATCTACAACATTGAATGCTATTTTTGTATACCCATCATCATGTTTTTCTAGCTGATCCAATATAACACCTAAGGGAAAGAATAAGGATCTTCTGACATATCAATAACTAACTAACAAACATTGCTGCATGCATGAGCGGACCAACATGTAGTTGAGAAGGTGTAGTCGCACTTCCTCAACTTTATATAATTTGTATAAATATAGTGGATATTGTAGTAAATAGGTAAATTTCGCACCATCTCATTTAAGTAGAAAAAATACTTGTTGCACTTCTCACTTAAGTGTATATCTAAGACTCTATCTAACTATCTAAGATTCTAAATACGCCATTGCAATGGATATCGATCCTATGAAGATTAAATTTGCCTAACACAACACCATAGGCTACAAAGTTGATCCACCATAGTCTACAAAGTTAATCATCATATTGATTTTCTGAATGGGAACTTCTTTCATCAGGCACCAAAGCTGAAGGTAAACATTGTTCTAGGTAGTGTCATTTAATAGCTTAACTGGAACATGTCTCTGTGCTGTCTTTGTGACTGTTGGTGACTACTGCCTTTGCTACAGGCAGATACTGTCTTCCTGTCGCCTCCTTAGGGCGGCCCTGGTTATACAAAAGTGAAGAGATATGATATCCAGACGATGTTAAAGCCATGTGATGGGTGAGTGGTTATATTTAGTAGGGGTGAGCAAATATCCTGAGAGGCTCAAAATCCCGCCCGTCCCGTCCTAGCCCGTTCCAAAAAACCCGTCCCAAAAATGTACCCAAGCCCTAATGGGCGGGACTTTTCTTCTCAACTAGGGATAGGGCTAGGGCTTTTTTACGAAGTCCCAAAAGACCCGTACCGTCCCTTTTTGCTAACTAATCAGCTATAAACTATAGTTAGTTAAGTTAACTTTAGTGATGGCTCGGGTTGAAGTTTCATTTGATCTGGGATTTGTATTTATAACTTGTTATATCAGAATTGTTGGTGACTTTGTATTAGAGTTTTGGTAAAACTTAGTTTTGGAGTCATTGGTGAACTATTTTGGAGAACCAAGTTATGTGTTGAACTTGGTGTTCTTACAAGTGACAAAATGTTTGAGTGATTTTGGTGTTTTATGGTGAATTTTGTGGTGTGTGTTGAACTTTGTTGTTGTTCTGTGTTTGGTTATGGTTTAAGTAAATTAAGTATGATTTTTTTTAACTTGGATGGGAATTTGGGTTTGTCCCATTTGTCCCTAGTCCCTGTAGGCTCGTGGCGGGCGGGCCTTTTCCTACTAGCTGGGGCTCGGGATAGGGCTCGGGACAGCCATTAAGTGGCCCTAGTTTTAGGGCTTGGGCCATTTTTAGAAAAAGCTCGCCCATCCGTCCCATGATCAGCCTAATATTTAGGGTTAAGGGTCCTTTTGGTACCATAGTTTGCAAAAAATACATTGTTCATACCATTAGTATTTTTTTGTACCAAATTGGTACCACATGTTTCCATTTTGTACCGTTTGCATACAACCGTTAGCGGTCCGTCAAAAATTATTGTTAAATGGCATGTGCCATGCACGTAAGCATCCCAAAACTTTTAATTTTGTTACAATTTAGTCCCTCTAATACATCCCTAACTTTTATTTTGTTCAATTTAGTCCTAAAATTTCAAAACCAAACCATTTATCCAAATTGACCTAGCCCCAATTGAGTTACATTGGTGCTAGGTCCCAATTGACCTAGCCGGACCTAGCCTAGGGCTAGGTCTGACCCTGAGTCAGAGTCGCCTGGGTCCGGTGACTCCGACCCAGGGTCGGACCTAGCCCATGGCTAGGTTCGGCTAGGTCAATTTGGAAAAATGGTTAGGTTTTGAAATTTTAGGACTAAATTGAACAAAATAAAAGTTAGGGATGTATTGGAGGGACTAAATTGTAACACAATTAAAAGTTTTGGGCTGCTCACGTGCATGACACATACCATTTAACGGCCATTTTTGACGGAACACTAACGGTGGTATGCAAACGGTACAAAATGGAAACATGTGGTACCAATTTGATACAAAAAAATACTAATGGTATGAACAGTGTATTTTTTGCAAACATGTGGTACCAAAAGGACCCTTAACCCTTATATTTATCTTGACACAAGCTTTGGAATATCTAGATTTTAGGGTCAATTAGTTATTTGCTAGCTGAACTTTGAACTTTGAGGTTATGAACGTTTTGCTAGCTTAACTTGGTTTCTGGACAAATTAGTAGTTGAACTTGTGTAAGGTTGCAATTTGTTAGTTTCGTTTAATTTGCTATGTAAACGGTGATGGAGAATTGCAAATATTGCTAGTTGAAGTGCTCATCACGTGCCATCATAAGCCGGAAAGTAAATTGCAATTATTCCCAAAGTTCAGCTAGCAAATCGCAAAATTCAGTTGGAAAATTGCAAATTTTTAAAAATTTAAGCTAGCAATTTGCACAAAAAAACAAGGTAAAACAACAAACAACATGCAAGTTTCCGTCACCATTTCACAGCAAATTAGACAAAGCTAGCATATTACAAGATTGTACAAGTTCACTTTCAGCTAGCAATTTGTTTAGAGAAAAAGTTAATACATGCTTAGCTAATACATGCTTAAAGTTCACTTAAAGGCACGTTTGATTGCCGGTATTGCGATATCCTAATACTGGTATTAGCTAATACATGCTTAGCTAATACATGCTTAGCTAATACAATGTTTGATTGAGCCATGTATTAGGATACCCTATACAATGTTTGAATGAACTTTGTATTAGTATATCATAATACAATGACTAAAAGACCTAAATACCCTTACTTGCATTTTCAATGAAGATATATTTTACATATATTAATTTAACAATGATAAAATTTAACAAAAAAAAGTAACTTCAATTATTTAAAATAATATTTTTCATAAAAAAAAAAATCAAATTTATGTATAAATAGTAAAAAATATTTTTGCTAATGTATATATATATATATATATATATATATATATAAAGAAAATAGTACAAAACAATTGAAAAAAGTGATTAGCCCGACCCGGCCCGTTCTAGCCGGGCCTAGCCCGAACTAAACCAAAGCAACATAAAGCAACCCGACCCGAACAGCCCGAATTGCTCAGCCCGGCCCGAACCGCACAGCCCGACCCGAATTGACCTGCCTGGCCCGAACCACCCAACCCGGCCCGAACCACCCAGCCCGGCCCAAACCGCCCAGCCGGCCTGAACATGACTCAGCCCGACCCGTGTCCGAAGTTTCGATGTAAACGGGGTCCGGCCCGAAGCTACGATGTAAACAGTGAGAGTTTGCCATATATTACAAGGGTAAATTGGTAATTAGGAGATTGGTATTAGCTAATGCTTTGCTTTTAGATGGTATTAATTAATATCAAATTCCTTCTATAATTGAGTATTAGCTAATACCAATACCAAGTTGACACAAACACGGTATTAGCTAATACCGGTAATACCGGTATTAGGATATCGCAATACCGGCAATCAAACGTGCCCAGGGCACGTTTGATTGCCGGTATTGCGATATCCTAATACTGGTATTAGCTAATATTTTTTTTCGTTTACACTTGGTATTGGTATTAGCTAATACTCAATTATAGGAGGAATTTAGTATTAGATTATACCAACTAAAAGTGATGTACTAATTAATTTCAAACTCAAAATTACTTATTTATCCCTAACTTTATTTAATATACAACAACTACCCCAACTTCGGCTCATAACATCGGCCACCGGCGACCCCCGGCCGGACTCCGGCCACCTCCGGCGACCCCCGGTCGGACTCCGGCGACCCCCGGCCGGACTCCGGCGACCCCCGGCCGGACTCCGGCGACCCTCGCCGGCCTTCAATTATAATAATAATTAAAAAATGAATATATCTATTTAGGTCTTTTAGTCATTGTATTAGGATATCCTAATACAAAGTTCATTCAAACATTGTATCCTAATACATGACACAATCAAACATTGTATTAGTTAAGCATATAATAATTAAGCATGTATTAGGATATCGCAATACCGGAGACAAACGTTTCATTAATGTTCATCAAGCAATTTGCTAATTAACCCTATTATTTATCATTCTTACTGCTTGATCAAGCCTAAGAGAGTCATTCATATTGGTTAACTGTGGATTTATGCAGCCTTTTCCTCTTCAACACTAGCAAGGAAATCGCCCCAAGAATTGTTATGTTCCTCCCCAAGAATGTTGATCTCAACCAACTAGCAGAGCTCGCTCTTTCTGCTGATCCACCATGGTCATTGGAGGTGATGATCAGTTGCATTATCTTATTAATCTCTATCTATGCGATGCCGTTTCTACTTTCTATATCATTAGATGGCTCGAAAAATGCAATAATCTACTTTGATACAAATGGATCCTTCCGGATGATGATAAATTACATTACTTATAGAATACATACTGCTCAACCTCACAGCTAAAATGAGTTTGTTTTATTTTCAGGTGGAGAGGAACTTCTTGAACAGGAAGTTGAAGGCAGTAACTGCTTACTTCACCAAACCACAAGAAGTCACCACAGAATGACTGGTTTCAAGTTCTGCTTAAATGCAGGAACTGGATTTTCTTCCATATCAGCTGCTGGTGGAAGTTGAAGAACATTTCTTTGTAGAAACCTCAGATCAAATGTGGAAGTCTTCAGTTAAGCTATAAAAAACACTGAAATGTGGAGATTTGAAACATAGAATATTAGTTGTCAGACTGGAATTAAAGCAATATATATATATTAGAAAGTTGTTATTATAGGTGGTTGGCAAACATCACTTGGTTACTTATATTTCTCCAATATACTCAATGGTTACTTTTGTTTTTTACGTGATTTTTCAGTTACCTATGTTTTAAAATGTAATTAAATTGTTCAAACTTGTTTAGTCACTTATTTTTTAGGGTCAATAACCTGGGAGAGGTCTGAAGATTGGACCTTGTGAATTTGAGAGGTCTGAAGATTGAAATGGTGATAACTGAGGTCTGAAGTTTCGACTTTGTGATTTTTAGGTTTTACGTCCAAATTTTCTGTCAAATTTAACAGAACCACATGAAATGTCATATTTACCCCTGACAATGTTTTAAACAAATTAAAGTTTAATTAATTGAACATGAAATGACAAAAATACCCCTTTCATTAATTAAAACATAACCCAACTCCGGCCACCACCACGGCTCCCGCCGGCCACCACCCAACTCCGGCGAACACCACCGAACTCCGGCGACCACCACTCACAATCCGGCGACCCCACCAAACTCCGACGACCGCCACAATGGCCACGATGGGCCCAAATCGAAGCCATCGGCCACGATTGAGCCCCGATCGGAGCTTTGTGGGCCCAATCGGGGCCGCGGTTGTGCTCGCCGGAGTTGGGTGGTGGTCGTCGGAGCGGGTGGTGGTCGCCGGAGCTAAGTTGTGGTCACCGGAGTTGGGTGGTGGTCACCGGAGTTGGTGGTGGCATTAAGGGCATTTTCGTTTTTTCATTTAAGCATGTGAGGTGGAAGAAGGGCATTTTTGGAATTTAATTTTATTTCTGGTCACATGTCAAGCACATGACCAGTTTCCGTTAATTTTAACGGAAAGAACTAACGGAGACCTCTATTATCTACAAATCAAAACTTCAGACCTCTATTATCACCAATTTAAACTTTAGACCTCTCAAATTCACATGGCCCAAATTTCAGATCTCTCTCAGGTTATTAACCATATTTTTTACTCAATATAATTAAATGATTATAAAATGACGGTTTTGCCTGTACCTTCAATCAGTTTAACTATTTTTCGTTGTGTTCTTCGTTAAGTTCATTAATTCGTCAATTGCAGGTTCTTCAAATAACATATAGAGGAGGGGCAAGATAGGAGGATTCCACTTTTTGGAGAAACAACTTGTAGTTTTTATTTATATATATATAGAAACAATAACTATTGAAATGTCAAACGAATAGAAACAAATATAGTTGAATGCATTGGATGGTGACTTAATTTATCTTACTGGCCTAATTAATTAAGAAAACCAACCAACTAATTATTTTATTAGCCACGGCTTTTGAATAGCAGTGAAATTATAATTAAGAGTAGCTAGGACCAATTCATGTGCCTCAACGTGTATACTAGTAAGAGACACTTGCATCTGATGTGTTTAAATATTGCCAAAAAATACTTGCATCTCAAGTCATATTAAATATTGCCAAAACACTTGCATCTCAAGTCATATTAAATATTGTCATTAGAAATCATCTTAAATATTGTCTTTAAGAAGTCATCTTAAGTTCTTTCTTTGTCACTCACTCAAAAAATTTGTTCTTTGTCTTCCTTCTGCATCAAAGAATTAGAAGGTCCTTTCAACTCAACTGTATTTTATTTGAGAGACAAATAAATGACAGAAGCTAAACATATTATTGAAGTATCGACGATCCACGATCATCCGTTGGCTCTCAGCAAAATCCACAAGGATATTTCCGATCAATGTGGCTTCTGCAAGGAGTTACACGAGATTGAAGATACGACGGTCTGGGTTTACCAGTGCACAGAGCCGACATGCAACTTTTTTATGCACAAGAGCTGTGCTGAGTTCGAGACTCGGTGCAGGTATTTACAGCATGATCATGATTATCAATATCCATTTGTTGAATGTGAATTTGATGAAGAAGAAGATTCTTCATCTTTGTCTTCCCCAACAGTACTATGCCCTTATTGCAGTAAAACTATCACTAAAGGTGAAGTGGTCTATGGAATTCGCGAATGTAAATATTTTCTACACAAATCGTGTGTAGATTCATTCTTCGATCAAACTCAGATACAAATAGGCGATAAGACGGCAATCGAGCATCCCTTTTGTCATCATCCAATGTTTCTATATGAAACAGTCGTCGATGATTCCACGTACGGCTGCAAAATTTGCTCTTTGCATGTTGAAGAAGCTTCAGCAGCATATGGATGCTTTGAGTGCAAGTCTTATATGCATAAGCGTTGCGCTGAACTCTCTGTCAAACCGATAAAATCACATCCCTTCCATCCACAACACCTTCTAATCCCATATATGGATACCGGTCGATGCAATGCTTGTTTTCGGTTTGGCCATGTTTTCTTGGGGTGCAACGCATGTTACTTCTTCCTACATGTGGGTTGTCCCTCCCTAGAGCCTATTTTGAAAGTCATACACAAATCACATCCAATATTTCTCCTTGAGAAGAGATTCATCAAGGATGATCCTCATTATAATACTACCATTAAGTGCTCAACTTGTGATGCATTTCACCAATTGGATGACCTCATCTTCAAGTGCATGTACCCAATATGCAAAGACTACTTCCATGTCAGCTGTGCTCCCTTTGATTTGCCCAAACCTGTCAAGTTCTATCAGCAACAACAGTTGAAGAATCCTCTTATCACCTTCATAACGGAGAGAGACGCAAGTGGTCGTGCATATCGTTGCATTGAACTCGATGGCAACTCTGAGGTAACCAACTAACAACTCTATCCTTTAATCTCTTTATCAAGCTATTTATACATATGATTAGTTCATATATGATTTTGTTTGTGTTGAGAAACATTGAGCTTAAGAACACACTTTCTTACATAAGGGATAGAACTGTGAAATTCAAACTTGCGCACTCTGATACCATTTCAAGCATTTCAAGGATAAAACACACAATCTTATTTAGCAGAAAATGATTTTCTTTCTTTTGTTGCAAATAATGTGAATTTAGGGTCTCACACCTAAGGACCCGATCACCAGAAGCACAGATGAAGTCTGAAGTGCTCGATTTCGGACACAACAAAAGCATAATGATGATCAAACAAGGAGTTCCTGGATGGATGTTCACTTTCTCTATGTTGTTCTTGTCATCATGTTTCTTGTTACCTATCTATTAGCTTATGTGTGTGTATTTTTAATTACTAGACTTCCTTGATTGTGTTTAACAGCATATCAATGATTTTAGTTTGTTCTTACAGTTTAAACCAAAATAATGCATGTACATCTATAAAAAGAATTGTAGGTTATCTACGTAGTGTTTATCAGTCAATGAGTGATTTGAATCTGTTCTTACAATTTAAACCAAAATAAATGTATTGCACATCTACAAAAAGAATTGTACCTTATCTACAACATTGAATGCTATCTTTGTATCCCTCCATCATCATGTTTTTCTAGCTGATCCACTAATAACACCCAAGGGAAAGAATAAGGATCTTCTGACATATCAGTAACTAACTAACAAACATTGCTGCATGCATATTTTTAAACTTACAGAGTACATACATACATTACACCAACCAAATCTCAGTTCTCTGAATCTCTTTGAATGAAGATATCTGGTGCTAAACATCATTCATCATCCTCGATCGGCATGAGGCAGTGGTTGATATTTGGTTGGACTCGTGGATTTGCAGGGTCCTTCGAGCTGCATATATATATAGCTTCATTCCTGCAGAGGGACACAAATAGATAGATTCTGGGAATTAATAATTAACATCTCCATCTCAAGAGTTTCAAGAGCTGCAGAAGAAACTGATACATTCAGTTCACTACAAGAAATCTAGTTGTTTGTGAAAAGTTTATTTGTGAGGACATATAAACTTATTTGTAAGGAAATAGTGAAAATCTCTTGCAAATACAACATTCAAAAAAATTATAAGGGAATGACTCCTAACAAAAAGATTAGCTAGATTTTTTTTAGGAAAATCCCTTACAAAATTTTAATTTTTGTAACGAATTTCCCTCGAAACTTAATAAATCCATTGAATTTTTTTATAATTTGTGAGAGATTGCTTCCTATTAAAAAAAAACGTCGTCACAAATTACTAATTATCTTGTAGTGGTTGAATGCTAGCTAACCATTAATTTGACGCTCGAAAATGGGAGGTCTTGTGTTGTTGATCATGCGAGTTATGCAAGAAAGGATGCTGAAGTAACTTTGCAGCCGATGGCCTTTCTGCGGGATTTCTACGGAAACACAGTTGGAGAAAATCTTTTCCCACTGTGGATAATGTTGCTGGAATAGGTGGGCTTCTGTTCAAAACCTTGAACATTGCTTGAGGCTGAAGAAAACAAAGAACCTTAGAAACCAAGTAATATTTTTTAAAATTAAAAATAATTTTTTCTAACTTTTCGTACCCCTTCCAGATCACCCCAGGGAGGTTTTCCACTCAACATCTCAATTATGGTGCACCCTACACTCCATATATCGACAGCAAAGGCGATATCTGGGTTTGCATCGCTTGTAAACCCACCTTGAAGGACCTGCAGATGAATAATGATTTACTTGAGCGCCAAGAAAGATGGTGCAATGCAAAATTTATTAGCTTAAAGCAAAGAAATACCTCTGGGGCCATCCAGAATGGGCTTCCCTTTAGGGAAAGTATCGATACTTCCCCTGTCAGCTGAAAATAAGTATTCAAATATCACATTTTTGTTAAACTAATGCAAGTCTATGTTGAAAATTTTATTTTTTAAAGAATTGAAGATATAATAAGACCAGCAGCATTCATATAAAATCTCCAGCTTTAGGTCAATTCATAGTCTGTAGATAAAAATTGGCTTATAGGAGCTTACATGTTTTGCCAACCCAAAGTCTGCAAGCTTAACTACTCCCCTGGCATCGACGAGCAGGTTGGCACCTTTAATATCCCTATCAAAACAAAACCCGAATAGCTAAATTAAATCGATAGCCCGAAAATGGAGCCAATTTAAATGGATAATAATTTGAAGAAAAAAAATTATGACTATTTTACCTGTGTATTGTGTTTTTACTATGCAAATAGGCAAGTCCAGAGAGTATATGACGAGTGAAATTGCGAACCACTGATTCATTCATAGCTGCACCACCGTGCTCCTGTAGGTATTTATTTATAGACCCGGGATACACATACTCCAAGAAAATGTAAAAGTGATCCTTATTCTGCAGGCCAATTAAAATACAATCAATTCATCAAATTCATTTATCTTAGATCGAATGAAAATTCATGTTCTTACAATTTCACTGCCATAATATTGTACGATATTCTGGTGTTTTAGTTGACGAAGAAGCCTAATTTCCTGCAACAATCGTAAATATCATACACAAATAAGTCCTTAAACAACCTTATTTGTAAAAATGTGCATAAAAATCTAAAGGCAGTGACGAATACAAGAGAAAAGAAACCTGCTCTAGTTGCTGCACTGATTCGATAGATTTAGGGTCATCGGGAATGAGATCAACCTCTTTCATCGCACATAAAGCCCCTGTTTCCCTATTTTTCACAATGATATTGATAATCAAAATGTTGATCATGTCAGATAAGTTGGATCAAAGATAGTAGCATTTATGTTACCTGTTAACTGCAGCATAAACACTTCCAAATGTACCGCGTCCTATAAGCTTCCCTTTCTGCCACTGACCTCTACTACTATTTCCCTTAAAGGAGCATCCTTTACAGGAATTTACTTGAGGAAATGGTGGAAGAGGAAGTGGGTGAGCAACACTATTCTCGTACCTTGTCGTTGGAGAGTCAAACAGACACCGTTTCGGTCCTAATGGAAATGACACGCTTTTTGGGCTTCTCGGGAATAAGAAGTTAGTTCTGTCTCTTCCTGCTGTCGGGCTATGAACTGGGGAGTGGTCAGCACTGCGTGAGCTTTTCCCTGCTCGAGCAGAGCTCGGTTTCTTTAAGGATGACCAATGAAAAGGGTATCCTGGTTTTGTAGGGCTAGTGTCGGGGCTAGAAGGAGCGCTAGCATTAGGCCTTAGGTTGTGACAGTCTAAATTTAGGTCCTTTGGGAAGCCTCTTCTTGAGAGAGTTGAAAGCTTTTCATCCCTTTTTGTTGTGCAAGGGTTGTTGCATTGTGGCAAAGGTTGGTCAGTTGGAAATGTGTTGTTGCAGTTGAAAGGGAATGTTCTGCAATTCAAGAACATGTCAAAATTAGACATTTCTAATGTTTCTGCACTTCAAGAGCAATACTATGCTGTCTGGTTTCAAAATTAGACATATTTGAGAGATCAATAGCAGACTTTTACCCTAAGAGATTGATTATGTGATGTCTTTTCAATGGAAACTTTGCAGTTTCTTGCAATATCAAGAACAATAACAGAACATTGGATTATGACAGAGTGGCAGATGTGCAATGTTAACTATCCCATAAGTCCGAACTTGTGAGTGAAGACATTCAATACACTCTTATACTACATATTAACAAATGTCAGAATTGAATAATTCTCAGTACACAAGATCAAGAACACTATATCAAATTATCGAATAAGCTAACTACATAAAAATTAAACGGATTATCAGCACTTGACCAACTGTTCTAAAATATGAACTAATAGGTAAATGTGTGGTTTAACATTTATACTTCAACACATCCACTCCTGCAATTGAAGAGCAATAGGGAACTCTGATTTCAAAACCTGTGACATCCCATTATACAAAGAAAAAAAATTGTCCATGGAGATCAATAATACTAAAAGTTTATGACTTTTTTTATGAATTTCCCAAATTTTCACTGGAATTTTCATTTTCTTGATTGAATTTTACTATGCAGTTCTTATTTTTAGCAGGAAACCCAGAAAATAGAGGTGAATAGGAAATTGAGTAACCTAACCTTCCAACTGAAGAGCAAGGACTCCCTTGATTACCGATCACAGAGTTTGAGCCCGACAGCCGAAGGGCGGCAAGTTCGGGAAGAGGCAGCGGCACCGGCTGGGGAAGTGGTACAGAAGAAGACCTTGTAGGAGACCGCAGCTCCGGCGTTGACCCCGGAGAAACCGGCGTTGACTGGGAGAGGCTTTTCAGCTGGTCCAGCCCGAGCTCATCATCGGTGGCATACCGGAGCTTCCGCTGCCTGGTAAGCTTCCGTCTCTCGGTGAGCGACTTCGTGCGGCCGTTCATAACCTTGCGGCGGCCATCAACGGTGGTCTCGTACGACGGAGAGTCGCTCGGCGACGAAGAGCAAGAAGAGGGACAGGAGTACTGATTCCGCTGCTGACAAGAACGCATTTGGAGTGGAAAGAGGAGAAATTGAAGATGCCGGAGAAATAATTATACTAGTTCAAGAACAGAGATCGGTGGTGGAGCCAGCAGCGGCCATGGAAGCAGCTCGGTGGTTTCTTCGTCGTTTACCCTATTTTATCGTCAAAGGTCTGGAATTTACGGTGTGGACCCGTTCGGAATACGACCCGTTTGACGAAAAAGAGTAAAATTGAACCAATTTATACTTCAAAGATGCAGACCGCGACCATAGTTTGATGTTGAGGAAAGCATGTTTCAGTAATAATCGTGTCTTGTCTGTTTTCTGTGTGTTTTACTGTAGTTGCGGTGGAACATGACAAGCGGTCGGGGTCAAGGTTGACATAATAAGATGGAAGAAACCACTGAGTAACGCAGCTTACGTGAGAAAGCGCGGGAATGCAATGAAGAAGAAGAATAAGAAGTGGAGTGTATGTTAGAGAGAACAGAGAGTCGTTAATTTGAATAGAAATGGTCAACATGTTGACCGCGTGAGTAACACACACCACAGCGGACCACCCTGGTTGTGCCATGTAAGGTAATATATGTCGTGACGAGGCGACATTCATGATCGTATACGCCATCTATGTGTAATTGTGTATGCATATTGTGTGGCAATTTGGTATTGAACATCTCGTCTATCAGAAATTATTCAATACATCGGTTTCCATGGGTGAATCTCCTTTTAATCATCAACTTATATGTGTGACTTAATATTTACTACTTTGTTTTCTGATTGAAAAACGGTTCATAGTTGTTACTTGTTGACACTGATATACTTATAATTTCTCTATACGTATATTTACTGTATGTGTATTTATTTACTCATACTAACTGCAAATCATGTATGAATTTAATTTGGAGTTAAATAAAATAGTCTTTTAGTACGTTTTTATTTGATCAAGATTGATTTTTGGTGCAACGTCTTTGTTTATAGACTTTCGATGCAGTACGTTTATAATTTGATTTTTTTTTTATGTATCTGTTAGTTTTGACCGTTAAGTGCCCTCTAATTTTCATTTCGTTCAATTTAGTTCACAAATTATATATCTAATTTATTTTTACAAATTATTCATTAAACAATCTCAATTGAAACCATAAATAAAATAGATCAAATCAGAGTCCGACCCCATAATTGAGTTAGACTCTGGCTAGGATCGCCAGATCCAAAGACCCTAATTAGGGTCAATTTTACCCGGTGTTTGATTGATCCAATTAGACCTTAATATTGGACCCAACAAAAAAAATAATCAAAAATCAAACCTTAATCCATTTCTGAATCAAATCCTAGTCAGGTCACCAACCATCAGCTCTATTTGTTGCCTCCCGAATCAATAACTAGTTCTCTCCAGAGTCCAGCTCTATCCTACATTTATAGCAACAACACAGAAGATAATATTACTATATATAACCCCTAACTATTTATTTATATATCTAATTAAATGTAAATAAAATGAAAGAGCCGTGTAATTAGAAATTAACTTTCCAAAACACTCTTCTTTTGAAGTGTGTTTGAACTATCAACTGCATCGCACGCTCGGCGGAAAAAAAACCAAAATCCCCCTATTCATATTCATACAGGTTGAAAAAGAACAACTTCAAAGACGGTCAGATACTTAGTAAATCAATATAGTTTCAGTAATAATTGTAGCATTAACTATCGATTAAAAAAGAAGATACAAACAACGAAACACGTACCAAAATTTTGAGACACTGTTGGAGGCAGTGGAGCAAAACAACATAGCTATCTCAACAAAAATTAGAAACTCTTATTCGATTCAATCAACAACTACATCAACTTCCTCAAGATATAAATACTAAGGAACAACAAGTTAGAAGACAACATAAACTTATATTTACAGGTTAAACACGAAACCGAAGACGCCTAATTGCATTTATTTCCCAAGCAGAAACTGTTGTGGTCTATACTCATGGCAAAGTATGAGACTTATACTACATTTGTTGAATGTACAACAAATGTGGTATTTATAACTTAAATGATAGATGGATCATCCAACCTAATAGGCTAGCTAGTTTATTGGACTAAATTTTTCATTTAGATTTTAACAGAAATGGTCAAACACATTGAAATAGAAAATGAGGGGAGAAAAAATAAAAAGTAAATCAATTATCAGTCCGAGTCCTATGGGAAGTCTTCCCTACTGACCAGGGACGAAGCCAGGAACTATTTTCAGGGGGACAAAATTTGTTTTTAATAATATAAATTAAATTAACAATTTACATATCACTATTTATTATATAATGGAGCAATTTGATTTTGTAAATGATACTTTAAAATTAATACAAATACCATTTTACTTAGCTGAATTAGTTTATGTAATCAATTCACTTAGTCATTTATGGTAAATGTATCATTCTCAATTTTTGAAGAAATTTGCCAAAATAAAATTGAAGAAAAAAATCTGAACATCCTCATAAATTGACATCATCAACACTCGAATCTAAGATCTTATGTATAAAAGCCACACGCATTACCTAGATTTCTATAACTGACACATTTTATTTACACATGTAATACACACATCAAATTAACATCTTTAAATCCATTTAGGTGGATTTTCTTTAATTTTATACTAAATAAAGACGCGCACTACACACGCACATCATGGTCGTGAGAATATACATGACTTAATAAAACTGACTACGAGGATAATACGATAAGATGATCAACTAACTACAATGATAATCAATTATCTAGTTACTTGTAAAATATCACTATAATTAAAATCATTTATTCTAAAATTATTACAATAAATTCATATATGTAAACTATATCTAATTGTGGTACTATTTTTCTTACTGCTATTTAGTTTATTAACATATTTTTGCATAACTTTATATAAGTTATTGATCTAAAAGAAATACAAGACAAATAATAAAGAATAAAATGCAAAACCGATGATGTCTTAAAAGATAGCTCATCTTGGGCGGAAAAAAAATAGCTTATGTGTTTTGACTTTTTATGCCTGAGAAATAGAGTAACATTAATTAGTTAGTTGTGGACTGGGCCATAAAGCTAAAGCCCAACAAGACTAATTATTATTATTATTATTTGCCTCAGCCCTCAAGACTTATTATTATTTTATTTGGTCGTCTTCTTCAAAGTTCTATGTTTACTGTAGTTTACAGAAGAACCAGAACAAGAAGTTCAGAACGCTCCTTCGATTGTTTCTTATTTCTTCCAGATTCAAACTCTCAGTTTTAGCGACTGGGGCAAAGACTCAAGCATACAAATTTTTCGCACAATTTCAGAGGGGGCAAAATGAAGGAAACCCAATTTTTGTTTGAATCTCTAAGATGTATTTAAGAGCTTCTATGGAAGTTAGGAGGGGCAATTGTCCCCTCTGAGCATTACACAGCTCCGTCCCTGCTACTGACATGACAACTTCTTAAGTAATGACTAAATTAGGAAATATGTTATTGAAGTTTGTTTTTTAATTAAAGACCAGTATTATTAGAAATTACAATGCAAAGGAAAAATAACATCACAACAGATAATTTGGATGAATGAAAGTATTTGTACAAATTATAATGTTGGATTCACCCGTATAAAAATTATACACGCTAAAATGGTCCAAATCTAATACTCGAAAGTCGGAATACACTTAACTTATTCTAACATACAACCATACTATAGCATTATCCACCCATTTATCATAGAAAGTTCTAGGGTTAAGAACACAATAGGGGCCTGAATGTTTGTCCATGTTGCCAAAAGAGGTCTCCGTCTATTTTTTCTGTTAAAAGTGACGGAAAGTGGTCACATTCTTGGCATGTGACCAAAAATAATTTGAAAACCCGAAAATGCACTTTGACCAAAGTGGGTCTCTCATATGTTTGACCTAAAATGACGAAAATACCCTTTAAGCCACCACAGCTCCGGCGACCACCACCACCCCGACTCCGGCGACCACCACCGGCCTCCGGCGACCACCACCACCATCGGCCTCCGGCGACCACCACCGACCTCCGGCGACGACCGAAAAGCTCCGATCGGGACCACAGAGCTCCGATCTGGAGCCCTGTGGCTCCGATCGGGAGCCACAGAGCTTCGATCTGGAGCTCTGTGGCCCCGACCGAAGCCACAGAGCTCCGATCAGAGCTCCAAAGCTTCGACCAGAGCTTTTTCGGCTCCGATTGGAGCTTTTTTGGTTCCGATCGGAGGTCGGTGGCGGTCGCCGGAGGCCGGTGGCAGTCGCCGGAGGCCGGTGGCAGTCGCCGGAGCCGGGTGGTGGTCGCCGGGCGGTGGCCGGAGCGTGGTGGCCTTAAGGGCATAATTATTGTGTAGGGGTATTTTAGACATTTCACATTTTATTAATTAAATTGATAAATTGTATAATAATTACAAAAGGGTAATTTTGTCTTTTCACGTGGTTCTGTTAGATTTAACAGAAAATTTGGACGGAGACTTGAAAAAACACAAAACTCAAAATCCAGGCCCTTAATAATACGTTTTTTCAATTCAGACCCCTTTTGGCAACATGGGTAAACATTCAGGCCCCTATTGTGTTCTTAACCCAAAGTTCTATATAAAATACATGTTCATATACATGTTTATTGGACTAACCGTTAAACGAATTGTGATCTTAAAAGCAAATACAATTCGTATTTCGCTATAAATTCCGACTGAGACTTAAAAGTTAAGGTCCGCATATATATTTATAAAAAGTATATAAATATAACAAAAAAGTGTTGACCTCAACATTTAGCGTTTGAGGCTTCCAATGTTGAGAATTCCAAAATGGACCTAAGTAGAAAAAGAAAAAAAAGTCCATCTAAAAAGGAGAGACTAAAATCAAATATGGATTTGAAATAGTCAAAACTCATATCCATCTTCATTCTTTTTCAAGGCCTTATTGTCAAGGGGGTATTATGGGGAAGTAGCCCAATATTAGGAATCCAAATTCTGTGTAGGCTTTCTTCAGAGACCAATAATTAAATTTATTATCCCGTGTCACTTAATAAATCTGGAACCTCCCTGGCCTTCCATGAAAATTAAATTGTTAGTAGAGCCGTAGAGGTGATAATTTTAATTCGTATCTATTAATAATTTATCATGCTAAACTTATTGAACAAAGAAGTACAATAAATTTATTGTGTCATATTTTAAAAATATGAGAACACCGGTCACAATTTTTTCTACGTGTTTCGTTTCGTATCATCCTATTGTGTTAATTTATTCAGTTTGATATCTTACGAAATATTTATGCAAATTCTGTGAATTAAACTATTTAAAGTTTTCAAATGTTTAGAAAATATTAAAAAAAAGTACTTAGGAATCATACTTAATAATGTGTGTCGTGTTGTAATACTTAAAAACAAACACAACAAAAAAATTAAATTGTATTAATCGTGTTTGTGTTATTATTATATTATACACTTACACAAACACGATTTTTTCGCGAAAAATTTAAGCACATTGAGGTAGGTCAATGGTACTGGGTGTCTTGGGTCAGTACGAGCCACACATCACGAATTTGGAACTATAACCTCTCAATCAAAATTTTCCTCAAAACTTAGGAAGAGTGGAACTCTTAATAAATTTGTTTATAATGAGTTATAATAAAAGACTAAAAATAAAAATATAGAAGACAATAATAATATTTTAAGAGACAAATGATTTAATTAGAGCTAGACAATATAGAATGTAAGAAGAAAAAAAATCGGATAACGGAGATAATAGATGGCTTTACTTTTACTTGTCAAAGAAAGAAGCCGGAAGGAAAATTTGATTATCAAAACAAAACAAAAAAGTTTGAATATTTTTTATTTTTCGCCAAAACCTTGAATATTATTAAATACTTGAACATTTGTAATTTACTAGTTTTGACAAAATAAATAAGATTTGTTGAGATTAACAACTAATATTTTTACCTATAGAGCTGTAGTAACTAATAACTGTATATACTTAATTAGTTTTGTTTACCAAATAAAACAACTAAATTGTTTAGACCTTGTTGCTAGAATGCTAGGCAAGAAATTAAACATCATATGATGCATCATCTACTTAAACGATCCAAGATGCCAACCAAATCACGACCGATAATTTACTAATAATCGATACCTTGGTGACCAAGATATATGTTGTTAGTTTTGACTCGCCAGTATGAATCAAGTCAAAATATTGAGTGTATGTATTTGTTCTGTATTAAGTAATTATTCTTTTATGATCTATCTATCTATCCAAGGGAAAGGGATCCTTTTCAACTTCTTATTTCCGGGTAACTTCCATGATGTCGATGAGTTTGATAATGTCACTAATTTATAAAATGCACATATTTGATCAATCTTGTTTCGTCGATGGTCCCCAACAACAGTCGCTTTCGTGATGTTCCGACTTTATTAATAATCATTATATTTCGATTGGTTAGTAGTTATGTAACGTTCATTGCTCCACATTAGGTTGGAATTGGCCAATCAAGTCAAACAAAAATTATTTCCTTTCTATTGGGTAATAATTATATCAATGTATTGGGCAAAAAAGTTGCACTAACGTTTATCTAACGGATTAGGAAGATGTTGGTCTGCTAAACAAGACGGTTCTAAGCTCTCCACGACTGGAAGTGGTTGCCGGTGACTTTGATAGGGACGAAGTTATCTTTTGGCCGATTTGGTATTTCATTAATTTCGGAAAATAGCCATTCTTAGGGATATTGTGTAGATGTCAGAATTGCTATTGATCAGGCTCGTTTCAGCTGTTTGTAATTCGGGTTCAATTTCAGGCTAATCCACAAAACAAGCATCAAGATAGACAATGAGTAACAAATCCTATTTCCACTCATTGAGTATACATTGGCCAAAAAAAAATCATTGAGCATACCCAAAAAAAAAAAAAAGTCCATAAAATTTAGGGGGTGTCAACTGGTCACCACTCACTAGGGGTGGCAACGGGTCATGGGTACTCGCGGGGCCCGCCCCGTTTTTGCCCCGTCGACCCGCGATCCGTGGGGCGGGTACGGTTTTGGGGTCGACCCGCAGTCCCGTCCCGCACATGTATCATTTGTATATATATTACATGTATATTATATAAAACTATATAGATAATATACTACATTGTCAAAATAATAAGAATTCTAATGAGTTTGGTGACTTGTATTTTAATTTGGATTTAAATTTATAATTTATGATTCAAATTTTAAGCTAAATTTGAATATATAAATATATAATTTAGGGTTTAGAATTGTTGTTAATAAAACATGTGCTTCTAGTAGGCGACCCGCCCCACCCCACGAGATGTATGAGACGGGTACGGGTCGACCATCTCGACCCGCGGGGCGGGTACGGGGCAAGTGATACCCGCCCCGCCCCGTTGCCATCCCTACACTCATCGGTACTCGTCGACTTGCGGAGTCCCGATTTTGCCACGCGCTCCGTGGGTTATGGAATAATCTGGGTTTGGGGCTACGGACCCCGCCCTGCATGTCTATTATATATGTATATATATTACATGTATATTATATAAAATTATATGGATAATATAACACATAGTCAAAACAACAAGAGTTTTAATAAATTTGGTGATTTGAATTTGGAGTTAAATTTTTAATTTATGATTCAAATTTGGAATTAAATTTAAATAAAGAGTTTAATATTTATGATTAGTAATAATAATTATGTACCTCGTGGAACGACGCACCCCACATATGTATCGAACGAAAACGAGTGTAACGAGTCAACCATGTCGACCCGCAGGGCGAGTCCTGGCCTAGCGATAACCGCCCCGCCCATTGACACCCCTAGTAAAATTCGTACAGAACTAGGGATGGCAACGAGGCGGATTTTCGCAGCCCCGCCCGCCCCGCGGGTCGGCCTGGCTGACCCGGCCCCGGCCAAATGGCCCTTTCGGGGCGGGTCGGGTCAACAATCCCGCGGGTCGACCCGCGGGGCCCCGACCCGCCCCGCCATGTGAACAATTTTTTTTTTTTTTTTTTTCACTTTTCAATATTAAATACAATTTTTTTTTTGTCAAAATATTACATTCTATATAAATTCAAAACATAAATCTAACACCAATCAAATATAAACAATAAACACATCAAATTCATTACAAATACAAATTCAAATACCAAATTAACAAATCCTAATAATCTAAATATACTTCTATTTGTAATTTGATCAATGTTATTTATATATGTACTATATTAACCATATTGTTTAGTAAATGTTAGATCATATTAACATAAACAAAAAAATATATATATTATATATATATGCATTTCGGGGCGGGTCTACGGGGCCCCGGGTCTCTAGACCTGGACCCGCCCCGACCTGACCCGGACCCGACCCGTGACCAGCGGGTCAGCGGGTCAAAACCGGATCGGGGCCCTGCGGGTCAGCGGGGCCCTGAGACCCGTTTGCCATCCCTATATGGATAATATAACTAGGGGTGAGCAAATTACCCTGTTGGAACCGGAACCGGTCATTTGGTAGGTTCCAGGGTAGATGTAAATGATTATGGTACGGTCCTGGGATTAAATTTCAAGAACCGGTATTTTCAGTTCCGGGATAAGTTTTCGGGTACCCAAATACCCGGAACCGTTATATATATATAAATTAAAAAAACACTAAACATTTAACAAATTTAAAATTGGTTTGTGGAAAATGTTATAATTATTTTTATGATTCACTTGGTATAACATAAATTTCAGTTTCAATTGGCTACCGAGAACCCGGTTCCAACTGGGTATCCAGAACCCGGTTCCAACTAGTACCTAAAATTATATTATTTAGTTTGAAAATTTGTAACCGGTTCCTTAACGGGTACCCGGAACCGATTGACTCTTAACGGTTCTGGTACGGTTCCGGTTCCTAAATGTTCTGGTACGGTTCTGGGTAATAAAGTTAGGAACCGTTTAGTATTGGTCTGGTTCTTGGATACCCTAAAAGTAATGAGTACCCGGAACCGCTCACCCCTAAATATAACACAGAACCGAGACTGAAGCGAGACCAACCGATATAATACATGACCGGAATCCGGTATGAGAACCGACCATGACCAAAACCGGTTTTGCTCAGCCCCCTACTTCCGTACGAAGTTACTGGCCCACCAAAACCGCATAAAAATGGAATCTTCCATTCTTCACTTCACTATATCTCTCCATTCCATCTCTCTTCTCTCCCGTCACCTCTTCTTCTTCTTCTTCTTGACTCCTCAGTCGACAACACTCCACAAAAATGGTGGCTCTATCAATCAATAACTTCACCGACGAAATCACCACCGAGCTACTGAAGAAACTAGTAGAGATCTCACGAGGCTCCTTCATCTGCAAATCGAGCGCCAACCAGCTCCGAGCCGCCATCGAGGAGGCCTCTCCGATCATCCACGAAATCAAGTACTCCGGCGTGGAGCTCCCTCCGGCGAGGCAGTCCCAGCTCGATCGAATCTCAGAGACCATGAGAGACGGCCTCGAGCTCTGCCACAAGGCGGTCTCCACCCGATGGAACCCTTACAAGAATATGCGCTACGCTAGAAAGATGGAGGATCTCGAGAAGAAGATCAATAGGTTTGTTGACGTCACGCTTCGGGCCCACATGTGGGCGGAAGTCCACCACACCAGGGCGGAGGTGTCACGACAGGTCGAACAGCTTCACCGGATGTCGGACAGGCTCGCCGTCGCGTCTGTCATTTAGCGGTGGCGACAATTTTCTGTTACATTGTACTGAAGCAGATGTTAAAAGTTACTTATGGTAATAAAAAAGGGTTAAGTTTTAGTTGATGTCGTGTCCTCTGTAGTCTGTACTGTAAATACTTAAATAGTGTACTGTACTTCTTCGTACGGTTAATTATTACTGCATGTGGTAATGACGGTTAAGAAACGCTAGTTTGGCAGTTATTTTGAGCTTTTCTCTCAACTTACATTGATAAGAATAATTAATTTTTTACTTGATCCGATTCACGTACATTGGATTATCTTGACTCGATTCACTTGTATTAAGACATGATGACAACAATATTTGGAATAGAAAACTCAAATACAAATAATCAGGGCCGGTTCGTGAAATTGAGGCCTAAAACATAATTTAATTTAGGGGTCTTTACTATTAATTTTTTCTTAAAAAAAATAACTAATTTGACTATTTATCGTACGTTTTTTTAAAAATTTATTTTATGAGCTTTGAATAAGCAAAATCACTAATTAAATATATATATATTTCTTTCTAAAATTTCTTTTCAATTAATAATTAGGAAATCTATTTAACTTTCTTAGACATAGTTGATCTTAAATAATATTTTATTAACTTTAATTTTAAAAAATTTCTTTCACCAAAAGCAACATTTAAATGATTTATTAACATTATTCTATAGGCAGTATATGCATTCGGAAGAATTAAATATTTTTATGCGATTTAGTATCTCAAAATGAGTTTTATATTCTATTTGAATAATTTATCTGAACACTTTTAGTAGATAAATCTAAATCATCAATATAAGAACAACTGTTATATTTTTTTAGCACATTTAAGATTCATGCAGTGTATTTTCAACTCCTCGTTTTCTAAAGAATTCATGATTTTAATGTTAAATAAAACAAAAAAATTATTATAATTTTTAAATAGCTTAGTCTACCATATAAATAAAATAATTAATTCTAAATGATTCTTTAAAAGACATTGTAATTTCATATACGAGGCCTTTTAAATTTTGGAGGCGTAAAGTCTTAGTTTTAGTGGCATTACCCTTAGGTAGACCCTGCAAATAATAATAACTATTTCTTCTACCAAACTACACACAGCACTATTAATTACTACTTAATCAGTGATGATAATTATAATTTTGGGTAGATTTGCTAGACTTAGAAATCGAGCTTAATTCTAAATGTTGTATACACACGTACTACATAATTCTAAAGAGGGCACATTAATATTTAGTTCTTCGTGAGGAAGGTAGGGAATTGCAAAGCGCGTTATGTTGACCAATAGTATAGTATAGAAAAAGTATTGGTCGTCGGGTAGATTGGGACAAAAGAAAAAAGATGACAAGTCTTCGTCAACCCCTAATGATATTAATATATCCAACGTCCGGCCGGCCATGTATTGTTTTCTATAATTAAAAAAATAATTTATTTATAGCTAATAAGTGGAGAGCATCTCTTCTGAATACTATCTAAATCTAAATTCAAAATGCAGCTAAAAATCATGATAATGTATTCAAATAATTGCAATATATATAACTTATAAATGCTTCATTGTGGTAACCTTATATATAAAAACATGCATGCCTAAATTTAAGGAAATATCTCAGACGCCACTGTCTCAGTGTATAGGTTTATTTGTTTATTTATTTGTTTATTTATAGGGTTTAGGTACAAACTACAAAGTATGAACACTACCGTTGTGGGACAAAGTGTTTCCTACTTTGTCCCTAATGAAAAGTTGTGTATGCAACTTTATATAATATATGCAGAAATTTTGCTATTCAAATAAATATATACATGATTTCTTTTGGATCCGAATCCTAAGAGAGACCCACAATTCATAATTAGTAGTGTAAACCTATTAGACGATCGATATGAACAAGTGTAAAGGGATTCACACATAACATTTGTTATGCTCGTTATTTCATATTAACATCCTTATTATCTATTATATTACATAACAACGATCGTGGTAATTTAATAGTTAAGTGCGATAACTCCTATATGATTTAATTATGAAATTTCAAGTTCGAAACAGAAAATTACTTCATAGTAACTTTATTAAAAATTATATAACAGAAAAAAAAAATGACTAGAATTAAATTTAACGGATCGCCATCATTGCTATATCAATTAGGCCTCTAACAAGACTACGCTACTACTACCCATTATTTTTCGTGAAAAATAAAAAAAAACTATTGGGTTAAATGTAATATATACCACGTCTGCAGTGACACATGAACATATATATGCATCCAAAAGAGTGGATAATTTTTATAGAATATTCTTACCAAAACAAAGTATAGATAATTAAACTATATGATCATATATATAGTGCCAGTGGGTCCTAGTAATGCAACTTGCCATTATTAAAATTTATTATATAGTTGAACAGAAATATGTATTATGTATATAATTTCCTTCCTTTCAAGGCAATTTCCTTAACTGACGCGTGTGTCCCTCGATTTTGTCTGAACTCTTTAGTGCGTGCTTAGCTAAGCTACTATTTTGATCTCAGGCCCGATACGATTTTACTCACACCCTCTTAGTTTAAGTCAGATACCAAACAGTCTCTTATACTTTACACCCTTATAATAGGCACTCTTTGATTCCACAGTAAGTTAATACGTGTATTAATTATACACTAATGTGATATTAAATATATATTGCTTCAAACTTTATCGGATTAGAAAATGGGTGCTATATGTATTACATTTATAGGGAGGGTATACAAATTAACTCGACTAATTTTCTATTATTGGTCGCGGTTATTGAAAGAAATTGATGAAAATATACAAAAATGTTTACCTTAGTCGATTGCTATTAATGTGGATGACACTTACATCACATATTAGGATTAATATGTATTTTTAGTATAATATATGTTTGAGTTATATTATCTTTTGAGTATAACATTTTTTATGTGTATTTTTTATACAACATGTTTAAAATATGTTGTCTTTTAATGTACTTAGTGAATATTTAATTTTAGCCGCTAAATATTACGTGAATTTCCATTTAACTGTTATTTTGTTCTTAGTTTAGTCATTATAGTATTTTTTTTACTTTTAATTTTATAATTTAGTCGATAAATTTATTCAAATTGAACCTATGGGTCATTATATCTAACTCGATCCGAACTAAATTATTTGAGAGTTAGGTACAATTGGAATCGAGCACAGATTCAGGGTCGCCTAGAAATTGAGGAGTATGAGGTTGTATCTAAACTACAGGGGGCTATATATGCAATATTCCAAATTTCCAATTAGGATTTAGGAGGTTTTTTTAATTTTTTTTTTCTGCCAACATATAGGAGTGGTATTCATTCATTTTCATTATGACAAATGGCTGAATAAAACATTATTCAGCAGTAGTTTCTAAGAATGTATTGGACGGAACGACCTGTAACCACTCCTCCTCCTCCTCCAAATAGCAGTTGGGCAAATCAATGAGAGCCACTCTAAGTCTAAACACTGTAATCTCTTTGGTCCGCTGGCTCCGAGTCCCAACAGTCATCGTCTACCGCTCTGCGAGGGACCAGCTCCGCTATCTAACCGAGCAAGCACCCGCACTAGCAGCGCCGGCAGCCATGGCGGTCACGGATTTCTTCGTCGGCGAGATCTCCGTGGAGCTCCTCAGGATACTTCTATCACTCGCAAGTAGATCTGCGCTTTACAAAGGTATTGCCGAGAAGCTGGCTGGCACGCTTGAGGATCTCGCTCCCATCGTCAAAGAGATCATGTACTCCGGCAACGAGCTCCCTCAGATTCGCCAGCAGCAGCTTTACCAGTTGTCTGTCGATATTACCAACGCCAAGGAGCTCTGCCAGAAGGTCAGTGACGCCAATTGAGAGAATTTCGTTACTGTTTATTGCTGTTCTTGAGCGATCGATTAATGGCCTGATAGTTTTGGATGTTCAAATTCTGCTAATTTTGATGTATTGGGGGTTAATTTCTCGTTGACTATGCAGTTCCTTATTTATGCCTGATAGTTTGGGAATTTTCTTCTAGCTCTCGTTGACTATGCAGTTCCTTATTTATGACTGACAGTTTTGGATGTTCCAATTCTGCTAATTTTGATGTATTGGGAGTTAATTTCTTTATTTCTTTGGGAATTTTGTTATAGCTTGAGAGGTCGAGCCGATGGAGCGTGTACAAAAACCTAAGGGACACAAAGAAGCTTGAGAGGATCGAAAAGAAGATAACTAGGTTTATACAAACCAACATGCAGCTCCACATGGCTGCGGATATCAGCCACACACGTTTTGGTGTGAGCGAAGTGGGCGTCAGAGTGGATCACCTCGATGGCTCGGTGAGGCGGCTGGAAAGTGAGATCAGTCAGATGAAGATTGGCAATGGAGGGTGGGTGGAGGAGGCGATGAGGCAGAGGGAGAAGGAGTCTGAACTGTGGCAGAGCTGCAACGGGCCTATTGTAGGCGTTGCACTGGAAATGGGAAAGACCAAAGTCAGGGAGATGCTGATCGGAAGAGACGATTTGGTTGTTACCATTCGTGGGATTGGTGGGTCGGGGAAGACGACTCTGGCAGCTGAAACTTGCAAAGATCCTCAAGTTAGAGGTAAGATACCTTCTGTTTTCTTGATAGCCATTGAGATATACCTTTAATATCTAAGTTGATTTATCTTGTGGTTTCAGGACCTGTATTTCATTCATAGTTCCCTTCCTGTTGATAGCAAAAGTTTGCTTCTCATAATCATGATATTCATATGCGAAGCTATAATCATTTACTTATATCCGCGGATGCAGTGCCACCATCTGATATATGTTGATACTTTCTGCAGATTATTTCAATGACAAGATCCTTTTCTTGACCGTATCCCAGTCTCCTAATCTGGGGAATCTGAAAGCAAAGATTTGGGGATTCATTGTGGGAAGCGACGGTTTCAGTTCGTTAAACCCGATCCCGGCCTGGAATCTCCAACACAACTGGGTTTCAGCAGTAACCCCGAAAAACCTAATTGTGCTGGACGATGTCTGGTCCTTGTCAGACCTTGATCCGCTGCTCGCTCTGACTAGGGCACCCGGATGCAAAACTCTAGTGGTTTCGAGAAATCATTTTCAAACTGTGCCAGTTTCATATGAAATGGAGCTTTTGAGGGACCATGAAGCCATGACTCTCTTCTGCCTTCACGCTTTTGATCAAAAGTTGGTTCCTCCAACTTTTGATGACAAATTGGTAAAGCAGGTATAGTGAATTCATCTCTGTATCCATCTATCTATCTCCCTCTCTCTATCTCGTATGATCAAACTGGATATTTCACTTAACAATCTTGAAAAATGTGTGCAGGTTGTAAATGAATGCAAAGGACTTCCTCTAGCACTTAAGGTTATAGGTGCTTCCTTGCGGGACCAACCTGAAATGTATTGGGTAAATGCGAAAAACAGGTTATCACGAGGTGAGACAATCTCGGAGTCTCATGGAATCAGGCTGATGGAGAGCATGAAGATGAGCATTGACCATTTGGACAAAAAGGTCAGAGAATGCTTCCTAGACCTCGGAGCCTTTCCAGAAGACAGGAGGATTCCACTAGATATTATCATCAACATGTGGGTCGAGCTCCACGATATTGGTCAGGATGATGCCTTTGCAATTCTTGTTGAACTCTCGAACAAGAATCTTGTTTCCTTGGTGAAAGACGCTCGGTACGTTCTGATGATATAATATTAAATCATGTATTCATCTGCAGTTGATGAAGCGGTTACTGATATTTCAAGGTTCAATCTTTGTGTGTATGTTAGATCTATAGGAATTTATAGCAGTTACTACGACGTCTATGTCACTCAGCATGATGTGCTTCGAGACCTCGCTCTGTATCTGAACAGTCAAGAAGACATCAATGCAAGGAGTCGTCTGATTATGCCGAAACGAGAAAGAGAGATTCCGAGGGAGTGGGAGAAGAATCTGGACCAACCCTTCAGTGCCCGAATTGTTTCAATCCACACAGGTATTTCTTGACTTTGATTAAACCCTGTTACACAAATCTGAAAATTTGATGGATGTTCTTGAAATTATTCATGACCCTTGTTGCAGAATAACTTAGCTCTGATACTAAAATACTAGAAAATATGAGAAGCACTACAAGAAAATAAGCAATTTCCAATTTGTAATTGAAATTTTCCAAGCAAGACAGTCACTTAGATTTTATAAGAATTTGCGCGTATTTTATTAAGTTTTAGTGAAAACTACTTGCTCATATCAAAATTCTGGAAAACTATTTTGCAAAGGATTTTCGTCACGATTTCAAATATTTCTAGTGAGCTCTTTCATTAAATTGTTCCCTTGAAATTTTTTAAAACACGATATTTACATGGGTTTTCAAT
This sequence comes from Clarkia xantiana subsp. parviflora, assembly GCA_036873135.1. Lineage (NCBI taxonomy): Eukaryota > Viridiplantae > Streptophyta > Magnoliopsida > Myrtales > Onagraceae > Clarkia > Clarkia xantiana. The sequence goes on along the minus strand of JAPTYO010000010.1, from coordinate 6,886,898 downwards.
AATTCCCCTGCAAATATGTTCATATCACTCACAAACAACTAGATTTCTTACAGTGAAAGTAGAAGATTTCCCACTTAGATGAAGATTATTTGGAATTCACAGTCAAAATGAAATCTTTTCCATATCAGTAAACTATTAAATTTCCTCACTCACTCGAATCACTTCTTTTCTGAAAAAGTAACAAATTTTCCAAAATTGCAGGCGAAATGCAAGAAATGGATTGGCCACAAATGGACTTCCCAAAGGCCGAAGTCGTCATCTTGAACTTCGACGCCAGCAGCTACCTTGTTCCTCCCTTCATAGAATACATGCCGAAAGTCCGTGCCCTAATCATCATCAACCATAGCTCCTCCACAGCAGTGCTTAGCAATGACTCGGTTTTCACACATTTACCTAACCTGAGAACCCTATGGTTGGAAAAAGTTGCAGTTCCAAACTTATCCAACACCACCACCACGTACAAAAAGATGAGAAAACTATCCTTCATCCTTTGCAAAATCAACAACAGCCTCGACCCATCAGCCACCAACCTCCCCTCCATATTCCCGAACCTTCAAGACCTCACAATTGACCATTGTGATGACTTACTCGAGCTTCCTTCGAGCATCTGCTCTATCCGGTCTCTCCAGAGCCTAAGCATCACAAACTGCCACAGCCTGAAGAAACTACCAACTAACATAGATGGGCTCACCAACTTGGAGGTTCTTAGGACATATGCTTGCCCTAATCTAAGGACACTGCCCTCAGGGGTCTGTAAGTTGGTTTGCTTGAAGTACCTGGACATTTCGCAGTGTGTAAATCTGGTGAAGCTTCCGGAAGGTGTCGGGGAGTTGGTGAGGTTGGAGAAGATTGATATGCGGGAATGTTCTCGCCTGAGCCGACTCCCGAAGTCGGCTCTAAAGTTGAGCTCTCTGAGGTGGGTTATTTGCGACGAGGAGGTGTCCTATGTTTGGAGGGACGTTGTTAGGGCACGACCCTCTCTCCAACTTCAGTTGGTTGAGAAGTGCTTTACCCTCGAATGGCTCGACTGATCGGATGCTCAGTTCGTCGGATATGTTCAATGTTCCGGCATAAAAAGGCGGCTACTTTGTCTAGCTCGACTGTCTGGTTGTTCAGTTCATCTGGTATATATTCAAGATTTCAGCATAAAAAAAGGTGACTGCTTTTGTGTAAATTTCTGATGTATATATGTAAACTAAGGGTGACTTCCACGGTTTTGGTCTTTTGGATCAATCACATCATTAGTATTAGGGTTAATAACCTATTTAATGTTTTAGATTTACCTCTTGTTGATATTTTCTAATGATCAAATGGTTGCTGTTGGGTGTTCGGGTTTTGTTTTGGTTGCTTTTCAGTATTTCAATGTGATTACTTTAAAGAATTTAAGTCCGATACTAACTGTCAAATTTGAGCTCTTACGTACGCTCTATTATCGTCACCTTGCCGTAACCGTCATCTGAGAAGTTAGCCACATCTGTTCAGAAAAATCCTACACTGCTATTGCTCCATTCCACTATGTCAAAAATCTTAGCTTTTGGATGTTCAAATTTAAGGAAAATTGGGCGTTTTGTAAAGAGTAGAGATTGAAAGATTAAGAATGAGTGAGTGGGGTTTGTAAATGACTGAATGAAGGAAAAAAGGCGTGGAGACACTGAAAAAATCTAAAATAAACTTAAAATACCCTAAATTAACAATTTGATACTTACCCAAAGTTGGTTGGACCAACTGGTAAAGTGTATTGTGTTCTCTGCGCGGATTAAGTTTGAATCTCGCTGGAGACGCCACGTTGGAGTAGGCTTTAACCTTAACGCTCCCGGCCTGAAATTGCGGAAACAATATTGTAATTACAAAAAAAAAAAAAACACACACACACAATTTGATACTTAGATAAAAAAGCAAAAAGAGATAAATATGGAATACTAATAGAATATTAACCCTTAATATTAAAATACTAAATGTGTAGTAATTATTCATAGTCAATAAGTTTAGAGGTCAAGAACAATGATGCCAGCCAGCTTAATTAACGCGTTAATGTATTAAGAAGAGATCAATCTCTAATTCTCTATTGACTAAATATTGGGAAGCTACGAGGAGACTTCAAGGGTAGTGTCATTGTCATATTATGATGCCTTGTTTTGTATTTTTACTATAATATATAATATAATTTATCGCTGATGTTGATAGATTTCAAGACTTCAATACTCACGTTCATATTATTCATTAATAATAGATTAAGTGAGAAGTGATGTCCATCTATGCCCAATATTTGGCCCATTTTGAAGGCTGTTATAATAATATCTATATCTCTTGTCATTATCAGTGTCAATTGATTACGACTCATTTTATTTGACTAGAAAATACAATACTTAACTAAATTATGAAATGAAAATATAAGTAACAAAATTTAGTTAATGTACCCTAAGGCTGTAAAACTAAGGCCCAATAAGTGAGGATAGTGATTTTAGTTGGGCTTCTTTCAGCCCATCTATTTTCGACCTTTTGTAAATCCTACCAACTACAATTACCAAAATCGTAACTCTCTCTGGTTAGATTTATTTATGTGGGAGACGTGAAGAATATATGTGATGGATGCCCAGTCCCTTCCTGACTTGGTGGACTTAACCATGGTGGAGCCATGTGCTGGATTAGACCCGATTAGGATCGCTTAACATGGACAACCCTTGAATGGGGTCGCACACAATCTATTACTTGAACCTAGCTAGCTAGCTAGGTCACATTGAACCTAAATCGTACATGTCTCTATTGTTCTTACCATGGTCGAGCACACTGTTGGGTCCGAACCCTGTCAGAGTCGGCTAAGTTAGACGGCTCCATCCAGGGTCGGACGCAACTCATGGCTCAACCGTGGCTAGGTTCACCGAGTCAAGAGGATTAATTAGACACAAGGGTTAAGAACCTATAAATTTCTTCAGTTTGTTCCATATAAGATTTTTGTGTCTGAAGTTTAAAATGTTAAAATGGACAGTCTCATGTTTCATTTTTTTTAAATTTGATGTCTCTGTATGATTACTTTAGAGAAGCCAATCCCGACGAAACCGGTTGTCAAATAGGAGCTCTCATGCACGCTCCCTTCTCGTCACCTTGCCGGGACCGTCACCTAAGAAGGTGGCCACATACGCACAAGTAAATATCGCTCTATTATCGTTGAAAATTACTCCACACCACTCTGCTGAAAACTTTTTCTTTCGGATGTTCAAGTTTTTGAAGAAATTTAGCGATTTTATAAAAAGTAAAGAGTGATGGATTATGAGTGGGTGAAATGGTCGATGAAAATGTTTAAAGGGAGAGGAAAATACGCGCGAAGACACCAAATTTCAACTAAAATGAAACCTGGGACTGTCCATTTCAACATTTTAAACTCCAGACATCAAAATTTCACATGGAGCAAACTTCGGACAGTTTATAAGTTCTTAACCCTAGACACAATAAAAAGGTTAGAAATTCATTGTTATATATTATTTGGATTCTAACATAATTCACGAGCACCACGTTTGTGTTATTTTTACTACTAGGAACAATTTAATTATAAGCATAGTAAAAACTTTGAAAGTACGAACACTTTTAGCTAAACCTAGAATTAAACCTAGAATTTGAATCAGATCATTAGTGATGTCAATAACACAAGCAGTACATGTAAGGTTAATAACCTAGGAGAGGTCTGAAGTTTGCCCCATCTTAACGGGAGAGGTCTGAAGTTTCAAATGTTGATTTGAGAGGTCTGAAGTTTCAACTTTGTTAATTTGAAGTTTTCCATCCATTTTTAGGGTTAAATTTAACAGAATTGTGTGAAATGACATTCTTGCCCTTTTAATATTTTGTTTTATTTAATATCACATTTGAGTAAATGTGAAATGACAAAATTACCCCTAAAGTCAAATTACTCCGGCCACCACCACCTCAGCTCCGGCGACCACCACCGAACCTCGGCGACCACCAACACGGCTCTGATTCGGTGGTGGTCGTCGGAGCCGCGGTGGTGGTGGCCGGAGTCGGGTGGCGGTGGCCGGAGCCGTGGTGGCTTTAAGGGCATTTTCGTCTTTTCCTTCAAGCATGTGAGGGGCACACTTTGATAGAAGGGCATTTTTGGAATTTAATTTTATTTCTGGTCACATGCCAAGCACGTGACCAATTTCCTTCACAATTAACGGTAAAAACAGACGGAGACCGTTGTTATCAACAAAGTTGAAACTTCAGACCTCTCAAATCAACATTTGAAACTCCAGACCTCTCCCGTTAACATGGGGCAAACTTCAGACCTCTCATAGGTTATTAACCATACATGTAAAGCATTTTACATGGTAGAAAATGCATAAAGTTGCAATCTTTAAATGTTTTGCACTGTCCAAGCTTCAACCTATATATATATCTTAAACAGCATTTTGATCAGACCAGATAATGCAAGTATTCTCACAATTGGCTAAATCCAATGACTATAAGCTGCTTCGGATATTAGCTTCAAAGTCTGACAAACAGCTAGCTATCTATATCTAGGAAGGAAGGAAGGAAGCAATTCCAATTTTCACCATCTATGTACAACCAACCAACTTAGCAGAGCATAGGATATCTTCATGACATTTTCATTTCCAATTAAAAGCGTTACTTAGTTCATCCTCAGTTCACAACCATGATTAACCTCAAACACCATACATAACTAACTAGTCCATAATAAACAAGAACCCTAAACCCAGCCAGCTAACCTAATATGATAGATAAGATATAATACCATGTATGTTTCTCTTAGCACCTCATTTCAATCTTCATCCATAGAGTTCTCTGCTCGATTTTTCAATCTTCCAGCTTCTGTAGGAAAATTGAACAATAATCAGAAGCAGAATCATTGTTGAGATTTATATAATATATATTAAAACCTGAATGAATCAAGTTTATCATGAGTGGAAGAATACTGATTGATTGATTGATAATAGAAGAAATTCACATCCCACTCACTATCATATAGGGGTGGGGCGATATTTGTGATCTCACTACAATCAGCCTTGCCAGTTTGATATTTAGCAGCAGCACGGATCAACCAAACAGAATAAATAATGCATGAATAAAATACCTTCCATGCCATCATGGGTAGCCCTTTTCTTCTTCTTCTTCTTTGCACTAGAGCAATGACTCGGAGCAGGAGGTGGACAAGGACCCTGCTAGACCCCAACCATGAAAACACTAAACCATCATATCTCATGTCAATGCATATATGCTTATAACTAACCCCCTATCTGTAACTAAAGCGTTTCAGTCTCAAATGTAGTAACCAATTCTGTTTCTTCTTTAAAGATTACTCCTCGACCAGTTTAGCAACAAATTAAAGATACCTGAAGATTATTAGTCTGTCCCAGTCCCACACATGGTTGCTCCTGTCCTCCTAAGGCCAGTGATGAGATTTTCTCCAACACCATGTCATATCTTCGTACTGGAATCCCAAGCAAATGTGGTCGTAAAAATTTCTTGGCCAAGGCACGAACTTCAGCAGTCAATACTGTAGTGTAGAGCAATGTCTGGCGATCTAATTCACCAGCCTGATACATTCCCAGAATCTGCTTCAAATGGTCATCAAAACCAAGGCAAAGCATTTCAGATGCTCCATCAATAACAAGTAACTCAACAGTGCGCAAAGACATAATACCATCATCATCAGCAGCAGAAAGCGGCTGTATCGGTGTCTAGAGTTACAATTACAACATCAGGTTTCTGATGACCTAATCTTTCCAGTTCACTTTCTCCTCCATCAAGCAAAACTAGCACAATATCTGCTACGATCAATTGTTATTAAAGATAGATGAGAGATATATTATGCATTATAATTTATACTGATCAAATTAACATGTGAAATAAAGCATAGTAGAAGAAGACTAAATCATAACCATAGCCAGCAGAAGTAATTTATTTATGCATTAAAACCCTAATCAATCAAGCTTTGAAAATTGGGGTAAAGGAAATTTAAGGGTCAGTAACCTGGGAGAGGTCTGAAGATTGGACTTGTGAATTTGAGAGGTCTGAAGATTGAAATGGTGATAAATGAGGTCTGAAGTTTGGACTTTGTGATTTTTAGGTTTTCCGTCCAAATTTTCTGTCAAATTTAACAGAAACACGTGAAATGTCATATTTACCCCTAACAATATTTTAAACAAATTAAAGTTTAATTAATTGAATATGAAATGACAAAAATACCCATTTCACTAATTAAAACATAACCCAACTCCGGCCACCACCACGGCTCCCGCCGGCCACCACCCAACTCCGGCGACCACCACCGAACTCCGGCGACCACCACTCACAGTCCGGCGACCCCACCAAACTCCGACGACCGCCACGATGGGGCCCAATCGGAGCCACAAAGCTCCGATCGGAGCTCTGTTTTGGAGCTCTGTGGCTCCGATTCGGGGACACCGAGCTCCGATTCGGGGACACCGAGCTCCGATCGGAGCTTTGTGGGCCCAATCGGGGCCGATGACTCCGATTTGGGCCCAATCGAGGTCGCGGTTGTGCTCGCCGGAGTTGGGTGGTGGTCGTCGGAGGGGGTGGTGGTCGCCGGAGCTGAGTGGTGGTCGCCGGAGTTGGGTGGTGGTCGCCGGAGTTGGTGGTGGCATTAAGGGCATTTTCGTATTTTTATTTAAGCATGTGAGGTGGAGAAGGGCATTTTTGGAATTTAATTTTATTTCTGGTCACATGACCAGTTTCCGTTAATTTTAACGGAAAAAACTAACGGAGACCTCTATTATCTCCAAATCAAAACTTCAGACTTCTATTATCACCAATTTAAACTTCAGAACTCTCAAATTCACATGGTCCAAACTTCAGACCTCTCCCAGGTTATTGAGGCGAAATTTAATCAAATTTGATCTCTATCATGAAATCAAATCAGAGGCCGAATTAAGCAGAGATATAAGCAGCAATCAAGCATAGTGACAGAGAAGAATAGTAATTACCAGAAGTGAAGAATTTGTTTGCGCGTTCAAATATGTCAGATGCCACGTCTCTGGTAGCTGTTACAATCAAAGCCCGAACACCTTGTCCGGCATTATGAGGCTTCAATTTCTCAAACATGGTCCCCAGGTAAGCCGCTTTTTTCAAAGATCGATGTTTTTCACGAACCAAGCAAGTGAAATCTCGGCCGGAGAGCAAGTAACGTAATGGCTTGGACAGAAAGGCATCCGGGGGTTTCCGGGCCTCATTCGCTCCATTGCATCGCATGCTTCGTCGCTCAGTCCCAGGGATCGGAAACCCTCCTTCTCCATTCTAACTAAATCACATACGTTTGCAAACTAAATTCCAATTTAGGGGAAGAAGTTCGATTCGACCTCCATTGTGTATACATGGAAAATTCTAGTCGGTCATCAAACTCATCACTGTATAAAATAAATCCTTACGTTATATAGAGAATCTTTGTTTCAATTTTTTTAGTGAATGCAGGATTTGATCCTACCTTGCGATGTTATTCATTCGAACCATTCTGATGTTGCATCACTAAATATCTAAAAGGGTTTTATAGCCGCTTCATGTAAGTAAACGTCATTACCACTTTCAATTAGTGATGAATTTTAATTAACTACTTTCATTAGTAATGTGGTTGCAACCAAGTTTGTCGTACGATCCTAAGATCCTATAAGGCTAAATCGTTCCGGGTCTCTCCTAGGATCGCTAGCACTTAGGATCAGAGTAGAATCGAGCGTCAGATCATTCAGGATCGGCCTAGAATCGTGATCCTAAAATATCCTAAGAAAATCATACATAGATTGAGTTTTTCTATTATTTCAACCACTAACTACAATTTGGAGGCTCATTATACTTATTTATGACATAATTCTAATTATATTTTAATAATAACAAATTAATTGGTAAATAGAATATAAAAACACAAAATTTATATTGTATTTCTTATTCATCTCCATTAATATGTCTCTAATAAATCAAGTAACTTTGTTTACCTAGGATACATTAAACATATACGTTTCTTATGATTAACTTGATACTTCATACGTTTCTTTGTGATTAAATTCTTATTTTCAAATCATTTACAAGTAGAAGTTCGACTTATTATAAATTAAATGATCAAGCTGATTTTGACTTGAACTTAAATTATATTACAAAAAAATATCGCATATGCTTAACATTTGAAGTTGATGAAAACTTAAATAGAGTTGATAATATTGTTATAGTCAATTATTATTATTAATTTGAAGTTTGAACTTTGAACTAATTTAAGGTTATTAGTACTTTGTTGGACTTGGATGTCTATTTAGAAGTGTATAACTTAATTAATAGTGTCTGAAATACTTTTGAATACTATTTTAGTGATTTGATATTATATTGAGTAATGTATTCACTTTAAAAAAATAAAATATTTTTAATGTGAAATAATTCGTAAAATTTTGTAGGATCGTACGATCCCCGATCCGATCCTACAAACGATATGATCCTACCCTCTACCGATCCTAGTTAGGATCCCGATCCTAACAACCTTGGTTGCAACCGTTATGCGTGTGTGGAGATATGAAAGAATTTTCCAACATCAGGTTAATCAGGCATACATCAACCATAAATATAAATGTTGTTTTTTATTTAAACTTTCAAATTTCATTTATCTGTCGTGTTTATTGATTTCAAGTTATTTTAGTGATAATAGATTGAACAACTCTTCTTATCAATCATATATAAAACGTTGCATCTTAAAATATCTAATAAAAGTGTTTCATAGTTATTTCAAGTAAGTACATATCATTAACCCTTTTAATTGTGATGATTTTTATTAGGTGTTTTTCGTTGGTTATGTGGTTGCAAAAGTTGTGCGTGTGTGCAAACATAAAATATTTCTTTTTTCACATCAATGTGATCGGACATGCATCAAATATGAAGTTCATTCTTATTTTAATCATAGAGATACAATATATATATAAATTTTATTACGATCAACTACATAAATATATAATATAAAACTTATATATATTTTAACTTTTTTTAGGTGAATACTTAAAATAGATAAAAATTTAAATATTATACCTATGAAAATCTTCAAATTATTTTTATCTTTCGAATTCAATTTCAACAGTTTTACTTTTTAAACTTTTTTAATGATAAAATCAATTTTTTTTAATTCGGATTTCTTATCTGCGTGTTGCGCGCGAGTTAACATTACACGTACATAAAGCCAACAAATGATGGGTCACGTGACTTGTATGTGTCTTTTAACGGTCAAAACTAGCAGTCAACTAACAGATGAACCAAAAGCCAACAAAGTTCAAACATTTGGTACCAAAAGTATACAATAAAATACATTTTATACCAAAAGTCACATTCGGTCAAACATATTGTATGAAAAGTACCTTAAACCCTAATATTAAAGTAGTCATAAAACTCTATTAATGAGTAAAATAAGAATACGTACTTCTAAATTTAAATATAGGTATTTTCTGTGTCTTCAAAATAGTTTCACCCAATTTTAATGAAAAATAAAAAATATTACACACTTTTTAGGGAACAAAACCTAAAAACTGTCCCAATTTTAACCCATGTGTCAGTTTGGTGTCTGATGTTGAAATTCAATGTCACAATTTTCATATGTGCTGTTATTTGGTGTCTCTGCTAAAGTTTTTGGGTTAAGTTGACCAGAATCTAGTTAACAGTTTTCAAAATTCCAAAAAATATCCTCGGACCAGAATTAGGGTTCCGGCCGATTCCTACCAAACCCACCCCAATTCCGGCCGATTACAGCCAAACTCACCCCGATTACGCCGATTCCGGCCTATTGAGGTCAAACTCACCTCGATTACGGCCAAACTCATCCTGATTACCGGCCGGTTACGGCTTATTCCGGCCGATTTAGGGTTAAGCATCTCTGATTTAGGATTTAGGGTTCCGGCCGATTCTCGGCCAATTCCGGCCGACTCCGACCATTAGAGGTGGGTGGTTGGAGGTGGGTGGCCGGCGTCGGGGTGGGTGGTAGGAAAAAGAGGCTTTAAAAAAAGGGACAAAATAGTCTTTTCAACTCAAACTGTTAAAATTAATTCCAAAATCTAACGGAAAATTAAATAGCAACTATACTGAAAATTTGGACATTAAATATTAAACGTTTAAATTTGAGACACCAATCTGACACTTGGGTCAAAATTGGGACCGTAAATAGTATCTATTCGCTACTTTTTAACATTTTAAGGGTTACACAAGAAACCCAAACAGGAGTAATATTGATTTTGATGCAAAAATAAAGGTAAATCGAACACTTTTCCCTTAAATCATTTTTACAACTTTAAAGTTACTTACAAATTCGCAAACTACAATTTCAACGTTTACTTCATCTATCAAATGTACTACCACTTCCAACAACACCAAAAAGGGGACAAAAAAACTCCCTTGATTTATACACGAAACAGCAAAAACACCAATATGATACAACATCAACCTAATCTACCACTTCACATCCAAAGTGAGAGATTCAGGAGGCAGCAGAACAGGCGGGAACTTTGTAAAAGACACATTTGATAGTAAGCTACTCCACGCAACTGTATCTACTGCATCGAAAGGTTTTACCTTCTTGATGATGATTGGTTTGAGCTTCTCACTATCTAACCTTGCCACCACCTCAAACCAAACTCGTTCCACATTCTGCCTCGTTCTCCATTCACTTGTTTGAGTCTCGTTCGTCTTGATAATCCTTTCCAATTGTATCTGAAACCGAAAAAATGTTAACCCCTTTATATTCGCCTTCACAAAACCGAATGACCGGTTTTGATAATTGCCATCTCCCATTAAGCTCTGAAGAACACTTTCCAGTTTGGATATCCTCGTGTGCAGAGAGTCAATTGGGCAAGTCTGTTTTTTTCTGTAGAGGTTTTTGCTGTAACATTTTTCAGAAAGAAGCTCTATTGTTCCTTTGTTTGGTGAGGAAGTCTCGATATGGGAAGTGGGGTTTCGGGTCCTGTAAGCAACTAATGAGGCAGACCCGATTATCCGTACTGGCAGTAAAGGTGTGCACATAGTCTGCCAATAAGATGAAAAACCAATTTTTGAATAATTCGGGATGGTTCTGTTCTTTGAAGATTGAATATTGGGTTCGTAGAAGAGAGAGACTTCGTGAGCTCCGGTAACTTCTACTGTGATGCCTTCACCGACAATGACACGCCTCAGACCAGTGTATGTAGTATTAACCTGACCACAGAGACAATCATATGAACATTAAAACCAGAGCATATGAGCATTGCTGCATAAAAGGTCTCATTTCCTTCCATGAGTCCATTCTCTTTTGAGATTCAAAAGATTTAGATGAGAATGCGATTTTAGTTGTAGAATCTTTCAATAGACGAAAAATCAATTCAAACCCCATGTACACAATCTTATGAATGATATAGGGAGTATTTCAAAGATGATATTAAGGCATCACTACTCCAATTCACTAAAATTGCAACCTATCGTTTAGATCAATTCTACAGTGTTTGCAGATGACTTTCAATTCCAGGATTAGTACAATCTTCAAGAATATATGCAGATGGATATCGAAGAAGCTATCAAACATGTACCATATAAGGGAACCATAATTGAATCAAAGCACCTACACTTATCACTATATATCCCGAGTAAAAAGATGAGCAAAGATCGATTATTGTAGTCGATAAGTAGAAATTTGACTTTAAGTGTAGATGAGGATCTTACTGGCAATAGTAGAGAGAGGTCGTGATCGTCATCTACACGTAGCTCAAAGGGACCATCTACCTTGAATGGCCGGACAACTGATTCTGCACTAATTTCCCTTACTAAATCCGCGAAATCTCCTTCCCAATTCCCCAGCTTCTTCCAATCCGCCACCTCGTCGGAGAACTTGAAGAACAAATCGGTCTTTCCGATACGAATCCGGAACTCGTACCGCTGAACAGCGCCATGCCTAATCCTTCGAGAGTCTAATTCGGACACGCTTAAGCTCTGCGAATCCCACTTCTGCTTCGATGATATCGCCTCGATTACATCCTATATGCAGAAATGGTAATCAAATAATTGATTGATTGAATGAATGAATGAACTTGTTGCTGGGAATAGAAGATATGATTTAGGCAGATTGATTACCTGGTAGATGTCAATAGAAGCGTTGAATGAAGTAAGCGATGTAGATACAACAGTTAACGGAATTAGCAGGAGGGAAAGAAGAAGAGACACGGCGGCAGTGGTGGCAGCGACGGCGGAGCTCATCGGTGGGGTCGCAGATGTCAACGGCTTGTCGTGGGAACGGAGCAGGGAATCACATTCGCTACTCAGCTATTCCGTTTGTTCTGCTTGATTAGCCCGATACCAAGTATTCTTTATTTGCAATTCTGCCCATAAAAAAATTATGAAAAATTCCATCACAGTACTCTTACTAAACATTAGCCCTACTTTAACCCTGAACTTCCATTCTTAAAGCGTTTTGCACCCGAATCTTCCAACAAACCAAGCTGTAAAGTGTAATGTTGATTGTGTCTACCTTCATTAAGAAAGGAAGACTCTACTTGTGTAAAGAGTCAAGCCTTTTTAGGATACACAGATTACAAAAGAGCACAGTTCTGAGGTGCAAAAAAGAACCTAAACCAAAGTTCAGGATGCAACTAGCACATAATCCTCCATCCCCTCCACAATCTATTCTAACAACAAGATGAATCAAATAGTCAATAACATCTGAAAATGAAGATCCATCTACAAGAACATAATCCAACATACAATGTGTTCATTCAACACGATGAATAACTAATTCGTGTCAACGAGACAACATCATCCTCAATCTCAGGCACAATTCTAACAAATAAAGCAACAAAAGAATACACAACAATTCTTACTTTTGCGGTTTAAGCCTTACTAAACACATTCATTAATTATGTAGACCTTATAGTACTTCATAATTTGATTGCTTTGATATCAAGAAGACTTGAGTTTTGTAGTTTTTCCAGCGATGGCTTCATGGGCATATTCAGGATCATTGGATGGAGGCCAGTAACGAAACCACGACCTACCCACAATGTTCTTCACCGGAAGTGGACCCCTAATGAACATACAAGTCTTTAAGTATTGCTTCAATCTTTAGTTGAGCTAACATTTGCAGAAAAAGCTCATAAAAACGTACCAATTATGGGAGTCGTAGCTGTTGTTACGGTTATCTCCCATCACAAATACATATCCTTCAGGCACAAGCTGCAGCAGATGAAGAAGGATTCATCAGTAACTGAGACTTTTTCATTTGAGGAATAAATGATACATAAAGAGCAGCAATATGATACCATTGGCTCCATCTCATAAGCAAGTGGCTCTAGCACAAACTCTTCATTCCGAGCAATACCATTCACCAATAACTTACCATCACGAACCTGCACCGTTCAATAAATCAAGGTTATATGAGAAATATTGGCCATCAAACTGCATATTTTGGCTATGGTAGATTATTTTGTATCAGAGCAGTTCTACCATAATTAACCCTAAAAACTGTGTAACTCATAATGAAAGTTCGTGAAAATGTGTAAACTTTTACCTTTTTAAAGAACTGTTAACTGTCTAATTGTCTTTTTTCATAAAATGTATCATTTTTCACACTGTAAAGTGTTCCCATAAAGCTAGCATTCTTTATGAAAATATGCTAGAACTTACTTCAACATAGTCGCCTGCCTTGGCCACGATTCTTTTAATGAATACATCAGCTGAACCATAACCAACTTGCTGAAAGTCAAATTGAAGAAAACAAGAAAATCAGTCTTATTAGCAAAATGAAGAGCAAGTTGATTATATTGTATGCACTTCTAAAGTGGATATGAGATCGACCTGCAAGATTGGAGGTGCCTTGAAGATTACAATATCTGAAACCTCGGGATTCCTGAATAAATATGAAACCTGCAGCACAACAGCAAAGCATAAAGGAAAATTTGAACTTAGAAACTAGGTAACTTGTTCATTATCTACAAACAAAAAAACAAAAGCTTCTTCAATTATTAACATAGTAGTAGATAAATTAATTTGAGAAAGCAAGGGCTTCTTCTCATGAGTGTCCTGAATTAATCATATCAGTTCAGAACAAGGTATGCTACCTTCACCTTCAATTCAATTTCATCCCCCCAACCAAGAACCACCACGAAACAATCAAGCCTACCCTTCCGAGATATACAAATCACAGTCTATATGGAAAATAATTCATCTTTCTTACCTTGCCAAATCATTAAGAGAATCTTCTGTAACCTGGGAACTTGGAAGGGCATAGGCTCAGCCAAATGATTGACACCAAATCACAAACCAAATAAGTTCATATCATAAGCTGATTTGAGGAATCTGGTACGGAGGAATGGATTATTCAAAGACATTAGGAACGATCCACTAGCAATATCATCCATGAATTACGAACTAGCTTAACTCTCAGCCACATTTTAATAAGAATCTGAAATATATAGCAGAAAAACTAGGTCTGATATCACCTTCTCAGCTAGAATACGATCACCAACATCGAGAGTTGGATACATGGAAGTTGAAGGAATCGACCGCGCCTCCGCAAGAGATGATTTGAACATGAAGCTCACAGTCAACGCCGTCATGGCCGCCTTTGCGTCCTCGGAGCTAACACCGAAGAGCCGTGATAGCCACCCCACTGAGCTGCTCTTCTCATACCCCAATCTTTCAGCTACATTCAAGCTGCTGTTCATGCGATCATCGTTCTTCTCCCTCTCCTGAATCGAATGGGACCCACCAGCCAAACCAGGTAACGCCTCGTTGCAGGGCATCCACTTGGAGCCATGAAGAAATGGAAGAATCGCGGCCGCCCTGAACGGTGAAATTCCAAGAGTTGGTACACCGGCGCAACCTAGCCCTCCGGAGCTACAAGAAACATACTTCATGACCGAGGATAAACCCGAGATAATCGGGCAGTCACCGGCGAGAGTGCCGAAGGAAGCGGCGCCGCGCGCAGGTCCCATCCCTGGCCTCGGCCTGGAATCAGGGTCATGCTTCGGACTGGGTGCAAGAAGTCGGGACAGGATGCAGTGATCATTGGAGAAGAGGCAGCTGCTGCCACGTACACCCGCCGTGGATGCGAGGTTGTTGGCGACGTAGCCGGAGTAGGTGACGGTGGCTCGGATAGCCATGGTTGCGGAAACCGAACCAACCGATTGGGGTCAAATTGGAATTGGGCGATCTACGAGGTAAGAACCCTAGAAGGGTTGAGCAGAATTCACATGCCAGGAATGACGGAGCCGTCGCCGGAAGAGCGGGAAACGAAATGGATCGATGGTTGGTTGGTAGCTAGGTCAGAGAGGAAGGATCCAGACAGAGCTGGATAGGAACACGACGACGAACTTGTTTAGGGCCGGAGAAGTTGACGGAAAGAAAAAGAGCTGGGCTTTTTAATAGTACGTCAGCATTACACATATTTTATTTTACACATAATATTTTGTTTTGGACCATTCTAAATATTCTTCCTTAAAGTTTGGCAACCAGGTCATGTGACTCATTGGACAGTGGAAATTATTAGTATATATATATATATATATATGATGATACAAAAGGACATTGTAGCTAGAATTAGTAAAATTAGACTTATTGGGAAACATAAAAGGGGGATAGCCACTAAATTGTTTTTTTTTAACAAAAAAATATAGCAAATTTACCCAAAAAAAAAAAAGAGTTGTAATTAAAATTACTATTGTAAAAGAATATTTAAAAGTGTCAAACTAGCCCTCAAAGATATTCCAATTTAACCAACTCGAATCCTTCAACAATAAACCAGACCCTTAGCATGTGTAAAGAGCCCAATACATAAACACGATTTTTCTTTATAGAAGAAGTATGCAGTCAATATTTTAAGATAAGATGTGTGAACACATTAAGTTTGCTCCCATTTCCTAGCTCTTTCCTTTACCTTAGTCATGGACAAATCAAGTGGGTAGGTTTGGATTTTGGACCATACTTTTTTAATTAGTTTCACCCTTAACTACAACATCAATTTTTTTAAAATTAAAGGTTGACTTGTTGCCATTCAACTCATTAAACGCCCATTCAACTCTTTAGTTACGTATGCACATATGTCAAATCTCAAGTAGTACTCTACATTAAGTTTGCTTAACATCCCATATCCAACACCTAATACTCTTAACTCTTTAAAAAAAATGTAATATGATATAACGTTTCAGTGATTTATTTTTAACTAGGGGTAATTGATTCAAACTTCGTTAATAATAGTGTGAATGGAAAAAAATAAAATAAAATAAAAAAATCATAGCCAGCACCTTACCCCTTACGGCAACCTGGTGGCTGGTGAAAGTGAAGATTATTGTAGACGTGATTCGTGAAACAAACATGAACGGGTGTTGCCCTCAGCCCTCCTAATGGGCCCACCTAATATCACCCCACGATAAATAAGTCATAGATAAAGTTTCAATGGAGAATGGAGAGTAGAGATGTTATAAATTCTTTTAATATATTCATTTAAATTTTAAAAAAAAATTACGTTTCGACCAATGTATTACGAGAAATTCCGACTGTTTGGTAAGATAAAAAAAACTCATAAATGTTTACTTTTATTAGTGCTACCACTGTAAGAGAAAGTGGGATTCCGACATTCCGAAATTTGAAATTTGTATCAAAGCTCTTAAATAAAATTTCAAGGGATAGTAAAGATGAAGTTAGGAGTTTCTATTACAGTAGCGGTAAGAATTGCAATTTCGCTAATAACACGAAAGTCCGGACATTACGTAGCGGGATGGGTCTAGGGTCGCCACTACTAGCTCATTCATTTTTCTTAACAAAAAAATCTTCATCTGATCAATCCTCCTTAAATACCAAGGCTTAGTGAAATAATATTTGGTTACATCCCAAATATAATAATTAAAGAAGCTCTATGACCAAAATCATAAGACAAAACAAGTCCAACCAAATAAGATGGCCGAACAACAAGTAAGCCCAATATAAACTACAACAGAACAAAACTCAATAGAAGCCCAGCTTGGTAGATCGATCTAAGCCCAAATTCACAGAACAGACTACGTAACGGCAAATAAATAAATATTTTTCTTAAAACAATTATTCTTACATTTTGAATTGGAAACGTTGATATTAAAACCCCCTCAAAGCAGCGTGTCCAGTGAAATCTATATATATATAGTAGGTGCATTTCAAGCGCATTTTGCGGGGAGATTTATCAAATATGTATAATTAACAAATAAATATTCGATAAAATTTATACTGACTATTTGTAATATGTTGAAACACTATTTTTAAATAAAATATCATTCTAAAATTTGAAAAAGTAAATTAATGACTGAAACTTTTGAACCATAAAATACCATTGCGCAAATTGACAAATAAATTTTAGATGTCTGTACCGCATGCTACCTTTGGTTGTCAGATCCGTGTGAAACGTCTGTACTTCAACAGATATGGCTTCAATGAACACCGGCGATATCTCGTCGGAGATAGAGATGGCTCTGTACCGAGACTGTCAGCCGTCCGTACCGCATGGTATCTTCGTTCGCCGGCTTCGCGTCAAGCGTCTGCTAAAAATCAGCGAAATTTTAATTTCGATTAATTACATACGTTGAATCTTGAACTGTCTGAAATTTTAATTGCGATTAATTGCATACATTGAATCTTGAACGGTTCGAAATCAGTAAAATTTTAATTGCAATTAATTGCATACATTGAATCTTGAACGATCCGAAATTTTAGTTGCGATTAATTGTATACACTGAATCTTGAACAATTCGAAATCAGTGAAATGTTAACTGCGATTAATTGCAACTTAAAAACTCTCAGCTCCCTAGTGCAATCAATGCTATGGAGTTAATAACTACAAAACCCTTAGCTCATTTGTCATAAATGCATCAATTAATGTAAAAAAAAAAAAAAATTCTCAGCTCCACATTCACTCTGTTATTATCTTTCATTCAGAATTTATAATACATATAGATATTATAAATTATGATTGAAAGATAATAGCAAAGTGAATGTGTAGCTGGAGATTTTGTTTTTTACATTATAATTGATGCATTTATGATAATTGAGCTAAATTTTTTGTAGTTATTGACTCCATAGCATTGAATGCAATAGAGAGCTGAGGGTTTTTAAGTTGCAACAATTAAAATTTCGCTGATTTCGAACCGTTCAAGATTCAATGAATCGCAATTAAAATTTCGAACCGTTCAAGATTCAATGTATGCAATTAATCGCAATTAAAATTTTCCTGATTTTGAACCGTTCAAGATTCAGTGTATGCAATTAATCGCAATTAAAATTTTGGACCGTTCAAGTTTCAATGTATGTAATTAATCGAAATTAAAATTTCGCTGATTTTCAACAGATGCTTGACGCAGAGCCGACGAACGAAGATACCAGGCGGTACGGTCGGCTGGCAGTCTCAGTGGCAGAGCCATCTCTATCTACGGCGAGATATCGTCGGTGGTCATAGAAGCCATATATGTTGAAGAACAGACGTTTGACACGGATCCGACGGTCAAATGTAGCATGCGGTACGGACATCTAAAATTTATTTGTGAATTTGCGTAATGGTATTTTATGGTTCAAAATTTTCAGTATTTCGTTTACTTTTTCAAATTTTAGATTGATATTTTATCTAAGAATAGTTTTTCAACATATTACAAATAGTCAGTATAAATTTCATCGAATATTAGTTTGTTAGTTATACATATTTGGTAAGTCACCCCGCGTGATGCGTGAAATGCACCTAGTTTCAATTTTGAATCGTCGAGAAATTATATGATAGACATAAATATCACAATATAAAGAATAATATATGGTTCAATCAATTTTAAATATTAATTACCACATGAATCATTTTTATTATTTTTAGTAAGTATACATAATAGGCATATAATAAAATATGACATTTCATAATTATTATTAATAATAAATAAAAAAAGTTTTCCAAGTATAGTACAATTGTTATTAGTTTTCTGATTTTTTTTTTCTTTCTAAAACCATATTGAATGTGGTGAACCCTAGAGGACAATAAACACTTGCTCTCTAGGGTTTATCACGTTCAATAGGTTTTTAGAAAGAAAAAAAATACAAAACTATTAACACTTGTATATAAAAAATTATTTTTATTTATTGTTATTTTTCAAGAAAAAACCTATCATGCATAATAATTCTTTGGTAATTAATGTTAATAGAGAGAATAATTAATAACATTTTTATTCTCTACATTGTGATATTTATATCTAATATATAATTAATGAGTTGTCATTATTTTATTAGTCTGGTTTGTATCCTGCGTAGCGGACTAAATCAAATTAATAATTTACCACAATGGACAATATATTCATTTTCTTAAGTCTTGTATCAACTTATCTAAAGAAGAGACCCCTTCATCACTCCCAACCCTAACCCTAACATACTTGTTCATTTTCTCAGCCGAAGCCCTAAATTCTTCCACCCTCTCATCTAACACGTCCTTAACCATCCTCTCAACCACATTCCTATCACACCTATCCTTCATGTCCAACCCGACCCGCCAAACCTCGCTCACGAACCGAGCATTTAGGTACTGGTCTGCGTAGTATGGCCAGCATATCATCGGCACTCCCTCTGCAACGCTCTCGAGAATCGAGTTCCACCCACCGTGCGTCAGAAACACCCCGACCGAACCGTGTCCTAGGATCTCCTCTTGCGGGGCCCACTCCACAAGGCGGGCCCTATCGCCCATGGCTTTCTTGAGCTCGTAAACATCGTTTTTGTGGATCGGGATAGAGTCAGGCCTTATCGCCCAGAGAAACCTCTTGCCGCTATTTATCAGGCCGTGCCAGAACTCGAGGAATTGAGCTTTTGTTAGGACTACGATGCTACCGAAGCTCACGTATATGACCGATCTTGAAGGTTGGTTATCGAGCCATGATATGCATGTTCTATCTTCTTTCCATAGACTATTGCTACCTGAATTAGTAGCTACAATTTGTTAGCGTATGAATAAGAGTATATTAAATGTCTCTACTCATTGGTTCGAGCTTATGGACTGATTGGTTAAGGCGTACGTCTTATTTCTCAACAAATGGTATAAAAAACGTTGGTTTGAATCCCAGGTATGGCATTTTGTTTAAAAAAAATATTGAAAAAACCTCCCATAAAGGCCACTGTGGCCGAACAGAAAATGCCTATGTGTATAAACCAAGTAAGGAGCCTGATGTAAACCGATATTAAGGAATATCAGTATATATTGGCTTGGTTTAAACACCATGTTTACACAAGAATTTCCCCATTTTAAGGGATGGTGTTTATAGTATTTACTATCACTCACGAGTTTGAACACGAGCTGGTTTGTGAAGATGTACATATTATCCCAACACAGTTATCTCATATAATTCTTTTAATTCAGAACTATTAGTGAGATTTGTGGTTGTCTTGATGCAATAAGCTACATTTTTTAATAATGTTTATAAGATTTTGGGTTAAAAAAAGAGTGGTGATAGAACCTCCGATTTCTAGCCTCCGAGAGTGTCCGACTGTGACGCAGAGACAGACATGGTAATTATTGACAACTATAATGGCATTTTAGAAATCACTTACACTCGGAGGTTTCATGATTCCAACTGTCGGAATCTCGATCATTTTCCTTAAAAAAATACCTGAAATTTTATGAGGTGATTGGGTAATTAGGGACAATCTTGACTTGAGATGGGTGTGGAGTGGTCCAACTCCATAAAATTTGGTGGCAATGAAGTTGTTGATGATTGGTGACTCGAGCTCCTCGAAGGTGTTGAATATTAGGGCATCTGCTCTCACGCTCCGTTGACTCTCGTTGGCTATGAATTGGAGGGTCGGGTCTGCCACGTCACCCGACCTACAAAACCCTGGAAGGTCTCTTCGTCGCAAGAAACTCTCCATTCCTTGGACGTTCCTTATGGCCACGTCCATCTCATTCTCTGCATGCAATTCCATCAACTTGTAATTCAATAATCTATATATGGCTTAGTTATTAGGATTAAGAAGCTAATAACAGTCTCAAATTTGCATCACATTGTTTTTAAGTATATAAGGTTTAAACCGTTACTAATATGTGTCTCAAGTTTCGTTTTCGTTGTTGTTTAGTTTTTTGTCCGTTTTTTCTATTAAATTTGATGGATTTTGGTCCAATGACTCCATAAAATTAAATAATAGTGGCATTTAAAAAAGAGAAGAGCAAATTTATACTTATCCTTCCATTTAGCTTATGTTAATTCGTGTGTACGAAGAATTTATTCAAAATTGATGTTCAATTTAACTTAATTAGTATAAATATACATGAATTGATTAAAACTCCTACCCAAATCCGTTAAAATTTAACAGAAAAAACTAACGAAAAATAAAAAGGTAACGAAAATGAAAGCTGAGACAACTATTAACAACAATTTAAACCAGAAAACTTAAAAGCAACATAGTACGGATATGAGACTATGACTAGATTCTTAATCCTATTATTATTTCAATAAAATATTCGAGCTGAATGTATCGTAAAAACTGTTTGTGTGTTTTCCGCGGGGAGATTCTAGGAGAAGCCCAAATGCAGCATATTATGCTTGCTCAACGCCTACACTAATTCTACATATTTGTAAACTAGCTAGATATTCATCTCAAATATATATATATATATATATATATATATATATATATATATATATAGCACTTTATATTAATTTAAAATTTATATGAGTATTTTAACTTCACATACCAACGGTTTATAAATAAGAGTTATCCTATGAAAAAATTATGATATTTTTATTACGATACTAAAAATTTGAAAATATTAGAGAATATATACTCCAAATTTACCTGGAAAGGGAAGCTCTCCAGCTTCTATAAGCCGTGGGATGCAAAAATAAGCCCAATGGCAAGACGCGCTCACCGTCCGAAACAACAAGCACCGAATGCCGAACTCTTCGGCAACATCAATAGCAAACGTTAGCACCCCATCCGCTATAATACAAGTCAAAGCTCCTCTTCCCGAATCCGAACCTAGCAACCCCGAACCTAACATTTCTCGAAACATCACCCTCGTCACGACTTTGGTCGAATGGAACATCTCGTGCACGCGGGACCCACATCTCGGGTGGTCATCGGGAAGACCATCTGATATGGTCTCGAACTTAAACCCCGGGTAGAGAGAAAACCGCGAGATTATGTCTGTGTTTTGTACTAGCCGGTTTTGAACGTACTTTGAGTTGAGGAAGGTGACGTGGAAGCCGCCAGCTAGGCAGAGGAGCTCGGCGAGCTTGAGCATGGTGGTGACGTGGCTTTGAGCTGGGAATGGGAAAATGAGTATGTGGGGATGCATGGTAGGGCTATTCATGATTCTTGTTTCTGAATGTGTTTGATTTTAGTTTGATATAGTTAGGGTTTGATTTAGTGGCGTGAGATATAGTTTGTGTATTGGTAATTCAAGATTTATTGGAGATGAGAAAGTTGAGTATAGATGAATCATGCTTGTGTCATGGGAGTATATGTTATTTTTAACAAATATGAAACTTTAAATTAATTCTAAAGGTTTCCCATCAAAATTCTATTATTTCAATAATATAAAATTGTTAGCCATTTCAGGGATTCGGGAGTTTTTTTACTCCGTAAGACTCCTGAACACACTCAATCAAACTTTTGTGGTTCTCATTCCCAAAATTGATCACCCACAGAGCTTGGCAGATCGCCGTCCTATTAGCATTTGCAATACTACTTACAAAGTAATTTCAAAGATCGCTAATCGTTTAAAAGATGTCCTTCCTGGAATTATTTATCCTTACTAGAGTGTCTTTGTTCCACGTCGCTTGATTTCAGATAATACTTTATTAGCCTAGGAAATTCTGCATGTTTGAAACAACGCCGGCGATGAAAAAATGGTTTGGTTGCCCTCAAACTTGATATGAGTAAGGCTTTCGACGAGTGGAATGAGCTTTTCTTCAAAAACTTATGTATGCACTCAACTTTCCACCAGTTTTCCAGCAGTGAATAATGGAATGTATTACTTCTATGTCCTTGGCATTTTTTATTAATGGCCAACCCTCTGAATTCTTTATACCCTTCGGGGACTTCGTCAAGGGGATCCGTTTTCCCCATTCCTGTTTATCCTTTGTGCTGAAGCGCTCTAGTCCAAATTATCTTTGGCTAAATCCCAATGTTCTTTTCAGGGTATCAAACCAGCTTGGAATTATGATCCTATTACCCAACTTTTTTTTCGCGGATGATAGTCTAATTTTTTTGAGGCTTCTGATAGGAACATCTCATCACTACTGAATACCTTGGAGCTATATGCCACTGAATCTGGTCAACTCATTAACTATTTCAAATCTAGTATCCGATTCAGTAAAAATGTGCCCTCCCATGTACGTAATCACTATATCCTAACTTTAGGGGTTCATGAAATGGCTGATTCTGATATTTATTTGGGTCTACCTATTGACTGGTCATCACAGAAAGGTGCGGTGTGAGCAAAATTGGTTGATAGAGTTTCAAAACGTATTCAAGTTTGGATGTCTTCTTTCTTCTCCCTGCAGGAAAAGAAGTTCTTATCAAATCAACCATTGCCTCTGTCCCGATTTATGCCATGTCTTGTATGAAAATTCCATCTGGTACTATTTTCAAGCTAGATCAGATTATTCGAGAATTCTGGTGGAAAGGTTCCTCCTCGTCACATGACATTCCTTGAATTGCATGGGACGAAATCTCCCAACCAAAGGAACTTGGAGGCTTGGGGTTTCTGAATTTTCGTTCTTTTAATCAAGCTCTACTTCTAAAACAACTCTGGCGTATCCTTAAGTCTACCGATTCTATTTGGGCTACGTGTATCCGACAAAAATACCTCTCTGATAGCTCTTTTTGGACTACGTATGCCTCAGCAAATCATTCTCTCCCTTGGAGAACTCTCTTAGGGCTGCGTCCTCTTCTTCAGGAGGGTTGTCGTTGGAGAGTAGGTGATGGCTCCTCTATTGACTTTTGGAAAGATCCCGGGTTCCATACTGTTCTTCTCTCTTTTACTGGAGAATTCCTTCGGCTACAGTCACCAATACTTCAGTTCAGTATTTCATATCTCAAGACTTAAGGACTTGGAATGAAGATTTGTTGCGAAATCAACTTCATACAGTGGCTATTTACTCGACTAAGGACATTCTTATTCTTTTATTCCCAGTTTCAGATAGTTTTCTTTGGAATCACACTGGTAATGGCTCTTACACAGTCAAGTCTGGCTACCACTGTATTAGGTCTTCTCTTACACCTTCCACAACTATGTCTTCCTCTTCACCCCCTAGGATTGCCAGTCCTAATTTTTGGGTAATTCTTTGGAATCTCAAACTTTTATCCAAATTTAGGATGTTCATCTGGAAGGGGTGTGTTAACGGCTTACCATTGAACCACAATTTGGCCAAACGGCTTCGTACTGCTAATCCATTTTGTTGTTTTTGCAATAGAGCTTTTGAAACATTGGACCATTTGATGTGGAAATGTGAATTCACTCGCATAATCTGGTTTGCTAGCCCTCTTATGGTGAAATCAGATCTTCTTCCCCTACATACTATACATGATTGGTTGTCTACCTATGTTCCTGATTTGACACGATTAGAAAATACTAACCTTTTTGTTCAGAAATGTATTATCATGTGGGCTGTTTGGTTGGAACGTTATAACTGTATTTTCAATAATGTCAAGCTCTCTATAGAGTCTGTAATTTTTCGTTTCCATGAAGTTTTTAATGATAATTTGTTAGCTTTATCTATGGATACAAGATCCTCAGGATTTGGAGGACACCTAACCATCAGGATCCCAGGGAATGAACTAGAAGCTGCGGATACACACCACTTTTGTTGTATTATCTCAGATGGTGTTGTCGACCTTTCTTCTCGATTACTTTATGGTACTGCTGTTTTGTTGGATGCTAGTGGTTCCATCGCTGGCGTCTCGGTATCGGTTGTTGCTGGAACATCACATCTTTTGGCAGAAGCGGTTGTAATTCGAACTAGATTGAGATTGGTTGCTCATTTCGACGGAGTCTCTAATCTTTGGACGGATTCCAAAGTTATAACTGACTTACTTCGGAAACCTAATCTTTGTCTCTCTATTTTATTTGGTGTTTTTACAGATATCTTAGAACTTTGTAATCGTCCTGGTATTTCTATTATTTTTAGGAGGCGGAATTTGGTGCATGTTGCCCATATGATTAGTAAGAAAGCTTGTGTGGGATCCCTAACTGGGACATGGTTTGGCCCGGATATCCCATCAACTTTTCTTATCTAGAGTTCTGCTAGCTGTTTGCTTTTGTAGGACTCTCCTTCTCTTTAATATATGGGCATGTTTTCGATAAAAAAAATTGTTGGCAAAAAAAAAGTTAAAATCATGAAAAATATCCATATAATTAATATTTTTTTAATGCTTATATAAATATTTCCTTTTATTTTAATTTATATTATTTTAATAATATAAATATATTTATTTACTTTTTGTTATAATATAGTAATTTACAATAGAGATTATTAACTGTATTTAAATTTAAGAATGCTATTTTTATGTAAAAATATAGATTAAGAGTTTAATTTTTCAATAGATAGGATATCGTATATTATATTTATAATCATATCAATCTCTCTTTTCAAACATGTTATATAATAATTTTAACAATATCAAATTTAAAATTTGAGAAATTATAATAAATTAGTAATACATCTGTACTTTGTGCGAGATTCTACATATATGAAAAATTATTTTATAATATCATTAACTCGTTTAAATTAGTTTTAAAATTAATTAATATATTAAAAGAAAATATTCACCTTATTGTTAATTAATTTGTTACATTTATAAAAATTTAAATTAAATTAGAATATGACATAGAAAATATATAAATATTAAAAAAAATAGAAATACTTAATTTAAAAATTAGTTTTTAAAATAATTTAGAAATAAGCTTGTCAAACAAATCTATTTCGGAAATTGACTCGTAGGTCTCTGATATTTTGTCGGATAATTATTTATGCGATAATAGTATGGAAGGTGTGGAGTGGACCTGAACCTGAGCAAAGCAAAGCGATGGAGAAGAGAATAAACCTTTCGGCGGGAAATAGCCCATATTTATTATATATATACACACTTGAAATGAAAACTAATAACTATAATAAGAAAGAGAATCACAGTGGGCAGTGGCCCATTTATAAAATCATCATTGCATCTTTAACTTTAATTAACACACGTAATTATTATGATTTACATTATTACGTAAATTTTACAGAAATTATCGGACACAGCATGCATGATACAATGGTCCGCGTGCTGTCCCCGTCGGCGGCAACACGACCCGACCCACCTGTAAACGAGGAAGATGTCGTTTCTCCCGCGGTGGCTGAAACTTCCGATACGGCGGCGGTTAGTAGTAAAGTCACGCGTGGTGGCGGAGCGCACGTGGTGTGAGTGAGTTAAAATGAATTCTGACAAGTCCCTTGACCCGTTTTGAAAGTTACCCATCTGCTCAGAGATCCATGTGGGTGGTGGGGCCATTTCTTGTTCCTCCATCTCAAGGCAAAGTTTTAATTTATTACAAACTTTTTATACATGTAGTTTAGTAACTTATGATGGATATACACCCAATTTGAACCCGTTTACTTCCGAATCGTTGTATTTTTATCATCCCATTAACGATTATAATTCGAAACTTCAACCCGAACACTTCGCGAAAACACCAACGGTCCGGACGGGGCCGAAGCACTCGTCCGGCCGAGACAAACTCACCTAGGTGAGGTTGGGTGGCCACACCCGACCTCCCTTAGGGGGATAGGGTTAGCCAACCCCATCCCCCCTAGGAGGGGTTGGGTGTCCTCACCCAACCCCTACCCTTGGGGGTCGGATTTTCCTCCCCCCAAAGGCCCCGGCATTATTTTTGGACTCCCATACTCGGTTTATTCCGCCTACCTTCTCTGTATCCTAAAGTCTTAATTATGCGTTTAAAGGTTAATTAACTGTGTTTAAAGGTTAACGATGTCATTAAGCCACCTTAATGACACCGTTGCCTATAAATACCCCACCTCCACTATTCATTTGATCATCTTGGCAATTTGGATAATTTTGCTCTGACATCTCTCTAGCTTTATCTCTCTAAAAACCGTACTGACTTAGGCATCGGAGAGGGTTCATCAGGCACCACCCCCCTCTATGCCTGGTACTGCCCCTTCTGCAGGGCGAAAGGAGAAGAGAAGCTAAGGAAGGAAGGACGCAAGCTAAGACAGTGCAACCCGAGAGTACCGGATCCTCCACATCTCCAGTGAGGAACGAGATTTGAGCCGACCACCCGTTGACCCCGATCTCGGAACCTAACACTTGGCGCCGTCTGTGGGCTTCGGACAGAAAGCCTAATTATCACCAGCCAGATGGCAAACGTATATGTCATTCATGGAGGTTATGGAGCTGGAGGAGAGTCAGCGAATGCTAGAGAAGCGTATATGGCACAGTTAGAGGACCCTAAGCCAAAGGAAGAACAAGCAGAAGGAAAGAGAGAAGACATAATACAATTTTCAAGAAGAGACATGGAGCATGTGTTACCAGACAACAAGGATGCCCTGGTCATAACAATGAAGATCACTGATATGGACATTGGAAGAATCCTAGTAGACAGTGGAAGCTCACCCAACATAATTAGCAAGAAAGTCCTCAACATACTGGGAGTAAGGCCAAGTAGCATAAAACAGGTTCACTCCCCCTTGGTGGGATTTTCAGGAGAACCAACATACCCACTGGGGGCAGTCACATTACCCGTGACATTGGGGGTAGGCCAGAAGCAGTTAAAAATCGATGTCCCCTTCTTCATCACAGAAGAAATGGAGGAATACAATGGAGTCCTAGGCACCACTACAATCAACAAGTGGGGTATGGTACCATCAACACTACATCAGAAAATGAAATTCCCCACAGGCCAAGGAATAGGGGAAGTAAAGGGTAACCAGAAGGTAGCAAGGAAATGTGCAAGGATTGCACTAGGCAAGAGGAAGAAAACAAGAGAGGTCCTACTAGTAGATGAGGACCCAAGAGAAGATCATGGAAGACCAGCCCCCATGGAGGAACTAAAAGAGATACTCATAGAAGAACCCGATAGGAAGGCCAAAATCGGGACCGCCTTATCTCAGGAAGAGGAAAACCACTTAGTAGCTTTACTAAGGGAATACAAGGATCTGTTCGCCTGGTCACCAAGCGATATGCCAGGAATATCAGAAGAAGTAATCTCACACAAGCTCAATATAGACGCGGCAACGCGACCAACAACACAAAAGGTGAGACCAATGGGAGGAAGCAAAAAGATAGCTATCCAGGAAGAAGTGGAAAAGCTACTAGAGGCAAATTTCATCAAGGAGATTAGATTCCAGAAATGGGTGGCAAACCCAGTACTGGTAAAGAAGCCGGGGGGAAGTTGGAGAATGTGCATCGACTATCGCGACCTAAACAAAGCATGCCCTAAGGACTCATATCCGCTACCAAGAATAGATCAGTTAGTGGATGCAACATCAGGTCACCAACTAATGAGCTTCATGGATGCATACTCAGGATATAACCAGATAAAAATGGCCCCTGAGGACGCCCCTCACACAGCATTCTACGCTGATAGCAAGATATACCATTGCACGGTGATGCCTTTCGGACTCATAAATGCTGGAGCGACATACCAAAGAATGGTCAACAAAATCTTCGGGGACATGATAGGAAAGACAATGGAGGCATATGTGGACGACATGATCGTCAAATCCAAAGAGAAGAAAGACCATGTGGAGAATCTTCGCTCAACGTTTGAGAGGATGAGGCAATACCAAGTCCGCCTAAACCCGAAAAAATGCGCATTTGGGGTGCAATCGGGGAAATTTTTAGGCTTCATGATAAGCCAGCGAGGCATAGAGGTAAACCCCGAAAAACTCCAGGCAATTGAAGAAATGCAGTCACCTACGAAGCACAAAGAGGTTCAACGACTGAACGGGAGGTTGGCAGCCCTTAACAGATTCCTATCCAAAATAGGAGACAAAGCATTACCCTTCTTTGAGGTATTAAGGGCAAACAAGAAATTCGAATGGACACCAAGATGCGAGGAAGCCTTCCAGCAACTCAAACAACATCTAAAGACACTACCACCCCTAGCAAAGCCTACACCAGGGGAGCCCCTCTACCTCTACATCTCCGTGAGCAACGTGGCAGTAAGCTCAGTGCTAATTAAAGAAGAAAACGCTGCACAATTGCCGGTATACTTCGTAAGCAAAACATTGGCAAAGTATGAGATCAACTACTTGCCAATAGAAAAGTACCTCTATGCACTGATTATATCAGCAAGAAAGTTGAGACCGTATTTTCATGGGCATGAAGTAACAGTCCTCACAGACCAACCATTGAAACACCTCCTCCAAAGACCAGACACATCGGGAAGATTGACCAAATGGGCAATTGAGCTAAGTGAGTTTCGTATTCATTTTGCCCCAAGAACAGCCATAAAGGGGCAGGCTCTAGCAGATTTTATTGCCGAATTCACCGGAATCAATCCAGACGAAGACTTGGGAGAAGTCAGAACTACAAGCAAGGCAAGTAGTAGTCAGGAGAAACAACCAGAAGAATTATGGGAGATGCATACCGATGGGTCATCCAACGGAGGAGGTTCAGGGGCAGGTCTCCTACTATACCCACCAAATAGCGATACACCTCTGCGCTATGCCATGGCACTCACCTTTAAGGCAACGAACAATGAGGCTGAATACGAAGCACTGATAACAGGTCTGAGAATAGCCAAGGAGTAGGGGCAAAGCATCTAAGAGTTAAGTGCGATTCTCAACTAGTTGTCAATCAAGTGAAAGGAATCTACACTGCAAAGTCTGAAAACATGCAGAAATACTTGCAGCAAGCCAGGGACCTAATAGAGAGCTTTCAAAGCTTCGACATTGGGTCAGTCCCAAGAGAACAAAACCAAGAGGCAGACGCCTTAAGCAAACTAGCCCTAGGGGTAGAAGCAGGCAAAGAGGTTCACTTTGTAGAGCAAAGAATGCAATCAGTGATAGAACAAATGGAGGTTCTAGTAATAGATGAAGCAGAAGCCTGGATGACCCCAATGCGTCAATACATCATGGAAGGAAAGCTCCCAAAGGATAAGGTAGAGGCAGTCAAGATCGAAAGGATGGCTAGAAATTATGCAGTTATGGATAATGAACTCTACAAGAAAGGGTACTCCACACCCTTCCTCAAATGCATAACATACCCAGAAACAGAGAGAGTACTTGCAGAACTCCATGAAGGAGATGCGGGATGCCATGAAGGAGCACGATCAATAATCCGGAAGGTCTACAACCTAGGATACTATTGGCCATCAATGAGCAAAGAAGCAGCAGACTTGGTGCAAAAATGTGATCACTGCCAAAGGTACTCCAGAAATATAACAGCCCCAGCAGCAAAGCTAAGTTCCATCTCGGGAGCTTGGCCATTCGCACAGTGGGGGATCGATCTGATAGGTCCCCTACCAAGAACAAAAGGGCAGAAAACTTGCATAATAGTAGCAATAGACTACTTCTCCAAGTGGATAGAGGCAAAGGCAATAGGAAAGACAACAGACGATCAAGTCGTTAATTTCATCCAATCTCACATTGTCTCGAGGTACGGGGTGCCAAAAGCATTAATAAGTGACAATGGCCCACAATTCAAGAGCAAGAAACTGCAGTGGTATTGCGAAAGGCTGAATATAGAGCACCGTTTCGCATCAGTAAAGCACCCTCAGACAAACGGGCAAGTAGAGTCGGCAAACAAAATAGTGCTAGATGGCCTAAAGAAACGACTCCATGCAACCAAGGGAAGTTGGGTAGATGAGCTAGAAAATGTTCTATGGGCAGTGCGGACAACACCAAAGATAGCCACAGGAGAAACACCATTTGGCCTAGTATACGGGACCGAGGCGGTGGCACCAGCAGAAATAGCAGTATCATCTCTAAGAACCACGTACTTTGAAGAGCATGAGAACAAAAAAGCAAGGCTCTTAGACTTAGACATGGTGGAGGATAAAAGATGGAATTCAGAAGAAGCACAGGCACGAATGCGCCTTGTATCCGCAAGATATTACAACCGCCAAGTCAAGGAGAGGCAATTCCACATGGGAGAACTAGTACTCAGAAAGAACGAGTTCTCACACTTAGACCAAGTCAGAAAATTATCTCCAAAGTGGGAAGGGCCGTATAAGATAGCATCAGTTCCATATGCAAATGCTTACCGCCTAGAGGATGAGGATGGGTATATCTCCACAAACACCTTCAGTGGGGAACACCTAAAGAAGTACTACGTCTAGGAAGTCGGCACAAGCAAAAGACCATATCCTTGAAGTTATTTCAAGTCATTACATATAATTGTTTAAGTTTTCAAAAAAAACTTTTGAGAAGGAGAACTCAAGAAGTTACTCCAACTCTGCACTACCTTTGATTTCCTCCAAAGGATGCCTTGATACACCCAAGGCATCCCATGTGTACAAAAACATGAATGCTCCTAAGGGAGTAGAAGTTATCAAAAAGTATTTTCCAATGAATGTGGTGATATAATCATGAAGTTATCCTTACACAGATATGACTTCAAGTCAACAACAGATTCGACGCCCCCAAGAGCGTATCTTGAGAGTAGTTTTTATACTACGATCTTCGACGCCCCCAAGAGTGTATCTTGAGAGTAGTATTTATACTACGACCTTCGACGCACCAAGAGCGTATCTTGAGAGTGGTTTCCAAAAACTACGAACTTCGACGCCCCCAAGAGCGTATCTTGAGAGTGGTTTCCAAAAACTACGAACTTCGACGCCCCCAGGAGCGTATCTTGAGAGTAGTGTTCATACTACGACCTTCGACGTCCCCAAGAGCGTATCTTGAGAGTAGTTATTATACTACGACCTTCGACGCACCAAGGGCGTATCTTGAGAGTGGTTTCCAAAAACTACGAATTTCGACGCCCCCAGGAGCGTATCTTGAGGTAGATTTGCAACCTACCAGATTCGACGCCACCAAGAGCGTATCTTGAGGTAGAAAAAACACTACCAGATTCGACGCCCCCAAGAGCGTATCTTGAGGTAGATTCCAAACTACCAGCTTCGACGCCAACCATGAGCGTATCTTTGGTCTAACCTGTGCCTTCCGGGAGCCTATCCTGTGAAACGTTAAGTGCCCTCCGAGAGCCAGTCTCGTGAACAGATTTCGACGCCAACCAAGAGCGTATCTTTGGTCTAACCTGTGCCCTCCAGGAGCCTATCCTGTGAAACGTTAAGTGCCCTCCGAGAGCCTGTCTCGTGAACAGTTTTCGACGCCCACCAAGAGCGTATCTTTGGTCTAACAATACCATGCATACCATTCAAAGGGTATCAGAAGAGAGCTTTACACCATACCGAGAAGGATCCCATGAGAAAGTAATTTCAAAGTAAAGTGCTATGAAGAACACATAATGTTTTTTCTTGATGAAATAGCAGGTATGACATGAAGGGAAACACAAAAGAAGGATAAGTAAAGGAAACACACCAAGAAAAGAGTCCATAACCAAAGAACTACACACTAAGGCACAGGGAGATATCATGAGAAGAAAGATAATCACCCTGCCATATATACCATGAGTAAAGACAAGTGTATCAAACAAAGATGGCAAAACCAGGAAAGGGGGAGTTTTCAAACTCTAAGAAGAACCTCAATCCACAAACTCGCGAGACCACCATAAGAGACAGATGTATTACTTCCTCAACTTAGCAATATGCCTAACAGCGAAGTCAGACAAATCACCAAGTTGAGAAAAAGGAAAGTCAGGAGCAATCATGTACATACGCTCGAGAATCGCCTTTAAAGAAATACGCTTAGCCACAGAGCAGCGTACATCAATAGCAGCCTGATAAGAGGAAGAAGCCTTATACTCAGCGATAGCACACCCTTTCGCCTCCACACGAAACATCTCCTCAAGGGAAACCAACTCAGCAGCCCGAAGTACTTCATCACGATAAGACCTTTGTCTCAAGGCCTCAACCTCTTCCTTGAGAAGAGCAATACGACCCTCCAAATCTCGGCACCGCAAGTCTGTGATACGACTATGCTCCAAACAACTAATAAGCTTGGAGTTAAGGGAGACACAAGTGTCCTCGTACACCTTTCTCTCCTCAGCAAGGTCAATAACAAGGATGGACAAATTAACAAGGTCGGCCATACCCTGCAACAAAAACAAAGGATGAGACAGATAACGCACGGAAAAGAAATATGCTAAAGGATAACACGGTTAACAAAAGTTACAGAAGCATAGCGAGCCAACACATCACGAGCCAATTCATAAGTTGCCTCCGACCCTTTAAACGGGGGCACACGATCGGCAGGAGGAACAGCAGACTGCAGAACACGAACTCCAACCTCAGGAGTTTGCAAAGAAGATTGATTGTCAAAACGAGCCCCACGCCCATAATAAGGCGCCCACTCAGACCCAACAATTCCATCAACAGGAGGACGAGACAGCTCCTTCCGACTCAAACGTGGAAGACGAAGCCTACCTATAACAAGGTACAGAGTAAATACCAATATACACCAAGGAAACTCAAATATTCGAGAACTCACCAAACATGGAAGAAGGAAAAGATGGCTCCCGGACCCTCGATTGGGGGGCATCAATATAGAAAGAAGATGGCACCCTAACATCACCACCACCCTTACCTCCAATTAGAGGACACCTCCCCGCACCATAAAAAGCCGATCTTTTCGCAATCGAAGGTCCGGTCCCAGAGTTAACTACTCCCACCCGTACTGGCCTCTTACTCCTCATCAATCACCGGGGAGTTCTGCTAATCGAAAAAACACAAGTTTAGCCCAAAGAAAATAAAAGGCGGACAGTGGACATAAGATGTAAACCCATCTTCCTAAAACGACGAATACAAAGCCAAAAGGTAAGAATAGAAAGAGGACATGGAAGACCCCACCAGCCAACAGGCAGAGGCAGGGGGCAAGGGGAGATAGTTATAACCCCCAGCATAGGGAGGCCCCACTGGCCAACAAGCAGGGGCAGGGGGCAAGGGAAGATAGTCATAATCCTAGGTTAGAAGACCCCACACGCCAGTAAGTAGAAACATGGGGGCAAGAAGATGGAAAGAGGATGAATCAAGCAGAACTGTATCACCATGAAGACCCACAAATCAAAAACGAGACAAGTAAAGAAACAATCGAAGGAGAAGCGGGATTAAGTCCCCCAAAAGCAATGCTTACACAAAAGAAAAGACACGTACCTCAATGCGACGCGCGCCCCGAAAAGTAAGTCCGACCAGAAATCCCACCGTCAAAAAGAAAAAAAGAGAAAAGGACAATGAGAATGAGGTAATCACTAACCCTTTTATAGTACAAAGGATTAGGGTTTTTCCAAAGTCGCCAAATCGACACCGTTGATTTTTAGAAAGGAAAAATTTAAGGGTCAGATTTAAAAAACTAACACCCTAGTTCCCATTAACCGTGGTTAAACTCACACCTACCACAGTTAATATTCTATGGGTATATTTTTTGAGCATCCCATACTTAGAAAAAATTTTAAGCCAAAATTAAATTTTTCTCCACTTAGGCAAAATCCCGGCATGAAATTGAAGCATAAGTCACTTATTTGTATCCGTATTACATCCTTATGCAAGCGTGTATTTTTTGAGTATACGCCCGTAGCAAGGATAGATTTATTACTCCCACCTCAGACGGACGCGTGCTTAGGCACACGTCCGTGCTACTCTGACGTTTACAATTCCTCTATCTCATAAGGCAGGGGGCAGAGTCAAAGGCACGCATCCATGGGTAAGCAAGCATTCAGACGAAAGGTAAAACCCCGGTTTCAAATTGCGCGTGTCATACCATCCTAAAATAGAGTCAATCAAGGGTTAGGCCATTGGTTGACTCGGGGGCATGTGATGGATATACGCCCAATTTGAACCCGTTGACTTCCGAATCGTTGTATTTTTATCATCCCATTAACGATTATAATTCGAAACTTCAACCCGAACACTTCGCGAAAACACCAACGGTCCGGACGGGGCCGAAGCACTCGTCCGGCCGAGACAAACTCACCTAGGTGAGGTTGGGTGGCCACACCCGACCTCCCCTAGGGGAGATCGGGTGGATCAACCCGATCTCTCCTAGGAGAGATCGGGTCGGCCAACCCGATCTCCCCTAGGGGGATAGGGTTAGCCAACCCCATCCCCCCTAGGAGGGGTTGGGTGTCCTCACCCAACCCCTACCCTTGGGGGTCGGATTTTCCTCCCCCCCAAAGGCCCCGGCATTATTTTTGGACTCCCATACTCGGTTTATTCCGCCTACCTTCTCCGTATCCTAAAGTCTTAATTATGCGTTTAAAGGTTAATTAACTGTGTTTAAAGGTTAACGATGTCATTAAGCCACCTTAATGACACCGTTGCCTATAAATACCCCACCTCCACTATTCATTTGATCATCTTGGCAATTTGGATAATTTTGCTCTGACATCTCTCTAGCTTTATCTCTCTAAAAACCGTACTGACTTAGGCATCAGAGAGGGTTCATCAGGCACCACCCCCCCTCTATGCCTGGTACTGCCCCTTCTGCAGGGCGAAAGGAGAAGAGAAGCTAAGGAAGGAAGGACGCAAGCTAAGACAGTGCAACCCGAGAGTACCGGATCCTCCACATCTCCAGTGAGGAACGAGATTTGAGCCGACCACCCGTTGACCCCGATCTCGGAACCTAACAACTTATAACCTATGCAATTGGCATATGCTATGTTATTTACATCAATAGTTGTATTTAGAGATCTCTTGTATTTATTATCTTTTTTAATCTCAGGTTTTATTATATATGACCAAATAAAAAATTAGGTATTAAAAAGATCAATATAATGATACATTTTTTTTTTTTATAAATTCAAATAAACTTTATGAAACGTGTCACACTTTAAATAAAGTGTAAAAATTAATGTGAATTATGTAGATATATACAAATTTAAACTCACTAAAAATTGAATTTATTATTATTTAAGAAGTATAAAAAAAAATATTTTGGAAATAATTCCATATTATGTAATTAGTAAAGAAAATTACTTGAAATTAAGTAATATATATGCTGTATAAAGTTTGATCTGGTTCAGTAATTACTTAAAAGACCATCTAATTAGCACACTATTCCTATAAAAAAAATTCGAGTTAGGAACTTGTTATTTAACCATTCAATGTTTATATATATATATATAAAATACATCAAACCATATATTATATTATTTTTGGGTTAATTATGAAATCGTTGGTTATATTATTTGGTTAGCTGATGTTTTTTTTTAATATTTTACTAACTTGGTAGGTATACAAATTGCTAACTGCTTTAAGTAATTTTTGTTTAATTTGAATAGTACAGTCAAAAGCCCAACACTTAATAAAAAATGCGAGAAAATGCTATTTGATGTTTGAACAAATTATTAACTATTGTCTTTATCAAATCTCCAACAGTTAAACACTTTCAATCCAAATGGACGTAAATAGTTATCAATGATAGCAATTTTTATACACATAGTAAAACTTAAAAACAAATAAAAAGTTCTAAAAGAATTGCAGCTACCAATGTTTGATTGAACAAACATCACCTAAAAATTTGATAATTACCCTAATTTGACGCTTGATTGGTCTGTCTGCTAGCTATATTAAAGTTTGATAAATTTTGTAGAAAAAGAAGACAAAAACTAAAAAAAGATGAACTGATATTTTCTAGTTAATTAAAAAAACTGGGAAATACAAAATTAATTATAACTATCCAATTATTTTTCTGCAGTTTCTACAGATTGATTAACCTTAGCACTGGAGCTGATTTGAGTACTCTGTCTGGGTCTGGTCCCTCCACTGAAACAAGAGCAATTGATTGATTGATAGAAATAGAGGTTTAATAATAAGAAGAAACCTCTGCACAAGCAACACACTACCATTCTTACACACTCTTTCCTTAACTCTAAGCAAACAAACCTACTTCGAGGCAAGTGCAACATACCAGAACCAGCATTTGCTTCATCAATGGAGGAAAGGCCAGAGACCGAGCTCATCTCCATCCCCGCCACCCCACACGGCGTTTCCACCCCGGAGGCTCTCACTCCCTCCGGCCAGCGCTCCCCTCGCCCGGCCGCCAAGTCCTCCGCCGCATGGACGCCGGCGTCGTTCATCTCTCCGAGGTTCCTCAGCCCCATCGGCACGCCGATGAAGAGGGTGCTTGTCAATATGAAGGGCTACCTCGAGGAGGTGGGCCACCTCACCAAGCTCAACCCTCAGGATGCATGGCTGCCTATCACCGAATCCCGCAATGGCAACGCCCATTACGCCGCCTTCCACAACCTCAACGCCGGCGTCGGATTTCAAGCTCTTCTCCTTCCGGTTGCCTTCGCGTTTCTTGGCTGGTAAGCCCTCTGAGCTATACCATCGCTTTCTCACTGAACTCTACTTGATTTCTACTGTCGTTTTCTTGAAATTCTAGTCCTCATTTATTGCTGCTCACTAGAAATTTTGCGCCTTCCGACA
Organism: Clarkia xantiana subsp. parviflora; assembly: GCA_036873135.1. NCBI lineage: Eukaryota > Viridiplantae > Streptophyta > Magnoliopsida > Myrtales > Onagraceae > Clarkia > Clarkia xantiana. The sequence goes on along the minus strand of JAPTYO010000010.1, from coordinate 6,849,418 downwards.
GCTAGCAGCTGGTTTTCCTTAAACCCTCCAAAACCCATGAGCCAAGATTTGATTTTTCCGTCACAAGGACAGTTTTTGCTTGGGTAGATTCATTTAGAAGTTTGGTTCCTAGCCGGAGCCTTCATTGATGTCCTTTCTTCTCCGTAAAAATACTTTTTTTTTTCCCCGTGCCATCGACAATTATGAGCTAGTTTTCTTGAACCCTTAAAAACCATGAGCCAAAAATTGTTTTTTCTATCTAAAGAGCAAATTTTGCTGCATTAGTTTCAAAGAAGTTCGATTTTGAGTCGCAACCTTCATGAATCCCTTCATCTGCTGTAAAATACCTCTTTTCTGTGGCACCATTGGTTTTTCTTGGACCAAGAAATGATACATGGAGATTATTGGGTCTAAAAATACAATTTTATTTACTCTATCTAAAATCTACTTAGTGAAGCTTCAATATCGTACTTGGTCTCTATAATTTTGAGTCCCCTGTTGATTTCTTGTCAAATGATAAAAAATATAATTGATTCTTTGCTCTGCTAGTGTCCACATGGAAGTAGTGAAAGAATTGAGTAAAGTTGACTGTTTTGTGGTCCACAAAGTGATATCCATATAGCTTTAAGAGATGTTGTTTCGGTTTTGGTCGAAACATGAGTCCATAAGTCATGTCATTTCATTTCCTTCTTCGCTACAAACACTGCAACAGAGACTCTACCTACTGCAGTAGTGGACCTCCATCATTCTATCCCTTTTCTTCAAAATCTCAGCTTTGTGCTTTCTTTATGGAACTATTTTTTCTTCCAATCCTTGGATTCTACTTTAAAATATCTCAAAACATAATAGTGTTGGTATAGAACCAGCTTTATGTATCTGCTTCTGAGTTATGCTTTTAAGCTTTTTGTCTGTTGAAATTATTAAAAGAACACTTAAGTGGAAGAAATGATACACTATGTCCAAAACCTTCCTTTGATTACCCTTTTTGTGGGGGCAATTACTCATAATCAAATGGAATTGAGGAAATGATGATGGTGTGCTTCGCATAATGATCATTCAAACTTAAATTTAGTCAAAAGGCTAGACCATCTTGCATTTGAAAATTGTATTTACATTTCAAGATGATTCTTGAATCAATTTAACGTGTCTTCTTATTGCAAGATGGGATTTTGGCAATAATTAAGTTTTTTTTTTTTTTTTTTGGGTTAAATTAGCCACTATTGGTCGAGTCATATAGGTGAAAAAGACGATTGGATTGATGGGTTCATGTGGTTTTAGAGGACAATATGTTCACTTTATTGATTTGGATTACCATTTCATCAATCTACAGGAGCTGGGGAATTTTGTCCTTAACAATAGCTTACTGCTGGCAGCTTTATACTTTGTGGGTTTTAGTTCAACTTCATGAAGCAGTTCCTGGAAAGCGGTATAATAGATATGTGGAGCTTGCACAAGCAGCATTTGGTAAGCACAGAAAAGATTAGCTTGCTCTTGATATTATAGTATTACAGCAATATCAGTGTAATACTAAAGAGAGTAAGAAATGAAAAAACCAAATTTTATGTGTTTACTTATTTATCTCTTAGCTTCAACATAGTTTTCATTATTGTTGCAACAATTGTCATCAGAGCCATGTTATTATGCAAGAAGACACTTGTTTGTTGATGAATTAGCAAAAAGTTTTTTTTTTTTTTTTTTTTAACTTAATTTTTCTTGAATATCATTTGAAATTGGTGTCATCCTTATTTATGCAGGGGAGAGATTAGGTGTATGGCTTGCCCTGTTTCCGACTGTGTATCTCTCAGCAGGAACCGCAACAGCTTTGATTCTTATAGGAGGCGAGACCATGAAACTGTTCTTTCAGATTGTTTGTGGACCATTGTGTTCATCGAATCCTCTTACGACAGTTGAGTGGTATTTGGTGTTCACCTCTCTGTGCATTGTCCTGTCTCAGCTCCCAAACCTCAACTCCATTGCTGGGCTATCTCTTGTCGGGGCAGTAACAGCCATTACTTACTCCACCATGGTTTGGGTGCTTTCCGTGAGCCAAACGAGGCCTCCCTCCCTCTCTTATGAACCGCTCTCCTTGCCTTCTTACTCTGCATCCTTCTTTTCGGTGATGAATGCACTTGGCATTGTTGCATTTGCTTTCCGAGGCCACAATTTAGTTATGGAGATTCAGGTAATGAATGGCTGCTATGATGTTCTGAGAAATTTTTGTCCTTTTTGTAGCAGAGTGAGCAATTTTTTGTTTTATTTTTGCAGGCTACAATGCCTTCAACATTTAAACACCCTGCTCATGTTCCAATGTGGAAAGGAGCCAAAGTGGCCTACTTCTTCATCGCAATGTGCTTATTCCCGGTTGCTATTGGTGGATATTGGGCGTATGGTAACCTTGTAAGTACTTCTTTCTCCACTCCTGAGGCACACTAATTCTTGGATAATCTGGGTGTTTGCACCAAGTTTGTAAATTGTAATTGATGTTGTTAGAGTTTGGTTAAGAGTAAACCGTAGACCTTCATTCACAAATTCAATTTTATGGTCAAGTTAGTTAAACATTCGTCTTATTTCTTAACAGTGGTATCAGAGTCCTCAAGTTCAACCTTGATAATGTTGTTTAAAAAAAATGTTGAAAAACCTCCCATGAAAGACCGAGGTAGCAAAACCCGTGTTGAAAAACTAGTGTTGATCAATATTCTCTTAAATATCAGATCTTGTTACTTGATGTAGACACTAATTGACTTGATATGTAGACACTAAGCCTACCAAACACGAAGAGTGTTTCCTTGAAAGCAACCCTCCATCAAAATTTTCTCCTTAGACAATGTTCATGTCATGACATATTTAATTCAAAATCTTATCTTAAGTTTATGAATGTTGATTAATCAGTTATATTTCACTACAAGAAAATTAGTAATTTATGACGATTTTTTTTTTTTTTTTCCAAACGAAGCAATCCCTAACAAATTATAACAATTTTCAAGAGATTTATTATGTTTTTAGAAAAACTCCTTACAAAACTCAAAATTTTGTGAGTGATTTTCCACGGAAGTTTCTAGCCAACTTTTTGTTAGAAGTCATTTTCTTAAAACAAATTAATGTTGTATTTGTTAGAGATTTTCTCTTTCCTTTACAAATAAGGTTATATGTACCTCACAAATAAATCTGTCACAAACGAATAGATTTATAGTAGTGTTTTGGTTAAACCAGTTCATCCAAAACCTTAAGGTGTTAGGTGACTGTTGGTGAACGGTTTCATTTCTACTATACAGATGCCATCAGGAGGGATTTTGAACGCCTTGTACGGCTTCCACATGCACGACATCCCAAGAGGACTCCTTGCCATGACTTTCCTCCTTGTTGTCTTCAACTGCCTGAGCAGCTTCCAGATATACTCAATGCCAGTCTTTGACAGCTTCGAGGCAAGCTACACAAGCCGAACAAACCGTCCATGCTCAATCTGGGTCCGATCAGGGTTCAGAGTCTTTTATGGGTTTGTCAACTTCTTCATTGGGGTAGCCCTACCTTTCTTGTCTAGCCTTGCAGGGTTGCTCGGAGGACTGACCCTTCCGGTCACCTTCGCCTACCCTTGCTTCATGTGGGTACTTATCAAGAAACCCACAAAGTACAGCTTCAACTGGTACTTCAACTGGATATTGGGGTGGTTAGGGATCGCGTTTAGCTTGGCTTTCTCTATCGGAGGCATTTGGAGCATGGTGAACAGCGGGATGAAGTTGAAGTTCTTCAAGCCGAACTAACCCGGGAAGAGAGACCGTGGCTTTGTGTTTCTTGGTGTTTGTCAAGATTATGAATGTTTGATATAGTAGGGTTATGGAATATGGTGGAACCTTCTTTAAGCTTTGTTTCGGGTTTTTGAGTAAGACTGCAGGAGTTTTATGATAGTGTAGATTGGGGTGGCTTTAAGAAGATATGTAAATTAATGGATGGTGTTGCATGTATCTGCTTTCCATCATAATCTTAAGGCCTTGTTTAGTCGTTTTGATTGGAGTTGAAGAACAAGGACCAAGATCATCGAATGAACAGCCACAGCTATTCAATGGAGATGTTTTTTCAACCGGGATTTTCTAGGTGCCGAAGCCTAGTATAATATCCAACCATTAAAACTGACTTCTTGTGACATGTAAATGCGTCGCTATGAAACTATAAAATAAACATATCATTTCTGACCATAATTGCGTTTGATGCTTAACCTAAAGCTGAAAGAGAAATATTAGCATCTTCAAACGTTAAACTGACTTCTCCTAACATGTAAATGTGTCGCTGTTGCGAAAGTACTGCTATAGGCTATAGCTTGTAACTACTTTATAAAACTCTTAAAATATATTAGGTTTGCTTGTGTCGGCAATAAATGTAAGTAGCAAAGCTAATAAGGGTCGTTGTAGGAACATTTTGTTTTGAATCCAAATGATGTTGAAATTTACATGATGCTTGATAGTGTTGTGTAAATCGAAATATGATGACACTTTAAAAATTGTAGTACAAAAAGAAACGATAGTAGCAGCGTTGCTAATAAATTCAAATAGTACTATTAGGGCTGGCAATTTGTGACACGGCACGATAGCACGACACGAACACGCACGAAGAAAACCGTGTTCGTGCTAGCATATAACAGAACGATAACACGATAGCACGAACACAATTAACACGATATAACTTCCGTGCCGTGTTCGTGTTTGGGTATCATAACACGACACACACGATAGCACGATAAAGTTGTGCTAATAAGACTAAATCTTAAGTATTTTTTGAGCAAATCTTATCTATTACATCCAATTAGTGGTTTAATAATTAGTGTTTGTAAACTCTATATTAATAACTTATGAATGGTAACATATTAATTCATGGTTTTTTTTATATATGAAGTTCATTATTTTTATTTTTGCTCAAAGATCTCGTATATGGATATACAACTGAATATCCTTCACAACACGATAGCACGACACGAACACGCACGAAAACATCCGTGCCGTGTTCGTGTTTGTAAAATGTGGCACGATAAGCTTATCGTGGGTGTTCGTGTTCAGTAAGTTTAGCACGACACCATCACTGACATGCACGATAGCACGAATTGCCACCCCTAAGTACTATGATATTCTTCTGACGCGCTTAAGCAAGCGTTAATTACGAGAAATCACTGTCACTTTTTTTCTTGTGTGGAATCGATAGATATCGAATAGGAGCATTTACCAATCAAACTATTATGTTGCACATTTTCACTGTTGAAGAAAAGTACAAAACTACCACCCTAAACAACATAAAACGAAAAAGGATATGATATTTTGTAATCAGATTGAAACAATTGTATCGTTTATACAAACAAACAATCAATAGAATTTCCATTTTCTGAGAAAGATAGTTCGATCACACTACATTAAAACCAAGCGGAAGCACACTACACAGTCGAAGGCTTAATAAAAGAAAACCCTTAAAACGATACAACAAAAGAGCAGACAGAACACGTATGGAAACATTGAATGATTACATGGCATGAGAAATTATTCAGAGTTTTCCGTTTCGTGGCTTCAAGATGGCTTTCAGTGGATGAAGTCTAATATTTGTCAGCGCGATCGTATCCACATTATCTTCCTCCCCGTCGCTTAGCGTCCACTCAAACTCCTGCACCATTCGCCCAATAACAACACACGATATCGAAATCGCTTGAAGCGACCCTGCACATACCCTCCTCCCAGCACCGAACGCCATTGTCTTGTACATATCCGAAGCTTCGTACTTTTCATCAAGAAACCTCTCGGGGATCCACTCTTCGGGATTCTCCCATTGCTTCTTGTCCATGTTGCATCCGTAGATATTGATTGCTATCTGCAAAAACACAAAAGGATTTTGAAAATCTTTTCCACTGGTATGTTTGGTAATGTCTAAGTATCACCCGACCTCGCTTCCTTTGGGAATGAAGTAGCCTCCGATTTGGGTGTCCTCATGTGCATGCCGTGGAGGGATTATCTGGGCTGGACTGTGTTTTCGTAGCGTTTCGTGGAATACAGCATTCAAAAACGGGATCTGCGACAGATTCTCCTCTGTGATGCTTCCCGAGCCGCAAACCTGGCGAATCTCTTGATAGAGCCGATCCTATCCTATCGAGAAAAGCAATATCAGGGTCACATTTTTTGTCTAAGCTTCACCCTCAAAGATTTGTTCAGTTGTACAGTTAAACAAATGAAACCCTAAACACTTCAGAATGATCGAAAATGAGAAGAACCTGCTTCGATGGGGCTCTAGCAAGCTCATACATTGCCCACTCTGTCGTCAAAAAAGTCGTATCGGTTGTCTCCATGATTACTTCCCAAACAAGCGTCGCTATTTGTTCCTCAGTAAGAGTTGTCGCTTCAGACAACAAGTAGTCCAAGTAACAATTGCCCTCCTGTTTATAACATGATGATCTTTTAACCATGTCAGACAATTTGAAAGACTAATTAAGGATGCACATCACATGCCCCACTCTTCTTATCCCAGGTAGTATCTCCCTGTTGTGATCTTGACACATATTCTTAGATTTAATATTTCCTTCTAGAGTTCACAAATCCATAATTACACTAAATTCACGTGAGAAAACAGGAAGACTTGCCTTTTGTGAACAAGCCCTTCGATTCTGAATAATGGCTTTCATCACCATATTCATGCGATAAGCGATTTGACGGATCTTTTCTTCGAAACTTTTGTTAGGCACCCATTTGAGATACGGAAAGAAGTCTCTCCAATCCACGGCGATTGCCCCCTCCATAAAGTCGGTAATCAACGTCTTGAATATGTCCTTCTTAGACAATGTCGTTCCGAGCTCCTCCACGTGGATTGAGTGAATCTCCTCCCCAACAGCCTAAACACAAAAAGGAACAAAAGCAATTACTTATTTGCTTCTTACTTGCTCGTCAAGTAATCATCATGTAGTATCTAGTCATCTTACTTCTTTGAATGCCAACCCAAATAGTTCATCTTCAAACACAACCCTGAAATTGACAGCTTCAATGGGTGAGCTCTTAACTTGTGAATGTAGTTTTTCAACGACATTTTCCACCAAGGTATCTCTGTGGCCACGGAATCGTTTCTGGGAATTTGCGCTCAGAACGCTTGTAAGAATGTATCGCTTTACGTTCTTGTGGAATTCGCTGTAGTCACTTACAGCAACCATGCACTTATCAGATGTGAGAATCTGCAGTGCAGTTGACATTTTTCTTGTCGAGATTGATGAGAATCTGGTCACCATTGCCTGCAAATAAACAAGTAAATCTACATTTAAGAAGTTTCGATCAAAAGAAATATATTATTTGCAAGGAAATGAACCTATTTATATAAGGGAAATGTTGAAAATCCCAAGCAAATACAACATTCCAAGATTTTCTAAGTAAATGACTTTAACAAAAAAAACTTGCTATAAATATTTAAAGTTGCAAGGAAAATTTCTAACATAACATAAAGTTGCAAGGAAAATTTCTGCCATAACTTTGAAATTTCTAAGGGATTTTCCTTAAAACTTAATAAACCCTTAAAAAACCTTATAAATTCTAAAGATTTTTTGCTTCAAAAATTTCTTTTCCTTCACAAATAGTAAATTTTCATGTAGTGTATGCTTCAAAAAGTAACATTTTGTCAAGTAAAATAGAACTTCAGTATGATTTGGCCTTAATTTCTTCAATAAGCAGGAATCTGATTAGCAGACAGCCAAATAAACAAAGTAGAACACAATAGCAATGAAATCAATTGCATACAAGATCACTATAGACAGCAAAACAATGAATTAATATATCAAACACAAACCCACCTCTTTTGCTACTTCGGTCGAATTTAGCACAACCATCGTATTGGCCCCGGTTCGGATGGAATAGATGGGGCCATAAGTCTCTGCCCATCTTGCAAATGTTTTGTGAGGCTTCTTCTCTTTCAGTTGAAGCAAGTTTCCAATAATTGGCAGCCCTGGAACAACTGCAAGAACATAAAAGAACCACAGTTCGAGCAAAAGAGCATCATAAACCACAATAATTCAAATTAAATCTCATGGAATGATAGAATCATAAATTGTACTAAATCAATTCGACAAAGATTGTGGAGAAGCCACAGTACCAGGCAGAGGCGGAAGATGTGATCTTCCCTTCCTCGGATTGGAGCTGAAGAAGAAGAACAGGAGGATCAAGATCCCCGACAGAACACCCAAAATAATTGTCGGGGCAAAAGGTGTCGACTTTGCCGCTAAATCTTGAAAAATTCCACCCAGAGCCATCATGATTGAAGAGAAAGAGATAGTAATGGACTGAGACCTTTCTTTACCAGAAGCAACGGCGTTAAATAAATATAAATAAATAAATGAAAGAAAGAAAAAGGGATAATTTTTGCAGAGATTCTTACGATCTGCAGTTTGGACTATACCTTGACGTGTCCCCGTTGTAAATTAATCGAATTTTAGAAAAACCCATCCGCTCGTTTTAGTTTATTCATTAATCACTATATGCATTGAACGCGTTAATTAATAGTATATACTAAACACACAATCAAGAACACCCGCTTTCTCGCACTAGAAAATACAATACAAAACAGAAAAATCACAAAGAATTAACCAAGAACCTGAGGATGCTAATCGCTAACCCCTCGGTTTAGTAAGGATCAAGAAATGAAGACAAGATCCATCCCCATCTCTAACTTTTTGAATTTGGGAATAATACCTTGCTGAAGGCGATTCACGAGATAATTGTAGATGGAACGTAGCGGGAGGGAGCGGACCGCCACCTGGCAGTGCCGACAAGAAATGGAGGGAACTGTTGTCGAGGAGGCATCTCTGTCTGTTGGATTCTTTGGTTTTTGCCTTTTAGTCCTTCATGTTCTGAATCAGGTGAATAATTCTTTTTCATTTGATATTTTCGCATAGAAAAGCGCTGCAATTCGAGCTATTTCCTACATTACATAAGCCCAACTAAAATAATTCGGGCTTCGGCCCATCTACACAGACCATGAGCCATTATGGACCAGATTTTTTCCACTCTAAGCTAAATTCTGTAGAACCTCCTCCTTACCTTGAGATAATTTGTTTAAAAAAGAATAGTCGAGACACATCATTAATACACATTCACGGTTGTTTGTTTAGATCATTTTCCATTTTTAGTTTTTCTTTATTTTTTTAAAAAAAATCAAATAGCATGCTATGGGCAGCACCCATAGCATGCTCGCTCCACACCTAGACTAAAAATGTGGTGTCTCAGTGTGATTACTTTAGAGAAGTCAATTCCGACGAAACCATCTGTCAAATTTCGAGCTCCCATACACACGCCCTTCTCGTCATCTTTCCGGGACCGTCACCTAAGAAGTTGACCACATTCGCGCAAGTAAATCTCACTTTGTTGTCCTTGGAAAATGGCTCCACACCACTCTTTTAGAAACTTTTTTTTAATGTCAATTTTTAGGTGAAATTTGACGATTTTGTGAAAAGTAAAGAGTGATGGATTATGAGTGGGTGGGTAGTTTGATGAAAATGATTGAATGGAGATGAAAAGACGCGCATAGACACCAAATTTCAACAAAAATGAAACTTGGAAAAGTCCATTTTAACATTTCAAACTTCATACATCTAATTTTTACATAGAGTAAACTTTGGACAGTTTTTAAGTTATTAACCCATTATAGTATTACAACAATATCAATGTAATACCAAAGAACTTCTCTATAGTTTTTCATTATTGTTGCATCATTTGGTATCAGAGACGTGTTATTAATGCAAGAAGACACTTAATGTTTGTTGATGGATTAGCAAAAGCCAAAAAGGTTTTAAAAAAAAAGAACTTAATTTCTGTTGAAAGTATCATTTGAAATTGGATTCATCCTTATTTATGCAGGGGAAAGATTAGGTGTATGGCTTGCCCTGTTCCCGAGAGTGTATCTCTCAGCAGGAACCGCAACAGCTTTGATTCTTAGGAGCATTACTCCCACTGGAAACAATGGTGGTGCTAGAACTTTAGTCTACAACTTTCTTAGAATGACCTCTTGGTCTCAGGATTTTACCTCCGAGATTTATTCCTTGATCACTAGGATCTGGAATCAAGTTAGTCGTTTCCTCCCACTAGGAATAATGGGCAGTTGTGATGACTATTGGATTTTCATCCAATAGTTCAACATTATGATTATCAGGTCCGACTTGATTCGCATTAACATTTAGTGATGATTATGTGAGGGGGAGTGAGCCCTCTCACAGGATTTATTATGATGACGTTATCATTTACCATGTCATTCACTAGTGCATTTATTAATGTTATATCATTCTCCCACTCGAAGTAAGTGGGACCTGAGAATCTCCGTTATCCATTTTAATCCGATCAGTACTTTAGTTCGTTTCGTTCCGCAAAGCATTGGAAGTCCATCCTCAAATTTCTATAATGTGTCATGTTCGACCACGTTACCATTAATATTCCAAGCTAATCTTAAACTTGTATTCTTTAAGAGTAGACCGTACTCTTAATAAATACATGTTTAATGTGCAAATTAATGCTGCTTTATGATAAGGTTTCACCCGTATCATTTCTTAGCTTTTAAGGTAACGCTCCAACCGATTTTATTGGAACATAGTGTTACATTAATATGAATCAACTTAATTTCATCCCGTAGGAACAATTAATGTTGAGTTCTAACATAATGTAATTTTAAACTATGTTTCTTGAAGTATTTAATAATATGATTGCTTAGCCAAACTTTTCGTCAAAGGCTTATAGTGGGAGTGTCATTTTACTGACTACATCCTTTCGTTTGTTAACTCATCCAGAGACTTATCCACCTCATGGACTATTCATTTGAGCTCTTGCTTAATGCTATAGTTGATGTACTACTCGATCGTAGTAGTATTAAAGCATACTTCTAACTATAGTAGTCATCAATGAGTTATTTCCAAAGGATTATAAACGAAAATTCAGCATTCATTTATTAAAACACTTCATAATTAAATTTTTACTTCAAAACGATGTGTTCCGTCTCTCGAGGCACACCCGCGTACGACGCATAAACCAGTTTTATCCCGTGGTTTAAATCGCTTCGTTTCCAAATTTAATTTAATCGGTTTTAAACATGTTTAGTTATTACGCAAATAATCATTTTAAATGGAGTACTAACAAATAAGAATTACTAAATCTTTCGATCTAGCTACGCAATCGACGGGTATGTTCAGTTCAGTTGTACCGACTGAGATGATGGAGTATGTGATTCGTTTCGTTTTATTCGTCCACTTTTACCTGGTCAAAATTTTGGTCCTAACCCGTAGGTTTTTATTTTCGTTTCGGATCGTTCTCGTTCAACCGAGACGTTAAATTGATTGGGCAAATTGAGCTTCGAATCGAGCAACAATTACTTTATTCAATAACTCCGAATCTCAAAATAACCAAATTTTTAGAAACGAACAACGAACGATAAATGACAATGGTATAGTTCTTGATCTGAAGTTTACATATTTGATCCATGATGCTGGCGCATATAGTCAAGAACTTTGAGTCATGTTGAACATCTCGTCTGAGTAAATTCACGAGTGAATCACTTCAAATGATCTGTGTCCGTATAAAATATTTTACAGCTTCATACACATGACCTACGAGGCGTATTTGAGACGCACTTTATCAACGGGGTTTAACCCACCGGTTTATCGTATAGGACTTATTCGGTCCAGTTCTCTTCTTGCTATGCGGATCATGGTTCACTTCTTTCGAACTCACTATGGTGAGCAGATAAGGTTTCCCTTTCACTGCTGTGGTTACTGTATTTGATTAGGCTCAAGGTTATTGAGTCCTGTCAATATCAGAAAACCATGTACATCCTTTCCATGTGGACCTTCCATCCTGAAGACCCGATGCGGGTTTTACGCCGACATCCATGGAAAGAGAGAATATCATCTCATTCAACCGAAATATTTCTAGCGTTTGCATCCTTACTTCGACCGAGGCGGATACGAAGGAATACTAAGCTATAACATTGTCTGATTTCAATTGAAGTCTTCTTCAATCCCTTTTTACCAAGGTCGAATGTACCATATATGCGTTCAGATCAACAAAGAACCTACTCCAATTCTTGGGGAAACAAATTATCACATTCATTTCTCATTGTCAAAATCATACAGATTACTATATTCATCCGTAGTTGTCCTCTCCACTTTTCGGAATCGTAGTGGAGAGTTCAACAAACACTCCAATTTTATTCATCATAATTAATACCATCAAGATTGCGAGTAATATCGAATCGCACTAATTGAGCCAACTCACACATTGATGATTATGCAAATTAGGAAGACAATAACATTTTGACAGAATTGCAAACATCAGATTATCTATTAAGATGGAATACGACGAATAGTGATCCTTCAGTCACTAAACCAAACCGACTGCCAGTAAACCGAGGGAAGGGGGTGTTGTGAAAGAGTTCACACCATTGTCGTCTTCAATCCAATAGATCAGTATTTTGAAAACGGTTATTATTTTGCAAATTACCGGAATGAAAATTTTCAAATAAGCGTACCGGCCGATCTTGGCTTTCCCAAGGCCCTTTTGATTTTAAAAGAATTATCCGATAATTTACGCATGCATAACACTATATCACACCATCAATATCGAACAAACCAAACAACATGCTTACGCGTCATGCGTCTAATGTTCTTTAGCGTACATAATTCTACTAAAAGTAAATTGCCAAATGCTTTCATTCATGAACTGAACATTCTAGCATACGTGTCAAAACATGCAACTTCCGCATACATCATGCATAATTGGCGATTGGTATTTTCAGTTTTGAAAACATTTTGAAAATATTAGGGCCTGACTTGCAATTCATGCTTACAATCAATCATGCGAAATTTCTAGACAAGGATTCTAGGTAATTTCAATCAGCATAGCATGTCTATCCTATTGCGCATACCATATATTTAAATCCCAGAGCTCAATGCTCGCAATTTATTATCCAGCTAGATTGACTAAGTCAAGACGACAGTTCTAATATATGTTGCAGAAAGTAAACAATTGCAATTCAGTCCACTAATTTAATCCAGTCCCAAAAATATGCATATCCGAGATCCATCCCCATAATTGTAACTAGGTATTAGGGTTTTTATCCGAAAACGTGTTAAAACGTAAACCCTAAGCGCACTGTTTAAGTTAACTTTTAAAGTTCGAAAACATTTTGGATTTAAAATTCGACATCCTATTTTATTGAACATTTAAAAATTTCCGAAATTTTTTAAAATTTGGTTCGGTCCAATTTAAAAATCCCGTTCGAGTCGGTCTGATTTAAAAATACGGTTTGGTCCGAAACGGTTTAATAAAACAAGATTGTGGTTTGGTTCATCACACAAAACCGGTTTGGTTAGGTTCTATTTAATTTCTCTGGTTTGACCCGACCTGAAAAGGTCCACCCGATTAAGAAAACCCGGATTGGTTTAACCCGTTCCGGTTTAGCAATTGGACCGGCCCATAAACTCATAGAGTTCGGCCGAAAGGCTTTCTTGTGGACTAAGTAAGGTTTTGATGTCCACTAAAAACTTAACTTAGCCACCAAGAAACCTTAATTAAATAAATTAATTTCCATTTTTTCTAATATATATATAAAAATTCGGCACACATATAAATACTGTCAAGATTCTATCTTTAAGACGTAAATCAATCAACAATATATATATATATATATATATATATATATTATTGTCAAATATATCTTTAGGGATTAAAATATATGTAGACAATATATTTTCTTAATCTTTTATAGCAATTAAATCTATCAATATATATTAATCCCTAGATTTTAGCTATATATATTGATAGTTAATATATGTTTCAATATTATATTGTTAACCTATCCATATTTTCCAACTTATAGATATATAGTTACCTTTTAATAAAATTAAAATATGACAAACTATATCCCTAACCTAGGCCGGCCGAAATTACCTTGCTTGGACCCTAAGAAATTAAAAAATTTACCTAATAATTTACTAGGGTTTTCGGCACAAACACCCTTAATTGGAAAAATTGTCAAATTTTAAGATCAAGCCATAACTTGATCATTAATCCAAAAAGTGTTCTTGATGAAACTCATCGTGTTTTTGAAGATCATGAACATCAAACTCAAATTCAAAACTAAAATTCGGTTTTGATCTATAAAAACATGTAAATTCCGAAAATTTTAAGTTTTTAAAGATCAAACATATGATTTCTTGTTTAAATTTTCGGAAATACCTTGGTGTTCATAAACATAAAAATTCGGTTTTTTTAAGGTTCAAGAACATCAGTTTATAAAAAATTTAAGAACTCCTAAACCTGGCTCTGATACCACTGTTGGATTACGGGGACGTAATACTACGGAATGCTAAACGTGTACTAGTAAGTAATCTAATTACGCAACGGAATAATGTACACATACCTTAATAACTTTCCTTCCCAAGAACGTTGTGGAGGGAGTTCTGATTCTCCGGTCGGAACCCGTACAAGTTCTTCGTGAGAAGAAGTCCTACGCGGTATAAGCTCCACATCAAAACCTCTGATCGATTCTTCAACGGGGACAGAACCTCGGACTGATGTACACCGAAAATCTCAACTAAGGGTGAGAGGGTTTCTCTCAAGTTCCTAAATGGAGGGACTTATTAATTTGATTGATGTGTTAAACCCCTTAGGAGACCCCCTATATATAGCATTGGTGGAGTGGACAAAAGTTCTCTCCAACCAATGTGGTACATGGTTCGGCCAAACCTTGTGAATTAAGGGGGAGGCCCAATTTTGGGCCTCCCATGTCAAATAGGGATTGGGTCTTGCCCCAATTAACCTAATGTGACAGTTACCTAATTAACTTAGGTAATTTCCTTAACATTGACGAGCTACCAATTACGGCGCCATGTCACCACATGCTAACAGGGGGTGGTGCTCAGTGAACCCTCTCCGGTGCCTAAATGAGATCGGGTTCTAGAGAGAGAGAATACTAGAGAGAGGACAGAGTTAAGCATGCAAAGATGTAAACTTGTTCAAATGAATAGAACTTGTGAAGTATATATAGGCTATGAGGGGGATTAAGGTGGCTTAATGACACCGTTAATCCCTAAACATTCTTTGTTAACACAAAACCGCAAGATTTAAACCATTAAAGACATGGAGAGGTGGGTGAAAAAGTCTAAGTATGGGTCAGGTAAAATGGATGTCAGGATCCTTGGGGTCGGACGGAGAATTCGACCCCAAAGGTCTCTGACCCCTCCTAGGAGAGGTCGGGTGAGGCCACCCAATCCTTCCTAGGGGAGATCGGGCCAGCTAAATCGATCTAACCTAGGTGAAACCGACGGACCGATCCGGACAAATATTTTCGTCTCGTCCAGACCGTTCGAGTTCGAGTGTGGTATTCGGGTCCAAGTTTTGATTTACAATCGTGAGCGGGGCGATCAAAATAAGACAATCCGAAGGGAGACAGGTTCAAATTGGGTGTATATACATCAAATATAACGACGTATTTATTCACAAGTTTGAGTTTAGACCGATTGGCTAAGACAATATCTTATTATTTTATAATTTGTATTAGAGCTGATGGTTCGAATATCGGTAAAGACAAGTTCGAATTTATGGTTTTATTTCTTAAGGCGGACATTTATCTATTACCGTCTCTGCTCACACACACTTAACCCATAAGACATAAAGTGCTTTAGCTTGTTGTAATCAGGCTCGCCCATGGGTTGAAACTTAAAATTAGCTTTTTGTAACGTTAAAATTGACTTCTCGTGACACGTAAATTTGTCGCTATTAAACTATAGGGTTAAAAACCTATGAAAGGTCTGAACTATCACTCATGTTAACGGGAGATGTCTGAAATTTAAAAAGTTAATAACAGAGGTCTGAAATTTTTGTTTTGTTGATAACAGCGGTCTCCGTTAGTTTTTTCCGTTAAAACTAACGGAAATTGGTCACATGCTTGGCATGTGAACGGAAATAAAATAAATTTCCAAAAATGCCCTTCTATCAAGTGTGCCCCTCACATGCTTGGAGTGAAAAGACCAAAATGCCCTTGAAGCCACCACGGTACTCCGGCGACCACCAATCGTACTCCGGCGACCACCAATCGCGGCGAACACCACCGTACTCCGGCGACCACCACCAAGGCTCCGATTGGGCCAAAATCGGAGCCACCGGCCCCGATTGGGCTCCGATCGGAGCCACCGGCCCCGATTAGGCTCCGATCGGAGCCACCGGCCCCGATTGGACTCCGATCGGAGCTTTTTGGCCCCGATCGGAGCTTTTTTGCTGAGGTGGTGGTCGGAGTCGGGTTGCCGGAGCCGAGGTGGTGGTCGTCGGAGTCGAGGTGGTGGTCGCCGGAGTCGGGTGTTGGTGGCCGGAGTCGGGTGGTGGTGGCCGGAGTTGGGTGGTTTTAATTTGACTTTAGGGGTAAAATTGTCATTTCACGTTTCCTTAAATAAGATATTAAATAAAACAAAATATTAAAGGGACAAAAATGTCATTTCACACAATTCTGTTAAATTTAACCATAAAAATGGACGGAAAACCTCAAATCAACAAAATTGAAATTTCAGACCTCTGTTATTAACTTTTTAAATTTCAGACCTCTCCCGTTAACATTGGTGATAGTTCAGACCTTTCATAGATTCTTAACCTTAAACTATAAATAAATATATCATTTCGTACCATAATTGTGAAAGTACTGCTATGTCTTGCAACTGCTTCATAAAACACTTAAAATATATCAGGTTTGCTTATGTCGGCAATAAGTGCAAGTAGCAAAGCTACTAACGGTCGTTTGTAGTAACAACTTATTTTGAATAAAAATGATGTTAAAATTTACTCGATGCTTGAAAGTATTTTGTAAATAAAAAATATGATGACACTTTAAAAATTGTAGTACACGAGGAAATGATAGAAACGTTGCCAATATCAACTATTACTAAACCCATGATTGGTTGGACCAACTGGTAAAGCGAGTTGCGTTCTAGTGGGCGACGCCGCTTTGGGGAGACGCTCCCGGTCCGAAATTGCGAAAGCAATGTATATTTTTATATATATATATATATAAACTATTACTAAGATATTCTGACGCTTGAGCAAGCGTTAATTACGAGAAATCACCTACACTCTATAGGTAATAATTTCTCAATCAAGATATTGAAGAGAGCATCAGACTATTATGTTAACATTTTCACTATTGAAAAAAACTACAAACTACCACCCTAAACAACATAATATGAAAAAGAAGATGAGATTTATCTGAATCTCAAATTGTAATCAGATTGAAACAATTGAATCGTTTCAACAAACAAACAATCAATAAATTTTTTTTTCTTCATTTTGTGAGAAAGATATAGTTGGATCACTGCTAAGCCGAAGCACACTACACAGTCGAAGGCTTAATTAAAGAAAAAGCTCTTTAAACGATACACCAAATTAAAGAGCAGACAAACAGGTAATGAAGGAGACATTGAAATGCATGCACATCTAAACTCCACAATACGTCTTGAGTGTGATTTTGGATACTCGGTGTACCTGCTTCTGGATGAAACGGAGCATCTCAATTTCGTTGAACGGCTTGAAGAGCAAAGGATGTTCACCATCAACAAGCTCTTCTGGGCATTGCACTGTTCCTTTTGAGGAAGAAAACAAGCCGATAGAGTACCTTGTATCGCCGCGTCTCATCATGGCACGGTGCGGTGCACAATGTACCCTCCCGTTGCTCCATGCCTAATACATCATCAATCATGAAAATTAGAGAACATAAACAACAGGGTTAACTAAACTTTTACCGTTTAACAAATATCTACCCGTTTTTCAAATTTTGGTATCTCAACTTTCAATTTTAAAGGATTTTTCTATCATGCTCCAATAGCATCATGCTTTTGGTTTTTTTATTACTAGGTGGACTTAATTGTAATATATGAAACTTTAAAAGTATGAATAAATATGAAATTTTTTAACCACACCTAATATTTGCATCATACTATTAATAATATCAATTTCACTCTAGGGTTCACCTTTAGGGCAATAGAAGTTAAAAGAGAGAAATCAACAGTTAGGGTTCACCTTCAGAGAATGGGGCACATACCTGCTCAGCAGTTAAAGAATTTCTTTCAATTTCCTTGAGATACTGAGAAATCAATAAGGGATTGTAATGCTTGTCCATTAGCAAAGCAAACAAGATTGCATTTTCAACATAGCAACTCTAAAGCTAATAAAGTCTTTGCCTTGATTCATTTGGATGTGTAGGGACCTTATAGGGTTAGAATGATTATAGCAGAGCTACATGGGTATACCTGATGAAACACAAGGATGGGGTGATCTTAATTCTTACATGTAAAAAATTTCATCTCAATAGCAAAGACACAGTTTGGGTAGGTCATTCAGTGTTTTAGAAGTGATAATGGGATGGAGTTCTGCAATTCAATGATGAAGAGCTTGTTCCTTGATTTGGGGATACAACATCAGATCAGTTGTGTGTATACACCACAACAAAATGGGGTCGTTGAGAGGAAGCATCGACATCTCCTTGAGATTGCTCGAGCACTAAAATTTCAAGGGTTTATTCCAGATAGATTTTTGGGTCTATGTGTTCATGTTGCATGTCACTTGATCAATTTTTTGGCCTCCAGTGCAATAAATGGAAGAATCCCTTATGAGGTTCTCTATGAAAAGAAAGCAGTTATTAATCATCTAAGGATTTCTAGGTGTCTTGCATTTGCCAAAGATGTTCTTAATCGAGCTAAATTCAAGCCCAAAGCAATTCTTTCTGTGATGATGGGGTATTCTCACAATCAGAAGGGATATATCCTGTTCAACTTGCAGACAAAGAGCTTGTTTGTGAGCGGGGATGTGTTATTTCGAGAGCACACATTTCCTTTCAAGGGTGCATCAGAAGATAGGTTGCACATTTTGCTAGCATATTCTCCGAGAATAGAAGATGAGTTGGATATTGGCATTGGAAGATCAAATGAGTTTACCTTTGAAGATTTCCATACTCACAGTCAAGATGCAGTTTCTCCTATAGTCGATGTGTCTCAGTAAAGTTCTCAGGAGCCCTGTACTGAAGATCAGGGTTCTCAAGCAGATGTTTTATCAGAAGCTTAGTTTCAAGATAATGATCATATACCAAACTTTCCACTGAGACGATCAAATAGAGTCTCTAAAAAGCCTACTTGGCAACGCAATTTCAATATGTCTTGCAAGGTAGTGAGCTATTCTTCTATATCCTCTGAGTACAATAGCTTTCTTAGTTCTTTAGAGAAGGAGAGAGAGCCAACTACTTTTATTGAAGCTGCTGAACAAGAGAATTGGGTGGATGCAATGCAGCAAGAAATCAAAGCACTTGAAGATAATATCACTTGGGAGTTGGTTCCTCTTTCTAAAGATAAAAAAACTCATTGGATGCAAGTGGGTCTACAATGTGAAATACCATTCTGATGACACTTTTGAAAGGTACAAGGCATGGCTAGTGACAAATGGTTACACATAGAAGGAAGGGATAGATTACAAGGACACCTTCTCACATGTGGTTAAAATGGTGACTATGAGATTGATTTTGAGCATTGCAGCAGCTCAAGGATGGCCCTTACATCAAATGTATGTGAATAATGCATTATTGCAAGTAAATCTTAATGAAGAGGTCTACATGGAAGTCCTACAAGGGTTCACTAAGCAACTGAGTTTCAAAGGAGATGGTAGGACAGTGTGCAAGCCGGTCAAGTCATTGTATGAACTCAAGCAAGCATCAAGGCAGTGCAATATCAAACTCACTTAGTGTTTAACTCAGAATGGATACAGTCAAAGCATGTATGACTATTCCTTATTCTCTAAGACTAAGAGATCAGCTCAAGTTCATATGCTTGTCTATGTCGATGATTTGATGATTACAGGATCTAGCTTGGTCTTGATTGAAGAACTTAAAGATATTTTGAAGAGGCACTTCAAACTGAAAAGGCTTAGGGACTTTGAGATACTTTTTGGGTCTTGAAATAGCTCGATTTGGAGAATGAACAGTGTTGAATTAGAGAAAATACTGCCTGGAACTCATTGCAGATGCTGCTCTGCTGGAAGGAAGATCAGTTTCTACACCCATGGAGCATAATCAGAAACTCACAAGTGTTGAGTATGATGATCTCTTTCAGATAAATAAGGATGACAAGAAGCTTGAGGATGCAGAACAATATAGAAGAGTCATTGGCAGGTTGTTTTACCTCACTATGACACGCTCTGACATTGCTTATCCAGTTTAACATCTAAGTCAATTCATTCATGCCCCGAAGTTATCCCATATGACAAAAGTGATGAGGGTAGTCAGAAACGTTAAGGAGAATCCTGGACATGGCCTCTTCTTTCCCTCAGTCAATTCTCTTCAAACACTTATTGCTTATTGCGACAGTGATTGGACATCATGTCCTACGAGTAGGAAATCAATGACTGGATTTTGTGTAAAGTTGGGAGATGCTATGGTTTCTTGG
The DNA here is from genome assembly GCA_036873135.1 of Clarkia xantiana subsp. parviflora. Taxonomy (NCBI): domain Eukaryota; kingdom Viridiplantae; phylum Streptophyta; class Magnoliopsida; order Myrtales; family Onagraceae; genus Clarkia; species Clarkia xantiana. The sequence continues at coordinate 6,828,987 of JAPTYO010000010.1, read as the reverse complement.
AAGTAAAAAAAAACAAGATACCATATCAAGATCCAGTGCATAAGCCGAATATAGGAGCACGGGAGCAGCATCAGATGTTATATGGTTAAGAGGAGTTCTGAAAGAACTTGGTTTTGAACAAAGAGCTCAAACATATTTGTTTAGCGATAATGAAGTCGCAATGAAGATAGCTACTAATCCAATGTTCCACGAAAAGACAAAACACATCGAAATAGATTGTCATTTCGTAAGGAACTTACTTGTTGAATGGGTAATACAAACGCATCACGTTGCCTCTACAAAACAGCTTGTTGATCTCCTCACCAAGGCACTTGGAAAACAACAACTTGGAGAGCTTTTAAGGGGTTTTGGAATTAAGAATTTATATGAAGCTGAGAGGAATAAGAAAAGTCAATGAATGTTGAAGTATATATCATGACTTTGGGGTCCTTTTAGTAACGAGCAAAACTTTGAGGACGTGTTTGTTATTACAGGACAAATCTTTAGGGACCAACTTTCATATTTTCTGAAGTATGGTTGTTGAGTTAGTTAGGAGTCAACGTCTATAAATAGAAATGCAGCTTGAAGGAGTTTGTTACATATCTTGTTTTCTCTCTTCACTCCGCACATCACCCACTTCAAATTCACGACGATTTCAAAAAGATAACTTAATGTAAGTTTATGGACAGTGTGAGCTAGTCTTTGAGACTAAATGAAGTTCTTTTAGAATAATAATAATAGGGTTGAATGTATATTATTGCACGTATATTCTGCTAAGAGAAAATGTGATGATGAAAATCCACCATTAACAAAAGTACCTCCGCCAATGGAGCCTGCTCACGTGACTTATTTTTCGTATTACTTGGCTGAATTAGAGATAAATGTAATTTTTTATACTAGACATTAACTGTACATGTAAACGAATAACAACACATAAAATAGTTTGAAAGAGTTGGAAAATTATATAAGTTTAATGAACTATTATAAATTGATTTTTAGTAAAGAATATCAGTTTTTATAAAGTGGGCCTAAAGTGGTTATTTCTTACACAAAAATGTCTTATGTTATTTCTTATAGAGAAAGGAAAGGTGTTTTGTATAGAAAAGGCCTACCAAGAATGACTCTCCAGCAAGGACAATGAAGGAGACATTAGGTGATGAAGGAGAGACTTGAAACCACAGACCAGCCTTGGTTTGTACCTCCAATCCATGAACGTGATTCTGCTGTAATATTGTCAGGAAGTTCTTGTCTGTATGGATAGGGGTTCCGAGCTGATCCTCGTCCGTGTCTGGTGCAACATACTTATTCATTCGGAACGTATAGACCATTGAATCCATATGAGATTCAAGGTACTTCTCCACGTCCAGTTCTTGAAAAACCATTCTTTGTATCATTACATCCAACACTTGCAACTTCTTTGCATAAGCAAGCGCCGAATCGCTGAAATTATATACATTATTGGGGAAATTATATAAAACGTAAAATATGTTTATAAAAGATGGTTTACGGTACTAACATCTTTTAAAATGTACAACATGTTTTAAAATGATAATAATTTATACTTCCTTCAATCATCTCTCTAAAAATGTTGTTAAATACATTTCAAATTAACTAAGTGCTTTTTCAAAGTATCAAAATCTAAGCACTTATGATTTATACAAATATTACAATTAAGTTAAATTAGACCAGAACCATCAGGGGATCAATGGAATCTCAATCGGGTCGAGACACTATTGTTTTAGACGGGTGATTGAAGAAAGTACCAACTACAATTGTTTTAAAACATGTTTTACATTTTAAAACATATTAGTATATAAGAACATATTTTTTTTTCAAATTAACCTGAATTTGGAATGAAGTTGATTAGGCCAGAACAGATGTGCAACGTCCTTGATAGCAGGAGAGTTAAGAGCTCCATTAATACCCACCATCTCGTGGAGGGGAGACCAAGTAAGGCCTCCGACATAGCCGTCGTATGGCTTTCTCGGGTCGACGAACCGTTTCTTTGTCTCCACAGGAAGGTTGAAGAGGTCCTCAACCACCCCGTCTTTCCCTATAAAGGGCAGGTAGAGCTCCGACGACGGTATCAGGCTACGGTGTATGCATTCAAACCCGCCGTATTCTCGGAGAGCATTTACAACTTCACGCCGGACAAGGTCCCAGGTTGGTGTTCCTGGGATCAACTCTGGGTTTGACACATCTATCTTTGGAAGCTGTTTAGCAGCCATTATAGTCTGGACTTAGATAGAGGCTACACACATTTTGGTAGCTATATATATAATAAAGGGATCATACGAATTAAATATTTGGTATAACATTACTGCAGTTATGGTATGTGTAATTTTTTTTAACATCAACTTACATATCTAATCTAAAATAATTATAATTCTTCACTAAGATATGTGGCGGAACTATGATTCTAAACTTTAAAAACGTATTAGCTAGAGTCGACGATGATGATGTCATTAAATAATATGTAAATATTTAGTTTTCTACAAAATATATTTATTTTATTAAATATACTATATTATTTGCTATTAAATTATTATATTTAAATAGATTTAATTATTTCTACATCATTCTGATTTATGTAGTTAAATACTCGTTTTTAGGTTGTAGAAACGCACATTTTACGTCTTTATCATAAAAAATGAGTTAAATCGTAACCAAAGTTGTTTCTGAGTAGAAACGCGTGTAGAGTCGTAGAAACGGGTATAAACGTAAGTTTCTACTATTTCTAGATATTTTTTTATTTATCATTTTTTGCTAAAAATTGCCAAAATCTATTAATTATGTCAAATCCACAAAATTTATCAACCAAAGCTACGATTTTTTTCTTTCTTTTCATATATCGTAATTTGTGGATCAAATCATCTTGTATGATTCAAAATATATTATTGTTTCATTAAAATTCAATATTCATTAATCATTTAATAATATCCTAGAGTCTAAGACCCCATTAATATCTCTTTCTCTTTTTAAGTTTTTCAAATCCTAAAATCTCAATTGAGATATGAGCCACACTTCAATTGACCCGCCAATTCTTCTCACGATTTTACAACAATTCCTCATCGTGACGATTGATGTGAGACTCCTGGTGGATCGTATCTTTTATTAAAAAATGTTTTAGGTTATTAATGAATATATTTGTTATTTTCGTATTTCTTTTGCATAATTACATACTTGTACATTTATACATTTCATTACTAATGTGATGTTTTAGCATATATGTAGAAACATACATTTTTACGTTCCGTCTTTACGGCTCGACTTTACCTGTCATTTTCCGTCTCTACCTAAAAACTCGTTTTTTACTGTATATATTCTGATAATAAAATTAATAATCATGGGTATAACGACATGTTTGGTTCGTAGAATAAACAATATGGAATATGAATAGGGAATAAAAAATATGTAATATTAATATGATGTTGTTTCGTTGAGATGAAGAATATGAAATGATGATTCAAAATTCAATGTTCTCTTGATAGAATATTATAGGAAATGAATGGAATAAACTTGAAAGATATACCCATTTTGCTATCTATATATATATCAATCAAATTAATAATTTTAAAAATAAAAATTCAAATCATAATTTATCAAACGAAAAAAATTTGTTTTTTTTTTTCAATACTATTAAGGTTTATATTTTAGATATTGTAAAATTTGCTATAACTAATATAATATTATAGAGTAAAAATAATATATTAAAGTATTATTCTTAATTAAATTAAAATATGATCATCACTATAAGAAATCTAGTCATTTGTGAAAGATTTATTTGTGAGGGATATATAACCTTATTTGTAATGAATTGTGAAAATCTCTTACAAATACAACAAATTTTTTTTCTCAATTGACGACTCCTAACAAAAAATTTGGCTAGAAACTTGAAATTTTTTTACAAGATTTTGAGATTTGTAACAAATTTCCCTTAAAAAAATTAATCCCTAAATTTTTTTTTTTATAATTTGTGAGTGATTGGCTCCTTTAAAAAATGTCATCACAAATTACCAATTTTCTTGTAGTATCACTTTAAATTAGATTTACCTATACGAGCAAGGGTGGCGGGCGGGCGAATGGCGAGAGAGTTGCGGCGGCGGCGGGCGAGCAGTGACAGCCGGTGCGGCAGCATGTCGGTAAGAGACCAGCAGTCGGCAGTCACGTCTGAAGGTTGGCAATCAGCGGTCAGATGTATACTGAAGAGTCGATTGCATGATTATTAAATTAGACTGTGTATAGTTTGTAATATTAGTAAAAGTGTAATATTAAAAATATATTTTTATTTGTATTCACAAATTATTATTCCTAAAGGTTTAACCAAGATTCACAATTTCCTTAAAATTAGGAATGGTTAATTTTTATTTCAAATATTTAAATAACTAATCATTATCACATGGATTCCATATTTTCTATTTCTGTTCTAATTTCATGAATTAAATAAGCCGTAAAACTTTAATTTAGTACTATTTTATTTAGGAAAAAAGCCATGATCGGTCCCTATATTATGCATAATGGATCGATTTGATCCCTTTACTATTTTCGGAACTGATTTAATCCTTATACTATTCATTTTAGGTCTTTTTTAGTCCCTCCGTTAACTTCCATCAAATTTTCCGTCAACTTTCGATGAGTTATCATCTTATTTTCCACGTGTGCTGCCACTTAAGCAATCTCTTTTCATTTTTTCTCTCTCCTAATATATATATTGAATAAAACATGGTAATTAATTATTACTATTAAAAAAAGTGTTATTAATTTTTTGTTACCTAATGTTCATCGATTTTCTAATTTTTGTACAAAAAGATAGTTTGTCATTACATTAAAAAAAATTAATACTAAAAATAACAAAAAAATCACCGTGAATTTAAAAAGTAGATATAATAAACCCACGTAACTCTATCCAAATCAAAGATTGTTCTTAATAAAACGAACAATTTTAAAACAAAACAAAGGGTACAATATTTTGGAAATATTATAAATAAATAATATGAAAATAATCAAATAATCCTAAATTTAAATAACGAGTATATGGAATTTTAATTTTCATATTTTCTATTTATAATCATCCTCAAGTGATGAGGGGGTCTCATGACAAAGACTAAGTGATTTTATACTGATAGAAAAATAATCACATATGTACCTTTTCCTTAGTTATTATGAGATTATTGTGTTCTATCTCGTAGAATTGCATTACGAATTACGATTTTGATTATGAGGTTTGGTCGTTCTTTTAAATTTACTCTAAAAAGTTAAATGTATTGGGGAATAAACATATATACACTTACATTTTTAGATGTACGGTAGAATATTTAAATATACTTAAATTTAATATAAAATTAATTTTTTTGTATAGGAGAGAGAATATTACATGTAAGAGAGAAATCGATGACATGACATTATACGTAGGAAATAAGATGACAACTCATCAAATTTAACGGAAAATTTTCCTTCGAAGGTAAAGACAGGTGGCGACCTGTTGGTCACTATCATCAGAAGAAACATTCATTCGAAGGTAAAGACAGGTGGCGACCTGCTTGTCACTATCATCAGAGGAAACCTTCCTCCGGAAGTAAACACAGGTGGCGACCTGCTTGTCACTATCATAAGAGGAAACCTTCCTCCGGAAGTAAACACAGGTGGTGACCTGCTTGTCACCTGCTTGACCGACTCTGAAGAGAAACCCCCCAAGGAGGGTAACCACCATATAAAGTCGGTAACTTATCCCTATAAATAGGGACTATTTCTATTTACTTCGTTACATTCAGTCAGTTCTAAATACGTTCATATATTATTACTCTCAAATCCATTATTGACTTAAGCTTCGGAGTAGAATCAGGGGCCATCCCCGCCCCTTTTTCAGGTTCTCGCCCCACATAACCTCTTAGAGGAAAACTTAGCGTTCGAGAGAGCTAAGTCCAAGGCGATACTTGGAAGTCCATTCCCCAAAGTTCAATGTCACGTCATTTTGATCCCAACAACGTCCAAACTCTAATGTGAGATTACATCCAAAAACGGATGTAATGTGAGATTATGTCCAACATTACGGAGTGCAATTATTTTATTATTATTATTAAATAGATAAAATATTTTTTTTATTATCTTTATAGTTTATTATGGTGATAATATTGTTATTATTTTAAGCTTTTTATTTTTGTATCTACTTCATAACTCGTTATTATAATAAATAATAATGCACATGATATTCATATAAAATGAGTAAAGTCTTTTTCGTTGCGTCTTTTATGAAAATTATCTTATAAAACTATATATAATGTTTAAATTAATAGAATTTTAATAGTTATGCATACTGAGTCTAAATGTTTAGTTTTTAGAATCTATAAATGACTATAATATTAATCACAGAATATAAAGTTTAAGAAGTTAGTTGTTGTCAAAATATATATTATTTTAAAAGTTATCATATTAAGATATAATATACTTCATGTTGCGTCCGGATGAACAAGGTCGTAAGGACGCGTCTGTTCGCGAGGTTGTGCGGGCTTTTGGGCTGTAACCCTTCCGTCAGGAGGAGGTTGAGCCACTGACAAGTGTTCGGATTTGCTCCCGTATGAGGTCTGAATTTCGGTACGGATGTGTCTTGGTAAGGTTGTGTCTCAAACGTCGGTGATCTGCGCACGGATACGGGCGTCTGGGACGCAGTTCCTGCACGAAGGACAATGCTAGCACGGAGAGGGGGGGGGGTGGTGCTAGCGGAGCCCTCTCCGATGCTTAAGTCACTATAAGGGCAAAAAGGTAATTTCTAGAGAGAGAATATTTCTAGAGAGAAGTCAGAGCTCAAAATACCAAAGTTGGGCAAATGAGAATGTGTGAAAATGGGTGGCCAAGACCTCCTATTTATAGGCTTTCTTGGGACCGAACCCGGTTTTAGAGCGGTTTGATGACGGTTCAAGATCATGCGGTAACCGTCATCCATATTGGTAATGTGCGAACTTGACTTCTCTACACGCAACGGTAATCGCGGATACGGTAGTCGCGCGATACCCGTAAGGCAATCCGGACCTCGTCGAATTTGGGCAATTCGGCGAGGTCCGGATTGCTTTGCGCAACCCGGAGGTCCGGTCGGACGCGCGTAAATGCGCTTCCGGACCGTTTTGATACCGTGGGAGATGTTTTTAAACCGAGATATAATTTTTGACACGTTTACGAGGCCCGAAACGTAAATACGAACCCGAATTGGAAATTTATCCATCACTTGCCCCCGAGTGAAGTAACGGTTTAGAACCTTTCTTGACTCTATTTTAAGTTAGGATATTTGTCCAATTTGAGTTTGACGCTAACCTTTCGGTTTTGATCGTTGGTCGGACGCAAGCATCTTGATTTCGTCCGTCGTTTGATTTTCCAACCGAATGACTTTGTTTCCTATCATCATAGTTAGTGCAATAGGAAATGTATATGCGCAAGTATGGTTATCGTCGGAAACATAGGCAATTGATAATATATTATGCGAGCATGCTTCTATCAATACGCGTGCATATGTAATGGACACGGCAAGATCATAATTACGTAGTGCAAGAAATAGAAACCGTACGCTTCTAAAACAACTAAGTGATTACCGAATCATGAATCATGCGGTTGCAACGTATATGTAAAGTGGTGGGTTTGATACGTGCCATGTCAAGATACGCATAAGAGTAGATATTTTTAGAGGAGAAAATAGAGTATACCGTAAGGGTTTAGTCTTGAATGTAGGTAAACTAATCCTTTGATCCTTATCCACAAAGCATCTCTTTGGGATTTGTAAATACACACATCCCCATTTATCCTTCCAGCCTCTTGGGAGTTCACCATTCCATTCCCTTTGCAGGTAATTCATTCATCCTTTCCCGAAATTGCTTTTGTGTTCAAAATTTCTTCGCCGTCGTGGAGCTTAGATACGTTCTGACAGTTTCGAGTCTGATTTTTGGCTTGTTTTTGGAAGTTGACACCATCATTCGACTCGGTTCGTCCCAAGGATTCCAGCGCCACCTTCGGAGCCTCCAGGAGCGACCGGACGCGCCCTCACGCGCCACTGCGTGTGGAAGTCCTTCGTCGGAGCGTGTGGCCCACGCGCCGCCTTCCCGGCCTCGCCTCGTTGCGGTCCTTACCTTTCCGGAATCGTCTCGACGAGGGGAGTCCATTGGAATACCTTCCGTCACGTTTTGAGGTAATTTGGAAATTTGAATTTTTAGGACAGCTTCGACTTGAATGCCGATGTCACCGTATTGTTGTTTGTTTAAGTCATTTTTCGTTGTCGACATGTGGGACTGCTTGTTGATGTTTATACGTCGAGTAATTGCTGATTGATTGCCATCATTATCGTCGTTTGTCCATAATTTAGGCGATTTTCCATTTCCGTGGGTATTTGATGCAGAACTCCCCGTATCTTCGTGTAGAAGCTTTTTTGGTCGATATACATAATTTTCCTTCTTGGCGGGTTTTTGGTTGACGGGGATTGCCCAATAACTTTAGGCATAGTCATTTGTCGTCTTGATGCCGTAGAGAAAAAATTTCCTTAAGCGTTGCCACGTTCGATCCTTACGGTTTGTTGCGTTATTTCCACCGTTTGCATGATAGCTCCTTAGGACGTTAGTTCCTACTATGGTACGTACCAACTTTACTATGTGCGTGGAACTTGGTCACGTGCGTTGACTTTTTGATACGCGCGTTGACTTTTTGATACGCGTGTTGACTTTTGATGCGCGAGTTGACTTTGATACGTGCGTTGATGTTGATACGCGCATTGATGTTGATACGCGCGTTAACTTTGATACGCGCGTTGACGTTGATACGCGCGTTAACTTTGATACGCGCATTAGCTTTGGTACGCGCATTGATGTTGATACACGCGTTAACTTTGATACGCGCGTTGATGTTGATACGCGCGTTAACTTTTGATGCGCGCGTTGACTTTTGATACGCGCGTTGACTTTGATACGCGCGTTGATGTTGATACGCGCGTTAACTTTGATACGCGCGTTGACGTTGATACGCGCATTGATGTTGATACGCGCGTTAACTTTGATACGCGCGTTGACGTTGATACGCGCGTTAACTTTGATACGCGCGTTGACGTTGATACGCGCGTTAACTTTGATACGCGCGTTAACTTTTGATGCGCGCGTTGACTTTTGATACGCGCGTTGACTTTGATACGCGCATTGATGTTGATACGCGCGTTAAATTTGATTGCTTCTTGCAGGTTGTGGGATTGTAGTAACTTCTTGCGGAGCTTCCTTCCCTTTGTTCGCGTTGATACAATGAGTAAGTCCACCACTCCTCTATCGCAGACTCCCTTTAATTCCGATATAGAGGATGACTTGGAAGTAGACCCGGCTTTGCCGACAGGTAGTGCTTTAGACACTGATGAGGGGGTAGCTGTTAGGGTATCTCCCGCTGGAGAGACTGAGGCGTTGGTTAGGTATTATACTAACCGCTTGGATAGATCCCTGTTCAGCTTGTATGCGAGTGCTTCCGGACTTGACGCTTGTACCGAGGCTTTTTACCCCTTTGAGGTACTTCCTGATAGCAATCTAGGGGATGCTACTCCTCCGCCTGTAGATTTATCCGGCGTGTACACATCACACGTTAGAGAGGGTTTGCGGTTTCCCTACTGTGCCGACTTGGTTGATCTCTGTAGCGGATATGGGATTTCCCCTTTAGATCTTGCACCCAACGGGATTAGAGCTCAGACTCTGCGGGATTATGCGGTGTGAAAGTTCGTTGGCCGAACTTGCAGAGCGATGGTTTTGAAGAGCTTGGTCTTGGGGAAGCCAAGTGGGATTCTAGTTACCGACTAGTTGCCACCGCGGATCGGTCCGCCGACCATTGGAGGCATCATTACTTTTTTGTTCATGATGCGGGGACGACTTGGGATGTCGAGTATGTTCAGAAATTTGATCCCGCGCCTGCTTTTCGGGAACTCTCCACGTCGGATAAGGAAGTGATAAAGCAGATATATCGTTGTCAAAAATCGCGCAGCTTTACTTGCTCATTGCGTGCATCCGATCAAGAATTGATTGATGCTGGGATCCATGTGCTCCCTTCTGCAACTTCGGTATGTTGATCATTTTTATAACTTTCTACCGTGTTGCACTGTAGGTTGGTTTGACGGAAAAAGCTCGTCTTTGCAGACGGCGGCCGCTCGCAAGATTGCTTCTAGCGGGAGGATCATTCCCCCATTTGCTTCTGGAGTATCAGCGGCTTCTGGACGCGTAAAGGTAGATAGCTTTTTTTGAAAGAGTAATCTTTTATTTTCTCAGTTAGGTTGTAACTTTGTATGCTACTTGCAGGTCGTACGACGCTTGTTACTGATCGCGTTGTTGCTGCTCCTGACTCTTCCAAACGGTCCACCACTGGGGCGCGTTCTTCGAGCAGTTCAAAGCGTCCGAAGACTACTGTGACCGTTCCTACTCCTTCCTGTCATAAAGGGAAGGAAGTTGGCGGTAGCGAGTGTTGGATCACGGTGGAACTCCGGTACGGACTTTGACGGCAATCCTAGCTCCTTTGCTCCACGCAATCCTGCAAGAGGGGAGTAGAGGGCAGTGGCCCAGAATCCCTCTCCGATGCTTAACGTAAGTATGGCAGTCAACAAGGCAAGCAAGCAGTATTTTGTGTATGTAAAACGTAACCCTAATCTGGAATAACTTCCCTCCTTTTATAGAGGAAAGGCTATCCCAGTTACCTGATTAGGCGGTTGGATTGTGATCCACTATCCCACATATCTCGCCGTATATCTTGCTACGTATCTTGTACAGTTATTCGTATCCCACATATCTCGCCCATTATACCACTACTGTAATCATGGCGAGATTTCCGGGATTGTGCTCTTACTGGCGAGTCTCGATCATTATCGAAGACTCCCAAGTTACATCGTTGAGGATTCGGTGTCGGGGAGTGGTGTCAACTCCCATATCGGGACCGACTACGTCCAGGTCCGATATCTTCGGGGCTCTTCCCTATCGGAGCCATACTTGCTCGGGGCCATTCAATGTCGGGGCCTCCTTCCGTCGGAGCCCTTAGCCTTCCAGCAGCCCAGCTCCTAGCTCACCAGGCCTAGTCGCCGTTTGCCAATCGTTAAGGGGCCTAACGGCCTTCGCCGGGGCCCATCAGCGAGGATGCGTTGTCTGCCCCCCCGCTCGAAGGAGCGGTCCGAGGTGGAACGTTCTCTTCTTTCGGGTATAAGCTGGACACTTAATTCTGTGCCTTTATACGCTTTATTTTTGGCTTTTGCATAACGCTGCTTGGTTTACATGTAGCGATCCCGCCACTTGGACGTGCAGATTTGCTTCGTCCTTTGGATGGTGATATTTCAGATGGTAAGTGGATGCCGTATGTGGCAGGAGATCTTTCTTTTCCCAAGAACTCCCAGCTGAGCATGCCTGAAGTTGGCGTGCGTGTTCTCCATCGATCCATTCCTCTTGGTGATCGAGTTGTCCGACCCTCGAGTGACGAGGAGGCACGAGCATTTGTTGAGAGATCGTTGTCTGGATTCACTCCAGTGAGTATCTTTTTTCCACTTCGTTATGTTCGTTGTTCTCGAACATGTATGTTTATTGTGTCCTTGTTTTCAGGTTGTTTCCGACATGGTGCACATGGCCTCTTTCATGTTAGAGCTTGTTCAGGAGAACCGTGCCATTGCTGACAAAGCTGCCACTTTGTCCAAGGAGCTTGAGGAAGCTAAGGATGAAGTGCGCCGTCTTTCATTGAAGAAGACGGATTTTGATGCTCGTTATGAGTCTGATCATGCCAGTCTTGTTCAGCTTGAATCTGAGAACGCCGCCATTGAGAAGGCAATTTCTGATAACGCAGGCAAGCACAAGGTTGCCTGCCGGAAAGTTCGTGAGGCAGAGATGAAGGCTGGCATTGAAGAGGGACTTAGCAAGTTCCCTTCTACCCCTGGATTTGATAGCGCAGTTACTGCTGCTGCCACAGCGAAGGCCACTCCTATGCTCAGCGAGTTTGCTGAGGACTTTATTCGTAGAGTGAGTATTCTTGCTCCTGGCTTTCCTTTTGACAAGTTAGGGCCATATGCGGAGTCTGATGTTGGGCAAGTTGTCGAGCTTCGTCGCTTAGATACTGCAACATCTGAGTTTGCATTTTTGTTTGGAGAAGATGGTGGCGGCACTAATGTGCAACATTTGCCTGTTCCGCCCAGCCCTGTCAGGGATGATGGACTGCTTTGATTTGTGTCATCTTTTCGATATGTTGAACTCGTTTATGAGCTCGTTTGCCCCCCGGCTTCTATGTTTAGAAACTTGTTTGTTTGACTGTTGCTTGTGACTTGTTCGCTTTGAACTTCGTCGTATGAACCTGTTTTATACACAACAGTTTGCATGATAACTTGTTAGTAATATTTCATACCGTTATCGCTTACTGTATTTCCTGAACCCGGATGACTAGTAGTGTAAACGTAGTCCCCGCAATCGTGACTGATAGCCACTTTCAGTTCAAAATTGTTCGCACGATGCGTTATGCATGTTGTACGTCTTCCTGTATAGCTTGATACTATATCCGTCGAAACTTGTCAAGTGACTCGCGTAGAGTGACTTAACAAGTAGTATGTTTGAAATGTGTTATCTTTGCTTGAGCAAGATACTAGTTTATACCGTCTCTTAGTTCCACTCTAAGGCGACGTTGTACAAGACTTTACTTGTAAATTTATGAGTTTTAAACAGGGTGCGCACCTGCCAGCGTGTATCAACCCGCGTTGGGGAAGCATACGTAAAAACTTTTTGGGTTTTGAAAAAAAGTTTTGCGAACTTTGAAATCTTTGTTTGATAAAATGTTTGGAAAGGTGTTTGATATATAAAAATTCTATAAAGTATTTGGCAAAATATTTGGTAAAAATATTTGTGATACATGATTCCTGCGTCCAGGGACCATGTAGCACTTTTGAGAGTATGAATTGTGATGCATGTTTTCTGCGTCCAGGAATCATGCAACACGATTTTTGAAAATCTATAGTACGGAATTGTCATTTTGCAAGAGGACTTCCGCATTGAAGAGCGAACCCTTGCCAAGAGTTCGTTATGTGGGATTGTCGTCTAAACAGAGGACAGCCGCCATGAAGAGTGAACCCGTACTAGGAATTCGTAATAAAGTAGTGTCGTCTAAACAGAGGACATCCGCCATGAAGAGTGAACCCGTACTAGGAATTCGTAGCAAAGTAGTGTCGTCTAATCAGAGGACATCCGCCATGAAGAGTGAACCCGTACTAGGAATTCGTAGCAAAGTAGTGTCGTCTAATCAGAGGACATCTGCTATGAAAAGTGAACCCGTACTAGGAATTCGTAACAAAGGAGTGTCGTCTAGACAGAGGACATCCGTTATGAAAAGTGAACCCTTACTTAGAAATTCGTAACAAAGGAATGTCGTCTAAACAGAGTACATTCGTTATGATAAGTGAACCCTTACCAGGAATTCGTAACAAGGGAATGTCGTCTACACAGAGGACATTCGTTATGATAAGTGAACCCTTACCAGGAATTCGTAACAAGGGAGTGTCGTCTAAACAGAGGACATTCGTTATGGAGGGTGGTCAGCCCCGTTATTGTATTTGCCCATCCTGTTATGAATTCAGGGAATGGCTATGATCGTGATGATTTGCTTTTAAGGAGAGATGTCACTTAGAAGTAAACATGCCCCCTTTGATTGTAGGTCTTGGTGTTAATCCAAGATATTGTTTGTTGGTGACGGCTCTTTGAGTAGTCGTTTCTTTGAGGAGAGAATTGCTATAAGTTCCTTTTTGTAAATAATCCGCAAGTTGTCCTTGCGTCATATGAGTTGTCTTGTGGACACAACACCATTGCTTTGTGTTACCAGCGCCTCCTTGATGTAGATGTTGATTTATGAATGGATAAATAAACTCCTTGTTGGTGTAAGTATGCAAATATCATCCATTGTGTGTATTTGCAATATGTTGTTTTTGAAAGTGTCTTGGGCTTAACTCCAAGTGTTTGACTCTATGATGGTACCTTTTTATGTGGTCATCCATATGGGTAAATTGTTGTTGATGATAAACGTTGTCATAACGCATGATAGATTTTGCTTGCACGTGTCATAATTTCTTGGATTATTGATGTAGATAATGAGCGCATAGTTTAGTTGCTTCGCGTTTAATCCAAAAAATATCGTGCAAGAGATAGATGTGTACCTACAAATGTAGATTGATTTTATTAGATACTTGCGTGTATTTACATTGATTATACTAGAAGTACTAGGAATGCGCAAAGTAATCTGAAAGATAGTTGTTTCTCCCGTTTCATTATGGCTGGTTTGATGACGATGTCGCGTAGTTGGTTGCAACAAATCGCCTCAATGCACCTAGCGTGATGCATTCTTCAATTTCCCACTTTAATGGTAGACACATGTTTGTGTTGTGCCCCCAAGTTTTATGGTACTTTCACCATTCTCTGATATTGTTGCCCAAGAAAGCTGTCTCCGGGACAAGTGGACTTGGGAGCTTGTTTTCCAGCAGGTTGACGTAAATGTCTTCAGCCACCGTGTTTAGAGGTGTGAAGATGTTGTTGATATCAATGCTTGCGTCTTCCTGCTTGTTTATTCTTGCTCGAACTCCTTTGTCCCAACTGAGGGGTGTACCCCACCTCAGTTCTTGTTCGCATAAGACTGCAGTCTCAAGCTTATCCTTTAGATCTGCCATGGTTTTTGTTGTTTGCCATCCATGAGTTCGTCCAAAGAGAAGGAAAGATTTTGCGTTCATGTTTGCATAGAACACACTTATCACTTCTTCTCTTGTTGCTTTCGCTGTTGAGGCGTTGGAGGCAAATTTGATGAAATATTCCATGATTGGCTCGTCTTCTCCCTGCTTTACGAGCCATATCTGGTGCCATGGTGAGAACTGGATGCTTCCTTGTTGGGTCCAAACTGTTACAGCTTATTCCATCAGTTGCTTCTTTCTTTCATCAACGACTTTCTGCCTCTTGAAGGAATTTATCATGGCAACATGGTATTGGTTCTTTGCTCTTAAGTCATTGACGAAACAACGTCTTGCGGTTATTTGATCGCCTAGCACTTCCCCAATCCCATGCTCCGTCGGGAATTTCATCTTTTGGTGGACGGTGGAGGGCACGATCACATAGGGATTAATCGTTGTTCGTCCTAAGATTCCGTTGTAGGCTCCGAGAGATTCTACAACTATGAAAGTGACGTTGACATGTAATGCTCTCCATCCCTGGCCAAGGATGACAGGAAGTGTGATTGTACCCAGGGTTGTGTAGCTGCTCCTGCGAAGCTGACCAATGAGAAGGTTCCTGGGGACAAGTCCTTAAAATATTTTCCTAGTTGCTCCAGAACTCTGACATGTAGAATATCAGCAGAGCTTCCACCATCGACAAGAATTCTTTTCACATCGTACCCGTCAATGTCCATGGTTATGACCAAGGCATCATCGTGGGGGTAAACGATATGCTTTAAGTCTTCCCTGGAGAATTGGATGACTATGTCTTCTTGCTCAGGCTGCTTGCGCTTTCCGTACTTCGGCAGAGTTGCTGCTTGGGACGCATAAATGTCCCGAGCATTAGATACTTGTCCTCCGGCGGTAGACCCTCCGTGTATGATGTTGATTACACCTCGCTTAGCTGGCGGAGGATTGTCATTGACTTTTTATTTTCCCTTGTTTCCTCTTTTTGATGACTCTGGTTGAGCCTTTCTCGGGGGGTTGTTGCCTTGGTCGACAAACTGTTTCAATTCGCCTTTGAGGACGAAGTTGTTAATTCGGAAGCGCAAACTGACACAGCTATCGGTCTCGTGGCCAAAAACCTCGTGGTTTTCACACCACTTGTCCTTGTCTCTCCCCAGTGGGCCTTTCCTGAAGTTGTTTGGCTCCTTCCACATATTCGCGTCCTTCATTTCTTTCAAAATTATAGACAGCGGGACAAATGAATGCAGTCGGCAAGATTTACTTCCTTTGGCTTCTGAAAATCCCCTTGGAAAGGTCTTTTCGGTTGAGGTTGCCAATGTCTTCCTTGTTGACCACTTGGGTGTGGTTTTGGTTGGTTCTGCTTTGGATTATCTTTTGCCTTTGCTGCAGCGATTTTTGCCTTGTTCTGGCTTCTGAATCTTTCGAGGTCTATGTATTCTTTGACTCTTGCGGCTAATTCTTCCATGGATTCCGCTGGGCGCTTTGCCATTTTTTCAGCTAGGGCATTGCCTCTTCGTCCGAGGTTTCGAATGAAAGCTCGAACAATTTCTCCTTCAGTCAGGTTCCCCTGAATGTCAGAGATGTTCTGATTGAAGCGGACGTAGTAGTCGGCTAGAGACTCTTCATTTTGTTGTTGAACGTCGTCCAGAGCGTTTGCCCCATTCAACAATGTGCGCTCGCCCATGTATCGTTGAATGAACTTGGCCTTTAGGTCTGCCCATGAAGTAACGCTTCCACGTGGCAGTGAGAAGAACCAGTGTGCTGCTGTCCCGGCAAGAGTTTGTGAAAACGTCATTGCGAAATGGTGTGGGTTCTTCGTTCTGCCTAGCAGAGAGGCCTCGTGCTTTTGCACGTGCTCAACTGGGTCTCCTTTTCCTCGGTAGAGGTCCCCTCCAATTCGATACAGTGCGTCTGGGACGCGACTGTCCATCAAGTGGTCAGCGAATGGATGTGACGCCCTTTCTTCAAGAGCGTGCATACCCTTCATCTTTGCTTCCTTCATCTTCTTCTCCACCATTTCTTCTAACATCTCAGCGGTAAACCCTTTTACCGGTTCAGCATAACATGTTGAAGGATTTTGCTGACCATTGTTGTGGTAGATGTCAGATTGATCCCTGCTTGTGGCCTGAAAAGGATCATCTCTTGTTGGCTGCTGTGGGTGGTAGAATGGGGGCTGCCTTTCGTTCCTCCATTGTTGGGCTCCTTGGAAAGGAGTGTATGACCGTGCAGGTTCATATCTTGCGTGTTGGTTCCTACCCTGGAAAGGATTGCCGTAGCGAGTAGTGTCTTGCGACATCTCTCTTGCTGGCACAGCATACTGTTGGTTGGCCGGAGGTGGTTGAGCTGCGTATCCTTGGTTTTTTAGAGACTCGCGGAATGCGAGTAACTCTTCCAGTGCAGCCATCATCGCTAGAGTAACGGTGGGCATCGGGTTTGCCCCTGTTCTTTGTTCGCCTTGCGGTATTTGGGATTCACCTTCGTGCGTTTCTGGTTCGAAACCAGGTGGATAAGCGTGATGTTTGTCCCTTGGCTCTCTGTGCTGTGCGTTGGGCGCATTGTCAGTCGGTATGGATGAAGCTATGGAAGTAGCTCTTGGGATGTGGGAGGGTCCTGACTGGCTCCCAGCTGGAGCTTGGCCTCCTGTTCTTTTGTTTGCTGGGGATTTCCTGGGGCGCCCGGGCCTTTTCCTTGGGTTTTTCACCTCTTCGGGAGGGTTGTGATCACTCGTCATGATTACTGCGGTACGGTAGCTTCTTGTTCGAATCACGTAGACGGCGCCAATGTTGTGTCCGGATGAACAAGGTCGTAAGGACGCATCTGTTCGCGAGGTTGTGCGGGCTTTTGGGCTGTAACCCTTCCGTCAGGAGGAGGTTGAGCCACTGACAAGTGTTCGGATTTGCTCCCGTATGAGGTCTGAATTTCGGTACGGATGTGTCTTGGTAAGGTTGTGTCTCAAACGTCGGTGATCTGCGCACGGATACGGGCGTCTGGGACGCAGTTCCTGCACGAAGGACCAATGCTAGCACGGAGAGGGGGGGTGGTGCTAGCGGAGCCCTCTCCGATGCTTAAGTCACTATAAGGGCAAAAAGGCAATTTCTTGAGAGAGAATATTTCTAGAGAGAAGTCAGAGCTCAAAATACCAAAGTTGGGCAAATGAGAATGTGTGAAAATGGGTGGCCAAGACCTCCTATTTATAGGCTTTCTTGGGACCGGACCCGGTTTTAGAGCGGTTTGATGACTGTTGCGTCCTGGATGAATGAGGTCACGGGGACGCGTCGGTTTGTGTAATTGTGCGGGCCGTAACCCTTCTGTCAGACGGAGGTTGGGCCACTGACGAGTGTTCGGATTTTACTCCCGCGTGAGGTCTGAGTCTCGGAAAGGTTGTGACCCGGCAAGGTTGTGACCCGGCAAGGTTGTGACCTGGCAAGGTTGTGACCCGGCAAGGTTGTGACTCGGCAAGGTTGTGACTCGGCAAGTCTGTGTCTCAAGCGTCGGATCCTGCACAAAGGACCAATGCTAGCACGGAGAGGGGGGGGGGTGGTGCTAGCGGAGCCCTCTCCGATGCCTAAGTCACTATAGTGGCAAAAAAGGTAATTTCTAGAGAGAGAGAGTTCTAGAGAGAAGTCAGAGCTCAAAATACCAAAGTTGGGCAAATGAGAGAATGTGTGAAAATGGATGGCCAAGGCCTCCTATTTATAGGCTTCCTTGAGACCGGACCCGGTTTTAAAGCGGTTTGACGACGGTTCAAGAAAACAAGCGGGAACCGTCATCCATATTGGTAATGCGCGAACTTGACTTCTCTACACGTAACGGTGATCGCGGACACGGTAATTGCGGACACGGCAATCGCGCGATACCCGTGATGCAACCCGGACCTCGTCGAAATTGGGCAATTCGGCGAGGTCCGGATTGCGCAATCCGGATGTCCGGTCCGGACGCGCGTTTACGCGTTTCCGGACCGTTTTGACCCCTTGGGAGACGTTTTTTCGAGACGAGATGTAATTTTTGACGTGTTTGCGAGGCCCGAAGCGTAAATACGAACCCGAATTGGACATTTATCCATCACTTGCCCCCGAGTCAAGTAACGGTTTAAAACCTTTCTTGACTCTATTTTAAGTTAGGATATTTGTCCAATTTGAGTTTGACGCTAACCTTTCGATTTTGATCGTTGACCGGACGTAGGCATCTTGATTTCGTCCGTCGCTTGAACTTTCCGGCCGAATGACTTTATTTCCTGTCACTATGGTTAGTGCGATAGGAAACGTATATGTGACGTGCAAGCATGGTTATTGTCGGAGATACGAGCAATTGGAAATGCACTTATACGAGCATGCGTCTATCAACATGTATGCATGGGTAATGGACGTGGCAAGATCGTAATTACGTAATACAAGAAAATAGAAATCGTATGTTTCTAAAATGACTAAGTGATTACCGAATCTTGGATCATGCGATTGCAACATACGCACATAATGATTGGCTTGATACGTGCGATGATGCTGATGCGCGCGTTGATGTTGATAAGCGCGTTGATGTTAATGGTTGAGCGTCAGGTATAGACTGTTGGTTATTACCTGCAAGTATGCTAAAACACTTAGAAAATATTTAAGCGATATCTAATGTTTGTTACCATAGATGTCGTCGTATGAGTTTTGACGATGAGCGTCGTAGGTGGGCTTAGGGGGCATAGCTACTCGTTGTATGCAATTCATCTTTGTTGACGTGCATGTGCGTACGTGAAAATACTTAGAAAATATTCTCCCCTTGTCGACATGTGTCCTCGTTGACATGTACGTACGTACGTGGAAACACTTAGAAAATATTTTCTCCTTGTTGACATGCCCCCTTGTCGACATGTATGTACGTACATGGAAATACTTAGAAAATATTTTCTTCTTGTCGACACGCATCCTTGTCGACATGTATGTACGTACATGGAAACACTTAGAAGATATTTTCTCCTCGTTGACATGCCCCCTTGTCGACATGTATGTACGTACATGGAAACACTTAGAAAATATTTTCTCCTCGTTGACATGCCCCCTTGTCGACATGTATGTACGTACATGGAAATACTTAGAAAATATTTTCTTCTTGTCGACATGCATCCTTGTCGACATGTATGTACGTACATGGAAACACTTAGAAGATATTTTCTCCTCGTTGACATGCCCCCTTGTCGACATGTATGTACGTACATGGAAAAACTTAGAAAATATTTTCTCCTCGTTGACATGCCCCCTTGTCGACATGTATGTACGTACATGGAAATACTTAGAAAATATTTTCTTCTTGTCGACATGCATCCTTGTCGACATGTATGTACGTACATGGAAACACTTAGAAAATATTTTCTCCTCGTTGACATGCCCCCTTGTCGACATGTATGTACGTGCATGGGAACTGTCGGACGTCGGAAATGACCCGACCCGGCTCGGTTTTACGGTTTTATTTGAAAACAACTCATTTTGTATAAAAATATGGGCAAATGAGATTACCCGGGTAGATGATAAAAATAGAGTCGCCACCGACTAATTAAGGCTAGTCGGAATCCTAAAATCTCCTAGGGTGCATTATAGCAACCTAGGGTTTAAAAATGGTCTGCATCCAGAGTTATGGGTCCGGGGGTTCGGTTACGTTTTAAAAGCTCGGAAGCTAGAAAAATCGCCCTTTTGGTACTTAGTTTGTCAATTTGCCATTTTTATTTCATTATCATGATTATATCCATAAAAGATAAAAATATACACTAAGTGATATTTAGGGAGAATATAAAGTAATGTAGTAAGTTAAATAAAATACGTATATGAACAGAACCGTAAAATGCGACATTAAATAAATATATATACATAATATGACATAACACATGTATGTACAATTGATAACAAAAAAGAGCATAATAATAATAATAATAATAATAATAATAATAATAACGGAAAGCGTATATAATGCATATATATACATATAATAAGTAAAATGAAAACTTACATATATATAATGGTAATAAATAACAAAATGGCAGCATATATATAATAATAATAAGAAAAATCAAAGCATATATAATAAATCAATAAAACGTACATATAATGCGTATATATATAATAATAAGCTATTTTGGAACATTTTGTAGATTAACCTTCATAAATATATAACATTACACAAAATATAAATATTAACATATTGTAAAATACTTAAACATGAAATATACTTTAATCAAATATATAACAATATAATAAAAGAGAGTTTACCTAAGGTACCATGAAATGAAATAACATAGTCGGAATCGGGATAAAAAAAACTATCCAAACCGATCAAGATAACAACACTTCTTATATAAAAACACTCTTCGAGATACATATATTATGAGACCACCTCAACTCACATTTATCCTCACTCACACATATATCACTGAGCTCTATGTGATTTTCTTCTCCCAGTGAGACTCCCCCCCTCACCTCTTCGGCTGTCCTCTATTTATAGATGGCATGGAGACTTTGATTTTTCTTTTCTTTTTTTCTTTTTAAACAAAAAAAGCCACTTGCATGTATGGTAAGGAAATGACGATGGGATATGATGGTTGGGAAGAGCAAATCTTATCTTCTCTCATCATTTTGATTACTGTTATATATATATATATTATCTTTTCCACATTTCCACTTCTCTTCAAAATATCATAACTTCTGATCACGATTTCCGATTGATTCACGGTCTGTCCCGTTGCATTCGTAATTTTGTGAGCTTCAATTCAAGATCCATATTGATAGGATTCTGACAAAAATGATTCACGCGCTCCGTATCCCGGGACTTTTCCTGTAATACATACATACTTAAATTAGCTATATATACACATAATATATTTATATATATGATATAATATAATAACCCGAGCAAAAATCGGGTGTTCACAGTTGCCCCTCTTTGGACAGGTGTTCTTTGAAACGCATGTTCAAAGATAAAGAACATTCATTTGAGCTCGGGGTGCATCCCTTTTTCTCTTGACTAACCAGGGGATCTCTGAAACGCATGTTCAAAGATAAATACTACTGATTGAGCTAGGGGTGCATCCCGCTTCCCCTTGTCAGAGCCCTCACATGAGCCGTGTTTGTCTAACTTACTGCGCCGAAAAAGATCTCGTCTGGTTTGAACCACTTATCAACCATACCTGTAACATGTTAAATATCTGGAGAGAAAAATAATTTTTTTTTTGCAAAATATTTGACATTCGGATCCTCTTATGGACACGTGGTTGCATTTTCATGCCCCAACTAATAAAAATACACATACTGGGTTAGCCCACATTGTGTCAGAATTTTTCAAGTATTTCTCGTGTTTGTGTGTGCACCTAACATTTCAATTTATGATCTCTTGAGATCTCAGATCGATATTATACACGTGTAATGAACACAAACAAGATTTCTTATACCTCAGCTATGCTCCAGTCAATTTGAGTCGAACTTTTGCTATCATCACATTATCAAACATTTGTAAGATCGGTCATTGGCAGGAGGCAAGTTACGAGAATGTGGCTTATTTCATTTCATTTCATTTCTTTTTCCTTTTTTTTTATTTTTTTCTTTTTCGAGACCCAGACACTTACTTGGATGGATGAAAAGTATTGGGAATTATGGAATGAATAGTATGGGGGAAAGTAAGTGTCCTAGCCTTTACTTCCCAAGGAGATCCACCGTTTTTTCGGGTTTTTCCTTGGGGTGCCCCAATTCCCACGCCTTTATAATGCGTAACTGATCTTTACCGATTGGTTCAAGTATGATAGCATCAAGTCCAACTCAAATCAACTTCTCACTTAATTAAAGATAAGACTTTCTCAGACTCTTGCTCATTACATGCACATAAGATCAATCTTAAATCTCACTGATTTACTTCATTAGTGTTAGGACGTGTTTTGATATTTGAGAAATTCTTGAAAATCCAACACAGCATGCACTAACCTCTGATGTGTATAAATATTAGTCGTGGCTTAAGTGGCTACCGCTTTTCCATATTTTGATCTTCGCCTGCAAAACATTCGCCAAATATACATTTTTTTTTCAAATATTTTTCTCATTTTTTCCCCTCTTTTGGAAGCAAAAAGCTTCCGAATTTTTTTTATTTTCTCTCCGGGAATTTAACCATCACATAAGGTTTTCAATGTCATTCGAATAAATTTCTCGACGACAAGCAAATAGACAAAGATAACGTGAGAGGACTCCTTCAAAAAGGGACAACTGCAATTATTCAAAAATATATATGAGAACAAGAGTTAAACATGGTAGAAAATGATAGGATAAGATGCGCGATGCGACTTGAAGTTAGAGAAAGGTTGCCGAGATTTCGGCATCCTAACGGGGTGCGTAAACAAACGCGAGTTAATAAGGCGTAAAAATACGCGAGTTAACAAGGCGTAAAAATACGCGAGTTAATAAGGCGTGAACAAACGCGAGTTAATAAGGCGTAAAAATACGCGAGTTAATAAGGCGTAAAAATACGCAAGTTAATAAGGCGTGAACACACGCGAGTTAATAAGGCGTAAAAATACGCGAGTTAATAAGGCGTGAACACACGCGAGTTAATAAGGCGTAAACATACGCGAGTTAATAAGGCGTAAAAATACGCAAGTTAATAAGGCGTGAACACACGCGAGTTAATAAGGCGTAAACATACGCGAGTTAACAAAGGTTGCCGAGATGTCGACTTCCTGATGGGTGCGCAATCATATGCGACTTGCACGGAATCATATCCGATTTGTGCGGAATTATATCCGACTTGCACGGAATCAAATCCGATTTGTGCGGAATTATATCCGACTTGCACGGAATCAAATCCGATTTGTGCGGAATTATATCCGACTTGCACGGAATCATATCCGATTTGTGCGGAATTATATCCGACTTGCACGGAATCATATCCGATTTGTGCGGAATTATATCCGACTTGCACAGAATCAAATCCGATTTGTGCGGAATTATATCCGACTTGCACGGAATCATATCCGATTTGTGCGGAATTATATCCGACTTGCACGGAATCAAATCCGATTTGTGCGGAATTATATCCGACTTGCACGGAATCAAATCCGATTTGTGCGGAATTATATCCGACTTGCACGGAATTATATCCGATTTGTGCGGAATTATATCCGACTTGCACAGAATCATCTGATTTGGGTAGGGTGTCGAGATGTCAACATCCTAACAGGTATATGCATGCAATCTCATCATGAGTAAATATATGATTCAAATGAGGTGTTCAAAAGAAACTCCCTTTTTAAATTTGCATGTTGTCATGAAAGTGCGGTCCGCAGGCCTTGGCATCCAAGTTGAAAAGCGTCGCTATATTCTGATCGGTTCTTTGTAACCATTAACCATCTTGACATGTCAAGTTTCACTTCATTGCATCTTCTGAGAATTAATCCGACCGATTTTACCTGTCGCAATATGGAAGAGATGTGAGGAAAATATCCAAGATATATATTGCATGACCGCTCAACATAGATAAAATATCATTCAAACTTGTCATTCATAAATTTAAAAGACAGAGAAAAACTTCCATTTTGCGATGTCACGTACGACAATTAACAGTGCAATGGTGACGCCTTGTTTTGCTGTTTTATTTTCTCTCGCAACGTCACAAAGCAAGTCTGGATTGGGGCTCCTCAGGGCCAGATATACCTCGATGATAATCATGATCAAGAATATATATATATATGCACATTTTTTTTGAAAATATAGTCATCAATCACATTACTTCGTATCATCCAAATATTTTGAAATGCTAATGATTTTCGATTATAGATTACTTCTCATGAAAGGTATAAAATGAGATATTCACAAAAAATCCATGTAATCGGGATGACAATCATAGACCACAGTATAAAAATCATGATTTTTGAGAAGTTTGGACATCTCATTAGGAAAATTAATCTTTTGGTTAATACTGTTGTCACGGTCGTCATTCCGATTTGAGGGCAATTTATGACCGAGAAATAATCTATAATAGAAATGATATAATTGATGACTATATGAGTTTAAAATTCATGATGCAATTAAATGTCAGAAAACATTACTATACAATCTTCAAAAGACAATACTTGAAATATATACACATAAAAACTAGATTATATAAAAATGAAAATTCTAACATGCAATTACGACGATGCCCCAACGTGTACAGGAGAACTATGAGTTATAAAAAAATATAAACATGAACTTGAGAAGAAAAAACACACATGACTAATTGATTGCTTCACATGGTGGATGGCTTTGTTCTAGTAGGGTGGGATTTCTAGGTTCTCGAACAATCAGCGGAACCTCACCCTCGCAGGGAATCACCCCTATAAAGGATCATGAGCTCATCTGATCATTGAGTTGAGTTTTTTTAGGTGCGTACCGGCGGTCCAACCGCTCCGGGCGCATTCCCCTACTAAACTCCCTAAGCTCAAATGCTCAAATTTTAGCATGTGATAGGTAACCAACCTGGTGTGTGCAAAAATATGCAAAGCATTCAATGTAGTCAGGCATTAATTTTTTTATTTTTTTTTTTCAAAATAAACACTGCAAACATGAACAAACAATTAGTCCAGATATAATCATAATAATAAAATAACAATGGCAAGACAAACATAAAAAGCCTGAACCCTCAAAATATTCCCCAGCAGAGTCGCCAAAATGTCGGACGTCGGAAATGACCCGACCCGGCTCGGTTTTACGGTTTTATTTGAAAACAACTCATTTTGTATAAAAATATGGGCAAATGAGATTACCCGGGTAGATGATAAAAATAGAGTCGCCACCGACTAATTAAGGCTAGTCGGAATCCTAAAATCTCCTAGGGTGCATTATAGCAACCTAGGGTTTAAAAATGGTCTGCATCCAGAGTTATGGGTCCGGGGGTTCGGTTACGTTTTAAAAGCTCGGAAGCTAGAAAAATCGCCCTTTCGGTACTTAGTTTGTCAATTTGCCATTTTTATTTCATTATCATGATTATATCCATAAAAGATAAAAATATACACTAAGTGATATTTAGGGAGAATATAAAGTAATGTAGTAAGTTAAATAAAATACGTATATGAACAGAACCGTAAAATGCGACATTAAATAAATATATATACATAATATGACATAACACATGTATGTACAATTGATAACAAAAAAGAGCATAATAATAATAATAATAATAATAATAATAATAATAATAATAATAATAATAACGGAAAGCGTATATAATGCATATATATACATATAATAAGTAAAATGAAAACTTACATATATATAATGGTAATAAATAACAAAATGGCAGCATATATATAATAATAATAAGAAAAATCAAAGCATATATAATAAATCAATAAAACGTACATATAATGCGTATATATATAATAATAAGCTATTTTGGAACATTTTTGTAGATTAACCTTCATAAATATATAACATTACACAAAATATAAATATTAACATATTGTAAAATACTTAAACATGAAATATACTTTAATCAAATATATAACAATATAATAAAAGAGAGTTTACCTAAGGTACCATGAAATGAAATAACATAGTCGGAATCGGGATAAAAAAAAACTATCCAAACCGATCAAGATAACAACACTTCTTATATAAAAACACTCTTCGAGATACATATATTATGAGACCACCTCAACTCACATTTATCCTCACTCACACATATATCACTGAGCTCTATGTGATTTTCTTCTCCCAGTGAGACTCCCCCCCTCACCTCTTCGGCTGTCCTCTATTTATAGATGGCATGGAGACTTTGATTTTTCTTTTCTTTTTTTCTTTTTAAACAAAAAAAGCCACTTGCATGTATGGGTAAGGAAATGACGATGGGATATGATGGTTGGGAAGAGCAAATCTTATCTTCTCTCATCATTTTGATTACTGTTATATATATATATATATATTATCTTTTCCACATTTCCACTTCTCTTCAAAATATCATAACTTCTGATCACGATTTCCGATTGATTCACGGTCTGTCCCGTTGCATTCGTAATTTTGTGAGCTTCAATTCAAGATCCATATTGATAGGATTCTGACAAAAATGATTCACGCGCTCCGTATCCCGGGACTTTTCCTGTAATACATACATACTTAAATTAGCTATATATACACATAATATATTTATATATATGATATAATATAATAACCCGAGCAAAAATCGGGTGTTCACAGGAACACTTAGAAAATATTTTCTCCTTGTCGACATGCATCCTTGTCGACATGTATGTACGTACATGGAAACACTTAGAAAATATTTTCTTCTTGTCGACATGCATCCTTGTCGACATGTATGTACGTACATGGAAACACTTAGAAGATATTTTCTCCTCGTTGACATGCCCCCTTGTCGACATGTATGTACGTGCATGGGAACACTTAGAAAATATTTTCTCCTTGTCGACATGTATGTACGTACATGGAAACACTTAGAAAATATTTTCTTCTTGTCGACATGCATCCTTGTCGACATGTATGTACGTACATGGAAACACTTAGAAGATATTTTCTCCTCGTTGACATGCCCCCTTGTCGACATGTATGTGCGTACATGGAAACACTTAGAAAATATTTTCTCCTCGTTGACATGCCCCCTTGTCGACATGTATGTACGTGCATGGGAACACTTAGAAAATATTTTCTCCTTGTCGACATGCATCCTTGTCGACATGTATGTTGAAGAGGTTGCCCCCCTTGCGCGATGTTTGTTACTTGCTGCATGGAGACTTAATAAGTCTTGTACGCTTGTGGTTGTTCTCACATGGAGCGCCTGTCGCATAAGTGCTTGAATAAGTGTTGGTGTGCGCTTGCGCACTGACTGTATTGTTGATAGCACTTTCCAAGATATTAGATCTTGTTGATTTTCCCAGTTATTGCCAGCTGCAGTTTCTGTTCTTAGCATAATTCTCGAAAGATCCGACGCGGGGGCGTGTTCCTCGAGCGATTCTTGGTTCTTTACACTGAGCATGACCGTGCTAACTCTTTCTTGTGATAAGAGAAATAGAGTTAAGGGTTGTGTAGTGGCGTCTTCTGCCCCCCGGTCGAGGGACCGGCCCAAGGAGGAGCGTTACTCCTACTGAGGTAAGTGTTTGTTGATAATTCTAGCGTTACTCCTACTGAGGTAAGTGTTTGTTGATAATTCTTTGTTCATGCTTTTGCTTGCATGACATTTCATCACCTGGACATTGTTAAGTACTGTGATTGCTCCTCTTGGCTAGACTCCAAGGCATGGCATGGGTAGAGCATAGGATGTTGCGACCTGCGCATTATAGATTTTGCTTGGAGAAAACGGCGGCAACTTCTGCTTGTCCCGCCGAGTCTTGTTAGAGATGATGGCATTTTTCAATCTGTGCCATCTTTTGGATATGTTGAACTCATTTCTGAGTCTGTTTGCCCCCCGGCTTCTATGCTTGAAGACTTTTTGTAGTTCTTCCTCACTTGTTGCTTCCGACTTGTTCGCTTTGAATGTGTTTATTGAATGCGGATGACTAGTAACGTAGACATAGTCCCTGCGGTCGTGACTGATAGCCACTTCCTGATTAATAAGTTGAGATGTTCTCCTGATTGCCTGCCTGATGCATTATGCATATTGTCCTTCTTTCCTGCCAGCGTGTATCAACCCGCGTTGGGGAAGCATACGTAAAAACATCATTTGAGAGATGTTATCTTGACAAAGCAAGATACTAGTTTATACCGTCTCTTAGTTCCACTCTAAGGCGACGTTGTACAAGACTCGACTTGTAAGTTTTATGAGTTTTAGACAGGGAGCGCACCTGCCAGCGTGTATCAACCCGCGTTGGGGAAGCATACGTAAAAACATCATTTAAGAGATGTTATCTTGACAAAGCAAGATACTAGTTTATACCGTCTCTTAGTTCCATTCTAAGGCGACGTTGTACAAGACTCGACTTGTAAGTTTTATGAGTTTTATACAGGGAGCGCACCTGCCAGCGTGTATCAACCCGCGTTGGGGAAGCATACGTAAAAACATCATTTGAGTTTTTGAAGAAGCATTTTGTGAAACCTAAAAGGCTTGTTGATAAAATATTTGAGAAAATATTTTGGCATTGAATGTGATACATCCAAAAAATCATGTTGACAAAATTTTTTGGAGAGGTGTTTGATACATAAAATGTTTGATAAAATATTTGGCAAAATGTTTGAAAAAAGAAAAAATATTTGTGATACATGATTCCTGCGTCCAGGGACCATGTAACACTTTTTTGAGAATATGAATTGTGATGCATGCTTTCTGCGTCCAGGAACCATGCAACACGGTTTGAAAATCTGTAGTACGGAATTGTCATCTTTGCCAGAGGACTTTTGCCGTATAAAACGAATTCTGGCCAGGAATTCGTAGTGTCGTCTAGATAGAGGACACTGAAGAATGAACCCTTACTTGGAGTCCGGAGTGTCGTCTAAACATAGGACACCCATTTCAAAGAATGAACCCTTACTCGGTGTCCGGAGTGTCGTCTAAACAGAGGACACCCATTTCAAAGAATGAACCCTTACTCGGTGTCCGGAGTGTCGTCTAAACAGAGGACACCCATTTCAAAGAATGAACCCTTACTCGGTGTCCGGAGTGTCGTCTAAACAGAGGACACCAATTTCAAAGAATGAACCCTTACTCGGTGTCCGGAGTGTCGTCTAAACAGAGGACGCCCATAGCTTAAGGGGTGATCAGCCCAGTATGCCCATCCTGTTCTGAATCCAGGGAATGGCTTATGAACATGAGGATTTGCCCCTTAACATGCTATTTTGATAGTAAGCCTTGGCGTTAGTCCAAGGTATTGCTTGTAGATGACGCCCTGAATAGTCGTCGTTTTTATAATAGTCCGTAGGTTATTATTGCGGAATAAGCTGGTTGTACACATAGCTTGGTGGCTTTGTGTTGTTGGCACCTTCTAGAGGTAGACGCCTATTATATGAATGGAGGAATAAGCTCCTTGTTGGTGTAGATAACAGATATGTTGGTGTTGTATACCATAAATCCCTCCTTGCACACAATGCTTAGCTTGTATTGTTGAAGTAGATTTTTGTGCATAGGTTACTACTTGGCATCATTCCTGAGTAGTAATCGTAGTGTAACATGTACCTACGAGTAGAGTTGCTTTTGTTAGATAGTCGCAATTTTATAAGTTTGCAAAAGTATGAAGTCATGAAATTTCCTTTTTAGTCATGCATATAATAAATGAAGTAAAGGAATTTGATACGAGGATTCCTTGTTTGTGTAGGAAACTTCCCTGTTTTTGATTCCATGATGACACCTTGATGTAGTCGTCAATATGAGTAGGTTGTTGTTGATAAGCGTTGTCATAACGCGTAATAGATTTTGCTTGCACATGGCACAGTTTCTTGGATTATTGAAGTAGATAATATGCGCGTAGTTTTGTTGCTTCGCGTTTAATCCAAAAAACAGCGTGCAAGAGATAAGTATGTACCTACAAACGTAGATTGACTTTATTAGATACTTGCGTGTATTTACATTGATTATACTAGAAGTAGTAGGAATGCGCAAAGTAATCTAGAAGAGAGTTGTTTCTCATTTCGTCATGGCTGGTTTGATGACGATGTTGCGTAGTTGGTTGCACCAAATCGCCTTAGTGCACCTAGCCTGATGCATTCTTCGATTTCCCAGTTTAATGGTGGACACATGTTTGTGTTGTGCCCCCAAGTTTTATGGTACTTGCACCATTCTCTGATGTCGTTGCCCAAGAAAGCTGTCTCCGAGGCAAGCGGACTTGGGAGCTTGTTTTCCAGCAGGTTGACGTAAATGTCGTTCTTGCTCGCAAAAGATTGCTGTCTCAAGCTTTTCCTTTAGATCCGCCATGGTTCTTGTTGTTTGCCACCCATGAGTTCGTCCAAAGAGAAGGAAAGATTTGGCGTTCATATTTGCGTAGAACACGCTTATCACTTCTTCTCTTGTTGCTTTCGCTGTTGAGGCGTTGGAGGCGAATTTGATGAAGTATTCCAAGATTGGCTCGTCTTCTCCCTGCTGAACGAGCCAAATCTGGTGCCATGGTGATAATTGGATGCTTTCTTGCGGTTTCCAGATTGTAATGGCTTGTTCCCTTGGTTGCTTCTTTCTTTCATCAACCACTTTCTGCCTCTTGAAGGAATTTACCATGGCCACATGATATTGGTGCTTTGCTCTCAAGGCATTGACGTAACAACGCCTTGCGGTTATTTGATCGCCCAGCACTTCTCCAATCCCATGTTCTGTCGGGAACTTCATCTTTTGGTGGACGGTGGAAGGCACGATCACATAAGGATTGATCGTTGTTCGTCCCAAGATTCCGTTGTAGGCTCCGAGGGATTCTACAACTACAAAAGTGACGTTGATATGCAATGCTTTCCAGCCCTGGCCAAGGATGACCGGAAGTGTGATTGTGCCCAAGGGTTGTGTAGCTGCTCCTGCGAAGCTAACTAATGAGAAGGTTCCTGGGGACAAGTCCTTGACAGATTTTCCTAGTTGCTCCAGGACTCTGATGTGTAGAATGTCAGCAGAACTTCCACCATACACAAGAATTCTTTTCACATCGTACCCGTCAATATCCATGGTAATGACTAAAGCATCATCGTGGGGATAAACGATATGCTTCAAGTCTTCCCTGGAGAATTGGATGACTGCGTCTTCTTGCTCGGGTTGCTTGCGCTTTCCGTACTTCGGCAGTGTTGCTGCTTAGGATGCATAAATGTCCCGAGCATTGGATATGTGTCCTCCGGCAGCAGGCCCTCCATGTATGACATTGATTACCCCTCGCTTGGCTGGCGGAGGGTTGTCATGGACTTTCTCTTTTCCCTTGTTTGTTCTTTTTGACGACTCTGGCTGAGTCTTTCTCGAGGGGCTGTTGCCTTGTTCCACAAATTGCTTTAACTCGCCCTTGAGGATGAAGTTGTTGATTCGGAAGCGTAGACTGATGCAGCTATCGGTCTCGTGGCCGAAAACTTCGTGGTTTTCACACCACTTGTCTTTGTCGCTTCCCATTTGGCCTTTTCTGAAGTTGTTTGGTTCCTTCCACATATTTGCGTTCTTCATTTCTCTCAAAATCACCGACAGCGGGGCGTTCAGAGGGATGCAGTCGGCGAGATTTACTTCTTTAGGCTTCTGAAAATCCCCTTGGAAAGGTCTTTTTGGCTGAGGTTGCCAATGTTTTCCTTACTGGCTGCCTGGGTGTGGCTTTGGTTGGTACTGTTTTGGATTGTCTTTTGCCTTAGCTGCAGCAATTTTTGCCTTGTTCTGGCTTCTGAATCTCTCAAGGTCTATATACTCCTTGACTCTCGCGGCCAATTCCTCCATGGATTCTGCTGGGCGCTTTGCCATTTTTTCAGCTAAGGCATTGCCTCTTCGACCAAGGTTTCGGATGAATGCTCGAACAATTTCTCCTTCGGTCAGGTTTCCCTGAATGTCAGAAATGTTCTGGTTGAAGCGGACGTAGTAGTCGGCAAGGGACTCTTCGTTCTGCTGTTGGACGTCGTCCAGAGCATTTGCCCCTTTTAACAGTGTGCGCTCACCCATGTATCGCCGGATGAATTTGGCTTTTAGATCCGCCCATGAAGTAATGCTCCCGCAAGGCAGTGAGAAGAACCAGTGTGCTGCGGTCCCGGCAAGAGTTTGTGAAAATGTCATTGCGAAGTGATGCGGGTTCTTTGTTCTGCCTAGCAGAGAGGCCTCATGCTTTTGCACGTGTTCAATTGGGTCTCCTTTTCCCCGGTAGGGGTCTCCTCCAATTCGGTACAGTGCGTCTGGGACGCGACTGTTCACCAAGTGCTCAGCGAATGGATGTGACGCCCTTTCTTCAAGAGCGTGCATACCCTTCATTTTTGCCTCCCTCATTTTCTTCTCCACCAGCTCTTCTAACATCTCGGCGGTAAATCCCTTTACCGGTTCAGCATAACCTGTTGAAGGTTTTGGCTGACCATTGTTGCGGTAGATGTCAGATTGATCCCTGCTTGTGGCCTGATAAGGATCGTCTCTCGTTGGTTTCTGTGGGTGGTAGAATGGGGGCTGCCTTTCGTTCCTCCATTGTTGAGCTCCTTGGAAAGGAGTATATGACCGTGCAGGTTCATATCTTGCGTGTTGGTTCCCACCCTGGAAAGGATTGCCATAGAGAGTGGTGTCTTGCGATGTCTCCCTTGCTGGCGCAGCATACTGTTGGTTGACTGGAGGTGGCTGAGCTGTGTATCCTTGGTTTTTGAGAGACTCGCGGAATGCGAGTAGCTCTTCTATCGCGGCCATCATCACTGGAGTGACGGTGGGCATCGGGTTTGCCCCCGCTCTTTGCTCGCCCTGCGGCATTTCTGTCTGGGATTCATCTTCGTGCATTTGTGGTTCGAAACCGGGTGGATGTGCGTGATGCTTGTCCCTTGGCTCTCTGTGCTGTGCGTTGGGCACATTGTCCGTCGGTATGGATGAGGCTACGGAAGTAGCTCTTGGGATGTGGGAGGGTCCCGACTGGCTCCTAGCTGGAGCTTGGCATCCTGCTCTTTTGTTCGTCGGGGACTTCCTGGGACGCCCGGGTCTTTTCCTTAGATTTTTCACCTCTTCGGGAGGGTTGTGATCACTCGCCATGATTTATGCGGGTACTGTAGCTTTTTGTTCGAATCACGTAGACGGCGCCAATGTTGCGTCCTGGATGAATGAGGTCACGGGGACGCGTCGGTTTGTGTAATTGTGCGGGCCGTAACCCTTCTGTCAGGCGGAGGTTGGGCCACTGACGAGTGTTCGGATTTTACTCCCGCGTGAGGTCTGAGTCTCGGAAAGGTTGTGACCCGGCAAGGTTGTGACCCGGCAAGGTTGTGACCTGGCAAGGTTGTGACCCGGCAAGGTTGT
Organism: Clarkia xantiana subsp. parviflora; assembly: GCA_036873135.1. NCBI lineage: Eukaryota > Viridiplantae > Streptophyta > Magnoliopsida > Myrtales > Onagraceae > Clarkia > Clarkia xantiana. Next base: position 6,795,497 of record JAPTYO010000010.1, on the reverse strand, counting down.
GACTCGGCAAGGTTGTGACTCGGCAAGTCTGTGTCTCAAGCGTCGGATCCTGCACAAAGGACCAATGCTAGCACGGAGAGGGGGGGTGGTGCTAGCGGAGCCCTCTCCGATGCCTAAGTCACTATAGTGGCAAAAAAGGTAATTTTCTAGAGAGAGAGAGTTCTAGAGAGAAGTCAGAGCTCAAAATACCAAAGTTGGGCAAATGAGAGAATGTGTGAAAATGGATGGCCAAGGCCTCCTATTTATAGGCTTCCTTGAGACCGGACCCGGTTTTAAAGCGGTTTGACGACGGTTCAAGAAAACAAGCGGGAACCGTCATCCATATTGGTAATGCGCGAACTTGACTTCTCTACACGTAACGGTGATCGCGGACACGGTAATCGCGGACACGGCAATCGCGCGATACCCGTGATGCAACCCGGACCTCGTCGAAATTGGGCAATCCGGAGGTCCGGATTGCTGCAGTCCGGACCTCCGGATTGCTTGCAACCCGGACGTCCGGGTTGCTGCAACCCGGACGTCCGGGTTGCAATGCAATCCGGACGCGCGTTTACGCGTTTCCGGACCGTTTTGACCCCTTGGGAGACGTTTTTTCGAGACGAGATGTAATTTTTGACGTGTTTGCGAGACCCGAAGCGTAAATACGAACCCGAATTGGACATTTATCTATCAATGACGGTTCAAGATCATGCGGTAACCGTCATCCATATTGGTAATGTGCGAACTTGACTTCTCTACACGCAACGGTAATCGCAGATACGGTAGTCGCGCGATACCCGTAAGGCAATCCGGACCTCGTCGAATTTGGGCAACCCAGAGGTCCGGTCCGGACGCGCGTAAATGCGCTTCCGGACCGTTTTGATACCGTGGGAGATGTTTTTAAACCGAGATGTAATTTTTGACACGTTTACGAGGCCCGAAACGTAAATACGAACCCGAATTGGACATTTATCCATCACTTCATATAGATTTATATAATATTAATAAATTCACATTACAACACAAACCAAACACTGTAATCTATATAATGTGAGATTACAATGTTTGGTTGTGCTGTAATGTGGACACTTCACATTACAGCACAACCAAACGTTGTAATCTCACATTACATTACTTACATTACGTATCTTTAACTCATATTACCTGTAATCTTACATTACTTATAATCTCACATTACGTACGTCCCCTAAGTTTGTTTAGGGATGTGCATATATATAATCACGTGTATAAACTATAAAGCTTTAATTTTTTTACTATTCTAGTTATTGCACATGGACGCTACCCTCTAGGAAAAGGAATCATTTCTTGTTTGGAATATGTAATTGTAATTTGGATATTTGTGCCGTTTGTTTTTTCTTGAGGACTTTTCCACCGCCCACATTGGGAGCCGCTATAATGAGCTCGACCGCATATGCAGTCGAGCAGACCAGCGCGTCTCTCTCCTGGAAAATCCAGAAAAAAAATATTTCTCTTACATGGCAAAAAAAAATATTTATCTTTATATATTATTATATTTATATATATATATATTCTATTCATATAATAAGTTAGAACATGTTTTTCTATTCTTATTATTATTCAAGTAAGAAGCTAAATCATATTTTTCTTCTCGTATACACTTCTGTAAATGCCAGCAAATTGAACCACTTTTCGATCTAAAGCATCTGTAATAGCATAAATTCAACTGTATGCATGTAAGTTTTTATTACAATTAATAACTTTAGTGACTTTCTTTTGTATATTAGAATTTCTGCTTATAAAGATACAAAATTTGTTAAGTATATATGAATTATAGAACTCAACCTCTTCTGGTCTATTATTTGCAAGATACGATGTTCGCAAATTATTACTCATTCATATTTTGTATTGATGACTAAAATTTGTTCGCTAAATATATGGTGATTCAGTTCTTATTCATATGGTCTTTCTTTAATATTTTAGTCACTTCAAATTCAAGCCACTATATTGATTTCCATATAATAAAACTAGAGATGATATAAGTTATCTCATAGACATTGGCGATACTGTTCAAAAATAAAATTTAGAGTTCTTTATTGTTTTTGCATATGAAAGTTGTAATATTTATAAATTAAAGTAGTTATAAATTTTTCTAAGATTAAAAATTATATTAATATGAATTTGTTTTGTATTGTTTGCCTCGATCGACCTCCTAATATATTATAATATAATATAATATAAATTTGACTCGATTAATATGAAATTCAAATTTGTCTTTTTATGAAAAATAAATAAATTGAGACCTTTTATCTTGGGTGTAAATTGAATCATCGTTTCTTATTTCTACACTAATTGACACTAACTTATTGGTTAATTAGTGTCAGAAATAACAACAAGAAGAAAGATTAATAGAATAAAACATACGAAGGAAAATTATAGAAAGAAGAAGAAATAGATGAGAAATGAAGAAAATAAAATAGGGTTCGACAAAAAGAAAAGGACAAAGCAGGAGGAGAGAGGGAGCTAGAAGTTGGGACCCGACTTAATAGCTCAGCGAGCTAATAGCTCGGTGGAGAGATGTAGAACACAATTAAGCAGCTGCATGCAGAATGCTGAAATGGGTGAGTTGGCAAGGTAAGCGTGAGTTGGCAAAATAAGCATTGGGCCATCATAATTTAAGTTTAAAAAAATGGGCTTATTTGTATTCTATCTATTATAGAACATTTACTTAATTTATATTTGAAAATAATATTATTTAGTTTAATTTTCAAAATGTCGTTCTTTGTTAAAAATAGTATTTTTAGGATGATTTTAATATTTATTTATAATTATTAGTATGTGTTCTTACATTACAATTCAACTATATTAGTAACTCAAATTGTTGAGTAACCTTTTTGGTTCTAAAAATAATAATACTACTACAACGAACACTATCGATAAAAACTGATATAATTTAGTTATGGTATTTACATTAAATACAATATGACCTAGGGATGAAATAGGACCAGTCAGGTCTTTTTTTTTTTAACTTGTTTCAATATGGTATATTACTTTAGGTCCGGTTATTTAATTAAAAGAATCCGAAAAAAAAATCTTGTGAGGAAAAACAACCGTTTATTTATAGAACGATTTTTCAGTTTAAACCGAAAATCTAAAAATTAGCAATTATCATTTAAAATGCTCATAATTTTTATAGACTATATCAAATTGAAATGATAACTAACATTCATTAATTAATATAATTAAATGAATTATAAAATACCAATAGAAAAAACAGAACTCATAAGTACCTCTTTTACATTTTATACTAAAAATAATTAATTAACTAAATATATTGATTAGTATGAGCTAATAAGCCTAATATAATTAATATATAGTTAATTGATATAACAGTCGATTCAGTCCCACAGTTCTCAAGTTTAAAGTCCGATTTGAAAACCGAACTAGGGTAGAAAAAATCAACCAAAAACCAAACCAAATACCTTGAATTCAATCGGAACACAATTTTCTCATGTGTCATCATCTTATGTAATCAAGTCTAGTTATATTGTTTTATGTATATACAATCATATTTTGGCCAAATATATATATATGCACATTGGTATCGTAAAATCTGTATTTTAAAGTATACAAACTATTAAATGAATGTAAAGGAAAAAAATGACTTGGTCTTAATTATGATTAAACATCTATAACGACGGTTTTCCATAAAGAAATAATGAAATTAATTATTTTTATGAAATTACATTTACATCTCGATCATTTGTAGTTAAATAAATAATTTATATTCATATTTTATGTGCAGTTTTACTATTAAAGTCTATTAACTTATTTTTAAGTTAAAAGCACAATATAGTGATAATTTAAAGTATTTATATTTAGTAAAAAATTATGCACAAAATGCGGGTTAATATTAGTGTATACATATAGTACACACTAAAGTGGAAACATATAGTTTATAAAATAAACTAAAATTATATCACCTCCTCGAACTAAATAAATATTAATTGAAAAAGTTAAAAAGAACTTAAAACATGTTTTTGATCGATTAAGAGAGTCTTTAAAATATAACTATTAATTAAATAAAGAAGAATGAACAATGCAATTATTTTTTAGAAATTATAAAGACACAGTTAATTAAGTTATTAATCGCAAATAAAATTTGTATTTATCGAAATTGGTTTATTCTTACTGGCTGTAGTGGACGGTGACTTGCGAATATTACCAAGATCAATAGCTTTTATTGTTTATAGTTATATTAATAAGGGTATAACAGGACTGAAATAGGAAAATTAAAAAAAGTAAAAATGATTAATAAATAATTTTAATTAGTTGTCATTAATGACTTACGGTAGAAATTTCATAGTTTTAAACATTTCCCAAAAGTTAAACAAACTAATGAGTCCAAGAGCCCACAATGGCAAAAGAAAATAAAACTATAACCTACTGAAAAAAAGCTGACTGGAATATCTAACTTGCCAGGTCACCTACCATGTTGCACTAACCTATTGTGTTCACATTACTTTTGTTCTGTGTCTACATCTCTCCACCGTGCTATTAGCTCGCTGAGCTATTAAGTCGGGTCTACATCTCTCCACCGAGCTATTAGCTCGCTGAGCTATTAAGTCAGGTCCTTTTTTTTTGGCTATGTCAAGGGAGCTCGCTTCGGTCCCGCTGCGGAATCGTCCCGCTTACTTTAAATAGAAATATTACAAAGCGGTTATATATGTCTTAAATTATTAAAAATAAATAAAAATGTATAATTACCTGCTTAACAGGTTGCAGGTTTTTTATTCTTTTTTTTTTTTTCACTTTTAGCTTCAATTGATAATAACTTTCGTTTTATAAGACCAAATGATTCACGGTCAGTTGTGTTGCATTCGTTATTTTACGAGCTTCAATTCAAGACCCATATTGATATATTTCTCTGTAATGTATTCAGCTCACAACTGTCTCACAAATCACACGTGCCAAGTTCAATTATTTTTCCAAAAATATACATGCTTGAATTATGTTCCTAACGCTAGGGCTGTAAACGAATCGAGTCGAGCCGAGTATCTGACAATCTCGACTCGACTCATTTTACTCGAGCTCGAACTCGACCGAGCCTTAATTTTTTCGAGTTCGAGCTCGACTAAGTGCCATACTCGACGAGTTCGAGCTTGACTTGACTCGATAAAATTAAAAAAAAAAATCAATCAATTAATTAATTAATAAAAAGTGCGCCTTAGCTCGAGTTCGAACTCAACTCGATTAGGTTTTTGACTCGAGCTCAAACTCGACTTGAACTCAATATATACATACATAAAATTATTATTTAAAAATAAAAAAACTCGAACTCGACTCGAATAAGAAAAAGAAAAAAGTTCAATTAGGCTCGCGAGCCTCTCGAGTCGAGTACCAGTGAACTCAAAATCGACTAGGCTTTAGAAAAAGCTCGACTCGAAATTTAGTGAGTCGAATTCGAATATTGACCAAGCCGATCTTGAGCAGCTCACGAGTAGCTTGACTCGTTTACACCCCCTACTTAACGCATTCGAAATTTACAACTCAATTAAAAATCGAGTGTTAACACTATGTAGAGCTGTAAACGAGCCGAGTCGATCCGACTATCTCGCAAACTCGACTCATTGTACTCGAGCTCAAGTTCGAACACGACTGAACCTAAATTTGTCAAACTCGAGGTTGACTCGGTGCCATACTCGACGAGCTCATTCTCGACTCGACTCGACTCGACTCGCAAACTTTAAATTGTTCAACTAAATCATGAAATTGTGTATCTTAAACCGAGCTCGAACTCGGTTTGAATTGAATATATATATTATGCTAGCTAGGTATATTATGTTATATATAAACTTTTGTTAAGTTATATCTATTATAAAGACTGTTGCATATAAATATTTTGTCAAAGTAATGTATAAAATATTAATATAAATATTCTCACAAATTTATTAATTATATGCAAATGTAATTTTGTATTAACTAGTCATGGTTTGATTTAAAAAATTAATATATGTAGTATTATTATTTATAAAATAAACTCGGGTGTAGTTTCTAATTTTTAAGAACTAATATGTGTAATATAACTTATAATCTAAAAATTAAATGAAATTTATATATTTTTTTTCAAAAAAAAGTTGATTTTTTATTTTTTAGAACAATTTATTATTTTGTCTTAAAGAACCTTCTTAATAGGTTACAAGTTTAAATAGTTAATTTATTTCTTAAAATATTATAACAAACTTTCCTTTTTTATTTTAAATTACTATTTTTAGCAGGCGTGACCATTCCGTAGCGGGATATAAGAATTTTCCCTATGTCAAGAGAAATAATTGAAAAGGTAAAAAGTTAACTGAAAGAGAGAAAGTAGGAGGAGAGAGGAATCTTCAAATCGGGCTTCTCGGGCTGATTTCTAGGAGAGGGACGGGATTTAAAAGCCGCCAAATCTCGAATAGTAGAGATCGGACGGTGGAGAGCTCGACTGGACTAAACTATGGAACGGCCGCTGCTTCATGCGGCCTATTAATAATGTATTTTATTCTTAATTTCTGGTTTAATAATTTTCGGTCTGGTCTGGTTCGACTAATTCCGGTTTAACAGCGTTAGGATCTCCCGTTAAATTTGTTTGGATGTACTGTGACCCAACAGCATAGTAGTGGCTGCACCTGACAACCTTTAATATTTAATTATATTATGTTTGTTCCAATTGATATATGAAATCAGTAGCAACTAAAATTATTTTATGTGCATGAATTATATTCCATAATATTAATTAATTATTTAAATGTCCATTTATGTGCATGAATTATATTCCATAATATTAATTAATTATTTAAATGTCCATTTTTTTATTTACTCTGGTGGTGGTTTTCATTTAGGGTATGGATAAGGTTTACGGTAAACTTGACTAGGGGTTTAGTATTTCCACTATGCCTTAGTAGTTGAATTTTTTTAAAATTTAATATTTAATTCTATTATATTTGTTCCAATTGATATATGAAATCAGTAGCAACTAAAATTATTTTATGTGCATGAATTATATTCCATAATATTAATTAATTATTTAAATGTCCATTTTTTTATTTACTCTGGTTGTGGTTTTCATTTAGGGTATGGATAAGGTTTACAGTAAACTTGACTAGGGGTTTAGTATTTCCACTATGCCTTAGTGGTTGAATTTTTTTTAAATTTAATATTTAATTCTATTATATTTGTTCCAATTGATATATGAAATCAATAGCAACTAATATTATTTTATGTGCATGAATTATATTCCATAATATTAATTAATTATTTAAATGTCCATTTTTTTTATTTACTCTGGTGGTGGTTTTCATTTAGGGTATGGATAAGGTTTACAGTAAACTTGACTAGGGGTTTAGTATTTCCACTATGCCTTAGTGGTTGAAATTTTTTTAAAATTTAAAATTTAATTCTATTATATTTGTTCCAATTGATATATGAAATCAGTAGCAACTAAAATTATTTTATGTGCATGAATTATATTCCATAATATTAATTAATTATTTAAATGTCATTTTTTTTATTTACTCTGGTGGTGGTTTTCATTTAGGGTATGGATAAGGTTTACAGTAAACTTGACTAGGGGTTTAGTATTTCCACTATGCCTTAGTGGTTGAATTTTTTTAAAAGGGGTTTAGTATTTCCACTATGCCTTAGTGGTTGAATTTTTTTAAAAGGGGTTTAGTATTTCCACTATGCCTTAGTGGTTGAATTTTTTTTTAATTTAATATTTAATTCTATTATATTTGTTCCAATTGATATATGAAATCAGTAGCAACTAATATTATTTTATGTGCATGAATTATATTCCATAATATTAATTAATTATTTAAATGTCCATTTTTTTATTTACTCTGGTGGTGGTTTTCATTTAGGGTATGGATAAGATTTACAGTAAACTTGACTAGGGGTTTAGTATTTCCACTATGCCTTAGTGGTTGAAATTTTTTTAAAATTTAAAATTTAATTCTATTATATTTTGTTCCAATTGATATATGAAATCAATAGCAACTAATATTATTTTATGTGCATGAATTATATTCCATAATATTAATTAATTAATTAAATGTCTATTTTTTTATTTACTCTGGTGGTGGTTTTTATTTAGGGTATGGATAAGGTTTATAGTAAACTTGACTAGGAGTTTAGTATTTCCACTATGCCTTAGTGGTTGAATTTTTTTAATATTATATTCCTTATCATTACTATTATAATATATAATATAATCATATAAATTGGTACCCTAAAATAATTGGAAAAAAATAACTTGATATTATTAATATATATTTATCCAAATAATGCCTAAGGTATACATCAATATAAGTGAATAGAAAAAAATTATTGGCTAGAATCGGTGATTTAAAAGAGAATTTAGTAAATTTGAACATAATTATACTAGAATAGAACTACGTATGCAGTTAATAAATAGTAAGATAACTTTTGCACAGTCATGAAAATATAAATATATATATATTAAATAAATGGGTAAAGAAGAGTCTTTATCTCTCTTACTTTTTGGTACGGTTATTGAAAAATAATCTTAAGAAAAGGGAAAAGAAGATTCTGTCCCTCTCTCCTGCTTATCTTCTTCATCTTCCTCGAACCGTGGTCTAATTCACTTAAGTGATGTGATATGATGTGACAAGAACCACTAAACCGCATTTTTTCACTTTTTTGGTTATTTACAAGTTTGCCATTAAATACAGGCCTCTAATTGGTGGAAATTAGGCCGCTTGAAACAGCGGCCGTTCCATAGTTTAGTCCAGCTCGACTGCATATGCAGTCGAGCTCATTATAGAAGTTCCCTAAATAATATGAAAAATATTTTGATTAAATCCAAGTTGTAAATCTCTCCGTTGATATGCTTCTAATCTAAATATTTTGTATGTTTAGTGAATCGTAAGAAATTCTAGATAACAGTATTGTAATACAGTCACCTAATTAATCCAATAGCTAGCTATATATATATATATATATATATATATATATATATATATATATATACCATATGAAGGAGAAAACTAATAATGATTATGTTCTATATCGTATTTACATACCATGATCGATACTTGGCTAGATATAGGTTGCTCGAGTAAATTCACATTATGAGCATCGTTGATATAAAAGAATTATCACATGATCAAATATTTTCTATATAGTATCTGAAGAACGAAAATTAAAATTAGTTAGCTATTTTCTAAAAACATATGTATTGCTTTAAATACCCTCTTTATTATATATATATATATATATATATATATATATATATACTAGAAGTTTTGGCACGTACGTTGCACGTGCGCGCGTATTCTATATAGTTTGTATTTATTAATAATGAAAAATATATTAACCATTATAAATATACTAAAAGTGTATTTTTGATGGATTTATGACGATACATCGCTAGAAAAAAATGGTTTGATAATAGCTATGTAGTTTAATTTTTTTTAACTGATATTATCAAAAGAAATAAAGTATCAATGAAGCTTTATTTCTTTTGATAACTTGTTTAAGGAAAAAAAATTGAACATTATAAATATACCGAGGGTTAAGAACACAATAGGGGCCTGAGGTCTGAATTGAAAAAACGTATTATTAAGGGCCTGAATTTTGAGTTTTGTTGATAATCGAGTTTCCGTCCAAATTTGTTGTTAAATGTAACGGAAATACGTGAAATGACAGAATTACCCTTTTGTAATTATTATATAATTTACCAGTTTAATTAATGAAATGTGAAATGTCTAAAATACCCCTGCACACTAATTATGCCCTAAGGCCACCACGGCCACCGCCACCGCCACCGACCACCACCCTAGCTCCGGCGACCACCACTCCAGCTCCGGCGACCACCACCCCAGCTCCTGCGACCTCCGGCGACCCAAAAAGCTCCGATCTGGAGCTCCGTGGTTCCGATCGGAGCTTTTTTGGTCGCCGGAGGGGGTGGTGGTCGCCGGAGATGGGTGGTGGTCGCCGGAGATGGGAGGTGGTCGCCGGAGATGGGTGGTGGGGGTAGTGGTCGCCGGAGCCGGGTAGTGGTGGTCGCCAGAGCTGTGGTGGCTTAAAGAGTATTTCGTCTTTTTAGGTCAAACATGTGAGGGAAACACTCAGGTCAAAGGGCATTTTCGGGTTTTCAAATTATTTTCGGTCACATGCTTGGCATGTGACCACTTTCCGTCACTTTTAATAGAAAGAATAGATGGAGACCTCACTTATACACAAAACTCAAAATTCAGACCCTTAATACCTTTTTTCAATTCAAACCCCCTTTTGGCAACATGGGCAAACATTCAGGCCCCTATTGTGTTCTTAACCCATATACCAAAAGTGTATTCTTGATGCTTTCCGATACCTTGCCAGAAAAAAAAATAGTTTGATAATAGACATGTAGTTTTTTTTTTTTTTTTAATACGGTAGAAAATAGAGCTTCATTGATACTTGACACAACCATTTTGATTTTGAGAGTACATAATCTTAATATGTTATTCTATTTGTATATACATACACAGAGAAATTAGAATCAAAATTATAACACAATATCATCTAGCATTGTAATTTACAGCTACCAAATAATCATAGCAAACCTTCTAGTTCCTTGATTGAGTATAATCTTATATAGATTTTAGGCCACAAACATTCAGAACCTGCAAATCATATGTGATGGACATACGCGTGATCCGGGCTCGGTTTTAATTATTCGGACCTCATATTCGCACGAGGCCCTTCGGGATACCCAATTTCGAGCTAACCGGGGTAAACCGGGCAAGTCGCAAACTTGCCCGGCGCCCCGGGGGGCTTACCCGGAAATATCCGGGTAAGCCTAGCTTACCCGGAATTTCCGGGTAAGCTAGGCCTACCCGGAAAATTCCGGGTAAGCCCCCAGCTTACCCGGAATTTCCAGGTAAGCTAAGCTTACCCGGAATTCCGGGTAAGCTTGGCTTACCCGGAATTTCCGGGTAAGCCTAAGCTTACCCGGAATTCCGGGTAGGCCTAGGCTTACCCAGAATTCCGGGTAAGTCCCACACCCGGGGGGTGTCGCGCACACCCCCCATTTTACCTCAGACGCATACGGAGACCCGATTTTTACACTAACTCCTGTGTGTCCGAGACCTTTGTCTTAGAGGCGCGCGCGTCCCGTTCATGACAGCCGCCTGAGACGCACGTCAGAGCTCCTTTTCCCGAAGCTTACCCGTGCATCCCGGTTCACATTTCCACATTGAACCGGGTCAAAACCGGTTTACGGTCCAAGGTTGCCTATAAATAGCCACCTTGGGGGTGAACATTTTCAAGTGAATTCAATTCATTCCAAAATCACTTTGGGCAAGCTCGGGAAAAAGCTCTGACTTCTCTCTAAAAACCCTCTCTTTCTCTCTCTAGAAAAACTACTGATGTTGAACGTCGGAGTGAGCACGCCAAGCACCCCCCCCCTCTCCACAGGGACTGCTTGGTAACGCTCCTTTGCAGGTGCCGACGGACGTCCTGCTAGAGACCCAGAGAGACTTGCCCTCATTCGGAAGACAAAGCTAAAGCCCGCGCGCGACACTAGAAGGCGGATTTAGCCCACATCCAACTAGAAGACCTCGACAAGTTATCCGGCGGACAACCCGCAATAACTCGGTCGAAACACTGGCGCCGTCTGCGGATCACCCACAGAACCAACAGCATGGCAAGCAACGAGCAGCCACCGCCGACTAAGACGAAGAGAAGAGGACCAGGACGTCCAAGGAAAACTCCAGCTCCGGAGTCAAGCATGAGACCTCCTCCGCAGAGAGCTCCCCCGCAAAGCCAAGGCGGGGCCTCAGTCGCCTCATCTATGCCAACTAGAAGCGTACACTCTCGGAGTAACGCGCAAGGGGGCACACAGCAAACCAACGCTCCTCCAGGTTTCGCCCACCAAACCTTCAATACGCAGGAGCAACCGTACGGAATGCCAAACGCGGGAGCATACAACCAAGCACCAGGGGCACAGACTACACCCACAGTCACCCCGGAAATGATGGCAGCACTCGAGCAGCTGCTTCATCTAAGAGAAGCCCTGCGCAACCAAGGATACGGGGCACCACCGCCCCCTCCCGCGCAACAAGCAAATATGCCCCCGCCTCCAAGGCAAGCGCCTCCAATGAATGCACCTCAACAAAGAGGCCCTACAATCTCAAAAACCCCGACTTTCCACGGGAATGCACAGCAGAGCAGGCAGTTCCCCCAGCAGTGGACAAGACAGGAGCTTTCGCACTCCCAAACACCCTACCATACAGGGCCATATAATGAAGAAGCTTGGAGGCAGCCGTCTCAGACATACCAGGGATATCAAGGTGGATATTCTCAACACAACCCGACGCAGGCGCAATTTCCCCAACAAGGCGCAAGCATGGGCCAAGAAGCATACCCCCATAATCATGATAACCCAATAACCGGGTTGACGGAGGAGATGCTCGAAAAGCTGATCGAGAAGAAGATAAAAGAAAGGAAAATGAGAGGGATGAACACATTGGTAGACACAACATCCCACCCTTTCACCGACGAGCTGGTATACAGTCGCGTCCCAGACGCACTGTACAATCTAAGGCCAGAAAAATACCGAGGCAAGGGAGACCCAATAGAGCATGTACAGCAGCATGAACTAATGCTCTTGGGAAGGACTGACAACCCTCACCACATAGCCATGACGTTCCCCCAAACGTTAGGCGGACCAGCTGCACACTGGCTCTTCTCCCTGCCAAAGAAAAGCATAGACTCGTGGCAGTCCCTCAAAGAAAAGTTCATCCAACGTTACATGGGAGAACGATCGATTATCAAAGGATCAAATGCCTTGGATGACGTCAAGCAAGAGTGGAATGAGTCCCTCGCAAGCTATTACATCCGTTTCAATCAAAACATCTCCGAAATCCAAACAAACATCGCAGAGACAGAAGTCATTCATGCCTTTGTCAGAAATCTGGGTAGGCACGGGTACGACTTAGGCCAAAAGCTTTCCACAAGACCTGCGGAAACAATGGAAGAACTCGTGGCAAGAGTTAAAGAGTACATCGACGCTGAGCATTACAAGATGACAGCACGGGACAAATGGGGCAAGCCAGGCAACAAGAAGGATGAAAGCAAGCCAGGCCCCCCGAAGCAGAATCAAACCCCCCAGCAAAAACAATGGACTCCGCCCCATAAAAGAACATTCAACATCGAAGAAGACAAGAATGCAGATGTCAATACCATCGAGCTGATCCCTTTGAATGCTCCCCTGAGCGTCGTACTGAAAGAAATGAAAGAGCAAAACCTCTGGAAAGAGCCATTCGGGTTCAGAAAGGGTCAGCTGGGGAAGGAGCAAGACAAGTGGTGTGAAAGCCACGAAGTCAACGGCCATGAAACAGACGACTGTAGAAGCCTTAAGTTCCAAATCAATCGAATCATCCAAGAAGGCGGACTTAAGCACTACGTCGATCAGGGGGGAAAGATCGAAAAGGTGAAGAGAAAATTCACATCAAAGGAAAAAGGAAAGGAGAAGACCACTGACAACCCTCCTCCTAAAAAGAGGGGAGTCATTAACGTCATTCATGGTGGTCCAGCTGCAGGAGGACAAGTCTCCAACACAAGAGATGTCTACGCTGCACAGGCAAGCACACTCCCCAAGTATGGAAAAAGAAAGAAACCAGAAGAGGAGGACCTCGTGATAGGATTCTCAAGAAAAGACATGGCACACATCGTCTACCCACATGATGACGCGTTAGTAATAACGATGGAAATCAACGGGTTCGATGTCAAAAGAATTCTAGTCGACGGGGGAAGTTCGTCAGACATCCTTCATATTAACGTCCTCGAACAGCTGGGAATGAAAAGAGAGGACCTGAAGCCAGGAAATTTCCCGTTAGTAAGCTTTGCTGGAGCTGCTACGTACCCACTGGGAATAATCACCCTTCCCACTGTGATAGGAGAAGGGTGGAACGCAATGAAAGTCGACATCACTTTTGTGATCGTCGAAAGCCTCGGCGCTTACAACGGAATTCTTGGGAGAACAACGATAAACCCCTACGAGATGGTGCCCTCAACGGCACATCAAAAGCTGAAATACCGCTTAAAGGGAGGAATCGGTGAAGTCTTGGGCGATCAGACAACAGCACGAAAATGCTATGTCAACGCACTAAGATGCAAGAACCGCCTGGACGTTGCAGTCATCGAAAGGGGACAGTGTTCCAAATCTGAAGTCGAAAAGCGATTTGACGAGATGATGAGCAAAGGACAAAGGCTCCCAACACTTCAAGCCCCAATGCTCCCAAGCATATGGGACATTAAACAAGGAGAGTCAGAATCCATCCAAAACTACTTCAAGCGATTTGCTATTAACGCAACTTCAAGTTTTGCAGACAAGTCAGCCGTGATCAATGGATTTTTCCTGAACATGAACTCACCCACATTCCTCCTGTTCGGACGAACACATGGGTGGAGGACAACCAAGTCTATGGCTGACCTAAAGGAAAAGATGGAAACGGCAATCGAAGTCGCAAATGAGCTGGGGTGGTTCAGCCCACCTGCAGAACACGAGGAGGCGTGCGAACAAGAGCATGCAAGACAAGACTTGAACAACAACCAAGATGGAGAATACACACCTCTAAACATAGAGGTGGAAGAATTGTTCAAGACCATCCTGAAGGATGTTTTACCTCCTCCCAGCGAGATCCGAATTGCCTTCCTCGGGAAGAATCCGGAATTGTGGTGCCACTATCACAACAAATGGGGTCACAGCACAAATGGCTGCCCCTCCCTTCGCAACAAAATCGAGGACCTGATCAAACAAGGAGCTCTTCGCTCCCACATCGCATGCAGGAAGCCAGCTTTATCAACCCGTCACTAAGGGAGTAACCCTTCCCTTATGACATGCACATACTCTATCTTTACTTTTTAAATGCTAAGTAGAACATTTAGGATAGGAGATCAGTTGACTCCATCCATGCACGACCTTTGTAAATAAACAAGAAAACTAATGAAGTTCACTCCTTGCGTAGGAAAAATCACTATGTAATGGCAAGCTTCCCCGGTCCAATACCAGGAACAAGCCACATACATCACCGACAAAGACCCTAACCCTATGCGCAGAAAGGGCAACCAACAAGAAAAGCCGTCAGAAAGATATCAAAGCAATCCTAAGCGAAGCTCCTCACGACAAACCAAAACAAAGGACGTTAGACGCATACAAGGAGTTAAAGTATCCTCATAACAAGGATGTGAACGTACTAATCTATTCACACCCTTGCAAAAGTCGGGGGATAAACGGATCATTGAGAATCCTGCCTCGCTAACAAACGCAAGTGTCGGACGTACTAATCTATCCACACTTCGCCATACTACAAGGATGTGAACGTACTAATCTATTCACATCCTTGCAAAAAGTTGGGGGATAAACGGATCATTGGGAATCCTGTCTCGCAAACAAATGCAAGTGTCGGACGTACTAATCTATCCACACTTCGCCATACTCCAAGGATGTGAACGTACTAATCTATTCACATCCTTGCAAAAAGTCGGGGGATAAATGGATCATTAGGAATCCTTCCTCGCAAACAAATGCAAGTGTCGGACGTACTAATCTATCCACACTTCGCCATACTACAAGGATGTGAACGTACTAATCTATTCACATCCTTGCAAAAAGTTGGGGGATAAACGGATCATTGGGAATCCTGTCTCGCAAACAAATGCAAGTGTCGGACGTACTAATCTATCCACACTTCGCCATACTCCAAGGATGTGAACGTACTAATCTATTCACATCCTTGCAAAAAGTCGGGGGATAAATGGATCATTAGGAATCCTTCCTCGCAAACAAATGCAAGTGGCGGACGTACTAATCTATCCACACTTAGCCATACTACGAGGATGTGAACGTACTAATCCATTCACATCCTTGCCAAAAGTCGGGGGACAAGCGGATCATTGGGAATCTTCTCTCGCAAACAAAAATAAGGGTCGGACGTACTAATCCATCCAACTCACCCACAACCGTCACCAACAGAGATGCAGTTTCCTAAGGAAAACCATCGGATCAAGAAAATCAACCATTCAATAGATCAATACTCTTACAAAAAGAGAACAAGTCACTGAGACAACAACAAAGAAAGAGGCAAAATAATACTTAGTATTATATCTTTCTAACATCTCATGTCAGGCATATATATATAATATAGCAGGACTCAAAAGTAAAGACATCCGGCCAGCTTAAAAGTCGAGCCCAAGATGCAACCCGTCAAAATCTCACCCATGCAAGGGGAGCAGCCATATGTACACATGAAAAAACAAAGAAAAATCAACCCGACCCAACGTCAGGAGCACCAGAACCAAAGACATCAGTCATAAAAACATCTTGCGCTGGACCTTTGAAAGCACCCCGGCGATCATCACCAACAGGGACGGACGCCTGTCCCGTCAAACCACTCGTTCCACCACTCGCTCGGATCCCCGCAATAGCCCCAAGGGCATAGCCAGCATATGGACCAGCACTCTGGAAAGGAAAATCGGGGGCAAGGGAATGTACCCTCCTGAAATAATCCACAGAGAAGGACTCCATGCGATCATCACGCGCCTTCTCAAGAAGCTTGGGATAATCAGCTGTAGTAGGAAACTCGATCATTCCAAGCTGATCACCAAGGGCAACATGAGACTCCTTAGTCTCCCTCAGCGCCACAACATGCGTTTCCTCATCAACCTTCTCCTGACGTAGTAGGGCAAACAGCTCCGCCTCCAGCTGAGACGCATAATCCTGACTCCTCTTGAGATCAGCGGAAGCCTCGGAAGAAGCATCTGAGTGTGCGCGCGCCTTCTCCCTCAACGCGACAACGTCCTGAGACAGGTGCTCATGACGATCCTGCAGACCCCTCGTCTCCTCAACAAGCTCAACAACAAAAGAGGAGAGGTTGGTCATCACGGCATTCACCTACAACAACAACACAAACACATCATACATAGAGAAGTCAGACAAACATGATAGATCCAGCATAAAAGGAAAACAACGTACAGGAGCAAAGCGCGCAAGTGACTCCTCAACACATTTCAACGCAGCCTCAGGATCTCGGGGGCACGTCTTGCGGTCAGCCGGCGGAACAGACCGCTGAACCACACGCACACCAACAGCAGGCATACTCAAGGAAACATCCTTGGGAAAACGGACAGCAGACTGACAATACGGAACCCACTCACCCCCAGACACATCCCGATCAGGTCGGCAAATAAGATCAGACTTGCGAAGAGCCGGAGGAGTAGGGACAACTACACACAAATAGCAAACACATTAGGAGAATGCAAACCATACTAATGCAACAACAAGTCAACCACAGTCACCTGCCAAGGGAGGCACCTCCTCTGAACGACCGCTCCCCGACCGGGGGACATGCATGGTCGAATCGGCATACACAGGCCCTTCCCCTTTGTCGCAGGAAGGAGCCAGAGGCATGCCGTCAGATATCAACCTCCTAGGATCGCTCGGGGAGCGGACGTCAGCATCATGCTCCCCGACAGGAACAACTCCCCCCGCCGGCGGAAAACCCGAGCCTATAGAGACAACCACAAAGAAACCTTTAGCGTGTCAGCATGCGAAAAACCACAACGAAACATTTAAAAGGCACAAGTCCCATACCCGGGCCAACAGGAAGTGCATCGTCTAAGCCGGGAACAATCTGAGAAGACCCGCCTGCAACTCCACCCTGTAAACAGGGGCGTCTGTTAAGAAACCAACCTACAAGAAAACAAGAGCAGATGTTACAAAACTTCAAAACATACCAACTCCTCCCCTGAAGGACGTACGTGAATGCCCGCCGCGAACAGCTCGGCGTCAGAAGCACGATAAAGGGGGCTGTACTCCCCCGCCCTATTCGCCGCATGGATCTTCTTCAAAGCGACCTTATCTCTGTCAGAGAACTCCTGAAATCGTGGAACAGGATCGGCATCCAATATATGAGAAGTCGCCCAAGTCGTGCCTGCATCCTTCACAAAAAAGTATTGACACTTCCATTTATTCTGGGAAGTGTCCGACCGTTCGCAAAATCGCGCTTCAGTATTCCACCCCGCCCGACGCAAACCAAGGGAAGAGAATCCCTTTTCGGTCATATGAGGCCAACGTAGGCTGAAGGTGCACATCCCAGACTCATCTGCCTTACCCAGGCGGTAGAAGGCTCGAAACAACACTATTGAGTAATCCCAGGAATTCAGATGACATTGCACCCGAAAACACGTCCAAGCCCTAAACCCTGGAGGGGTAATAGAGACAGGAGAAATCCTATAATATCGACAAAGGCGGATCAGATCCTGACAGTAGGGAAACCGCAGTCCTTCTCGAAACTGTGAAAGGTAGACCGCCTCATACTCAGCGGGAGGAACGGTGGGCCGACCAAATTCAACTCCTTTCACAACATCCCAAGGATACGAGACCTCTAGGCCGGGACACCAGCCCCGGGTCGAGACGCAGAGGTCAAACTTGGAACGTGGGAGCTTGTTGGGAAAAAATATCTGAGTTTTCTCCAATATCACACGGTCGCCCGACGGTCCCAAGAGTACACCGCTTTGAGACCCAGAATCAGAAGCCATGGTGCTTTCGCCAACCTCACCCTCAAAGTTATCCGAAACAAAGGGATGAGACTTACTCATTATGCGAAGAAGCGGAAACCGTTTCCTATCAAGAATACTCTAAGTATCAAAATCGGGCGCCTGCAAGCTCGTCAACCAAGCCCTGCAAAATCCATACACCAACTCAATCAAAAACCAAAGCAACACATCAACCACACTCATCAAAATCCTTTGAAAGGACATTCAACCCAACGGATCGACTGTCCGCATGCAAACAGCTAGGGACCCTCCCGCTCGGGAATCAAAAATCCTTACGCTCATCAAAGGCCTAGGCCACCTACTAACCAAATTTTCATATGTTTGTGCAATGTGTCACAGGTATTCAAGCCCTCTACATAGCAACAAATTCAAGAGATACCGAAATCAAAGGCATACAAAGTTGGTTATAATTACCAAAATGCCATTCGACCACCTTTTGATCAAATTTCATCCTTAGAATGGCTCAAGGCTCCGGGGGCACATACAACCAGTTAAAATGCACTCAAGCAAGCCCGTTGCACACCACGAAGGGACTTACCCCTCCCCGAACAACCCGAAAAACACTCGGGTCAACTAAGCCACTAACGAAGGCAAACTACCAAGCATTCACCTAAGCTCCGGGGGCATGGCAATCCACTCACAAACAATCAAGGGGCTCTATCACAATAGGAAACATCATTTCAAGTTATCCATATCAAGAAACAAGGGGTCAAGCTTATCGCTCGAAAAACTCCGATTTCGAACCCCCGCGATTTCCCCTCGGTTGATCGAAACCTAAGAGCCACTTCACAAAGGGAGTTTCCTATCCCTAACTCTATCTATTTACACCTAAAGCTTAGCCAAAAGCAAATATTGAAAATCAAGCAAAAATTTCACTCATGCATTTTATCAAACACCTACAAGGCACCTTATTGAGGTTCAAATATGCAGCCCTATAGGTCTAATCAACCTCAAGAAAAGCGAGTAGAGGACGTTACCAATCGATGCTCGACAAAAAGGACTCGAAATCGGATCGAATCGAGTCAAAAATCGAACCGAGAAGAGGAGCAGCCGCCGCCCGCTGCAGCCGCCGGACCCGCCGCTGCCGCCGCCGCCTCGCCGCCGCTGCGCCGCCCTGGTGTCGCCGGTGGTGCTCCTGGTGGTGGCTGGCCGGAATGTGGTCTCCCTTGCACCCTAGAGTGAGTTCCTAAAATCCCTACCTTAGCTCCTCCAAAACTATCACCATAGCCAATTCAAAAGTTGATAGTTTTATAAACTATCATGGAGGAGAAGGGACTACACAACATGGTAAGTACCATACATCAAGGAGGTATATCCCTACCTACCATTCATTTTTTGAAGTTGTTGATGGTTTGGGTTTTTGACTATCAAATGACTTGAATAAATTTTAACTAAGTCATTTCAAACACCCTCAACTTTTTGAAAACGTTGAGTTTATGATTTTTTCATATTAGGGCCGTTGCATGTGATTTTCCAAAACTCGGCCCTATTTCATTCACTCAAAACCGTCGTCTCGCCGTCAAGACGACCGTCTCGGACGACGAGCTCCCAAAAACTATCACACTACATGAAAAACATTTTTTCAAGACTTGCATGATTTATTTTGATGCATTTAATCATATCATGAATGTTCCGTATTTACTGGCTCATCGTATGAGCTCGAAAAATTTCATGCGTGCTCGCTCGCACCTTAATTCTCCAAACAATCATACTTTTCATATTATTCGTAGCCTGTTGTGCTACTAACCCTTCATACAGTTACCAAGCACGACCATCTCAAGAACTAAGGCAAGGAATTCGTCGGAGCCGCGCGCATCCACCCTTGGTAGGTCAAAACTCAAGGTGAGCGAACGGCCCGAATCACGCATATTCCCTATCTTATAATAGAGTTAAACAAAGGTCAAGCCGTTGTTCAACTCGGGGGCAAGTGATGGACATACGCGTGATCCGGGCTCGGTTTTAATTATTCGGACCTCATATTCGCACGAGGCCCTTCGGGATACCCAATTTCGAGCTAACCGGGGTAAACCGGGCAAGTCGCAAACTTGCCCGGCGCCCCGGGGGGCTTACCCGGAAATATCCGGGTAAGCCTAGCTTACCCGGAATTTCCGGGTAAGCTAGGCCTACCCGGAAAATTCCGGGTAAGCCCCCAGCTTACCCGGAATTTCCAGGTAAGCTAAGCTTACCCGGAATTCCGGGTAAGCTTGGCTTACCCGGAATTTCCGGGTAAGCCTAAGCTTACCCGGAATTCCGGGTAGGCCTAGGCTTACCCAGAATTCCGGGTAAGTCCCACACCCGGGGGGTGTCGCGCACACCCCCCATTTTACCTCAGACGCATACGGAGACCCGATTTTTACACTAACTCCTGTGTGTCCGAGACCTTTGTCTTAGAGGCGCGCGCGTCCCGTTCATGACAGCCGCCTGAGACGCACGTCAGAGCTCCTTTTCCCGAAGCTTACCCGTGCATCCCGGTTCACATTTCCACATTGAACCGGGTCAAAACCGGTTTACGGTCCAAGGTTGCCTATAAATAGCCACCTTGGGGGTGAACATTTTCAAGTGAATTCAATTCATTCCAAAATCACTTTGGGCAAGCTCGGGAAAAAGCTCTGACTTCTCTCTAAAAACCCTCTCTTTCTCTCTCTAGAAAAACTACTGATGTTGAACGTCGGAGTGAGCACGCCAAGCACCCCCCCCCCCCCTCTCCACAGGGACTGCTTGGTAACGCTCCTTTGCAGGTGCCGACGGACGTCCTGCTAGAGACCCAGAGAGACTTGCCCTCATTCGGAAGACAAAGCTAAAGCCCGCGCGCGACACTAGAAGGCGGATTTAGCCCACATCCAACTAGAAGACCTCGACAAGTTATCCGGCGGACAACCCGCAATAACTCGGTCGAAACAATATGAAACATAAGCAAGCTTGTCTGAAGTTGTATGCATCATTCTTTCGTGGATTACACAATCGATACACAAACTTCAGACATCAATATATTGGAGACGTACCAGGTGCATTTTTAGTGCAATGAATAGCGGTACCACCCTATATTGGTGATTTCTGAACAAACCTTGTCAGAACAACAATCATACAATATGTTGATGCGCATTTATAGTCCATTCACTGATCAATCATATTTTCTTAAACCATGGAGCACATGAATGCATATATAAAAATTTCTGCAACAATCTGAAAGAGAAAAGAAAAAAGTAGTCATTCATAACTTCCTAC
Source organism: Clarkia xantiana subsp. parviflora (assembly GCA_036873135.1). Lineage (NCBI taxonomy): Eukaryota > Viridiplantae > Streptophyta > Magnoliopsida > Myrtales > Onagraceae > Clarkia > Clarkia xantiana. The sequence continues at coordinate 6,773,714 of JAPTYO010000010.1, read as the reverse complement.
CATAAGCCATATATTCATCTCTGCATATTTTGTTCAAAACAAACTGCATGTATTTGTTGGTTATCTAGAGCTTAAGCAATGGCTAGCAAGATTTGAGAATATGAGAGTTAACATCAAAAGAAAGAGGAAAGTCAGTATTTTCTTCAAGGTAAAAATATAAAATAAGAGAAAATAACATAAACATAATTCTACCTTATTTCTTAAGAGAAACCATGGTCATTGAACTAATGTTAAAGTTGTTGGCAAAAAAAAAAATAACTAATGTTAAACTTCATCTACTGCTAGGTATTGAAAGCAAGTCCATTTTCCTGAAAATATAACAGTTGTAAAAAAAAAATAACTCATAACACTAAAGTGGGAAGAAAATACAATATATCTATTTCCTTGAATAAAAAAAGTGGATTTGTTTGAAGGTATGTGTTAGTAATGTAATATAGTTGGAAGTTATGACTTATGCCATAGTAAACGGAGAACAGTCTATCATCATGACCATCTCTATGTATTGGGTAAATCTAGGTTTTAAACAACCAAAACAATCCGAACAAAACTTGTGCTCCAAGAAGCATAACATCATCATCTTGTTCCTGCAATACAATAACATGACATTACTATAACCGTGTATGATAGACCAAACTGTGAAAGGGGTGTGATTTTTTCCATGATTTTTGAAGAATATATATTTTTAAAATGGAGAAATGAGATTGTTTACCTCATCTAAATATTACAAGATATTTTGTTGGTAGGAGGCATACATTGACAATTGTGAATATGCAGCGCCAAAAATTCATATATAATGACAAACAAATGAGTACCGAATTATATCTAATGTAGGTGGACATCTCAGTTGCAGATAATAATAATAAGAATTAATGCTCAAAATAGATACCTACAGTGGAGAAAACTACAGAGTACCCAATACTGAGCATGTAGATGTTTGTACTGGCAATAACGAGAGTTCCACGTTTCAAATAAAGCGCTGAGAGCCTGAGACGGAGTGGTTAGATGTTCCATTTGAAGAGCATATATGGATTGCGTAGAGACGATTGGAAAATAGTAGATGGAACAGTGAAAACTTTTGGATGTTCCATTGAAGATGCAGTGATATGACATCGGTTGTCCGTGACTCAGTGAGGACACTTATTTTGCATAAAGGAACCGTCTAATAAAACCAGGGAAGCCATGGAAGCCAAAAGAAGGAGAGGTGATGAGAAACGGGGAAAAAAAATTCCACCGAAGAGGCATATGAGCCAAATGAAGTAGGGAAGGAAGAAGGGAGAATATTGTTTTTCCATCCAAGAGGCATCAGTGGAAGAGACGCGTTTGTACGTAGTCTGTAAAACTGCATGGATGGCTTTTGCGCGCCATTTTGCTTTTAACCAAGAGAGTGAGGACAAATTTGATGTGAGGACATTTTCAAATATTCCGATTTTTATGTATATATAATAGATAATAGATATATGTAAATTCACGGTCTACAATTTCTCTGATGTATATATTGTTTGTCTGTTTGACAATACACAACCCTATTTATATTGCTTTAATATAATATCTATAATATATTGTTTTATTATCTTTACCGTTTTTATTATATTGCCCTATATTTAATACCCTTTGCTTCGCACCGTACGGGTAAAAAAAATATTAATCAATAAAAGTTAAATTTTTTAATTTATCATAAATTTTAAAAACCTATCACGTTGAAAACCAATAGTTATAAAAATTGAAAACGTCCATGTTTAAATTAAAGAACAATCTGATATATGGCCATCTGAAGACATAATGTGTAAAACGAGTTTGTCCATCCATAACAATGCACAAAATATTTCATGAGTCAATTATCTAGATAAGATAATGTACCAATTAGATGATGATGACAATATAAAAACAATAATTATGTGCAATAATATATACTGAAATTGATTACGTACCTTTTAATGTAGTTGTAGTAATAGTAAAATTAGGTGAGGATGACAATTTGGATAATCCCTGATAAGAAAACTATAAATGACCACATGTTCCATAACCAAATACAGTCATTTATCGCCATCAAAATATTACGAATTATTATTCATAGAGTAACTTTAATCCATGTTATTATATGACTAAATATAAATTGATAATATTCGAATTTTACAGACATGTTAATTACCTCAAGATGTATTTTGAGTGTATCCTTTTTTTGAGTGAAGACCTACATGCATAAAAGGAATAGTCAATCAGTATTAATAACTATGAAGATTAATATAATTAAGCTTAACAATATCAATTGTTGTATATGGAATGACTTTTGTAACTATCATGACATGAGCAAAAAGCTTAAAATTAATAGAATCTAAATTCTTGTACATGGATGATGAATTAATTGAACAAAGTTACGAAGTCGACATGCTAGAATTACCAAATGTGAGGAACAAGATTTTGATCGTGGTAGAAGTTCAAGCTGACGGTGGTGGTGATGAAAGTTTGTTCCCTTACTTGAGCATCCACTAAATTGTTTCCCATCCCATCATCATGTACTAAAGATCTCCAAGGCAGTAAAAAAAACCATGTTGAAATATTAAATATAAATAGATATTATATGTTTTTGCAAGATAAATGTACACAGTATATATATATATATATATAGAAGATCTCAAGTCAGCTAAAAACCTAGCAAAATCTTAAATATAAATATAGATTATATATATTTTTTTGCAAGATAAACATATATACATATTTAACAATAATAATAATTATTTATCATGTAATAATGAAATTGCTTATCAACCATGTAAAAATGGTGCGGTTGTTCAGCGCCTCATTCGTTAACCAGAGGTTAAGTGTTCAATCCCCGCTAGTGACCATAGGACTTTACCCCATACGAGCTTTGAAACTTATGTTATGACAATATATATTAGTGCTACATATACCATAATTATATATTCATTATCTTATTATTGGGTATATTGCTATGACCTAATATTTACTTTATATATAGAAAGACAATGCAATATTTTTTTTAATTATATTGAATGACCGTGGACGACATCTATATTTATATCGAATTATACTTAATTCTATGTATATTGAGTTATACTTAATTATATATATATATACTGCTTACGTGGCGGCCTATGGTCTTCCAGAGCCAAACTGTATAGATAATGAATTTAAAAGGAAATTTTTAATTAATTTGTTTATTTAAATTGCATAGATACCAAAATAAGAGATAAAAATACTTCTTAATTTTCAATTAATCAATATTATGTATCTAAATTTAGAGAACCCCTATTAAATTCCGATTAAACTAGGAAACGCTGACAGGGTAAATTGTCCACGTGTCAGTCATAGGGCTTCTGATACCGAATTAATATAATACTAGCCACTTACCCCGCGCACCGCGCGGGAGAGAAAATCGAAATATAATTTTTTTAAAGGAAATGATAGCCATCTTTAATATTATAAATAAAAAATTATACTTATTTATGTTATTCTTATATTTATAAACAAATTGTGGTAATATTTTTATTTGTATCGGACAAAGTCACATATATCAATTAAAAAAACAAAATAAATTATATCGGTTACTTGGGTTCTGAAAAAATAGTTAAATATAATTATTAGAAAAATAATATTATTTTTTTCTTGTCATAAGTTTATGTACTACAATTGTAAGTTAAAGGTAACGGTCAACGAATTGATAAAAAAAAAATGTTAGACTCAAATTTAAACAATTTAGTTGTTAATGTCGATCTATAAAGTGCGTGTCATCAATAACATTGTTATTGTTAAGCTCTTTTAATTTAAGTTAAAAAAAGAGATATTTATTCATTTACTACACTATTTAAAAAATACAACCAAACAAATAGTTGTTGTCGTATCTCCATATAAATTGCGAGACCCAAATATTCAATTTCAAAGAAAGAATGAAATAACATTTATTTGTAAAAAACAATGCTAGCCACCTAAATTATTTCACATTGTTCTTTATAATTAACAAAAATAAAATTATAATAGTATACAACATAATAACTAATATTTTTAATTAAATCATGCATTTGTTAATTCTTAGATATTGGATATTTACCATTTGTTAGATCACTACTTGTAAAAAATGACGATGAAAACGAAGACATCGCAATCGTGGACTTCATCATTGATCCAACTCTCAGTCAACACCACACCTTAGTCCTCACACAGATAATTATCAAACAACGTACAATGGTAAATCACATCAAAACATCAACAAACTGAAAAAATATTTAACCGAGAGATATTAAATTTATCTCATATGAATACCTCTTCCAATAACCTAACACAATAACAATACAAAAATAAAGAGCGGAATCAATCCAAAAACAATTATCTTATATATATAAAAAAAAAATATATGTATTAGTAACATAATCCAATAATAGCAAAAAAAAAAAAAATTGAATCACTTATTTTTTAAAGATTGATATTATCTCAAACACTAATTATACAAACTCGAATAGTTGATTAACTGTAACGTAATTGACCTACAAAAAAATTCAAAACAGAGATAAATAAATCGTATGTTCAAAACAATAGTAAATATATGGAATTAAATTGTCTATAATGATGCATCTACATTGCAATATGAATAACCAATATAATATAAAAGGGTGAGTAGACTTATACCTACCTCTTGATAAACTTCGCCTCCAAAGTTGCAACTAAATAAGAAAATAATTATAAGCATTAGTAATATCAACCAATATAGCATACAAACATTGATATTATATCAATTACAAACTAAACGAATTCGAATCACTTTAATTAAAACCACTTTGTAAATTCATCAAGAAAAATCAATGTTTACCATCAGATTATCTTTAACCTGAAAAATTCAAAAATCAAAATAAATAAATAAATCATAATCATATATTCAAAACAATAGTAAATATATAGAATCAGATGTTCAGTAATGATTAATCCACAAATAATAAATTCTTGTTAGATGATAGACAACTAATATAGTAGTATTAAATGGTGAACAAACCTATTATAATTTTTCGAGCGGGACTGATCTGTAGATCGGGTGCTTCGCATGCTCCGCCTTGATTCAGAACCCTTTTATTCCGCCCTAGCGTCGTCATCGGAGCTGCGACAGCCATCGTGTCACGATTTTCTTTTCTGGCCAAGATTGAGTGTCAGAGGAATATCGATGTTTTCGATCGACTTGCACCTCTCCGATAGAAATTTCTTCCTATGTAGCCTTAATATGTAAATCACGGTGTAATTTGTATTTACTATAAATAAAAAAATTGATGGAAGAAACATAGCTAATTAAGAAACATGATGAGGAAGGAAGCTTAAGATTTCTTTCGCATGATAGAGTTTGATGAGATTTATATAAATTGACAAATATTAAATATAAAAATATAATATAAAATATTCTTACTATATATATCTATAGGTTTCAGCCGTGTGATATATTTTGTTTCTATAGTTTATTAATTAACGATATATATTTATAGGTTTCTGCCGTGTGATTTTTTTTTTTTATATATAGTTTTTCTTTTGTTTTTGGCCAAACTATATATAGTTCATTAAACATTAATAATTATATTCATTGTTTATATAAAATATTATTTATTGTTTCTATAATAACGACATATGATATATATATTTTTTTCTATAGTTTATTAATTAATTATATATATTTATAGGTTTCTGCCGTGTGATTTTTTTCTATATATAGTTCATTAAACATTAATAATTATATTTCTTGTTTATATAATATATTATTTATTGTTTCTATAATAACGTGATACATTATAACACAAAATGAATTTACTACAAATGTTTTCTATATATACAGAGATGACGTGGCGGCCTATGGTCTTCCGGAACCAAACTGTATAGATTTACTATTAAAAGGAAGCTTTTAATTAATTAGTTTCTTTAAATTGTGTGGAGACCAAAATAGGAGATAAAAAACTTCTTAATTTTCAATCAACCAATATTATGTATCTAAATTTAGAGTACCCCTATTAAATTCCGATTAAATTAGGAAACGGTGACAGGGCAAACTGTCCACATGTCAACCAGAGGGCTTCCGATGCCGAATTAATATAATATAGTAGACTAGCTACTAACCCCGCGCACCGCGCGGGAGAAATTTCAAATAAAAATTAAATTATTGAATATGCAACTATATATCAACCGTTATTTTAAATTTTTAATATATTTTTTTTATAGAAGATTAATTAACAATAATGCAATACTTTAATTAAAGTATTTAATACTAACTGTAATTGAAATTTTTTAATAGTAGCGAAATAATCAATATTATATATCATTTTTATTAGATGTATAACATAAGTAATATACATTTGAAATTTTAACATCTACTCATTTTGGTTTGTTGATATTTATTGAATAATTTTAAATTGTTCTTATTTAAATTATTTAATATAAATTATTTAATATATTTTACATGACGTGACAAAAAAAGCATATTTTACATGAGTGAATGACTTAATTCTAAAATTCCAGATATCTTGATTTTATTACTTGTAGCTTTTTTTTATTAGTAAAAATAGATGAACACCAAAATTATTATTATAATTATTTTAGTCGATTATATTATCATTATTATTATTACTACTATGTGAATTTTTTATTATATAATAATGTATTTGATAGCTTAAAACATTCTATTTTAAAGCAAGATTGTTTTGACTTTGCAATATATAATATACGTATAATGTTATTTATAGTCATGTGATTTTTTTAAACATGATGATGATATAAATTTTATATATATATATATATATATACTAGAAGTTTTGGCACGTACGTTGCACGTGCGCGCGTATTCTATATAGTTTGTATTTATTAATAATGAAAAATATATTAACCATTATAAATATACTAAAAGTGTATTTTTGATGGATTTATGACGATACATCGCTAGGAAAAAATGGTTTGATAATAGCTATGTAGTTTAATTTTCTTTAACTGATATTATCAAAAGAAATAAAGTATCAATGAAGCTTTATTTCTTTTGATAACTTGTTTAAGGAAAAAAATTGAACACATTATAAATATACCAAGGGTTAAGAACACAATAGGGGCCTGAATGTTTGTCCATGTTGCCAAAAGGGGTCTGAATTGAAAAAACGTATTATTAAGGGCCTGAATTTTGAGTTTTGTTGATAATCGAGTTTCCGTCCAAATTTGCTGTTAAATGTAACGGAAATACGTGAAATGACAGAATTACCCTTTTGTAATTATTATATAATTTACCAGTTTAATTAATGAAATGTCTTGGCCAAAAAAAAAAAAATTAATGAAATGTGAAATGTCTAAAATACCCCTGCACACTAATTATGCCCTAAGGCCACCACGGCCACCGCCACCGACCACCACCCTAGCTCCGGCGACCACCACTCCAGCTCCGGCGACCACCACCCCAGCTCCTGCGACCTCCGGCGACCCAAAAAGCTCCGATCTGGAGCTCCGTGGTTCCGATCGGAGCTTTTTTGGTCGCCGGAGGGGGTGGTGGTCGCCGGAGATGGGTGGTGGTCGCCGGAGATGGGTGGTGGGAGTAGTGGTCGCCGGAGCCGGGTAGTGGTGGTCGCCGGAGCTGTGGTGGCTTAAAGAGTATTTCGTCTTTTTAGGTCAAACATGTGAGGGAAACACTCAGGTCAAAGGGCATTTTCGGGTTTTCAAATTATTTTCGGTCACATGCTTGGCATGTGACCACTTTCCGTCACTTTTAATAGAAAAAATAGATGGAGACCTCACTTATACACAAAACTCAAAATTCAGACCCTTAATACGTTTTTTCAATTCAAACCCCCTTTTGGCAACATGGGCAAACATTCAGGCCCCTATTGTGTTCTTAACCCATATACCAAAAGTGTATTCTTGATGCTTTCCGATACCTTGCCAGAAAAAAAAATAGTTTGATAATAGACATGTAGTTTTTTTTTTTTTTTTTTAATACGGTAGAAAATAGAGCTTCATTGATACTTGACACAACCATTTTGATTTTGAGAGTACATCATCTTAATATGTTATTCTATTTGTATATACATACACAGAGAAATTAGAATCAAAATTATAACACAATATCATCTAGCATTGTAATTTACAGCTACCAAATAATCATAGCAAACCTTCTAGTTCCTTGATTGAGTATAATCTTATATAGATTTTAGGCCACAAACATTCAGAACCTGCAAATCATATGAAACATAAGCAAGCTTGTCTGAAGTTGTATGCATCATTCTTTCGTGGATTACACAATCGATACACAAACTTCAGACATCAATATATTGGAGACGTACCAGGTGCATTTTTAGTGCAATGAATAGCGGTACCACCCTATATTGGTGATTTCTGAACAAACCTTGTCAGAACAACAATCATACAATATGTTGATGCGCATTTATAGTCCATTCACTGATCAATCATATTTTCTTAAACCATGGAGCACATGAATGCATATATAAAAATTTCTGCAACAATCTGAAAGAGAAAAGAAAAAAGTAGTCATTCATAACTTCCTACCATAAGCCATATATTCATCTCTGCATATTTTGTTCAAAACAAACTGCATGTATTTGTTGGTTATCTAGAGCTTAAGCAATGGCTAGCAAGATTTGAGAATATGAGAGTTAACATCAAAAGAAAGAGGAAAGTCAGTATTTTCTTCAAGGTAAAAATATAAAATAAGAGAAAATAACATAAACATAATTCTACCTTATTTCTTAAGAGAAACCATGGTCATTGAACTAATGTTAAAGTTGTTGGCAAAAAAAAAATAACTAATGTTAAACTTCATCTACTGCTAGGTATTGAAAGCAAGTCCATTTTCCTGAAAATATAACAGTTGTAAAAAAAAAATAACTCATAACACTAAAGTGGGAAGAAAATACAATATATCTATTTCCTTGAATAAAAAAAGTGGATTTGTTTGAAGGTATGTGTTAGTAATGTAATATAGTTGGAAGTTATGACTTATGCCATAGTAAACGGAGAACAGTCTATCATCATGACCATCTCAATGTATTGGGTGATGGACATACGCGTGATCCGGGCTCGGTTTTAATTATTCGGACCTCATGCACGTACGGGACTCACCGCAAAAGTCCAAATTCAAGCTAACCGGGGAAAACCGGACAAGTTTTGAGCTTGCCCGGCATCCCCGGGGGGCTTACCCGGAAATTCCGGGTAAGTCTAGCTTACCCGGAATTTCCGGGTAAGCTAGGCTTACCCGGAAAATTCCGGGTAAGCTAAGCTTACCCGGAATTTCCGGGTGAGCTTAGCTTACCCGGAAATTCCGGGTAAGCCCCAGCTTACCCGGAATTCCGGGTAAGCTAAGCTTACCCGGAATTCCGGGTAAGCTTGGCTTACCCGGAATTTCCGGGTAAGTTCCACACCCGGGGGGTGTCGCGCACACCCCCCATTTTACCTCGGACGTATACGGAGACCCGATTTTTACACTAACTCCTATGTGTCCGAGACCTTTGTTTCAGAGGCGCGCGCGTCCCGTTCATGACAGCCGCCTGAGACGTACGTCAGACCCCCTTTTCCCAGAGCTTACCCCTGCATCCCGGTTCACATTTCCCCATCGAACCGGGTCAAAACCGGTTTACGGTCCAAGGTTGCCTATAAATAGCCACCTTGGGGGTGAACAAATTCAATTCATTCCAAAATCACTTTGGGCAAGCTCGGGAAAAAGCTCTGACTTCTCTCTAAAAACCCTCTCTTTCTCTCTCTAGAAAAACGACTGATGTTGAACGTCGGAGTGAGCACGCCAAGCACCCCCCCCTCTCCACAGGGACTGCTTGGTAACGCTCCTTTGCAGGTGCCGACAGACGTCCCGCTAGAGACCCAGAGAGACTTGCCCTCATTCGGAAGACAAAGTTAAAGCCCGCGCGCGACACTAGAAGGCGGATTTAGCCCACATCCAACTAGAAGACCTCGACAAGTTATCCGGCGGAAAGCCCGCCATAACTCGGTCGAAACACTGGCGCCATCTGCGGATCACCCACAGAACCAACAGCATGGCAAGCAACGAGCAGCCACCGCCGACTAAGACGAAGAGAAGAGGACCAGGACGTCCAAGGAAAACTCCAGCTCCGGAGTCAAGCATGAGACCTCCTCCGCAGAGAGCTCCCCCGCAAAGCCAAGGCGGGGCCTCAGTCGCCTCATCTATGCCAACTAGAAGCGTACACTCTCGGAGTAACGCGCAAGGGGGCACACAGCAAACCAACGCTCCTCCAGGTTTCGCCCACCAAACCTTCAATACGCAGGAACAACCGTACGGAATGCCAAACGCGGGAGCATACAACCAAGCACCAGGGGCACAGACTGCACCCACAGTCACCCCGGAAATGATGGCAGCACTCGAGCAGCTGCTTCATCTAAGAGAAGCCCTGCGCAACCAAGGATACGGGGCGCCACCGCCCCCTCCCGCGCAACAAGCAAATATGCCCCCGCCTCCAAGGCAAGCGCCTCCAATGAATGCACCTCAACAAAGAGGCCCTACAATCTCAAAAACCCCGACTTTCCACGGGAACGCACAGCAGAGCAGGCAGTTCCCCCAGCAGTGGACAAGACAGGAGCTTTCGCACTCCCAAACACCCTACCATACAGGGCCATATAATGAAGAAGCTTGGAGGCAGCCGTCTCAGACATACCAGGGATATCAAGGTGGATATTCTCAACACAACCCGACGCAGGCGCAATTTCCCCAACAAGGCGCAAGCATGGGCCAAGAAGCATACCCCCATAATCATGATAACCCAATAACCGGGTTGACGGAGGAGATGCTCGAAAAGCTGATCGAGAAGAAGATAAAAGAAAGGAAAATGAGAGGGATGAACACATTGGTAGACACAACATCCCACCCTTTCACCGACGAGCTGGTATACAGTCGCGTCCCAGACGCACTGTACAATCTAAGGCCAGAAAAATACCGAGGCAAGGGAGACCCAATAGAGCATGTACAGCAGCATGAACTAATGCTCTTGGGAAGGACTGACAACCCTCACCACATAGCCATGACGTTCCCCCAAACGTTAGGCGGACCAGCTGCACACTGGCTCTTCTCCCTGCCAAAGAAAAGCATAGACTCGTGGCAGTCCCTCAAAGAAAAGTTCATCCAACGTTACATGGGAGAACGATCGATTATCAAAGGATCAAATGCCTTGGATGACGTCAAGCAAGAGTGGAATGAGTCCCTCGCAAGCTATTACATCCGTTTCAATCAAAACATCTCCGAAATCCAAACAAACATCGCAGAGACAGAAGTCATTCATGCCTTTGTCAGAAATCTGGGTAGGCACGGGTACGACTTAGGCCAAAAGCTTTCCACAAGACCTGCGGAAACAATGGAAGAACTCGTGGCAAGAGTTAAAGAGTACATCGACGCTGAGCATTACAAGATGACAGCACGGGACAAATGGGGCAAGCCAGGCAACAAGAAGGATGAAAGCAAGCCAGGCCCCCCGAAGCAGAATCAAACCCCCCAGCAAAAACAATGGACTCCGCCCCATAAAAGAACATTCAACATCGAAGAAGACAAGAATGCAGATGTCAATACCATCGAGCTGATCCCTTTGAATGCTCCCCTGAGCGTCATACTGAAAGAAATGAAAGAGCAAAACCTCTGGAAAGAGCCATTCGGGTTCAGAAAGGGTCAGCTGGGGAAGGAGCAAGACAAGTGGTGTGAAAGCCACGAAGTCAACGGCCATGAAACAGACGACTGTAGAAGCCTTAAGTTCCAAATCAATCGAATCATCCAAGAAGGCGGACTTAAGCACTACGTCGATCAGGGGGGAAAGATCGAAAAGGTGAAGAGAAAATTCACATCAAAGGAAAAAGGAAAGGAGAAGACCACTGACAACCCTCCTCCTAAAAAGAGGGGAGTCATTAACGTCATTCATGGTGGTCCAGCTGCAGGAGGACAAGTCTCCAACACAAGAGATGTCTACGCTGCGCAGGCAAGCACACTCCCCAAGTATGGAAAAAGAAAGAAACCAGAAGAGGAGGACCTCGTGATAGGATTCTCAAGAAAAGACATGGCACACATCGTCTACCCACATGATGACGCGTTAGTAATAACGATGGAAATCAACGGGTTCGATGTCAAAAGAATTCTAGTCGACGGGGGAAGTTCGTCAGACATCCTTCATATTAACGTCCTCGAACAGCTGGGAAAGAAAAGAGAGGACCTGAAGCCGGGAAATTTCCCGTTAGTAAGCTTTGCTGGAGCTGCTACGTACCCACTGGGAATAATCACCCTTCCCACTGTGATAGGAGAAGGGTGGAACGCAATGAAAGTCGACATCACTTTTGTGATCGTCGAAAGCCTCGGCGCTTACAACGGAATTCTTGGGAGAACAACGATAAACCCCTACGAGATGGTGCCCTCAACGGCACATCAAAAGCTGAAATACCGCTTAAAGGGAGGAATCGGTGAAGTCTTGGGCGATCAGACAACAGCACGAAAATGCTATGTCAACGCACTAAGATGCAAGAACCGCCTGGACGTTGCAGTCATCGAAAGGGGACAGTGTTCCAAATCTGAAGTCGAAAAGCGATTTGACGAGATGATGAGCAAAGGACAAAGGCTCCCAACACTTCAAGCCCCAATGCTCCCAAGCATATGGGACATTAAACAAGGAGAGTCAGAATCCATCCAAAACTACTTCAAGCGATTTGCTATTAACGCAACTTCAAGTTTTGCAGACAAGTCAGCCGTGATCAATGGATTTTTCCTGAACATGAACTCACCCACATTTCTCCTGTTCGGACAAACACATGGGTGGAGGACAACCAAGTCTATGGCTGACCTAAAGGAAAAGATGGAAACGGCAATCGAAGTCGCAAATGAGCTGGGGTGGTTCAGCCCACCTGCAGAACACGAGGAGGCGTGCGAACAAGAGCATGCAAGACAAGACTTGAACAACAACCAAGATGGAGAATACACACCTCTAAACATAGAGGTGGAAGAATTGTTCAAGACCATCCTGAAGGATGTTTTACCTCCTCCCAGCGAGATCCGAATTGCCTTCCTCGGGAAGAATCCGGAATTGTGGTGCCACTATCACAACAAATGGGGTCACAGCACAAATGGCTGCCCCTCCCTTCGCAACAAAATCGAGGACCTGATCAAACAAGGAGCTCTTCGCTCCCACATCGCATGCAGGAAGCCAGCTTTATCAACCCGTCACTAAGGGAATAACCCTTCCCTTATGACATGCACATACTCTATCTTTACTTTTTAAATGCTAAGTAGAACATTTAGGATAGGAGATCAGTTGACTCCATCCATGCACGACCTTTGTAAATAAACAAGAAAACTAATGAAGTTCACTCCTTGCGTAGGAAAAATCACTATGTAATGGCAAGCTTCCCCGGTCCAATACCAGGAACAAGCCACATACATCACCAACAAAGACCCTAACCCTATGCGCAGAAAGGGCAACCAACAAGAAAAGCCGTCAGAAAGATATCAAAGCAATCCTAAGCGAAGCTCCTCACGACAAACCAAAACAAAGGACGTTAGACGCATACAAGGAGTTAAAGTATCCTCATAACAAGGATGTGAACGTACTAATCTATTCACACCCTTGCAAAAGTCGGGGGATAAACGGATCATTGGGAATCCTGCCTCGCAAACAAACGCAAGTGTCGGACGTACTAATCTATCCACACTTCGCCATACTACAAGGATGTGAACGTACTAATCTATTCACATCCTTGCAAAAGTCGGGGGATAAACGGATCATTGGGAATCCTGCCTCGCAAACAAACGCAAGTGTCGGACGTACTAATCTTTCCACACTTCGCCATACTACAAGGATGTGAACGTACTAATCTATTCACATCCTTGCAAAAGTCGGGGGATAAACGGATCATTGGGAATCCTGCCTCGCAAACAAACGCAAGTGTCGGACGTACTAATCTATCCACACTTCGCCATACTACAAGGATGTGAACGTACTAATCTATTCACATCCTTGCAAAAAGTCGGGGGATAAACGGATCATTGAGAATCCTGTCTCGCAAACAAATGCAAGTGTCGGACGTACTAATCTATCCACACTTCGCCATACTCCAAGGATGTGAACGTACTAATCTATTCACACCCTTGCAAAAGTCGGGGGATAAACGGATCATTGGGAATCCTTCCTCGCAAACAAACGCAAGTGTCGGACGTACTAATCCATCCACACTTCGCCATACTACAAGGATGTGAACGTACTAATCTATTCACATCCTTGCAAAAAGTCGGGGGATAAGCGGATCATTGGGAATCTTCCCTCGCAAACATAAATAAGGGTTGAACGTACTAACCCATCCACACTTAGCCACAGCACCAAATATGTGAACAAACTAGTTTGTTCACATCCTCATAAAGAAAGACAAGCACTTCAACGGGGATCATCCTCCCTACAAAGCCACAGACAACGGTAATACAAACTCACCCACAACCGTCACCAACAGAGATGCAGTTTCCTAAGGAAAACCATCGGATCAAGAAAACCAACCAGTCAATAGAGCAACACTCTTACAAAAAAGAGAACAAGTCACTGGGACAACAATAAAAGAAGATGCAAAATAATACTTAGTATTATATCTTTCTAACATCTCATGTCAGACATATATATATAATATAGCAGGACTCAAAAGTAAAGACATCCGGCCAGCTTAAAAGTCGAGCCCAAGATGCAACCCGTCAAAATCTCACCCATGCAAGGGGATCAGCCATATGTACAGATGGAAAAACAAAGAAAGATCAACCTGACCCAACGTCAGGAGCACCAGAACCAAAGACATCAGTCATAAAAACATCTTGCGCTGGGCCTTTGAAAGCACCCCGGCGATCATCACCAACAGGGACGGACGCCTGTCCCGTCAAACCACTCGTTCCACCACTCGCTTGGACCCCTGCAATAGCCCCAAGGGCATAGCCAGCATATGGACCAGCACTCTGGAAAGGAAAATCGGGGGCAAGGGAGTGTACCCTCCTAAAGTAATCCACAGAGAAGGACTCCATGCGATCATCACGCGCCTTCTCAAGAAGCTTGGGATAATCCGCGGTAGTAGGAAACTCGATCATTCCTAGCTGATCACCAAGGACAACGTGAGACTCCCTAGTCTCCCTCAGCACCACAGCATGCGCCTCCTCATCAGCCTTCTCCTGACGTAGTAGGGCAAACAGCTCCGCCTCCAGCTGAGACGCATAATCCTGACTCCTCTTGAGATCAGCGGAAGCCTCGGAAGAAGCATCTGAATGCGCGCGCGCCTTCTCCCTCAACACAACAACGTCCTGAGACAAGTGCTCATGACGATCCTGCAAACCCCTCGTTTCCTCAACAAGCTCAACAACGAAAGAGGAGAGGTTGGTCATCACGGCATTCACCTATAACAGCAACACAAACACATCATACACAGAGAAGTCAGACAAACGTGATAGATACAACATAGAAGGAAAACAACGTACAGGAGCAAAGCGCGCGAGTGACTCCTCAACGCATTTCAACGCAGCCTCAGGATCTCGGGGACACGTCTTCCGGTCAGCCGGTGGAACAGACCGCTGAACCACACGCACACCAACAGCAGGCGTACTCAAGGAAACATCCTTGGGAAAACGGACAGCAGACTGACAATACGGAACCCACTCACTGCCAGACACATCCCGATCAGGCCGGCAAATCAAATCAGACTTGCGAAGAGCCGGAGGAGTAGGGACAACTACACACCAATAGCAAACACATTAGGAGAATGTAAACCATACTAATACAACAACAAGTCAACCACGATTACCTGCCAAGGGAGGCACCTCCTCTGAACGCCCGCTCCCCGACCGGGGGACATGCATGGTCGAATCGGCATACATAGGCCCTTTCCCTTTGTCATGGGAAGGAGCAAAAAGCATGCCGTCAGATATCAACCTCCTAGGATCGCTCGCGGAGCGGACGTCAGCATCATGCTCCCCGACAAGAACGACTCCCCCCGCCGGCGGAAAGTCCAAACCTACAGAGACAACCACAAAGAAACCTTTAGCGTGTCAACACGCGAAGAGCCACAACGAAACATTTAAAAGGCACAAGTCCCATACCCGGGCCAACAGGAAGCGTATCGTCTAGACCGGGAACAATCTGAGAAGACCCGCCTGCAACTCCACCCTGTAAACAGGGGCGTCTGTTAAGAAACCAACCTACAAGAAAACAAGAGCAGATGTTACAAAACTTCAAAACATACCAACTCCTCCCCTGAAGGACGTACGTGAATGCCCGCCGCGAGCAGCTCGGCGTCAGAAGCACGATAAAGGGGGCTGTACTCCCCCGCCCTATTCGCCGCATGGATCTTCTTCAAAGCGACCTTATCTCTATCTGAGAACTCCTGAAATCGTGGAACGGGATCGGCATCCAATATGTGAGAAGTCGCCCAAGTCGTGCCTGCATCCTTCACAAAAAAGTACTGACACTTCCATTTATTCTGGGAAGTGTCCGACCGTTCGCAAAATCGCGCTTCAGTATTCCACCCCGCCCGACGCAAACCAAGGGAAGAGAATCCCTTTTCGGTCATATGAGGCCAACGTAGGCTGAAGGTGCACATCCCAGACTCATCTGCCTTACCCAGGCGGTAGAAGGCTCGAAACAACACTATTGAGTAATCCCAGGAATTCAGATGACATTGCACCCGAAAACACGTCCAAGCCCTAAACCCTGGAGGGGTAATAGAGACAGGGGAAATCCTATAATATCGACAGAGACGGACCAGATCCTGACAGTAGGGAAACCGCAGTCCTTCTCGAAACTGTGAAAGGTAGACCGCCTCATACTCAGCTGGAGGAACGGTGGGCCGACCAAATTCAACTCCCTTCATAACATCCCAAGGATACGAGACCTCCAGGCCGGGACACCAGCCCCGGGTCGAAACATAGAGGTCAAACTTGGAACGTGGAAGCTTGTTTGGAAAAAATGTCTGAGTCTTCTCCAATATCACGCGGTCGCCCGACGGCCCCAAGAGTACACCGCTTTGAGACCCAGAATCGGAATCCATGGTGCTTTCGCCAACCTCACCCTCAAAGTTATCCGAAACAAAAGGATGAGACTTACTCATTATGCGAAGAAGGGGAAACCGTTTCCTATCAAGAATACTCTAAGTATCAGAGTCGGACGCCTGCAAGCTCGTCTACCAAGCTCTGCAAAAACCATACACCAACTTAATCAAAAACCAAAGCAACACATCAACCACACTCATCAAAATCCTTTGAAAGGACATTCAACCCAACGGATCGACTGTCCGCATGCAAACAGCTAGGGACCCTCCCGCTCGGGAGTCAGAAATCCTTACGCTCATCAAAGGCCTAGGCCACCTACTAATCAAATTTTCATACATTTGTGCAATGTGTCACAGGTATTCAAGCGCTCTACAAAGCGACAAGTTCAAAAGCTAAAGAAGTCAAAGACATACAAAGTTTGGTATAATTACCAAAATGCCACCCAACCACCTTTTGGTCGAATTTCATCCTTAGAATGGCTCAAGGCTCCGGGGGCACATACGAGCAACTCAAACGCACTCGAGCAAGCCCCTTACATACCACAAAGGGATTTACCCCTCCCCGAACAACCCGAAAAACACTCGGGTCAACTAAGCCACTAACGAAGGCAAACTACCAAGCATTCACCTAAGCTCCGGGGGCATGGCAATCCACTCACAAAAAATCAAGGGGCTCTATCACAATAGGAAACATCATTTCAAGTTATCCATATCAAGAAACAAGGGGTCAAGCTTATCGCTCGAAAAACTCCGATTTCGAACCCCCGCGATTTCCCCTCGGTTGATCGAAACCTAAGAGCCACTTCACAAAGGGAGTTTCCTATCCCTAACTCTATCTATTTACACCTAAAGCTTAGCCAAAAGCAAATATTGAAAATCAAGCAAAAACTTCACTCATGCATTTTATCAAACACCTACAAGGCACCTTATTGAGGTTCAAATATGCAGCCCTATAGGTCTAATCAACCTCAAGAAACCAATCGATGCTCGACAAAAAGGACTCGAAATCGGATCGAATCGAGTCAAAAATCGAACCGAGAATAGGAGCAGCCGCCGCCCGCTGCAGCCGCCGGACCCGCCGCTGCCGCCGCCGCCTCGCCGCCGCTGCCGCCGCCGCCTCGCCGCCGCTGCGCCGCCCTGGTGTCGCCGGTGGCGCTCCTGGTGGTGGCTGGCCGGAATGTAGTCTCCCTTGCACCCTAGAGTGAGTTCCTAAAATCCCTACCTTAGCTCCTCCAAAACTATCACCATAGCCAATTCAAAAGTTGATAGTTTTATAAACTATCATGGAGGAGAAGGGACTACACAACATGGTAAGTACCATACATCAAGGAGGTATATCCCTACCTACCATTCATTTTTTGAAGTTGTTGATGGTTTGGGTTTTTAACTATCAAATGACTTGAATAAATTTTAACTAAGTCATTTCAAACACCCTCAACTTTTTAAAAAACGTTGAGTTTATGATTTTTTCATATTAGGGCCGTTGCATGTGATTTTCCAAAACTCGGCCCTATTTCATTCACTCAAAACCGTCGTCTCGCCGTCAAGACGACCGTCTCGGACGACGAGCTCCCAAAAACTATCACACTATATGAAAAACATTTTTTCAAGACTTGCATGATTTATTTTGATGCATTTAATCATATCATGAACGTTCCGTATTTACTGGCTCATCGTATGAGCTCGAAAAATTTCATGCGTGCTCGCTCGCACTTTAATTCTCCAAACAATCATACTTTTCATATTATTCGTAGCCTGTTATGCTACTAACCCTTCATGCAGTCGCTAAGCATGACCATCTCTAAAACTACGGCAAGGAATTCGTCGGAGCCACGCGCGTCCACCCGCAGTAGGTTAAAACTCAAGGTGAGCAGACGGCCCGAATCACGCATACGCCCTATCTTATAATAGAGTTAAACAAAGGTCAAGCCATTGTTTAACTCGGGGGCAAGTGATGGACATACGCGTGATCCGGGCTCGGTTTTAATTATTCGGACCTCATGCACGTACGGGACTCACCGCAAAAGTCCAAATTCAAGCTAACCGGGGAAAACCGGACAAGTTTTGAGCTTGCCCGGCATCCCCGGGGGGCTTACCCGGAAATTCCGGGTAAGTCTAGCTTACCCGGAATTTCCGGGTAAGCTAGGCTTACCCGGAAAATTCCGGGTAAGCTAAGCTTACCCGGAATTTCCGGGTGAGCTTAGCTTACCCGGAAATTCCGGGTAAGCCCCAGCTTACCCGGAATTCCGGGTAAGCTAAGCTTACCCGGAATTCCGGGTAAGCTTGGCTTACCCGGAATTTCCGGGTAAGCCTAAGCTTACCCGGAATTCCGGGTAAGCCTAGGCTTACCCGGAATTCCGGGTAAGTTCCACACCCGGGGGGTGTCGCGCACACCCCCCATTTTACCTCGGACGTATACGGAGACCCGATTTTTACACTAACTCCTATGTGTCCGAGACCTTTGTTTCAGAGGCGCGCGCGTCCCGTTCATGACAGCCGCCTGAGACGTACGTCAGACCCCCTTTTCCCAGAGCTTACCCCTGCATCCCGGTTCACATTTCCCCATCGAACCGGGTCAAAACCGGTTTACGGTCCAAGGTTGCCTATAAATAGCCACCTTGGGGGTGAACAAATTCAATTCATTCCAAAATCACTTTGGGCAAGCTCGGGAAAAAGCTCTGACTTCTCTCTAAAAACCCTCTCTTTCTCTCTCTAGAAAAACGACTGATGTTGAACGTCGGAGTGAGCACGCCAAGCACCCCCCCCCTCTCCACAGGGACTGCTTGGTAACGCTCCTTTGCAGGTGCCGACAGACGTCCCGCTAGAGACCCAGAGAGACTTGCCCTCATTCGGAAGACAAAGTTAAAGCCCGCGCGCGACACTAGAAGGCGGATTTAGCCCACATCCAACTAGAAGACCTCGACAAGTTATCCGGCGGAAAGCCCGCCATAACTCGGTCGAAACATTGGGTAAATCTAGGTTTTAAACAACCAAAACAATCCGAACAAAACTTGTGCTCCAAGAAGCATAACATCATCATCTTGTTCCTGCAATACAATAACATGACATTACTATAACCGTGTATGATCGACCAAACTGTGAAAGGGGTGTGATTTTTTCCATGATTTTTGAAGAATATATATTTTTAAAATAGAGAAATGAGATTGTTTACCTCATCTAAATATTACAAGATATTTTGTTGGTAGGAGGCATACATTGACAATTGTGAATATGCAGCGCCAAAAATTCATATATAATGACAAACAAATGAGTACCGAATTATATCTAATGTAGGTGGACATCTCAGTTGCAGATAATAATAATAAGAATTAATGCTCAAAATAGATACCTACAGTGGAGAAAACTACAGAGTACCCAATACTGAGCATGTAGATGTTTGTACTGGCAATAACGAGAGTTCCACGTTTCAAATAAAGCGCTGAGAGCCTGAGACGGAGTGGTTAGATGTTCCATTTGAAGAGCATATATGGATTGCGTAGAGACGATTGGAAAATAGTAGATGGAACAGTGAAAACTTTTGGATGTTCCATTGAAGATGCAGTGATATGACATCGGTTGTCCGTGACTCAGTGAGGACACTTATTTTGCATAAAGGAACCGTCTAATAAAACCAGGGAAGCCATGGAAGCCAAAAGAAGGAGAGGTGATGAGAAACGGGGAAAAAAAATCCACCGAAGAGGCATATGAGCCAAATGAAGTAGGGAAGGAAGAAGGGAGAATATTGTTTTTCCATCCAAGAGGCATCAGTGGAAGAGACGCGTTTGTACGTAGTCTGTAAAACTGCATGGATGGCTTTTGCGCGCCATTTTGCTTTTAACCAAGAGAGTGAGGACAAATTTGATGTGAGGACATTTTCAAATATTCCGATTTTTATGTATGTAATAGATATATTACGTGGCGGTCTATGAAGATTTTGCAACCGAACTATATAGATATATCATTTAAACAGGAACTTTGAATTATTTAATTACTTATTTTACGTAGCGTTTAAAATAGAATTGAAAATATTTTTCTATATTTGCAGTCACTCAATATTTTATATCTAAATTGGCAGATGTCTAATTTAATTATGAAACGCCGACGGAGCAAAACGGCTACGTGTCACCAGAGAACTATGAACAATCAAATCAATATACTACATAATATATTATAGAATATTATAGATTAGTTTACACTTAGATTCTTATTTGTCAGAAAGAAAAAAAATAGTCGGATTTATTTTTCGAGTTCGTCCAAAAGTTCTTTATATAATTTGTCAAGAAATATACTAATCATGGTAATATTAGCTATGAATAAACTGATAAAAATAATAAATTAAATTAACTTTCTAGAAAATAAAAATTATAGAACTATATATGCTAAATAATAACATTATAATGACAAATATCGATATAAAGAAATATTGAATATGGTAATATTAGTATGTGATTTCATTTAAGAAAATAGTAATTTACATTTACTTTTCACTTATTAGATTTTTTTTTTTTTAATACATACACTATATAATTTTAATCTACATCTATAGGAAATATTATTTAATAAAAATATTATCTTTAAATATGTAGAAACTATATGAATTAGTGTAGTTTATATATGAAGCTTGATATCATCTTGAAAGAAATCGAGTTTTAGAAACGACTACGTTACATGGACACATATTGAATGTGAGGAGTATGGTGACTATGGTCTTTTCTTCAAGACCTTGCCAAATGTTCAAGAGATATGAATTTCAATATCGATATTTTAAAATTTTTAAAGATAATTATAATCACATAAAAGGTACCATAAACACAATCAAAATATACATTTTCAATAACTTAATACACATGATTAAAGATAGATTTTTAATGAATAGACTATAAAAATGATCATTTGTCTAACAATATAATAAACGTGTCTAGATTTTATTATATACAACAAAATTATGGTAAATCTTAATACCAACTCTTCTCTTTAAATTAAGTGAATTTGCTCAAAATTCGAATGAAATAATTTCATTTATATATCTAATATAAAACGATTTGATTGGATTAAATTATCGACAGTGTTTCCTCTCAATGGCAGAGGAAACAACTCAATGCATGAGTTCCTCAAAAGAATGTTATAATATCGAAGGAACCGCATACTATGTGTGTATGTTGATTAATTCCGACAAACACAATATGATTCATCGCGAATCTTTCTGGAAATTCCTGCAAAAAAAAAAAAAAAAAAAAACAGAAGTTAATGAAACATAAAATTTAATGAGTTATGGATGTAGGTATATACGCTTTAATGAGCATAACTAAGCTCTATATATAAATGACGAATAGATTGTGATAAGAAATTTTATGAGACCTTCACATGTAGGCAAGAATCGCACTGATCCCAACGTCGAAACATCTTGTCGGGATTGAAGAAATTAGATGTTTAGCCTTGTTACACCTCCTTATATGGATAGGAGTAATGTCTTTGTTTACTTCAGTTTCATTGCATTCAAAGCATACGCAACCAATATATTATCCTAAATACGAATGGCACAAAATCGAATCGTAGAGCAGATGAATCATATTATCTAATCGATCTAAAAAAAAATCAAAACTGAGATAAATAATTCCTGATGCTTAACCGCTTGCAAACCCTTACAGCGGCTTCTGTTACAATTAAACTTCTCTACCTAGTCTTTATCGGTCAGAGGCCATTCAATATATAATTAATAATTCTTATTTTAATTTATATTTTTTTGGCCAAATTATTATAATTTATAGATATGGTAATTAGCAAAATCGATACATTTATGTAGTTGATTTAATAAATCTTGTTGATCTAGCTTGCAAAAATCACAAATGAATATGAAATTATTTTGGTTAATATATATATATATATATATATATATATATCAACTCCTAATCTACCAAACTAAGAAATTAAAATCTTAAACATCCATAAGTTTATGTTCTAAAAAATAATAAAGGACAATGTACACTTTTCTAAGATGGAAAAATTATTTTTTTTTCAAAGAAACCTAGTAGTTTATAGATTTTACCTATTTTTTTGTCGGTTAGTCTTCATAAGTATCGTATTAACTCGAGTAATAAAATCGTCTCTTTAAGAACTGCTCAATTTTGTTGTCCCTGCACCAGTTCTGTAATTACATAAGGAAAAGCAGTATCATATCATAGAAGATAATAGGCTAGAAAATTATGATGCGCATGAAAAATCTTGAATAAGCTTTCTTGATGTCTTCTAATATATCTTGTGCTGCAAATAAAGAGCAAATTGCACTTTAAACGTATGATAACCATTATAAAATTGAATTTAAGAACTCTTATAAAAATGCTCACATAATGAAAGTTGTCGGATGGCAATACTGGTGTTTATCGATCTCCTTCTTCAGCTGAATATTTACAGATTTAATTTTACACACCGCAATGGTCATCATGTCAATCAAACATTGAAGGAAATAAAATTAATAACACCTTAGCGAAGAAGATTGTAATAGAGATATTTAAGGAAATTGTAAAATTAGAAAATCGTAATCTATATAATAGAGTTACCATAGATATGTTTACCATTTATGTACATGTAACTATCTATAAGAATGAATACAATATCAGTCTCAAGACAGGCTAGATTTTCTATCTTCTTCTCTTTTATGGTATCAGAGCAATTCGATCCGCTCTATTCAATTTTTATCTTCGACACAATCTTGACTAATGTCTTCCTCGATGTCTCTCCCATCCAACCTACCCAATATTCCTATTAAACTTGAAGGTCGAAAAATTATTACTACTGGAAGAGTATTCTTATCCCTCTACTTCGTACTCATCGACTTGTAGGATATGTCGATGGATCAATTAAACCACCTCCAGCCAAAATTCCATCAGAAAATAGAAAATGGAAAAAGTGAGAAAGACAATCCTGAATATGAAACTTGGGAGATTTACGATCAATATGCCCTAACGATCCTTCGTTTGGCAATCAGTCCTGAAATCGGGTGTAGCCTTATCGAGTTCACCTCAGCCAATCAAGTGTGGATGGCTTTAGAGAATCAGTTTGGCTCGCAAACAGCCGCGGAAGAAGACTTTATCGAGCAAAAATGGCGAGATCTGAAAAAGGGCGAAACACCGATGCTTGAATATATAACCAAGGTGAAACAACTTGCAATTGAATTCGCTTTGATTGGCAAACCTATCTCACCTGCTCAGGTTAATCGTCGCATAACATCCGGACTTGGTCTCGATTGGGAGCCTCTCGTTCTTGCTATTTCACCGACCTTGACCTCCACGAAAACCGACGAACTTGTCTCCCTTCTGCTTGGCCAAGAAGCTCGTCGAAACTATGCGAGTGCTATGGAGAGCCAGCCACCTCTTTCGGGTCTTCTTGGTCCGGCTCCGACAGCATCGATTAATTTCTCTGATGGAAGAGGCCGTGGTAAGCAACAGCAGCGAGGAAGAGGAAAGGGACGTCAAAGTTGGAACAATAACAACCCTAAAATGATGAACGGTGGAGATCATTTTAATAGAACTGGTTCGGTCCAATTCAAATCTGGAGTCGGTCCGGTTCCACTCTCCAACTCATCAAATGGGCAGCAAAGCATTAACAGAGTGAGTAATTCACTTGTGGGCCCATCACAAGGATCTTATCCACAAGGCCCACAACAGAACCGAAGCACACAAGGAGGACAATGTAATAATAATAATGTTAAATGTCAATATTGCAATCGGTTCGGTCATACTGCTAGGTCATGCTACGCACTTCAACGGGAATTTCCAGCGGCACAAGTGAACTTCGCTCAAGGACAGTCCGCAAATCTTCATGATATGGACTGGTATATTGATTCAGGCGCGACACATCACGTCACTGCGGACCTAGCTAATCTTTCTATCTCGGAACCATCAAGTACGGACCAGTTATTCATCGGCGACGGTTCAGGTTTGCCAGTTATTTCATCAGGTTCATCTACCCTCTCTACACCCACCCATACTTTTCAATTAAAAAATATCCTATATGCACCTGATATATCCAAAAATTTGTTATCTATCTCTCAGTTTGTTCGGGATAATTCGTGTTTCTTTGAACTTTATCCTACTCATTTTGTTATAAAGGATCTTCATTCCCGGAAGGAGCTAACCCGTGGACCGCTTAAGGAGGGACTCTATTGTTTGCAGCCGAAGGAGGGATCTTCTACCATTCCGAAAGTCTTCCTCACCAGGTCAAAATCCAGCTCTTTATGGCATCAAAGATTAGGTCATCCTGCTTTTCCTATTGTTAAGCACGCCATTGGAACTATTAATAATGATGTGTCTCATGTTTGTTCGTCTTGCCAACTTGGAAAAATTGTTCAATTTCCCTTTCATGATACATATAATAAAAGTGATACTCATTTGGCTCTTATACATACGGACATTTGGGGACCTGCTCCAATCATTTCACATACGGGGCATCGCTATTATATTCATTTTTTGGATGACTGTAGTAAATATTCTTGGTTCTTTGTTCTAAAATCTCGTGCTGATGTCCCTAAAATTTTTCGTGCTTTCCGATTACTTGTCGAAAATTCGTTTGGTCATCGTATTAAGGCAATTCAAACCGATGGGGCAAAAGAATTTTTCTCTGCAGTTTTTCAGAATGAACTACAAGAAAATGGAATTTTCCATCGTATTTCATGTCCACATACGCCCCAACAAAATGGTTCTGCCGAGCGAAAGCACAGACATATTGTTGATATGGGTCTTACTCTACTTACTCACTCGAAAGTATCTCCAAAATTTTGGGACTATGCATTTGAAACTGCAGTCTATCTAATAAATCGTCTTCCTACAAAATCTTTGAATTTCATCTCTCCATTTCAGGTCTTGTATAAGCAACCTCCAAACTACGACTCTCTACGAGTTTTTGGTTGTCTGTGCTTTCCTTACCTCCGTCCCTACTCGTTCTAATAAACTCGAGCCTCGTTCCCGACCATGCATATTTCTTGGATATCCGTTGAATTATCAAGGCTATCGTTGTTATGATCCACACACTGGACAAATGTTCATCTCCCGCACAGTAATTTTTTATGAGCATATTTTTCCTTCTACCACTACACATTCATCTCCTTCGGCTGCACATGATGATACCTCGACCGCGGCTCCGCCAATTCCACTTCCAATGCCCACCATCTCCACAGTCCCACCGAACTCACCATCATTGATCCCTGAACCTGAACCTGATACTTCTAGTCCAACTAGGTCCCGCAGTGATGAAAGTATTGGTGACTTACCTGATACAACTTCAGCAGCACCCGTTACTCAATAGCCACCGGCTCAGCGGACCCATGGGATGGTTACTAGAGCTCGCGATGGTTCTCTTCCTCCACGACGTTTTGATATCACTAAACATCCAACTGCATTCTCTGTTTCTGCTGAACTACAGGAGCCCACTAGTTTTTCGAAGGCGCGTAAGGATCCACATTGGCGTACAGCGATGATGGAAGAATACGACGCTTTGATCAAGAACCACACTTGGGATTTGGTTCCTCCTCCTCAAAAATCTCATCACATCATTGGCTGTATGTGGGTTTACAAGATCAAGCAGAAATCTGATGGATCTATTGATCGCTATAAAGCTCGGTTGGTTGCTAGGGGGTTCACGCAGCAAGCCGGGATTGATTATGAAGAAACGTTTAGTCCGGTTATCAAGCCAGTTACTATTCGCAGTGTGTTAACCATTGCAACTGTTCTTCATTGGCCTATTCGACAACTTGACGTCAAGAATGCATTCCTCCATGGCTTTATTGATGAAGAGGTTTACATGCAGCAACCTCCTGGTTTTGTCGATTCCAAAAGGCCTCATTATGTATGTCGTCTCAGGTGGTCGTTGTATGGTCTCAAGCAGGCACCTCGGGCTTGGTTTCTTCGGCTATGATCATTCTTACAACAGTTGGGGTTCCGTGGGTCTCATGCAGATTCTTCTTTGTTTATACTTCGAAGAGATGATTATTCTATCTTCATTCTGGTTTATGTTGATGATATATTACTCACCGGGACTCCAAATGCGCCATTCCAGCATCTTTTAGATGCACTTCAAACAGAGTTTGCGATGAAAGATCTTGGACCACTCAATTATTTCTTAGGTGTTGAGGCGCACTCCGGCAGTGATGGTCTTTATTTGACGCAGTCAAAGTATATTTTTGATCTTCTTTCTAGGACATCTATGCTCGGTTGCAAACCGATATCTTCCCCGGTTGCGTCTGGCTCGAAGTTGTCACTATATGACGGCGATCCATTTGACAATCCCACTTTATATAGGAGCGTTGTCGGGTGTCTTCAATATCTTATGCTTATGAGAACAGACATTACATATGCAGTTAATCAAGTATGTCAGTTCATGCATAAGCCAACTACTACTCATTGGATGGCTGTAAAACGAATTCTGCGATATTTGAAAGGCTCCATTAACCACGGTCTCTGCATCAAAAGAGCTTCGTCACTTGCTTTGCATGCTTTTTCTGATGCTGATTGGGCAGGAAATCCCGATGATCGACGATCAGTCAGTGGATTTGCCGTTTTTCTCGGTCCGAATCTGATTTCTTGGTGCTCTAGAAAGCAGCGTACAGTAGCTCGATCTAGTACAGAGAGCGAGTACACAAGCCTTGCTGAAGCAACTGCAGAGGTCATTTGGATACAGTCACTATTGGAAGACTTGGGATTTCAGTCAGGCCAACCTCCGACACTTTGGTGTGATAACCTTTCGGCTGTCTATCTCACGGCAAATCCGGTCTTTCATGCGCGGACGAAGCATATTGAAATTGCTTATCACTTTGTTCGAGAACGTGTTTTTTCTAAGGAGTTGGTAGTTCGCTTCATCCGCTCGGAAGCTCAAATTGCAGATGTCCTTACAAAAGGATTGTCTTCACCGCGTTTTTTGAGTATTCGGGACAAGCTCAATGTGACGACAGCCCCATTGCGCTTGCGGGGGAGTAATAGAGATATTTAAGGAAATTGTAAAATTAGAAAATCGTGATTTCTATATAGTAGAGTTACCATAGATATGTTTACCATTTATGTACATGTAACTATCTATAAGAATGAATACAATATCAGTCTCAAGACAGGCTGGATTTTCTATCTTCTTCTCTTTTAGATTGAAAAATATAACATACTTTTACCTTCCAATTCTTAATGTCCTAGGAAGAAACTAATAAAATAATAATATAAAAATAATGAATGAACAGGGGCGGACCTAGGTAGAGCCGAGGGTGTGCAGTCGCACCCGCTCAACTTTGTGTAATTTTTATAAATTTAGTGTATATATTATTGAGTGCGTTAATTTTGCACCTTCTCAAAAAATGAATGTTGCACCCTCTCAAAAAATGAAATGTTGCACCCTGACCCCTCGCTTGTGGATGAGTCTCGCGACGTGTTTGGTAAAGAACAAATGGTTTTTGTCTTGCATTTTGTGAATGAAAAATGTTATATTGTGGAAGATTCATTGGTGTTAAGCATGTTAGTGATACAAGTGCTATGTCTCTGAAAGTTTCATTAGAATCATTGCTTTGTAAATACGGCTTGAGTTTTGCAAGGGTACGGGGGCAATGTTATGATAGTGCAAATAACATGCAAGGTGCATTTAATGGACTGAAAGCTTTGATCATGCGGGAAAGCTCATCTGCTTTTTATGTGCATTGCTTTGCCCATCAACTTCAACTAACTCTTGTTTGTGTAGCGAAAAATGAGATTCAAGTTGCCGTGCTTTTTAATTTAGTGGGAAATATAATAAATATTGTGGGAGGTTCAGGTAAGCGACTTGAGATGCTTCGAGACATACAGATTGCTAAAGTAAGAGAAGCATTAGAGAAATGGAAAATTCAAAGTGGACGATGACTAAATCAAGAGACCGGTCTCAAGAGGCATGGATATACTCGTTGGGGAACACGCTTCGGTACTCTTATGAATCTAGTACTCATGTTTTCTTCAGTTATTGATGTACTTGAAATTATCGAAGAAGATGGTGCATGTTCAGGTCAAAGAGCAGAAGCAAATAGACTCTTAGAATCATGCAATCATTTGAATTTGTTTTCACATTGCATTTGATGAAGACCGTTTTAGGGGTCACAAGTTTTGTAGAGGAAAGATCAAGATATTGTTAATGTGATGATGATGGTTGATGCTTCTAAGGAACGCTTGCAGGCCATAAGAGATGAATGATGGGATGCTTTACTGATTGAAGTCTCCTTATTTTGTAAGGAACATGATATTGATGTTCCTAACAAGAATGAATTATTTATATCTAAGGGGAGACGAAGACGTGAAGCTCAACAAATGCTTAATTTGGATCGATATCGCGCAGGTTTGTTCTATGTTGTTCTTGATAGGCAACTCCAAGAGTTAAATGCTCGGTTTAATGAGGTGAGTACATAGTTGCTTATTTGCGTGGCATGTTTCAGTCCGGATAATAACTTTTCAGCATTTGACAAGGACAAGTTGATACGTCTTGCTCAGTTTTATCCGTGTGAATTCTCTCGGATTGAGTTGATGGAACTTGATAATCAACTTCAGGCGTACATTGTTGAGGTACGAAAAAGTGACGACTTTTCAAGGATAACATCGATCTCTACCTTGGCAGAGAAGCTAGTTGTCACGAAGAGAAGTATATGCTATCCCTGGTTTATTTGCTCTTGAAATTGGCGTTACTTTTACCCTTGGCTACTGCAACAGTAGAAAGAGCTTTCTCCGCTATGAAATTTGTGAAAACAAGACTTCGAAACCGAATGGGAGATGATTTCATGAGTGATTTCTTGGTGACTTTCATTGAGAAATATGTACTTGACTCAATTGATAATGAATCTGTTATGTTACATTTTCAAAGTATGAAAACCCGTAGGGGAATATTGTAATTAGTTAGTGTTTTACCTTAATGAATCTAGTTTATTTATTGGCTTTTTATTTATTATTACTATTTATATGCAACATTTTCTTTTAAAAAAAATTGATCAATCATGCACCCCTAGTCCCGGGTCCTGGGTCCGCCACTGTGAATGAACCGATTGAATTGATAGCTAGCTAGGGCATGGAAGAATATATATATATATATATAGCTTGAAATTCCTTAGTCAATAGTATATACACGATCCTAAGTAACCTCTTTTTACTTCCATTAGAGCATCCACAATGGTATTACGTAAAGAATACGTAAACGTGGGTCCTACATGTTTATTTAAGTAAAGCAACAAAAACTATCTACAGTGGTTTTACATAACATTCCTTAAAGATGGGACCCACACGTAAATTTATGTTTTTACATAAAGCATTCCTTAAATTTAAGCAATGCACTACGTATTACGTAACCAATTTTTTATTATAAATTAATTCATTTTATAATTAATGCTAATATCTTATTGGTGGTTGTTGGAAAATTTAATAATAAAATATATTTAAGGAATATGTTTAAGTAATACGATTGCAGAGAAAATATTTTTTACGTGTGTCTTAAATTTACGTATTACTTAAAGTGTACATAAATGTCTACGTGGCAACTTTAAAGAATACAATTTATGTAAAACCACTGTGGATGCTCTTATTTAATACAATAAATATGATATATGTATATATATAATTATTTACTTCCCATTCCATTAATTAAGTCTTTTATTAATTAACTCGTTTTTACTGTTAGCAAAATCTTTTCCTTAATCAAATTTTATACTTCCGGTTTTGTAATTTAAATATGATTTATTATTCCATATTTAATACCTTATTCTATTGCTTATGTGGCGGTTTATGGTTTCCCGGTACCAAACTGTATAGATAATGAATTTAAAAGGAAACTTTTAATTAATTTGTTTCTTTAAATTGCGTAGAGACCAAAATAGGGGATAAAAATACTTCTTAATTTTCAATCAATCAATATTTTATATCTATATTTATAGAACCCCAACTAAATTAGGAAATGGTGACTGGACGAACCGCCCACGTGTCAGTCAGAGGGCTTCCGGTGGCGAATTAATATAATATAGTAGACTAGATGCTAACCCCGCGCACCGCGCGGGTATGAAAATTAAATAAATAAAATTAAATCCAGCGTAAAAATAGTAAATATTTGAACTTATAAGTTTAATTTATAGTATATTACTACATTATATAGAACTTATTAAAAAAAAGGCAAATCATATCATAATATGCATATATAACCACAACATGTAAAAAAACTGTAAGTATAAATATACAAAATAAGATTAATAATTACATCCATCAACATAAATAATGAAACAAAATATTTAAAGTTCTATTTAAATAATAAATGTATACATTTGACAAAAAAGAAAGCTTCTAATGTCACAACCAAAGCGAAAAAACACTTCATGATTCTTGATACAATCCTGAATCAGTGGCGGAGCCACAGTGTGCCAAGTGGGGTCCGGGGACCCCACTTGGCTTAGATATTTTTAAAAAAAAAAAAATTATAGATATATTTTTGCATAATTTTGATCAGGACCCCACTTAGTTTTATTAAAAATGAATAGGGACACCCTTAGCTTGTAGCTGAGTTGGCTTTGCATGAGTCTTCAAATTGGTGTCACCGTGGGACGCAGATTCAACTCCCTTTGGCTCTGTATTTACCATAGTTTTACATATATTTTTTAATTTTAACATCAACATGGATTAAATAATATTTTAAGGGCTCTTGGATTCAATTCACCCTTCATTTATAGAATATATATATATATCCATATTTTCCCCAATTTTAGTAGTTTTCCATTTTTTAATTTTATTTCAAGAAGATCTTGGGTTCGATTCTCCTAGACCCTATATTTATACAATATTCATTTTTTTTTTTTTAATTTTAGCATTTATATCACACATTTTATTATATTTTTTCAATTTTAACAACAACATTGGGTAGGGTTAGTGAAGTCATGAATTCAATTATCTCATAGACCACATAATATTTATAAAATATATTGCATCCTATTATATATTAAGAAATAAGAATGTATTATTTTGCAGTTCAAACATATATGAAATTAAATTATTTTCATTGGCTCATTGAAAAAGAAAATATACATTATCGTAATGTTTTTTTTTTTAATTTTAAACCGTTATTATATACAATACTTTGTAGATGTTAAAAGAAAAAAATTTATCCAACCCGAATTTTTACCGATATGATCCATTATTTGAAAATTATCTATAATAGATTAAGACAGGACCCCGCTTAGCCGGGTTCCTGGATCCGCCACTGTCCTGAATATAACAAAAAACCATATTTATGGGGAAACACGTAAGAGAACAATGAAAGAAGATGAACATCATAGTATGTGTGATTCATTTTATCTTCAAATAAGAATAAATAGCATTATTAAGTCGATAAGAAACAAAAATGTTCGAATTAGATGATGACTAAAATATAAATAAACACCAAAGAAACTAAAAGAGCGGGAACAATATATAATGTGATTTACTGTCTTGTAGTGATTCTTATCAACTAAGAAATGAAATCTCATCCTTGTCTTTAATCGAAATCAATACATCAAGCATATCTTAAATTTCAATAAGTTTTGAAGGGTTAGTGTGTCGTTCTCATCGCTAGAGATTGATTATGTAAGCTTATCTTTATATATTTTTCTTTTTTGCGAATAAATTTCTCTAAAGAAATTTGACAGCCATCTTAATCAACTAACTAAGCAAAAATTAAAAAAATGTAATCTTATTATAAATTTAGAATTAACTAAGAATTTCCACGCATTAAAGAGAATAATAAATAAATACTAAAGGAGAAAATAGTTAGCACCCAAAATGAAAATTATATATCATGTTTCCAATGCTAGAAAAAAACAAAACAAAAGAATCAGTAGTACCTATAAGTAGAAAAAAAATGTACCTGAAAGAGAATTAAATATTTCGAATCATTAAACAAATTGAAGAACAATCAAAGATTGAAGAATTAAGCATTCATCTAAAATTTCACAAAAAACATCAATATCTTAATTAATTATCACAAAAAATATCAATTATAATTAACAAAAAAAATTGCATACATCTGAAAGAGAATAATATGTACTTAAAAGAGAAAACAAAAAATTAGTGCCCAAAATGAAAATCAAACGTTAAGTTTCCAGTGGCCAATGGCTAGACCAAAAGAGAATAAAATGTTTCAATTCATTAATCAAATATGGAAATATTAAAATTTTTCAAAAATATCAATATTCTATATGTTTTTCACAAAAAAAAAATAATCTCATTTAGAATTAAAAAATAAATTTCATACACAAAAGAAAAGAGCAGAAAATAGGCACTTAAAGATAAAATAATTAGTAAGCAAAAATAAAACTGGATGTTATGTTTACAATAATGGCTAGAAAAAATAAAAGAATTTGTACCTAAAAGAGAATCAAATGTTTCGAATCATTATATAAATTGAAATAATAGGTACTTAAGAGAAAACAATTAGTACCTAAAAAGAAAACCATAAGTTATGTTTGCAAAATGTCGGTTATCACTATATCGACATCACCCAATCATGTCCATCTCCTTCACCGTTTTAGAAGTAATCAATCAAGTCTGCAAAATTCTGGCCGTCGATCTCTATCTGCGAGAGATCAGTTTGAAACCACGACTCATGGGTGTAGCATATCAAGATATCCACGCCGAGCCACTGCTCGCCGACGACTCGTAACACTAACGTGTTTCTTATGGTTAAAAAAAAAAAATAAAAGAATTCGTACCTGCCTACCTGGTAATAGAATAATTTGTACCTGAAAGAAAATCAAATGTTCCGAATCGTTAAACAAATTGATGAATAATCAAAGATGGGAAATTAAGCATATATCTAAAATTTAACATCAATATCCTAATTATTATTAAAAAAAAAAAAATCAATGTCCTAATGTTAGAATAGTCGACTGCTTTTTATACATACACCAATAAAAAGGAGAATAATCAATATCTGAATAGAAAAGCATTAAATCATGAAAAGAAAATCAAATAATATTGATTGTCAAACAAATTAAATGCGAACCAATTGCACAGCTATAGTACTTTTCGGAGCACCTCTCACGCACATCTAGGGCTGGCGATGGTGAGGGTATGGTGCGAATAGCACTAATACCATAACCATACCATATTTTTTTTCGCTCATACCATAACCATAACCATAACCATTGCGGTCATGATTATTCATACCATAACCATAACCATAACCATGGTTTTTAACCACGATTAAACCGTTTAACCACAATCATTCAAACTAGTACAACATCATTGTTTCATACAAGAAAAGTAAACATACATTCATTGTTTCACTTAATTTAAAAAACACATATTCAATTGCCTATCACTTGCGATCATCGATCCTCATTCGCCATCACTTCCAATCGTGGTTACCTAATAATAAGAAATACAGTGAGAAAGGGAACAGAATAAGAATTATAATATTTTACTAATAATTAAAGTATAATAATAATGTATATAACAATATAAGTATTAGTAATATATATATATATATATATATATATATATATATATATATATATATATAGGTGATGGTTATAACCGCGGTTATGGACTGAATACCATAACCATAACCATTGCGGTTACAAGATTCAGCACCATAACCGCCCCTCACCATAATGGTGCGATTAACCATTGCGGTAAATGGTGCGAATAACCATGGTTATTTGAATTTCACCGCACCATTGCCGGCCCTACGCACATCCACTTCATACCATTGGTCTCGGGTGAGGTTGACGATGACTTTTGAAACGTACGTTTCTTGATTCCGGTAAGGTTGTCGATGGCCCTCACCTTGAGGGGGCTGTATGGTTTACATACATACGTACAGTGATTGATGAGCTCTCGTGTGGTGAGGTCGCCAATACTGTTGGCTTTGATGGTTGGGTGAACATATCTTGGCAATATTATAATATAATATATTTGGTATATTAATGTCTCTATGTCAATAATCTATTATATATGTACATATAACGTGATAATAATATAAATTTCTATATTTTTTGTCAATATATAATTTTCTATATTATTCTATATATTTATTTTTATAAATTAATTAATGTGGTGTCAATTTTACTTAAGGAAATTCAAAATTTGTGAGTAATATATTATTATTATATGTATATTTTGCATCTATTACTATAAGTTGATTAATGTTTTTATTTTTTGGTAAAAGATTTGATTAATGTAAGATTCAGACTAATATATATATATAGTTTTTTTGGCAAAAAATCTAGTTTATTTTTTAATTATTATTCTTAAATCATAGTTTTATTACTGCTAAATCTATTTGTCATCTTCCAAAGTGTATGTATATAACATACGGTATGAAGTCTTTGGTTTTTTTAGTAGAGAATATATATTTTAATAATTATTATTATTAAATCATATGTAATTACTAAATCTAGTTGTTATCTCCCAAAGTGTACATAACATACAATATGTGAAGTCTTTGGTTTTTTTTTTTAGAGAATATATATATATACACGTGAGTTGTGATGGACATACGCGTGATCCGGGCTCGGTTTTAATTATTCGGACCTCATGCACGTACGGGACTCACCGCAAAAGCCCAAATTCAAGCTAACCGGGGAAAACCGGGCAAGTTTTGAGCTTGCCCGGCATCCCCGGGGGGCTTACCCGGAAATTCCGGGTAAGTCTAGCTTACCCGGAATTTCCGGGTAAGCTAGGCTTACCCGGAATTCCGGGTAAGCTAAGCTTACCCGGAATTCCGGGTAAGCTTGGCTTACCCGGAATTTCCGGGTAAGCCTAAGCTTACCCGGAATTCCGGGTAAGCCTAGGCTTACCCGGAATTCCGGGTAAGTTCCACACCCGGGGGGTGTCGCGCACACCCCCCATTTTACCTCGGACGTATACGGAGACCCGATTTTTACACTAACTCCTATGTGTCCGAGACCTTTGTTTCAGAGGCGCGCGCGTCCCGTGCATGACAGCCGCCCGAGACGTACGTCAGAGCCCCTTTTCCCAGAGCTTACCCCTGCATCCCGGTTCACATTTCCCCATTGAACCGGGTCAAAACCGGTTTACGGTCCAAGGTTGCCTATAAATAGCCACCTTGGGGGTGAACAATTCAATTCATTCCAAAATCACTTTGGGCAAGCTCGGGAAAAAGCTCTGACTTCTCTCTAAAAACCCTCTCTTTCTCTCTCTAGAAAACTACTGATGTTGAGCGTCGGAGTGAGCACGCCAAGCACCCCCCCCCCCTCTCCACAGGGACTGCTTGGTAACGCTCCTTTGCAGGTGCCGACGGACGTCCCGCTAGAGACCCGGAGAGACTTGCCCTCATTCGGAAGACAAAGCTAAAGCCCGCGCGCAACACTAGAAGGCGGATTTAGCTCACATCCAACTAGAAGACCTCGACAAGTTATCCGGCGGACAACCCGCAATAACTTGGTCGAAACACTGGCGCCGTCTGCGGATCACCCACAGAACAAACAGCATGGCAAGCAACGAGCAGCCACCGCCGACTAAGACGAAGAGAAGAGGACCAGGACGTCCAAAGAAAACTCCGGCTCCGGAGTCAAGCATGAGACCTCCTCCGCAGAGAGCTCCCCCGCAGAGCCAAGGCGAGGCCTCAGTCGCCTCGTCTATCCCAACTAGAAGCGTACACTCTCGGAGTAACGCGCAAGGGGGCTCACAGCAAACCAACGCTCCTCCAGGTTTCGCCCACCAAACCTTCAATACGCAGGAGCAACCGTACGGAATGCCAAACGCGGGAGCATACAACCAAGCACCAGGGGCACAGACTGCACCCACAGTCACCCCGGAAATGATGGCAGCACTCGAGCAGCTGCTTCATCTAAGAGAAGCCCTGCGCAACCAAGGATACGGGGCGCCACCGCCCCCTCCGGCGCAACAAGCAAATATGCCCCCGCCTCCAAGGCAAGCGCCTCCAATGAATGCACCTCAACAAAGAGGCCCTACAATCTCAAAAACCCCGACTTTCCACGGGAATGCACAGCAGAGCAGGCAGTTCCCCCAGCAGTGGACAAGACA
This sequence comes from Clarkia xantiana subsp. parviflora, assembly GCA_036873135.1. Lineage (NCBI taxonomy): Eukaryota > Viridiplantae > Streptophyta > Magnoliopsida > Myrtales > Onagraceae > Clarkia > Clarkia xantiana. The sequence continues at coordinate 6,736,668 of JAPTYO010000010.1, read as the reverse complement.
GGAGCTTTCGCACTCCCAAACACCCTACCATACAGGGCCATATAATGAAGAAGCTTGGAGGCAGCCGTCTCAGACATTCCAGGGATATCAAGGTGGATATTCTCAACACAACCCAACGCAGGCGCAATTTCCCCAACAAGGCGCAAGCATGGGCCAAGAAGCATACCCCCAGAATCAGGATAACCCAATCACCGGGTTGACGGAGGAGATGCTTGAAAAGCTGATTGAGAAGAAGATAAAAGAAAGGAAAATGAGAGGGATGAACACATTGGTGGACACAACATCCCACCCTTTCACCGACGAGCTGGTGTACAGTCGCGTCCCAGACGCACTATACAATCTAAGGCCAGAAAAATACCGAGGCAAGGGAGACCCAATAGAGCATGTGCATCAGCATGAACTAATGCTCTTGGGAAGGACTGACAACCCTCACCACATAGCCATGACGTTCCCCCAAACGTTAGGCGGACCAGCTGCACACTGGCTCTTCTCCCTGCCAAAGAAAAGCATAGACTCGTGGCAGTCCCTCAAAGAAAAGTTCATCCAACGTTACATGGGAGAACGCTCGATTATCAAAGGATCAAATGCCTTGGATGACGTCAAGAAAGAGTGGAATGAGTCCCTCGCAAGCTACTACATCCGATTCAACCAAAACATCTCCGAAATCCAAACAAACATCGCAGAGACAGAAATCATTCATGCCTTTGTCAGAAACCTGGGTAGGCACGGGTACGACTTAGGCCAAAAGCTTTCTACAAGACCTGCGGAAACAATGGAAGAACTTGTGGCAAGAGTTAAAGAGTACATCGACGCTGAGCATTACAAGATGACAGCACGAGACAAATGGGGTAAGCCAGGCAACAAGAAAGATGAAAGCAAGCCAGGCCCCCCGAAGCAGAATCAAACCCCCCAGCAAAAACAATGGACTCCGCCCCAGAAAAGAACATTCAACATTGAAGAAGACAAGAATGCAGATGTCAATACCGTCGAGCTGATCCCTTTGAATGCTCCCCTGAGCGTCATACTGAAAGAAATGAAAGAGCAAAACCTCTGGAAAGAGCCATTCGGATTCAGAAAGGGTCAGCTGGGGAAGGAGCAAGACAAGTGGTGTGAAAGCCACGAAGTCAATGGCCATGAAACAGACGACTGTAGAAGCCTTAAGTTCCAAATCAATCGAATCATACAAGAAGGCGGACTTAAGCACTACGTCGATCAGGGGGGAAAGATCGAAAAGGTGAAGAGAAAATTCACGTCAAAGGAAAAAGGAAAGGAGAAGACCACTGACAACCCCCCTCCTAAAAAGAGGGGAGTCATTAATGTCATTCATGGTGGTCCAGCTGCAGGAGGACAAGTCTCCAACACAAGAGATGTCTACGCTGCGCAGGCAAGCACACTCCCCAAGTATGGAAAAAGAAAGAAACCAGAAGAGGAAGACCTCGTGATAGGATTCTCGAGAAAAGACATGGCACACATCGTCTACCCACATGATGACGCGTTAGTAATAACGATGGAAATCAATGGATTCGATGTCAAAAGAATTCTAGTCGACGGAGGAAGCTCGTCAGACATCCTCCATATTAACGTCCTCGAACAGCTGGGAATGAAAAGAGAGGACCTGAAGCCGGGAAATTTCCCGTTAGTAAGCTTTGCTGGAGCTGCTACGTACCCACTGGGAATGATCACCCTTCCCACCGTAATAGGAGAGGGGTGGAACGCAATGAAAGTCGACATCACTTTTGTGATCGTCGAAAGCCTCGGCGCTTACAACGGAATTCTTGGGAGAACAACGATAAACCCCTACGAGATGGTGCCTTCAACGGCACACCAAAAGCTGAAATACCGCTTAAAGGGAGGAATCGGAGAAGTCTTGGGCGATCAGACAACAGCACGAAAATGCTATGTCAACGCCCTAAGATGCAAGAACCGCCTGGACATTGCGGTCATTGAAAGGGGACAGTGTTCCAAATCTGAAGTCGAAAAGCGATTTGATGAGATGATGAGCAAAGGACAAAGGCTCCCAACACTTCAAGCCCCAATGCTTCCAAGCATATGGGACATTAAACAAGGAGAGTCAGAATCCATCCAAAACTACTTCAAGCGATTCGCTATTAACGCAACTTCAAGTTTTGCAGACAAGTCAGCCGTGATCAATGGATTTTTCCTGAACATGAACTCATCCACATTTCTCCTGTTCGGACGAACACATGGGTGGAGGACAACCAAGTCTATGGCTGACCTAAAGGAGAAGATGGAAACGGCAATCGAAGTCGCAAATGAGCTGGGGTGGTTCAGCCCACCCGCAGAACACGAGGAGGCATGCGAACAAGAGCATGCAAGACAAGACTTGAACAACAACCAAGATGGAGAATACACACCTCTAAACATAGAGGTGGAAGAGTTGTTCAAGACCATCCTGAAGGATGTTTTACCTCCTCCAAGCGAGATCCAAATTGCCTTCCTCGGGAAGAATCCGGAATTATGGTGCCACTATCACAACAAATGGGGTCACAGCACAAATGGCTGCCCCTCCCTTCGCAACAAAATTGAGGACCTGATCAAACAAGGAGCTCTGCGCTCCCACATCGCATGCAGGAAGCCAGCTTTATCAAACCGTCACTAAGGGAATAACCCTTCCCTTATGACATGCACATACTCTATCTTTACTTTTCAAATGCTGAGTAGAACATTTAGGATGGGAGATCAGTTGACTCCATCCATGCACGTCTCGTGTAAATAAACAAGAAAACTAATGAAGTTCACTCCTTGCGTAGGAAAAACCATTATGTAATGGCAAGCTCCCCCGGTCCAATACCAGGAACAAGCCACATACATCACCAACAAAGACCCTAACAATATATACAGAAAGGGCATCCAACAAGAAAAGCCATCAAAAAGTTATCAAGGCAGGCCTAAGCGAAGCTCATCACAACAAACCAAAACAAAGGACGTTAGACGCATACAAGGAGTTAAAGTATCCTCATAACAAGGATGTGAACGTACTAATCTATTCACATCCTTGCAAAAGTCGGGGGATAAACGGATCATTGGGAATCTTTCCCCGCAAACAAATGCAAGTGTCGGACGTACTAATCTATCCACACTTCGCCATACTACAAGGATGTGAACGTACTAATCTATTCACATCCTTGCAAAAAGTCGGGGGATAAATGGATCATTAGGAATCTTTCCCCGCAAACAAATGCAAGTGTCGGACGTACTAATCTATCCACACTTCGCCATATTACAAGGATGTGAACGTACTAATCTATTCACATCCTTACAAAAAGTCGGGGGATAAACGGATCAGTGGGAATCCTTCCTCGCAAACAAATGCAAGTGTCGGACGTACTAATCTATCCACACTTCGCCATACTACAAGGATGTGAACGTACTAATCTATTCACATCCTTGCAAAAAGTCGTGGGATAAATGGATCATTAGGAATCCTTCCTCGCAAACAAATGCAAGTGGCGGACGTACTAATCTATCCACACTTAGCCATACTACGAGGATGTGAACGTACTAATCCATTCACATCCTTGCCAAAAGTCGTAGGATAAATGGATCATTAGGAATCCTTCCTCGCAAACAAATGCAAGTGGCGGACGTACTAATCTATCCACACTTAGCCATACTACGAGGATGTGAACGTACTAATCCATTCACATCCTTGCCAAAAGTCGGGGGACAAGCGGATCATTGGGAATCTTCTCTCGCAAACAAAAATAAGGGTCGGACGTACTAATCCATCCAACTCACCCACAACCGTCACCAACAGAGATGCAGTTTCCTAAGGAAAACCATCGGATCAAGAAAATCAACCATTCAATAGAGCAATACTCTTACAAAAAGAGAACAAGTCACTGAGACAACAATAAAGAAAGAGGCAAAATAATACTTAGTATTATATCTTTCTAACATCTCATGTCAGGCATATATATATAATATAGCAGGACTCAAAAGTAAAGACATCCGGCCAGCTTAAAAGTCGAGCCCAAGATGCAACCCGTCAAAATCTCACCCATGCAAGGGGAGCAGCCATATATACACATGAAAAAACAAAGAAAAATCAACCTGACCCAACGTCAGGAGCACCAGAACCAAAGACATCAGTCATAAAAACATCTTGCGCTGGACCTTTGAAAGAACCCCGGCGATCATCACCAACAGAGACGGACGCCTGTCCCGTCAAACCACTCGTTCCACCACTCGCTCGGATCCCCGCAATAGCCCCAAGGGCATAGCCAGCATATGGACCAGCACTCTGGAAAGGAAAATCGGGGGCAAGGGAATGTACCCTCCTGAAATAATCCACAGAGAAGGACTCCATGCGATCATCACGCGCCTTCTCAAGAAGCTTGGGATAATCAGCCGTAGTAGGAAACTCGATCATTCCAAGCTGATCACCAAGGGCAACATGAGACTCTTTAGTCTCCCTCAGCGCCACAACATGCGTTTCCTCATCAACCTTCTCCTGACGTAGTAGGGCAAACAGCTCCGCCTCCAGCTGAGACGCATAATCCTGACTCCTCTTGAGATCAGCGGAAGCCTCGGAAGAAGCATATGAGTGTGCGCGCGCCTTCTCCCTCAACGCAACAACGTCCTGAGACAGGTGCTCATGACGATCCTGCAGACCCCTCGTCTCCTCAACAAGCTCAACAACAAAAGAGGAGAGGTTGGTCATCACGGCATTCACCTACAACAACAACACAAACACATCATACATAGAGAAATCAGACAAACATGATAGATCCAACATAAAAGGAAGGCAACGTACAGGAGCAAAGCGCGCAAGTGACTCCTCAACACATTTCAACGCAGCCTCAGGATCTCGGGGGCACGTCTTGCGGTCAGCCGGCGGAACAGACCGCTGAACCACACGCACACCAACAGCAGGCGTACTCAAGGAAACATCCTTGGGAAAACGGACAGCAGACTGACAATACGGAACCCACTCACCCCCAGACACATCCCGATCAGGTCGGCAAATAAGATCAGACTTGCGAAGAGCCGGAGGAGTAGGGACAACTACACACCAATAGCAAACACATTAGGAGAATGCAAACCATACTAATACAACAATAAGTCAACCACAGTTACCTGCCAAGGGAGGCACCTCCTCTGAACAACCGCTCCCCGACCGGGGGACATGCATGGTCGAATCGGCATACATAGGCCCTTTCCCTTTGTCGCAGGAAGGAGCCAGAGGCATGCCGTCAGATATCAACCTCCTAGGATCGCTCGGGGAGCGGACGTCAGCATCATGCTCCCCGACAGGAACAACGCCCCCCGCCGGCGGAAAATCCGAGCCTATACAGACAACCACAAAGAAACCTTTAGCGTGTCAGCATGCGAAAAACCACAACGAAACATTTAAAAGGCACAAGTCCCATACCCGGGCCAACAGGAAGTGCATCGTCTAGGCCGGGAACAATCTGAGAAGACCCGCCTGCAACTCCACCCTGTAAACAGGGGCGTCTGTTAAGAAACCAACCTACAAGAAAACAAGAGCAGATGTTACAGAACTTCAAAACATACCAACTCCTCCCCTGAAGGACGTACGTGAATGCCCGCCGCGAACAGCTCGGCGTCAGAAGCACGATAAAGGGGGCTGTACTCCCCCGCCCTATTCGCCGCATGGATCTTCTTCAAAGCGACCTTATCTCTGTCAGAGAACTCCTGAAATCGTGGAACAGGATCGGCATCCAATATATGAGAAGTCGCCCAAGTCGTGCCTGCATCCTTCACAAAAAAGTATTGACACTTCCATTTATTCTGGGAAGTGTCCGACCGTTCGCAGAATCGCGCTTCAGTATTCCACCCCGCCCGACGCAAACCAAGGGAAGAGAATCCCTTTTCGGTCATATGAGGCCAACGTAAGCTGAAGGTGCACATCCCAGACTCATCTGCCTTACCCAGGCGGTAGAAGGCTCGAAACAACACTATCGAGTAATCCCAAGAATTCAGATGACATTGCACCCGAAAACACGTCCAAGCCCTAAACCCTGGAGGGGTAATAGAGACAGGGGAAATCCTATAATATCGACAAAGGCGGACCAGATCCTGACAGTAGGGAAACCGCAGTCCTTCTCGAAACTGTGAAAGGTAGACCGCCTCATACTCAGCGGGAGGAACGGTGGGCCGACCAAATTCAACTCCTTTCACAACATCCCAAGGATACGAGACCTCTAGGCCGGGACACCAGCCCCGGGTCGAGACGCAGAGGTCAAACTTGGAACGTGGAAGCTTGTTGGGAAAAAATATCTGAGTTTTCTCCAATATCACGCGGTCGCCCGACGGTCCCAAGAGTACACCGCTTTGAGACCCAGAATCGGAATCCATGGTGCTTTCGCCAACCTCACCCTCAAAGTTATCCGAAACAAAGGGATGAGACTTACTCATTATGCGAAGAAGCGGAAACCGTTTCCTATCAAGAATACTCTAAGTATCAAAATCGGGCGCCTGCAAGCTCGTCAACCGAGCCCTGCAAAATCCATACACCAACTCAATCAAAAACCAAAGCAACACATCAACCACACTCATCAAAATCCTTTGCAAGGACATTCAACCCAACGGACCGACTGTCCGCATGCAAACGGCTAGGGACCCTCCCGCTCGGGAGTCAAAAATCCTTACGCTCATCAAAGGCCTAGGCCACCTACTAATCAAATTTTCATATATTTGTGCAATGTGTCACAGGTATTCAAGCCCTCTAGAAAGCAACAAGTTCAAGAGATAAAGAAATCAAAGGCATACAAAGTTGGTCATAATTACCAAAATGCCATCCGACCACCTTTTGATCAAATTTCATCCTTAGAATAGCTCAAGGCTCCGGGGGCACATACAACCAGTTAAAATGCACTCAAGCAAGCCCGTTGCACACCACGAAGGGACTTACCCCTCTCCGAACAACCCGAAAAACACTCGGGTCAACCAAGCCACTAACGAAGGCAAACTACCAAGCATTCACCTAAGCTCCGGGGGCACGGCAATCCACTCACAAAAAATCAAGGGGGCTTTATCACAATAGGAAACATCATGTCAAGTTATCCATATCAAGAAACAAGGGGTCAAGCTTTTCGCTCGAAAAACTCCGATTTCGAACCCCCACGATTTCCCCTCGGTTGATCGGAACCTAGGGACCACTTCACAAAGGGAGTTCGCTATCCCTAACTCTATCTATTTACACCTAGAGCTTAGCCAAAAGCAAATTTTGAAAATCAAGCAAAAACTTCACTCATGCATTTTATCAAACACCTACAAGGCACCTTATTGAAATTCAAATGTGCAGCCCTATAGGTCTATTCAACCTCAAGAAAAGTGAGTGGAGGACGTTACCAATCGATGCTCGACAAAAGGGACTCGAAATCGGATCGAATCGGGCTCAAAATCGAACCACGAAATGTTGCAGCCGCCCCCGCCACAGCCGCCGGACCCGCCGCCTGCCGCCGCCGCCTCGCCGCCGCTGCGCCGCCCTGATGTCGCCGGTGGTGCTCCTGGTGGTGGCCGGCCGGAATGTGGTCTCCCTTGCACCCTAAAGTGAATTCCCAAAGTCCCTACCTTAGCTCCTCCAAAACTCTCACCACAACCAATTCAAAAGTTGATAGTTTTATAAACTATCAAGGAGGAGAAGGGACTACACAACATGGTAAGTACCATACATCAAGGAGGTACATTCCTACCCACCATTCATTTTTTAAATTATTGATGGCTTGGATCTTTGACTATCAAATGACTTGGATAAATTTAACTAAGTCATTTCAAACATCCTCAACTTTTTGAAAACGTTGAGATTATGACTTTTTCATATTAGGGCCGTTGCATGTGATTTTCCAAAACCCGGCCCTATTTCACCCAAAACCGTCGTCTCGCCGTCAAGACGGCCGTCTCGGACGATAAGCTCCCAAAAACTAGCGCATTACATGAAAAACATTTTTTCAAGACTTGCATGATTTGTTTTGATGCGTTTAATCATATCATGAACGTTCCGTATTTACTAGCTCATCGTACGAGCTCGAAAAATTTCATGCGTGCTCGCTCGCACCTTAATTCTCCAAACAATCATACTTTTCATGTTATTCGTAGTCTGTTATGCTACTAACCCTTCATGCAGTTACTAAGCATGACCATCTCTAAAACTAAGGCAAGGAATTCGTCGGAGCCACGCGCGTCCACCCGCGGTAGGTTAAAACTCAAGGTGAGCAGACGGCCCGAATCACGCATACGCCCTATCTTATAATAGAGTTAAACAAAGGTCAAGCCATTGTTTAACTCGGGGGCAAGTGATGGACATACGCGTGATCCGGGCTCGGTTTTAATTATTCGGACCTCATGCACGTACGGGACTCACCGCAAAAGCCCAAATTCAAGCTAACCGGGGAAAACCGGGCAAGTTTTGAGCTTGCCCGGCATCCCCGGGGGGCTTACCCGGAATTTCCGGGTAAGTTCCACACCCGGGGGGTGTCGCGCACACCCCCCATTTTACCTCGGACGTATACGGAGACCCGATTTTTACACTAACTCCTATGTGTCCGAGACCTTTGTTTCAGAGGCGCGCGCGTCCCGTGCATGACAGCCGCCCGAGACGTACGTCAGAGCCCCTTTTCCCAGAGCTTACCCCTGCATCCCGGTTCACATTTCCCCATTGAACCGGGTCAAAACCGGTTTACGGTCCAAGGTTGCCTATAAATAGCCACCTTGGGGGTGAACAATTCAATTCATTCCAAAATCACTTTGGGCAAGCTCGGGAAAAAGCTCTGACTTCTCTCTAAAAACCCTCTCTTTCTCTCTCTAGAAAACTACTGATGTTGAGCGTCGGAGTGAGCACGCCAAGCACCCCCCCCCCTCTCCACAGGGACTGCTTGGTAACGCTCCTTTGCAGGTGCCGACGGACGTCCCGCTAGAGACCCGGAGAGACTTGCCCTCATTCGGAAGACAAAGCTAAAGCCCGCGCGCAACACTAGAAGGCGGATTTAGCTCACATCCAACTAGAAGACCTCGACAAGTTATCCGGCGGACAGCCCGCAATAACTTGGTCGAAACAAGTTGTATATATATATATGTTTTATTGTTATTATTCTATATATATTGTGCTTACGTGGCGGCCTATGGTCTTCCAGAACCAAACTGTATAGATTTACTATTTAAAAGGAAACTTTTAATTAATTTGTTTCTTTAAATTTCGTAAAGACCAAAATAGGATATAAAAATACTTCTTAATTTTGAATCAATCAATATTATGTATCTAAATTTAGAGAACTCCTATTAAATTCCAATTAAATTAGGCAATACTGACTGGACAAATTGTCCACGTGTCAGCCAGAGGGCTTCCGATGCCGAATTAATATAGTACTAGCCACTAACCCCGCGCACCGCGCGGGAGAAAAAAAATCTAAATAAAAATAATTAAATTATCTTAATATATTGAATATACAACTATATATCAACGTTTACTTAAAATTTTTAACATAATTTTGTTTATAGAAAATTAATTAATAATAATGCATTAGTTTATTACAAATTATTATAATAGTAATGAAATAATCAACATTATATATCAGTGTTATATGACGTATAAATGATATAATATAAATCTCGAAATTTTAACATGTACCCATTTTTCTTTTTGTTATATTTTTAGATAATTTCAAATTGTTCTTATTTAAATTAATTAACATATATTTTACATGAGTGAATGTGACTTAATTATAAAATTTCAGATATCTTAATTTTATACATGTATTTTTTTTCTTGATAAAAATAGATGTATCTTAAAGTTATTATTATAATTTATTTAATCAATCAAATATATTATTTTTGGCTAAAAAATTACTATATATTATTATTATTATTATGTGTATTTTTTTAATAATAAACATATATATATACAATGGAAGAAATCAAAATTTGTAGTAAGGCAAATAGATTTTTATTTATTTATTTTATTATATATATTAATATATATATATATATAAATTATTTTCTTAAATTAAATTAATAAAAAAAAATATATATATATATTCGTAAAATATGTATCATTTTACTCTAAATAGTAACGTAACAAATATTAATGTGAATGTCATGAAAAAAAAAAATTAATGAATTATAAATGCAAAATCTTCTGAAAGAAGCAAGTTTGATTTTGATTTAAGTGAGAGTTTTTTTTTTTTTTTTTTTTTTCAGAAGTGAGTAAACTTTAATAGACAAATGGATAATAATAGTCTTGGCGAAAACATTAAAAAAAAAAAACAAAAACAATAAGCTATTGGTAAATAACACATTTCAAGCTCTAATAGTGTACAAATAAGTACTCGAAAAAAATTATAAAAAAGTATTATTATGTATGGTTAATCCTTATTATTGGCTAAACACAAATTAAAAGTAATCGAATTTTATATATACACGTTAAATGCCTCAACATTAATTTTAGTGTCTTCTTTCGAGATCGAGAACTCCTGCACAAAAGGAACAGTAAGTCATGAAAAATAAGTATGAGGGTTTATAGAATAAGCTTAAGGATACTAATTGTTGTTTATGGAGCAAATTTAGTGACTACCGTGACATGAGCCGCAAGTTTAAGAATCATTTGTTTTATATAAAGTTGAAGGGCCGAGGTTGGCATGCTAGGATTACCAAATATGAGAATCAAGATGTTGAGCGCCAATGTTGACGATGAAAGCTAGTTTCTGGGGATGGCAACGGGTCTCGGGGCCCCGCTGACCCGCGGGGCCCCGACCCGGTTTTGACCCGCCGACCCGCGGGTCACGGGTCGGGTCCGGGTCAGGTCGGGGCGGGTCCGGGTCTAGAGACCCGGGGCCCCGTAGACCCGCCCCGAAATGCACATATGTATACTATTTTTTTTTAAATTTTTTTTTATGTTAATATAATCTAACATTTACTAAACAATATGGTTAATATAATAGATATATAAATGACATGGACCAAATTACAAATAGATGTGTATTTAGATTATTAGGATTTGTTAATTTGGTGTTTGGATTTGAATTTGTATTTGTAATGAATTTGATGTGTTTATTGTTTATATTTGATTGATGTTAGATTTATGTTTTGAATTTATATATAATGTAATATTTTGACAAAAAATTGTATTTAATATTGAAAAAGTGAAATAAAAAAAAAAAAAAAAAAATTGTTCACATGGCGGGGCGGGTCGGGGCCCCGCGGGTCGACCCGCGGGAATGTTGACCCGACCCGACCCGAAATGGCCATTTGGCCGGGGCCGGGTCAGCCAGGCCGACCCGCGGGGCGGGTCCGGGGCTGCAAAAACCCACCCCGTTGCCATCCCTAGTAGTTTCCCTTGCACCAGTCGATTGTCATGAATAATAGAATCTTAATTTTTATATTTACATGGATGATGAAGTTGAGGAGTCGGGATCGACATACTAAGATTACCCAATCTGAGGATCAAGATAATATGTGTCGGCCTACCACCATAGTTTCGTTATTTTTTTTTTGGAATAAACCCTTCAAATGTTTGTACCACAATCATCATATATATTGTATGTTGTGTAAAAATATAAGATTACACACACTAATATTATATGTCTAGACAAAACATTAGAAAATATGTTGAGAAGGTCAAACAACGTAAAAAAGATTATAGAATTAAACTAAGAATTACATATCAGTTTTATTTGGTTTTCAAACTTTGTGATGTTTATGATTGATCTATCTTCCGATCGCAAAACTTGACATTTTTTTTTGCCAAAACTTAACCTAGCAATCAAAATAAATAGACAATCAGGAATTGTCATTATTTTTTAAGGTGAAGGGCATTCAAACTCTGATGAATCAAAATCACAATATATCTAACTTCTTTAAGTTAGAGCATCAGAAGAGAAAATTTTGAGATAATATTAGAAAACTAAGAAATCACTATAAAGACTACTTTGATTTTAAAAACTATTTAACCTAAGTGTGGGAAATCAAAATTAACTAAGACATCTTTAATATTCATTCAGATGTAGGTATTATGGGGTTGGTGAATGGTATCCATTGACCATAAAAAGCACAAGTATAACGTTTGTGGCTTACCGTACAAATCAGTTGCACTAGTCACGGCTCCTCCGGGTCCAAGTAGGATCTACATGTATTTACTTAAAAATAAAAAATAAAAATGCTAAGAGCATATCAATTCACTCGTACCTATCTTACACTAATAAATTCATAATAATCTTGGCCTCATTACCACCATCTTCACTGCTTCCACTGCCACCGGCCTTCTTGGTCCGACCAATCTTTTGATGGACAACCACCTTCAACATAGGCTCGCCCCACACCTACCATACATGGTTTGTCACAAAACTTTATCAAATATATATATATATATATCATTGCAATTAATGTTGCCGTAGGATCTTTATACTATATTAATGGACGGTTGTTATTTATTATATTAAATTATCTATTATATTATGTGGCAATTACCATTGTTGTACCCGTAGGTTAGTTTTTTACCATATATATACAATATATATTGCGCTTTATTAATATACGGTTGTTCATAATTATCTATAAACATTGTATATATTGGGTAAATTCTTTTCTATATATATATTGCTTACTTGGCGGCCTATGGTCTTCCGGAGCCAAACTGTATAAACAATGAATTTAAAAGGAAACTTTCAATTAATTTGTTTCTTTAAATTGCGTAGATACCAAAATAGGATATAAAAATACTTCTTAATTTTGAATCAATCAATATTATGTATCTAAATTTAGAGAACCTCTATTAAATTCAGATTAAATTAGGCAACGCTGACTGGATAAACTGTCCACGTGTCAGTCAGAGGGCTTCCGATGCCGAATTAATATAATACTAGATACTAAAGCCCGCGCACCACGCGGGCAAAATATATAGACGACTATTAAATAGAATTACATGTATTAATTATACTCAAGAATAATCAATAGAAAACAGCTTAAGTAAATAACATAAAAATAATATTAAATAATGACTATAAGTGTAAAGTAAACACTCAAATTTTTATCGTCCAATAAAAACATATTTAATAACAATTATTTATTTTTTACTCTTCAATTTTACCGATTCTAAACTTATATAATAAGAACTCGTACAAAATGATTTATGGAATTCATCTTCAAATTAAAAAAAGAGAAAAATAGTTATAACAAAGATTAAAGAGCTAAAATGATAGCGATATACTAATTTTTTAATTAAGAATTCCTAGGAAACGTTTCGAAAAAACAAAAATAACCATTTAAATCATCATGACTTAATTGAAAAAGATCATGCTCACATTAAAATTCATAATTCTAACTTGACTTGTATTAATTATTATTTTTATATAAATTGAAATATTTATAATTAAGATGAACATATTTTGTACTATCCATAGATTTGGTTTCATCACTGGGTATGAAACTCTATAATATGTATTATCTAATTTTACAAATTAATAAATAGTTTCGTGACACATCTTTTTTGTGTTTTCTGATTGGACACTATATGTTCAGTTATATATAAAGGAAATATTCAAAATTGAAAAATGCTGTAAAATAAAAAAAAAGAGCTAGCTATAAATAGTTGTAATTCAACGTGATTGGTTAGATTTTTCCTCCAACACAAAATGCTCCACGACATGATAACATATGTGTTCTTCAAAGCGTGCTTCAAGATGACTTTACCGTGTTTACATGTCATGCTTCTGCGGTTTGTTGTTCATCCAATCATTAACGATATCTTAGGCTTGTAAGCAACAAAAAATAAAGAGAAGTATCAAGTGAATACCACAATTTATAAATGCAATAAACCAATAATACCCGATATTTGCTTCTTTTTCACTTATTATTTAATTACCTTTTTGAAAGAATATGCAGTTTATATCGTTGAGTCGACTTTGCGAGCTTGATCTCTAACCTTATGCTCCATTATATTAATTACACAAGTTTCTGTTATAAACAAATCAATAAATCATGAATATACATCATTTGAACTTGATTAAACATATATCATTACGATAACTTTTTTTATACCAATCAGAAATATATGAAAATGATATAATATGATGTCCTCCCATCAGGATATAATTACTATATATAGGAACTTAGCTTGACATTAGTCCTCCTCGATAGGGTACCTCCTCAACTACTTTTATCAAAAGTGTCAATGAATCCATCATATATAAAATTTAAATTAAAAAATTAATTTAAATTTAGACTATACATCTTAATTGGATGGAATCCATCGAATTATCGCAAGGTAAGTAATCATAATAAAATCAAATGTAGGCTCACATAATATTCAGATGAACACCGACTTGTAATGAATCCAATACAAATGGAGAGTTTATACTTCTATTGGAAGATAAAGATAATCACATTTGATGTGTATATATATCACTAATATTAAGGAATCATTAAATTAGTATATATGTGATAAAACTGCATGGTTAACGTTATCTTATTCGCCTCATGAATGAACATTATACACGCAACAACATGTATAATTATATATGTATTTATTTGGTGAATTGATTTTTTTTTTTTTTTTAAATTAGGTGGAACCCTAAAATGGAGGTAAGACTACATATAACTTTTTATGTCAAAGATGAAATGGTGTTTGAAAATATAAATCGCAGTCTGCGTATAAGACCTAAAAAACTATTGAATGTAGTATGAAAATTACATTATTAGCTGCACTAACCTTGATATAGTAAAAATTTATTTGAGTTCCACCAAGTAGATCACTTTGTTCCGATATTATTGTCCATGCCAGACTTGATAGTGTTCCTTTTTTTTTTCTCTTTTATAATCATTTTCGTATTTTAGTTATCAATATTCTCCTACAACCTAAATTCAAAAAAAGAAAATATTGGTTAGATTCGACAGTAACTATTTTATCGACCTTCACTTCTAGTATTAATAAAATGCGCTCATTATTCGAACATGGAGAAGTAGTCGAGAATTGTTTAGAGTTTAGATAATATTAATTTATGGTGACTAAAGAGTACTCTTTAACTGATTCACTAACATACATTCCGTAATTATCAGAGATCCTAAAGACTATTGACAATAGCACCGAGCACTTATCGATAGATCATGAAACCACCAATGAGAAAGAGGAACAACCATGGACACATCAACGTGAAGTAGCATTATAGAAAAAGATGGACTAATGAAAATTGTTTATACTTACGAATTCGATGAAGTGGTAGCGATCGAGGGTGGTTCCGATATCGTGGCGAAGATTGTCGATTCATTTGTACGTCCTATTGACACTTGTGAGGCAACCTCTTAGAAAAGCTGATTTTTCTTTTGCTCGAGGATTCAACTATATATATATATAATATAATATAATTATATTATACTATTATGTATAAAAAAAACTACTAAATATATTATATAGACATCTGTCCCCTATTTAGGTATATATAATATTTTTTCTTCTATTATTTATTATTTCATTGTAAATGTTGACGTGAATTAAATATTTATTAAATTTATATAATTAATGCTATATATATATAACTAACGTTTTGTTGAGTAATTAGCTTGTTGAGTTACCAAACAATAATATATTTTGTACAATAAATAATATATATATATCTTATAATTTAGGAATGTTGAGATGAATTAAACGTTTATTAGATTGCTATATATATAACTATCGTTTCTTCTATTATTTGATTACGTGGCGACCTATGGTCTTCCGGAGCCAAACTGTATAGATTTACTATTTAAAAGGAAACTTTTAATTAATTTGTTTCTTTAAATTGTGTAGAGACCAAAAAAGGAGATAAAAATACTTCTTAATTTTCAATCAATCAATATTATGTATCTAAATTTAGAGAAATCCAATTAAATTAGGAAACGGTGACTGCGTGGACTGTCCACGTGTCAGTCAGAGGGCTTCCGGTGCCGAATTAATATAATATAGTAGATAATAGATATATAATAGATATGATGTACTATGCAAAATGCTATATATATCGAGTTTAGGTTATTCTGTCTCACAATAAAGACAACACATCTATCAGCTTGAAAATAGAAATCACACTTTAGATGGCGAAAATATATAAGTAACGAATCACTTCAACTGTTCAACATTTCACATTTGTAGATTAATACGAGACATTTGGATAGATGTGAGATTATTTAAAATATTACATTATTTGTAATGTTGTGATTTAATGTGGTTTGTAATATGCAATGTAATTTTAAATTACAGTGTTTGGTTATGATACAATATGGAGTGCAACGTTAGATTAAAATATTTTGTATGGTGTTAAGTCTGCTTCCACTTGGGTAACTTTGGGCTTCTCTTCCACGAACGGGCTCTGGATGTGTGCACGGGAACGGGTATCTGTCTGTGTGCCGCGAACCTTGAGACACGATCCTCGAACCGATCTTCAACTTCCTGACTTTGATCTCTCGAACTCCGAGTCCTGCACAAGGGGCAGTAACCAGCGTGGAAGAGGGGGGAAAGCTGGTTGGGCCCTCTCCGACGCTCAAGTCAAAATATTTAGAGAGAGAAAGCCTTATAGAGAGAAGTCAAAGCACGAAATGCCAGAATGAGAGAATCCTCCAAAATGGGAGACCTAGGCCCCTATTTATAGGGAACCAAAGGATCGTGCCCAGTTTTGAATGGTTTGATGCCGGTATAAAGGAAAACGTATACCGTCGATAAGCGCGCACTGACTTCTCGTAGTTGGCAAAATAATCGGGATAAGCGCGCGGAGAACGTCGATAATCCAGACCTACCCGGATTGTTTAGCAATCCGGACCTCCGGATTGCCCAAGATTGCCGCAAGGCAATCCAGAAGTCCCCGGTCCGGGTACTGCGCGTATTCCGGACCGTTTTGGACTTGGGTGTCCGCGGAAGCGTTCTTTTACGGGTTTTGGATTATTTTGTGAGACCCGAAATGTAAATACGAACCCGAATTGGACAGATATCTAACATATGGTTTGTAATGTAAATTGTAATGTGATTTACTTATTATTATAGTATTAATCTATTTATAAATATATTATATCTTAATATAACAAATCTAAATATGAATTTATTTTGAAAACAGTTACTTAGTCCTAAACTTTATGTTTTAGATTTAAACATCTAATTTGAAAATATTATAGCTAAATTTTCATTCTAGAATTCTATTAATTAAAGCCAATTATACAATTTATGAGATAAAAAGTTCCATAAAAAATTAAGTGTGAGAATTTCATTTTGTACTTATATAACAAATGAGTGATGAAGTGAACCAAATATAAATCAAACATGACATCGTTGAATAATGAAGTAGAAATAGAAGCTATTGTTCTAAATTAAGATTAAAACAATTGCGTTACCATATGCATCAGATACAAAAGTAACAAAACACCATTCGAGTCATCGTTTAGCAAAAGACATTTACACAATATATAAAAGTGGCTTTCATACATTTTACATATAAATCATATGCATCGCAGCTCTAGGGAACTAGCTCTAAATTATGGTTTATAATCCTTACATAGTAAAAGTATACAACTGAAAGGTAAATATAAATAATTAGTAGAGATTAAAAAAATGTGTATAATCTATATACCAATATATTATTTGTGTTGGGTCCTCAACCCCAATAGACATCTTTGCCACATTTTCATTTTATTAACAAAAAATATATTATATTTAATTTCTATATTTTATAAAATAAATAATTTAGTCATTACTATATTTGAGAAATATTTATTTATCTTTAATATTATTACTAAATCATTATTTAAATTTTGTTATTTTTTTAAGGTCGCTTAGTCGGCATGTCATAGTAATTACATATCAATTTAAGTCACCCATATCATACTCATTTCGTTCAAATTTCGGATACATGTAAAAAAAATTATTCAACGAATTATGTAGATCGAGTGATATATGTTCCGCCTGTTGAGATTTTTCTATCGCATAGATCAGTCACTTACCAAATTATATATATAACAAGTCAAAATATGGGTGTAATGTGGTTCTTGAAGTTTGACAACGTACAAATAACATTTTACTCATCGTCCAATATTTATGGACTAAAACTATTAATTTAGTTCTTCTATTTGTTAATCCAATCACACTGTGTACAACCTAATTAATGTTAACTAAATATTTTTGTTTCAAGTCTAAACATTATATTTTGTGATTTAATTTTATCTTTATTGTTAAATCAAATTTTGTTGGTATTGTGATATTGTATATAATTACGTTTGTATAGGTCAAATTTGTCCATTGATGACTCTAAGTAGTTAAGAACAAGTTTACATTCTTGACACCTCAAGTTGATGAGTTAGATACAATTGAGCCGTTAATGACCAACGTAATGCTCGACCCAACTCATTTATATATTTAACTATAAGGCTAACTTAGTACCGTAACTGAAGACATTAGTTAATTTTTTACTTAATTATCCTCTTCTCTTTCTCATGTTTTGAATTACGTTATGTCGCTCTTCTCTATCATATAGATTCGTTTCTCACAACGAATCAACTTGCCCATATTTTACTTTGATTAATTATAAATATTAGTAAACTTAAGATAGATTATATATCTTGAAATTTAAATGATCGATGCGCGTGCAACGCACGCGTTAATAACTAGTAATGTTAATAAATAATAATAAACAACACTCTGTAATACTGATTATAATTCCACACTATATCAAAAAAAGGATGTAGTATCACATTACATTGAGAGGAGGAAATCAACATTTTGTATTAGAATACATATTACATTATAGAATACATTATATCATTTGTTTTGACAAACAACGTAATGCAATATTAATGTAATGTTGGATTACCTCCTACATTACATCTATCTAAAACACTCCCATAATTTAACAAAAAAAAAAAAAAAAACACTCCCATAATGTATTTAGTTAGTTGACTTGCCGATCAACTAACTCTACTTTATATAGATTTCCCTCCAGCATTTGTAATAAATTTCAATTGATGAATAAATGAAGTGTAATAATACACATTCCGAGATAGAGAATCTGAGATTTTCCGAACGTCTCTGAATGACATGAATGGCATGGATGTAATTATAACCAACATTTTGGGCATTTTGTTTGACAGAGAGTCGGAACATCTCAGCAGGGCCGGCCCAAGAGAGATTGTGGCCTAAAGCAATAATTTATTTCGGGGTCTTATAGTTTGCCCAATAAATAATGGTATAATTATTTAAATTGATTATAATTAATTTAACTTTATCGCTAGCCCAAAAATAATAGAAAGTGGTTTCATTTTTTTTTTTTTCTGAACTAGACATTTTTTTTATTATGTGCTGAAGTTAATTTACTTATCTAATAATATATATGAGCCCTCTTTTTCTTGGGGTTTAAAGCCATAGCTTTAGTGGCTTTACCTTTGAGCTGCATCTCAGACTTCTCTATCTCGTCTCAGACTTCTCTATCTCGGAATGTAAATCATTTCCAATAAACGAAACTTTCAATTTTGATCTCTCTCATTGCATGGTATCACAGCATAGTTGGAATCGCTTTCTTCATTCATCCTCGTCGGAATTGATCTATCTCGTTACAAGTTACAACAGTATGCATCCTGATTTAGTTTTGTAAACAGTAATTAATCAATACAACATCGATCTCAAGATGGCATGCCATGAAAAATTTACTATCTTCAATTTCGTGTCTTCAAGATGGCTTTCAATGGATGAAGTTTAGTGGTTGTCAGCTTCATCGTATCCACATTATCTTCCTCCCCATTGCTTAGCGCCCACTCAAACTCCTGCACCATTCGCCCAATTGAAACGCACGATATCGCCATTGCTTGAAGCGACCCTGCACATACCCTCTTCCCCGCACCGAACGCCATTGTCTTGTACATATCAGATGCTATGTACTTTTCATCAAGAAACCTCTCAGGGATCCATTCTTCGGGCTTCTCCCATTGCTTCTTGTCCATGTTACAGCCGTAGATATTGATCGCTATCTGCGAAAATATACAAAAGGCTAGTCAATGAGGATAAACAAATTAATTGTTAATGCTTAATTAAGCTAGTATCGTCACCCGACCTCGGTTCCTTTGGGAATGAAGTAGCCTCCGATTTGGGTGTCCTCGTGTGCTTGCCGTAAGGGGACTATCGGGACTGGACTGTGTTTTCGTAGTGTTTCGTGGAATACGGCATTCAAATACGGAATCTGCGATAGATTCTCCTCCCTGATACTTTTTAAGCCACAAACTTGGCGAATCTCCTGATAGAGACGATCCTATCGAGAAAGGCGCATCCGGGTCACATTTTTTACTATGAGTAAACTCTATTCATTCTAGCTCTAATTTTTTTTTAAAAAATAAATCAAAACACATAAGCCTAAAGATTATATAGTCACTCAAAGAAAAGTGTTCAGTTGGGCTGTTAAAAAATGAACCCTAAATGCTGCAGAATTGAAGAACCTGCTTCGATGAGGCTCTAGCAAGCTCAAACAAGGCCCACTCTGTCGTAACCAAAGTCGTATCAGATGCCTCAAGGATTGATTCCCACACAAGTGTCGCTATTTGTTCCTCGGGAAGCGTTGTCGCTTCAGACAACAAGTAGTCCAAGTAACAATTGCTCTCCTGTTTTTTAACATGGTCTTTTAGACATGTCATGCAATTTTGCAACATTAAAGTGAAGAGAAAACAGAAAAGACTTGCCTTTTGAGAACAAGATGTTCGATTCCGGATAAGGGCTTTCATCACCACATCCCTGCGAAAAACGATTTGACGAATCTTTTGTTCGAAACTTTTGTTAGGTAACCATTTGAGGTATGGAAAGAAGTCTCTCCAATCCACAGCAATTGCCCCCTCCATAAAGTCGGTAACCAGCATCTTGAATATGTCCTTCTTAGACAATGTAGTTCCGAGCTCCTCCACACGGATTGAATGAATCTCCTCCCCAACAGCCTAAACACGAAAAGGAACAACAAAAATGACTTATTTGCTTCATAACTTGTTCGTCAAGTAAATTCTAGTTATCTTACTTCTTTGAGTGCCAACCCAAATAGTTCGTCTTCAAACACGGCCCTGAAATTGACAACTTCGTTGAGAGAGCTCTTAACTTGTGAATGTAGTTTTTCTACGACATTTTCCACCAAGGTATCTCTGTAGCCACGGAATCGTTTCTGGGCATTTGCGCCCAAAACGCTTGTAAGAATGTATCGCTTTATGTTCTTGTAGAATTCGTTGTAGTCACTTGCGGCAACCATGCACTTATCAGATGAGAGAATCTGCAGGGCACTTGATAACTTTCTTGTAGAGATTGATGAGAATCTGGTCACCATTGCCTGCAAATAAACAAACAAGTCTCCATTTATTTCCAGGTTAGTTTATTCTCCAAGAAACTTCGAGAATAAAAAACTTAGTCTTATAAAATGGAACTTCAGTATGATTTCACCTTACTATCCTCGATAAGGCAAAATCAGATAAAAAAAGGACAACACAATTAGTAGTGAAATCAATTTCCGCATTCAAGATCACCTCTTTAGCAACTTCGGTCGAATTGAACACAATCAACGTATTGGCCCCGGTTCGGATGGAGTAGATAGGGCCATAAGTCTCTGCCCATCCTGCAAATGTTTTGTGAGGTTTCCTCTCTTTCAGTTGAAGCAAGTTCCCAATTATTGGCAGCCCTGGAACAGCTGCAAGAACATAAAGAACCACAATCAATTACAAGAGAACTGTCACGCCTCCAAGCCCGAGCAACTGTCTCCACTAGTACAATTCAGCCTAACTAAGCTCGTTGTTCATTTAGGCCTAGAAAAGGAGGAGTTCCTATTGGATTTGACTAGTACTATTCTTACTTATTAAGACTCCAAATCTCTTATTACAATCTACTCATTGCGCTTGATGTCCTCGTCGCGGTCTAAACCAGAATCGTTTGCCCCCCGTTAGTTGAGTGGTCTCTGCAATGGCTAGGACAGTCCCGGTCGGCTATGATACCATTCTATCACGCCTCCAAATCCAAGCGACTGTCCCACTAGCCCAACCCAGCCTAACTAAGCCCGTTGTCCTCACTTAAGCCTAGAAGATGAGGAAATCATGTTGAACTTAAATAGTATCACTCATTCTTATTAAGACTGAGTGCCATGAAACTAGCTCTTCTACCGACGCAGATGTGATGTTACTTTTTACCATTGCCGCGAAAAATACTTTAACGCTTTAAAGCAAGTGTTGTAAGACTTTTAAAAGAAGCAACACTTTTAGTTGTAACTAGCAATGGGTGTAAATGGCAACACTACTAAGTGTTAGTTGTCAACAAAAAAAATTCTTAAAAGGTGTCGAGCAAGTCAAAACATAACGGCACTTTAAAAAACATCCAAATAACATACAACAAATAACATACAAGAAGAAATAGCATACTACAAAGTGTTGCTAAATTTCAGTAGAACTATAATATTAGGACGCTTAATTAACCGTAATCCAAATGTCATATGAAATTCGTTTTCTTATAAGTGAATAGAAGAGAAGGAAAGTATATCATAGACCCACGATAATCCAAATGCAATCCCATGACATGAGAATGATAAATTATACAAAAGCAATGCGAGAAAGACGACGTACCAGGCGGAGATGGAAGGGGGGATCTTCCGGCCTTCCTCTGATTAGAGTTGAAGAAGAAGAAGAACGGGATGACCAATATCACCGACAGAACACCCACAGCAACTGTCAGGGTAAAAGGTGTCGTCAACTTTGCCGCTAAATCTTCAAAAAATTCACCCAGCTGAGCCATGATTGAAGACAAAGAGAGTATTTGAATGAGGCCTTTCGTTAGCAGGAGTAGTATATATATATATATATATATATATATATATATAAATCCTCAATCTTAAAAGAGGAGATAATCTCTCCAATTTTGAGTTACCTATTTTACCCTTCCACTTTTTTACGGTTCCAACTTCAACTAATGCATACTTTCCATTGAAATCCTTTCTTTCAATTCCAACCAACGTATCCATTCCATTCCAACCTTGTTTATGGGCAATTCTTGTGTAGGCTTGGTGTTTACACCAAACCATTATTATAATGACAAGTGTCACTCTTTTATTAGTTGTTTTTCTAAAACCCTAAAAATGAACCCTAGAATGGTGGGGAGCAAAGACACTTGTCATTATAATATTGATTTGGTGTAAACACCAAGCTTACCTAAGATTTTTCCCTTGTTTATTATTATTGTCTCTCCAAATTTTAATTCCCTCCACATTCTCTCTGGCTAAAATTCCTCACATCTTCCTTATTACAGTTAACCCCACTAAACCACAATTTTTCTAAGCCCCCCACTGCTACGCCTCCATTGGTGCCGCACCCACAAAACCACCACTCTCGCCAGCTTTTTCAAGGATCGGTGCTCACGATGTAGACAACTGCGCTTTCTCCGCCAACTTGTGAGTACAAATCAGAATGTCTCTTTTAATTCGTACTACACTTCCAGTTTCACTGTTTCAACACCAAAACCTCATACTTCTTTCTTTCTATTCGTTTCACTGTTTCAACACCAAATCCTCATACTTCGTTCTTTCAATAAGTGTCGTCAACCTTCATTGATTTGAATTGGTCAAAGAGTATCATGCTAATTATGTTAATTGAAAAATGCGCTTAGCAAGTTACTAAAATTTTCTTGTATCCGTAGAAGGTTGTCAAAGAAACAACATCACACTAAAGAATTTTGAGGGTTTTGTTAAAATAAATGAAATATTCCGAACAGAAAACAAAATAAAAAATATTAAATTGTACGAACTACATAGATCAAAATCAATTAAAATAATTATTACCAAAAGGTATAAATTAAAATTATTTGTAACCACTTTTAGAGACTTTTCAACATGTACCCGGAAGATAATTTAAAATCAATTCCTTAGTTATGGTTATTTTTGTTGCTCTTGAGTTTTGGTCTAAAAACCGATTTAGAACAATCCCTACCGTCAAAGATCTGTTTTTTTTTTTTTTCTGTGGTTTATGAATAAGAGCAACTTCAAGCCGTGAATCAAAGGTGATGAAAATTCAACTATGTAATCATGTGTAGCTTGTTACATTTATATATTCCATTATAAATTTAGGTTGTTTGCTAGCTTCTACCAGTGGCGGATACTTTAATGATAATGTGGTTACGAACGTAACCACATTATCGAGTATTTTTATTGAGACCCTAGGTTTATTCCTGAAGAAAATTATATCCCGATCCTCATTATTTTGTTGTAAGATCCACATTGTTTTAGTGTGAGAGAATGAGCCCTCATTAATATTTTAATATTTTATAAGACTTCATTATTATTTTGTAACATTAGTATTCAATCTATTCGGAAAAAAAGTTCATCAATTTTAAATTTGGGTCTTTTCACTTAAATAGTATGTTTGTACGTTTTATTAATCATCACTCTTTTGTTAAACTATAAATTTTAGTTACTCTAGCCTAATGTATTATAATATGAGGTTCAATAAGAACAAATATATAAACCGTAAAATATGTTTGAAAAAGATGATATTTAGTATCAATATGTTTTAAAATGCACAACATGTTTCAAAACAATTATAATTGATACTCTTTTCAATCACTCGTCCAAATTTGTCGTCAAATATGTTTTGTAATTAATATTTTGTAACACTATTATTCAATCCATACGGAAAAAAGTTCATCAATTTTAAATTTGGAGCTTTTCACTTAAATACTATGTTTGTACGTTTTATTATTTATCACTCTTTTGTTATAACTATAAATTTTAATCTAACCTAATGTATTACAATATGAGGTTCAATAAGAACAAATATATAAACCATAAAATATGTTTGAAAAAATGGTTTTTAGTACCAATATGTTTTAAAATATACAACATGTTTCAAGATAATGGTAATTGATACTCTTTTCAATCACTCATCCAAATTTGTCGTCAAATACGTTTTAAACTTACAAAATTAGCCAAATACTTTTCTAAATATCTAAATCAAGATCTAATAACTTGTATAAGTGTTATAATAGTGTATTGACTCGATTGAGAGTCAATTGACCCACAAATGGTTCTAGTCTAATTTGACTAAATTGTAACATTTGCACAAGCAAGTACGATTTATTTGTGCTTAGTTAATATTGTTCATTTGAAAAGTATTTAACGACAATTTTGAATAAGAAGTTGAAGAAAGTACTAATTTTCATCGTTTTAAAACATGCATTTTTACCCCCCCAAAAAAAAACTTAAAGAAGTTGTTAATTTTCAAAAAAAAAAAATTGTGTAACGTAACCACATTGTGAACCTTCTGGATCCGCCACTGGCTTCTACCACAGTTTTAGTTAACTAATCTGAACCTTTTTATTTTTGAGTTAGCTTGTCAATAGAGTATTGCATAAATGAGCATACTTAAAGATCCTAGGAATTTTTTGCATAATATATATATATTTGTTATTATTTTTGGGGTTGTACATAGCTATGTACAACCCTAAACCCTAATGAAGACAAACCACTTTCGGTTAAGTTCAGTAATTTGTGTAAATTTTGTATAGTTTACTTAAATTTTCAAATCCGGGAAAGAAAATTGTTAAATTAAATGACTATTATTACTATATTTTTAAGATGTGTAACCCGTACACTTATATTTTATCTTCTAACTGTAGATTACTCTCTTTATTCACCATCTAAAAGTGCTAGCGTACAATTAATTAAGAGTTGTTCATCTACAATCCATCAAGGAATTTCTCTTTTATTTATTGTTTTGGTGTCTTGAAAAATTCGACATTTAGTAGGGTGGTTAATTGATATTTTGGATTTAAAAAAAAAAAAAAAAAAGTTTACTATGTGTCATTCTCTCTTGTAACACCAAATACTTGTTATATTTATTTTTTAATGCACATGCATCGTATGTGCCGAAATCGTAATAATAAATGGAAGAAAAAGGATATAATTTCTGCAGAGATGCGTACAAACTGCAGTTTGGACTATATATCTTGACGTCCCCATGGTAAATTAATATTTTAGAAACCCAACAGCTTTCTAAATGAAGATACTGTACGTGTATGTAAGATGTAGACCAAACTAATAAAATAATATTAATCCATTAATTATATGATAAACATAAATATTATATTGTAGAGAATAATATATGCTTCAATCAATTTTTCTCTCTTAACATTAATTGGCAAAAAAATTATTTACAACATGAATTCTTTTTATTTATTATTAATAAGTATACATAATAGATATATAATTAAATATTACATTTTATAATTAATAATAAATAAAAATAATGTTTCATGTATGATATTAATTTTTCATTATAATTATTTTTCATAATTTTTTAATAAGTACAATTATTATTAGTTTTCTAAACTTTTTTCTTCTAAAACCTTATTGAATGTGGTGAACCCTAGATGGCAATAGACACATGCCCTCTAGGGTTCACCACGTTCAATAGGTTTTTAGAAAAATAATAAATAAATACAAAACTATTAAAAATTGTATATAAAAAAATATTTTTATATATTGTTGTTTTTCAAGAAAAATACCTATTATGCATAATAATTTGGTAATTAATGTTTAGAGAGAGAATAATTATATTCTCTACATTGTGATATTTATATTGAACATATAATTAATGAGTTGTCACTATTTTATTGGTCTGGTCTGTATCCTACGGACTAGGTCTAAAATAATTTTTCGTAATATTATATTATCGATTTCTGATAATCAAGTTACTAGAGATTAGTTAAGTCAGTCTATCTTTAATCGGTAAATATTATATTATCGATTTTTTAGAGATCAAGTTATAGCTTATTTATATAGTCGTGCCGACTTTAGGAGTAATTTGCACGTTAAGTGTAGCTTAGTTTTAGAAGTTCAATATGTATTCACTTATATTATTATATATAGAAGTAGTAGCTTTACAGAACAATTGAATAAGAGTCGAATTCTTAATTTATAATTTCTTCTATGTTTTTCCGTTGTTTTTCAGTTTGTTCTTGCATAAATTACGAAACGAAAGTATTGTATGTTTCGACCAAGTTAACGCGGGCTGTCCGCTGAGTAACTTGTCGATGTCTTCGGGTTGGGCGCGAGCTTGTCTGGGCCAAGTCCGTCTCCTAAGGTCGTGAGCGGGCCTTTGCCTTCGTCTCCAAGATCGCACTAAATCCTTTGGGCTCTCTCGCTAGCTGCCTATCCGTACCTGCGAGAGGAGCATTACCAAGCAACTCCCGTGGAGAGGGGGGTGCTTGGTGCGCTCACTCCGACGATCAACATTAGACAGTTTCTAGAGAGAGAAAGTTCAGAGAGAGGTCAGAGCTTTTCCTAATTCTCACCCAAAGTGACTTGAAAGTGTTTACCCCCAAGATGGCTATTTATAGGCAACCTTGGACCGTAGACCGGTTTTGGCCCGGTTCAATGTGGAAATGTGAACCGGGATGCAGGGGAGAGCTTTGGGAAAAGGACTCTGACGCGCGTCTCAGGCGGCTGTCACGAGCGGGACGCGCGCGCCTTTGAAACATAGGTCTCGGACACATAGGAGTTAGTTAGAAATCGGGTCTCCTATACATTCGAGACAAAATGGGGGGTGTGCGCGACACCCCCCGAGGTGCTAAGCTTACCCGGAATATTCCGGGTAAGCCCCCTGGGGTGCCGGGCAAGTTCGCGACTTGTCCGGTTTCCCCCGGTTAGCTCGAAATTGGGTTTCGTAGTGGGTCTCGTGCGCGTACGAGGTCCGAATAATTAAAACCGAGCCCGAATCATGCGTATATCCATCACTTGCCCCCGAGTTAAATAATGGCTTGACCTTTGTTTAACTCTATTTTAAGATAGGGTATACGCGTGATTCGGGTCGTCCGCTCACCTTGAGTTTTGACCTACCAATGGTGGGTACGTGCGGCTCAGGCGAGCTTCTTGCCTTAGTTTTTTGAGATGGTCATGCTTGACAACTACGCAAAGGGTTAGTAGCACAACGGACTACAAGTAACATGATAAATGTGGTTTTGGAAAAAATGAGGCGTGAGCACACATGAGATTTTTCGAGTTTGTAAGATGATCGCATACATATGGAACGTTCATGCCATGACTAATTGTACTAAAACGATAATAAATCATGAAAGTTTTGATAAAACGTTTTTCAAGCAATATGAAGGTTTCCGGGAACCCGTCGTCCGAGACGGCCGTCTTGACGGCGAGACGACGGTTTTAGTAAATGAAATAATGCCGGGTTTGGAAAATCACATGTGATGGACTTGATATGAAAAATCATAAAAATAATGTTTTCAAGTAGTTGAGACCATTTGAAATAACTTAGTTAAATTTAGCTAAGTCACTTGATGGTGAAAATCCAAGTTATCAACAACTTTAAAGAATGGAGGGTGGATGTGAGTGTACCTCTTGGATGTATGGTGCTTGCTAGGTTGTGTAGTCCACCTCCTTTGTGATAGTTTATAAAACTATCAATATTTGTATAGGTTTTGAGAGGGTACTTTGAAGAAGGTAAGGTAGTGATTTAGGAATTCACTTTAGGGTACTAGTGTGACCCCATTTCGCCGGCCACCACCAGGACTACCACCGGCGAGATCACGGCGGCCCGGCAGCGGCGAGGCGGCGGCAGCACTGCGGGCGGCGGCGGCTGCACTGTTTACGAGTCCAATTTGGACCCGATTTGGCCCGTTTTTGAGTCCTTCTCGCCGGGTATTGATCGGTAATGTCCTCTCCTTCCTTTTCTTGATGGTAATTGGACCTTTAGGGCTGCAAATTTCGAATTTCAATAAGGTACATGATAGGTGTTCGATGAAATGCCTAAGTGAAATTTTGGCTTGATTTTTCAAAATTTGTTTTTGGCCAAACTTTGAATGTAGATAGATAGAGTCATGGTTAGTGAACTCCCTTTGTGAAGAGGCCCTTAGGTTTCGGTCAACCGAGGTGAACTCGTGGAGGTTCGAAGTCGGACTTATTCGAGCAAAAGGTTCGACCCTTTGTATCTTGATGTGGGAGACTTGATATGACGCCTCCGAGTGTGATAATGACTCTTCGATTATTTGTGAGTAGATAGTCATGCCCCCGGAGTTTAGGTGATCGTTCGGTAGCTCGTGCTTATCGGTGGCTTAGTTGACCCGAGTGCTCTTTGAATTGTTCGGGTAGGGTAAGTTTTCCCGTGACATGTAATGGGCTTGCTTAAGTGTATTTGAGCTGCTTGTATGTGCCCCCGGAGCCTTGAGCCGTTTTGGGGATAAAATTTGATCGAAATGTGGTCGGGTGGCATTTTGGTAATTATGACCAACTTTGCATGTCTTGGATTTCTTTAGCTCTTGAACTTATCGCTTTGTGGAATGCTTGAATACCTGTGTCACATTGCACAAATATATGGAAATTTCGTTAGTGGGTGGCCTAAGCCTTTGGTGAGCGTAGGGACTTTTGACTCCCGAGCGGGAGGGTCCCTAGCTGTTTGCTTGCGGACAGTTGGTCCGTTGGGTTGGACGCCCTCGCAAAGAGCTTGGTGAATGGTGTTGATACATGGCCCTGTTTTTTGATTGAGTTGCGTATGGTTTTTGCAGGGTTTGGTTGACGGGCTTGCAAGCGCGTGTCTTTGATACTTAGAGTGTTCCTGGTAGGCAACGGTTTCTGCTTCTTCACGCAATGAGTAAGTCTCATCACTCTGTTTCGGATAACATTGATGGGGAGGTTGATGAGGGCACCATGGATTCCGATTCCGGTTCTCAAAGCGGTGTGCTTTTGGGACCGTCGGGTAACCGCGTAATACTGGAGAAGACCCAAAAATTTTTTCCCAACAAGCTCCCACGTTCCAAGTTCGATCTCTATGTCTCGACCCGGGGCTGGTGTCCCGGCATAGAGGTCTCGTATCCTTGGGACGTCGTGAAGGGGGTCGAATTTGGTCGGCCCACCGTTCCCCCGGCTGAATACGAGGCTGTTTATCTTTCACAGTTCCGAGAAGGGCTGCGCTTTCCTTATTGTCAGGATCTGGCCCGCCTTTGTCGACATTACAGGATTTCTCCCGTCTCTATCACTCCACCGGGGTTTAGAGCTTGGACATGCTTCCGGGTGCAGTGTCATCTAAACTCTTGGGATTACTCGATAGTGCTTTTTCGAGCCTTCTATCGCCTGGGCAAGGCGGATGAGTCTGGGATGTGTACTTTCACCTTGCGTTGGCCTCACATGACCGAGAAGGGATTCTCATCCCTTGGCTTGCGCAGGGCGGGGTGGAATACTGAGGCGCGGTTCTGCGAAAGATCGGACACTTCCCAGAACAAATGGAAGTGTCAGTACTTTTTTATAAAGGACGCGGGCACGACTTGGACGACTTCTCACATAGTGGATGCCGACCCCGTTCCGCGTTTTCAGGAGTTCTCCGATACAGATAAGGTTGCTTTGAAGAAGATTCACACGGCGAATAGGGCGGGGGAGTATAGCCCCCTTTATCGTGCTTCCGACGCCGAGCTGCTCGCGGCGGGCATTCATGTACGTCCTTCGGGGGATGAGTTGGTATGTTTTGAAGTTTCGTAACATTTGTTCCTGTTTCCTTGTAGGTTGGTTTCTTAACAGACGCCCCTGTTTACAGGGTGGAGTCGCAGGCGGATCTCCTCAGACTGCTCCCGGCCTCGGCGACACTCCTCCTGTTGGCCCGGGTATGGGACTTGTGCCTTTAAAGGTTTCGTTGAGATTTTTCCCCATGCTAACATGCTAATGGTCTTTTTGTGGTTGTCTTTGCAGGCTTGGTACTCCCGACGGCGGGGGGAGTTGCACCTGTCCGAGAGAATGATGCTGACGTCCGTTCCCACAGACGGCGCCAAGTGTTTCGACCAAGTTAACGCGGGCTGTCCGCTGAGTAACTTGTCGATGTCTTCGGGTTGGGCGCGAGCTTGTCTGGGCCAAGTCCGTCTCCTAAGGTCGTGAGCGGGCCTTTGCCTTCGTCTCCGAGATCGCACTAAATCCTTTGGGCTCTCTCGCTAGCTGCCTATCCGTACCTGCGAGAGGAGCATTACCAAGCAACTCCCGTGGAGAGGGGGGGTGTGATGGATATACGCTCAATTTGAACCCGTTGACTTCCGAACCTTTGTATTTTTATCGTCCCATTTATGATTGCAAATCGAAACTTCAGCCCGGACACTTCGCGAGAACATCGACGGCTCGGACGGGGCCGAAGCGCCCGTCCGACAAAGGCGAACTCGCCTAGGTGAGGTTGGGTGGCCACACCCGACCTCCCCTAGGGGAGATCGGGTCAGCCGACCCGATCTCCCCTAGGGGAGATCGGGTTGGCCAACCCGATCTCTCCTAGGAGAGATCGGGTCAGCCAACCCGATCTCTCCTAGGAGAGATCGGGTCAGCCAACCCGATCCCTCCTAGGAGGGATGGGGTTGGCCAACCCCACCCTCCCTAGGAGGGGTTGGGTGTCCTCACCCAACCCCTACCCTTGGGGGTCGGATTTCTCCCCCCCCAAGGGCTCCGGCACCCCTTTCAGACGCCCATGCTCGGTCCACTCCGCCTGCCTTTTCCGAATCCTAAAGTCTTAATTATACGCTTAAAGGTTAATTAATTGTGTTTAAAGGCTAACGATGTCATTAAGTCACCTTAATGACACCGTTGCCTATAAATACCCCACCTTCACAACTCATTGGAGGATCTTGGCTATTTGAACAATTTAGCTCTGACATCTCTCTAGCTTTATCTCTCTAGAAATATAGTTCTGACTTAGGCATCGGAGAGGGTTCACCAGGCACCACCCCCCCCTCCTCCGTGTCTGGTATTGCCCCTTTTGCAGGGCAAAGGGAGAGAAGAAGAGAAGGAACCAAGGGAAGAAGGAAAGGAAGAAGGACATAGACAAAGGCAAGGCAACTCGAGAAGACCGGATCATACACATCCCCCGTAAAGAGTGAGATCAAAGCCGACACCCCGTTGACCTAGATCTCATAACTTAACACTTGGCGCCGTCTGCGGGCTTCGGACAGAAAGCCTAATTATCACTAGCAAGATGGCAAGCGTATATGTCATCCATGGAGGGTATGGAGCTGGAGGAGAGTCAGCAAATGCCAGAGAAGCATATATGGCAGAGTTAGGGACTCCTAAGCCAAGAGAAGAACAACCAAAGGAAAAGAAAGAAGACATAATAGAATTTTCAAGAAGAGACATGGAGCATGTGTTACCAGACAACAAGGATGCCCTGGTCATAACAATGAAGATCACTGACATGGACATTGGGAGAATCCTAATAGACAGTGGAAGCTCACCCAACATCATTAGCAAGAAGGTCCTCAACATATTAGGAGTTAGGCCAAGTAGTATAAAACAGGTTTACTCCCCCTTGGTAGGATTTTCAGGAGAGCCAACATACCCACTGGGGGCAGTCACACTACCTGTGACACTGGGCACAGGGCAGAGGCAGCTAAAGATTGATGTCCCATTCTTCATTACAGAAGACATGGAGGAGTACAATGGGGTCCTAGGTACCACTACAATCAACAAGTGGGGTATGGTACCATCAACGCTATATCAGAAAGTGAAATTCCCCACAGACCAAGGGATAGGGGAAGTAAAGGGTAACCAGAAGGTAGCACGGAAATGTGCAAGG
The DNA here is from genome assembly GCA_036873135.1 of Clarkia xantiana subsp. parviflora. Lineage (NCBI taxonomy): Eukaryota > Viridiplantae > Streptophyta > Magnoliopsida > Myrtales > Onagraceae > Clarkia > Clarkia xantiana. Next base: position 6,704,139 of record JAPTYO010000010.1, on the reverse strand, counting down.
ATTGCACTAGGCAAAAGGAAGAAAACAAGAGAAGTCCTACTAGTAGACGAGGACCCAAGAGAAGATCATGGAAGGCCAGCCCCCATGGAGGAACTAAAAGAGATACTCATAGAAGAACCCGATAGGAAGGCTAAAATTGGGACTGCCTTATCTCAGGAAGAGGAGAACCACTTAGTCGCTTTACTAAGGGAATACAAGGATTTGTTCGCCTGGTCACCGAGCGATATGCCAGGGATATCAGAAGATGTGATCTCACACAGGCTCAACATAGACGCGGCAACGCGGCCAACAACACAGAAGGTGAGACCAATGGGAGGAAATAAAAAGATAGCTATTCAAGAAGAAGTAGAAAAGCTACTAAAGGCAAAGTTCATCAAGGAAATCAGATTCCAGACATGGGTGGCAAACCCAGTACTGGTAAAGAAGCCAGGAGGAAGTTGGAGAATGTGTATTGACTATCGGGACCTAAACAAGGCATGCCCAAAGGACTCATATCCGCTACCAAGAATAGATCAGTTAGTGGATGCAACATCAGGTCACCAACTAATGAGCTTCATGGATGCATACTCAGGATATAACCAGATAAAAATGGCCCCTGAGGACGCCCCCCACACAGCATTCTACGCTAATAGCGAGATATACCATTACACAGTGATGCCTTTCGGACTCATAAATGCTGGAGCAACATACCAAAGAATGGTCAACAAAATCTTTGGGGACATGATAGGGAAGACAATGGAGGCGTATGTGGACGACATGATAGTCAAATCTAAAGAGAAGAAGGACCATGTGGAAAACCTTCGCTCAACGTTTGAAAGGATGAGGCAATATCAAGTCCGTCTAAACCCGAAAAAGTGCGCATTTGGGGTGCAATCAGGAAAGTTCTTAGGCTTCATGGTAAGCCAGCGAGGCATAGAGGTAAACCCCGAAAAACTTCAAGCAATTGAAGAAATGCAATCACCAACGAAACACAAAGAGGTTCAACGACTGAACGGGAGGTTGGCAGCCCTTAACAGATTCCTATCCAAAATAGGAGACAAGGCATTACCCTTCTTTGAGGTACTAAGGGCAAACAAGAAATTTGAATGGACACCAAGATGTGAGGAGGCCTTCCAGCAACTCAAACAACATCTAAAGACACTACCACCCCTAGCAAAGCCTACACCAGGGGAGCCCCTCTACCTCTACATCTCAGTGAGCAACGTGGCAGTTAGCTCAGTGCTAATCAAAGAGGAAAATGCTACACAATTGCCAGTATACTTCGTAAGCAAAACATTGGCAAAGTATGAGATCAACTACTTGCCAATAGAAAAGTACCTCTATGCACTGATCGTATCAGCAAGAAAGTTAAGACCGTATTTTCATGGGCATGAAGTAACAGTCCTCACAGACCAACCATTGAAACACCTCCTGCAGAGACCAGACACATCAGGAAGACTGACCAAATGGGCAATCGAGCTAAGTGAGTTTCGCATTCATTTCGCCCCAAGAACAGCCATAAAGGGTCAGGCTCTAGCGGATTTTATCGCCGAATTCACTGGAATTAATCCGGACGAAGACTTGGGAGAAGTCAAAACTACATGCGAGGCAAGTAGTAGTCAGGAGACACAATCAGAAGAATTATGGGAGATGCATACTGATGGGTCATCCAATGGAGGAGGTTCAGGTGCAGGCCTCTTACTATACCCACCAAACAGCGATGCACCTATGCGCTATGCCATGGCACTTACCTTTAAGGCAACAAACAATGAGGCTGAGTACGAAGCACTAATAACTGGCCTGAGAATAGCCAAAGGAGTAGGGGCAAAGCATTTAAGGGTCAAGTGTGATTCTCAACTAGTTGTCAACCAAGTAAAAGGAATCTACACTGCAAAGTCCGAAAACATGCAGAGATACTTGCAGCAAGCCAAGGACCTGATAAAGAGCTTCCAAAGCTTCGACATTGAGTCTGTCCCAAGAGAACGAAACCAAGAGGCAGACGCCTTAAGTAAACTAGCCTTAGGGGCAGAAGCAGGCAAAGAGGCTCACTTCGTGGAGCAAAGAATGCAATCAGTGATAGAACAAGTGGAGGTTCTAGCAATAGATGAAGCAGAAGTCTGGATGACACCAATGAGACAATACATCATGGAAGGAAAGCTCCCAAAAGATAAGGTGGAGGCAGTCAAGATTGAAAGGATGGCTAGGAATTACGCAGTGATGGACAATGAGCTCTACAAGAAAGGATACTCCACACCTTTCCTCAAATGCATAGCATACCCAGAAACAGAGAGGGTACTTGCAGAACTCCATGAAGGAGAGGCGGGGTGCCATGAAGGAGCACGGTCAATAAGCCGAAAGGTCTACAACCTAGGATACTATTGGCCATCATTGAGCAAAGAAGTAGCAGACTTGGTACAAAAATGTGATCACTGCCAAAGGTACTCCAGAAATATAACAGCCCCACCAGCAAAGCTAAGCTCCATCTCAGGAGCCTGGCCTTTCGCACAATGGGGGATTGATTTGATAGGCCCCCTACCAAAAACAAAAGGCCAGAAGACTTGCATAATTGTTGCAATAGACTACTTCTCCAAATGGATAGAAGCAAAGGCAATGGGGAAGACAACAGACGACCAAGTCGTTAATTTCATCCAATCTCACATTGTCTCGAGGTACGGGGTGCCAAGAGCAATAATAAGTGACAATGGCCCACAATTCAAGAGCAAGAAATTGCAGTGGTATTGCGAAAGACTGAATATAGATCACCGTTTCGCATCAGTAAAGCACCCTCAGACAAACGGACAGGTAGAATCGGCAAACAAGATAGTGCTAGATGGCCTAAAGAAACGACTCCACGCCACCAAGGGAAGTTGGGTAGATGAGCTGGAAAATGTTCTATGGGCAGTGCGGACAACACCAAAGATATCCACAGGAGAAACGCCATTTGGTCTAGTGTACGGAACCGAGGCGGTGGCACCAGCAGAAATAGCTGTACAATCACTGAGGACCAAGTACTTTGAGGAGCATGAGAACAACAAGGCAAGACTTTTAGATTTAGACATGGTGGAGGACAAAAGGTGGAATTCAGAAGAAGCACAGACACGAATGCGCCTTGTCTCAGCAAGATACTACAACCGCCAAGTCAAGGAGAGACAATTCCACGTAGGAGAACTAGTACTAAGAAGGAATGAGTTCTCACACTTAGACCAAGTCAGAAAATTATCTCCAAAGTGGGAAGGACCATACAAGATAGCGTCAGTTCCCTACGTAAACGCGTACCGCCTCGAAGATGGGGAGGGGTATATCTCCACAAACACCTTCAGTGGAGAGCACCTAAAGAAGTACTACGTATAAGAAGAAAGCACAAGCAAAAGACCATATCCTTAGTTTCATATTACACATTTTACGCGCTTCAGCTTCACAAGCTTTTCAAAAAACAACTTTTGAGAAGGAGAACTCACGAAGTTACTCCAACTCTACAACTATCTTTTATTCCTACAAAGGATGTCTTGGTGCACCAAGGCATCCCAAGTGTACAAAAACATGAATGCTCCTAAGGGGGTAGTAGTTACTCAAGAGTATTTTCAAGTGAATGTAGTGGTATAATCACGAAGTTATCCTTACACAGATATGACTTCAAGTCAATGACAGGTTCGACGCCCCCAAGAGCGTATCTTGAGAGTAGTTTTCATACTACGACATTCGACGCCCCCAAGAGCGTATCTTGAGAGTAGTTTTCATACTACGACATTCGACGCCCCCAAGAGCGTATCTTGAGAGTAGTTTTCATACTACGACATTCGACGCCCCCAAGAGCGTATCTTGAGAGTAGTTATTACACTACGACCTTCGACGCACCAAGAGCGTATCTTGAGAGTGGTTTCCAAAAACTACGAACTTCGACGCCAACAAGAGCGTATCTTGAGAGTAGTGTTCATACTACGACCTTCGACGCCCCCAAGAGCGTATCTTGAGAGTAGTTATTACACTACGAATTCGACGCACCAAGAGCGTATCTTGAGAGTGGTTTCCAAAAACTACGAATTCGACGCCCCCAAGAGCGTATCTTGAGGTAGATTTGCAACCTACCAGATTCGACGCCCCCAAGAGCGTATCTTGAGGTAGAAAAAACACTACCAGTTCGACGCCCCCAAGAGCGTATCTTGAGGTAGATTTCAAACTACCAGTTCGACGCCCACCAGGAGCGTATCTTTGGTCTAACCTGTGCCCTCCGAGAGCCTATCCTGCGAAACGTTAAGTGCCGTCCGAGAGCCTGTCTCGTGAACAGTTTGACACCCGTCAAGAAGGTATCGGTGGACTAACCTGTGCCCTCCGGGAGCCTATCCTGCGAAACGTTAAGTGCCGTCCGAGAGCCTGTCTCGTGAACAGTTTGACACCCGTCAAGAAGGTATCGGTGGACTAACCTGTGCCCTCCGGGAGCCTATCCTGTGAAACGTTAAGTGCCGTCCGAGAGCCTGTCTCGTGAAAAGATTTCGACGCCCACCAAGAGCGTATCTTTGGTCTAACAGTACAACGTATACCGTGTAAGGGGTATCAGAAGAGATCATCATACCATGCTTAGAAGGATACCATGTTCAGAAGGATACCATGAGAAAGAAATTTCTAAGTAAAGTAATGTGAAGAACAAGTAATGTTTTTTCTTTATGAAATGGCAGGTAAGGCAAGAAGGAAAGCACGAAAGAAAGATAAGTAAAGGAAACACACCAATGAAAGGGTCCATACCCAAAGAGCCATACACAAGGCATAGGGAGACATCATGAGAAGAGATATAAGCACACGGCCATATATACAACGAGTATAAACAAGTGTATCAGACAAAGATGGCAACACTAAGAAAGGTGGAGTTTTAAACTCTAAAGACAACCACAACTCACAAGCACATGAGACTACCACAATAGATAGGGGTACTATTCCTTTATCTTTGCAATATGCTTAAGTGCAAAGTCTGACAAATCACCAAGACGAGAGAAAGGAAAGTCAGGAGCAATCATGTGAATACGTTCAAGAATCTCCTTAAAGGAAATACGTTTAGCCACAGAGCAGCGAACGTCCATAGCAGCCTGATAAGCAGAAGAGGCCTTATACTCAGCAATGGCACACTCTTTCGCCTCCATACGAAACATTTCCTCCAGAGAGACTAACTCAGCAGCACGAAGTGTCTCATCACGATAAGACCTTTGTTTCAACGCCTCAACCTCTTCATTGAGAAGAGCAATGCGACCCTCCAAGTCTCGGCACCGCAAATCAGTAATACGACTATGCTCCAAATAGCTAATAAGACTGGAGTTAAGGGAGACACAAATGTCCTCGTACACCTTCCTCTCCTCAGCAAGATGAATAGCAAGGGTAGATAAATTAACAAGGTCGGCCATACCCTGCAACCAAAACAAAAGATGAGACGGATAACGCATGGAGAAGAAGTATGCCAAAGGATAAAACGGTTAATAACATTACAGGAGCATAACGAGCCAACACATCACGAGCCAACTCATAAGTTGCATCCGACCCTTTGGAGAGGGACACACGATCAGCAGGAGGAACAGCAGACTGCAGAACACGAACTCCAACCTCAGGAGTTTGCAAAGAAGATTGATTGTCAAAACGAGCCCCACGCCCATAATAAGGCGCCCACTCAGACCCAACAATTCCATCAACAGGTGGACGAGACAGCTCCTTCCGACTCAGACGCGGAAGACGAAGTCTACCTATAACAAAGCACAGAGTAAATACCAATATACACTAAGGAAACTCAGCTGCTCAAGAACTCACCAAACAGAGAGGAAGGAAAAGACGGCTCCCGGACCTTCGATTGGGGGGCATCAATATAGAAAGAAGATGGCACCCTAACGTCACCACCCTTACCTTCAGTTAGAGAACACCTCCCCGCACCATAGAAAACCGATCTTTTTGCAATCGAAGATCCGGTCCCGGAAGTAACCACTCCCACACGTACTGGCCTCTTACTCCTCATCAATCACCAGAAAGTTCTGCTAACCGGAAAAAACACAGGCTCAATCCGAGAAAAACAGAAAGCAAACAATGGACAAGAGACACGAACTCATTTCCATAAAATGATAGATACAAAGTCAAAAGACAAGAATAGAAAGACGGCAAGAAAAACCCCACCAGCCAATAGGCAAAGGCAGGGGGCAGGGGGAGATAGTCATAACCCCCAGCATAAGGAGACCCCATCAGCCAATAGGCAGAGGCAGGGGGCAGGGGGAGATAGTCATAACCCCCAGCATGGAGAGACCCCTCAGCCCAACAGGCAGAGGCAGGGGGCAGGGGGAGATAGTCATAACCCCCAGCATGGAGAGACCCCTCAACCCAACAGGCAGAGGCAGGGGGCAGGGGGAGATAGTCATAACCCCCAGCATGGAAGAGACCCCTCAGCCCAACAGACAGAGGCAAGAGGGCAAACAGAGATAGCCATAATCCCGAGGTAAAAAACCCCACACGCCGGTAAACGGAAGTACGAAAGCAAGAAGATGGAGGAAAGACAAATCAAGCAGAACTATATTATCATGAAGACACGTAAGTCGAAACGAGACAAGTAAGGAAACAACTGAAAGAAAAACAGGATCGAATTCCACAAGAACAATGCTTACACAAGAAGAAAAACGCATACCTCAATGCGACTCGTGCCTCGAGAAGTAAGCCCAACCAGAAATCCCACCGTCGAAAAGGAGAGAAAAGGACAACGAGAATGAGGTAATCACTCCCCCTTTTATAACACAAAGGTTTAGGGTTTTTCCAAAATCGCCAAATCAACACCGTTGAATTTTAGAGAGGAAAATTTCAAGGGACAAGATTCAAAAACTAGTTCCTATTAACCACGGTTAAATCCACGCTCACCCTAGTTAACATCCCCTAAGGTTTATTTTCTAGTATTCCATACTTAGGAAAATTTTTGGCTAAAATTAATTTTTCCGCACTTAGATAAAATCCCTGCATGAATTTGAAGCATAAGTCATTTAGTTGCATTTGTACCACACCCCTGTGCAAGTTTGTATTTTTTGAGTATGCACCTATAGCAAAGATAAGTTTATTACTCCCGCCTCAGACGGACGCGTGCCTAGGCACACGTCCGTGCTACTCTGACGTTTACAATTCCTCTATCTCATTAGACAGGGAGGCAAAGTCAGAGGCACGCATCCATGGGTAAGCAGGCATTCAGACAAGAAGGTAAAATCCCGGTTTCAAATTGCGCGTGTCATACCATCCTAAAATAGAGTCAATCAAGGGTTAGGCCATTGGTTGACTCGGGGGCATGTGATGGATATACGCTCAATTTGAACCCGTTGACTTCCGAACCTTTGTATTTTTATCGTCCCATTTATGATTGCAAATCAAAACTTCAGCCCGGACACTTCGCGAGAACATCGACGGCTCGGACGGGGCCGAAGCGCCCGTCCGACAAAGGCGAACTCGCCTAGGTGAGGTTGGGTGGCCACACCCGACCTCCCCTAGGGGAGATCGGGTCAGCCGACCCGATCTCCCCTAGGGGAGATCGGGTCAGCCAACCCGATCTCTCCTAGGAGAGATCGGGTCAGCCAACCCGATCCCTCCTAGGAGGGATGGGGTTGGCCAACCCCACCCTCCCTAGGAGGGGTTGGGTGTCCTCACCCAACCCCTACCCTTGGGGGTCGGATTTCTCCCCCCCCAAGGGCTCCGGCACCCCTTTCAGACGCCCATGCTCGGTCCACTCCGCCTGCCTTTTCCGAATCCTAAAGTCTTAATTATACGCTTAAAGGTTAATTAATTGTGTTTAAAGGCTAACGATGTCATTAAGTCACCTTAATGACACCGTTGCCTATAAATACCCCACCTTCACAACTCATTGGAGGATCTTGGCTATTTGAACAATTTAGCTCTGACATCTCTCTAGCTTTATCTCTCTAGAAATATAGTTCTGACTTAGGCATCGGAGAGGGTTCACCAGGCACCACCCCCCCCCCCTCCTCCGTGTCTGGTATTGCCCCTTTTGCAGGGCAAAGGGAGAGAAGAAGAGAAGGAACCAAGGGAAGAAGGAAAGGAAGAAGGACATAGACAAAGGCAAGGCAACTCGAGAAGACCGGATCATACACATCCCCCGTAAAGAGTGAGATCAAAGCCGACACCCCGTTGACCTAGATCTCATAACTTAACAGGGTGCTTGGTGCGCTCACTCCGACGATCAACATTAGACAGTTTCTAGAGAGAGAAAGTTCAGAGAGAGGTCAGAGCTTTTCCTAATTCTCACCCAAAGTGACTTGAAAGTGTTTACCCCCAAGGTGGCTATTTATAGGCAACCTTGGACCGTAGACCGGTTTTGGCCCGGTTCAATGTGGAAATGTGAACCGGGATGCAGGGGAGAGCTTTGGGAAAAGGACTCTGACGCGCGTCTCAGGCGGCTGTCACGAGCGGGACGCGCGCGCCTTTGAAACATAGGTCTCGGACACATAGGAGTTAGTTAGAAATCGGGTCTCCTATACACTCGAGACAAAATGGGGGGTGTGCGCGACACCCCCCGAGGTGCTAAGCTTACCCGGAATTCCGGGTAAGCCTAGGCTTACCCGGAATTCCGGGTGAGCCTAGGCTTACCCGGAATTTCCGGGTAAGCCCCCGGGGGTGCCGGGCAAGTTCGTGACTTGTCCGGTTTCCCCCGGTTAGCTCGAAATTGGGTTTCGTAGTGGGTCTCGTGCGCGTACGAGGTCCGAATAATTAAAACCGAGCCCGAATCATGCGTATATCCATCATTGTATTTAATGTAATATGTCTTAATCAGTACGACCAAATTTTGATATCAAATTAGGCTTATTTTTTATGAATTAGCCATTATTGTTATGGCCTTATGTCACTGAATTTTTTACTCAAAGTGCAACCTTACTAAGTTCAAATTCCAAAATGTAACACATAATTTGAAATATATCAAAATAGCCATTGCCGCTCTTTGATACAAAAAAAATTTATGCCTGATATTTTTTTAGTGTCTCTTTTCTCTGTGGTTGGATTCACTCGTAAATTTATATGGTCTCGCCGCTCTTTTAAAGAGCGATAATAGAGATTTTAGTATATTTTTCAAACTTTTTATTACATTTTAAATTTTGTGAGGTTGCTATTTGAGTAAATAATTCTATGACACGGCCTAAAACCTATTCATCATTAATTTTTTTTATTAAAAAAAGCTTTAATTTTTCAATATTTGTAATTTTCAAAATCGAGCACTGAGATTAAATCTAAACCAAACTTGATTTTGGATTCGAACCCAATAGTAGATTTAAATATTAGTTAGGGGCTGGCTAAAATGCAGTCGAGTTTATTTCAACTCGATTTCTCAGCCGTTAGATCATGATAGTGAATTAGTCAGAATTTATGAGAGATAAAAAGAGATTCATATACATGCATAATTTGATAGCTGAGAAATCGAGTTGAAATAAACTCGAGTTTATTTTAGCCGAACCCTATTAGTTTACCCCCGCAGTATTAAGTTTATTACTATTTTAATTATTGCACAGCTAGATAACCTCGATGAATCATTTCTCATATGGGTGATGTTAGAATATGTGAAAAAAACTGTTAAAAATCTATAAAAATCACTTACAGATCCACGTGTCAATACATAATAATATTCTTTTTTCACTTTATGAACAATCATTACTTGACATTTATTTTTATGAATTTTTCACTAAAAATTTCACACTTTAAAAATTTACACTTGTCAGATATTTGCGGATTTGTTATGTTATTATTATTTTAAAGGATTTTTTTTTCGACGGACGCATTTGTTGACTTTTCTCGTTATATATACGACCATAATCCAGACCAGCAGTAAGTACAAATAAACGTAATATTATATATATATATATATATATAGGGATGTGCACATATATAATCACGTGTATAACTATAAACTATAAAGCTAGGAATCATTTCTTGTTTGCAATTTGTAATTGTAATTTAGATATTTGTGCTGTTTGTTTTTTAAGTACTTTTCCACCTCCCACATTTGATGACTTTCCTCGTTTTAGAATATAGGGTTATGTACTATGCAAAGATGCTATCTCGAGTTTAGGTTATTCTGTTTAAGAATAGAGACAAAACACATACTTTCAGCTTGAAAATTTGAAAATAGAAATCATACTTTAGAAGGCGAAAAGATATAAGTAACAAATCACTTCAACATTTCGCATTTGTAGACTTATTTTTATGTGATAAGAATCTATAAAACAGTGTGATGTTTTCACATATCGAAATTTAGTATTTGAAGTTTCAAATGTTAAAATGGAATGTTTCAGATTTCAGTTTTATTGAAATTTAGTTTTTCGTTCAAATTTATCGTTAAATATAACATAATTTTGTCACGTGCTTATTCTGTGATAAACTTAAAAATTAATCCTAAAAATACCCCACGTGGTGTAAGGAAATTGTTGAAACTATCTTTGTGTCCTAAATGTTACGAATAAGACGTACGCATTTAACCAATCATGTCATAAGCTCGAACTTGTGAATGAATGCTTTCGGTATAATCTTAGTCATACTCTAACACCCTCCCTTAAACTAATGTTTGCAAACATCGGTTTTCACACCCCCTTACTTGATCCGTACACATGGGCTTTCTGTCGGGCCACAATGGCCTTCCAAGGTTCCAAGGGGGTGTTTTAACACTTTTTTTCTTAATATGTCACTATCGGGAGTCAAACCACCGGCTCTAATACCACTTGTTAGGAATAAGACGTACGTCTTAACCAATCAGCTCATAAGGTCGAATTTGTGAGTGAAGGCGTTCGGTATAGGGTTAAGAACCTATGAAAGGTTTGAACTATCACCCATGTTAACGGGAGAGGTCTGAAGTTTAAAAAGTTAATAACAGAGGTCTGAAATTTCAATTTTGTTGATTTGAGGTTTTCCGTCCATTTTTAGGGTTAAATTTAACAGAATTGTGTGAAATGACATTTTTGCCCCTTTAATATTTTGTTTTATTTAATATCTTATTTAAGGAAATGTGAAATGACAATTTTACCCCTAAAATCAAATTAAAACCACCCAACTCCGGCCACTGCCACCTGACTCCGGCCACCACCACCCGACTCCGGTCACCACCACCTCGACTCCGACGACCACCACCTCGGCTCGGGCGACCCGACTCCGGCCACCACCTCAGCAAAAAAGCTCTGATCGGGGCCAAAAAGCTCCGATCGGAGACTGTGGCACCGACCAGAGCCACAGAGCTCCGATCTGGAGCTCTGTGGTTCTGGTCGGGGCCACAGAGCTCCAGATCGGAGTCCAATCGGGGCCGGTGGCTCCGATTTTGGCCCAATCGGAGCCTTGGTGGTGGTCGCCGGAGTACGGTGGTGGTCGCCGGAGTACGATTGGTGGTCGCCGGAGTACCGTGGTGGCTTCAAGGGCATTTTGGTCTTTTCACTCCAAGCATGTGAGGGGCACACTTGATAGAATGACATTTTTGGAAATTTATTTTATTTCCGGTCACATGCTTGGCATGTGACCGACTTCCGTTAGTTTTAACGGAAAAAACTAACGGAGACCGCTGATATCAACAAAACGGAAATTTCAGACCTCTGTTATTAACTTTTTAAATTTCAGACCTCTCCCGTTAACATGGGTGATAGTTCAGACCTTTCATAGATTCTTAACCCTAATCTTATTCATACTCTCACACTAAACACCAAATTCTCTACAATTTTCCCCAGTAATTTGAAATCAGGGATATTTTTGGCATTTCATATTTAATCAAATAAATTATCAAAATGAACAAATAGTATAAGAGACAATTTTATTATTTCGCATCATTCTGTCAAATTTGACCGCAAATTTGGACGAAAAACTAAATTTTAACAAAATTGAAACATCAGAGCCTGAAGTTCAGATACTCTATTTTAACATTTGAAACTTCAGACACTAAATTTCAAATTGTTTATAGGTTCTTAACCCATAATGTATTTAGTTAGTTGACTTGCTGATCAACTAACTCTAATTTATATAGATTTTCCTCCAACATATTTGTAACAAACACTCAATTGATGAATAAATGAATTTTCCGATCTTGATCTCTCATTACATAGTTGAAATCGCATCTTCATTCATCCTCATCGGAGTTGATCCATCTCATTACAACATTATCCATATGTAACTTGTAAACAATACAACATCGATCTCAAGATGGCATGCCATGAGAAATTTACTATCTTCCATTTCGTGGCTTCAAGATGGCTTTCAATGGATGAAGTTTAGTGGTTGTCAGCCCCATCGTATCCACATTATCTTCCTCCCCATCGCTTAGCGTCCACTCAAACTCCTGCACCATTCGCCCAATCGCAACACACGATATCGCCATCGCTTGAAGCGACCCTGCACATACCCTCTTCCCCGCACCGAACGCCATTGTCTTGTACATATCCGAAGCTTCGTACTTTTCATCAAGAAACCTCTCGGGGATCCACTCTTCGGGATTTTCCCATTGCTTCTTGTCCATGTTGCATCCGTAGATATTGATCGCTATCTGCAAAAACATAAAAGGATTGAAAATCTTTTCATGTTTGGTAATGTCTAAGAATATCCCGACCTCGCTTCCTTTGGGAATGAAGTAGCCTCCGATTTGGGTGTCCTCGTGTGCATGCCGTGGAGGGACTATCGGGGCTGGACTGTGTTTTCGTAGCGTTTCGTGGAATACAGCATTCAAATACGGAATCTGCGATAGATTCTCCTCCGTGATGCTTTCCGAGCCGAAAACCTGGCGAAGCTCCTGATAGAGCCGATCCTATCGGGAAAAGCAAGATCGGGGTAACATTTTTTGTCTAAGTTGTTAATATGTAGTATAAGAGCGTGTCAAATGTCTTCACCCACAAGTTCGGACTTATGGAACAGTTGGTTAAGGCGCATATCTTATTATTAACATGGTATTAGAGCGCGGAATATTTCAGCCTACACGCGAGGAGGAATGTTGAAGTATAAAGATTAGACCACACAGGTTTTAGAACAGTTGGTCATTTGTTTAGTCTAAATTTTCACATAAGCTTCACCCTAAAAGATGTGTTTAGTTGATGTGTTTAGTTGTGCAATTAAACGAATGAAACCCTAAATGCTTCAGAATGATCGAAAATGAGAAGAACCTGCTTCGTCAAGGCTCTAGCAAGCTCATACATGGCCCACTCTGTCGTCACCAAAGTCGTATCGGATGCCTCGATGATTGCTTCCCACACAAGCGTCGCTATTTGTTCCTCAGTAAGCGTTGTTGCTTCAGACAACAAGTAGTCCAAGTAACAATTGCCCTCCTGTTTATAACATGATTTTTTAGCCATGTCATGCAATTTTGAAAGACTACTTAATATCAAGAGAAAACAGAAAGACTTGCCTTTTGTGAATAAGCTCTTCGATTCCGAATAAGGGCTTTCATCACCATATTCCTGCGATAAGCGATTTGATGGATCTTTTCTTCGAAACTTTTGTTAGGCACCCATTTGAGATACGGAAAGAAGTCTCTCCAATCCACGGCGATTGCCCCCTCCATAAAGTCGGTAACCAACGTCTTGAATATGTCCTTCTTAGACAATGTCGTTCCGAGCTCCTCCACATGAATTGAGTGAATCTCCTCCCCAATAGCCTAAACACAAAAAGGAACAAAAGCAATTACCTATGTGCTTCTTACTTGCTCGTCGAGTAATCATCATGTAGTATCTAGTCATCTTACTTCTTTGAATGCCAACCCAAATAGTTCGTCTTCAAACACGACCCTGAAATTGACAGCTTCATTGGGAGAGCTCTTAACTTGTGAATGTAGTTTTTCAACGACATTTTCCACCAAGGTATCTCTGTGGCCACGGAATCGTTTCTGGGCATTTGCGCCCAGAACGCTTGTAAGAATGTATCGCTTTACGTTCTTGTGGAATTCACTGTAGTCACTTACAGCAACCATGCACTTATCAGATGTGAGAATCTGCAGTGCAGCTGACAATTTTCTTGTAGAGATTGATGAGAATCTGGTCACCATTGCCTGCAAATAAACAAGCAAATCTACATTTAAGAAGTTTCGATCAAAAGAAATTTATTATTTGCAAGGAAATGAACCTATTTATATAAGGGAAATGTTGAAAATCCCAAGCAAATACAACATTCCAAGATTTTCTAAGTAAATGACTTGAACAAAAAAAAACTTGCTATAAATACTTAAAGTTGCAAGGAAAATTTCTAACAAAACTTTGATATTTCTAAGGGTTTTTCCTTAAAACTTAATAAACCCTTAAAAAACCTTATAAATTCTAAAGATTTTTTGCTTCAAAATTTTCCTTTCCTTCACAAATAGTAAATTTTCATGTAGTGTATGCTTCAAAAAGAAACATTTTGTCAAGTAAAATAATTTTCATGTAGTGTATGCTTCAAAAAGAAACATTTTGTCAAGTAAAATAGAACTTCAGTATGATTTGGCCTTAATTTCTTCAATAAGCAGAAATCTGATTAGCAGACAGCCAAATAAACAAAGTGGAACACAATAGCAATGAAATCAATTGCATACAAGATCACTATAGAGAGCAAAACAATGAATTAATATATCAAACACAAACCCACCTCTTTTGCCACTTCGGTCGAATTTAGCACAACCATCGTATTGGCCCCGGTTCGGATGGAATAGATGGGGCCATAAGTCTCTGCCCATCTTGCAAATGTTTTGTGAGGCTTCTTCTCTTTCAGTTGAAGCAAGTTTCCAATAATTGGCAGCCCTGGAACAACTGCAAGAATATAAAAGAACCACAGTTCGAGAAAAATAGCATCATAAACCACAATAATTCAAATTAAATCTCATAAAATGATAGAATCATAAATTCTACTAAATCAATCCGACAAAGATTGAAGAGAAACAACAGTACCAGGCAGAGGCGGAAGATGTGATCTTCCCTTCCTGGGATTGGAGCGGAAGAAGAACAGGAAGAGAATCAAGATCCCCGACAGAACACCCAAAACAATTGTCGGGGCAAAAGGTGTCGACTTTGCCGCTAAATCTTGAAAAATTCCACCCAGAGCCATCATGATTGAAGAGAAAGAGATAGTATTGGACTGAGACCTTTCTTTACCAGAAGCAACGGCGTTAAATAAATATTAAATAAATAAATGAAAGAAAGAAAAAGGGATAATTTTTGCAGAGATTCTTACGATCTGCAGTTTGGACTATACCTTGACGTGTCCCCGTTGTAAATTAATCGAATTTTAGAAAACCCCATCCGCTCGTTTTAGTTTATTCATTAATCACTATCTGCATTGAACACGTTAATTAATAGTGTATACTAAACACACAATCAAGAACACCACTTTATCGCACTAGAAAATACAATACAAAACAGAAAAATCACAAAGAATTAACCAAGAACCTGAGGATGCTAATCGCTAACCCCTCGGTTTAGTACGGATGAAGAACTGAAGAGAAGATCCATCCCCATCTCCAACTCCAACTGAACGTAGCGGGAGAGGACCGCCACCTGGCAATGCCGACAAGAAATGGAGGGAACTGTTGTCGAGGGGACTAAACTATGGAACGGCCGCTGTTTCATGCGGCCTAATTTCCACCAATTAGAGGCCTGTATTTAATGGCAAACTTGTAAATAACCAAAAAAGTGAAAAAAATGCGGTTTAGTGGTTCTTGTCACATCATATCACATCACTTAAGTGAATTAGACCACGGTTCGAAGATTTATCCAGACCGGATGTGAAGTTTTAAGTGACGTTTGAACTTGCCGTTTACTATACGTTCCGTTTTGGGTCTGTAGTCAGTCCAGTTTGACAGAGCTTCAGACAGGGATGGAGCTATATAAGGTCCAAAAGGGGCAATTGCCCCTCCTAATAATTAAATTGACTTGATTAAGTTTGCCCCCTCTGAAAATATGTGATAATGTTAGAGATTACTTGCTTGTCTTTATGGTCAGATTTTGAACTGCAATGAAGAAAACAAAAATGTTGTTAATTTTGTTCTTCCGCCATTGATGTTCTTCTCGTGGTTGATGAGGAAGATGAAGAAGATAAGCAGGAGAGAGGGACAGAATCTTCTTTTCCCTTTTCTTAAGATTATTTTTCAATAACTGTGCCAAAAAGTAAGAGAGATAAAGACTCTTCTTTACCCATTTATTTAATATATATATATTTATATTTTCATGACCGTGCAAAAGTTATCTTACTATTTATTAACTGCATACGTAGTTCTATTCTAATATAATTATTTTCAAATTTACTAAATTCTCTTTTAAATCACCGATTCTAGCCAATAATTTTTTTCTATTCAGTTATATTGATGTATATTTATCAAATATATATTAATAATATCAAGTTATTTTTTTCCAATTATTTTAGGGTATCAATTTATATGATTATATTATATATTATAATAGTAATGATAAGGAATATAATATTAAAAAAATTCAACAACTAAGGCATAGTGGAAATACTAAACCCCTAGTCAAGTTTACTGTAAACCTTATCCATACCCTAAATGAAAACCACCACCAGAGTAAATAAAAAAATAGACATTTAAATAATTAATTAATATTATGGAATATAATTCATGCACATAAAATAATATTAGTTGCTACTGATTTCATATATCAATTGGAACAAATATAATAGAATTAAATTTTAAATTTTAAAAAAATTCAACCACTAAGGCATAGTGGAAATACTAAACCCCTAGTCAAGTTTACTGTAAACCTTATCCATACCCTAAATAAAAACCACCACCAGAGTAAATAAAAAAATGACATTTAAATAATTAATTAATATTATGGAATATAATTCATGCACATAAAATAATTTTAGTTGCTACTGATTTCATATATCAATTGGAACAAATATAATAGAATTAAATATTAAATTTAAAAAAAAAATTCAACCACTAAGGCATAGTGGAAATACTAAACCCCTACTCAAGTTTACTGTAAACCTTATCCATACCCTAAATGAAAACCACCACCAGAGTAAATAAAAAAATGACATTTAAATAATTAATTAATATTATGGAATATAATTCATGCACATAAAATAATTTTAGTTGCTACTGATTTCATATATCAATTGGAACAAATATAATAGAATTAAATATTAAATTTAAAAAAAATTCAACCACTAAGGCATAGTGGAAATACTAAACCCCTAGTCAAGTTTACTGTAAACCTTATCCATACCCTAAATGAAAACCACCACCAGAGTAAATAAAAAAAAAATATACATTTAAATAATTAATTTATATTATGGAATATAATTCATGCACATAAAATAATTTTAGTTGCTACTGATTTCATATATCAATTGGAACAAATATAATATAATTAAATATTAAATTTTAAAAAAATTCAACCACTAAGGCATAGTGGAAATACTAAACCCCTAGTCAAGTGTACTGTAAACCTTATCCATACCCTAAATGAAAACCACCACCAGAGTAAATCAAAAAATGGACATTTAAATAATTAATTAATATTATGGAATATAATTCATGCACATAAAATAATATTAGTTGCTACTGATTTCATATATCAATTGGAACAAATATAATAGAATTAAATTTTAAATTTTAAAAAAATTCAACCACTAAGGCATAGTGGAAATACTAAACCCCTAGTCAAGTTTACTGTAAACCTTATCCATACCCTAAATAAAAACCACCACCAGAGTAAATAAAAAAATGACATTTAAATAATTAATTAATATTATGGAATATAATTCATGCACATAAAATAATTTTAGTTGCTACTGATTTCATATATCAATTGGAACAAATATAATAGAATTAAATATTAAATTTAAAAAAAAAAATTCAACCACTAAGGCATAGTGGAAATACTAAACCCCTACTCAAGTTTACTGTAAACCTTATCCATACCCTAAATGAAAACCACCACCAGAGTAAATAAAAAAAATAGACATTTAAATAATTAATTTATATTATGGAATATAATTCATGCACATAAAATAATTTTAGTTGCTACTGATTTCATATATCAATTGGAACAAATATAATATAATTAAATATTAAATTTTAAAAAAATTCAACCACTAAGGCATAGTGGAAATACTAAACCCCTAGTCAAGTTTACTGTAAACCTTATCCATACCCTAAATGAAAACCACCACCAGAGTAAATCAAAAAATGGACATTTAAATAATTAATTAATATTATGGAATATAATTCATGCACATAAAATAATATTAGTTGCTACTGATTTCATATATCAATTGGAACAAATATAATAGAATTAAATTTTAAATTTTAAAAAAAATTCAACTACTAAGGCATAGTGGAAATACTAAACCCCTACTCAAGTTTACTGTAAACCTTATCCATACCCTAAATGAAAACCACCACCAGAGTAAATCAAAAAATGGACATTTAAATAATTAATTAATATTATGGAATATAATTCATGCACATAAAATAATTTTAGTTGCTACTGATTTCATATATCAATTGGAACAAATATAATATAATTAAATTTAAAAAAAAAAAAAATTCAACCACTAAGGTATAGTAGAAATACTAAACCCATAGTCAAGTTTACTGTAAACCTTATCCATACCCTAAATGAAAACCACCACCAGAGTAAATAAAAAATGGACATTTAAATAATTAATTAATATCATGGAATATAATTCATGCACATAAAATAATTTTAGTTGCTACTGATTTCATATATCAATTGGAACAAATATAATAGAATTAAATATTAAATTTAAAAAAAATTCAACCACTAAGGCATAGTGGAAATACTAAACCCTTAGTCAAGTTTACTGTAAACCTTATCCATACCCTAAATGAAAACCACCACCAGAGTAAATAAAAAAATGTGGAATATAATTCATACACATCAAATAATTTTAGTTGCTACTGATTTCATATATCAATTGGAACAAATATAATAGAATTAAATTTTAAATTTTAAAAAAATTCAACCACTAAGGCATAGTGGAAATACTAAACCCCTAGTCAAGTTTACTGTAAACCTTATCCATACCCTAAATGAAAACCACCACCAGAGTAAATCAAAAAATGGACATTTAAATAATTAATTAATATTATGGAATATAATTCATGCACATAAAATAATTTTAGTTGCTACTGATTTCATATATCAATTGGAACAAATATAATAGAATTAAATATTAAATTTTAAAAAAATTCAACTACTAAGGCATAGTGGAAATACTAAACCCCTAGTCAAGTTTACCGTAAACCTTATCCATACCCTAAATGAAAACCACCACCAGAGTAAATAAAAAAATGGACATTTAAATAATTAATTAATATTATGGAATATAATTCATGCACATAAAATAATTTTAGTTGCTACTAATTTCATATATCAATTGGAACAAATATAATAGAATTAAATTTTAAATTTTTAAAAAAATTCAACCACTAAGGCATAGTGGAAATACTAAACCCCTACTCAAGTTTACTGTAAACTTTATCCATACCCTAAATGAAAACCACCACCAGAGTAAATCAAAAAATGGACATTTAAATAATTAATTAATATTATGGAATATAATTCATGCACATAAAATAATTTTAGTTGCTACTGATTTCATATATCAATTGGAACAAACACAATAGAATTAAATATTAAAGGTTGTCAGGTGCAGCCACTACTATGCTGTTGGGTCACAGTACATCCAAACAAATTTAACGGGAGATCCTAACGCTGTTAAACCGGAATTAATCGAACCAGACCAGACCGAAAATCATTAAACCAGATATTAAGAATAAAATATATTATTAATAGGCAGCATGAAACAGCGGCCGCTCCATAGTTTAGTCCTTGTCGAGGAGGCATCTCTGTCTGTTGGATTCTTTGGATTTTGCCTTTAGTCCTTCATGTTCTGAATCAGGTGAATAATTCTTTTTCATTTGATATTTTCGCATAGAAAAGCGCTGCAATTTCGAGCTATTTCCTACATTACATGAGCCCAACTAAAATAATTCGGGCTTCGGCCCATCTACACAGACCATGAGCCATTATGGACTCCTCCTTACCTTGAGATAATTTGTTAAATTAAAAAAAAAAAAAAAACTAATAGTCTTGGCCAAAAAAAATAGTCGAGACACATCATTAATACACACATTCACGGTTGTTTGTTTAGAATTTAGATCATTTTCCATTTTTAGTTTTTCTTTATTTAAAAAAAATAAATCATTTAAAATTCTTTTTTGTGAGAAAAAAAATACATTTTTTAAAGAAATTTTTTATAGTTTCTCACGGGGTGGTCCTTAGGGGCCTTTATCAGGAGGGCAGCATCCATAGCATGCTCGCTCCCCCACGAAAACTAATCTCCACTCGCACCGGGTCAGTCCGTAAGGGGTAGAGTGCTGACCATGAATATTTTTCCATTATCATGGTCACTGGCGGAAATTGAAACCTTGACCTCTGGTTAAGGGATGGGGCGTTAAATCACCACATCATAGATGATTAGAAATAAGGATTTTGATCTTGTTATTTTTTTTGGCCAAGAAACATATAATTGATCTTGTTATTTATTTTTTTGAATTTACATGTAGATACCACAAATCATTATTTATAAATACCACTAGAAGGTAAATTATAAATAAATCAACCTTTTTTTTTGGCCAAAATGAATAAATCAAACTTGTTACGAAATATCTATCTTAGAAATGTATTTTTTATTATATCTTTATTAAATAACATTTGGAACAGTTCTGATTTTTTTGTTCAAACCAGGTTATGTTTGACTATTTGAGTATTACTAACTAGGTATATGCATATTAATGAATGTATCATTAGGTTGTGCCGAGTCAAATCTGCTTCTTAATTGTATTGTTAGTATATTTACTATTTCTGGTTTATAGATATAGATACATGTACTTAGTTCAATTTTAAGTAGATTACAATATATCATTTTATCATCCGAACGTCCAATTTCGAATTCTTACAACGTCAAAGTTAAACTTCTAATTTAGTTACAGTTTCTCATTATAATTATTCAAAATATTTTAGCTCATACTTAAGGAGAATGTTTGAAATATGAATATTAAATCACTCATTCAATCTATTACATTAGAATTATAATTTTAAGAAAATTAGTTAGACGGTGACAAAAATTTCACAACTTGAACTTTCAACATATATTAAGATAAATTACTATCAGGTCCATTAAGCTTGATAATACTTTTTCCTCTTTGTAACCTTTAGCTTTCAAGACATCATGATGTTTTCTAATTCAGAATGACATGGACAAGAAATAGGTAAAGTCTACCCCTCCACTAACTAATCGTTTCATTTTTTTTATTAAGATATTTGTTTTTCCTCAAAATAAAGCCACGAACGGCATTATTGACATTAGCTAATAATTAAGGCAAGCCAGCTACTTTTTAAGGTGTTTAGCTTAATGACAAGACATCACTAGCATAAAAGACATGTTTTTGCATGGCATGGAAAAGGAATGCAAGTGTCTCAATATCTGTTATAAATATATATATTTTTTATGATTTGGACTTTTTCAAACTTGCTGTTTCGTAAAATAATTGAGATAATTACTCACTTTAATTATATGTATAATCTTATCAACAATCATATGTATTCCTTCAATGTAAAAAATTACTACCCAAAAAATGTAAAAATTGATAATTTATGTCTTGTCTCGAGAATCAATGTCCTAAAAGGCATAGACTATTTTTGATCTCCACTACTTAGGTAGTGATGTACTTTATTTATTTTGTGTTAAAAGAGAGAATTTGAAATGTTTATTTTGCAACACATGACATTTTGATTTTTTGACATATCATAGGGAAAAGCAAAACTCCACCTACCAATTTCAAATATTGGTGAACAACGATTTGAGTGTTTGCAATATACTATGTATTATTATTAAATTAAAATTACAACCAAAATCCAAATTGTGAATGAAATATGAATATATTTATTTATGTATATAGCTTTAGGGTCAATTGAATGCACTTAATATGAAATTAATTAAAATATGAGATTACAAGTAATACAAGTTAAATAATATAATGTTAGCACAGTTGAGCTATAATATGAATAATATGAAGTATAATGCTAGATTACATTGTTTTGTATCTTTTGTAATATACATTATAATGTAAATTTATTATTATAATATCAATCAATATGTGAGTATAATATACCTTAATATGAACAGCTCCTTCAACTGCTTCCGAAATTCCTCCTACTCTGGGGTCGATAATATCAGAATCGGATGAATCCGTCCGGTTCGGCTTACTAATGGGATGCCCTAATGCATTACAAAATTTCGCTTGAGACAACGACCCAATCAGAGGCAAAATTGGAACTGTTGTTTCGAGCTTCTTCATAGCATTATTTATTAGAAATGAATTCTCTAGCGTTTGATTTCGTACCACTGAAGACTTTAGTTGCACGTTTGAAAAATACCCCAAAAAGTAATATTTAAACAAATTATAAGGGAATAAAATATATTTATCTCTAATATATCTTATTCCTTTATATAAATATTTATTTTAAGAACAACTCATTTCCATTTTTTCAATACTAGTTTACTTTTTAAAATTTATGTTTTTTGTTTAATAAGTATAGTCTATTAATGAACTATAATATATATATATATATATATATATATACATATATATATATATATATTAAAACTAAATCACATAGCTATGAAAAATCTATTAATCGAAACATTCTGTATAATTTTATAATATTTTATTTGTATAAAAATGCATGCAAAAAAAAGTACTCATAATTTTATACAAACACCATAGTCTATGTACATTATTTTTTATTATATAATAATAAGGTATGGGGTCGATAACAAATTAAAATATATATATATATATATATATATATATATATATATATATATATATATATATATATAATAAAAGCATAATAAACTATAAAGATTGGAAAAAATACATTATTTATTAAATAATAATAATAAAATAAACACACTCCGTAATCTTGGATGCAATATCACATTACATACGTTTTCTAAGTAATCTCACATCACAATGAAGTGAGTTTTGGACATAATCTCATATTATAATGAAATTCACATTACATTATTTGATTTGTCAGATAACGTAATATAGATATAATGTGTGACGTAATGCGATATTACATCACATACATCCAAACACTTTCTAATGATTTTGTTTTGTTTGGGTACAAATTAATTGTTTTGCCCCGGTCTACTATGTTTTCATCATTTGGATGTAATATCACATTACATCCGTTTTCTGAATAATCTCACATTACAATAAAGTGAGTTTTGGACATAATCTCATATTATAATGAAATTTACATTACATTATTTGATTTGACAGACAACGTAATATAGATGTAACGTGTGACGTAATGCGAGATTACATCACATCCATCCAAACACATTCTTATGATTTTGTTTTGTTTGGGTACAAATAAATTGTTTTTGCCCGGTGATCTACTATGTTTTCATCATTTGGATTTTATTAAATTGTCATTATAAATTATGTCATGTTGGACTGTCCGTTTATAATTGGTTGTGTAGGGTTAATATCATATAATTAGAATACATATATAGACAACAGGACTGACGTCAAAAAAATCCAAGTAGTTGAGATCACTGATCCATCTTGATCACTGACTTGATTATAAAGATAATTCAAAATGAATTACTAACGTTTCCGCCAGATAACATTATTGAATTGTGGCATGACTGCAGGCTAAACTACCAGAAAATTAGCAAGATGTTTATTGTTTTTTGGCTGGGTAAAATTAGCAAGATGTTAATGAAAGAAATTGTTAGGGTTTTCTTAAAATTTGGTAAAAAAAAAAAAAACGAATAACATTTAAAAAAAACTTTGTAAACTTTCATTACACTTTTAAGTAACTACTATAACAAGTTCTTTCTCTTAGAAGTCACTTTATTAATTTGAAATATTTCCGAACGCGGTATAAGGAATTTTTAATATTCTTATAAGAATATGTTTATTTTCCTTGTAAAATAGATTCATTGGTAAGAAAGTTGTGTGGTTTTTGCTAGGGGTGGCAACGGGTCGCGGGTACCCGCTGACCCGCGGAGCCCCGCCCGAATTTGACCCGCCGACCTGTGCCCCGTGGGTCACGGGGCGGGTTCGGGTCTGCTTATCCACGGGTCGGGGCGGGTCCAGGTCTGGGAGTCGCCCCGCCCCCGTAGAAATTATACATAATAATATATATATTATTTAACTGTATGAGGACTAAACTGTAATTATTTTGTTGCAACTTATACTGCTCTAGGGTGACTGCATTTTTTTTTCCAGCACCGCTCACCATCCTAAGACTTAAACTCTCTCTCTCACTCTCTCTTTCTCACACTCTCTCTCTCCGTTCTCTCTCACACTCCCTCTCTTTGTTCTTTTATGTCATGTTTCATCCCCTCCCTCTCATCTTGGTCTTCTCACTCACGTCCACAGCATGACTCATGTCCACCACTCCTGACACCACCACCAGTCTAGTCCAAAATCTAGTCGTTGACCCAAGTCCTTGCAACTAGGGGTGAGCGGTTCCGGGTACCCAGTACTTTTAGGGTATCCCAGAACCAGACCAATACTAAACGGTTCCTAACTTTATTACCCAGAACCGTACCAGAACATTTAGGAACCGGAACCGTACCAGAACCGTTAAGAGCCAATCGGTTCCGGGTACCCGTTAAGGAACCGGTTACAAATTTTCAAACTAAATAATATAATTTTAGGTACTAGTTGGAACCGGGTTCTGGATACCCAGTTGGAACCGGGTTGTCGGTAGCCAATTGAAACTGAAATTTATGTTATACCAAGTGAATCATAAAAATAATTATAACATTTTCCACAAACCAATTTTAAATTTGTTAAATGTTTAGTGTTTTTTTAATTTATATATATATAACGGTTCCGGTTCCGGGTATTTGGGTACCCGAAAACTTATCCCGGAACCGGAACCGAAAATACCGGTTCTTGAACTTTAATCCCAGAACCGTACCAGAACCATTTACATCTACCCGGAACCTACCAAATGACCGGTTCCGGTCCGGTTCCGGTTCCAACTGGGTAATTTGCTCACCCCTACTTGCAGCGACGACGACCACTGCACTCAGCTCCGCTCACCGGCCATCGTGTCTAGCACCGGCCACCGCGTCTAATCAAGCTAATTTAGCTGTTCTCGAAAGTTTTGACAGAGAAGCGGGGCGGGGCGGGGCCCTGCGGACTGACCCGTGGGAATTTTTAACCTGTAGGACCCGCCCCGTGATGTGTGCGGGGCGGGCACGGGTCGACCAAGTCGACCCGCGGGGCGGGCACGGATCTAGCAATACCTATTGAAGTGTCCAAGCTGCTGTGTTATTTCTTTAGGGATTAGTTTGCAAATATTTTGGATTTGTTTGCTCAGTTTGTTAATTGTTTGGGACCTTTTTATCCTTCTTCCATAGTTGTGTAGTTATGTTGTAATAACTGAACTCTCCTACACTTTTATAGTCTGGGATTCAGGAGGAGAAGAGCCAAGTGAAGGAACCTCTTCGATGATCCCTGGAAATGCATCTCCCCTTTTTGCTCTGCTAGGGTTTCCTTCACGACCCTCAAATCCATTACTTTCTTCACCATATTCAGTCTTGAATTCAACTTTTCTCATGGTATCAGAGCTATAGAAGCACTGATTGCTTCGTTTTATCGATCCGTGCTACGATTCCGCTGCCTTGTTCTTCTTGACTTCCACCGACGGTTCGACTTCCTCGTCTTCTTGAGTCGATTCGTTTGCCGGTAATCTTCCTCTTCATATCTTGACGATTCCTTATCGTTTTTCGACACCATGGCGGACGATCTTCTCGAGGAAAAGAGCAACGGAAAGGAAGTCATCACAGAATCGAGCAACCAGCAGATTATCGGTATCAGTGACTTTCCAGAGGTACATGCACATCATCCCCTATATCTACACCCCTCTGATCACACTGGTCTGAGCTTTGTGGCGAATAAGTTGACTGGCTGTGACGATTATGCTATGTGGAGTAGATCTATGTTCATTGCTCTTAATGGAAAGAACAAGTTAGGTTTTAACAATGGAACCTATTCAAAGGATAAGTTCGATCCATCTCTTTATGACCTCTGGGATAGATGCGATACTGTAGTGTTTGGCTGGATTCTCAATGCTGTTGTTCGTGATGTCGCTAATAGCATCATGTATTTGCCTACATCTCTTGCTGTGTGGTCTGATCTGAAATCTCGCTTTGATAAAAAGAGTGGTTCTAGGATTTATCAACTCCACAGGGAGATTGCTCTTTGCGTTCAAGGACTCGATGATGTTAGCACATTTTTTACAAAACTGAGATTCCTATGGTCTGAGTATGATTCTATCTGTTCTTTGCCTCACATTGATGGAGATTTGTTCAAAAGGCATCTGGATCATAAAGAAAACCAGAGATTGTTTCAGTTTCTGATGGGGTTAAATGATAATTTTGGTGCTATTCATAGTCAATTGCTTTTACAAGATCCCCTGCCCTCTGTGAATCAAGTCTACAACATATTGATTCAAGAGGAGAGTCAGCGTACCATCACATCTGATATTTCCAGTGGTGTTCACCCCATTTCTGCTAATGTCAACCTCAGTGTTGACAAGAACAAGAAGAATCCTTATGCCAATGTTGAGTGTGGTTTTTGCCACAAGAAGGGTCACAGCACTGAAAGGTGTTATGCTAGGGGTTGTGACCATTGCAAGAGAAAAGGTCATTGTAAGGACAATTGTTTCAAGCTCAGAGATTCTCTAAAGGAGATAGGTTCCATTCCAAAAATCAATGTTGCCTCCTCTGGGACTGGCAATGTTGAGAAGAGCTCTCATGTTTCTGAAGGCATATCAGAGGGAAATGGGAACCTTATCACCTTCACACAAGATCAGTTTGACAAGTTCATCCAATCTGTTGGACATGGAGCAAGCCACACAGGAGGAGGTTCTGTAGCAGCCCCTGTTGTGACTAACTCCACTTCTTTGGGTAACTTTCCTTCTAACCCCTTTTTCGATTCTGATGACATTTGGATATTGGACTCAGGAGCCACCAATCATATGTCTAATAAAAAAGAATGGCTTCAAAATTTTAAGAATAAAATTGGTTCCAAGGTCCAATTACCAAATGGCCTCCATTCTGTTGTTTCTGGTGTTGGTGATTTTGAGATTTTTCCAAACAAAAAGTTGCTTGATGTCCTCTATGTGCCTGAATTTAAATATAATCTCTTGTCTGTTTCCAAATTAACAAGAGATTTTAACTGCTCAGCAATTTTTTTTTCCAAAATTTGTGCTTTTGCAGGACCTCTCAAATGGGAGGGTCTTGGGGAATGGAATTGAAGACTCAGGCCTTTATTTCTTTAAGAACAGTTACAAATATTCTGAACATTTAGCCTTGAGTTCCTCTATTCCAGACCCTGTGCTCTGGCACATGCGTTTTGGACATGCTCCTATAGCAATCCTGCAGAAAGCAACCTCTTTAGATTTTTCAAATAAACATAGCACCAACATCAAAACCTGTTTGCCCAAGAGCCAAAATCACTAGACCTAGTTTTCCTATTTCTGATTCTATGTCTGGTGATTCTTTTGATTTAGTCCATGTTGATGTTTGGGGCCCCTATCATGTTGCTACTCATTTGAATAAAAGATTTTTTTTGACTCTTGTTGATGACTATTCTCGTGTTACTTGGGTGTATCTGATGCAATTTAAGTCTGATGTTCCAATTCTCATAAAACAGTTTCTCTCCATGATAAAAAACCAATATCAGAAAACAATCAAAATCTTTAGATCTGATAATGGGGGGGAATTCCTTAATGAGCAATTAAAAACTCTTTTTGATAACCTTGGTATTATACATCAGACCAGTTGCTCCTATACACCTCAACAGAATGGAAGAGTTGAAAGAAAACACAGGCATCTTCTAGAGGTTGCTAGGGCACTCAAGTTGCAAGCATCTCTGCCTGATTTTTTTTTTGGGGTGATTGTATTTTGACCTCTTGCTATCTTATCAACTTGATGCCAACACCTTTATTGAATGGTCAATCTCCTTTAGAAAATTTTACTGGCAGCAAGGTCAATATTGGTCATCTACGTGTCTTTGGCAGTTTAGTCTATGCAAAGAACTTACTGGTTTTGAACAAATTTGCCTCTAGAGCTATTCCTTGCATTTTGGTCGGGTATTCTGAGACAAAGAAAGGATACAAACTATTTGACTTGTTTAATAGAAAATATTTAGTCAGTAGGGATGTATCTTTTCGTGAAAATATTTTCCCTTATTCTAGAGGCAATTTGGACTCATTATCTAAATTTTTTGAATTGCCATCAAATTATTTTGACACAAATGATGTTTCTCCCTTCAGTGAGATTTCTTCTGACCCTGCTACCTTTAAACGTTCTTCTGACCGTAATGATGAGGTTGTTGATTCTGAATATGAGGATTTTTTTCCTCCTGTTATCCCAGATTCAACTAAATCAAATGATGAACCATTAAAGGTTCCTGATGATTCTATTGTTCAACCACATGATGAACCTGTTCCAAGTTCTGATGGTCATTTGACAGTTAGTAGACATGGTAGAGTCATTAGGCCACCTATTTGGACTAAGGACTTTGACATGACACATTGCTCTACTGCTCATCCCATTCAACACAGGTTGTCTTATGCTAATATTTCTGCTCCCTATTCCTATTATCTTACATCTGTTTCCAAGCTTGTAGAACCTACATGTTATCAGAAGGCAATTAAGGATCCTGGATGGATACAAGCTATGCAAGAGGAGATCACTGCCACCAGGTAACAAATGGGACTTGGCAACTTGTTCCTCTCCCACCAGGTAAGGTTGCAATTGGTTCTAAATGGGTTTATAAACTCAAGTTTAAATCTGATGGGTCTTTGGAACGTTATAAAGCCAGATTAGTTGCTAAAGGTTTTAAGCAGAAATATGGCATTGATTATCATGAGACTTTCTCACCTGTTGCTAGAATGAACACTGTTAGAACTGTCCTTTCCTTAGCTGCTATACATAACTGACCTGTTTTTCACATGGATGTTTATAATGCTTTTCTACAAGGGGACCTCAATGAAGAGGTATATATGCATGTTCCCCAAGGATTTGGTAAACAGGGAGGTGATGGTTTAGTTTGTAGACTGCATAAATCTTTATATGGCTTAAAGCAGGCCGCTAGACAGTGGAATTTGAAGCTGACTGAGGCATTAATTTCAAATGGTTATGTTCAGTCTAGAAATGACTATTCTATGTTTACCAAATTTTTGGGAAATGAGTTGGTTGTCCTCTTGGTATATGTTGATGATCTTTTGATTTGTGGGAACAGTGCAAAACTGATCTCAGAACTGAAATTAGTCCTTCAAAGCAATTTTAAAATGAAGGATTTGGGAGATTTAAAGTTTTTCTTGGGTATTGAGCTTGCTAGGTCCGATAAAGGTATTGTTTTATGCCAAAGAAAGTATGCTTTAGAAATGATTTCAGAGGCTGGTCTTACAGGTTGCAAACCTGCAAAGACCCCTATGGAAACAAGTCTAAAACTAACTTCTAAGGCATATGATGATCATATGAAATTGAATACTGATGATGTTGTTTTGACTGATGTGAGCTCCTATAGAAGGTTAATAGGTAAGTTGTTGTACTTGACAATGACGAGGCCTGATATCTGTTATACAGTACAGCATCTGAGTCAGTTCTTGCAATGCCCCAAAGTGTCTCATTATGATGCTGCTTTGAGGGTGTTGAAATATGTAAAGTGATGGATAAATGTCCAATTCGGGTTCGTATTTACACTTCGGGCCTCGCAAACACGTCAAAAATTACATCTCGGCTCCGAAAAACACCTCCCACGGTATCAAAACGGTCCGGAGGCGCGTTTACGCGCGTCCGGACCGGACCTCCGGGTTGCATAAAGCAACCCGGAGGTCCGGATTGCAGCAACCCGGACCTCCGGGTTGCAGCAACCCGGACCTCCGGGTTGCATAAAGCAACCCGGAGGTCCGGATTGCAGCAACCCGGACCTCCGGGTTGCAGCAACCCGGACCTCCGGGTTGCAACAACCCGGACCTCCGGGTTGCGGCAACCCGGACCTCCGGATTGCCCGCAACCCGGATGTCCGGGTTGCGTGACAATTCGGACCTCGCCGAATTGCCCAAGTTCGACGAGGTCCGGATTGCCTTACGGGTATCGCGCTATTACCGTACCCGCGATCGCCGTTACGTGTAGAGAAGTCAAGTTCGTGCATTACCAATGTGGATGATGGTTCCCGTTTGTCTCCTTGAACCGTCGTCGAACCGCTCTAAAACCGGGTCCGGTCTCAAGGAAGCCTATAAATAGGAGGCCTTGGCCACCCATTTTCACTCACTCTCTCATTTGCCCAACTTTGGTATTTTGAGCTCTGACTTCTCTCTAGAATTCTCTCTCTCTAGAAATTACCCTTTTGCCACTATAGTAACTTAGGCATCGGAGAGGGCTCCGCTAGCACCACCCCCCCCTCTCCGTGCTAGCATTGGTCCTTTGCGCAGGATCCGACGCACGAGACACAGATTTGCCGGGTCACAACCTCGCCGGGTCACAGCCTTGCCGGGTCACAACCTTACCGGGTCACAACCTCCGACAGAAGGGTCCTAACCCGCACAACCTCAGACGCGTCCTCGTGACCTCAGTCGTCCCGGACGCAACATTGGCGCCGTCTCCGCGATTCGAACAAAAAGCTATAGTACCACAGAAACAATGGCAAGTGATCACAACCCTCCCGAGGAGGTCAAAAACCCAAGGAAAAGGCCCGGGCGCCCCAGAAAGTCACCGGCAAACAAAAGAACAGGATGCCAAGCTCCAGCTGGGAGCCAGTCGGGACCCTCCCACATACCAAGGGCTACTTCCGTAGCCTCATCCATACCAACGGACACTGTGCCCAACACACAGCACAGAGAGCCAAGAGACAAACACCACGCGCACCCGCCTGGTTTCGAGCCAGAAGGACATGGAGAAGAATCTCAGACAGAACTGCCTCAGGGCGAGCAGAGAGCGGGGGCAAACCCGATGCCCACCATCACTCCAGCAATGATGGCAGCGCTGGAAGAGTTAATCGCACTCCGCGAGTATCTCAAAACACAAGGATACGAGGCTCAGCCACCTCCGAACAACCAACAGCATGCTGCGCCAGCACGAGAGATGTCGCAAGACACTACTCACTATGGCAACCCTTTCCAGGGCAGACACCAACATGAGAGATATGAACCTGCACGGTCATACACTCCTTTCCAAGGAGCTCAACAATGGAGGAACGAAAGGCAGCCCCCATTCTACCACCCGCAACAACCAATGAGAGACGATCCTTATCAGGCCGCAAGTAGGGATCAGTCTGACATCTACCGAAACAACGATCAGCCAAAACCTTCAACAGGTTACGCCGAACCGGCAAAGGGATTCACCGCTGAAATGTTAGAGGAGCTGGTGGAGAAGAAAATGAGGGAGGCCAAAATGAAGGGTATGCACGCTCTTGAAGAAGGGGCGTCACATCCGTTTGCTGAGCACTTGGTGAACAGTCACGTCCCTGACGCACTGTACCGAATAGGAGGAGACCCTTACCGGGGAAAAGGAGACCCAATTGAACACGTGCAAAAGCACGAGGCCTCTTTGCTGGGAAGAACCAAAAACCCGCATCATTTCGCAATGACGTTTTCACAAACTCTTGCCGGGACTGCAGCACACTGGTTCTTCTCACTGCCTTGCGGGAGCATTACTTCATGGGCGGATCTAAAAGCCAAATTCATCAGGCGATACATGGGTGAGCGTACACTGTTAAAAGGGGCAAACGCTCTGGACGACGTCCAACAGCAGAACGAAGAGTCCCTTGCCGACTACTACGTCCGCTTCAACCAGAACATTTCTGACATTCAGGGAAACCTGACCGAAGGAGAAATTGTTCGCGCTTTTATCCGAAACCTCGGCCGAAGAGGCACCGCCTTAGCGGAGAAAATGGCGAAACGCCCAGCAGAATCAATGGAAGAATTGGCCGCGAGAGTTAAGGAGTATATAGACCTTGAGAGATTCAGAAGCCAGAACAAGGCTAAAGTTGCTGCAGCTAAGGCGAAAGACAATCCAAAGCCACACCCAGGCAGCCAACAAGGAAAACATTGGCAGCCTCAGCCAAAAAGACCTTTCCAAGGGGATTTTCAGAGGCCCAAAGAAGTAAATCTCGCCGACTGCATCCCTCTGAACGCCCCGCTGTCAGTGATTTTGAAAGAAATGAAAAGCGCAAATATGTGGAAGGAGCCAAACAACTTTAGGAAAGGCCAGATGGGAAGCGACAAAGAGAAGTGGTGTGAAAACCACGAAGTTTTTGGCCACGAGACTGATAGCTGCATCAGTCTACGCTTTCGGATCAACAACTTCATCCTCAAGGGTGAGTTAAAGCAATTTGTGGACCAAGGCAACAGCCCCTCAAGAAAGACTCACCCAGAGTCGTCTAAAAGAACAAGCAAGGGAAAAGAGAAAGTTCATGACAACCCTCCGCCAGCCAAGCGAGGGGTAATCAATGTCATACATGGAGGGCCTGCCGCTGGAGGACACATATCAAATGCTCGGGACATTTATGCATCTCAAGCAGTCACACTGCCGAAGTATGGAAAGCGCAAGCAACCCGAACAAGAAGACACAATAATCGAATTCTCCAGAGAAGACCTGAAGCATATCGTTTATCCCCACGACGATGCTTTAGTTATTACCATGGACATCGACGGGTACGATGTGAAAAGAATTCTCGTGGATGGTGGAAGTTCTGCCGACATTCTACACATCAAAGTCCTGGAGCAACTAGGAAAATCTGTCAGGGACTTGTCCCCAGGAACCTTCTCATTGGTTAGCTTCGCAGGAGCAGCTACACAGCCCTTGGGCACAATCACACTTCCGGTCATCCTTGGCCAGGGGTGGAGAGCATTGCATATCAACATCACTTTTGTAGTTGTAGAATCCCTTGGAGCCTACAACGGAATCTTGGGACGAACAACGATCAATCCTTATGTGATCGTGCCCTCCACCGTCCACCAAAAGATGAAGTTCCCGACAGAGCATGGGATTGGAGAAGTGCTGGGTGATCAGATAACTGCAAGGCGTTGCTACGTCAATGCCTTGAGAGCAAAGAACCAATACCATGTGGCCATGGTAAATTCCTTCAAAAGGCAGAAGATAGTTGATGAAAGAAAGAAGCAACCAATGGAACAAGCCATTACAATCTGGAAACCGCAAGAAAGCATCCAGTTATCACCATGGCAACAGATTTGGCTCGTTCAGCAGGGAGAAAACGAGTCAATCTCAGAATACTTCACCAGGTTCGCCTCCAATGCCTCAAACGCGAAAGCAACAAGAGAAGATATGATAAGCGTGTTCTACGCAAATATGAACGTCAGATCTTTCCTTTTCTTCGGACGAACACATGGATGGCAAACAACAAGGACCATGGCGGATTTAAAGGAAAAGCTTGAGACAGCGATCTCTTGCGAGCAAGAACTGAGGAGGGGTACACCCCTCAGTTGGGACAAAGGTGTTCAAGCAAAAACGAACAATCAGGAAGGCGCAAGCTTTGGTATCAACAACATCTTCACACCGCTAAACACGGTGGCAGAAGACATTTACGTCAACCTGCTAGAGAACAAGCTCCCAAGTCCGCCTGCCTCGGAGACAGCTTTCTTGGGCAACGACATCAAAGAATGGTGCAAGTACCATAAAACTTGGGGGCACAACACAAACAAGTGTCCACCATTAAACTGGGAAATCGAAGAATGCATCAGGCTAGGTGTACTAAGGCGATTTGGTGCAACCAACTACGCGACATCATCATCAAACCAGCCATGACGAAATGGGAGAAACAACTCTTTTCTAGATTACTTTGCGCATTCCTACTACTTCTAGTATAATCAATGTAAATACACGCAAGTATCTAATAAAGTCAATCTACGTTTGTAGGTACATACTTATCTCTTGCACGCTGTTTTTTGGATTAAACGCGAAGCAACAAAACCACGCGCATATTATCTACTTCAATAATCCAAGAAACTATGCCATGTGCAAACAAAATCTATTACGCGTTATGACAACGCTTATCAACAGCAACATACTCATATTGACGACTACATCAAGACGTCATCATGGAACCAAAAACAGGGAAGTTTCTTACAAAAACAAGGAATCCTTGTATCAAATTCCTTTACTTCATGCATAACTAAAAAGAAAGTTTCATGACTTCATACTTTTGCAAACTTATAAAAATTGCGACTATCTAATAAAAGCAACTCTACTCGTAGGTACATGTTACACTACGATTACTACTCAGGAATTATGCCAAGTAGTAACCTATGCACAAAAATCTACTTCAACAATACAAGCTAAGCATTGTATGCAAGAAGGGATTTATGGTACACAACGCCAACACATTTGTCATCTACACCAACAAGGAGTTTATTTCTCCATTCATAATATAGGCGTCTATCTCTAGAAGATGCTGACAACACAAAGCTATCAAGCTATGTGCACAATCAACTTATATACCGCAATGACAACCTGCGGATCTATTGTTAAAGCGACGACCATTCAGGGCGTCAACTACAGGCAATGTCTTGGATTAACACCAAGACCTATTATTAAAACGACGACTGTTCAGGACGACAGATACAAGCAATGCCTTGGAATAACGCCAAGGCCTACTATAAAAATAGCATGTTAAGGTGCAAATCCTCATGTTTATAAGCCATTCCCTGGATCCAGAACAGGATGGGCATACTGGGCTGATCACCCTTTAAGCTATGGGCGTCCTCTGTTCAGACGGCACTCCGGACTCCAAGGGTTCATTCTTTGAAATGGGTATCCTCTGTTTAGACGACACTCCGGACTCCAAGGGTTCATTCTTTGAAATGGGCGTCCTCTGTTTAGACGGCACTCCGGACTCCAAGGGTTCATTCTTTGAAATGGGCGTCCTCTGTTTAGACGGCACTCCGGACTCCAAGGGTTCATTCTTTGAAATGGGTATCCTCTGTTTAGACGGCACTCCGGACTCCAAGGGTTCATTCTTTGAAATGGGTGTCCTCTGTTTAGACGGCACTCCGGACTCCAAGGGTTCATTCTTCAAAATGGGCGTCCTCTGTTTAGACGGCACTCCGGACTCCAAGGGTTCATTCTTTGAAATGGGTGTCCTCTGCCAAGACGACACTCCGGACTCCAAGGGTTCATTCTTCAGTGTCCTCTATCTAGACGACACTACGGATTCCTGGCCAGAATTCGTTTTATACGGCAAAAGTCCTCTGGCAAAGACGACAATTCCGTACTATAGGTTTTCAAACCGTGTTGCATGGTTCCTGGACGCAGAAAGCATGCATCACAATTCATACTCTCAAAAAAGTGTTACATGGTTCCTGGACGCAGGAATCATGTATCACAAATATTTTTTCAAACATTTTACCAAAAATTTTGCCAAAAATTTTATCAAAAATTTTGTGTATCAAATGTTTCATCAACATGGTCTTTTGGATGTATCACATTCAATGCCAAAATATTTTCTCAAATATTTTATCAACAAGCCTTTTAAAGTTTCACAAAATGCTTCTTCAAAAAACTTAAATGTTTTTATGTATGCTTCCCCAACGCGGGTTGATACACGCTATCAGGTGCGTACCCTGTATAAAACTCATAAAACTTACAAGTCGAGTCTTGTACAACGTCGCCTTAGAGTGGAACTAAGAGACGGTATAAACTAGTATCTTGCTTTGCCAAGATAACATCTCTCAAATGATGTTTTTATGTATGCTTCCCCAACGCGGGTTGATACACACTGTCAGGAAAGAAGGATAATATGCATAATGCATCAGGCAGACAATCAGGGGAACATCTCAACTTATTAATCAGGAAGTAAGGAAGCCGGGGGGCAAACAGACTCAGAGATGAGTTCAACATATCCAAAAAATGGCACAAATGGAATATGCCATCATCTCTAACAAGACTCGGCGGGACAAGCAGAAGTTGCCACCGTCTTCTCCAAACAAAATCTATAATGTGCAAGTCACAACATCCTATACTCTACCCATCCTGCCATGCCGTGGAGTCTATCCAAGAGAGGCAGTCATAGTACTTAACAATGTCCAGGTGACGAAATGTCATGCAAGCAAAAGCATGAACAAAGAATTATCAACAAACACTTACCTCAGTAGGAGTAACGCTCCTCCTTGGGCCGGTCCCTCGACCGGGGGGCAGAAGACGCCACTACACAACCCTCAACTCTATTTCCCTTATCACAAAAAAGGGGTAGCACGGTCATGCTCAGCATAAAGAACCAAGAATCACTCGAGGAACACGCCCCTGCGTCGGATCTCTCGAGAATTATGCTAAAAACAGAAACTGCAGCTGGAAATATTTTCTAAGTATTTCCATGTACGTACATACATGTCGACAAGATTGCATGTCGACGAGAAGAAAATATTTTCTAAGTATTTCCATGTACGTACATACATGTCGACGAAGGTGCACGTCGACGAGAAGAAAATATTTTCTAAGTATTTCCATGTACGTACATACATGTCGACGAGGGGGCATGTCAACGAAGAAAAAATATTTTCTAAGTATTTCCATGTACGTACATACATGTCGACGAGGGGGCATGTCAACGAAGAAAAAATATTTTCTAAGTATTTCCATGTACGTACATACATGTCGACAAGGTTGCATGTCGACGAGAAGAAAATATTTTCTAAGTATTTCCATGTACGTACATACATGTCGACGAGGGGGCATGTCAACGAAGAAAAAATATTTTCTAAGTATTTCCATGTACGTACATACATGTCGACAAGATTGCATGTCGACGAGAAGAAAATATTTTCTAAGTATTTCCATGTACGTACATACATGTCGACGAAGGTGCACGTCGACGAGAAGAAAATATTTTCTAAGTATTTCCATGTACGTACATACATGTCGACGAGGGGGCATGTCAACGAAGAAAAAATATTTTCTAAGTATTTCCAATTACGTACATACATGTCGACGAAGGTGCACGTCGACGAGAAGAAAATATTTTCTAAGTATTTCCATGTACGTACATACATGTCGACGAGGGGGCATGTCAACGAAGAAAAAATATTTTCTAAGTATTTCCATGTACGTACATACATGTCGACAAGGTTGCATGTCGACGAGAAGAAAATATTTTCTAAGTATTTCCATGTACGTACATACATGTCGACGAGGGGGCATGTCAACGAAGAAAAAATATTTTCTAAGTATTTCCATGTACGTACATACATGTCGACAAGGTTGCATGTCGACGAGAAGAAAATATTTTCTAAGTATTTCCATGTACGTACATACATGTCGACGTGGGTGCACGTCGACAAGAAGAAAATATTTTCTAAGTGTTTCCATGTACGTACATACATGTCGACGAGGGTGCACGTCGACGAGAAGGAAATATTTTCTAAGTGTTTCCATGTACGTATATACATGTCGACGAGGGGGCATGACAACAAGGGGAGAATATTTGCTAAGTATTTTCACATACGCACATGCACGTCAACAAAGATGTATTGCATACAACGAGTAGCTATGCCCCCTAAGCATGCCAACGACGCACATCGTCAAAGCTCATACGACGACATCTATGGTAACAAACATTAGACATCGCTTAATATTTTTTAAGTGTTTTAGCATACTTGCAGGAAACAACCAATAATCTCTACCTGACATTCAACCGTTAACGTCAACGCGTGTATCAACGTCAATGCGTGCATCAATATCATCGCGCGTGTCAAGTCAATCATCATGGGCGTATGTTGCAATCGCATGATCCAAGATTCGGTAATCACTTAGTCATTTTAGAAACATACGATTTCTATTTTCTTGATTTACGTAATTGCGATCTTGCCACGTCCTTTATTCATACTTACATGTTGATAGACGCATTCTTGCATAAGTGCATTACCACTTGCTCATGTCTCCGACAATAACCATGCTTGCACGTCATATATGTATTTCCCATCGCACTAACCATAGTGACAGGAAATAAAGTCGTTCGGCCGAAAAATCAAGCGACGGACGGAATCGAGATGTCTGCACCCGACGGACGATCAAAATTAAAAGGTTAGCGTCAGACTCAAATTGGACAAGTATCCTAACTTAAAATAGAGTCAAGAAAGGTTCTAAACCGTTTCTTGACTCGGGGGCAAGTGATGGATAAATGTCCAATTCGGGTTCGTATTTACACTTCGGGCCTCGCAAACACGTCAAAAATTACATCTCGGCTCCGAAAAACACCTCCCACGGTATCAAAACGGTCCGGAGGCGCGTTTACGCGCGTCCGGACCGGACCTCCGGGTTGCAGCAACCCGGACGTCCGGGCTGCAGCAACCCGGACGTCCGGGCTGCAGCAACCCGGACGTCCGGGCTGCAGCAACCCGGACCTCCGGGCTGCAGCAACCCGGACCTCCGGGCTGCAGCAACCCGGACCTCCGGGCTGCAGCAACCCGGACCTCCGGGCTGCAGCAACCCGGACCTCCGGGCTGCAGCAACCCGGACCTCCGGATTGCCCGCAACCCGGATGTCCGGGTTGCGTGACAATTCGGACCTCGCCGAATTGCCCAAGTTCGACGAGGTCCGGATTGCCTTACGGGTATCGCGCTATTACCGTACCCGCGATCGCCGTTACGTGTAGAGAAGTCAAGTTCGTGCATTACCAATGTGGATGACGGTTCCCGTTTGTCTCCTTGAACCGTCGTCGAACCGCTCTAAAACCGGGTCCGGTCTCAAGGAAGCCTATAAATAGGAGGCCTTGGCCACCCATTTTCACTCACTCTCTCATTTGCCCAACTTTGGTATTTTGAGCTCTGACTTCTCTCTAGAATTCTCTCTCTCTAGAAATTACCCTTTTGCCACTATAGTAACTTAGGCATCGGAGAGGGCTCCGCTAGCACCACCCCCCCCTCTCCGTGCTAGCATTGGTCATTTGCGCAGGATCCGACGCACGAGACACAGATTTGCCGGGTCACAACCTCGCCGGGTCACAGCCTTGCCGGGTCACAACCTTACCGGGTCACAACCTCCGACAGAAGGGTCCTAACCCGCACAACCTCAGACGCGTCCTCGTGACCTCAGTCGTCCCGGACGCAACATAAAGCTTGAGCCTGGTAAGGGTATTTTGCTATCTTCCAGTTCTCTGCCAAAGTTGGAGGTTTTCTGTGACTCAGATTGGGCAAGTTGTGTTATTAGCAGACGCTCTGTTACTGGCTTCTGTGTTAGAATGGGGGAGTCACTTGTTTCTTGGAAAGTCAAGAAGCAAGAAACTCATTCCAGATCTTCTGCAGAAGCAGAGTACAAGAGTATGGGTAATGCTCTTTCTGAAATTATTTGGTTAAGTAGGTTGATGGAGGAATTGGGTTGCAAAAATTCTGGTCCTATTTTGATGAACTATGATAATAAAGCAGCTATTCAAATTGCTTCCAATCCTGTTTTCCATGAACGTACGAAACATATTGAGTTAGATTGTCATTTTATTCGTGACTATTTTGTCAAAGGTTTTGTGCAGTTTGGTTATGTTCCAACAGGTAAGCAGTTAGCTGAAATTTTTACTAAAGCCTTACCCAAGGAGCAACATCATTACTTGTGTCTGAAGTTAGGTATGAAGGACTTGTTCAAAGCAAATGGACAGGGGGGTTGGAGAAACATTTAGAAGATGCAGCTTGAGGGGGAGTATTGAAGTGTCCAAGCTGCTGTGTTATTTCTTTAGGGATTAGTTTGCAAATATTTTGGATTTGTTTGCTCAGTTTGTTAATTGTTTGGGACCTTTTTATCCTTCTTCCATAGTTGTGTAGTTATGTTGTAATAACTGAACTCTCCTACACTTTTATAGTCTGGGATTCAGGAGGAGAAGAGCCAAGTGAAGGAACCTCTTCGATGATCCCTGGAAATGCATCTCCCCTTTTTGCTCTGCTAGGGTTTCCTTCACGACCCTCAAATCCATTACTTTCTTCACCATATTCAGTCTTGAATTCAACTTTTCTCGCCCCGCTCCGCCCCGTTGCCATCCCTAATTTTTGCCTTTTGGACATGAACGGATAAAGAAGATGAACAATTATTATGATGCTTTGAGGTTAGCGCTATACACGCTCATTAATAACTAGAGGTAGCAAGATAAATATTCTATTATTACATTATCCATGCACAGTGTCAATATTTATATGGTCGATATAGAGACACATCATCTTTCATTTCATCAAGATATCGAAGCCCTAAAAGCTTTTTGTTTGTCTTTGCAGGTCAATGCTTGAAACTAATTTGAAAATTAGTAAAAGAATGGCTGGCTTTAAATTGAATGGTAAATCCAAACAATAAATTAATAATAAATCTATTCCTTGAAGGAACCAAGGATTATGATGATGATTATATATACATTGATTATGGTGTAATTAAAAAAATTGATTTATTATTACGTAATGTCTTCCCTATTAATCCTCATATCATGAGGTATTCCGAAACATATATATTAGCAATGGGATCAGAAATGACGATGTTCTAATTTCTATGGATTTATTTGTGATAAAAAAAAAAAAACTATGATGCCGGGGTTGATAATAAAAGCACATAATTGAGGAGATGAGCGATCCTTTTTCTTGTTCTTTAATAATAAAAAAATACAAAAGGTGAAAAAGATAAAGAACTAACATTCAAAGCTGTTCTTTCAAATAATTTTAACTAAAAATTGACCACAAGAAAAGAATAAATAGTTACATTTATTGCAATTTTTATCTACATTAAAATTAGCATATTTTAATGTATAATTATTTGTTATGTATCCAATATGAATTTACTAAGAAATTAGGATAGTTGTAGCAAAATAACGTTAAATTATTCATTTTTTAAAATCCCGATTCCACATTCAACACGTTAATAAGAGTTCGGAACTTTAAAAAATATTAAAAAAAAAAGGAAAAATATAATAAATTTGATGAACTTGACTAACAATATATCTGTTAATTAATGTAACCAAAAGTTGACATTTTCAAACATAATTAACCAAATAGTATAAGTTTAAACCGTTTGGCATATATAAACGAAGTTGGTGTGGGTTGCGTAAATTTATTTATAGCATAAGTGCTAGCGTTTATAAACTGCCAATTTGTTTGGTATAAAGTCAATCTCTTTACGACATTTGGTCTTGATAGGTCTTTTTCCATTTGTTTATAATAATAATAATAATAATTGGGCTTGTGATAGAAATTGATCATAGATGATCTTTTTATTATGCAGTAGGTTCACGCCCTGCCCCCACTATTCTACAAAATTAGGAGTGTTAAATTGCGTGTGCATATGAATATATTTTGAGAAAGTTATATGTTTAGATAAATTATATGCTATTAACTTATTAAATCATAATATATATGATAGATTTATTGTGTCAACTCATATACACCGTTGGCCAAAAAAAAAAAAAAACTCATATACACCAAATTTATTTATTTTTTTTGTGCAAATTTATACTATGTTAAATTAGTCCGTTATGTCGTTTGCGAAATCAGTTAACACCATGTCAAATGCTGAAGATTTAATAGTAAAACTTATATCCGAATTGACAAATTCTTAATGTAAAATTGAAAATCTTAAAAAAAATAATTAAGAATCTGGTTGACATTCTGAAAAATATATTGAAATTTGAAACCAAATTTCACATTACTTCTATCTAAATACTTTTTCATGGTGACCCTAGGCCATTTAAAATGCTGTAGTGACTCACTCATTTTATATCCAGATCAAATCGACAGTTGACCAGACTGTCTAATTTTGACAGCTCAGCGTCGTAAAAAGTCTCCCACCACACGGAGTTCCACGTCATGACATACATTGATTAGTTAATATTGTTATATTTATTTTGTCATTACGAAAACAATTATACATTTTTTAAATCAATATATATATATATATATATATATATATATATATTTAACATTTCATTTTTGCACACTGATTTTGTGTAAACTGTCAAGTGTAAACCATTATATTTTAGTCATATTTAATGAAAATATATTATCTTATATAAGCTTATTAAAGACAATTCTACTTAATTGTTTTGAGATAATTAATATTATTAGGTATTAATTGTTTTGAAAGTCAATGAGATAATTGTACTAGCCTGATTTTTCAAGGCATAGTAAATACGACAAATAAACCTCATAATTCTAATTAAGAAGACAGATTGACAAATTACATGAAAAGACATTATTAATCCGCATGATGATCATTAGAAGTAGTTGATGATGGATGGAGATAAGAGTTCTACTTTTCTTTCTTCCGTCTGAAACATGTCATTAAATTATATATTTGGGACCGGCTAAAATGCAATTAAATATGTTTCAATTCGATTTTTTAGCTGTTAAATTATGATAGAGAATTAACCAGAATTTATGAGAGATAAAAAATGCTTCTGATATATGTCAAGAAAAACGAGTTGAAATAAACTCGAGTTTTTTATTTAAAATTTACTTATTTTAATAGGCATTTATAAAAATCAACAAAAATAATTATAATAAGTACACTGATATACGATATAAGATTAAAAAAAAAAAGAGTGAAACCAGATCATCTTAGTCGGCTAATAATGTAACATGAAATGAAGGTTTCACATTTTCAAACCCTCGTCGTTTACA
The DNA here is from genome assembly GCA_036873135.1 of Clarkia xantiana subsp. parviflora. Taxonomy (NCBI): domain Eukaryota; kingdom Viridiplantae; phylum Streptophyta; class Magnoliopsida; order Myrtales; family Onagraceae; genus Clarkia; species Clarkia xantiana. Next base: position 6,661,480 of record JAPTYO010000010.1, on the reverse strand, counting down.
TGTCTTTCATTTTTGCAGTGTATTTTGGACCACGAAAACACATATAATAAACGCGAATAATCTAACATAAAGAAATATAATTATGTAGTTAATTAAATTAGATTTTGGCAAAAAAAAAGTTAATTAAATTAGATAATGTTGTATGATGAAACAAATTATTATAAAATTTAAAATTAATTTTGAATTCCTGGCTCAAATGTGTTACAATTAACAATTTTATACTTTAAAATGCATCAAATTAATCAATGTCATTAAATAATATTATATAATTTTAATTTATAAATATATATTGGTTTATTTTTATTTATTATAAAATTATATCTGTAATCGAATATCATACAAAAAATGCATAATTTTTTTTTCTATAATACAATACTCTGATTCATAAACAAGTTTTTTTTTAAAGGAAAGTGAATATGTTAATATTTTTAATGATATATGATATTATATATTTTTAATTAATACGTATAGTAATCAAATAAATCACTGTATAATAAAAATAATTTTTTGCACAGGACACAACACGATGGGTTTATAATATATGTTTTTGTCGAAATAGAATTGACTAATTTTCATCATTATAAACAACTAAACAAGACCATGTTAATAGTTAGTAATCAGTGTTTTTTTAACTAGTGAGTGTGATATCTTATAGCCAGTATAAATGTAGAATATAACTATCAATATCTACTCTTCATGTTAGTTGAGGCAATGCTATATAAAGTATGAAACTTTTTTACCAAAAAAAAAGTATGAAACTTATGACATAACTTAATAATATAAATTTTCCATTTTAAAAACCTGTTAACTATGTTACCTTATTAAAAAATTCCTAAAAATGTTAGGTGTTATTTCTATACTGAACTCTTAATTTTCTTTGCCAAAAATAATTCTAAATTTTACGTTGGCAAAAAAAAAAAAAACTCTAAATTTTACAATTGGTGAAAAGTGAAAGTTCTAGTATTTATAGGAAGGTCAAAATTGGAATTTAGAAGGGAAGTTTTTTTTTTTTTTTTGTTTTGTTTTGTTTGTTTTTTTTTTTGGGTAAGAGAAGGGAAGGTGAGATGGAGAGGAGTAATAATTAATGGTGGAGCGGGCCAAACAGCAGCATTGAATGCACACATGTTTGTATCAACCCCAATTAGTAAATGTCGAATTTATTGTGTTTGCCTTCCTCATCTTCCTTCACTTCTCTTCTCTTCTTCTCCAAAAAGGATATTTTTTTCATTTTCCTTCTGCTACTAACGCTGCTGAGTAGAGTGGAGTGAAAAATTGGCACTACAGCGCCTTTAGTTTGTGCCAGAGTGGTTGGTGGGTCTCATCAGAGGTCGTTTGGCAACTCGTTGCAGCTGTCTCCGGTACCTTCTTCTTCTTCTCTTGCATTGAGCTTTAGATTCTGTTTCTTGTTTCCGCTTAAGAAAAATGCAGCCGAAGTCCCGATTCTTAAGCTTCCCCAGCTCTTCGGCACTTCGATTCAGCAATGGGGTTTCTGGGTTTTATGTTTATTGGTCGGAACTGCCGAAAAGGTTCGATTTTGATTCCCCTTTCCAGCTGGGTCGTTCGGAATCTGGGATTCTGCTGAAATTGGTCTGTTGAATTTGAACAAGGCGGCCCCTTTTGTTTCAATTCAAGTTTGATTCAATTGTGTCTCTGGTGGGGTTTTGAAATCTTTCGCACATTAAAGTCGGGCGAATTAAAGATTTGATCCTCATCGGAGGCCACTTTTGTCTCCTTTTTTTGCTTTACCAGTCGCCTGCTTTAAATTTGATCTTGAGCTTGCTCTTACACAAGAATCTTTGTCTTTGGTAGGTTTGAATGGTCTTAGGTGGTAACCATAAAGCGAAAGCCTCAATCTAAAGCATGGAATGGCAAGAACTTTGAAAAGCTGAGACAAATTCATTTGGATTATCCAACTCCCTGAATCTACTTTCAGTGTTCTTCAATTGGTCGAAGTGATGCATCTTTCACTATGGAAGCCCATATCACACTGTGCAGCCATTATCTTCTTAGAGAAACGTACCCGAAGAAGAAAGGGCTCATCTTTGGGGGGCGATGGGAAACGAAAACCCTCAATGCTCCGTAAAATCCAAGAAAACAAGCTCATCGAAGCCCTAGAGGAAGCTTCCGAAGATGGTTCCCTCAAGAAATCACAAGACATCGATCAAAACGATGATTCCACATTGTGCCGATCCCGATCCCTCGCTCGCCTCCACACGCAGAAGGAATTCCTCCGAGCCACCGCACTAGCCGCGGAGAAAACCTATTTTTGCGAGGCTGACATTCCTCCCCTCTCCGATGCCTTCAACCTGTTCCTCACAATGTACCCAAAATTCGACTCTTCTGAGAAAATCGATCATTTGCGGTCAGATGAGTACTGGCATCTCTCAGAAAATTACGCAAAGGTATGCCTCGATTACTGCGGTTTCGGGTTATTTTCGTACCTGCAAACGCAGCAGTATATCGAATCATCCGCATTTAGTTTGACTGAGATTACCGCGAATTTGAGCAACCATGCCTTATATGGAGGTCCGGAGAAAGGAACAATCGAACACGATATTAAGAGTCGGATCATGGATTACTTGAACATCCCAGAAAACGAATACACTCTTGTCTTCACTGTCAGCCGAGGATCTGCATTTAAGCTACTAGCCGATTCCTACCCTTTTCAGTCAAACAAGCGGCTCTTAACCATGTTTGATCACGAGAGCCAGTCGGTAAACATGATCGCGCAAAGCGCAAAGGATAAAGGCGCCAAAGTGTATAGCGCGTGGTTCAAGTGGCCGACCCTGAAACTCTGCTCGAAGGAGTTGAGGAAACAGATTTCGAAGAAACGAAGGAAGAAAGATTCGGCCACCGGGCTTTTCGTATTCCCGGTGCAATCGAGAGTCACGGGAGCAAAGTATTCGTACCAATGGATGGCCTTGGCGCAACAGAACAACTGGCATGTCTTGTTAGATGCTGGTTCATTGGGTCCCAAGGATATGGATTCGCTCGGTTTATCATTATTTCGGCCAGATTTTATCATCACGTCGTTTTACAGGGTGTTCGGGTTTGACCCGACTGGATTTGGGTGCCTTCTGATAAAGAAATCATCGATGGGGAGTCTTCAGAATCAGTGTGGTCAAGCAGGGTCCGGGATGGTGCGGATTGTCCCGGTTTTTCCTCAGTATTTGAGTGATTCGGTCGATGGATTTGATTTATTCGGTGGAGCGGAAGATTCTGGAACTGAACGGCGGGCCCCGGACGAGAAGGTTCCAGAAAATGGCGGCCCCCAGATGCCGGCATTTTCAGGGGTATTTTCATCAAATCAGGTGAGGGATGTTTTCGAGACGGAGATGGATCACGATAATAGCTCCGAGCGAGACGGGGCAAGCACTATTTTCGAGGAATCAGAGAGTGTTTCGGTTGGAGAAGTGATGAAAAGCCCGATCTTTAGTGACGATTCGTCGGATAACTCGTACTGGATCGATCTGGGCCATAGTCCGTTGGGCTCCGATGCATCGGGCCACCTTGCAAGGAACAAAACAAGCCCGTCTTTGCAGTCGTCGTGGGTCCCGGGCAGAAGGAGCAGTAAACTGCTCTCTCCAAAGCTCTCGTCAAGGATATCTCACAGCCCGGGTCCGATGATGTACGGGCTGAACCGCAACGAACCGGTTTTGTCGTTCGACGCAGCGGTTTATTCGGTCTCTCAAGAGCTAGAACGGTTCAAGGAAATCCCAGAGGAAGAGATTCATGAGATTCGTGAAGAAAACATTGAAGCCCGGGAGGGGTCATCAAAGGCCGAAAGTGCGATCAAGAGAGAGACCGAGGGGGAGTTCAGGCTTCTCGAGAGAAGAGAAAGGAGTCGGTTTTTTGGAGTGGATGATTCGGGCCGGGCCGCTAGCATGGGGAGAAGAGTATCGTTCAGTACCGAGGATAGACGAGAGATCTCAGGCCGAATATACGAGCCCGGCGAGGTCTCCATGACTTCGCTAGGTGACGATGATTTCTCGATTAGTAATGGGGAATACGATGATGGGCCCGCTGATTGGGCTCGAAAGGAGCCCGAAATAATGTGCAAATACCTCGACCACGTAAATATGTTGGGTCTAAACAAAACCACCTCGAGGCTTCGCTACCTCATAAATTGGCTCGTCACGTCGTTGCTTCAGCTCCAAGTAAAAGACTCGAAAAGCTCGTTGATCCAAATCTACGGCCCGAAAATCAAGTACGAGAGAGGCGCTTCCGTGGCGTTCAACGTCAGGGATAGCAGTGGCCGAACCGCATGGGTCCCACCCGACACGGTTCAAAAGTTAGCCGAACAAACCGGGGTTTCGCTTGGAACCGGAATCTTGAGCCACATAAGGATCGTAAATGACCCGAAGCAGCAAGGTGGGGCCATCGATCCTGAATCTCTGGCGCTCTGCAAGCCGATGGGGCCTGCAGGGAAGAACACGTTTTTCAGGATCGAGGTCGTGACAGCCTCGCTCGGATTTCTGACAAACTTCGAGGATGTTTATAGGTTATGGGCTTTTGTGGCGAAGTTTCTTGACCCGGGTTTCGCGCAAGTGGATGACGGGTTATCGACTGTTGCGGAGGAATTAGAGACCTAGGGTTTATGTTTATGTCTTTGTCTCTGTGTTTTTGAAGGACTCGACTATAATGCTATTCGCAGACATGTCGGAAAACGGGGAAGGATGTAAAGGTACATAATTTTGCCGTTTTTTTGGTGTTGTGAAGGAGGAGATGAAGAAGATGGATTTATTGATTGATTCTTGCGTTTGCTTTTCTGGGTTGTTGTTCATCATGCCTTAGAGAATCTAATGTTCTATGTAATGGTGGTTTATTATGTAGTGTTGTTGTAGAGATTGAAGTTCTTCATAGGTCGGTCATATTATGATAGTAGTGGGATGGAAAAGAAGTTAGCAAAATTGGTGGGTTTATATTTTATAAGTTCATTCTTATTGCATATCATACACGACTTAGTAAGACACGAACACGCATAACTACTTGTGTTTATTTATGTCTTATTCGTATGCTTGCAAGTTTGATTTGGTTTGATATGTTTAGAAATAATCGTTCATGAACGTATCAGAATTGTTTAGACACGGGATATATTCGGATTAGACAAATATTTGTCTAAGACTGTATCGTATTTAGAAATTATCGGCCCTAATCTGAACCTCCCAAGTTTTTGAATAATGTTGAATTACTCAATGACCTAAACTCATATGAATCATATAGTTGGACCATTGATCTTAAGTCGAAATATAAAGATTAAACTATACATTCACTCAAATGTTTTAGCATAGTAGTTAAGTGATTAGACTTCAGATGGTGTTAGAACACGTAATTAGTGGTTAAATTGTCGCTAAAAAAATTCATATCCGTCAAGGTCAGCACTTTTGATCCATCAAGTTCTTAAGTTGTATTCTATCAACACTATACTTTCTAACCTGCACTTAACTCGAATACCACCCATTGACCATTGGATGGATATATAAGAATGAAAGACAAATTCTATCGTGTTATGACTTTGATAGACTTTTGACTTTGACCTAGTGAGTCCGTCTTACTATGCTTGACGAATCTCTTTTTGTTTAGTTAGCATTTCGAAGAAAGAATCTTTCTTTGTCTTTGTTTGTGTCCCATCTCAAGAATCTCTGTCTGTGATTCATCTGTTTGAAGATGCAACCCGACAAATGGATTCTCTTGGTGGCATCGAAATCGAAACCGTCCATTTCCGAAATTTGCGCCTTAAATAACTCCTGAAACGAGACAAGAAAACTCCAACTGATTTTTTCTTGGGTGTTGGGAGAGGAAAGTAGACTTAAAAAGATGCCTTTTTTTTAACGCCAAAACAGCTGCTGAATTGCATTGGTCAACGTCAAACATTGTTTATAAGTGAGATTGTTTAGAATGATGATAATATGATATATTTCTTTTATGGTCAACATTAAATAGAATAGGATAAACAATGTGGTTTCCCAAGTCATAATAACAGGCTATATATTGAGACTTTGAGTATGGAGAATGTTTGTACATGGCAAAAAGATCCTATTATATGTTGTAGCATTTTCATTTATTGCTTATGAATGGAACAACTAGTAACTAGCAACACCAATTAGGTAGATGTATCAATCAGTTTCTATCCTCAACTGTATATGGGTATTACCTTGGGACTCATCAGTTTGGAGTGGTGGACTTTTTTTGGTAATATATATATACTCGTTATTGATATATATATATATATATATATATATATATATATATATAAAATTTCAGATATATATGAACTTATATTACGGTAAGTTAATAATTTTTATGTGTGGAAATTTATATAATAAAAGTATATATATATATATATATATATATTATTGATGTTATATAATGATTTATGTCATAAAATATATATGATATCTTATATTATCATAAAGTCCCTCACATATATTTTCACATACAAAAACAATTTGTAAATTAGAGTAAAGTAAAAAACAAAAAAAGCATTCAAAATTAAATAATATATAATAAATAAGCAACATAGCTTAATTATATTTATTGCTATAAAATGTTGTAACATTGTTTAGTGACACGAAGTTTTTTAGTGGGCATTAGAATTCATAATAATACATGGTTGGTTGGACCAACTGGTAAAGCGAGTTGCGTTCACAAGGGCGACCTATGGTCGAATCTCACTGTAGACATTACCTTGGGGAGGGTTTTAATCTTAACGCTCCAGGCCCGAAATTGCGAAAACAATTGTATATATAAAAATATAGTCCATAATAAATTCTATTATTTGGGTGAATCATAGAGACTTTAGACAGAAAATTTTAGAAAACATAATCATCGCTTTCATTATTACTTATCAAATATAATTATATTTATTTTTTTTTCTTGGTATCTATTTTACCTTAGGAATGTAGTAATGCAAATGAAGAAAACAATACGCACACCTTAGGGCCATATAATATTAAAAAATTTGCTGAGACTTTGGAAATTGAGAAATATTTATGGAGCACTTTATCCTTAAAAATTGATCTGATAAAGAATTAGACTAGGTAATAAACAAAAATATACGAATGTTGCACTCATGTAGTCTCTCTACGACCATTCTATGAAAAAATAAATTAGGCAAAGCTGGTCTGACCCATCAGGTGCTGAAACCTTTTTGACCGGCCCGTTTAAATTGGGCTGTAGTTTGGACCTATTGAAGCAATGGTTTCCGGTCCAAGCTCCAGCCTCCAATATATTTATAATTTTTTTTTTATAGTTTTATTCTGTTAATTAATTATTTAGTTAATATTATTTCATAAAAAATATAATATCAAATGTAATTTACACTCTAGTTGGAGTGTTGGACTATTAAAATTAAGTAAACAATTTATTATGCTTATTTGTCAACATAGATATTTTTTTAAATATTCTTATTATAGATTGGAATCATCCAATATTATGATGCTCTCTACTCTCTATGGCAGTGTTATCAGAACCGGACCGGACCGGCGGTCCGACCGCGGTCGGACCGGAACCGGACCCCTCACCGGTCCGGTTTGCTTATTTCCGGAGGATGTAAGCGAACCCGGTTCTGAAGTTCGGTTTTCACCGAACCGGCCGGTTTTGGGCGAACCGGGCGGTTCACCGGTTCGGACTCTTTTCATTAAAAAAAGTTAAAAAAAATATAAAAAAAATATTAAATTTTTTTTAGGATAAACTTATAGAGAGGCAGGCCCCGATCCGGACTAAAACCTACAGAAGGGTTAACTTACAAAGAGGATATGCAAATTTGCATTTTTTTACTAAAACCGGTCGGACCCGGTTCGGACCGGGTCCGACCGGCCGAACCGGGAACCGGTGGCCCTGCCGGTTCAGGCCCCGGTCCGGTTCTGATAACACTGCTCTATGGTTATCCACCTTTCAAATCAACTTTGTTAATAAAATATAATATTTTTTCCAACCCCGGAATATCGTTCATAGTTGTTCACTTCGTATTTTGATTACAAGGAAGCTACGCTCGGCTCTTCACTTTGGTTCGAATTGAATGACTCTCGGCCAAGCTGTTTAACATAACATCGGTGAGTCCATGACGTCTCTACCTCATTGTGGTCCATACTCATCGTTAATTCCAATCAGAATGCTGTCGTTTTAGTGTAGAAGAACATGTCGAGAACTGATGATTTTGTCCACCTTCAGCTCATAGATATCTAGAAACTGTAAGCTTAAAATTTGAAACCCTCCTTACTCCCTTCTTGATTTAGCGTCCTTACGATTATATGCACATCTCTTTTTCTTGTGCCTATCGTTTCATCTTTCAAGAAGACCTAAGCTTTTCAACTTTGAAGAATGTTAATAAACTCCAACTCTTCATTTCTACATTTAAGAACTGTTTTGTAGGAACTTAGTTCGTTGTGAAATTGATCAAGGGGTTTCCCCGGTAAATAAAGGAAAATGGATCACGAAATGGACAAAATCAGCCATTTGCCAGGGTGCAGAGAAGGGTGAACATATTGCAGAAGTAGATGACTACAATGGAATCGAGATATATGACTGCAGTGGAATCGAGATATGTGATTCACCTTCTACATTTGCACAACTAAATCCCGTATGGTTAACCGGGATAGGTGACAATGCACTTGAAATTGGATTTATCGGGAATTGCTTTCGAGTTCACCAGCATTACAAAAGATGACAATTAAAGGCGCCAAATCTTCTAAAATCTACCCAAGTGGACGTGGAGAGCATAAATTGCTGAAAAATATGTTGCACCTTCTATGCATCTCTACTCAAGCTAAATTCAGTTTTTTGTGATCCTTAGATCTAGCTAGCTAGTTGCTTGACGTATCTTTGTTTGGTTACTTGTATTGTTAAATTGTCTATGTTTGAACATTTATGTTTCAAGTTACATATTTACAGATAAGATCAAAGTTTGTTTCAACTCTTCTTTCGTATAGTGGTGATCCATCATCTTAATTGTGCCATTGAGCATTTTCCTTGCACATTTACAGGATTCAAGAAATTGAGATATTTGAGGCTTCAGAATATGAAATCATCTTCTCAAGGTGTGTTTGATAATATCATCTCAAGCTCTACATCGCTAGAGATGTTGTTTTTGAAAAATCTGGTGGGTGTTAGTGGCATCAGCATTTGTGCACCTAAACTTTGGTACCTATATATTGTAAGTCCACTCAAAGATGTTAGTTTTGGAGCAAACAGATTAAAGATAATCATGGTGGAGTTAAACTAGAAGAAGATTGACCAACTCTCCCTGCCTACAGGCTCTATTGTGTCATATGCGACGGAGCTGTGTTGGAGGAAGTAGGTCTGGTGTTTGGCGCTACTCTTTTGGTTAATTAAGCAGGTTCTTTTAGGAAATTGAAATAAACTTGTTTAATTAAGTTCAATGCATTTGTGAGTTCATGTACTTAGAGTTACAATGTATTTGCTAGAAACTAGGTTCATGCATTTAGAGATACAAAGCATCTAAGGTCTTCCATCTATACCTATAAATATGTGATCAAATGAAGGTGAAATCAACAAGTTGAGTTGACAACAACAAGTTTCTCATTCCCTCTCCACATCTCTCACACACATTTGTCGCACGTCAATCCGGCCAACGCTCTCGGAAATAGAGCGGGTTTTGAAAAATATTATTTTCTGGATCGGCGAACGGCGGGTTCGGTCAAATATGGAAATATCAACCAAACCGGGGAAAATAGAAAGAGTCGCCACCGATTAATTAAAGGCTAATCGGAATCCTAAAGTTGCCTAGGGTACATGATACTAACATCCTAGGTCTTTGAATGGTCTGCATCCAGAGGTTCGGGTTCGGGTGTTTGATTACGCTTTAAAAGCTCGCAAGCCAAAAATTCGCCCTTTCGGTTCTTTGGCTTGTCTTGTCCTGTTTAATTTTTTTTTTTTAAATACCCTCTTTGTAGAATATCATTGATTGAATTGCAATTATGAAAAAAGTTGATGACTGATTTGCAATTATAAGAAAGATTCGGACTGAATTACAATTATCAAAATGTTAAGGTCCAAATTGCAATTATCAAAAGGTTTGGAGCTAAACTTTAAAACAACTTTGAAATGAGTTAAAATGGAATACGAACTTTTCTGGTTTGAAATGTAACCATCGGCAAAGTTCGTATATAAACTTTTCGGCAAAGTTAACTCAATTAGGGCTAGGTCCCAATTGACCTAGCCGGACCTAGCCCTAGGGCTAGGTCCGACCCTGGGTCAATTTGGGAAATTGGTTTGGTTTTGATATTTTAGGACTAAATTGAACAAAATAAAAGTTAGGGATGTATTAGATGGACTATATTGTAACAAAATTGAAAATTTTGGGCTGCTCACGTGCATGACACATGCCATTTAACGTCCGTTTTTGATGGAATGGTAACGGAAGTACCAAAACAGTAAGGTTTGGAATCATATGGTACCAATTAGGTACAAAAAAATACTAAATGGTATGAACAGTATAATTTGTGCAAACATGTGGTACCAAAAGGACCCTTATAACTATTGATGTTCTTATTTACTATTATATTTTTCATTTACTCATCATATTCAATGGATATGTCTTCAGATTGGTACATCTGCCAAGATGCTTTTGGACAATTCGGTAGCAAGAAAACCAATTTATCTTTTTATTATATTGACACAATGCTATGTTGGAACTTTTCTATTTTTTTGTCTTTTATCTTTGAAAACATTACATATATTTGTCACATACGAAACTTTAATTCTATCATAACTTCCCTCTGTCACTGGATTTAACATGTGTTTTATTATAGTTCATCCCATCCGACAACGTCTTTTAAATAGTTTTCATAAAACATAAACTACTGCTGCGCATGTAGCGCATGCGCTGTCACCTAGTATATATAAATGTTAATATTGATTATAAAGATTAGATTATTGAAACTCTTTTTTTTAACTGCCAGATTTCTATATTACTAAGGCAGAACTTGGTTTTACACAAATACCCTTCTTAATATTAGCTGAATTAATTAATGTAATCAATTAACTTAGGGTTTTGTTGTAATTTATTATTTCTAAATATTTGAAGAAAAAACATTACAAATTGTCACTACAAAGAATCGAACCTATGATTTTATGCATAAAAGCCGCACATCTTTACCATCTATGCTAATAAAGTATTTATTACTATCTTAATACTTAATTGTATTAAACGGTTCGAATACTAAAATTAACTTAAACTGTGAAAAAAAATTATATCAAGTTTAAATATAATCTAAAAATTTAAAATAAATTTTAGATGGACCGAGAGAAAAAAAATCATCAGAATCGCATGATGATCATGTTTTGAAATTTAACTAACAATATTAATGTATTTCTAATGCATATCGTTGTAAGTTCATGATGATACGTTAAGAACCAATATTATTAATACATTTTCACGAATAAATGTTATGATACAAATCATGATTTATTGTTGAAAAGTGGTTCTTTCATTTTCCTTTTCCACTTTTAGCGTATTTTTATTATTTCAAAAAAATTTAATTGATTTTGAATAGTGACATAAATATTAGCCCTACTATTATGTGCATATACATCTATAATTGCAAAATATAATCAAATTAACTTTTTTTTTAATTGGCTTAAGTGGTTTTTCTTAATGTGTATATTAAATATATTGGTATATGCTAGAAGTGTGTATTGTCGTCTTGGGACATAATGAGTCTGGCTTTAAGGAATTACAAATGCATCATTAGCTCTGATAATATAAGAATAGAACTTGATTAAAAAAAATCACGCACCAAGGGATTCTTTGTTATTCAACGAAAAATGAGCAAAAACATATACCCACCTGCGATTTAATGCATAAAAGTCATACGTCTTTACCATATATATATGCTAATAAACTTTGTTACTATCTTAATACTTAATTGCAGTGTTATCAGAACCGGACCGGACCGGCGGTCCGACCGCGGTCGGACCGGAACCGGACCCCTCAACGGTCCGGTTTGCTTATTTCCGGAGGATGTAAGCGAACCCGGTTCTGAAGTCCGGTTTTCACCGAACCGGCCGGTTTTGGGCGAACCGGGCGGTTCACCGGTTCGGACTCTTTTCATTAAAAAAAATTAAAAAAAAATTAAATTTTTTTTAGGGTAAACTTATAGAGAGGCAGGCCCCGATCCGGACTAAAACCTACAGAAGGGTTAACTTACAAAGAGGCAATGCAAATTTGCATTTTTTTTACTAAAACCGGTCGGACCCGGTTCGGACCGGGTCCGACCGGCAGAACCGGGAACCGGTGGCCCTGCCGGTTCAGGCCCCGGTTCGGACCGGGTCCGACCGGCCGAACCGGGAACCGGTGGCCCTGCCGGTTCAGGCCCCGGTCCGGTTCTGATAACACTGCTTAATTGTATTAACTGGTTCCGAATACTGAAATTAACTTAAATTGCGAAAAAAAAAAATTATATCAACTTTAAAAATAATCTAAAAATTTAAAATAAATTCTAGATGAACCGAGAGAAAAAATTATCGGAATCGCATGATCATGTTTGGAAATTTAACTAATAATATTAATGTATTTCTAATGCATATCGTTGTAAGCTCATGATGATACGTTAATAGCCAATAATATTAATATATTTTCGCGAATAAATGTTATGATACAAAGTATGATTTATTGTTGAAAATTGGTTCCTTCATTTGTTTTTTCCACTTTTAGCGTATTTTTATTATTTCAAAAAAACTTAGTTAATTTTGAATAGCGTCATAACTAAATTAGCCCTACTATTATGTGCATATAAATCTACAATTGCAAAAAATAATCAAATTAACTTTTTCTTAATTGGCTTAAGTGGTTTTTCCTAATATGTATATTAAATATACTGGTATATGCTAGAAGTGTGCGCATTGTCGTCTTGAGACATAATGAATCCGGCTTTAAAGAACTACAGATTGCATTATTAGCTCTGATAATATAAGACCAAAACCTTATTTAAAAAAATCACCCACCAAAGGGCTCTCAGTTGTTCAACGAAAAAGAAGCAAAAACACATTAAATGATTCTTAGTCTCTCGAGCATTATTATAATTTTTTAATAATTTGTTCAAAACTTTATATAATATGTTATATTTTACATAAATTAAGTCAATTTTTTTTGCAATGCTCATGTATGTCTATAATCGTAAACAAAAGTAAATTGATATTTTAATCCACTTAAGTGGATTTCCCTAATGCTTATACTAGATACATGCGCGCGCTACGCGCGTGCGCGTTGTCTTCCTGAGAATGTTGTAATGACATCATTAGAATGACTCCGAGAATGATACAAGATCGGCTCGATTCCTAGGATGATACAAGAACATAACCGTATTTTCTTAAAAAATTCAATTAAACTATGTAACATACTGTTATAATAAAAATAATAAAAAATTCTAAAAAATTTAAAGTAAAATGCTCGAGGGACCGGGAGCTCTATAGTGAATGTTCGTGCTCCCGGTCCCTCGAGCATTTTACTTTAAATTTTTTAGAATTTTTTATTATTTTCATTATAACAGTATGTTACATAGTTTAATTGAATTTTTTAAGAAAATACGGTTATGTTCTTGTATCATCCTAGGAATCGAGCCGATCTTGTATCATTCTCGGAGTCATTCTAATGATGTCATTACAACATTCTCAGGAAGACAACGCGCACGCGCGTAGCGCGCGCATGTATCTAGTAAATTATAAAACCAGTAAGAAGAGAAGTATTACTCATACAACTAACCATATAATATATATACACTAAGTATGTATATATATATATTAAATTTATTAAAATTTTTGTAGATTTATGTTTAAAAAATAGGATAAATTAAATATTTTAACTTATAACTCTAGACTAAGTCCGGCTAGGTCAATTTGTGTTAATGGTTCGTTTTGAAATTTTTGGACTAAAATGGAAAAATAAAATAAAATTTAGGAATGTATTAGAGGGACTATATTGAATAAAATCAAAAGTTTACACGTGACATCTTAATGACAAAACTGACGGAACTTTAACGAATGTACTAAAGGATACAAAGTCGAAACAGTTAGTATAAAAAGTATTAAAAAAACAAGTGGTATGAAAAGTATATTCTGGTCAAACAAGTTGTATAAAAACTACTTTTAAGTTTTAACCCTATATATTTTATTTTTCAATTTACATCTATTTTTTCAGCCAAAAAAATTCAAATATATTTTTATGGAAAAATAATTTAATCTAGATTATATTTCTAACATTTTTATATAAATAATTACAATTATTTTAAACATTAATAATTTAAATAAACACTTTGTATGCCGTGCAAAGTGCGAAACAATTATCTAGTAATAATAATAATATAGATGTAAATTTAGTCAATAAGAGCATCCACAATGGTTTTACATAAATTGTATTATTTAAAGTTGCCACGTAGATATTTATGTACACTTTAAGTAATACGTAAATTTAAAACACATGTAAAAAATATTTTCTCTGCAATCGTATTACTTAAACATATTCCTTAAATATATTTTATTATTAAATTTTCCAACAACCACCAATAAGATATTAGCGTTAATTATAAAATGAATTAATTTATAATAAAAAATTGGTTACGTAAAACATAGTGCATTGCTTAAATTTAAGGAATGCTTTATGTAAAAACATAAATTTACGTGTGGGTCCCATCTTTAAGGAATGCTATGTAAAACTACTGTAGATAGTTTTTTTTGCTTTACTTAAATAAACATATATGACCCACGTTTACGTAATCTTTACGTAATACCACTGTGGATGAAATTAATTGGACCAAAGAACTCCTGCTATAACGGTTGGAAAGGTTTATACCTTTGACTACAACCAAATGATGATATTGCTTGATGAGAAAGCTTATAACTTGCCAATTGAGAGTGGCAACGAAAGGAAAGGAAATACAGTGGGTCCTCTTCCTAATCTTTAAATTACCATTAATTAATTCATATTCTACCTCTCCAAAGGAGAGAATGAGTAATTAAACAAGTAAGTCTACAACTAGTTGATAAGTTTATAAATAAAGGCAATAAAAGAAACGCATATATTTATTTAATTCATATTATTAGTAAACTTTAGGAGTTCGGATGGAATATGATCATATTACATATCTCAGGGTTATTCACAAGGTACGTCCACACGAGGCGGAATAGGATGATGCGGCGGCAACGGCGGCACATAGATTTCCATACGCATTCCTAAACTCTCACAGGTTCCATCACTGCCGATGAAGTAAAAATGGGTAGACTGCTTATCAAGTCTAGCCTCATGTTCTCCATAAAACCAATATCTCTTTAATGGATTCTTGGTGTTGCATGATTCGTAGTCTTCTTTGCTTACAGCCAACGCGCTGTAGTTGCTAAGTCCAGGGAAAAAGAGCTCTGATCAAGAAAAATAAATAATAATGTCAGACATATATGTATATATACAACTTAAAACATTATTAGTTTTGCGATCTAAGAAACTGAGCTCATCGACAACTATAAACTTAAAATTGCGTAAACTTTCATAATTAAGAGTAATACTAATATTATATGGAAAGAAGAAGCATACCAATGCTGTCGTTAACAGTGAAGTTCGTCCTTTTAGACCAATCGTTATATGGCTGATCACCGGGATTCGGATGACCGGGAGTCGGGTCCCAATTAATGTAATGGTAACATGCCTGCGTCAAACTCAACAAGAGAAAACAACATATGATGAATGTAACCACACTCCGCGACTCCATTACCGATAGATGCCAGAGTTGATTCAATAGTGAGTGAGTGTTGGAAAGATTAACCAACCTGATCTTATCTCTTATATATAAAAGAAACAGTTGTATTTAATATGTTTGGTATGTAATTTACTCACATTTACATATCTATTCTATAATTGAAATATTTTAAGTTTTTCTATTCTTGTAATTAATACATGTCAGAAATTTAACAAGGAATAAAAATGTATTATTGAGTCAATGCCATTTTCAACAGTATGTTATGTCCTCTAATTAATTAGTGAAGCAATTAAATTCAATTTCCATATAATTCAACATTTATTTAGATATTAATTAATTATGAAATCCTTTGAGTTTTCTTTCCAAAATTTCTCTGCCCAAATTCAGGTTTTACATTATTATAATATATTAAAAAAATATATATTCATGTTGACAAATTTAATTTTTTACAATAGTGTGCGTAAATTTAGAATTTATAATATCATATGTCATTCAAAAAGTTTTATAACTATTTTCATCATATAAAAAAGTGTTCATAAATAAGTGTACCGTATAAAAGTTATGAATCTTTAATTATAATATACAAATAAATATATTTTTTTGAAATATTTTACAAACATATTTATTTACTATACTAATATACGCATGAGCGTTGTTGGAAACTTCGTGACTTTAAATATCTAAAAATAGCACGCCGTGTAGTGATCCTGAAATCGTGAACGATAGTTAGAGTAGAGCTGCCACAGAGTCAGGTCGGATCTGAACTGTGGCAGGAGGCAGCATCGAGGTTGGTGCGGAGCTGAGTATGGAGGTGTTGTACGACGGGAGGGTGATGGTTGGAAACAGAGCAGGGTCGGAGCGGCACTGTCGATGTGAGAGGCCGGAGACAGGGTGATGTTGAGAGCGGTATATATATAGTAAAAATAATATGTATTACTTGAATTGATTGTGTACATATGGATCACCTCAATATATGGAGGTTGTTGGATCAAGATTGTCTGGATAAACTTTGTGTGGAATTCTCTTGGCCTTCGTGTTCACGCCTTTGGGTCTTTTGGGCGTTGATGGTTGCTAGCTCCTCCTGGCGCGAGTATTTGGCGAGGACCTGAAAAAGGTGTGGGGATTACGCCCCAGATTCCACTCCGAAACTTAAGGCAGTATATTGATATCAATTGTAGAAAAAAACATATGTAAGATTGATAAACACCTTGCTATTTATAGGGTTTAGTTTACCGACTTTAAGTGGCGGCGTTACCCTTATGAAGGGTTTTCCTCTGTGGCGGTTAGAGCAGGTGACAAGCAGGTCGCCAACTCACATTTCCTTAAAAAAAAAAAAGGTTTATCTGTAGTCAGTGTAAGCATGTCGCGACCTCCCCATTCCTTAAGAGGAAGGGTATTCTTTGTAGATGGTGACGAGTATGTCGCCACCTCACCATTCCTTAAGAGGAAGAGTCTTCTTAGTAGCTAGAGTCGTCGACTTTTAGGGCGTTGCCTCTTATTATGAAGTTGTCGACCTTTTGTCTTTACATTATTGCGGAGATCCTTTTATGTCATTGACTGTTCATCCCCGACTTTGAGGTTCCTGACTCTATGTTTGTCGACTTTGAATCTCATTTTGTGCAGGGCCTAACACTTACCCCCGAGACATTGGTCGTTGGCTTTTTCTCCGAAAGAGATAATTGCATATGTCGAGTTTTGGTCAATCTATTAGTTGACCGTCAGTTTGACCGTTAAATAGTCATGTAACTTGCACAGGCCTAGTCCCAAAATTTTATTTTTATTCTGTTTAGTCCTCAAATTTATTATCCTAACTTTTTATTTTTGCAATTTAGCCCTTAAGTAGAGCCTTGTTGAGTGAAGAATATATCATATTAATCCAATTGAATCATGACTGTTGTATCAACAGGTGATGGACAGTGGTTCCATCCCCATCCCACACACAACAAACACATGCAACAATTTAAGGAAGTGTGAAGTCCGAAGTTCGCACTACCGTCCAAACCATCATTCACATTACCTTCCAAGTCGTAATTTGAATAGTGGCGCAATTTGATTGGTTGAGGTGATAGTAAACTTTGTCTATAAATAGGTAGTTTACATTCATCACAAATCACACCAAATACACCAAGTATATCAACACAATCAAGTTGGTAGAACTTCACTTTGAGATAAGTAGAAGTTGAGTTGAGAGAGATTTTGTGTGAGTGTGTGTGGGAGAAATATTGAGTGCGAGGTAATTGTAATTGGAGAATATATTTCCGGGTGAGTGGTGTATTGATCATTCCGATCAATAACACAGTGTATCTCCTTTTGGCGAGAGATAGTAGTCCCGAGAGAGGTTTTTGTTGTGGTCCAATTACTGTCGGTCTCCCGTTGAGACCGAACTGATGTAAATCTGGTTTACATAGTGGAATCATTGCTGGCCGGCCCCCGTGGTTTTTTACTCTCCTCATTGGAGGGGTTTCCACGTTAAATTTGGTGCCATCTCTCTTACGTTTATTTGGTATCAATATTGTTATATGCAATTTCACCCTGAGATTATTTTGGTCTAAGTCATAACCTGCGGATATTAACCTGTTGGCCAACCCCAACGAGTGGTTTAAGTCCCAACAAGTGGTATCAGAGCCAGGTTTGTTCGTTGACATGACTAACAGGTTCGACATTGAGAAGTTTGATGGCACGTGCAGCTTCAATATGTGGCAGTTAAAGATGGTGGCGGTTCTAACTCAGCAATGACTAGAGGTGGCTCTTAATGGGATAGAAAAGATGTCTGCAACCATGAACGAATAAAAGAAGCAGCAAATAGATCAGAAAGCCCTGACGGCAATCCATCTATGGCTATCAGACAGAGTCTTATGGGAAGTTTTCTCATAAAAGACTACGGCAGAGTTGTGGAGAAAGTTGGAATATTTATACATGACAAAATCTCTCACTAACCAGTTATTTTTAAGAAAGCGGTTATATATGATGAAGATGACAGAAGGTACTCCTCTTGAAAAGCATATCGATGAATTTAATTCCATTATCACGGATTTAGATTCAATTGATTATAAGATAGAGGAAATAGATTCCGCCATGATACTGTTATGTTCTTTGTCATCATCATATTCAAATTTTAGAGAGTCGTTTCTTTACGGTCGAAAAACTGTCACCGTAAAAGATGTTAAAGCTGCTTTGTTCTCTAAAGAAGTTGAGAAAATAATGACCGGTTCTGTTAGTGAGAGATCAGGTGATGCTCTTGTGGTTAGAGGAAGAACTGCAGAAAGGAGCACGGAGGACCAATGACGCAACAAATCTAGGGGAAGTCCAAGTCGAGGAAGAAGGTGAAATGTTATCACTGCGTGAAACTTGGACATGTAAAAAGAAATTGCTGGAGTCTCGGTCAAGATGGAAATGGAGACAGAAGTCAAAGACGTGCAGATGACAGAAACACCGCTGCAACTACATCAAGCATCGAAGGTGAAACACTTGTTTGTGCGAATGGTGATTATCTCCACATCAATCCAAATGTGGAGTGGATAATCGATTCAGGTGCATCATACCACTGTGCTCCCAAGCTGGAGATATTCTCAACATACAAAGCAGGAGACTTTGGATGTGTGAGAATGGGCAACAAGAGCGTTGCGAAAATTATGGGGATTGGTGATGTTGTAATACAAACTAGTGTTGGATGTAGATTGACATTGAGGGATGTACGACATATCCCTGATTTACGTCTTAACTCGATTTCCTCGAATTTTCTTGACAGAGCAGGTTTTGATCAACATTTTGGCAACGGTAATTGAAAGTTGACCAAAGGATCATTATTGATTGCCAGGGGGAGTCTTTGTTGCACTCTCTACAAGACAATTGCGAAAGAGTGTACTTCACAGTTGAATGCCATTGAAGATGTTGCTTGCCAAACTTGTGGCACAAACGATTGGGTCACATGAGTGAGAAATGGTTAAAACTTTTGGCTAAGAAGTCATTCATTCCGCTCGCCAAAGGTTTGTTGTTAAACCTTTGTGATTACTGTTTGTTTGGGAAACAACATAGAGTTTCTCTTTGTGTTCCGTCACAACGGAAAGAAAATAAATTGGAATTGATACATTCTGATGTGTGTGGACCCATGGAGGTGGAGTCTTTTGGTGGAAATAAGTATTTTCTCACCTTTATTGATGATGTTTCTCGCAAAGTGTGGATTTATTTGTTGAAAGCGAAGAGCGAGGTATTCGAGACCTTCCAGAAGTTTCACGTCATGGTGGAAAGGTAAACTGGAAAAGAATTGAAGCGTCTACAGACGGACAACAGAGGGGAATACACTTCAAATGAATTCAGGGGACACTACAAGAAGCACGAGATCAGATATGAGATGACTGAACCCGGAACTCCACAGCATAATGGTGTAGCCGAGAGGATAAACCGGACCATCCTTGAGAAAGTCAGGAGCATGTTAAGAATGACTAAGATGCCCAAGCCATTCTGGGGAGAAGCAGCCAACACTGCTTGCTACCTGATCAACCGATCTACATCTATTCCTCTAGAATTTGACATCCCGGAGAGGGTGTGGACGGGTAAGAATCTATCTTACTCTTATTTGAAAGTTTTTGGATGTAAATCTTTCATGCATGTACCTAAGGAGCAGATGTTGAAACTTGACGATAAAGCCAATGAGTGCATATTTGTCGGGTATGGAGACGAGGAGTATCGCTACAGGTTATGGGATCCACTGAAGAAGACGGTGGTTAGAAGCGGAGATGTCATCTTTCACGAGCACGAGACAATGGCCAACGTGCAGGAGAAGAGATAGGATCTTCTGGAGGTGTAAGCAATTTTACACCGATTTCTACTCCAATTGATGATGTCACGGAAGGAGTAGATGGACTGGAACTAGATGACCAAAATAGAGATGGTGGTGAGTCAGACGAGGAGGGCATTGAGCAGGGGGGCCGACCCCAGCTCAGGAAGTTGCAGGACCTCAAGTTTGGAGGTCCGCACGAGAGCGTCGGTCATCCACCATGTATCCTAGTTCTCAGTATATTTTGGTTTCTGATGAGGGGGAGCCAGAATGCTTTCAGGAAGTGAAAAATCACAAGCACATGAAAAGCTGGATTGAAGAAATACGAGATGAGATGAACTCTCTTAAGAAGAACAACACCTACGAGTTGGTGAAGTTTCTGAAAGGCAGGAAAGCATTGCAAAACAAATGGGTGTTCAAGTTGAAGAAAGATGGAGACCAGATGGTGAAGTACAAAGCTCGATTGGTGGTTAAAGACTTCGCGCAGAAGCATGGAATTGACTTTGATGAGATCTTTTCTCCAGTTGTGAAGATGAGTTCAATTCGAGTTGTACTTGCTATGGTAGCAAGTTTGAATCTGGAGCTTGAACAACTTGACGTGAAGACGGCGTTTCTTCACGGGGACTTGAAAGAGGAGATATACATGAAGCAACCTGAAGGTTTGAAGTACAAGGGAAGGGAAATTTGGTCTGTAAGTTGAAGAAGAGTATGTACGGTCTGAAGCAGGCTCCAAGTCAATGGTACAAGAAGTTTGATTCATTTATGACCTCCCAAAGTTATAAACGAACTGAAGCAGATCCATGTGTCTATATAAAACAGTTTCCTGGTGGTAACTTCATTATCTTGTTGCTATATGTAGATGACATGTTGATTGTTGGACAAGATGTTGGCATGATATGCAGGTTGAAAGAGGAATTATCTAAATCCTTTGACATGAAGGATTTAGGACTTGCTAAACAAATTCTCGGCATGGCTATCTCAGGAGAGGTACATTGAGAGGGTGTTGAAAAGGTTTAGCATGAATAATTCAAAGCCGGTTGCTACACCTCTTGCCAACCACTTCAAGTTGACGAAGAAAGACTGTCCAACAACAGAGTCGGAGAATGAAGCAATGGAGGCTATCCCATACTCTTCTGCAGTCGGTTCGCTGATGTACGCTATGGTATGTACACGGCCAGATATTGTTCATGCTGTTGTTGTGAGCAGGTTTCTTTCCAATCCGGGAAAGGTGCACTGGGAAGCGGTAAAATGGATCTTCAAATATCTGCGAGGCACATCCAGGTTGTGCTTATGCTTCGGAAGCAGTGAACCAGTCCTAGAAGGGTTCGTCGATGCAGATATGGCAGGTGATCAAGATAGTAGAAAATCTACTTCTGGTTATGTATTCACTTTTGCAGGGGGAGCTGTATCATGGCAGTCCAAGCTGCAGAAGTGTGTTGCTCTATCAACAACTGAAGCTGAATATGTTGCGGGTAATGAAGCGGCAAAGGAGATGCTTTGGATGAAGCGGTTCCTTCAGGAACTGGGGGTGATGCAAGACGAATACGTGGTATTTTGTGATAGTCAAAGTGCAATTGACTTAAGCAAGAATACGATGTATCACTCTAGAACAAAGCATATTGATGTGAGGTATCACTGGTTGAGATCAGTGATAGAAGAGAAGCAGCTGAAGTTGATGAAGATACATACAGACAAGAATACTGCAGACATGTTGACGAAGATCGTTCCCAGGGTAAAGCTGGAGCTCGGCGCAAGGCAAGCCGGACTTGACTTCATATAGTGGAGTGACGGGGAAAGTCTCCTCCTTTGGGGCTGGAGGGGGAGATTGATGGACGGTGGTTCCATCCCCATCCCACACACAACAAACACATGCAACAATTGAAGGAAATGTGAAGTCCGAAGTTCGCACTACCCTCCAAGCCGTCGTTCACATTACCGTCCAAGTCGTAATTTGAATAGTGGCGCAATTTGATTGGTTGAGGTAATAGTAAACTTTGCCTATAAATAGGTAGTTTACATTCATCACAGATCACACCAAATACACCAAGTATATCAACACAATCAAGTTGGTAGAACTTCACTTTGAGATAAGTAGAAGTTGAGTTGAGAGAGATTTTGTGTGAGTGTGTGTGGGAGAAATATTGAGTGCGAGGTAATTGTAATTGGAGAGTATCTTTCCGGGTGAGCGGTGTATTGATCATTCTGATCAATAACACAGTGTATCTCCTTTTGGTAAGAGATAGTAGTCCCGAGAGAGGTTGTGGTCCAATTACTGTCGTCTCCCGCTGAGACCGAACTGATGTAAATCTGGTTTGCATAGTGGAATCCTTGCCGGCCAGCCCCGTGGTTTTTTACTCTCCTCATTGGAGGGTTTTGTACATTAAATTTTGTGTCATCTCTCTTACGCTTATTTGGTATCAATATTGTTATATGCAATTTTACCCTGAGATTATTTTGGTCTAAGTCATAACTTGCAAACTGCTGTTTACCTTAAAACGTCCACTTTAAGATTGTTGGTTGGTTGCTAGTATCAATAATGATGTATGTATCATCTGCAGACGATTAATTTCTTTCAAGTTTCAACTAGGACCGAAACTCTCCTTTGTCGATCTGCCTGGATATGGATTCGCTAATGCAAAAGAAGAAGTCAAGGATGCCTGGTAAGAACTGGTGAGTCTATAATCATTAGTTGTAGAAATGCAACATCTGAAGAAAAAAAAAATAGTACTTTTGTAGCTTTTTAATCTCTTGAAAGAGGATAGAAATTCATATAACAAAATAATGACTAACAAATGCTTGCAGTATTTTGTGCTGATTAGATATGAGTGGGATATTGCTTCATGTACAAGTGTAGTTGTCCAATTTGAACAGTCAGCTTAGCTATTGTGCTTGTGGTTTGGATTGTTATTTGTAGGTTAAGGAGTATGTCTGTACGAGAATCGGTTTGAAGAGGGTGTGCTTACTGATGGGTTCCGATGTAATCGTTAGCCCCGTTAACAGCCACTGGACGGCGAGTAGGTCCAGTGGGCCTCGCGAAAAGCATTGAAGGCCCAGAGACCCAGCACGAAGGGTCCCGACTTCAGCGGTCCCGATGTATGAGCTGAATGCTCCCGATAAGAAGCCTCTGAGTAGGCCCCGATATGCCTTAGTAAAGGCCCCGATAATAAAGCCCCGCAGAGGCTGGACCTGTCCCGTAGAGACTAAAGGTCCTAGGTGGTGATCTAGAATGAGACAACTCTGGAGTCCCCGACAGTAGTCGAGACTTGTAATCAGAGGATAAGACCGAGAAACCCGCCTACTAGATGAGAGTAGTGGGAAGACGGTTAAGATATAGATAATCTCCCCCGAGATACGCAGGGCGTGCCCGAGATACGCGGAGGTACGGGTAAGATACGCGGAGCGTGGGGCGAGAAATATGGAATCCCAGCCGAGATATACGGAATCGTGGCGAGATACACGGAATCATGGGTATAACTGCCAAGCGCAGTAACAGGTAACAAGGTAACTCCTCCTTCTATATAAAGGAGGAGGTTACCTCAGAAAAACCCTACACTGATACGAACATATACTCTTGCTTACCACCCATTGATTACCGTACTCATTTAAGCATCGGAGAGGGATTCTGGGTCACCACCCAGGTCATCCCCTTTTGCAGGATTACGCGGAGCCCAGGAGTCCAAGCTTTCCGTCAAGGACGTAACGGAGCTTCGCCCGTGATCCAACATTGGCGCCGTCTGTTGGAAACTTACGAAAAGTCAAGATAGTTTCTACCAGATCAATGGCCGGTGGTGGCAAGAAGAAGCAAGTTCAGGCTGGCAGTTCTCGCCCCGCGGGAACCGTGAACTCTCCATTGCCGGAACGTGTTGCTGAACAAGGTGGTGAGAACCCTGCTCTCTCCCAGACAGGGGGGCAAGGTGATGGATATGAGGTCTCAGTCCGAGAAGCTGAGACGAACAGGCAAGATGTCCCGCGTAGGGAGGTGGATGAGACTCCCCCAAACCCGGTGGGCCGTGGAAGAGAAGGAGTCCCGCGAAGGGAAGAAGGGTCGTCTTCGAACTCGGAGTTGGCCAAGGCAGTAGCGGAGGCTATGCCCGTGTTCTTGGCCGCCATGGAGGCCTTGCTGGATAAGAGGGAGGCCGCTAGGAGAGCGGAGGAGTTGCCTCCGCGAGAAGAGTTACCACCACCCCCGCCGAGGGTGGACCCGGAGGGACAGGAGGTTCCGCTCAGGAATAAGGGTAAGGAACTAGCACACCTGGAGAAATTCGTGGTTGACGGCCCCGGACCGGTGCAGAACAGGACCATTCCCCTGAATGGCCCCATCACCCCCGATCAGGTGGTGAAGATCGTGAGCATCTGCATGGGTGATCAGAAGCAGATGACATCGGAGCTGAGGGATCGGTCCAGCCATCCTTTTGTGCCGCGGCTGATCGATACTGTAGCCCCGCCTGGACTAGGTATTCCAACCATCAAGGAGTATGACGGTGAGGGGGACCCTGTTCGCCATGTGCAGAGGCATGTCCAGGCCTGTATGGGACGAACATCGAACGATGACCTCATATGCTCATTGTTCCCGATAACCCTGGGAGAAAGGGCCATGACTTGGTTCTTCAGCCTTCCGCCGGGGAGCATCACGTGCTGGGCTGATATGCACGATCGCTTCATCAAGCAATATCAAGGTCGGAGACGCATCCTGAAGAGCGTGAGGACTTTAACCCAGGTGGTGCAGAGGCCCGATGAATCGTTGGCATACTATTACCAACGGTTCACTGCTAGTGCTGCGGAGATTGACGAAGAAATCTCGGAGGGAGAGATGATCCGTACTTTCCTAAGGAACTTGAGCGCTCCGTACGGTTCTGACCTAATGCATAGCGTCGCCGCGAAGGCTGTGTGGAGTATGGAGGCCCTGCAGGCGAGGGTGAAACAGCAAATCGACGTCCAGGAGTCGAAGATTGCTGCTGGAGAACTTGATCCCCCGAAGTCGGGAAGAGGAAAGCCATCGTCCAAGCTGTCGGACGATCACAAGGGGAGCGACAAGTCGGAGAGAGGTAGGAACCGTGGTCGTCCCGATAAAAGAGAAGACAAGCGTCCTCCGAGGAAGGACAACCGAGAGGGTCGGGCTGTTCCCATCAATAGCTCGATGACCTCTGTGTTAGCTGTGATGGACAGACAAGGTCTCGCTCGATACCCCCCGAGGAAAGAAGGCGAATTCCTAGGAGGCCGTCCCGATCGTTACTGTCGCTACCATCGAGCCAATGGTCACGACACTGAGAACTGTCGGGAGCTGAAGAAGGAGATTGAAAAGCTGATCCAGAAGGGAAGGCTGAAAGAGTTCGTCGGGAAGGGTCGGTGCCGATCCCGTTCCAGAAGTCGGTCGCGATCCCGTTCCAAGTCCCGCGACCGGTCCCCGAAGAAGAAGAAGGTCGAACATGAGGCCTCGGGTTCAGGTGCCCGCAAGGAGAGGCGCGGAACTATCAACGTCATCCATGGAGGAATGGCGGCGGGAGGAGATACCTCTGCCTCTCGGGAGAACTACGCTTCCCGCATATCTGCCGCGGTGGTGCTAAGCAAACGGTCCCGGTCGTGGACCCTGAAGGAGGAAATGGAAATTTCGTTCTCGAAGGAGGATCTAATAGGCGTGAAGAGCCCTCACGACGATGCCTTGGTCGTGACCCTGGACGTGGACGGATTCGAGATGAAGCGGATCCTGATAGACGGAGGGAGCTCCTCCGATATTCTTTTCATGGACGCGCTGGAAGCCATGGGAAAGACGAAGAAGGACCTGACGCAGGTGGACTTCCCAATGGTGGGATTCTCTGGCTCCACTTTCTACCCGTTGGGAATGATTACCTTACCAGTAGAGTTTGGTAGTGGCTGGAAAATGGAGAGGCGAAACGTGGATTTCGTCGTCGTGGAGTCCGCGGGGGCATACAACGCGATCATCGGGAGGACCACCATCAATCCTCTCATGGCAGTCGCCTCGACGGTCCACCAGAAGATGAAGTTCCCGACTGACAATGGGGTCGGAGAGGTCAAGGGCGACCAGGTGGCATCGCGAAAATGCTATGTTAACGCCACCCGACGAAGAAGAAGGGAGGCCATGACCGTCCTTCAAACCGATATCGATCCTCGAGAGGAGTATGGGCGTCCCGCCCCCATGGAGGATTTGAAGGAAGTGGAGATCGATGGGCCTCAGAGGAAGGTGAAGATCGGCTCTGCTTTGTCGGAGGAAAGAGCTCGAGAGTTGATCGACCTCTTGAAGGAGTTTAAGGAGTTGTTTGCCTGGTTCCCGAGTGATATGCCAGGAATCAGCCCCGACGTGATAGTGCACGAGCTGAAGATAGACCCCGCAATCAAGCCTATCGCGCAGAGAAGGCGTCCGATGGGCGCAGACAAGAGGATCGCGATCCAGCAGGAGGTGGGCAGACTGCTCGATGCTGGATTCATCAAGGAACTCCGATTCCAGACTTGGGTGGCTAACCCAGTGCTGGTGCGAAAAAGTAACGGAAAGTGGCGGATGTGTGTCGACTTCCGCGACTTGAACAAAGGCTGTCCGAAGGACTGCTACCCGCTGCCGAGGATCGACCAGCTGGTGGATGCCACATCGGGACATGAGCTGCTGAGCTTCATGGATGCCTACTCCGGGTACAATCAGATCAAGATGGCGAAGGAGGATGCCCCTCACACAGCTTTTTACGCTGACAGTGACATCTACCATTACGACGTGATGCCCTTCGGATTGATCAATGCCGGAGCAACTTACCAGCGGATGGTGAACAAGTTGTTCGGGGACATGCTGGGGAAAACCATGGAGGCATATGTGGACGACATGCTGGTGAAGTCCCGACAGGCAGGAGACCATGTCCAGAATTTGGCGGCAGCATTTGAGCGAATGAAGTTCCATCAGGTTCGGCTGAACCCCGACAAATGTGCTTTCGGGGTGAACTCGGGGAAGTTCCTAGGGTTCATGGTGAGCCAGAGAGGAATCGAGGTGAACCCCGAGAAGCTGCGAGCAATCGAGGAGATGCAGTCCCCAAAGACTCATCGGGAGGTCCAGGTGCTGAATGGCCGGTTGGCTGCGATGAATCGCTTCCTATCCAAGGCAAGTGACCGAGCCATGCCATTTTTTGAGGTGCTGAGAGCCAACAAGAAGTTCGAATGGACCGACAAGTGCGAGGAGGCGTTCCAGGCACTCAAGCAGCATCTCCGTACCCTTCCGCCGTTGGCGAAACCAGTTCCAGGCGAGCCGCTCTATCTCTATTTAGCTGTTTCCGATATGGCTGTTAGTTCTGTTCTGATTAAGATTGTCAAGGGCAACCAAGTGCCTATCTATTATGTAAGCAAGGCGTTTGCCAAGTCTGAAATAAAATATCCCGCTATTGAGAAGTATCTCTTCGCGTTGATAATTGCCGCTCGAAAGCTCCGACCTTACTTCCATGCACATGAAGTCACGGTATTGACTAATCAGCCCTTGAAACACTTTTTGAACCGACCGGAGGCGTCGGGGAGATTGGTTAAATGGGCCATCGAGCTGACAGAGTTCCGCATTCATTTCGCTCCGAGGACCGCTATTAAGGGCCAGGCGTTGGCAGATTTTATAGCTGAGTCTACGGCACCCGATCTGGAAGTAACAGGTCCCGCAGAGGGGGCAACCATGGAAGGAATTCCGACAACAGAACAGCAGCCAGAACAGCCAAATGAGGAGAACACCTGGGAGATGTACACTGATGGTTCATCGAGTGTAGAAGGCTCGGGGGCAGGATTCGTGTTGATACCGCCCGGTGGAGGCGAGCCCTTACGATATGCCCTGGCGTTGACATTCAAAGCCACCAACAACGAAGCAGAGTATGAGGCTCTCATCACAGGCCTCAAGATTGCCAAGGGTACGGGGGTCGACCATTTAAAAGTGAAGTGCGATGCTAGCTTGGTTGTAAATCAAGTCCATGGGAACTATGAAGCTAAGAACCCGACAATGAAGAAATATTTGCATGAGGTGCAGACTTTGAAGGGAAGCTTCAAAAGCTTTGATATCGAGGCGATCCCGAGGGAAGAGAACGCGGAAGCGGATGCCTTGAGCAAGTTTGCCCTGGGAGTGGCCCCCGAGGAGAATCGGAAGGTGCATTTCTTAGAAAAGGTGATCATCTCAAACATTGACCCGGTGGAGGTCTGTGCTATTGAGACAGGATCGGAGGAAGAGGAGAAGCCCACTTGGATGACCCCGATGGTCACGTACCTAACTACGGGGGTACTCCCCGATGATAAGGTGGCAGCCGTCAGATTGCGTCGGATTGCAGACAACTACGCGATGGTGGACAACCAGTTATACAAAAAAGGGTATGTAAAACCTTTCTTAAAATGCGTAGCGGAGCCTGACACGAATCGAATCCTAAGGGAACTACACGAAGGAGTCGCGGCCTGTCATGAGGGAGCCCGATCTCTGGTGAGGAAGGCATTGAACTTGGGTTACTATTGGCCCTCGATGAACAAAGAAGCGACTGCGATGGTCCGATCCTGCGATGCATGCCAGAGGTACGCCCCAAATATCATGGCTCCCGCCGCGGACTTAATGCCCATCAGGAGTGCATGGCCCTTCGCGCAATGGGGGATTGACTTGGTGGGACCTCTTCCCCAAGCGAAAGGTCAGTGCAAGTATTTGCTCGTGGCCATCGATTACTTCTCAAAGTGGATAGAGGCCAAAGCATTGGCTAGAACGACGGGGCAGCATATCCTCAAGTTCCTTCAGACTCAAATCATATCCCGGTACGGGGTCCCGCGAGTGTTGATTAGCGATAATGGCCCTCCGTTCAATGGGGCTCAGTTGAAGGAGTACCTGGAAGAACTAAACATTGAGCATCAGACCGCTTCAGTCCGCCACGCCCAGACCAATGGCCAGGTAGAGTCAGCCAATAAGGTCGTGATGGATGGCTTGAAGAAAAGAGTCTATGCCTTGCAGGGCCATTGGCTGGATGAGCTCGAGAATGTGCTATGGGCTGTGCGAACAACACCCAAGCAATCAACAGGAGAAACCCCGTTTGGCCTGGTTTATGGCACGGAGGCAGTCGCTCCCGTGGAGATAGCGGTGGCGTCCCACCGCGCAAAATATTACGAGCCTCTGACAAACGAGGAAATGAGACGTCTGGACTTAGACCTACTCGAGGAAAAGAGGTGGAAGGCTGATGAAGTCCAGGCCCGAATGCGTTTGGCAACAGCCCGATACTACAATCGGCGTGTCAGGTCCCGACAATTCTTCGTAGGAGAACTTGTCTGGCGGAGGAATGAGTTTGTTCATCAAGACCAGATCAACAAGCTGTCACCAAAATGGGAAGGACCCTACAAGATCGTGGGGATGCCAGTGCCCAATGCATACAAGTTAGAGGATCTCGAAGGCAAGACGTTGAAGCATTCCTTCAGTGGTGAACACTTGAAGAAGTATCATGTTTGATATGAAGCCGCCACGAATGGCGCAAATTGTCTATCAATAAAATCCGATGTAAGCCTACTTTGAATTATTAGTGAATAAAAGAAGTTGCCTTCCAATCAAATTGCTTTCAAATTTATTCTAACTGTTAATAAGACGTCCTGAGTGACGCGACAAAAGCCTTCCGAGGTACGATGAAAGTCCCGCGGGGGACGCGTAAGTCGTCTATATGGCGCGGCCAAAAGCCTTAACAGGTACGGACAAAAGCCCTACGGGGTACACATAAGTCGTCTATATGATGCAACCAAAAGCCTAGGTATGAAAAGACCCTGATGGGTCCGCGTAAGTCGTCTATATGATGCGGCCAAAAAGCCTTAGCGGGTACGAAAAAGCCTTAAACAGGTCCGCGTAAGTCGTCTATATGATGCGGCAAAAAGCCTTAAAGGGTACGATTAAGCCGTCCAGTAGAGACGCAGTAAAAGCCCTAAGGGGTGTGAAGATGGCCTTGAAAGGCAGGGACGAGAAACCTTAAGTGGTGAAGTCCCGATTTTGGACGAGAAACCTTAAGTGGTGAAGTCCCGATTTTGGATGAGAAGCCTTAAGTGGCGAAGTCCCGATTTTCGGACGAGAAGCCTTAAATGGTAAAGTCCCAAGTTAAACGTCGGAAGGACGTATGAAGTCATTTTAATGGTGCATCGGAACGTTCTGAGTAACGAATTTTAAGCCGCTTTAGATAAAGTGCAGATGAATATCGATGCCAAAACAGATGGAAAGAAAACTACTTATATAAGGGCCAGAAGGCCAAAGAGGTTCGATACAATAGACAAAGGAGAAAGACAACAAGGACTAAAAGATGTAAGCATTAAGCTTGGTCCTTGCGGGAAGGTGGATCCTTAGCAGCATCGGAGGGAACGGAGTTTGGAGGGACTTGGGCAGAAGGCTCCGCAGCTGGCGGAGTCGGGTCCACGGCAGCAGCCTCTTCACTCTCCGCGGGGAGGTTGAAGTACTTCTCCGCAATGGGGGCATGAGTCTCGGACTTCGTGAAATCAATGGAATCCGCGTAGGCTGTGTACAGCTCCTCGACGGTGTTGAACAACACGTCCTCCATCTCGGACTTGCAAAACTCCACAGCAGCCACCTTGAATTCTTCAGAGTCCCGATACTCCTCGAGGCCCCGCTGGCGGCCCTCCTCGAAGCCCCGCTGGCGGCCCTCCTCGAGGCCCTGAGCCTTTGCCTCAGCCAGCTTGGCAGAGAACTCAGCCCTCTCCGCCTCAAACTTCGCCTTAGCCTCCGCGAGAAGGTCCGCGAAGACGTTTTTCTCGTGAATGAGCTGCTTCTTCTCCTCCTCATTCCGCTGCCGGTCCGCCTGGACCATCTTCCGCTCCCGACGCATGACAGCCTCATGATCGTGAACCTTCTTGAGCAGGTTGGAGGACAAATCATCGAGGAGAGCCTTCTCCTTGGCCATCTTGTTCTTGGCCGCAACAGTCTCGTCGAGTTCTACCTGAAGCTTGGCTAAAGCATCAGGGTTCGATTGGGCCTCCGCCGCTTCCAAAGCACCCTTCAGGGCCAGGATAAGGCCGAAGCAGCGCTGTTGGTTCGCGGTGTCCTGAAAGAAGGAAGGGAAAAGATCAAGACATAAGCAATCAAAGATAAGGGTAATGAAGAAAACCAAACAAGGATAGAAGTTTCACCTCCATCCGACGAATGGCCATGTCGCGGATCTCCTCCTCAAGGTCCTCCCGCGCGAAGGACAGGGGCCGCCTCAAGGCTGGAGGAACACACCCCGCCAGCAGATGCAGGGCCAGCCCAGGATCAAGCTCTCCCCGGCGAAGTGGAACCCCTCGAAGGGACTCGATCGGGTTCCAGGGCATCATCCCCTCATCAGGGGTGAAAACCTTGTAAAGGTTTTCATCCACGGGGAGCGGGGGAACGACCCCGGAACCTTCAGCCAAAGGAGCCACCTCAACTGGCGGCTCGGGAGTTGGAGTACGAAGAACAGGAGGGGGACTCTTGGACACGTCCCTAATAGCGGGCCTCGCTTTCTTGGACCCTGACCTGCCGCGGGGAAGCAGGCCCCCCTCTTCAGGCTCCTCGGCAGAAGGAGAAGCTTCCAAATCGGTCACCTGGCGGAACTGAGCTCCCGCCGGGGCGTCCTCCAGCATCAGTTCTTGCGGAGTTGCAGCCCCTGCTGGAATGATAGCCTCCGTCGGAGCAGGAATCTCCAAGGGACCTGCGGTGGCGGGACGAATGAAGTTAGGAAGAGTACCTTCAGGGCACCAGATGACTTGACGATCGAAATGTCTATTCTTCCCAAGGACGTTGTAGTATCCCGCCTCAAGGACGTGGGGAATTTCCCCTCGAAGGATGTATTTGATCTCTTGGACACGTGCTTTCCGATCAGCAGGGATAAACTCCTTGGGGACCAATTTTTTATATTGATTAATTGCACGACGAACGCGCTTATCTTCCTCGATGGTGGTGACCCCGAAGGCCCGATCTATCTCCTCCCGCCTGGTTGTCTTGGCCCCGACTTGCTCGTCGGTAGGAGGAGCAGCAGATAAGGGGGCGGAGGAGGCAGTACCCTTCTTCACCAGTTTGCGCTTCCGCTTGGAGCCACTCTGGACGGCATCAGTCTCGCCCTGCTTCAGAATGAGATGAGTCAACAGAGAAGCCTTCTTGGCTGCAAAGGTAAAAATAAAATAGTTAGAAATATTACCCAGACGACTAAATCTGCAGAAACAGAATCAAGGAGCCGAACTCCGATGGCAATCAGATTCCGCTCCTGGAGCTTGTTGGCATCGATAGGTATGAAGTTGTCCCCCCAGCGTTAGAGTTGCACCATCTGGAGGGTGTTGAGATCATCCTCGGAGTAATCCTGGAGCTTGGGGGCAGGGTCCGCCACGACCTCCCATCGAGGCCAGGGGACAGAGCTATGCTGGACAAAGAAGTAGTACTTCTTCCAGCCACTGTTGTCGGAGCCCGAGTCGCGGATCAGAATCCGATCCTTGTGAAACTTCCAAGTTTCGCTGTCCCAGCCGAAACGTGAAAGTTGCTCCTTTGTCCACTTGGGGAGTCGGGGGGAGAAGGAGCAGACACCGGATTTGTTGCACTTCATGCCGTAAAAAGTGCGGAACAACAGGAGGCTGTATGTCCACTGCTGGCGATGGCATAGGAGCTGGAAGGCATTCCACACGCGGATGGCGTGTGGAGAGAAAGTACAAGGGTGCGTTTTGTAGAAGTTGCACATCTCCACCATGTTTCCACAGAAGGGGAACCGAATCCCCGCGCTTATCTGTCCAGTAGAAACGAACACCTCCCCTGCCCGAGGAGGCGTGATAATGTGCTTCCTTCTACCAGCAGTTTGGGACTCGTAAGGGAAGCGAGGCTCCCAATCCGAGGTGATACACCCCTCTCTAAGGGCAACCTCATACGAACCCTCAGATATTTCGTTGACAGCAAACTCAAAGGCAAAGGGAGCCCTAATCTCAGAAGTAGCTTCGTCTAAAAACGATTACAGACAAGAGGAATTGAGAAAAGAAGAGTAAACAGTAAGCAAATTACGAAAACGCGGAAAGAAGTCCTTACCAGACATGATCGGTGGTCAAAGAAGTAGGAATAAGGAAGATCGGAAAGGTTGAAGGCCTTGATCACTTGAAACACCAGGAGGAGCTGGAGGAGAGCTTCGAGTGCAAGGATGGTTGAAAGCGAGAGAGTGCAGAAGAAGTGAATGAGACCAGGGTTTTACCTTTTATAGGCAAAAGGACAATTGAAGGGACGTAATCGTGACCGTTGAAGACGAAACGATTTGATCACAACCGTTGAGCTATGGGACGGTACGGAGGAGACAACTGGATGGGCTTGATCTGCGCCGTTGAAGAGGAAACGACACGATCTTAATCGACGAGATTATAGGCACGGAGGAGACGTGTGTGATGTCACAGTTACTTTTTCAGAAAACAGCAGTCACGCTGGTTTAAACGTCGTTTCTCTAGCCCTAGGCATTTAATGCTACAATAGCCGAGGAGTCTCCTTGGATTTGGCAACTGCCCATGGGGCCTGGTGGGCCCAAGGCAATCATAAGAAAGAGACTCTGATATATAACGATCACACGCAAAGATCAAAGCCTCCGACGGTGGTATCGGAAGGTATGAAGACAAAAGCCTCTAACTGAGGTATCAAAAATTGCAAAGATCCAAGCCTCCGACGGCGGTATCGGAGGGCATGAAAGCAAAAACCTTCGACAAGAGAGGTCAAAAAAGTTGGACTGGAAGACATGACGAACTAAAAATCCCCCATGTCTTGGGGGCAAATGATGGGTTCCGATGTAATCGTTAGCCCCGTTAACAGCCACTGGACGGCGAGTAGGTCCAGTGGGCCTCGCGAAAAGCCTTGAAGGCCCAGAGGCCCAGCACGAAGGGTCCCGACTTCAGCGGTCCCGATGTATGAGCTGAATGCTCCCGATAAGAAGCCTCTGAGTAGGCCCCGATATGCCTTAGTAAAGGCCCCGATAATAAAGCCCCGCAGAGGCTGGACCTGTCCCGTAGAGACTAAAGGTCCTAGGTGGTGATCTAGAATGAGACAACTCTGGAGTCCCCGACAGTAGTCGAGACTTGTAATCAGAGGATAAAACCGAGAAACCCGCCTACTAGATGAGAGTAGTGGGAAGACGGTTAAGATATAGATAATCTCCCCCGAGATACGCAGGGCGTGCCCGAGATACGCGGAGGTACGGGTAAGATACGCGGAGCGTGGGGCGAGAAATATGGAATCCCAGCCGAGATATACGGAATCGTGGCGAGATATACGGAATCATGGGTATAACTGCCAAGCGCAGTAACAGGTAACAAGGTAACTCCTCCTTCTATATAAAGGAGGAGGTTACCTCAGAAAAACCCTACACTGATACGAACATATACTCTTGCTTACCACCCATTGATTACCGTACTCATTTAAGCATCGGAGAGGGATTCTGGGTCACCACCCAGGTCATCCCCTTTTGCAGGATTACGCGGAGCCCAGGAGTCCAAGCTTTCCGTCAAGGACGTAACGGAGTTTCGCCCGTGATCCAACACTTACTAATCGACATGAAATGTGGTATGAAGCCACGAACTCATTGAGTTGATGGGATCCATTTTTTTCACCATTTATGTGTTGTAATTGAAGATAATGCTCTCTTGTTCCTGTATGAACTCCTTGCATGGTACCGTGAATTCGAACCACGACGACGCGGATTACTTCTGCGACAGATGGAAGGGTGGAGAAGTCCTATAGAATGTCAGAGCAAGCGAGACCACGGCGAACCACGGAGCGGAGAGACACATTCATGGAGAAGGGAGAACTCACGACGCAGAGTTGGAAGGGGAAAATGTAAACCATTTACTCTTAAAAACTGATATTCTGGCACCGTGACTTTGTTTTTGCTTTTGTTGGTGGAGTTGTGATTCCGACGACCTCCGGCCGGACTCCGACGACCTCCGGCCGGATTCCGGCGACCTCCGGCCGGACTCCGGCGACCCCCGGCCGGCCTTTAATCATAATAACAATTAAAAAATAAATATATATGTTTAGGGGTTTTAGGTCTTTTAGTCATTGTATTAGGATATCCTAATACAAAGTTCATTCAAACATTGTATTAGGATATCCTAATAGATGACACAATCAAACATTGTATTAGCTAAACATGTATTAGTTAAGCATGTATTAGCTAATACCGGTATTAGGATATCGCAATACTGGCAAACAAACGTACCCTTAGGGTCAAGTAGTTTATGGTATATTGATTTATAGTATATTGATTAAGGGTATTGATTTATGGTTTAGAGTATAGTAGTTTATGTTTTAAGATATACTGATTCAGGGTAAAGCAATTTATGGTATATTGATTTAGGGTATATTGATTTATGATATATGAGTTTACTGTTAGTATGAGTATTTTGAGGTCAACCATGCGGCTATAAATGTCTGTTTTAGGATTAAATTTGACTGTCAATTCGTGTTTTAAGGTCAACATGGTAAACTTAAAGTTTATTTTACTCTTTTTTTATTTTTATTTTGTATACTATCATATGTTTAATATTTGTATAATTATTATTATATATTAATTTTAATAATTTAAGTCTACATACATTTTTTTTAAAATTATACTATAAATGTGAGTTTTATGGTTAACTTAGTCACTTAAAATGTTTGAAGGAAACTTGTTGATTTTAAATGTGTGTTTTATAGGTAAATTGATTCTAAATATTCTTCAGGGTCAACTTTTGTGATATTAAATGTGCGCTTCAGGATTAACTTTGTGATTTTAAATATATTTAGAATGTAAATCTCCTATACATGGATGACTAATATAACCATATCATAATCGTACTCATTAACATTCAGCAAACTTTGAATAGGTAATTTTATTATCCGGCAATATAACCAAAGAATTCCTTAGTTTTTTTTTGCCAAAGAATTCCTTAGTTGAGTGGTAGTGTCTTGCGTCTTAACATTAATTAATAATTGTGAAGTCGTGGTATCAAATAATTCATATTCCCAGTTTTTTTTTTGTACTTATGCCCAGTTTTATTTTCATAAAATGCATATCTTCGTGCCTTGTGTCTATTTCGACACATGGTCATGTCCAATAATATCTCTCTCACGAATTCTACACGAACTTAGGACGAGACAAGATACTCGTGTCAGAATTGTGTTGAAGGTCGTGTCAATTTGACACGAGGCAACAGAATCGTGTCAGAGTTCGTGTTAACTGAAAGGTCTGTGTCAAATTCGAGTATAGTATCGTGTCGGTTTGACAAAAACAGATCTGGTGTTCCCAATAGACGTACACACGCCGTGACATGCAGATTGAAGAGGTAATTACCACTTCAAATTATACTCAACAGTTGATGAGTGTCCACTCTTAACGGCGTCGTACATTTCTTGCAGAATGTATCAACAGTTGGGTTCATGTTTATAAAAAGCTTTTTATTTTATGGCGCCAAATCAAAACAGATGACGGTGAGCTCGCATACCCGACAGGGGATCGGATGCTTGAGGGAAGCCTAGGTGCTTGCTAAAGTTGCACGTTTTGCTAACAGGGTTTGGAATTCTGAAGGTCTCGGTAGTTAGATCATGGAATTGCCCCTATTCATCTCAAGTCTTTAGAAACCTATTTAGAAAAACGTTGGTCGATATAGGGGTAAAATCGTAACTTTGAAATATGTAGGATAAACGTCCATTTAATTTTTTATTCGGCAATCTACATACAATTAACTAGTAATTTGTATACGAAAACCGAAATTAGCGATCCGTAGATCGAATGGGAAAGACGAATTTTTACTGAGTCACGTGCGGATCACGCTCTCCTTAAGGCAATTTCGCCCCACCTCACCCTCAGGCTATGCAACGAGGTTTAAACAGGGACGATTACCTCACAGATACAACAGTGTCGTTGACACAAATCGTGCATACAATTCGCTCAACCGAACCGAACAATACCAGAACCCAAACAAGAATATTAGACCAAAATAACGCTACGAAATTTGAATAAAACCGTAAATTTAAAACCGTAGCAACTTCTGCTTGCTCCAAGTTTCCACGGCGTTGCACGCGATAACTCTTCCATCTGCCATATCTCAATGTCGTTTTCCCCGAGAGATCGATGGCTCTGATGATCTAACTATTTGATCCGAAGAACTTCATTGCTAGGGTGGTAAATTAATAAGAAAAGAGCATGGCTTGATCGGCATGTATAAATATATTGGTTGGATTTTAAAGCTAGGGATTAGGTAAGGAAAAGCAAAGGGTCCCTTCTTAAAGAAATAAAAAGTAACGGTGGCTTAATCTATCACTCATCACTCACCTATATAAAAATTGGAGGTGTCCTCACACTGAAAAAACACACTGGTTTGGCAATACTTTTTTTGGGCCAATTTTCAAACTCGGGCCAACGGCAACGTACAAACCCACCCACTCTCTTCCTCTATTCCATCCATCTCCCAACTCTCTCCTCATCACCGAATGTGACCTCACAACCAAAAACGTTTCCCTTCACCCCAAGACTTAATCGACACTCCGACAGCAGTTACGTCTACTTCTCTCTCCGATTATGAGGATGACTCTCTCTCTCTCAATTGAAGCACACCCAACAACAATATTGGCAACGGCATGTAGGTAACGATGGAACTCTTCACCCCAAGCTTCACCATCAACGCTTTACATAGTTGGAAGAAACCAAATTTTTGTCCAATCATAGAAGCAGAGGGACGCGAAGGCCAAAATCAACCACTACAACCATGCTTCACAGAGTTGGAAGAAATTCAAATCTTAGTCCGGGCGTAGTACCAAAGAGACTTCAAGGCCAAAAAACAACCGCTGCATGTAGCCATGGAGATTCCAATGTTGTTGTAATGCTCTTTTTCTTCCTCCACTATTTCAAACAACAATCAATGAGATCGACCGCAATCAGTCCATATCAAAGCAAGGTCTTCCGATTTCATATTAACGCTTCTCAGTGGAACTCATAATTGGTTAGTCTTTACTGTTAATTCGCTCTATAATCTCTAATTTATGATTTTCATCTCTGATTTGAGGGTCTGGTTATTCACTGCCACTAATTCATTTGATAATTCACTAATATAGAAATATATGCATGTCCGATTTGAGGTCTCTGTTGCTAATTCGTTCAATGATTGCTAACGTATTTCGACAAGGAAGATGCATATTTGTACATGAATAAAGTGAATTGGGTGATAGGATAACAAGAGACTAATGCATTGTACGTTATTATGTTATTAGTAATAAGTGATGTATGACTGTGAGTGATACTTCAGTAAACTATGACTTAAATCAAATTCCATTCCAGATAGTTATT
Organism: Clarkia xantiana subsp. parviflora; assembly: GCA_036873135.1. Taxonomy (NCBI): domain Eukaryota; kingdom Viridiplantae; phylum Streptophyta; class Magnoliopsida; order Myrtales; family Onagraceae; genus Clarkia; species Clarkia xantiana. Next base: position 6,622,724 of record JAPTYO010000010.1, on the reverse strand, counting down.
TTACATATAATTACTGATGTTTAGATACAGTAATGTTGTATTAATCAGTATAGTATTGATTGAATAGGTAAAGAGTTGATAGCATCTTCTGGATTTACGGGTACGTTGTTTTCCCCTTCTCTATTCTTCACTTTATACTCGTGGGTATCTATTATTAGTGTTCATCTCTGATCTACTTACATTGGAAATTACAAGCGTTCCAGTTTAGTACATCTTCTATTTTAATCATGTTCAACTGTTCAAGTTGACGTCGGCCTACAAAGTGCAAATAAGTAAAGAAGAATGCTCTGTTCCAACAGATAATCAAGTTAACTATGCTATGCTTTCTCAAGTTTGGATGATTGTGAAGTACTGGTGACTTTTCATTCTTCTTTTTTGTCCTACCTCCTCTCAGTTAGAGAACGATGTTTCCTTATCATGGCACTAGCATCATTAATGTGTCCTCTATCTCATCTTAATCTTCATCTATAAATTACAACTACAGTCTTTCATCTTATATTTACATTCAACAATGTGCACAATGTGTTTGTTTTATTGTCCAAATAGTCTTAACGAACCCTACATTCTTAAAAAAAAAAAAACCCTACTAAATACAAACTTTACTAGCATAACTTTCTTGGCATAATACTAATCGAATTTTGGATTGAAAGCCGGATTGGTTTGATAGGAAATGACCATATGTTTTATTTATATATAGATATACAAGCAAGCAGACTGATATGTTTACAAATTCAGATTTTAAAAATTATTAGTTTTTACGGAGACATGGTTAGAGTTTCATCTGGCATTGATTCTATCTCGATTTTGCAAAGATGGTATTCAAGTAGTTAATCACTGAAGCTTCCCGCAGCAAGTTTAGAGATCGGAACATGAATTTCCTCAGACAATCTTATTAAATTCTCGTCAGTAGGTTCCCCCGGTAAGTTCTCCGTCACTGATTGCAGTTGTAGATTGCTTGAGTTGTTTTTCTTTGCTTTCAATATACAAAATCTGTGTGTTTGTTCGAATACTTGAATCACTCTTTGAACTCTTAGATCAGGCACGCAGGTAGCTAAAGCTGCCACACGCTAACCTACCAGAAATTGACATAGTTTGGACCAACATTTCCAAATTCAATGCACGCTAAGGTCTCTCTTCTTTTTGAAGGGTCATTATCATAAAAAACCTCTATTTCTTTCCCATTACAACTATTTATGGATAAAAAAGATTATATGAGGTTCCCTTTTTGATCCTTACACGTATTGACAAAGAAATAATGGCGATGCAACATGAATCATTGGTGGATTCTGAACTTTTCGTGCATAATTCTTTCCAACTTATTGTTCATGGTGTTACTTTTGATCATTTGCATGACAAATACTGCTTATTCTTCAATGTATTTTTTACCTCTTTAGAACTTATGCATGATTAGTCATTCTGAACATGCTATATATGGTCTCCTCTAATGTGAAAGATTCATGATTTAGGCAGCATCGGAATTAGCACGAGAAAGATTGTCGTCGGTGTGTGTGTCAAGGTCCTATCCTAACCAAGAAGTAGGTATGGTCTATAACCATTTATTTTTATAGTAGAATATTCATTTCAATATTTCGTTTTGGAAGATGAGAAATATGTTTAAATTTATGATATTTTTGAAGGTCTATTTCATTTTCAGTAATGCAAGACTGTGGCATGATAGTACCATACCAGTTTTATTGTGCATTTAGGACTTCAATTTTCTACGACAACATATCTATCTAACATTCCAAAATAGCTAGGTTCTATGGTTGAACTTCTCGATTGTAAGAACCAGGCTCCTGTTCTTTTTACAGTAGAACAAAATGCTTATTTTAGCAAAAAAAAAGTAGAACAAAATGCTTTAGATCTAAAACATATAACATCACTTCTAATGCTTAAAAGTTTAACTCGTATTGAATGAATGTCAACTTGTTGTTGCTCTAACTGCATAGACTCCTTAACAAGGAGACTCTATATATTAATTAGAATTTTCATAGAAATATCTTTTCAAATGAAATATATAATTCTGATAAACGATATGATTGACCACAATGATTAAATTAGATTGTATTTGTTTCTTAAGTAAAAATAGTGTAAATTTTTCCCTGAAATCAGTTGGTACCTTGCAAGGTTGTTTCTAGCTGTTTTCATATTTTGTGCATCAACAAGTAAGAAAGTCACTTGATTGACTATTCAAAATTTGGAAAAAGTGTTTAATTTACTTCCAAAGCTAAGTAAACGACATATAACTTCTCATCGGATTAGAACAACACTACAGATCCAGAATCTCTTGAATATGGTACATCTTTATTTTCTCAACTTTTGTATAGAGAAAATGAAAGGTGTTCAAGGGTACTGATGCCCTTCAAGAAAGAAATGGTCTCTAGAAAGAATTAATTGAGTCATTTGACCAATTTTTTGTATAGTTGGGATAGTTAATTTTACATTCATGGAGAAGTTAAAGTTCATGTTTTATTTTGTTTTAGGGCATCTTCCACCTTGATTGTAATTGCTTGCACACATATATATATATATAGCACTTTAATATATCCTCCCACGACCAGTTAAGAAGACAATTGCCATTTTTTTTAATAGTTAGTGTTTCAATAATTATTACAACTTATTGTTGTTACTTTATCATTATCATATTGTCCGTTCTTGTATTTGCAGTTTGCTGAGCTAATCAAGTCTTCTGTAGAGGAGAGGACGCAAAATGTTACAAACTTCATTAAGGTAGACATCAAAGAAAACCCTTTTTTCATGTATACATATTGTTGGTATAAATCAGACCACATTTCAAGTTTCTTGAAGTCTTCCTGATGTAATACCCTTTCAGTTCTCTTTTTTATTTATTTGGAACTAATTTTCCCCCTTAACCTCTCGTCTATCCACTAATTTAAAAAAGGAAGCTAATAGATAGCTTACTTCTTATGATCATTCAATCATTGATTAAATTAAAGAGGCGGTTGTGGTTGATTCCTAGACCTTTTCTTATCCATTTATATTGGGTGGGAAGCTAGGGTTTTGCATTGCTGATGTCGGTTCTTTGGATTTTATCACTGAAAATCTTAAATTTTGTTAGACTAGAAGAAATAGGCATGAATCAATTATAAAGAGTCTTTAATGTAAAGTTGTTTTGTTACACGTGTTGGTAGTATTGATGATTAACAGTTTAGAACAGAGCTGAGAGAGGGCTCTCACAACTGAAGCCTGATGGTAAAAGAAAGTTATTCACTTATTCACTTTCTGCAATTGGTGATGCATCAATGATGATGATCATTAGAATTTAGATGTTAATGGTAGAATGAAGTGTCATAATATAATCAAAACAATCAGTGCATTATACTATTTCAAATTCAATATTTATCTTTATTTAGTTGAAATATTATCTATCAAACTGGTTGTGATTCTTGAGAAGGCATCAATACAATGTAGTCATGAACACTATTCGAAGACCGTGTATCTAACGATCTACACAATTATAATAAGCATGGAACCATGGGATGTTAAGTCCAATGGATAGTTGAATTATGCTCATTGATGATCAATCTCCTTTATTATGTATATTTTCTCAAATTCAATCTCTAATAAAAAAAAAAGTTAGATTAACTCCTTTATTATGTATATTTTCTCAAATTCAATCTCTAATAAAAAAAAAAGTTAGATTAAATTCACCAAACAAACTATATAAAACAGATGACTTACGCGAGTGCAATGCATGCGCCGACAACTAGTATATATATATATGGAAGATACCTTTCAGTAGGCAATATATTCATATATATATATATATATATATAACAAAATAAAATAATATTTATATGGTAGGATTATATGTCCATAAAATGCACAAAATATATTATGCATATATACACTTGCACAAATCTAGTTATGTAATGTATCTGGACACAATTAGAATATGTAGTTTTAGTTTGCCTAATTAGAGGATATTAACTTTCCAAATATAACTTTGGCAACAATTAATATCCTAATTAGCAAAGCCATACCTGCGCGAAGTAACTCAATTACTATTCACAATTAATGTGATGGCCCAAATGTCATTCACTACGACTATTGGGTCACTGTCAAACCCAATTGTCCAACAATCCCCCACATGAATGGTGTTTGGAAACCTAATGGTGGCTCTAGACACAGAGTTAGAGTTCAACGGTTAATACCTGCATAGGATAGGTATGGGGTCTGCCCTTTGAACCTTCCCTTGTGAACTTATACCGACTTTACTGGCTGGTTAGTAGACGCGATGTCCTTGAACTAACTGTCGTTGGTGTAAATGATGATACAAGTCACACGGATATCTCCCTAATATTGTTCGGTTCACGCCTCGATGTCCTTATGGCACTGGACTTCTGCCTGGTTCTGCGAGCGTTTCTAAGAATTGCACCTTCAACAATTCCTTTCGAAGCGGCCCATCTTCTCACTCACACAGGTGATTCTTTATCTCAACAGATTCATCACGACTCTGACTTAAATCAGGAGTTTCACCGTGTCTTTGAATTTTCTCATGAATCATTAAAAGTTTTCAGTTAACCTTTTCCACTCTTTCACTGTTTGCATCTAGAAATGGGTTTGAGAGTTTGACCCCCACAGTGATCTCACTCACTCCTGTGATTAGGTTGTCCCTTTGAACCTAGATCTTGGGATCTCCAGTCAACTAGGTTGAGTTTTCCTTCTCAGGAATGTTCTTCAGGGCTTTAATCCCATTCCCTTAGATAATTGGTCAAATAACTCTTTGTTTAACCCTACGGGTAGCGGATCTGCAATTTTTATTAGCCGATCTTTGTCGAGCGTGATATTTCAAATGAGAGTGATTGTGTAACATGAGTCTAGACTTTCCATTATACATGTTACAACACATCATACCATGTGTCAATTAATTATCGCAACGTTGCTTCAAGGTCCTCAGACCGCTATCATATCCTGCATGAATATTTTGTTAAATCAACATTTATATTCAAGTTGATTCTTCTAGCAGGCAACAAGTTTGTCAAGTGTCCCATTAACCAAAGGTTATCAGGCTAACTGGGGGGTGCACCACTTATTTGCTTCAAACCTTGTCCGCTAGATAGAACCATCAAGCTCTTATAATATGTTGAATTATATATGTGTATGGATTAAACCAAAATAATCTCATCAATCGCAGTATTGGTATTCGTACCGATTTTGGCCAACTTGTAAAATCCTCTAATAAACGGCATAGTCGTTTCAGTTGTACGATGCATTTTCAGTGCTCATAAACCTAGAATCAAAATATACGGTTTTTAAATTTCGTTTAGAGGATTTTTATTTTACGACGACGTCTTAATAAATACCCAGTTTGCATCGCTGCAGTCTTCAAACCTTGTTTGGATGTCTGGTATAGTGCAGTCCGTAATTACGAGTATATCTCAGGTACCTAAGTAACTTGACGATATCATCCCAATGATCTGTACTTGGGTTACTCGTGTATCTACCCAGTACGCTCATAGCATGTGCTATATCAAATCTTGCGCACATGCCATTGACTATAAAGCCTGTATCTAACATGACACTATCTATTTGACATCATTATTTCGGTGCTTGCTTAAGACCGTATAATGATTTGACAAGTTTACAAACTTTATTTCCATGTTTTTATGAAACACTCCCATATTCAATTATAAATGCAAATGTTTCACTACCTTGTATTAGATAGTGTAGAGAGGGGGTTGAATCATATGTATAATAATCAAGTATGTATAATGAATCAACCAAGTATTTACATGTTAGGATGCCACTATATATAGGAGATCAATCCTAACTAACTAGTCAACTATACAAGTCAACCTAAGGTACCATGTATCTATACAAGTATGAGTACCTATCTATGTATGTACAAATATGTACATCTAATATTCCCCCATCTTTTCCTTTTTCTTCCTTTCTAAAGAATTAAAAGGAAAATTTGAGAGAAAATGTCGATGATGAATAAAATGCCAAGGTCCAATCAAAACCCGGTCAAATAGAGCCAAGGGTAAACCCGTTCAAAATGAGCCAAGGGAATCAAAACCCACTCAAATGATCCATGGGAAAAATTAAAACCCGCTCTAAAATGCCAAGGTTGATAGCCCGGTCTTCACAAAACGGCCCCTCGAAAATCCAATTTTTGGGATACGGCCCCAAACTTGAGAACTGTCCTCAAAACAGCCCCAATCTTCAGAACTATCCTCAAAATAGCCCCAAACTTCACAAATCCAGCAAAAATGCTCCAAACTTCGAAACTGCTCCAAAACAGCCCCAAAGTCTTCAAAAGAGCATCCCAAATTTGAAAACTGCCTAAAACAGCCTCAAATCTCCAAAAGCTTGCAAGGAAGCCCCAAACTTCACAAATTATTTCAAAATTGCCCCAAATTCGTCCAAAATTCGGCCAAAATTGACCAGAATACCCAAAGTCGGCTTAAAATTCGGCCAAAAACACCCATGGCACGTGCAGAGCATATGAAGGAGCACCGGGGTGCACGAGACGAGCCAACTCCAAGTTGAATTCCCGGTGCACGGAGGGTGCACGGCGCTACAAGCCTCAGAGGTCGCGGGTTCGAAGCCACGCAGACGCAAATTTTTCACGAATTACAGAAGCCAACAGGTCGCAGGATCAATCCCAGCGAGACGCAGCAATTTCCAGATTATTCAAACCTGGGCAGAATATGAACTTCAAGATGTTCTTCAAGTGTTCTTCAACAAAATCAATTCGATTCAACTCCAAATCGTCGAAATCGAACAACAAACAAACTGGAATCCAATAGAAACCTAAAGGCGCAACTAATCCAGTCCAAATTGCAGCAAATAATCAAGAATCCAAGCTGAATTTGAACAAATTTGCAGCAAGAACACTGCAGCAACAAGAACAGAATGCAGCTCCAAGAACGTTCCAAATTGATCCAATTTGCAGCAACAATCAACAATTTGCAGCTTGGAATCAATAGCAGCATCAAATGCGAATCCAATGTAATTCGAATCACAGCAAATGATCAAGAAACAAGCTCCAAATCGAAGATCGAACATCCAGCAGCAAAATAGGCGCGAAAACGAAAATCGAATTACAATTACCTCCAAGAAGGGTTAATGATGCTCAGATCTTCACAAAAGCTTCCCAATGATGCTCAAATAGCATATGAAATGCAGAAATCTCGAAATGAAACCTCGAATTGCAGAATTGAAGTCTAGCCAAAACCAGCATAAATTTGACCAGAAATTGCAGAAACGCAGCAGCAATAATCCAAATCCGCGTAAAACCGCAACGAATATGACAATCGCACCACCACGGAAATGATCGCAATTGGTTTAATTCCACGGGAACAACAAGCACGAAGAAGCGAATCAAAGGAATCAATCTCAGATTTCATCAAAACATTCTACGCAAGCTGAAAACCAGCAGCTGAAAATTGAATTGCAGCAGCAATAATCCAAATTCCAGAGCAAAGAATCGATCAATCCAGCAGCAGCGATCGATCTTAGACTCGTGGTACAACACCAGATCGAATCCAAATCACAGGATCGATCAAGAATCGATGAACAAACTCCAAATCGATGAAATAGTACATGCAGCAAACTGAAATGCTGAAACCGAAATGCTGAACTGCTGATCCAATAATGCTGAAATCCTCAATCCAAACAACAATTATTGAGCAGAAAATTCACGAAATACATCAGCAACTGAATGATCTTCAAGTAATCCAATGAATCGAAGCTGAAATCCTCAAGATCCAAGCTCAAATCGAAGAAAAATCCTCTCGAAAAACTGAAACCGAAGCTGAAAAACCACAGCTCTGATACCATATTAGATAGTGTAGAGAGGGGATTGAATCATATGTATAATAATCAAGTATGTATAATGAATCAACCAAGTATTTACATGTTAGGATGCCACTATATATAGGAGATCAATCCTAACTAACTAGTCAACTATACAAGTCAACCTAAGGTACCATGTATCTATACAAGTATGAGTACCTATCTATGTATGTACAAATATGTACATCTAATACCTTGCACAATTTAGGGAGAGTTCTGTAACATTATTTGGGATACCTTAACAAAGGAAAGTTCTATTCAAAGCTACCCCCACATTAATCGTGACTCTGAAAATAAATATGGCATCAACCGCATTATTCGGAAGTTTAACGTGTTCTTAACACGAGTTGGGTCTGGAGTTCTTACGAACTCTCAATTACCACAGCATTAACATTGATCATCAGATCATTATGTCAATATAGATCCTCATATCATTATTATGTCAACATTGGTCATTAGACGGTCATGAATCTCAGACCTCTTGGTCTTTACAATTTATCGTAGTTTGTGTATATCCAAAATAATTAAATCATGCACAACATAGTAATAAGAATTACTGTTTTGTACTTTATCCGAAGAAAATACAACAAACAGTTTTTTTTTAACCCTTAGCTGCAGAGGTATTACCACTTCGGCCAGAATGCCCCAGTTTTATTTTTATTTTAACGTATTGTTGTATTCCTCTTTGGTATTTTGATGAGTTCTATTAATTAAATTAATAGTGATTATTATTAGTTTAATTTGGAACTGTCGCTAAAACCTGTAGTGATAAGGTTAATGACAGGAAAAAAAAATCTGTCGCTTAAACCCCTTTAGTAATAGGATTTTGGGCTTTAGTGATAGGATTTGGTGTCTCTAAAAGTCATTTTTCTAGTAGTGTCTTGCATATATGAAGGTATCTATATATATAGGGCGTTGCTACACGGTATGAAATTGCTGCCGAAATGCCTAACGAAAGTGGTTCACTTTCCACGTCAATGCAGCTTTTATTACTTCTACCATGAAGTAGTTTTTATTTCCATTAATTCCAACTTTACCCTTTCTTGTTTACACTAAATATAATAATCTAACAGTCCAACCTTGCTTTAAGAATTAGTCATTAGAATATTATTAAGTCGACTTTTGCATAATAATTCATTTTTAAGTTAACTTATTTTAAAAGAACATAAATACATTTTATTTTTAATTAATTTTTATATTAAAATACATAAGTATATCATAAAATAATATTTTATATTCTAAATCAAATTAGAATATATTTTTTTAATATACTTACATATTTTCAGAATGTTAATTTTTAATTTTTGTATTTTTATTTTACTATTATTTAATTTAATTAAAGAAAGACTGATTATTAAGGATTTGGAGCTCTTCCGTAAAGGAAGGTAGTGTCCGTGGATTCTTTATAATCTAAGTTTGTTTTGATTTTTCTACATTAAATTTAATAATAACATATGGTGCATGGTGGAACTTTGTAAGCTTTAATACGTACCAGAATTATCGAATGTGCCACATTAACTTCCACCTTATTAAGTGATATTCTATAATATTTTATATCTACATAATTATATTTATTTACTTTAATTTACAATAATCGTATTTACTATTGAATATCGTAATGAAAGAAGCAAAATATTTTATGTAGTACTTTAATTTACGAACATAATTTTTCAAGTTAAAATAGATGTTAAATTCTTCTCAATGACATACGATTTCATATATTTATAACTTATGTACGTCGCTGGAACAACTTTACAAATAATAATACGGTTAATAAATTATAACTAAGATGAATTTATCAAAATATATTTTGCTTCTCTATAGAAATTATGGCTAAATTTTAACTAAAATTTTAAAGATTAATTTATTAGTCTCCTATATGTTGTTAGAATTGTATAAACCAATATGAGAGAAGTGGATTTAGGATATGTTGCACCGCGTATAACATTAACTGTAAGGGCATTCTTGTAAAAAGGAAAGAAAGACACTTTTGGAAGGGAGAGAAAAAATATGCAAGTGACGTTGAAGAAAAATTCTCTTTCGTCTTGGATTTCGGTAGGAATTTCATACGTTGTATCATTTTCCATATATATATATTTCAAGATTATTAATTATGGTTAATCATACTTGTAAATGTGATTTTTTCAATTATGAAGATAAATTATTGGCACTTTAACTAATGGATTCTCGATTTGGAATCTTGGTTATTTTGCCAAGGAAAGACTTTAATCTTTTGCGTACCCGAAGGAAGAGACACAATAACCCAGATTATTCAAGAGGCTGAGACAAAAATGAGCACTCATGTGGTGGATAACAATTGTACCGTATAGATCAACGAGAAATTCTTGTATACAGCTGTCCCAACATGTGGCAATTAGGTGGTGGCACTCCACCCAATCATTTTCTACCATGTATCCAATGAAGTGCTACTCTTTACCAAATGTTGAAATATGATTGGGTGGAGTGCCACCACCTAATTGCCACTTGTTGGGACAGCTGTATTCAAGAATTTCTCATAGATCAACACCATTTGGAATTGAACTGGCCGCGGCCGGAACCAACATGTTATAAAAAAAAAAAAAAAAACTACCTAATCTAGGTATAGTCTAATTTGCTTTATACATAGTAGAAATTAATTACATTCTATAGTTGGAATTATGTTGTATGGTTCAGCATATTATATTGGTTGTATGTTATATATCAAATGTCTAGCTTTTTTTTTTTTTTTTTTCTGAAATATATCAAATGTCTAGCTATATATATATACTAGGTGTCTGCGCATGTGTTGCACGCGCGTCAGTCGTAAAAAATTTATAATTAGTAATTTCAATAGACGAGATACGAGGTCTTTTAAGTTGGTCAATATCATAATGTGATAACATATAAATTAGATAATAATTTGTAAAAACGCATGTTATATCCAAAGTAGAAGGGAACATGTGAAAAAATAACAAAGAAAGATTTATACAGGTTGTCAAAGATAAACATACAAAAGAAATTTGAACATAACAAAGTGTTTTGATTCCCCGGCCGCAATAGCTCAAGCTGCTTAGTTTAGGAATTCATAGCTGCCAATAAGCCTGTAATCGATAAAGTAGAAGGTTGCTCAGAAATCTCATGCTGAAAAACTAAGAACAGTACTCACTATAAAGACTAAACTGAAGTTAATAATAATAATAATAATAATAATAATAATAATAATAATAATCAAATGTGAAGGAAATCCTATAACCGAGTGATTGAAATACTAAAGGAAGACTATTGGCTTAAAATCAGCCGAAAACACTTACCTTCCATTTGAACTGAGCCCTACAAAAACAAGTTGTGCTTCGACTGTCAGTCATTAAGAAGGTTCGCAGCTGAACATAGGAAGAACAAAAAAGATCTTATGCCCTTAAAGAATTTTGATCCAAAAGAGTTGCAGCTTTACAACACTTATGACATAAAAGTCCCATTCAACAGGGAGAAAATAGAAAGTCTCATTCAGCAGGGAGAAAATAGAATCCACAATCATGAGCATAGTATTGTATTGTATATGTCTACACTTAAGCGTACAATAAATAATATTGAGTCCCGTAAAATGTTGGCAATGTGTTCTGCATAAGGGATGGTTTCCATGGTATGTAGTAAATTTTCAAGCCTCCAGTCATGTATGTCAACCCATAACGATTTCCATAAGCATGGGTCATAACCATCACCTGGATTGAAAACTTGAAAACATCAATTTAAGATACTAAAATGGTAAATCATCAATGAAATGACAAGACTTCAGGAGCTGGACATTAAAAGTCCATTAGTCATTTTCCCTAGGAAGAATGAATCTGCTCTCTCTTGATTTGCAGGTAATCCTACAAGCAAAACTCGAATCTAGACGGCATAAAGCTAGAAGACAACCAAATCTGATACTCGACACGATTTTAGAAACAAGCAGCAATCATGGAAATTGAATTGCACCTCTAATTGCTACTGGATTCACGAGCATTAACCTTGTGGCCACGCTGTAACAGGCACTGCGAAAGTCGGATACCATCAATATGTCGTGCCTTCTATGATCATCCATCGAAGTAGTCATCTCCATCTTGCGCTCTTCTTCTTCTTCTCACAAATTCAGCTCCAACAGATCCTACTTCCAACATCCGGGGGTAGGGGATGATTTAACCCACCTGTTAGTTTGAAATTATCAAGTCCCTGATATTCAAAGCTTTTCACATATACCCCGTATATTTTGATGAGCAATTCAATTAGTGACTCCCTCCTTTTTTTTTCCCTGCCAACGCCACCATCAGAGATTGAGTCTAAGAGCTCCAATGACACCCAATCTAAGGTAAAAACCAAATGAAATTTCATAATACTGATTATATCTATGAGCATCCTACTTGTCTATACATATGCAGCTACTTGAAAAATGTTGGTTTCAAAATCACATTCTCTATCGCAAGTAAAGCTCAACGTTGACTATAATTTATGGAAATCTATGACATAGTGTAAGTTGAACATTCATAAGATTAGTAAGGTAAAAAGGTGTTCGTAAGGATATTTAGACGATGAAACATTTTGTGCATTGTACAGGGATATATAAAATTGAATACGAAAAACGAGCATAAGCAGCATGGTAATCATCATAAGTACCTTTTATTTAATCAAGATTCATTTGAAACATGTGGCTGAAGGTGACTTGGTTTCAGTTGAAACTGAGCATGTCACTTGACGTAGATAATCAAATGCATTGAGTCGAAGTTTAAGTAAAGACAGACTTAGACAGGGAAGGGTGCTGATTCAAACTTAAATGGATTAGAGTTGACAAATGACTGGAAGCAGAGTGTTAAGAAATAATGAGAGGTAAAAAAACATTAAGGAAAAAAAGGTATAGAAAAACATATTTACAGGGATATTGCATATGCAGTATGCAGAAGGTATAGAAAAACATATTTACAGGGATATTGCATATGCAGTATGCAGAACTCATAAGTGGTGATTTTCAGCTTCTCAACAACATGTCAAAAGTAAATATGCCTTATAATTACTGTTGGAATTCGAAACCAGTTTAATGTAGTTTACAGGGGAAAAAACCCAATAGCAACAATTTACTGACCTTTGTGAAGCTTTGACACTCTTCCATAAACTCAAAGTACATGTTTCAGGACTAACCATTGTAACAAAAAAAAGTAAGATCAGAACATCAAGATTTGAGACCAAAAGGAAAGACAATTGAAATATAAACTAATGCTACTTAGAAGAAGATACAAACAACGTTTTAGAGAAAAACATGAACAAGATACACCATCTCGAGCTGCTGATTTTGGGTATAAGTACATTTTTTTTTTTACAAATACAGTACTCATAGTTCACACCAAATACAAGATAGCATCATTCTTAAAAGAACTTCATGAATTATAGCCCAATGTTGGTTGAAGTCACCATTTTCATTTGAGATCAAAGCAGCCTTAGCCATAAACCAAAATGAAACCTTCAATAAGTGAATCATTAAGTTATCCCTCTGGGTGAAATGACAGGAACTTGTTAGAAGTTCTTCGAAACTTATCTTGTTGTCATTATGTTTATCAAAGCAAACATATCATGTATCAATTCCACCTCTTTAACTAATGAGTGTTTAGCAATCATCTGCTGCAATGTTCCATATGCACCATAATTAGTTGCTATTGGGAAATTCAAGCGAGAAAAGGAAAGGAACAACGTCGATCGATTTATTGTTGAATTTTTTCATCATGGAAAATTGGTTGAGTATTATCTCTCGTAGTGAATAATTCGATGCCTACTATGAATTTTGGTTTCATGGCTGGTCTTTAACCAATACATATTACAAACCTATGAGTTTTACCATTGAGTTTCACTGTTGAAGAATTTAAGTTATAGACCGCTATTATTATGAATATAAACAAACACCCTGTGTGCGTTATTAAGTGAAGAAAGAAAACACAAAACATAATTTGTAAATCGGTGACACATTAAGATGAGATTAAGGGTACCTGAGTTTCAGTTATTGACTTATACACAATTGCAACTCCTGACAGCAACAGCGAGTGGTCAATTGATGTGAAGCAGTCTCAGCAACCCATAATAACTTCCTTGGCCTCCGACAGAAAGCTAAGCATGTTGAACCAGATAGAGTTTCAACTGAAGCAGGGCATGGACTAGAGCGGGAATTACGTGAAGAAGATGATGGGTTGGAGGCATTTGTGAAAGATCGGGGGTTGATGTGTGGCAACGGAAGCAAGCCGACGATGAATTGCAGAGGGACTACGGTTGTGAAACAGTGCGAGTCTGATTACGGAAGTGGATGGAAGGAATGGCAGACTAAAGCGGTTAATTGGTGAATCGAATGGTTGTAAAGGTGAATCGGTGGAGGCTGGATTGTGAAGAGTTGCGTGATGAAGCATTGTTGCGGTTGGTTGTGAAAACAGCAGTAACATTTATTATATATATATATATATATATATATATATATATATATATATATCCATTTAACAATGCAACTGAGACTTTCCATCAAATTTCCCAACCAGATGGGTCGGATCAACCCCTATGTACTGCTTCTGCATATAGCTAACTTTGTTTAGTTACCAAAACATTATAAAGGAAATTGCAAACAAAATAAACATATATATTTATTTCACTCATTTTAACATGTAATATAAGAACTAAAAGTAACAATCACTCATATATATGTTCAATACATCTGGAATGGAGGTGTTAAAAGCCAATCAGATGCATTTATATAATTTAGATCAGTAAATGCTTGAACTTCTTCCCGTGTGAGGTGACTCTCCCAACTCACCCGTCCTGAAGTGTCAGCTCCTGGTCCGTAACAATTGTCCTCTGCATACAACAGTTGATTCCTGTAACCAACACATAAAAATCGTAAAAATATTACAATTCATTTATTATATTATATAGAAAATATAGATAGTCACTCACTCGTGGCCTTTTGCCGTCCACGAATCCCAACCAGATTTATCAATTGCAGCCGGTAGATAGCAATGTGAGAAGAGAGTTCTTGCATATGGCCGCCATGCTCGGCCAAGTAGTGTCGACTCCGTTCCTTGGATGATGCAGTTTTTGAAAACAAACCCAGTGTTATCCTTTGGGTTTTCCCTTGAGTGCGCAGTAATAGAACCGCTGCCAATTATTGAGATATGTGAATTCTGCAACCAAAATAATTAAAAGACTCATTAATTTGGTTTTGTTCATTTAACAAGAAAAAATATTAATATTTTTGTGTAAGAGTAAAACAAAGATAACTAATTACTTCAAATATTGACTGGCCATTTCCGAATATAAAATCAATGGCTCCTTCGATCATGCAGTTGTTAAAATAATGTCGACCTGTGTGATCCCAGAGAGTATCCTGGTATCCGTAGAATCCGACATCGTACATGTAGCTCATATCTGCTTTTATATATGCCGCTACTGCTGGTTTCGTAGGCGTGTACTTATGCGCATTCTGCTTAGTAAAAAATTCAGTTATTGCATTATTGAATATTTATTAATAAATTAATAATAAAAGATATAATAATATCAAAAGTTCATTAATTTAACCGAAATTATTGTAATTAACATAGTAAATATTAAACATTTATTTAATACTTGTCGAAAGGTACCCTGATACTGAGGTGCTTGATGACGAGGTATGGAGCATAGCCGGTCATAAGGGTTGAGCTTTCATCAGTCTTGCTGTAATCGTCGAATACGATCTCTGTTAATTGCCTACCGCTTCCTTTGAGAATTAATCTGGGCTTGTCGTTGGGTATCCTGACCTTCTCCCTGCACAACACATAATCTCGTTAATTACCTTATAATGAAGTAGTTGGAAAAAAAAAAACTTATAATGAGGTAATTAAACAACTTGAATTTTAAATAAATTTACCAGAATCGCCCTTTACCGATCTCAATAATCACCCAATCATTGTTGGATGCTGGAATCGCGTCAATTGCCCCCTGGACCGTCCTATAACTACTCGGTCTGGTTCCGGTATTGTCAACAAATAACGTCGTTACACACCGACCGGGTATAATAAGAGCGGCAAGTAGGACAACCAACAATACCTGATGTTGTAAATTACAAAAATATGTATGTTATAAATATACAAAATAAACTTTAATTAGTTTGAAAGATTTTTATCAAGATATCTTGGCAAGACCTTGTTAAAATGTTAATAATGTTTTTTTTAAACTTCAAAAAGAGCATGATATAAGTTTGTTAACTAATAATAAATTATTTTACATATAATTGAAAAAAAAAATCAATTCATCACAATTTATATATTTCAAACTGATGATAGAATATTAATAATTCAAATTACTGATATCATATTATAAAACTAACTAAAATAATCAGTTAATAGGACGTATAATTTAAACAGATTAATATTAGAAAATTGTTGGACCATGCGACGTAATTAAAGATGCGACTAGCTAGGCTATGATTAGGAGGACTATATATTGTACTATTTATGCATGGATGATGTAAAATTCTTATTTTTGATTTCCAATAATGCCCCTATTCATTTTATTAGATAGTAGAACATAAAAGAGTAAGTTGGACTAGCTGCTACCCAAGAGCTGTAGGCCAATTTCTTGAGGTTCTGATGAGGAGCAACATCTTCGTGGATCTTGTCTATGGATTTCGGTGAAAACATTGGAGCGAGGCTGAAGTGAAAAGCAACGGAGAGAACGAATTAACGATCGAGGTGACACTGACAGAGACAGACAGTCCACTCCACACACAAGAAGAGAAGAAAAGAGAAGTGGCGGGAAATAGGTGGTGAGAACATTGTAGCGCCGAGGGGGTTTATATTTATAGCTAGGGCCCGTTTGTATTTGTATCATGTTACACCCCGATAAGTTTTACTGATAATACGTTTAAAAAAAAAAAAATCTCCCAATATATGTCTTTTGGGGTTGTCATTATGTTAGGAAAATTTGGGTGGTCATTAAAACCACGTTACGTCCCACATTACATACGTTGTTTGGTTTGTCAAACGACGTAATATGCATGGTAATGTAATATCCATTGCAATTTAAGATTACGTACGTCCAACATTCATTTAACGTAATGTGATATTACGTCAAACGTTACAAAGTGTTATTATTTTTTAAATAAATAAAATACTTTGTATTATCTTTATAGATTATTATAATAAAAATATTGTTATTATTATTATATTTTTATTTTCTTTTATCTACTTCAGGAAGCATTATTACAATAAATAATAATGTAGATAATGTTCGTATAAAATGAGTACAGTCTTTTTCGTTGTATTTTTTTTATGAAAATTATATTATACAACTATATATAATGTTTTAATTAATAGAATTTTAATAGTTGTGCGTGCTGGGTTTAAATATTTAGTTTTTAAAATTCATAAATGACTAAGTATATTAACGACAAAATATAAACTTTAAGAAGTTTGTTGTTGTCAAGATATATATTCTTTTAAATCTTATCGTATTAAGATATAATATAACAATGATAAAGTCATATTACAAAGCACATTACAACACATACTAAAGTTAAACACTGTAATCTAACATTTCACTCCACATCACAGCACAACCAAACACTGTAATCTAACATTACATTACGTATTACATTACATTGCTTACATTATTTGTAATCTCACAAATTACGTCCATCCAAAATAAATGTAACACTTGTTTAACAAGTAGAAGTTCAGACATTCATAAGTTTGGATTAGAGTTGAGATATAGTAACTTTACTAGTTCCATTTGGATTATTTAGAAGAATGAAAATTCTATTTTGTTTCATAATATATAAGAACATGTTACATAATTTGGTTGCCATTATATGTGCGCAAACAATTAATATATGCAATGCTCCGATTAAGTGCAAGACTGGTATAATAAGGAACACTTGGATGAACAATAACAGTCTGTCAAAGACCGATCCCCCATTTTTTTCCAATTTATATAATCTCAGACACGCTTCTAAGTCCGAAATCTCGTAATGAGTCTTCTTATATCATCTACTATACCAATATATATAATTTGTGTTAAGTGTCCTTATCTTCAACATTTCATTTTTTATTAATAATATCTATTATATTTGGTTTCTACGATTTTAGTCCTTATTATATATGTGAAACACATTTATTTATTTTTACTACTATTAATCTCTAAGTCTCAGTTGCATTGTTAAATCGTAGAAACCTGTCGATTCCGCGGTGTAAATATTTTTAGACATCAATTTGAAAATTAATAATAATAATAATAGACAAGTCTAAACCAATTTTTGTAACCACCACCTTTTTACTGAATAGTGTTATATTATATCGAATAATATGTTACCAAAAATACCCTCAATACGTGTAATTTTGTAAAGATGTGCATATCATTTCCGCTTGATAATATAGTTTGGAAACATCTTCCAACTTTTTCCCTTCTTTCTCACGGTTCAGAACCCAGGTCTCTTTCAACCCAATTCAGTCATTATCATTAATAATATCTATAATAGATAAGTCTATATAACTGCAATTATTTCATCTGGATAGTGTACTTTTAATACATCGGAATCCTAACAACTTATTACCAAAAAAAAAAAAAAAAATCGTAACTAAGGCAGGCGCTTTCTTTTAATTCATGTCATATATTTCACACATAACTTAATTTTACTTTGTCAACGTAAGGCAAAAAAAAAGCAGTTTTAAATGTAGAAAGTGCTAGTGTTGCATTTGATTATAAAGTAATGAATTATGGTTCACATTATTTAATTATATATATTTCCAAACGAGCTAGGGTGACATGATCAAGTTATTATAATTAACTACCTTCCGTGCCTTCTTGTCTCACTAGCTAGCTATATATACGCGGGATTATTAAGATATATAATGACTGTGGACGATTAATGACGTAGGTTTAATTAAGAAGACACAACCCTATATCAATACGTTTGGATGAAACTTGCAAGAGAAAACTATGTTTAATTAATTATTAAGAATAATTCAAACGTATCCCACGGTTGTCTTTTACGAAACTAAATGGTTTCACAAGGATACGTAAGCGAACACATTTCATAAATTCGAGCTATGGGAAAAAAACATTCGATACCATGTGAACATATTTAAACTCCATTTGTGGTTTGTGAACAATAATTTTTTTATACATTACTATTTATTACAAAGAATTATATATTACTAGTATTCTAATGGGTTATTATTTGATTTGTAACTTATTCATATGTGTTAGATCACGGTGGAACTCCGGTACGATCTTTGACGGCGATCCTAGCTCCTTTGCTCCACGCAATCCTGCAAGAGGGGATAGACCGGGCGGTGACCCAGAATCCCTCTCTGATGCTTAAATGAGTATCTCGTGCAAACTGGCAAGCAGTAATCTCAAGTAATGTATCTCAAAACGTAATGTGATCTGAGGTAACCTCTGCCCTTTTATAGGTGGAGAGGTACCTCAGTTACCTGGTGAACCGTTGGGGTGGTTAGCCCATATTCCGCGTATCTCGGGCAAGATCCCGCCTATCTAGGCCATGATCTCGCTTATCTCGGCCACGCCCCGCGTATCTCGGCCACGCTCCGCGTATCTCAGCCACGCTCCGCGTATCTCGGCCACGCCCCGAGTATCTCGGCCTCAACCTCTGATAGCAAGTCCCGACTAATATCGGGGACTCCAGAGTTATCACATTGTGTCACCGCTCGGGGCCCCCGTCATCGTGACAGGGCCAATCATTCTCAGGGATTCATCATCGGGGCCTACTTAAAGGCATCTCATCGGGAGCATCCAGCTCACCCATCGGGACCAACTCTATCGGGACCTTTCATCATCGGGACTCCCTCTGTCGGGACCCTTCGCCTTGGTCTTCTTGACCTCCATTTAAGGCCCAGTGGACCTATTCGCCGTCTCCTCGCCGTTAAAGGGCCTAACGGCCATAGCGAAACTCATCATTTGCCCCCAAGACATGAGGGACTTACAGTTCGTCGTGTGTCTTCCAACTCCCGACCTCCCGACATCGGAATCGGGGACCTTTCCTTGTAATGCATCCTCGGGCCTTTGAGCCCTCATCAATATCAAACTATCTTAGTTCCGATTTTCCATTGCACTTCTTAAAGCGACTTACCTATGCCACTTAAGACATTTCAACACATCACTTAAGACGATTTAGCCCACACCACTTAAGGCGATTTAGTTTCGTGCATCACTTAAGACGACTTAACAACATGCACCACTTAAGGCGACTTTGCACCACTTAGAATAAATCCAAGAATCATGCATCACTTAAGACGACTTAATATCGTGCACCACTTAAGGCGACTTAATCTCGTGCACCACATAAGGCGACTTTTTCTCGTGCACCACTTAAGGTGACTTAATCTCGTGCACCACTTAAGGCGACTTAATCTCGTGCACCACTTAAGGCGACTTAATCTCGTGCACCACTTAAGGCGACTTAATCTCGTGCACCACTTAAGGCGACCTTTTCTCGTGCACCACTTAAGGTGACTTAATCTCGTGCACCACTTAAGGCGACTTAATCTCGTGTGCACCACTTAAGGCGACTTAATCTCGTGCACCACTTAAGGCGACTTTTTCTCGTGCACCATTTAAGGCGACTTTTTCTCGTGCACCACTTAAGGCGACTTAATATCGTGCACCATTTAAGGCGACTTAATCTCGTGCATCACTTAAGGCGACTTAATCTCGTGCACCACTTAAGGCGACTTTTTCTCGTGCACCACTTAAGGTGACTTAATCTCGTGCACCACTTAAGGCGACTTAATCTCGTGCACCACTTAAGGCGACTTAATCTCGTGCACCACTTAAGGCGACTTTTTCTCGGGCACCACTTAAGGCGACTTTTCATCGGGCACCACTTAAGGCGACTTTTCATCGGGCACCACTTAAGGCGACTTTTCATCGAGCACCACTTAAGGCGACTTTTCATCGGGCACCACTTAAGGCGACTTTTCATCAAGCATGGTGTTTCTTCAAGTGTTCGTCACTAAAAGAATGCTTCAATACTCTGCCATCGAGGTCTTCCAACTTGTACGCATTCGGAGCTGGCATCCCCACGACTTTGTAAGGTCCTTCCCATTTTGGTGACATCTTGCTGATCCGATCCAAAAGGGTGAACTCGTTGCGACGCCAAACCAGCTCCCCAACGAAGAATTGTCGGGACTTAACTCGTCGATTGTAATACCTGGCCGTCGCCAAACGCATTCGAGCCTGGACTTCGTCGGCTTCCCGCCTTTTCTCTTCGAGCAAGTCCAAATCCAGACGTCTCATTTCATCATTCGTCAAAGGATCGTAATATCTCATCCGATGGGATGCCACAGCTACCTCCACGGGAGCAACAGCCTCCGTGCCATAAACAAGGCCAAACGGAGTCTCCCCGGTTGATCGTTTGGGTGTCGTTCTAACCACCCAAAGCACGTTTTCCAGCTCGTTCAGCCATTTGCCCTTCAAGGCATAGACCCTTTTCTTCAGGCCATCCATCACGATTTTGTTGGCTGACTCCACCTGGCCATTAGTCTGAGCATGGTGGACAGAGGTTGTCCGATGCTCGATGTTCAACTCCTCCAGATACTCCTTCACCTGAGCCCCGTTAAACGGTGGACCATTGTCGCTGGTCACCACCTTAGGAATTCCGTATCTGGATACAATATGGGTCTGGAGAAACTTGACGATCTGGTTCCCCGTCGTCTTGGCCAACGCCTTAGCCTCTATCCATTTCGAAAAATAATCGACAACCACAAGCAAATACTTACACTGACCTTGTGCCTGCGGGAGAGGTCTCACTAAGTCGATACCCCACTGCGCGAAGGGCCAAGCGCTCTTGATGGATGTCAGATTAGCAGCCGGAGCCACAATACTCGGGGCGTACCTCTGGCACGCATCACAGGATCGGACCAACGCCGTCGCCTCCTTGCTCATCGTAGGCCAATAATAGCCCAAGTTCAGCACTTTCCTCATAATGGATCGGGCCCCTTCATGACAAGCCGCGACCCCTTCATGCATCTCCTTCAAGATTCGACTTGTGTCGGGCTCAGCCACACACTTCAAGTACGGAGTCGAGAACCAGCCCTTCTTGTATAGCTGATTGTCCAGCATCACGTAATTAGCCGCGATCCGACGTATCCTGTCAGCTACTACTTGATTATCGGGTACTGCCCCGTAGTCAGATACGTGACTATTGGGGTCATCCAAGTGGGCTCCTCCTATGATCCTGCTTCAATAGCACACACCTGCGTCGGGTCGGTGGTCGACAAGATCACCTTCTCCAAGAAGTGCACCTTCCGATTTTCCTCCAGGGGTGCCCCCAAGGCAAATTTGCTCAAGGCATCTGCCTCCACGTTTTCCTCCCTCGGGATCGCCTCGATGTCGAAGCTTTTAAAGCTCTCCTTCAAGACTTGCACCTCGCGAAGGTACTTCCTCATCATTGGGCTTTTCGCCTCGTATCGCCCTTGGACCTGGTTCACAATCAGGGCCGCGTCACATTTCACTCTCAAGTGAACAACTCCCGTACCTTTGGCAATTTTCAAGCCCGTGATAAGAGCCTCGTACTCAGCTTCGTTGTTCGTGGCCCTAAACGTTAAGGCCAAAGCATATCGAAGCGGCTCACCTCCGCCTGGTGGTATCAGTACGAACCCTGCTCCCGATCCTTCTGATTGCTCCGCTATTTCTGGTTGCTCTGCTATCGGGACCTCCATAGTTGCCCCCTCTACAGGACCCGCTTCTTCTAGATCGGGAGCTGTAGACTTTACTATAAAATCCGCCAACGCCTGGCCCTTAACAGCCGTTCTCGGAGCAAAGTGAATGCGGAACTCACTAAGCTCGACTGCCCATTTCACTAATCTCCCCGACGCATCAGGTTGGTTCAAAAAATGCTTCAAAGGTTGATTCATCAACACACATCCGCCATTTCCCATTGCTCTTCTTCACCAGAACCGGGTTGGCAACCCAAGTCTGGAATCGGAGCTCCTTGATAAACCCAGCATCGAGCAACCTGCCTACCTCCTGCTGGATCGCAATCCTCTTGTCTGCGCCCATCGGACGCCTTTTCTGCGCGATAGGCTTGATCGCGGGATCAATCTTCAACTCATGCACGATCACATCGGGGCTGATTCCTGACATGTCACTCGGAGACCAGGCAAACAGCTCCTTGAACTCCTTTAGTAGATCGATCAATTCTCGGGTTGTCTCCTCGGTCAGGGCAGACCCGATTTTCACCTTCCTCTGAGGCCCGTCAATCTCGACCTCCTTCAAGTCCTCCACGGGGGCGGGACGCCCAAACTCCTCTCTAGGATCAGCATCTGTCTGGAGGACAGTCATAGCCTCTCGTCTTTTCCTTCGGGTGGTGTTAACATAACATTTCCTGGAAGCCACCTGGTCGCCCTTGACCTCTCCGACTCCATGGTCAGTCAGGAATTTCATCTTCTGGTGCACATTCGAGGCAACTGCCATCAGGGGGTTGATGGTAGTTCTCCCGATAATCGCGTTGTAGGTCCCCGCGGACTCAACTACCACAAACTCCACGTTCCTCCTCTCCGATTTCCACCCGCTACCAAACTCCACTGGTAAGGTGATCACTCCTAGCGGATAGGAGGTAAAGCCAGAGAATCCGACCATCGGGAAGTTCGCCTCCTTCGGGTCCTTCTTCGTTTTCCCCATGGCCTCCAGCGCATCCATGAACAAAATATCGGAGGAGCTCCCTCCATCGATCAGAATCCGCTTCATCTCGTATCCATCCACATCCAAGGTCACGACCAAAGCGTCATCGTGTGGAGTCTCCACGCCCACGAGATCCTCCGACGAAAAGGAGATCACCATCTCTTCCTTCAGGGTTCAGGATCGGGACCTCTTACCCAGCACCACTGCAGCGGGAATTCTAGAGGCATAAACCTCCCGGGAGGACGAGGTATTACCTCCCGCGGAAAATCCTCTGTGAATCACATTGATAGCGCCCCGCTTCTCCTTACGGGCACCAGAAGACTCCGGGTCAGACCTCTTCTTCTTTGGGGACCGATCGCGGGATCGGGAACGGGACCGTGATCAGGATCGAGAACGAGATCGACACCGCTTCTCCCCGACAAACTCCTTAAGCTTCCCTTTCTGGATCAGCTTTTCGATCTCCTTCTTCAGCTCCCGACAATGATTGGTGTCGTGACCATTTGCGCGATGAAATCGACAGTAGCGATCGGTGCGGGATCCCAAAAATTCTCCTTCCTTCTTTGGGAGGTACCTGGAGATACCCTGTCGCTCCATGACCGTTAACACCTCCGCCATAGAGCTGTTGAGAGGAATGTCATGATCCTCCCGCCTGTCCTTCTTCGAGAAACGCCTATCATCCCTCCGATCAGAGCGGCCTCGACTCCGACTGCTCTCGGATTTATCCTTCGACTTGCGCTCGTCCAAGGGTTTGACCGATTGCTTTCCCTTATTCGACTTCGGGGGCTCAAGCTCTCCAGCGGCTATCTTCGACTCCTGAACATCGATTTGCCGCTTCACCCTCTTCTGCAACGCTCCATATTCCACACAGCCTTCTCAGCCACGCTGTGCATCAAGTCGGAACCGTAGGGGGCTGTTAGGTTCCGAATGAAGGTACGGATGGTCTCACCCTCCGAAATCTCCTCGTCAATCTCTGCCACGCCGACAGTGTATCGCTGGTAATAGTGTGCCAGCGACTCATCGGGCCTCTGTACCACCTGGGTCAGGGACCTCACACTCTTCAACAGACGTCTGCGACCCTGGTACTGCTGAATAAAGCGGTCGTGCATATCAGCCCAGCAAGTGATGCAGCCTGGGGGCAGACTGAAGAACCAGGTTAGGGCTCTCTCACCAAGTGTGTTCGGGAACAGCGTACATACGATATCTTCATTCGGGGCTCTGCCCAGACACGCCATAAGGTGCTTCTGGACATGACGAACCGGATCTCCCTCGCCATCATACTCCTTAATCGTGGGGATACTCAGCCCTGGCGGAGCGAGGGTGTCTATGAGTCGAGGAACGAAGGGATGGGTGGATCGATCCCTCAGCTCCGACACCAGCGGCTTCTGCTCTCCCATGCAGATGTTCACGATCTTCACCACCTGATCGGGGATGATGGGACCATTAAGGGGAATGGTCCTATGCTGCACTGGTCCTGGCCCATCGACCACAAAGCGTTCTGGTTGAGTGGACTCCCTACTCCTGCCCTGGCTTCGGGGCTGAACCTCTGCTGGTGAGGGCGCTTTCTCTTCTAGTGGGGGCATCTCCTCTTGCCTCCTCGCAGCCTCTCTCCAATCTAAGAGAGCTTCCACGACTGCCAAAAACATCGGCATGGCCTCCGCCACAGCCCTCGTCAGGTTCGCATTTGGAGGAGCCTCCTGCTCCCTATTCCCCTGGTGTTGAGCAGCAGTATCTTCAGGAGCTTCATTATGCTCCCCTGTTCGGGAGACCTCAGTAGGGAGATTCTGGCCCTCAACGCGCTCCGGTGGTGAATTCAGAATCGTCCCAGCAGGATGACGGGAACCACCAGATTGTCCTTGTCTTCTTTGCTTGCCAGCCGCCATTGAACGAGTAGAAGGCTTATCAGCTTTTTGTCACGTTCCCACAGACGGCGCCAATGTTAGATCACGGTGGAACTCCGGTACGATCTTTGATGGCGATCCTAGCTCCTTTGCTCCACGCAATCCTGCAAGAGGGGATAGACCGGGCGGTGACCCAGAATCCCTCTCCGATGCTTAAATGAGTATCTCGTGCAAACTGGCAAGCAGTAATCTCAAGTAATGTATCTCAAAACGTAATGTGATCTGAGGTAACCTCTGCCCTTTTATAGGCGGAGAGGTACCTCAGTTACCTGGTGAACTGTTGGGGTGGTTAGCTCATATTCCGCGTATCTCGGGCACGATCCCGCCTATCTAGGCCATGATCTCGCTTATCTCGGCCACGCCCCGCGTATCTCGGCCACGCTCCGCGTATCTCAGCCACGCTCCGCGTATCTCGGCCACGCCCCGCGTATCTCGGCCTCAACCTCTGATAGCAAGTCCCGACTAATATCGGGGACTCCAGAGTTATCACATTGTGTCACCGCTCGGGGCCCCTCGTCATCGTGACAGGGCCAATCATTCTCAGGGATTCATCATCGGGGCCTACTTAAAGGCATCTCATCAGGAGCATCCAGCTCACCCATCGGGACCGACTCTATCGGGACCTTTCATCATCGGGACTCCCTCTGTCGGGACCCTTCGCCTTGGTCTTCTTGACCTCCATTTAAGGCCCAGTGGACCTATTCGCCGTCTCCTCGCCGTTAAAGGGCCTAACGGCCATAGCGAAACCCATCAATATGCTATACATAAATAATTTTCATTCAATTTTTAATTTTTTTTTCCACATGCATATTAGTTAATATTGATTAGTATTTTAATTGGTAATTAATTTTGTACATTAGTATTTTTCATTCAATTATTTACTCTCACATTTTTTTTTCTACATGTAGATTAATTAATCTTGATTATCCATATTTTTAAGAATAATGAGAGTGAAAAGGCACCAATGTTTTAGTCAAATTAATTTCTTATAAACTCGAATTCGTAGAAGAATATTTTTGTCATGAATTTTAACATACTTTAAAACAAAAATTATCAAATGAACCGTCTTCTAACTGCAAGTTTAGGTGACTCGATAATACTCAACACTGCATGGGTACTAATTAAAGTTGAGTAATGAAGTTGGTTTGGCTTCTCAACTATTCGCACGAAAAGCTTCTCCCCACTTTAAGAATTTAGTAGAAACAAGTAAATATTCTGTTTTTCATGAGCTATCAAAGTTGTTGTGGACCTTTCCTTTTCCATGTATTTTTATAGTAAGCATATTGCATACGAGGCACACATCGATCATTTATTAATGAATATTGTGTTCGCATAAAATATATTGATTTACAAGTTACCACTAATTAGTACGGGAATTTCAATTATAACTTTTAAGATCTTATAAAGACCAATCTCTATAGTGTTCACATATTGTTCTATAACAAAATAATCACACTGTAGTTGCGTAATACGACACTGATTGACAAGTTTTAAACTAAATTACTTATAAAAAAAATCAACTATATTGTACCCCAATCATGATAGAAATTTCTTATTTTCAGAATCTTAATAAGACCAATATCGGACTCAGTCAGACTTGGTCAAATTAATTATGACTGTTGCTCGAGTATGTACTCTTCAAGAACAATTTCTTTGAAAACATTCGCACCTTTTGGTTTGTGTGTATGTATGTATTAGAATTTAGAAAGTGATGGGGCGAGATTTTTATGGGTCTGTATATACTTATATGACTTAATACATTGCTTAGTTACTCATAATTTACAATTTACAATAAAATAGTTATTTTTGTTTTTTGACGTGATATATAGTTTAGTTAAATATGTTATAGAACGTGATTAAATTATTCAAGTTTGTTTTATTTAGTCAGTTATATATTTAATCTAGGGTTAATAGCCAAATTACTACCCTAACTTTGATCAGTTTACAAATCGCTACCTCAACTTTAATTTTTCAAAATTGGCTACCCGAACTTTTAATTTGAGAGCAAATCGCTACCTCTATATCAACTCCAGTCAAATTTGAGAGAAAATGACCAAATTTTCGCCATGTGGAGTCATTTCATATGCACCCAAGATGGATTTAAACATAAATTGAAAGTATTGAAACGAAATACTTTCAATTAGTTGCTCAATTGGACTTCCGCCCAATTCGGACAATGCTTTTCAATCGAGCATCGAATTGAAAGTATTTCAATGCAATACTTTCAATTTATCTTCGAATCCATATTGAGTATATATGAAAAGACCCAAAGTAGTGAAATATGCTCATTTTCTGTCCAATTTGACTGTAATTGATATAGAGGTAGAGATTTGCTCTCAAATTGAAAGTTTGGGTAGTCAATTTTGAAAATTAAAGTTGAGGTAGTGATTTGTAAACTGGCCTAAGTTCGGGTAGCAATTTGGTTATTAACCCTTTAATCTAATGTAATTAAATGGTTATACAATTACGATTTTACCATGATATTCAACTAATTCAAGTGTTCTTTGTTGTATTCTCGTATTTTTCATAAAAATGATCTAAATTTCCTATTTTTTTATTCGAAATACGAGTTCGAAACCGAACCCTAGATGGGTTCAGATTCGAACCCAGCAGCACTGTTGGGTTCAGATTAGAACTCGGTGAATTTAAAAAAATAATTAAAAAATAAAGATTTTTAATGAAAATTTTGATGAAGAACGTAATGATGAGAACATGAAGAAGAATGAATATCGAAATGGTATTTTGGACATTTTATTAAATTAAGGTTTTTCTACCATGCTTGTGAAGCATCATCTTTTTGCTTAGTGGACTTAACTCTAACATAGATAAAATTTAAAAGTATGATTTTTTTTAACTACACCTAATATTTGTATCATACTATTAATAATACCAATTTATTTACCGATTCACCTTTAGAGCAATAAAAAAAGTATAAAAAATATAGTACTTGTAAAGCATAGTTGAAAGACCTATTTAAATGTAACTAAACAGTCTCATTTAATAACATTAGATAACCAAAAAGCACATTATTGACCATACGGTCACATTAACTACCGTCTAACATAAATAACTAAACTATATATTAATCTATATTATATTTCATGTCGATCGTTTCTTTCTCTGAAATGCACTGCCGTCTTGTTTTAAAACCATTATTTAAATTTTAATATATAAAATAATTGCCATGAACATCTTATGAAATGAGCTGTAGGTATTTAAATTGGAAAATCAAAAGTACAATTTATTTGCTTTATTAAAGTGTGTGTATGATGAATCTTCATGTGTAAGGTTCATAGTAATAAGGTCTTGTCGAATTTTGAGTTTTGATCCATAATATTTTTTTTCCTAGTTTTGGTCTTATATGTTTGCATATTTTTTGTCTTTCCGTTACATTCCGTCCATATTTTTCATTAAGTAACATGTGCAAGTCACGTGATCCACCCTAAACTTTTAATTTTGCAAAATTTAGTCCCTCTAATACTTCCCTAACTTCTTTTTTTTCAATTTAGTCCCAAAGTTTTAAAATTAACCTCAAATTGGACAAATTAGGTCCAATTGGACCAGCCATGGGCTAGCCCAGGGCTGGGTCCGATCCCAGTTGGGGTTGCCTGGGTCCGGCGACCCCGACCATGGTCGGACCCAGACCTGGGCTAGCTCAGAGCTAGGTCAATTGGACCTAGTTGTCCAATTTGAGGTCAATTTTAAAACTTTGGGACTAAATTGAACAAAAAAAAGTTAGGGAAGTATTAGAGGGACTAAATTGGATAAAATTAAAAGTTTAGAGTTGATCATTGCACATGTTATTTAACGAAAAATATAGACGGAATGTTACGAAAATACAAAAATATGCAAACATATGAGACCAAGACTAGGAAAAAAAACACAATGGTAAAACCCAAAAATCGTCAAATATTATGGACCAAAATACTGTTAACCTAATAAAATCTAAAACTTAATCGACGACCATCACCGCCGCCTTAATTTGCTCGAGGCATAGGGAAATTAGTTCCGGTAAATGAGTTGGATTTCAGCGTGAATTTTTTTGCCAACCTCCTTAATGTCATTCAGTTTAGGGTTAATAACTAAAAAACTGTCCAAGGTTTACCCTATGTTAAAATTAGGTGTCTGAAGTTTGAAATGTTAAAATGGACTGTCCCAAGTTTCATTTTTGTTGAAATTTGGTGTCTTTGTGCGTCTTTTCATCTCCATTCAATCATTTCCATCAACCCACCAACCCACTCATAATCCATCACTCTTTACTTTTTACAAAATCGTCAAATTTCACCTAAAAATTGAACATTAAAAAAAAAGTTTCTAGAAGAGTGGCGTGGAGCCTTTTTCCAAGGACAATAGAGCGAGATTTGCTTGCCCGGATGTGACCAACTTTTTAGGTAACGGTCCCGATAAGATGACGAGCAGGGAGTGTGTATGAGAGCTCGAATTTGACAGACAGTTTCGTCGGAATTGACTTCTCTAAAGTAATCACACCGAGACACCAAATTTCAACAAAAATGAAACTCGGGACAGTCCATTTTAACATTTCAAACTTCAGACACCTAATTTTAACATAGGGTAAACTTTGGACAGTTTTTTAGTTATTAACCCTTCAGTTTATAAGGAATGTATTCAAAGATGGCACATAGTTATTTTAGACATGTATATATCTCTCTTGTAATCCTAACTTAGTATTTACTAGTTGCTTTCGCGCAGTTTTAAATTTACTATATGTATGGGGGTTGTTTGTTTACTAATGTTTGTCTAAAAGTTTACTGTTGTGCTTTACAAACTGATGAATGTGAACGTAACCTGTGAATGTGAACCAAATTGTTTAGCCTTTCAAGAACTTATTAGTAAAGATACTATGGGATTAATAATTCCCTTTTTAACTTTGAGATTGTACGTTATTCTGTAGCAAAGATCATATTTCAGCTGTTGATAACAAAATTTATCCGACTAAAAAGGAACTCTGATTCCAGATCCCCATCTATTGGAGATTAAATAGCAACAAGATCCAACCCATCAAGATATTATTGATCTATATATAATCAGTTTTAAGAAATGAAACTGAGTCGAACTCAATCCCAAAATCTAATGACACCATTCACTGACAATATCTAGACTATCTTGATCTCCAAGTCAAGATAGTATAATGAATTTCATTTTTTTCAGTAATAAATCGGAGTTTTGTAATAGATCTTTTATATATTGAAGGTACATCAACAAGAATGGCGTTTATTTTGTTTTGTTTTGGGGATGTCCTAAGGAGGTATGGATCAACTAAAGCAGATACATCATGATACTAGAAAAAGTCTCATCTTTTGTTCATTGTCCGACTGTCAATAGATCCTCTGCAACCAGATCTATCCATGTAATATATTTATGTATACCTGTAACCATGTAGTTATTTTCAATGGTTTAATTAATGGGCTTTTAGTAATCATATCTATCACACATGCTACAAATCATGTTCTAAAAATTAATAAGAAGATTTCGAGAAGATTTGTTATTTATACAACATGAGCCGAAGTTAGCATGCTATTTTCACACATAAAAGTCCAGGTTATCAAAAACTAAGTCTAGCTAGATATATAAGGATAGAGGTCCCTAATTGATGTGAACAGCCCAAAGCGAACATGAGTTGAAAAATGACAAATAAATAAAACAAGAAGATAAAAAAAAAATATACTCCCAAGACTTGTGTTATTTCTATTCAATGTTTTTAGTTTGTTGAAGTAAATTAGTTGAACTTATGTGCTGGACGTTTTCCTATGGGTTAATTATTTGTATTAGTTTGATTAGGTTATTTAAGGGTCTAATGAGCTGAAAAACACCAATCCTCATTAGATAAGTCCATTAGGTTTTCTTTTAGTCAATTCTAGGTGTCATTAGGGTTAGTTTGCAGTCTTTTAAAAGCCGAAATAATCAAGTTGGAATTCAGTTTTTGTGATGTAATTTTCTTCTTTTACTTCTTTGAGAACTCTCAAACTTATCAAAGTTTCCCTTGTAGCGTTCCCTACTTATCGAATGGATTATCCATCCCCGTTTGTGGCGTCTTCGACATACCCCCAACATAAACAAGAAATGATCCGCTACATCGAGCTGATTGGAGATTCATCAACTCGAAGGAATAATCATATCACTAATCATCTCTGATACTGTGGTTGATGACTTACTCTCAAGCTGACCTCTGCTTGTGCAATTGTTCTCGGGTGATCGTAATGGCGTCAATCTGTTAGGAGAAGTTTAATGATGGCTTGATGAAAAGGAAGGAGATCAGCCAGACCAGAAGCAAGCAGTACCAACAGCAGTATCAGCACAGTTTGTCGAGCAAGCATGATTACTTGGAGTTCAAGTAGTTTAGTTTAAGTTAGTTTTCTGACATGTTCGAATAGGACAAGTTAGTTTAACTTGTTGGTATTATTTATTAGATATTAGGGGCACTTATGGATGACCTTGGTAGTTATCATTGACAGTTATTTGGTGTAACTTAGTATTTAAGTAAGTTGTGACAGTTATTTGGTGTAACTTAGTATTTAAGTAAGTTGTCTTGTAACTCAAGTTAAGTTGGTTAATGAAGTTTCTTTTGTTCTTTCACTTTGGTTTCTCTGCAACCTTCTTCTATTAATCTTTAGTAATTTCTTTTGAGATGAATCCTTGATTGGAAAATCAGATTTACTTCAACACAATCGGTTCAGCATTTCCCAGCCAAAAAAAAAAATATTGCTGAATTTAACTAGAGAATTGCACGAAAGGAACTTCTTCTATTCTATCAAGATGTTTTGGTTCAAACATTACTTGGAGAGGATAATGATGTTTCTAAGTTTCCTAGATTCCGCAAATGCTAATCGGATGGGATTGTTTTAGTTCTCACCATTCTAAAGTTATTTTTAGGATTTTAAAAAAAGACCTCCAAAGAGTGGGATATTTTTCATATTCGTGCAATTCTTACACAAGAATTTCACATTCGTTGCACCAGAAGCGGCATGCTTCACTGAATAGTAGAGAATAAAAACTAAATTAGAAAGACCCTCGAGAACTGAAACGATATAATAGAAGACAGACCGTCGTGATAATTAGCTTCAGTGCATGCAGAGTAGTGCTAGAAACTGTGAAATTTCTTTAGAAAGTGTTATAGGGCCCACCAAGGAACCAATAGAATTTGCTGTAGCATTTTCTCTTTCATACTTTCTAGAGAAATTTCATAGCAAATTTCACAGTTTGAATCTTTATTGGTGCATGCATTATCTATTTTTTTCCTCCAATTTCTTCTGCTTATTATCGTTTCATTTTTCAAGAAAATCTAAACGTTTCGACTTTCAACAACGTCATTATTAAACTCCAACTCTTCATTTTTTATTATTTAAGAACTGCACTATAGGAACATAGATGGCTATCAAATTGATAAAGGGCTTTCCCCGGAGAAAAAGGAAAATGGATCAAGCATTGGACAAAATCAGCCATTTGCCAGAACCCTTGATCGACAAAATTCTCTCGATTCTGCCAATTCGGATGCGGTCAGAACTAGCATTTTGTCAAGAAACTGGAGATTCAAATGGACTACTATTTCCAGGCTGGCTTTTGATGGCGCATCAGCCGGTTGGTGAAAATTATTTACAGAATTCTATTGCTTAACTCAGGTCATGTACAGAAGTTTATGCTTTCTCATATATGCAACAATGCCATAGACAACGCTGACATTGATACCTGGATTCGTCACCTTTCTAAGGCCTCCATGACCGAGCTAATTCTTGATTTCTACGTAATTGGGCCAAGTTATAAGGTACCGTCCAGTCTATTTTATTGGGAGGGTTTGACTTCTTTAAGGCTCTCCTACTGTACTGTCAATGTTTCTCCTACATTTAGAGGATTAAAAAATCTGAAGATATTGTATCTTCGATCTGTTACATCAAATGATATTGGTACAATGCTAGAGAAGCTCATATCAGGCAGCGATGTTCTAGAGGATTTAACACTGATCTCATTTTGCTTCTATTCGTTCAACTATGTGGCACCGAAGCTTAAACATTTCTGCTTTGATGGTTCATTAATAGGGTTTGGTTTTGGTGATAGATTTAACTCTACATTTTGCTCTCCCTCATTCCACATAGAGTTCCATGACAACAAGATAGGATATGCACAATCTATTAAGTTATTGAAGTTTTTGCTCCTCTCCAAATTGTTGAAACTCTCAAATTGTATGGTGACATACTAGAGGTATGTTTCATATATATATATATATATATATGTGTGTGTGTGATCTGCCGCGATATTCCATACTATCTGTTTCATCTCAATTCACATTCACACTACAAGAGAGCATGGTCAATTGACACGGGCTACTTCGTTTCAAATACGTGTGCAAACGTGTTAGAAACGGGTTAGGCACGACCTGACCTCGTTATTAGTAATCGAGTGTGAAATTTTTTTTGACACGGGTAGGTCGTGCCTATTACTGTAGCTCGTGTCAAAATCGTTGCAGACATGTGTCAGTATACCCCGTGTCAAGCTCTTGTCAAAATCGTTTCCACACCTACACGCCATTAGATACGACCTTGCACACGCCATTTATACACCGATTTCGTTGTTTATTAACGAATGAATTTGATTCAGTAAAACATTTTTAGAATCAACATTCTTGACTCTAATTATGTATACTAAGATCAAATAATTTGTCTCAATAAGATACTTTTAGAAGGAAAAATCTGCACTCTAAATATATATATTAGAATAAAAGAATTAGTCTCCACTCCAATCCGCCCATTTTATTTAATGCAAATAAATTATTATTGTATCATATTTCATTTGCTAGAATTTTGAATAAATATAATAATATATTCTCAATCAAGTTATTTAATGTACATTCAAATATACAAACAAGTACAAATAAAGAGCAAAACATATATAATGTGACCTAAAACTAGTAAAAAAAAGACTAATGCAAAATGCTTTCCATAGCATATCCCCACAAAAGCATTCCATAGCATATCTCCACTCCTAAGTGGAATAAACCTGCAATTAAGAATATATATACCAATTAAGAGTATATATTATTAAAACTGAAGAAAATTAGCTTACCAAGTCTACAAAGAAATCACTATCACCAACACCAGCACCAGCACTCAACTTTCATTACATGCTATTCTTAGACGTATTCACAAGAAAATCGTGAGTGTGCTGCATCATGATCCTAAGAGAACCTCAACCAAAACCAACATAAGATTTTAAGATCAAACAACCATAAAAATGACATTACTGGTGCCATGAATGTTTCGGGAGTTAAGACCAGCAGACTTAGTAGCTACTAAGCATTAGGTGTAAGAGAAAGTTTGATGACACACCAAAAACTTGGTGAAGCACATCTAGAGCCATGGAATCCCACAAATCCTGTCATAAATTGTAGTTAGCAAATCAAAGATCAGTTGATTGATAAAGCATTAATATAAAGATTAAAAAAAGTAAAAGAAGCAATATGAAGCCACATAATGAGAAGAAGCAAACCTTTCTCAATACAGAAGGCCGCTGCAGCTCAAATTCTAAAGTATGAAATGCACCAATCTACAAAGAATATTCACTTCCTGTAATTAACCATAGAGTTCAGAATCGATAAAAGAATTGGCTGAAATGGTAGTGCCATACCTTCACATATTCGTTCTCAATAACATATTTTCCCACGAACACAAAAAACAGATCTCACTTTATCGTAATCTACAGTCTAAACTGATGGGGGAAAAGAAGCAAACAAATATGTAAGCAATCTAATATTTCATCATAAAAGACAATCGATGGAATTTAGCATAATTTTATGGCAGAAGACTCCTTTTTGTTGAAGAAAATGCCTGATTTTTTGGTCGAGGGCTGAAATTTAACTGTAGAAGTGTGCGTTGTGACAATTTCCTCTGGTTTCCCCTAGTTAGGCATGTATCTGTCCATCACCAATAAGAAGCTTTAGCATACATGCCACAGATACAATCTGAAATGGCTTGGTTTTTTAGAATTACAGAGCAAACTAAGCTAAAATATGGGTACCCGGATGAGAGTTGATCATGCAATCGTTTCCATGGACTCTTGAGCCACAAACAGGACAAATAGCCCAGTCTGATTCTTTCGAAGCAAGTTCATTCTTTTATTCATCGTTCACTTTGATTTCCGATAATCCATCTCAAATAACGAGATTCCAGATTTTCCACTTGAAGAGCTGCTCAGGTTTGAACAACTCTACAGCAAGGGAATCCCAAGAATTGTAGGATCATAACCAAAACAAATTCGAGAGAAAGGTGAGGGCAATTTACCTGAATCGAAGGAGCATAAGAGAGAATTGAATGGCAATGAGGAAGGAAGTGGCGGTGCCGGCCGACCAATCGGCATAGGTTCTCCTTTCTGGTAAGCATTTGTAGTGTGGCACTCACTGGCTCTTTTGGCGACGGGTGGGCGCGGGTTGGCGCCGTGTGGGCGCGGGTCTCCTTTCTCAGGAATGAAGGAGTTGGAAGGATGCTAGGGAGAAAAAATTGGGGTGGCTGGGGGGCTGCGATGTAGAAAAGGGGAGTGGGCGAGATTAGAAGAAGCGGCTGCTAGCTAGGGTTGTGTAAGTTTGAAATTTTGGAAATTTTGAGAAACTAACTTGGCGCCAGTTTTTCCTTTTACTAATTTATTTATTTATTATTATTATTTTATTAAGTTCATAATATTAGTTTGGGAAAAGTATAAAAATGATGTTATATATGTTTGCTTAAAATATTATTTACATAGTTATAATTTTGGTACTATTTTTAAAAATTCTTTTTTTTTTTTTTATCATTTTTAGATGATTTTTTTTACAATTTTTTAATTATTAATATATTATTATTATTACTATTATTATTATTTGCAGTTTAAGTTAATTAATATTTTTTTAAAAAAAAATCTCATGTTTTTTTAAAGAACCTCATGTTTTTTTAATACATTTTCCCTATTTTATTTATTTATTTTAAGGGGTTTAACATTTTTTTAAGAATAATAATAATTATTAATTTTCCATGTCATCTTTCCATCCGGCACATCATTTTCCGTTAGTCATATTTAACAGACTTGATCTAAAACAAATAAAACGAAACGTGTTACATCTATCACGAAACATGTTATATCTTTTGCAATTATGGTCAAACATGTTACATATTTTACCCTATTAGTTTCTTTTGTCTATAATAATATTTGATTTTTTCTCAATATGAATTTCATTTTTAAATGTAAAATATACACATGGAATTAATACACTATATTTATTAGTGTATGAAATCTAACATTTAGTCTTTGTTATGTACTTATTTTTAAGATAAGTCTATTGCGTTAAAATAAATGACAATATGGATCAATGAAAAAAGTGATGTAATAATGTTAAATTACAGTATAAGTTAATTATGAAAAAATATGAGTTAATTGAATAAAATATGTGTCATCTATTACAACAATAAATGTTTATCACCTTTAAAATTAAGTTGAAATTGTTTAATTAGAGCATCCACAATGATTTTACATAAATTGTATTCTTTAAAACTGCCACATAGACATTTATGTACACTTTAAGTAATACGTAAAGTTAAGATACTCGTAAATAAGATTTTCTCTGCAATCGTATTACTTAAACATATTACTTAAATATATTTTATTATTAAATTTTCCAACAACCACCAATAAAATATTAGCATTAATTATAAAATAAATTAATTTATAATTAAATATTAGTTACGTAATACATAGTGCATTCATTAAATTTAAGGAATATATTACGTAAAAGTAGGTGGGTTCCATTTTTAAGGAATGCTATATAAAACCAGTGTAGCACGTTTTTATACATTTTACGTAAACAATATGTAAAACACATGTTTAAGGAATACCATTGTGGATGCTCTTAGGGTATACTGATTTAGGGTATAGTTATTTAGGGTATTTGATTATGGTTTAAGAAATAGTAGTTTATGGTTTATGATATAGTGATTTAGGGTATAATGATTTATGGTATGGTGGTTTAAGGTATTGATTAGTGATATGAAACGCAACATTAAGTCTTTATTATGTATTTATTTTTAAGATAAGTCTATTCCATTAAAATAAATGAAAATATGGATCAATGAAAAAGTGATGTAATACTGTTAAATTAAAGAATAATAAGTTATTTATGAAATAAATACGAGTTAATTAAATAAAAAGTGTGTCATCTATTACAACAATAAACGTGTATCATATTTAAAATTAAGTTGGAAAATATTAATTAGACTATAGTGATTTAGGGTATAGTTGTTTAGGGTATTAGGTTATGGTTTAAGGAAAAGTAGTTTATGGTTTATGACATAGTAATTTAGGATATAATGATTTATGGTATGGTGATTTATGATTTATGTGTCAAATTAAAGAATAATAAGTTAATTCTGAAATAAATATGAGCTAATTAAATTAAATGTGTCATCTATTACAACAATAAATGTGTATCACCTTTAAAATTAGGTTGGAAAATAGTAATTAGGGTATAGTGATTTAGGGTATAGTGGTTTAGAATATGGATTTATGGTTTAAGGTATAGTGGTTTGTGATTTAGGTTATGATGATTTAGAGTATAGCGGTTTAGGATATTGGGTTATGGTTTAAGGTATAATAGTTTATTGTTTATGATATAGTGATATAGGGTATCGTGATTTAAGGTATGGTGGTTTAAGGTATTGTGATTTATGGTTTAGAGTATAGAGGCTTGTGAGATATGATATATTGATTTAGGGTATGGTGATTTAGAGCATAGTGGTTTAGGGTATAGTACTTTAGGGTATAATTGTTTATGGTTTTGAATATCGTGATTTAGGGTAAAATGATTAAGTATTCGGAGAAATTATCATCATATTGTTACCATTTACTAAAATTAATATGAGATTCTAAATGTGTATTTTAAGTCAAGAAGTTTATGGTTTATGAATGCAATATTAATTTCATTTTCAAATGTAGAATGCGCGTACGGAGTTAATACACTCAATTAATTATTGATATGAAATGCAATATTAAGTCCTTATTATGTTTCGAAAAATAAAAGACCTTATTATGTATTTATTTTTAAGATAAGTATATTACACTAAAATAAATGGAAAATATGGATAAAAGAAAATGTGATGTAATAATGTCAAACTAAAGAACAATAAATTAATTATAAATTAAATAAGATTTAATTAAATTAAAATGTGTGTCATGTATTACAACAATAAACGTTTTTACCTTTAAAATTAAGGTTAAAAATATAAATTAACATCATATTGTTATAAATTATTAAAATTAATATGAGATTCTAAATGTGTGTTTTAAGGTAATTTTGTAAATATAGATGCGTATTTTAGGATCAAGTGGTTTATGGTATTGTGATTTAAGGTATGGTGATTTATAGTATATATGTTTAAGGGTATTAGTTACGGTTTAAAGTATATTAGTTTATGATTTACGGTGTATTGATTTATGATATATCTATTTAGGGTTTATTGATATATATGGTTTATGAGATTGTGATTTATGGTATAGTGGTTTATGGTAAATATTTTGTATTTTAAACATTTTTATTACTTCTTTTTCTTATATATTTTTTATAGTCTTTTATGGTCTAAGGAATGATTTACGAACAATTATGTATATATTAAATGAATTGCCACACAATTTAGACAGAACCTGTTAGCCTAGTGGTACTGCGCGCGGACTGTACTCATTATTGCAGGTCACGGGTTCGAAACTCAGATGGCAATTTCACCTTTTAATAAAACAGCATATATTTGGATCGAGTATAAATCGAGTCAAGGGGCGTGTTAAATACTGTTCATATTACGAATTTGCGACGAGGTAAGGCCGTGTTATCGTAGACGTGTCAGACCCGTCTTCAAGGTCGTGTCAATTTGAGACGAGGACAAAACCCGTCGCAACTGCCGTGTCAAATGACGAGACGTGTCAGATTCGACCCAAAATCCGTGCTGATTTGACACGGGAAAACACCTCGTCTCAAATTTCGTTTTAATTGAGGGTGTTTTCTTGTAGTGTCACACTTATTAAGTTTCTTTCGTTTGTATTCATCCTTCAGTACTTGTCTGTTGAATAGGTGCCAGCCGTTTTACCAGAGCCACTTCTTGTACTGAAGAACCTCTACATCACTGGTGTAAACTTAAAGATTGGGAAGGAAATGTTATTTATTCTCTGTTTACTAAGGAGTTCTCCAAATCTTAAACAACTCAAACTTTGGGTACATTTCTTTATAGTTAGATTCTATTCTGAATACTAAAACAATAATCATGATTGCTATTGTCACTTTTGCTCTTTAGTATTACCAGTTGATTATAGCTTAGTGGGATGGTTGATTAGCTGAAAAAGCTTAATAAGCCCTTTTGCTATGAAATGACACTAAGCTTTCCTCCAGCTCTTTTTGTAGGCTGCAGAGGAGGTGGATCATAATGATGAAGTAGATGATGAAATATACGATTCACCCTGTACATTTGCACATCTAAATTTAGTATCGTTAACCGGAATAGGTGACAGCGTACTAGAAACGGGATTTATGGGGATTTTGCTTTCGAGTTCACCAGCATTACAGAAGATGACAATCAAAGCTGCCAAACTTTCTAAACTCTGTCCAAGTGAAAGTGGAGAGCATAAATTGCTGAAAAATATGATGCGCCTCCAATGCCCCTCGGCTCAAGCTAAACTCAGTTTTCTGTGATAGTATCTTCATTCACATATGAATCTTTGTTTAGTTACTTAATACTTATATTGTTAAACTTGTTTATGTTTGAACTTTGAACATTTCTGTTTCAAGTTACATATTTTACAGATAATTAAGATCTAATGTTGTTTTGGTTTGATATTCTTGTGATAATTACAAATTTCTGTTAATTCGCGTTGGAGATGCTGGCTCGTTTTCCTCTCTCGGCTCTCCAATTTTGTCCCTTTTTGAAATTTTAAAGCTCTAATATTGGATGGTCAGGTACTCAAGTTAATAAATATATTTGAAAAATTACTGCCGTGCCTTTGATTTCATTCTTCTGCAAACTCATGTCATCAGTGTTGTACCCTTGAGAAATTTGAAGGAGATTCTAGTTATTAAATGTTTGCTGCAGAATATGAAAGGATGTTTCAATGTTTAACCGTTATTGAAAGGATGCAGGTCTCAGATATGCCACTGGGTCGGTCCAATGCTTAACCCTCATTAGAAGGATAAGAAGTTCATATGTATTTGTTGGGTTAGTCAGAAGCGAACGATATTCGTATGTATACGTCAGAGGGGCCCTCGTAAGGGTTCATATCTTAGCTAGAGTTATGAGCACAGAGTCACATACATAGGTTGAACTTCATAAAATATGTTTCTTGTATCACATTTCCGATCTAAATCTTATATCAAAATATCT
The DNA here is from genome assembly GCA_036873135.1 of Clarkia xantiana subsp. parviflora. NCBI lineage: Eukaryota > Viridiplantae > Streptophyta > Magnoliopsida > Myrtales > Onagraceae > Clarkia > Clarkia xantiana. Next base: position 6,581,953 of record JAPTYO010000010.1, on the reverse strand, counting down.
AACAGAAACATACTATCAAAATTGATCATAACATACGTAATTTATAAAAGAACTTCAAACACTTGATCCAAACTTTAAAATGTGAAAATTATATTAATGCTTGAAAATGGTCATATGTTATCTTTGAAACTAATGTAAGAAGTTATAAGTCGAACTGAATCTTAACTCCAAAGCTAAAAATATTAGAAGTCCAGAAATCTTAACTATTGAATTACTTACCACTTAGCGGTCAAGGAACACATATATCTGCAACCAAAACACCCACGAAAAAAAAGGATAAGTTGCCACCACCTTATCTATCGTGAAATTTACTCTATTCCAGCAATCACCATGGAAGGTTACGGCATGTTTGGTTCAAGAATTTGGAATATGAATTGGGAATGGGTATTCCTATGGTGGTGTTTGGTTATTAAAATTATGTGGAATAAGTATTCCTAATTCCCAATTTTGATGAAATACTTAATCCTAGCATAACTCCTAGATTAGGTATTCCAAGTTTGCTGGAATCAAGATAAATAAATAAAAATACTATTTTAGCCATAATTTATTTATATAGCGTCTCTTCTAATTAAAAGTGATCATTAGATAATTTACTGCTATTTTACAGCAAGGCATACTTCTAGTTATTTATGTACATAATTTATTTTTCTAAGTATTTTAAAGCATTAAAGCATGTATCTTACAATTTTTTTTTATTTACGCGCATAATCTATATATTTTTTTTTTACATAATATGTTTACACAATCCATTTTTTTTACATAATCTGTTTACACAATATGTTTCTTGTGTATACATATATTATATTATGCATTATATCATGTAGGTAAATCTAATTAAAAGTGATCATATTTCAATTTAATTAAGAATAATAATTTAGCATGTTATTTTTTCTTTACAGTATATTATATTAGCTATAGTGAATTTTACAATATCTCAAAAAATTGTTATAAAAAACCATTAAAAAAATTTATTTTTGTAAAAAAAAATGATTTAAAAAAAAAAACAATTTTCCGTTTGATAATATTTTCATATTTAATATTATTAATTTAATTAATACAAATAGTAAAAGGGTATATATGTCAATTATGGTCTATTCCATTACTCTACGTATAACATTTAAGCAACCAAACATTTGATCTGTAATCATCATTCCCTATATTCATCATATCAACCAAACAACTTCATATCAATATTGTCTATTCTTTATTCCATATTCATTATTCCGTATTCCAATTCATTAAACCTAACATGTCTTTAATGCCCTCGTGATTTATTTAGGTTTTTTGTCGAGAAGGTGAATTGGGACTTGCTACCATCATTGAAAAGCATTTATATTTTTTTGTAAATAATTAATAGTTTGAGGATCTGGAGATTGAAAAAAAAAATTGATGATATGCGGTCTGACCGCAAACTGGATATGTAACTGGTTCAATTCACTCAAAACAATGAATCAGCATTTCCGTGTATATCAGGGAATTCGCATACTTTTGCGTTCAATCTGTCTGGTTACTGATACTCATTCCTCAATACTGTTTCGCCTGCTGCAGCTTGGATCTATGGGCTTGTCCAAACCCTGCTTTATGCCAATTTCTTCTATTACTATTTCCGTTAGGTACAATAGGTAAAAATTCACTTACGTTGATACGCGCCTCTCTTCCCATCGTTGACGAATGATATCTCGTTTTGCAGATGGAAGAACAACCGAAAGCTTGAATTACCCGCTGGAGTTCGAGATTCACAATCTTATGAAATGCTATTATTGCATTGATGAAACTCATGGAGACAATGATATTTTGTTCATTAGTATATGACACAGACAGAGGTATCATAAAGACCATTTGCTATATCATTTGGCTTCCATGATGTGGAAACACTCCAGTACATGCAACATAGGGAAGCAGAACCATTTGTATTAATACAATAACTTATTTAGTATGACAAATAAAGTATTAAACCCTAAAACATATAGAATCAATCCACTACGAATCCTCATAAGCTCCAACACATTTACATGGCACACTTGCGACAAACTTTAAAAGCCATTTCAAATGAGTCACTAATTCAAGCTCCTAAGCCCCTGTCATATAAGCTGTTTCACTTGTGACCTCCAGTTTGGTGCAGCATGTGGCATTCTCCCTAGGAACTAATTCTTTGCTTTGCCTGTGTTTATCATTGTGGATATAGCTCGAGAGGGAGGACGGTAATGAGATTGATCCCGGAATTGAGTTTCAAAACACTCAACAAATGACATCAGTTTACAGGAAACAACACTTATTAACTTCCCAAATCACTTGATAGTTTCTTTGGCTAAGCTCAAAGATGAGAAACCGAGTAATAAAGACATTTCATGACAGCAGAATTAACATGCACACATGAATGATATATATATATATATATATATATATATATATATATATATACTAGAACTTTTAGCGCGTACGTTGGACGCGCGTGGCACAGAATATGGAGATATATTTATAATAAAAATGCATCTAATTTGAAAAAGAATATAACACATAATTCAAGTGAATTTAAATAAAAAAAATTATAGATGAGATCATTTGAAGGAACAAAATGAATAAGTATTCAACTACTGTAATGATGGTTTTTTTTATTCAGTAATGGTGCCTTAGATAACCCTAAAATACTGTACATTTGGATAAGAATTGCACCCACATAACACAACATATCATTCGTTATTCTCAACATTGCATCAAATGTAACAGTTTAACATTTATATTAAGTCGTTAATCACAAATTTTTTTTTTTTTTGGCCAAAACACAAGTTTTTCTTAAAATGTAAAATAAGAATCACTATGAAAATTATCAACTTATAATCATATAATTTATTACAATATATTATTACAATTCAATCTCAACGCTAGTGGTCGAGTCGTCACTTGTGCATTATCCTTGTGGTCTATCTATTTCATCCTCAGACAGTTGTCCCTTCCCACCCTTCTTTTCTACAATGATTTTACCATTTTAATTTAATTTGTAAAACCTGCATCATAGAATAGACACCAAGCACAACAGTTTGCAATTCCTTTTATAGTGCCATCTTCTTGTGTATCTTCCTCGAGTTGTTTACCTATTATGTTTCGTAGCTAGCCCTCAATAAGAAGTTAAAGTCAAGAGCCAAAAATCCAGTACATGTTAAGACTTTAACAGTTGAGCAACTATATATATATATATATTATGGTTGTATAATTAGTACTTCATAGCTTAGCCATTCTACTGCCGGGTGAACTAAATAGCATAGCAACATTAATTTTTTATAAAGTTGGCATCAACCTAGGCCTTCAGCTTCAAGTAATTGTATGTCAACATTGGGGATATAATGCATTCTTTCAACTTCAACTTGAAACACAGCTAAATATAAAGAGCTATGTATGTTACAAAGTTAAGGAGCGAGCCTTACCTCTACAGACTCATGGAGAGACATTGTTAATCAATACCTCACTCAAATAAAAGGCCGGAACTTGAAGATCTCTTCTTGTTTCCCAAGACTGAAGCTTTAATCCTATAAAATCAATAATTTGTTATTAAATAAAAGCCGAAGATGTTTAGACACATTAACAAGAACTTAGGCTAAGAAAATTTCCATCTTGAAAGTCCAGAAGCAACAGTAAACTAATAATAGTGACACGATAATGAAGTCTCTTGCAATACACGATAATAATAACAAATCACTGCATTTTGTTAATGCAACTTCACGTTAAAAAGAGTCTGTGTAAATACAAATAAATATCTATACATACCTCTTAATATTGGAAGTAAATATAATCAAGAGTCAATATGCCAATATATATAAAACAGAACCTTTGATGATTTATCTATGGCAGTTATCATGGGAAAACATTTCATCGAGCAGATGGCGGTCGTTTATTGCAGCATCTGAATGTCAGTCGGCTAAATGAGGAGAAATTTTGATTAAAGATGGAGATTCAAACCTGGATACAACTGTGCGTTGGATAAGGAGGTCATGTTCCGGGAGTTGGTATCGATGAAGACTCACGTTACTGAGAAGTACATACCAATTCCAAGGTAGATATGAAATATCCTCTTCCAATTAGGTGTTGGAGATGAAGTTGGCGCGTGATGGGGACTGGTGCCATTTTTGTGGAACTGATGATACTGGAGACTGAGATAACGCGTGTACGACAATATACGAGATCAATTCAACAATTTAAAGGTGAGGCAACTGTTGAGGAATCGTCAGAACCGTTTCTGGGGAATCGTTAATTATTGGTACCTGCGATGGCCGAAAGCGGAACTCAATTGCTAGCGCCGTTCGTCTTGATATCTGGCCAGTCGTTACTGCAAGTGGAAGCGGAGCAACTTGCAGAGAGAACCAATCGAGCGATGGCGACGAGCCTGGTGGCGGAAGTGGTGGTCGGAGCGATGTGGGTCGCAATTGGTGAACAGACCCAACGAAGATTGGCGAGTGGCAGAGAGCAAGTATCGGCTGGACCACAGGTTGGCGTCGGAGGTTGGCGTCGGAGGTGGCTGTGGGTGCAACGGAAGTTGCTTCATCAGTTCGAAGAGTGCCGATTGAAGAAGAAGGTGTAGCATACTCGTCGTTCACATCACGTTGTATGATGGATATTGATATAAACATATTTATTTGATACCATAATAGGTATTAACTATAAATAGTCTGATGCCATAACGGTCAATCGGCTATTAATATTCAACTACCATAACAGTAATTGCCTAAATATTTTGTTACCATAACGGTCATCGTCAATAAATGACTATATACCATAATAGTTATTATGTTATTTTATATAAACAATCATCTGATTAACATTTGATATATATATATATATGAAAAAGAATATAAAATTCTATATAGTGATCTCTCTCTTTATATGAACGGCGACTAACTTGACCGTCGGAGAGGGATCGCCGGGGTTCGCCCTGGCATTATCCCTTTTTGTAGGTGCGTGCCCGGGATTCGAAGACTAAGGAGCTCGGAGACACCACGAAAATATCTCGGTAAATCCAGGATCCAACATTTGGCGCCGTCTGTGGGAATCGGACAATTATCCGTGTCCGATTTTGTAAAAATCTCAAGTTTTGGATTTCTAGACCAAGATCTGGGCACGCACCTCTTACCCCCAGGGATTTGAAACAAAGCCACCATCGTTCTTCGTCGTTACAGATGGAGAGCCTGGAAAACCAGAACTCGGAGGATGTCTCCGTCCAAGTAGGATCCAGGCGAGGTGCACTATCATGCAAGTCTTCTCTGGTACGACAAGCTCAATGCCCATATAAACTTATAAATTATTCCTAGAAGAAGACGAACGAAGGGCAATACAAAAGAAGGTCAACTTGTTAACACTACATGGCTTGGTGTAGACACCTCCATCAAAAGCAACGTGTACTCCTCACCGTTTTTCCTGTGCTTCTTTTTGATGGTGGACTCCGGGACCCACATGTAGTACGTCCGAGCCCTCCGAGATCTGAAACTCGCCATCGACCCGATCTCGTCTCGACCACGCTGGATACTCTGGCCGCCTCTCCATATCCACTGCACCAGAGCCAATCTCTCATCTCCATGGGAGGACCATATCCAGATCTTGAAGGAAGCCTAATGAGCTCCCAGATGGCGACCACAAGGATATGGATAGCAGACGAATGCAAGGCGTCTTTTATGGAGATGAAGTGGGAGAGGGTCCATCGATTCATCGTATTTAAGATCGACGAGAACTCCATGCTCGTCACCGTCCACACTCAGCGACTCGTCTTCCGACAAGCCCCAAACTAGGCTCGAACGGCTGGAAGTTCAGGCCAACCGCCTCTCCAGAGAGCTACCCAACTTAAGCTCCGTCGCGAATCTAACCTCTCTGGATGTAAGCAGCAACTACTTCTCCGACAAGTTTTCAACAGCTCTACCATCGAGACCCCGCTTCTGGCCTGAAGGAGCTCTGCCTCAGACATGGAAGAGCTTCGCCTAAGTCTAAACAGCGCCCAAAGAGGACCCGACGTCAGCGCCTCGATTCGCTGTCCTTGCTCCACGTTTCAATAAGCCAATTGTTGCGCTAGTCACACCAGTTGCTTCTGAATTCCACTGCGCTAATCGCCAGTTCGAGGTTCCGTTGTTCCTGAATTCAAAAACCAACCATCAGATTGTCAGAGATTCAGTGCTACTGGGCATGCTCTCTCTTTGCATCACGAGAGGATGCAGACCTGGCCACCTTAACGGGTTCTGATGCTTGTAAGAATTGCAGTCAGCATGAGGGAAACTGTACTTTGTTGATGGCGTGGCCGTCGATGTCTAAAATTAGTTCGAAACCCGAAACCCGGCCACAAACACGCCAACGGACTCTCCCAAACGAGATTGGAGGCCAAGTACAAAGTACCTACCTCTACAAGCTAGCAGCCTTCCTTCACGAGCGTGGACACGAAGACTACTGGAAATGGACCTTCATTCATATAAGTTGGGCCTGTTATTAAAATTTCGTGGGCCCAATCAGGTAACCAAATAGGAGGCCTTTAACTCCAAGAATCCAAGAGTCCAGCTCCTAGAAACGAGTAAACCGGTCAATATTGGTCAAACCGGTTAACTTCAGTCAAACCAGTCGGTATCAGCCTTATCGGTCAACGACGATTAAACCAGTCAACCAGTGGATAAACTGGTCAACTAGCGACAAAACCGGTCAAATCGGCCAAAGAACACAAAGCTCGCACCCTACTAATCGGGTTCATCACGACTCATTAGATTCAATTCGCCAAATTCAGGGAAGTCTCCACTACGCTTATATTTAACCCTTATATTTGATATAATCATCATTTTTTCACACACGCACTATATAGTGATCCACATTTATTCATTTGTATAAAGGAAATGTTAGCAAACAAGTGCAATTGGGCCGCTAGCTACGGAGCGTTGGCCTTGTTAAGTATCAAAGCCAAAAAAGCTCACAACCATCTGTCTTAAGCTATGGGGGTTCACTTCGCTAAGGTGCGAAGCCTTAACGCTAAAAGCTCGCCTTCGAGAAGCTTACTAGCTAAGCTAACAAGATAAGCCTTATTTATTTACATAAGTTAGTTAACGCTTTGGTTATGTTGCTAAGACGCATATAGGAACTCTATATTTTGCTGAGTTACTTATTTGCTGAATTATTTATCTATATGCATTTACTAATACCTTAGAATGCACGTGCTAATTCATGCATATATGAGCACGAATGTGCATAGTTAGCTGAGATAATCTATCTATTAAAACTTAGACATTATAATGAGGACCGAATACTGGTATAATCAACGCATTTTAGACAACACATCAGTTGATAGTCGGTGTTGGTCCCGCGTTACCAACATCCTATAAGTGGGGGCATAAATGTCTAATACATCATACGATGATTAATAATTAGAGTTGATTAAGGACTTTCCCAAGTGCCGCATGCATGTTTCATCAACGGTTGCGTAAAACGTTACTTAATTCATATGAAAATAGTCACGAGAGATCCATGATACTTTATCAGTGATCGATCGCCACGTCATAATGCTACATGTATAGTTATTTCATACACTAGTATCGTAACATGGGCATCTATATATGCATAAATGTACGAGTGACTACATCATCATTTGATATAATATGTTACATCCACATCATGTGTTGTCTTAATGCATGTTATATAATCCAAGAAGAGGCGACACCTCTCCTAGGCTTGGGGGCATGATACATATACAACTTATTACCTTTTGACATCAGTGGAAACTTATGGAGATGGAAGTGAAATTGCTTCTAATCTATCTACGATCGCTCGAAACCGCATCATGTCGGTAAAAACTGACCAAGTCAATTAATATCAAACAATCTGGTCAAACAAGAGAGTCGGTCAACAACAATTAAATCGGTCGACGGTAGTCAAACTGGGCAACAATAGTCAACTGCGGTCAAAACCAATCAACAAATGTCCTTAAACGCCGATATCAGGGAAGCATCTATACCCTACACTATTTATTGTCTATGGTGTGGTTTGAAATATTCAAATGAGTATGAATTTATATAAATTTATATGTATATGAAACTCATAACTAATGATTGTCGAATCTGACAACTCATGGACAGGATAAGAAAACAAATGAGTAAGCCTCCAATGTATCTCCAAGTATACAACGACCAGATCAATGAGACACGAGCGTCCAATACACGCACGCTCCTACGTATCTCAGTAATCAAACATACCCACGACGTGGGAAAACAAAACCCACAACGATGGGAGGATGTACTACAAAGCACGCACCTAAACTAAATTCATGTGGGCAATCTGGACAACCGCTACATTGCAGGAAAGTCATCCCCCAAACTTTTACATGATGTATCTTTTTAAGAGCAACTGTATTATGCTTATTATCTATATTTTTAGAAGAATTAGGCTTGCCTGAAAATTACTTTCCGCCTAAGCCTAGGGGGCAGGGGAGTACTGGGCAACACTATATCTACTTCAGTTCTTCGCTGCACAAATACTAACGCCCTAGCGGCTACATATACATTCTAGTTGCCAAACACTTAGACTCGCTGGGAATCTCCAAATTCCGAGTCAAAACTGTGGTGGTTAATACCCAATTTACATACTAAAACGTGGTGGATAACACCTGACATAAACTAGAGCGGACGCGTCGCTACGCCCCTCTTATAATTCAAATTCGGATCTATATCCGGTTATAACTCAAGCTCGGATCTATATCTGATTACAATGATACGCGTAAAGGTTCCCCCTACGCTCTAACACTAATGGTGCATCTTTATACCGAACTGGGATTCACTTTCTGGCAAACAGGCCGTTCACAAGGGCAAATGTCCCATATTATAGCTTACTGACGTAATCCTTCGATCAAGTGCATAGTTTACTTACAACATGCGACCATGATCCTTAGATCTGTCGCACAAACGTATAAAATGACAGAAGACCTACCAGGAGTGACAACAAGAAGACCTCAACCATTTATAGGGAATCATTACCTCTTATAAAAATTACAAGTAGCTTCTGGGCACCACCAATGTGTTATTCCCAAAGCTCAAACTCTATCAAGTGCGCGGGTATATCACTCCCGCTACTGTAACTACAACAATTCTCAGGCGTGCATGTATATTACTCCTGCCGCCTTGATTATTCCTATTACGACATCAGGTGCGCATGTATATCACTCATGTCGCTTTTGATTATTCATATTACGATTCATCGATCAGGTGCGTAGGTATATCACTCTTACCGCCACGATCCAGTGATCAGATTATTTCCATATTATATTACGATTCATCGATCAGGTGCGTAGGTATATCACTCCTACCGCCATGATCCAGTTATCAGATTATTTCCATATTACATTACGATTCATCGATCAGGTGCGTAGGTATATCACTCCTATCGCCATGGTCCAGTGATCAGATTATTTCCATATTACATTACGATTCCCCGGTCAGGTGTGTAGGTATATCAATCCTACAACCGTGGTCATTCAATCAGGCGCAAAACCATATTATATTTACAACCACGAACCTCAAAAGTGGCTATCATATCCATGAACATCAAGGTGGCTATCATATCCATGAACATCAAGGTGGCTATCATGTCCACAAGAAATGAGATCTTGTTACCTCAAGGTGGCTATCATGTCAGCATATCTTTTAGTGGCTATCATGTCCACGACTTTCAAAACGGCTATCATGTCCACGGATTTCAAGATGGCTACCACCTGAAGAGGGTGAGGACAACATTTTATATGAAGGGGGAGGCGAGAGATCCACCATTATTGCAAAGGTGTTCGTACAAAGATACGACCATCCGATAACTACTCCGCGAGGGTAATATTTTACATGAACGGGTTGGTGGACAAACCACCCTTCATAAGTGTCCGTCCCAAGAGGCGGTCATCCGTAAACTACTCCAAGAGAGTAATATAAGGGTCGGTAGACAGACCACCCTCCATAGTCGGTCGTACGAAGCGACGATCGACCACAAAACTCCAAGTGAGTAAAATAAAGGGTCGGTAGACAGACCACCCTCCATAGTCGGTCGTACGAAGCGACGATCGACCACAAAACTCCAAGTGAGTACAATAAAGGGTCGGTAGACAAACCACCCTCCATAGTCGATCGTACAAAGAGACGATCGTCCATAAACACTCCAAGTGAGTAAAATAAAGGGTCGGTAGACAGACCACCCTCCATAGTCGGTCGTACGAAGCGACGATCGACCACAAAGCTCCAAGAGAGTAATATATTGTAATATAAATGATTGTGTAATGGATGCAGGTTCATTAACTCAGAGCCTAATGCAGGTAAAACCTACATCAGCCTCGGGGGCAAATGATGGATATTGATATAAACATATTTATTTGATACCATAATAGGTATTAACTATAAATAGTCTGATGCCATAACGGTCAATCGGCTATTAATATTCAACTACCATAACAGTAATTGCCTAAATATTCTGTTACCATAACGGTCATCGTCAATAAATGACTATATACCATAATAGTTATTATGTTATTTTATATAAACAATCATCTGATTAACATTTGATATATATATATATGAAAAAGAATATAAAATTCTATATAGTGATCTCTCTCTTTATATGAACGGCGACTAACTTGACCGTCGGAGAGGGATCGCCGGGGTTCGCCTTGGCATTATCCCTTTTTGTAGGTGCGTGCCCGGGATTCGAAGACTAAGGAGCTCGGTGACACCACGAAAATATCTCGGTAAATCCAGGATCCAACATTGTACATCTCCTGTCTTTCTATTTATGAGTTAGAAAAGTGCTGATGGAAACAACAGATTTGGAAAGTAGGGTTAGAAGAGCAACAAGCACTTGTTGGCCAAACAAAACCAAGAGGCACGTGACAAGTTTGGCGGGTAACATGAAATTCGGCGGGAAACTAATTCATGTGAGGATATATTTTAATGTGAGGACAATTTTAAATATTGTGATTTTTATTTATGTAATAGATATATATATATATATCCGATGCATCGTCAATGCATCGTCTTTAACGTGACTACTTGCAATCTCATTCGGATTCAACTCCGTTTAATATTTTTCTGGGTTCGGTTTCATGGATTATGGTATTTTTCTATCCCTCGCCAAAATCAATTAATTGTTTACAAACAAGTCTAAGCAAAATAAAAAAAAAAAAAATTTATGCAATGCATGATTAATACTAGTATTGTCTACATCTACAGGTTGGTCTAACTTCTAAGAGTGTTTCCCTTTGCACCTCCCAATAAAACAATCGATCATTGACATGATAATCAATGTTGTTGGCTTCTCATCTTCCAAAAAAACTGGAATACATAAAAAATAAAGTAGATCCCACGAATAAGCTTAGCACGTTCACCGGAAGAAGCTTAACACAATCATTGGATTCCTCCTGTTCTTATCTTTTATGTGCGGCATCCTCCTCTGCTGCTTGATCAAGAAGACGGAAAATAACATGGTTATGTGAAACCGGTGGTCAGACCGGGTAAACCGACGCTCAGATCATATTAACTCAGGAAATAAATATTTGCAGTTTAGACCCTCCGAAAAATTTGGTTCTGTTTCTATTTCTTTCTAAACTGGTGGGTCCCATAAAAAAGCACCTATACTTTGAAAGTTTTTTAGGCAATCCGAGCTAGCAAATTAGTAATTGAACTTTAACGGATAGTGCAATTTGTTTTTTTGCCAAAGATAGTGCAATTTGTTAGCTGATTTTTTTTTTTTTTGTGCTAAAGGTCCATTAACTTTGAAAAGGAAATAATTCATAAATTTCTAAAAACATGCTAAAATTATATGATATTATGATTATAAAATACTCATTTAATTTTATATAAATATAAACATTCTCAAATAAAATTTTAGAATAGTACAGTATATATTCTACACAAAATTATTTTTAGTACATAACCAAACATAAAAAAACATATGTTCTAATGATTTTTTTAATATTTAAATAAAGTTCCTTTTGATATTTTTTGGTAACATTTTGTTTTAAATTTTTTTATATGCATTATTTGAAAATGTATTTTATACATCATATAATATAATAAACTTTGATAAAACTGAGATCAAGGTTGAGAGAATCAGAGCTCAAGAACAGTTCGCTAACTTCCATTAATTCTGCAATACAGATCAACAGCTATTTATAGTGAGCCGCTGTTTTAACAAACTTATTTTGATAATGTGTAAACAAGTCCCTATCTTATGTAAACACAAACTAAGGACCTAAAGTAATATATTTCTTCATTCATCGAGCTTTCTTTTCCCTTCTCCTTCCTCTTTGTTTCCTGTCACTTCAAACAGATCTCTGGTTCCAAATCCTTTCAGCAACTGGGACAATTGCTGCTTTCCCAGTGACTTAGTAAGTAGATCTGCCAACTGGTCTTGTGAGGCAACATGAGATGTTTGAATCACCCATTTAATCAACTTCTCTCTAACGAAGTGGCAGTCGATCTCTATATGATTAGTACGTTCATGGAACATGGGATTTGCAGCTATTTTGAGTGTTGCCTCATTATCACACTTCAACTCTGCTGGTGAACATTGGCTTACTCCAATCTCTGCCAACAATCCTCTTAACCACACAATTTCAGAGACAGTCATTCTCATACTTCTATATTCCGTTTCTGCACTCAATTTGGATATAGTATCTTGCTTCTTAGACTTCCAATACAACCTTGCTTCTCCCAACTTGACACAGAAACCTGTCACTGATCGTCTAGACATCAGGCAAGCAGCCCAATCACTGTCACAATAGGCTACCATGGACTGTAGATCATTGTTTGATGGAAATAACAATCCCTGACCAGGACTCCTTTTGACATAACGTATCACCCTCAATGCTGTTGATAAGTGAGACACCTTTGGATCATGTATGAACTGACTAAGATGTTGGACAGAGTAGGCTATATCAGGCCTAGTCATAGTGAGATACAACAATCTTCCAACTATTCTTCTGTATTGTTCTTTATCTGTCAATCTCTTGTCTTCTCTGTTTAGATAAAAAAAAAAAAAACTCATCATAGTGAACATAGGTGAGCTTGGTGTGTTGCTCCATTGGAGTTAGAGCAGCATTACCCTCCAATAAACCCGCATCGGCAACCAGCTCTAAACAGTATTTCCTCTGATTGAGGACAATTCCTTCACTTGATCTCGCAACTTCTAATCCCAAGAAATAACGCAAATCTCCCAAATCTTTTAACTTGAAGTTTCTCTTCAGCATCTCCTTTAATGCCTCAATCAAAACTTGACTTGAGCCAGTGATTATCAAATCATCTACATACACTAGCATATATACCTGTTCAGTCCCTTTCACCTTGTTAAACAATGAGTAGTCATACTTACTCTGATTATAGCCATTTTGTGTTAAGCATTCCGTCAACTTTATATTCCATTGACGAGACGCCTGTTTCAGTCCATACAAAGACTTGAGCAGTCTGCAAACCTGCTTTCCTTTTCCAGCAACTTGTTCTTCATGAAAACCTTGTGGCAGCTCCATATATAACTCCTCCAGCAAATCCCCTTGCAAGAATGCATTACTAATGTCCATTTGATGTAATGTCCAGCCTTTAGCAGCAGCTATAGTCAAAATGGTTCTCACAGTTACCATCTTAACTACAGGAGAGAAGGTTTCTTTGAAATCGATGCCTTCCCTTTGAGTGTATCCTTTTGCAACTAACCGTGCCTTGTACCTTTCTGTGCTTCTATCTGAGTGATATTTAACTTTATACACCCATTTACATCCAATAGGAGTCTTGTTCCTTGAAAAATCCACCAATTCCCAAGTATTGTTCAGCTGTAAGGCTGATACTTCTTCTTTCATTGCATCAATCCACCTCTTGTCCTTGACAGCTTCAACAAACGTCTCTAGTTCTCTGACCTTCTCCAAATTTGCAAGAAAAGCTTTGTAAGCAGCTGAAATTTTTGAAAATGAGAGAGCCGTGCAGCTCATTATATAATCCTTTTGTCATTTTGGCTTTGTCACTTGCCTTGATGACTTTCTCAGTGGAATGACTGGCAGGTGCTGCTGTTGGTCTTGAACTTGAACTTCTGGATATGTATCAGATATATCAGAGACAAGTTCCTCTGTATGTATATTCACGTCCCCTTCTTCTGTGAATGGAAAAGGATTCCCAACTTCTGCTTTTTCCCTTTGAACAAAAAACTCATCCACATCATCAGATTTGCTTAAATCTGCTGCTGGAAAAAAACAGACTTCATTCTTCTTTTCAGATGCAAATGGAAAGATGTGCTCTCTAAAACTGACATCCCTACTCACAAAGAATACTTTTGTAAGCAGATTGAATAACACATATCCCTTTGAAGTGACAGAATAACCTATCATGACTGAGGGTATTGATCTTGGTCTGAACTTATTTGTGTTATTCACATCAACTGCATAACTGAGACACCCAAAAGTTCTCAAGTGAGCACGATTTGCTGGTTTGGAAAATAGAACTTCATAAGGAATACGTCCATTAAGCACTGAAGAAGGCATCAAATTAATCAAATAACAGGCTCTAAGAACACAATGTCCCCAAAAACGATCTGGAATCGAAGCTTGGAACTTCAATGCTCGTGCCACCTCTAACAAGTGTCTGTGCTTTCTTTCCACCACTCCATTCTGCTGTGGTGTTTTGACGCAGCTGGTTTGATGCCGGATACCAAGCTGAGTAAACGACTCTCTCATCAAATTATTACAAAACTCAGAAACATTGTCACTTCGAAAAATTTGAATAGATTTCTCAAACTGAGTCTGAACAACAACAATAAAGTTCTTCACATGGAACAGAACTTCATCCTTACCTCTCTTAGATAGAGCCAAGTAACTCTGTTGTAGTGCAACAATTGTAAGGAAATATCGATAACCATCATAAGTCTGAGTTTTATAAGGCCCCCAAACATCCAAATGCACTAAAGCAAACACCCTCTCAGTTGTTGACTGACTTAGAGGAAACGACGATCTTGTTTGTTTAGCAAGAGGACAAACATTACAATCCTTAACAAGAAGCTCAATTTCTGAATGGAAATGAAAAATGTTCTTTAACTGCTGAATTGAAGAATGACCCAGCCTAACATGCCACTTCATGAGCTCTTTGCTGTCCAAACTACTATCTTGTGTCTTGACATCAACTTCCAAAGATTTTATATCTCTTCCAACTTCATTTACTTCATCATTGATTGTCTCCATCGTGTAGAGCCAACACTAAGTGAACCAGTCCCCATTATCATTCCACTTGAGAGGTCCTGAAACAGTACACGATTAGGCATGAAAATGGCTTATAAACCAAGCTCCTTGGTCAATTGTGGTACGGATATAAGATTGTACTGAAAATGTGGAGCATACAACACTTTGGTAAGACATATATCTTTCCCCATCTGATAAGACCCATAATGAGTTACTGGGGAGACTTCTCCATTAGGCAAATGAACCTCCTTACAAGAAGTGACATTCTCTTTTAAATCATGCAACCAATCTTTATTGCACGTCATATGATGTGATGCACCACTATCAATGATCTAGTGCTTATTAATGCTGCTCTGAATATGACCACAAAAGGTAGTACCTGCGAAATTAGCCTTGTAATCACCACCACCTCTATTATCTTGACTCTGAGAGCTTGGGACTGATGAGCTTGGGACTGATGTAGTCGAGCTTGATGCTGATGCAGTGGAAACGTACTTAGCCATTTGGTGATACTGCTTGAGCTGCTCAGCAGTAAATTCTGGTACTGAAACTGAGGACGAAGAAGTCAGTTGATTCTGTGAAATCTGATAAGCTCCACTTCCTTGTTGTACCATATGAGCATTTGCGTTTTTCTCTGCCCATCTCTTCCTAACATGCTCTGAAACACCATGCTTCTTCCAACAAACATCTTCTCTGTGACCTTTTTTTCCGCAAAAATTGCAGATAAACTCCCTTCTACTCCTTAAATTGTTGTTATTCATATTGCCTCCACCACCTGAGAAATTCCCAGTATTCCCAGCATAGAATGCAGCAGGCTCTTGAACACACAGACTCAAATTCTTATCCCCAATAGGTCCTCTGATGCATGATCCAACAACAAGCATTTGACTCTCCTCTTGAACCAGCACAGAATAAGCATAATTCACTGATTTTAATGGTTGTATCATCAGTAAATTGAGTGAATGACCAAACTAGGTTGTTTTTCGAAACTAATTCTCAAACTAGGCTTGTTCAGAAACTAATTCCCAAAATAGGTCTTTTCGTATTTTTAATAATATATATTATTTACTTTGCATCCTAAAGTTTACATTATGTTACAAATGAACCCTCAATCAGAATATAATACAAGAAAAAAAATTTGAAAATTAAGAAGATTAAATATATGAAAAAAAAAATTTAATGAAATGATAAAAATATACATTAAAAAATAATCAAACAAATATTTTTTTGTAGCTTTTAATTCTTAAAAAATATTTGAAATTAAAGGATAAAATATACATACAAAAATTAGTAAGTTTTAAACAAATTTGTACTGGCAAAAAAAAACAACATATAATGATATAAAAGCTATTCATCGAGAGTATGGAAAAAAAATATACAAACTGAAATCCATTCTTAAATTCATTCTATTGATTTTTAAAATTTAAATTAGTTTTTTTTTTTCGGTTTCTAATTTTATAAATTTAACACGTTTTGTTTAGGGTTTATGTACGCTTTCATTTTTATATTTTCGTACTTACAAAATCATGAGTATTTAGTTTCTTTAAATTTTATATCACAACTTTTTTTTTTATAATTTATATATTTAGTATTATTTATTTTTACAATTTTTTTTCACAATTAATAATTTATTATTTTTTAGTTTTTAACTTTTACATATATTTACCATATTTTTTTTTTCAATTTTTCTAATATATTTCTTGTATCATTTCGGTTTAGGGTCAATTGTAACAAAATATAAACTTTGGGATGTAAAATGAAAAATATATCTAATTAAAAAAAATAGAAAAACCTAGTTTGGGAATTAGTTTCTGAAGAAGCCTATTTTGGGAAAAAGTTTGCCAATCGAACCTATTTTGGGAATTCACTCGAGTAAATTCGTCCTTATGTTTCCAAAAGTCTCATTCAAACCATTTAAAAACTGTATCAGTTTTTGCTTGACCCTACTAGCCACAACTCTTGGAGAAACCACACAATTATCACATAATCCTTCATCATCTGCAACATCCAAATCATCCCATAACATTTTAAATTTCTCAAAGAAATCAGCCACAATTTGATTCCCTTGCTTTGCATTATAGACTTCCCTACTCAATTGAAAGATTCTCATTCCATCAATCTTGTGGAAACGCCCTCTCAAGGTTTTTCAAATAGCAAGTGCGGACTTACTATACACCAGGCAATGAGTTAAATTCTTCGCAACAGCAGTAATAAGCCATCCCTTAACAATCATGTTGCATCTATCCCATCTAAACCACAAATTCCCAGGCACAGATTCACGCAAACAGGAACCATCAACAAAACAAAGCTTATTTTTGGCTAGCAAGGCATCAGACATTCATCCAAATCTGATAGTTATTACTCCTAGTGAGCAAGAAACCAGTCAATTGATTACCAGGACAATCCGAAGGATGCAAATAAAGTTGATATTCAATAGTCATTTCCAGAGGCAGTTCACGATTCGGATTCGGATTACCTGAATTCACATTTCCCGAACCTCCAGCTCCTCGATTCGGAGTCGCATTTCCTGATCCTTGATTCGGAATCCCTTGCAATCCAAGTCGTGGCCAAATGGTGTCGTTGTTCGAGACTCCCGCCATTCTGAACGAGATTCAATGAAGACAGAACAATCAATCGGAACAGAAACAACAATTACGTGGAATCGTCCCGCTCTGATACCATGATAAAACTGAGATCAAGGTTGAGAGAATCAGAGCTCAAGAACAGTTTGCTAACTTCCATTAATTCTGCAATACGGATCAACAGCTATTTATAGTGAGCCGCTGTTTTAACAACCTTATTTTGATAATGTGTAAACAAGTCCTTATCTTATGTAAACACAAACTAAGGACCTAAAGTAATATATTTCTTCAAACTTTAGCTTGGTTGTAGAAATTTTTTTAAAAGCATTATCCGTTTAATGGAAAGATGGATGTAGCTTTTTTATTGCATAATTAAAAAGTTTAACTAGAAATTTATTACAAAGTTTAACTGCATTGTCAATAGGTTTTTACTTTCCGTATGGGTTTTACTTTTCCGCACCGCCAAGCGTCAACAGAGGCTTTTCTTTTCCACGCAATCAACATATATTTTCTTTTCTGTATCATCCGAAATAAAAACATGAGCCGCCTTGAAACTTCGAAGAAACATAAAAAGACATACTCTTTGTCAAAATTGAGTGTTTCCTTATCTACTTGGACAAACTCCCCCGAACATATTCTTAAGGAGTCCCTCGATTTTGACTTGGGCGTAACGATTTTGAAATCGCGACACTTGGCATGTCACGAAGTTTCCAATAATTAGAGTCTTTAAATAAATATGGTTTGCAAAATATTATGAATATATATGTAATACTTGTTTATTAATATTTAGGCATTTATTTGTAAAATATTTATCTACAAATATTATCTCGTATTATTTAGGAATATATCTTTAAGTTATTTATTTTTTAGAATTATTTCATATATATCTAAAAATATTTATCTTCTAGTATTATATCTTAGTATTTTAGAGATTATATATGCTATTATCTGTAATTTAGAATTAGATCTACTATAAACAACGCATTACAAGAAAATACAACAGAAAAAAAAAAAAAAAAAAAATTGATTGGAAAGACGATTATCCGACCACTCTCGGGATCTATGCATCGAATATCTCGTCCCTCACCAAGTCGACTGAAATCAAATTTACGGTGAGAAAACAGTTCAATTGCTCAAGTAATGATGCATGGGTTGACTATTTATTTCATGATGTCAGTTCCTCTAAATCCAATAACTTACAAGATTCCCTGAGCATAATCGAAATTTGTAGTCCTTTTATTCTATCAATATTCTAACTTTACAACTACGTTAGTCTAGTTTTCATCCTAGTTGTTTTCGCAAATCAATTTGAATTTGATTAGATCGATTTGATCTGAATTAAATACTAGAAACATGGAAATTTAGTGAATTTCGTACTGAAATGACAAGATTATTATCACATGTTTAACTCGTAACACAACTTTCGAATTTGAATGTTTGATCTTAGACCGAACCTAAGACCTAGTTGTTTAATAAATTATTCCCTAGACAATTATGTTTTTAATTATTCTTTAAAAAAAAAAAACATATTTTTCAAAACATGGTCGGATTTTAGGTCTATCAGTTCATGCATGCATCATCTGCTTATATATGCATGTCCTCGGCTTATTGTTTCATCTTTCAAGAACATCTAAACATTTCAACTTTGTAGAATGTTGCTCTTCATTTTCATATTTAAGAACTGTTGCTCTATATGTGTATAGGAACTTATTTTGCTGTCAAATTGATAAAGAGCTTTCCCCAGAAAAGAGGAGAATGGATGAAGAGATGGACAAAATCA
Source organism: Clarkia xantiana subsp. parviflora (assembly GCA_036873135.1). Lineage (NCBI taxonomy): Eukaryota > Viridiplantae > Streptophyta > Magnoliopsida > Myrtales > Onagraceae > Clarkia > Clarkia xantiana. The sequence continues at coordinate 6,562,398 of JAPTYO010000010.1, read as the reverse complement.
GCCATTTACCAGAACCCTTGATTAACATGATTCTCTTGCTTCTGCCAATTCGGGATGCGGTAAGAACGAGCATTTTGTCAAGCAACTGGAGATTCAATGGACTAGTATTTCCAACCTGGTTTTTTATGACAACCTGTTTGATACTCATAGATCAACAGGGTTGGTGTAAATTATCGACAGAGTTCTATTGCTTCACTCGGGTCCTGTACAGAAGTTCTGTGAAAGTTAAGATTAACCACTTAACCAACTGTTCTAAAACCTTAAGGTGTTAGGTGAAGGCGTGATTTAATCTTTATTTCAACAAGTTCATGCTTTCTCTTACATGCTCCATAGATAATGATAATTTTGTTAAGGTCGCTTAACTGACATGTTACAAAATTATCATTAACTTATTAATACAATATACCTATAAATTTAAGCCACCCATAAAGTATGATATGTGCTCAACTCGTGCAAACTTCGAATACATGTTGAGATTTTTTTGTACCACATAGATCATTCACTTGTCATATCATATCAATTGTCAAAATATGGGTCAACCACGGTTCTTGAATTTTGACATTTTATGGATAACCTGGTACTCATCGTCCAACATTTAGGGTCTTGAATCATTAATTTAATTCTTCCGTCTGTCAATTAAATCAAATTGTGTACAACCTAATTAGTAGTTAAATAAATTGACATAAAATCAAGTATAAACTTTAGATTTTAATGAATTGAAATTTCCATTAGCATTAAATCAATTTTTGTTGGTATTATGATATAAAATTGTATGAAAAGTGTATAGTTACGTTTGTATAGGTCAAACTGCTCCACCGATGAGTCTAAGTGGTTAATTGCGGGCTTACATTCTTCACTCCTCAAGTTGATAAATTAGATACAACTTTGTCGTTATTAACTCACGTCATGCTCAATCCAACTCATTATTAGTTATAACAGTAAATTAGTATCGTATTTTAAAACGATATTTAATTTTTTACTTAATTATCCTCTTCTATTTTTCCCGTTTTGAATTACTTTGTGTCGTTCTTTTCGATCACAGATTCATTTCTCGCAACACCTAAACTTGGTCATGTATTAATTACATATTATCATATTAGAAAACTGAAGATAAATTATGTATTTTAAAACTTAGATGATTTATATGCGTGCAACGCACGCGTTAATAACTAGTATATATATATATATATATATATATATTCATGAAGAAACTTTTGAAAAGATAAGAAGATTTATTTCATATCTAATGGAAAATATGTATGATCATCCGCCATAACTATCTGTTTCTTCTGAATTCACTTTCACACTTGTAATTTCATGCCTTAATCTTATGAAGTTGGATTTGGTTTTATCCTCCAGTACTTGTCTGTTGAAGAGGTGCCAGCAGTGTTAGCAGAGCCACTTCTTCCATTGAAGAACCTCTTCATCAGTGGTGTTAACTTCAAGAGTGTGAAGGAACTGTTAGTCATTCTCTGTTTATTAAGGAGTTCTCCAAATCTTATACAACTCAAACTTTTGGTACGTTCGTTTGTTTTTCTTGACAAAATTCTATTTTTAACAGATTTTCGCATGTGTATATTACATTGATCCATGTAATAGTGTTTGAACATAGCTTACTGCGATGGTGGAGTAACTGAAAATGCTTAATAAGTCCTTTTGCAATGAAAAGACGAGTCACTAAGCTTCTATCCTCTTCTTGTAGGCTGCAGAGAAGGAGAGGCATATCGCAGAGATAGATGACTGCAGTGGAATCGAGATATGTGATTCACCTTGTACATTTGCACAATTAAATTCTGTACCATTAACCGGGATAGGTGACAGTGCACTTGAAATGGGATTTGTTGGGATTTTGCTTTCGAGTTCACCAGCATTACAGAAGATGACAATCAAAGCTAATGCCAAATTTTATGAACTCTATCCAAGTGGAAGTGGAAAGTATAAATTTTTGAAGAATATGATGTGCCTCCAGTGTGTCTCGACTCAAGCTGAACTCATTTTTGTGTGATCATGAAGATCCAGCTAGCTAGTACCATATTTCATATTGTTAAACTTGTCTATGTTTGAACTTTGAAGATCTATAATGTTTCAAGCTATGGATTTAGAGATAACATGAAAGTTCGTTTATTTGTTTGTTCTTGTGATCATTGCAAATTTATGTTAATTCGTGTTGGAGAAGGTGGTTCATACTCTGAGAGTTTCTCCTCACTCGGCTCCACAATTTGGTTCCTCACAAAATGTTAAAAGCTCTCACATTGGATGGTCATGTAGTGAAGGCACTATTAATTAATGAATGTATTCCAATTTATTGTTTTCGTGGATACGTGAATTTATTTGATTACTGATATGAAAAACAAAAAAAACACAATATCTTCTGCCATAATCCATATGCAGCCATTTGTTTCTTGTCCTCTTTTCATATCCACACTATAGATGAAGCTGCCTTTATAGTTTATTTTCATTCTTCAGTACTTGTCTATGCAAAAGTACCAGTGGCAGCACTGGCAATTTTAGCGCCTCTCCACAAGCTGAGGTTATTGGTTATCATTGTTCGGAATATGGTTATGTAATAGAAAATAATTGAGATTGACCTTTTAGTTTAAAAAAGAAAGTGATTTTATTAGTAGGAAGTAAGTTTTGGAATTACTGAAACATAAAAACTTAGCTTTATAGTTCTGTAAGTTTTCGGGTCTCCTCTACGAACTCAATCACAAAATCTAATATCACCATACATTGTCAATATCTGGACTTTCTTGATCTCCAAGTCAAGAACTTGTCCGCATAGGGACGTTTTTGTGGTGCATCTCCAAGATCTTTCTTTGTGCATCATGAAGGGTAAGTTTTGTTGAACATGTATTCTTCATTATTCTCAAGTTTATTCATGCAGTGTAAGACCCTGCAAGTTCAAGGTTACATGAAGATGCACATTATGAAAGTAGAGGGACTAAATGGCACCGGATGAAGGTACAATGATTTGTTAGGACGATTCTCTCAACACTCACAAACGATTAAAAAGAAAACAAAAGAGAATACACTATTTTATGTGGTTCGATCAGTTCGACCAACGTCCACGAGCAATGGCGGCTGGCGGTTTTATTAATTATCTATAGATTACGATTTTACAGAGAATACATCGTTATATAAATTATATGCATTTTTTTTTAAAAAAAAAATAGCAACAGCTTTTTGAAAGTGTCCTTAATTAGTGTCGTTATTTGCCTAGTCTCTGATAGAGTTTGTAGGTTTGAGTATTATAATTTTAGTCATCCATGTTAAGGAGTCTTACCATGTAGTTCTTAGGTGTTCCCCATATAAGAACACTACCTTCATCAGTTCATTGTAATCATTAATGTTGAGCTAATACAGTGTTCTCCCTACTATTAACTCTACTCTCTAACTTTCTCTCCACATCTCAATTACTCTCAGATAAAAGTTTGTTTGGTTCTTGCGATCACTGCAAATTTCTATTAATTTGTTTGGTCTTTAATGGTGGATTTTGTTTTCTTGGTTTTCTGCAAATGACTGCAGTGGAATCGAGATATACGCTTCACCTTCTACATTTGCACACCTAAATTCCGTATCGTTATTCGGAATAGGTGACAGTGTACTTGAAATGGCATTTATCGGGATTTTGCTTTCGAGTTCACCAACATTACAGAAGATGACAATCAAAACTGCTAAATCTTCTAAACTCTGAGTGAACGTGGAGAGTATAAATTGCTGAAAAATATGATACGGTTCATATGCCCCTCGACTCAAGCTAAAGTCATTTTTTTGTGATCCTTAAGATCTAGCTAGCTAGTAGCTTTAGAAAATTATGGATCTAAGTTCAAACCTTGATGTCACAAGCACAAGTTATGGATTTACAGATAAGTTAAAAGGTTAAAGTTTGTTTGGTTGTTCTTGCTATCAGTGCAAATTTCTGAGTTGAGTATGCGCGGTAGTATAGTGAATATAGTGAAGCATATATATGTTACAGTAAAGTTGCACTTGCACATTTAAAACATGTTTCTTTCGAGTCTGTAAACATATATATAAGCAGCACCATTCTGGTCATTGATCTAGACTCCCCTTCTTGAAAAGTTGTTGATTCGGAATATATATGTTTCTTCTTGGAAAATACTCGACTGAAATATAATCGCTAAGTTAGAAAAATTAACTTAGCAACTAAAATGGAAAAAATGAATCTTTGGTTGGGAAAGGAGAGGAGATGAACATAGCAGAATGGGAAATTGGCTACAATTAGGCTTGGTCGAGTTTGAGTTCAAATAAAATGATTCGAGTCGAGTCATGTTTTTTAGATATTCGGCTCGACTAAGGTCGTTTCCACCTGACTCCTCAAACATCCTTCAACATCTACTTCTTTAGAATTTTTTGTCTGGCAGCATCGAGTTCTTTCTCAATGGTCTCCTTCTCCGGTTCCTTCGTAACTGCTTCCATAAAATTTCAAGAACATGAACAAATCCCAGAAAATGTCTTCATGTCAAATGGATCGAAAGTTGCATATTAATCTGTGGAGGAGACGGAACTTGTCAACTTGTGGCGTTTTCGGCTTCTGTTGTGAATCTCCAAGTTTTTTCCTTGCGCTTCAAGAATCTGGAGCTAGTTTAGGCGCTGTATTGTTTCATCAACTTTATTAAAACTAACTTGCATCCCAAGTTAGCTCACTCAAGTCTATAGTTTGGCATGGTTAATATTCTGATCATGATTTGTTTACTATATATGTACTATAAACAAGAACTTTATCCCAAATACACTACTAGAATACCCCCTCAATTGCCACAAGGTAAAATCGTGCAAAACCCATGTACAATGACATTTGCCACGGGTTCTCCATGGGATCACCCCGTGATTAGTAATAGCGTGTCAATTTTTTTTACAACGGGGATCTCGTTGCAAATATTGTAGCTCGTGTAAGAATTGATGCATTCCTGAGTTAGATGAACTCGAATCGATATCGTGGCAAAATTGTATTATTGTTCTCCACGTTTTTGCAACGAGCTGCACAAGGTAGAGATGATTCGATAACTCACTTATAGGATCAGATTATTAGATTCAAAATGAACTTGTTGAAACGAAATTTGTGCCCCAATTATAATCTAATAGGGTCGAATTTAGCAATTTTGTATACTTTTTGTTGAATTAAATTTTTTGATTATGCTATTCACTTTTAGAGTTCGATATGTAAAGTAATCGGATTCTACAACATTTTTTAGAATCAAATATTTTGATGGAGTAAAATATATTTAGGGTCAGATGATTTGAAGCTATAAAACATATATGTAGTCAAAATATTTGATTCTAAAAGTCTAAATCAGTAACGAGACTTCAGATTCTAAAACGTTTTTCTGAATCAAATGTTTTGTTATAGTAACTGCTTATAATGTCAAGTCTTTTAAATCTATAAAACATATTTGTATCATCTAGTTAAAACAACATTGTTGATTCATAAATTGATTTTTTATTGTTAATAATGCCAACAAATCCATACACAGATCAAACCCATACACATATACAATCCATATAAACACTACAACCTACACATTGTCATAACCAACATTCCTATCCATTTTTCTACAATCTCTCTTGAAGCAACCAATATAGGGGACGACTCACATACAGTCTCGACTCCATACTTATGTGGCCTAAATGCTCCTACTGCTTGAGTGATCACCACCATGCCACAATCATGCCTTGTTCTGCACAATAATACAAAAAGTTAGCAAATACAAATATGAATGAAACAGAGGTGGAAATACTTCTCAAGTGAGTTTGCTTAAGCCGGATACTTTTCAACGATATTTAAAGTACATTGAATAGTCATTAACACAAAAAATCTACATTGTGAGGATGATAACCTGAATCAATTAAATAAAGATGATAAAATTCAGACATGACAGACAACACATAAGAAATATTTATCCGTATAAAAAGATGACGAGATAGATACCTTCAAAGCTAGAAGAATTGTAATGGTTACCAGATTGTGCTGGCCGCGGTCACATAATCCCCTGAGAAGAGATGATCAATGTATCTGGTTTTCATTTCCATTAGTTAGCACTATTATATATCAAACACCTAAAACATGAGCTAATAAAAAATGGAAGGTAACTAGGAGCAAATACAAAAGATGCTTACACAATGTCCCCAGCTGTTAAAGGTGAGCCATACACATGTTGAAATGCTGAAATGCTGCATCCATCCAATCAAATCCAACTAATATAACAAAAATGGAATGAATCATCATACGTAGCTAATTGATTAATTAACTTTATACAATACCTGATGTTAACAAGTTTGCGATATCAAAGCCTTTGATGTCCAAGTCCTACAACACCAGATGTAACTAGTATAATCTTATATCCTTACAAGTTGAGTTCTTTTATTGTCAGCCTCTCACCAATCACAAACCTAACCTGCAATTAGGAAAAGAGACTAAACACTAGAAAGCAGCAACATTGATATTCCTACTCACACAGAAACACACACACATGTAATGAACCAACCAGACGTCTAAACTTGTTTTTTCAGGGCACAAGAGAGGGGATTCACTTTGCCAATCAACCTTTTAGGGTCTTTGAATGCTGGCCTTTTTGCGCATTAACGTAACAAGTGAGAAACAACTGATCTCTCATCCACACTGAATCTAAAAATCGACAGCGATACCATTAATTTATCTAAGAATTAAAAAATTCAAATATACATGTTTGTACATACATAAAGAGAGACGTGAAAATCAAACACAAAAAACTTTCAACTCTACACAATGGCAATGGAAATGCAAACAAAAGGTGGAAACTAATGCTCGTAGACAAAATTTGCATTTAAATGATGGATTGGGGGCAAGAGATTGTGAAATTTACCTTAGTATCAACTTGTCCCAGTTCTGGACTCTAGCAATGACGATGTTGTCAACAGTAATATCACGATGTGACTCGGTTCTCCCCATCAACAATAACACTTTGAATCCCAAATTACGGACTCGCTCATATAGCTTCAAACTGGTATCTATGCAGATACAGTGCACTTGTCAACCCACTGGTCAAACTCAGCATGATTAAAAAGCTACAACTACAAGTTCCAACTAACAACTACACTCGGAAAACAATTGTTCTTTCTTCCAAAAGTAAACTGCAACCAAATTTATGAATTTATGGGCGAGTCTCAACATCAAAATCCATAAACTATAGCATCCCTGCCTAATTTAAGGAAGTTAAATGGGAATCATATTTGGATGCTTTTTCAGGGGTAATCAGAGACTAGGTGCCGAGTTAGCATGGAGCTACTTAAGAAAACCAAAACCTCTTAATTTTTACACCAATTTCATTTAATGCATTGAAACTCAAGGCACAATTGAAAAGTCTGAAACTAATCCAATGTTTTAAGGTTTACTAGCGAAGATGCTCTTTTTGTCATTCATTGTCAAGATGAAACTAACGCAAGAGTTGAGCAATTTTATAGATACACAAGTGATCAACAGAACGGTAATAATCTAGTTTAACTATAATAAGGCATACAAGTTGTGGTCAATAAGCCAAATCAATCAGAACAAAGTACATGATGCAATAACCTTTACCTAGACTTAAAGAAAAGCTCAATTCCAATTGATTAGCTAAGTCAAAGCCATATAGAAATAGCATACATGGTCGGGAGAAGCAGCCCTTAGTGCTGGAAAACTACGTCGGTGACAATCGTTGTAATTGAAAAGAGGATTGCAAGCGGAATCGTGGTGTGGCTACCTTCGGTGTGGCGACCTTAGGACTGGAGGAGAGGAGCAGCAATTGACCAGCAGAGCAGAAGGAGGGCGTGGCGAGCTTCGGCGTGGCAAGCAGCGGAGGTCGGACTGGTGGCGAGCGACGGAGATCGAACTGGAACCAGAATTGGACCCAGCCGGTGCTTTGAATTTGAAGTCTGAGGGTCACTTGGCTCTGGCGGGAGAGAACACGACACTCTTGGAGAAAGGCCATGGGTGGGAGAATCCTGAGATTGGAGACGAAGTCACGGGGAGCGAAGCGAGCGGGCGGCAAAACATGTCTGAGATGAGAGAAGATGGAGAGGTTTTGATGTCATAGATCTTTTAGGTTTAGGTATGAGAAGTAAAGCAGAGATGAGGAGTGATGCGGCTGAGCATCTAATCTAGGTTTCTGAACCAAAAAAAAAAAAAAAATCTAATCTAGGTTAAGAACTTACGAAAATATCATGTCTAATCCTCAAAATTTATAGTTTTTCTATTAAAGTTACCAACTTTTATTCGTGTAAAAATTATCTAGTCCTCAAACATGATAACTTTTCTATTAAAGTCCTTATATCTTTTCTATTAAAATTTATTCGAGTTATATTTTATAAATTTAAGTTTATTTATATAATAATGACTATTTATTTTATATAATAACTAGGGTGCTTTTCCCCGCGCGGCGCGCGGGGTTAGTTGTTAAATCGTAAGTCCTAACTTTTATTTGTAAAAATGAAAGTAAAAAAAAAAAACATAGTAAAATAATTGAAAATATTTTCTGAATTTGATAAAAATAATGTACTTCTTTAAGTTTAAATTTTTGAAGAAGTATTCGTTTTTGTGTAGATAGTCAATTCATAGACTGGTGGTGATGCAAAAGACTATTTACGGATGAAATTTTTATAAATTTGTTTGAATTGAACGAAATAATCATTTGTGTTTCACTTTCACTTTGTTTTTTTTTTTTTTTATTCAAAATTTTCTAAAGAGGTAACATATTTGAAAAAATGTCAAATAGTATTATGCAAACAAATAATTAAATTCAAAACATACACGTATTAAATAAAATTATATACACTTAATTATACTATTCAGCCCAAACATATTAAGCCCAAGCATATTTAGCCCAGCCCAACCTTAAATCCAACATTTTGCTGACGTGGCGAGCTCTGATTATCCCTTTAGTCTGACGTGGCGAGTTCTAGTTAGAGCTCTATCTCTCCTCCTCCCTTATTATATATATAGATAGATAATGATTTATGGTATGGTGATTTAGGGTATAGTGGTTTAGGGTATAGTAATTTATAGTTTTAAGGTATATTAGTTTATTATTTAGGGAATATTTATTTAGGGTATAATGGTTTCAGCATCTCTCAACAAAGAGTAGAAACTTTCCACATCAAAACTTGGCACATCGTTCGGATTTTCATGTGTGGTGTTGTCATCATTGATATGATCCAAATTGGCTCCAAATCCGTCAATAACCATTTGTTCGTACTGGTTCGCAGAAACACTAGCTCCAACGTTGTGACCACTACTTCCTTTGATACCCCCTTCTATTTCCCCATGTTGGTCTCAAATGGTATACCCTTTTGTAAACCCATTGACATATATATGCAGCTTCACAGTCTCTAAATTATCATAGTATCTATTGACACATTTCACGCAAGGACACTTAATTTGGGTTACTCGACCACGATAACTCAGTTTGTCGACTGCAAGTTGAATGAACAAGTCAACATTATCCTTGAACTCGTCAAACAATCTTCTATGTTGATCACGTCGACACCACATCCATGTGAGATCTTCAACCATATATTCGTGTATATCTTATGGCATGACCTGCTAAAATTAACTAGCATTTGTTAGACAACCATAAAATCTACCTAACAACAATATATCAATTCATCATCATGACCAACCTACACTAAACGTATGTCAACATCATGGTCGAGTACTAACATAACCCCAACAATTGTCATACATGACTTTAATGTAACTAATTCACTCAAAGCTAGCAAAATAAAAACTAGTGTTCTCTCTATGATATAAACACAAACACTTGGTGGGCACAAACAACAACTATTGCTATACCTTACTATTCTTTATGACCAACGAGTGTGACTCGATTGATTAATAAACAAATGTAGGTAAGAAAGCCATTTCAACCATTTTCTATGTTTTTTTATATAAAATAATTAAATAAAATATATAAAGTGATGACGTGGCGGCCTATGGTTTTCCAGAACCAAACTGTATAGATTTACTATTTAAATGGAAACTTTTAATTAATTTGTTTCTTTAAATTGCGTAGAGACAAAATAGGATATAAAAATACTTCTTAATTTTGAACCAATCAATATTATGTATCTAAATTTAGAGAACCCCTATTAAATTCCGATTAAATTAACCAACGCTGACCGGAAAAACTGTCCACGTGTCAGTTAGAGGGTTTCCGATACTGAATTAATATAATATAGTAGATAACATAAATGTTTAAGGAATGATGATGAATTTGACGATGCCATATTACGGGTTCAGTTCAAGCGGTTTTACCAAGTTCATATTAATTTTGTTTAAACATTTTTTACTGTTTGGCCAAAACATTTTATTTAAACCCCAAATTGCATATGAATGATGAGTAAACCAAATGAAATGGAAGGATATAAAAAAAACCACAATTTATTTACTTATTATTATTTTGGGGTTAGTTTTTTTAATTTTCAAGTATAAAAAAAATAAATAAATTACTATAATTTATATCAATGTTATCTTATTAATTATCGATATATAACAAGCCACACCGTGTGATGCAGATTTAGATCTCCTGCCCCACACTTCATATTCCAGATCGAGCATCACTGTTAAGATCTTGACGCGTGTCATTAAATTTAATATTTTTCTTTTAGGCTCACCAATCTTAATAGGATTTTAAAAAACTACAAAATTAAACAATCAGGACACGTGCAAAATCTTAACGGTGATGTACAATCTGGTGCAGGAGATCTGGAACAATGTGATGCATCTAAACTGTATATTTGATAGGGAACTTATTATAATTACATAAACATATTATTTTTTAACATATATAATAGAAAAATATTGTAAAATTTATAATACTTATGTATGCATATAATTTCATATTTATAATCCATGACTATACCTAATTTCACTAGTATCGTCTAATTTATGACTAAACTTGATCACTATGAATACCCTAAATCACTATTATAGTCTAATTCACTTGTATACCTTAATTCATTATCATAGTCTAATTATTGTTAGTTACCTTAATTAAGTACCATATTATACTTCAATTGTATACCTTAATTCACTAATTTCGTCTATATTCACTAGCTTAGTGAACTTCCAGTAATATACCGTAACTAACTTTCATACCTTGATTTCACTACCATAGTGTAATCCATTAACATGATATAACTCAATGACTTATCGTAGACTCATTTGTGTATACATCCGTTTGACGTCTATACCTTAAATCACTTATATACCTTAAATCACCATTATACCTTAAATCACCTTTATACCTTAAATCACTTGCTATACTCTAATCGTGTTTAGTTAAGTTAATTGGGTAGTATAGTAGCATTCAATTGCTTTACCACATTTCATTAATACTGTCTAGTTGAATCTTATATCATTGATTAAATTATCGATACCCTAAATCACAAGTATAGTCTATGCCAAACATGAGTGTATTTATTCCACATGAAGTCACGGGTTCGATTCTCAGGACAGACTTTTATTTTTTAAATGAAATTATAATTTCCTCCTCGTGGCAAATTCGATGAGGGCACGTAGAAAATGCACGGATTATACAAACCCGTGGATAATGTGTGTATGAGGTCGTTATAATTTGTTACAGGGCCCATTCCCGTGTCAGAGTCCTCTTTAAATTGATGCCCGTGGCAAATTTGAAGTAACTGCCGTCTCTATTTGCATCGGCATAACACCTTGTGGCAAAGTTCGTTTTAATTGAGGGGGTATTCTAGTAGTGATATCTATCTACTCAAGATAAGGTCAATATCAATTAAGTTCCAAATCATTAAGATATCTAAAGAACTATAATTATATTTGATTAAACTAGATGATGACACATGACGAAACCGGTAATTCCGATGTTTAAAATCTAGAGCCCACTGACCTATAAAGTTTTTTAAAAAGTCCCACATCACTTGTCATGTGACTGGTGCAATCACTGTCAATTGTTCCTCCTCTTCTTCAGACCAGATAAATTAAGATTTTCATATGATCTATATATATTACAGGAAGATTAAGAAAACAGGTCATTACACAGTAAGATAGTGCAGGATGACCATTATCACACAAACGGAATATATGTAATGTGGCAGTACTTGAAGATTGCGACATGATGTGTAGCCATACATATTTAACTTGTTCTTCTAGAAAAAGAATTAAAAGGGGGAATAATAATGGAAGAGTGGGGGAGTCTGAAAACCCCAACTAGAACTGAGTACAAGCACATGAAGTGTCTTTTTACGTGGGACCCTAATAACAAATAGATACAGTCTCTTCTTTACTAACTCTTCTTCTTCATATCGTTCATCATCAGACCAGAAGAAAAGGATCTCTAGAAAGAGAATTAAGATATAGCTAGGAACGCGACAGGGAGATATTTATTAACAGACCAGCAGAAGCTAGCTAGTCCTTTTTGTTTTTATCTAATCATGGCGCCTCTTTACAATCGCGTATATATAGAGATATATAGATAGGATAGAACCAGTGAAAAGTGAAAACTTTGTACTGCACTTCTACACAGCTTTTCTTCTTGTTCACTACTTTACCATAATGTCTATTTATATATGAATCAGCTGGTTAACTAGTCTGTTTAATTTCTCGATGGTTAGTGTTAGGTTATAAAGTCTAGGTCAACGGGTCGTCAATCTAGAATTTATCTCCCACTAATGAAATGTCGGGTTCAGTGCTCCTAGGACTAGTCGTTCTGATCCGTGCCCTTATACTCCCTTGAGGTAGTCGTTCTGATATGTGTCCTTCTCTTCTCTCCTTCTGACCTCCTTTCCTTCTCTCCTTCTGATATCCTTTCCTTCTCTCCTTCTCTCCTTCTGACCTCCTTTCCTTCTCTCCTTCTGACCTCCTGAGGCTTGTACTTCTTACCCCTGGGGCTTGTCCTACTGCTCTATGCTCTTCTGCTTCCTTGGTTCTCTTCTCCTTGCCACCCTGCAAGAGGGGCAATACCAGGCACAGAAGGGGGGTGGTGCCTGATGAACCCTCTCCGATGCCTAAGTCAGTACGGTTTTAGAGAGATAAAGCTAGAGAGATGTCAGAGCAAAATTGTGCAACTTGCCAAGATGATCAAATGAGTTGTGAAGGTGGGGTATTTATAGGCAACGGTGTCATTAAGGTGGCTTAATGACATCGTTAACCTTTAAACACAATTAATTAACCTTTAAGCACATAATTAAGACCTTAGGATTCGGAGAAGGTAGGCGGAGTGGACCGAGTGTGGGAGTCCGAAAATGGTGCCGGGGCCCTTGGGATGAGGAGAAATCTGACCCCCAGGGGTAGGGGTTGGGTGAGGGCACCCAACCCCTCCTAGGGAGGATGGGGTTGGCCAACCCCATCCCCCCTAGGGGAGATCGGGTTGGCCGACCCGATCTCTCCTAGGAGAGATCGGGTTGGCTGACCCGATCTCTCCTAGGAGAGATCGGGTTGGTCCACCCGATCTCCCCTAGGGGAGATCGGGTTGGCTGACCCGATCTCCCCTAGGGGAGGTCGGATGTGGCCACCCAACCTCACCTAGGCGAGTCTGACTCGGCCGGACGAGCGCTTCGGTCTCGTCCGAGCCGTTGGTGTTTTCGCGAAGGGTTCGGGTTGAAGTTTCGATTTACAATCATTAACGGGATGATAAAAACACAACGGTTTGGAAGTCAACGGGTTCAAATTGGGCGTATATCCATCACATGCCCCCGAGTCAACCAATGGCCTAACCCTTGATTGACTCTATTTTAGGATGGTATGACACGCGCAATTTGAAACCGGGGTTTTACCTTCTTGTCTGGATGCTTGCTTACCCATGGATGCGTGCCTCTGACTCTGCCCCCTGCCTTATGAGATAGAGGAATTGTAAACGTCAGAGTAGCACGGACGTGTGCCTAGGCACGCGTCCGTCTGAGGTGGGAATAATAAACCTATCTTTGCCACAGGCGTATACTCAAAAAATACACGCTCGCATAGGAATGCAATTATGAATGCAACTAAGTGACTTATGCTCCAATTTCATGTCGGGATAAGTCTAAGTGAAGAAAAATTAATTTTGGTCTAAAATTTTTCTAAGTATGGGATGCTTGAAAATAAACCCATGGGATGTTAACTAGGATTGAACATGGACATATCATGAACATGAGGATGTGTACTAGCATACATGCAAGTAGGAACATAAGGATGGGAGTGAGTAGAGACATGATACGATTGTAGTCATGAATGTATGCATGAATACATGGCGGCCACGTGCATGGACGTCTAAATGTTTGAACACGCGGGAGTGTGTATGTGGGCATGCATATGAGTGCAAGCATGAACATGTATGTATGTATGGATGGGTTGTGAGTATAAGCATGAGTGATGACATTGATGTACCTGCAGATGTTAATCATGAATATGAGCATAAGTGCAAAGGTGAGAGCATAGACCTCTCCTTTACTTGAGGGTGGAAACTCTGCCACTCAATGGGACACAACGTTCCGCCTCCCTCGTACTAGCGTGAGCATTGTCCATTAATCTCGACCTTCGGCATGTGTAACATTTTTCCTTCATTCGTTGGAGCGTGTGTATAACTCTTGACCTTTACCCTGCAACTTGTTCCCCATAAAAGTAAGGGTGAAAAATCTTACAAGCTTTCTTCTTACCGCCGCGAGCGAAGGGGTCTATTGACATGTGTTAAGGGTTGACCCTTCCTTCGGATGTGCTGGAGCGTTACTCTATTTGGGGAAACTAAAAGTTCGCCCTCTTCCCTTGGTGTTAAGGTTGCCCCCGTAGTAGGCGTATCTCGCCCTTCCATGAGTAAGGGTCGATCTTTGCGTTGGTTGCTCGTATAGATGACTCACTTTTTGGGAAGCTTTCTTCTTCAGACAGGGAGACCTTGAAGATCGTTTTCCAAGGTAGTCAGACCAAATCTGACCGTCCGTTGAATCAGATGAGAGGGAAGAACCCTCTAGTTTTGCTTATCAGGCCAAGAAATTTTCTAAGTCAGGGGTGGCTGCTAATGCTTCCAGTATGTTCTTTTTCCCTTCTCTTTTCTTTGTGATACACTTATGATTGTTCTCCTGCTGCTTCCTTCTTGTTGTTAGAGCGTTCTTCCCTGGTTACCGGATGGTTCTTGTGGTGGGTGAGAGTTCAAGTCAATCTAAATCCGAGGCGCGGAAACCTGACTCTGAGGTCGGGCCCTCGGCTGCCAAGGAGAAGGAAACCGCGAGAGGCTCTCCTTCAAGTGCCCCCTTGCTGACTCCCTCCCCTGATAAGGAGGTAGTGGTTGAAGAGGCACCCTCTTTGCTTGACAAAAGGAAACAACCTGTGGCTGGCGATGGGGTGATCATAGGTCTTGATGTCTCTTCTCTATCCCCTGCCCCCCAGCCGAGGGGCCGAGTCTCAAGTTTATTTCATCTTCATGTAGATTTGACGACTTTTGAAAGTGTTTTTGTCTTTCCTATGGGTTATGTTATTAACCCCTGCGTTGAAGATTTTTCTTTTGGTGATGGGTGTGATCATCACCTTTCATTGAGGTTCCTTTCTCTTGCCATGGCTCTGATTAAGATAACGAATTCTTGCTTTGGAGTTTCGTGTAGACTGCTCTTGAGTTAGCCTCTACTGGTATCGTAGTTGTGATCGTTGTGGGGATCGTTTTGTTATATGCCCTTCAATAGTGCTTGTCGTGATTCTTTGCTTCATGGTTGATTTCGTGAGATATGGAGGTTGTCTTCATAATGAGGACGTCTCCTTCCTAGTATCACCCAGTGGGTTGAAATATAAGTGCCTACCTTTGATGAGCGTACGAAGGGTGTTGTTTTTCCCTTTTTCTTGAACCTCCTCCTAGGGCTAGGCGTAGCCTTTTGATGTTCGTGGTCGGGGTGGTGTCTTTACAATTCATGTCTTTGACAGATGTTTTATGATGTGCTGCCATGATAATCACTTCGGGGTATGTGGACGTGATAGCCACTTCGTGATGTGTCGGAGTGATAGCCCTTCTGTAGTGTGTGGACATGATAGCCAGTTCAGGGTATGTGGACGTGATAGTCACTTCAAGGTATGTGGACATGATAGCCACTTCAAGGTATGTGGACATGATAGCCACTTCAGTGTATGTGGACATGATAGCCACCTCAAGGTATGTGGACATGATAGCCACTTCAGTGTATGTGGACATGATAGCCACATCACGATGTATGGAGTTGTGCTTTAGTATTCCTTTCTCATTGGAGAGCCTTCATTGCTATAGTTGCCTTTTGTGTAGGCTATGTTTGTTGGGTTAGGTCCCGATGTCTCGTCTTGTCGGATGTTGTATCTTTTATGCTCTTTAGATGTCTCCTTCATGAGTTGTGCTTGACGATGTTCAAGTCTGATACGAGCATAGGTCACGCGAGGGCGACATGCATGACAATAACATTTGTCGGAGGTTGATTTGTGTGTCTTTGCTATCCTTCTTGGTGGTGTTGGGGTCCTTTGAGATACTTCTCTTGACTTGTGATATGGGTGGTAGGATAAATCGTTACTTTTCATGATAACCTCTTGTGCTTCTGTATATGATCATTTGGTCATGGACTCTTCTCTTGGTATGTTTCCTTTACTTGTCTTTCTTTCGTGCTTTCCTTCATGTCATACCTGCCATTTCATAAAGAAAAGGGTTAACAGGTCTTTTGGTCCATGATGTTTGACAACTTTTGGGTTTTGGTCAATGATGTTTTTTTTTACCTAGTTTTGGTACCATATGTTTGCAGATTTTTTCTAGTTTTGGTCTAACCGTTACATTCCGTCCATTTTTTGACATGTTCAAGTCACGTGATCCACTCTAAACTTTAAATTTAGTCATTCTAATACTTTCTTAACCTTTTTTTTGTTCAATTTAGTCCCGAAGTTTCAAAATTGACCCCAATTGGACAATAGGTCCAATTGAATTTTTGAAACTACGGGACTAAATTGAACCATAAAAAGGTTAGAAAAGTATTAGAGGGACTAAATTGAACAAAACTGAAAGTTTAGGGTGGATCACGTGACTTGTACATGTCAAAAAATGGACGGAATGTAACGGTTAAACCAAAACTAGAAAAAATCTGCAAACATATGGTACCAAAACTAGGTAAAAAAAACATCATTGACCAAAATCCAAAAGTTGTCAAACATCATGGACCAAAAGACCTGTTAACCCTAAAGAAAAACATTACTTGTTCTTCACATTACTTTACTTAGAAATTTCTTTCTCATGGTATCCTTCTGAGCATGGTATCCTTCTGAGCATGGTGTGATGATCTCTTCTGATACCCCTTACACGGTATACGTTGTACTGTTAGACCAAAGATACGCTCTTGGTGGGCGTCGAAATCTGTTCACGAGACAGGCTCTCGGACGGCACTTAACGTTTCACAGGATAGGCTCCCGGAGGGCACAGGTTAGTCCACCGATACGTTCTTGACGGGCGTCAAAATCTGTTCACGAGACAGGCTCTCGGACGGCACTTAACGTTTCACAGGATAGGCTCCCGGAGGGCTCAGGTTAGACCAAAGATACGCTCCTGGTAGGCGTCGAACTGGTAGTTTGAAATCTACCTCAAGATACGCTCTTGGGGGCGTCGAACTGGTAGTGTTTTTTCTACCTCAAGATACGCTCTTGGGGGCGTCGAATCTGGTAGGTTGCAAATCTACCTCAAGATACGCTCCTGGGGGCGTCGAATTCGTAGTTTTTGGAAACCACTCTCAAGATACGCTCTTGGTGCGTCGAAGTCGTAGTGTAATAACTACTCTCAAGATACGCTCTTGGGGGCGTCGAAGGTCGTAGTATGAACACTACTCTCAAGATACGCTCTTGGGGGCGTCGAATGTCGTAGTATGAAAACTACTCTCAAGATACGCTCTTGGGGCGTCGAAGGTCGTAGTGTAATAACTACTCTCAAGATACGCTCTTGGGGGCGTCGAAGGTCGTAGTATGAACACTACTCTCAAGATACGCTCTTGGGGGCGTCGAATGTCGTAGTATGAAAACTACTCTCAAGATACGCTCTTGGGGGCGTCGAAGGTCGTAGTATGAACACTACTCTCAAGATACGCTCTTGGGGGCGTCGAATCTGTTCGCGAGATAGGCTCCCGGAGGGCTCATAATGTTACCGTATCTTGTGTCCTTTCTCATGTAGGGTGCGTCTTTGGTATGCTTTTCGGGTCTTTACTTGACTTTTCCTTCTATGATATTGCATGCTATCACGCTTTTCTTTCAATGTGGGAGATCACCTCTCGAGGGCGATGTTTGTGTGTTGCCAACTCAGGACGATTTCGTATAGGGAGTTGATGATGTTTTCCTCTTATGTGACCTCTTCTAGGAAAAGTGGTATTGCATGTTCTTGTGATCTTCTGCCTATAATCTCTTCTTTTACACTTAGGTGGACTACCAAGCACTTATTCGTTTGGTGCCCCCCAAGTTGCTTGGTGGTCACACCGCCTTTCATATTTGGCCGTTGAAGGCCCCTCGTTCATTTTCTTGGTTGGGTACCCCTTATGCTCGGGGCTCCCTTGTCTGCTTGTTTGAATGTGATGAGTGTCCCTTGTAGGATTTACTCTTTCTCATGCTTGCTTGTTTCAGTCATAGGCATGGTTTGGATGGTGCCTTTGTCGGATGTGTCTTTGGAGGTTGGGTGGAAGAGCTTTTGCTTTGGGTGGGTGGGGGTGGATTTCATTCTCTTGATAACTAGGATGTGGCACTGTTTGTATCCTAGGGGTGCTTGTAAATTCTTTCCCCCCCTTCCTTGTGTTTTAGGTTGAAAAGCTCTCTCATAGAATGGCGTCTTGAGTTGTTAATCTCGTAGGTGTGTTTCAGACTAGTCAATCTAATCCATGCTCTTTGCTCGTGCATGGGGAGGTCTGACCGGGCTGTGATAATCTTCTTGGAGTGTTGTGGCACTTAGTGTGGTTTGCTTTTTCCTTCACATTGGAGTATTCTTCAATGCCTTTAGGGGGTGTCACATTGGTCATGCTCCTCCCACCTTGAATGTTGATTATAGACTTTCTTTAAATTAGGACTTGAACCTAAAAATGATGTTTTCCTTTAGGTTTGCAAGTGATGCTCCATGGGTTTGCTCCCGTATTGGCTGTTCCTTGTTGGATAGCTTCATTAGAGACTGCATTTGTATTGCGTACGTATACTTGTTTGAGGTGTGTTGAACTGACAAATCTCTCCTTTTTCGTTTTGTCATAACCTTCATTCATCCTGTATTTGGCGTATGGCCTTAGAGGCGGGATATTTTTCCAGTGCCCCTTTTATCAGGGTTCTCCTCTTGATGGGATGCCAGAGTCAAATGTCTTATCATTTGCAGACAAGGTGGTTGATCGGGATGTGCGTCTAGTGTGAGGGTCGATCTTGAAACCTTACTCCCCAAGCTTTAGAGCTCTTCTTTGGTTGATCTTGTAGAACTATTATCCTGCCCTAAGGCTCTTGGTAGGAGATGTATCTCCTTTTTTATACTCTAATTGTTGCACTATCTCTTTTGCTAATCTTGCATCTTTAGAGTTTCTCTCTTGGTGCATGACTTCAATGACCGGATTTTCTACCGATGTTTGTTTTGTTAGGACTTGTATCCTTGGCTGCCTTTCTTTCTTGTGCGATGGCGAGGGAGTGTTTATGAACACTCAAATGTATCGTACTTGGTAGAGGTATGCGGCTAATCTTTATGGCGCTGTCTTGAATCTTCGTGTACCTATCTTTGATGAACATGTTATTCATTGCATATATGATACGGAGTCCAAGGATCTCCGGGTTAGGATCATATTTTGAGAACAGAGACATAGTCATCTATTAGATGACCTCTTTATCTACAGAGTTTATTTTTGCAAGGATAAATGCAAGGATACTTGTAAGGATACTTGTAAGGATAACTTGTAAGGATATGTGTTCCATCCTTTTCCTGGTTCATTTGCAATGCCGTGTCCCTAATGGGTGTGTTGATGTTCTGACCACCTTTACTAGTAGGGGGTTCTTTGGTATTAGGTATGCCTGACTTTTCTCTAGTATCATCAATGGTTGGTCATGGGAGATGTCTGACGGACTCCCTTCATGCACTATGGTTCTCTTCATATCAAAGTTGGTGATTCCCTCTCTTATGACTAATATATCATTGTGTGGAAATACTATTTTTTCCATATCCCTTTTTTTAAAAGCTTGATGATGGTGTCGCCATTCTTCCTTTGCTAGGTTTGGTGTCCTTGAGCGTTTTTGATGGAAGTGTATTCCATTACCTGGGATGAGCTTACTAGGTGAAATCATAAAGATCCGCTGGAGGTATTTGTCTCTGATGGTAGGTGTTGCCCATGTGATATGGTTTCCTCCATTTTTGGAGGGGTGTGTTCGCGGCTACCCCCTCTCATGCTAATGGGCGTTTGTTGGGAGGGCATGTTGCGACTGGTGCCCTCCTTGTATACCAATGCCCGATGGGATCCTTTGACGGACTTGGCCCTAGGATGCTTAGTGGAAGGTTATAGTAGGGGTAATCCTTTGTGGCCTTCATGGTAGTTCCTCTATAGGTTGTTGGGAGTGCTCAACTTATTTTTGGAAGTGAACCATCCCTCTTGGTGATCTTTCCCAGAGTCTTGACCTTATAGGTGCCCTTTGAGATTGAGAGATATGTTCCTTGTGTATCTCTTGGATGGCGGCGGCGTTTTATGGATTCTTCTAGTGGTCCACCTGTGTATATATATATATATCATGGAGCCCGAAGGCGTCCGGTATGGTCATTCTTGGAAAACATGTTGATATCAAGTATCAAAATCTACCCCTTTTAGGGAGTTGACTTGTTATGCAGTTAAATTAAATAAGAGGATATGGGAAGGATATGGGTGTGGGGGTGTTGATATCCCCTGTTTCCTTGGTAATGTAACTGTCTTCCTCCATTAGTCTGTGTGTATTCCTTCCACTTGAGGAATATGAGGTCGCATCCTTGCAAGGCGGACTAGGTGGAGGTGTATCCTTCATGTATGCTATGTGCGGTCTCACTCTACTATGTCTCTCCATGAGACTTCCCATTGTAGTAGCTATGTGCTGACGTGGTGTGGTACTCTATTAGTTCCCTGTTCAAATCCTTGTCTTTTCAACTCCTCCTCTGTCCTAGGAGGACGTGTGCCAAGGGTTGTCATGCACAAGGGGTTTGGACCTGTCGTGCTGTATCATGGGTAGGTGGTTGGTTTATTGTGTTGTTGGGACTATGTCCCTTCCTTTGAGCTTTCCTTGGTATGTTCCTTAGGCATGTCTGTGGTGATGCGGACTGTATGTGTTCATTGCCAGGGTGGATGTTGGAACTCCTATATCCTTGTTGGTCTGGCATGTATGTCCTCCCTTAGTGCGGTGTATGTCCCTGTTGGGGTACTTGGTTGAATTCATGCCTCCTTGGAGGTCTTGCTTATCTGTCTGCCCCCAGTGGGGTGTAGGCCCTGGCGTCCTGTTGTGTCTGTTGTTGCCTAGGAGGCGCAAATTGCTGCCTTCCCTCTGGGGGTGGCTCTTGATAATTTCTTCTTTGTTCTTCTCGCTGCCCTGCTCTAGGGTGCGAGTCGTGTTCTTCTTCTGGGACTTGTTCTTCCTTATGAACTTCTTCTTCTTCATGCTGGTGTTGCCTTCTCTGCCTGTTCCTCAGGGTCTCCCTATAGGCTAGCAGCTCATCCAATGCGTGCATCAACCTCGGAGTCACTGTTTGTGCTCCTTGCGAGTATGCGGGCCTTATGTTGGTTGTGTGGGCACGATTGTCGTTCCTTTGAGTCATTATTCCACATGGATACCCTTGAGGTTGTGCCTCATAGTAGTACCCCTGTGGAGGTGCCGTGTATTGGGATGGCACTCCTTGTTGCCCCCCTGTCCCTGTGGCTTCCTAGTCAATGGAGTTGGAGCTGTGGAAGCCTCCTCCCTGCTTGTTAGGCTGGGGTGCCTGTGGGGCTACCTGAGGCTCTGGTGTGCCGGCTGTTTCTCTGGGTTAGGCTGCCTTGCTGGAGGTATAGGATGTCTCCCTCGCCTATTGCCCCCAGGTGGGCGGTGATGCCTAGATACTAAGTTGTTCGTCATCGCTCTTGTTATTGCCAGGCTTTCTGTTCGAAGCCCACAGACGGCGCCAAGTGTTAGGTTATAAAGTCTAGGTCAACGGGTCGTCAATCTAGAATTTATCTCCCACTAATGAAATGTCGGGTTCAGTGCTCCTAGGACTAGTCGTTCTGATCCGTGCCCTTATACTCCCTTGAGGTAGTCGTTCTGATATGTGTCCTTCTCTTCTCTCCTTCTGACCTCCTTTCCTTCTCTCCTTCTGATCTCCTTTCCTTCTCTCCTTCTCTCCTTCTGACCTCCTTTCCTTCTCTCCTTCTGACCTCCTGAGGCTTGTACTTCTTACCCCTGGGGCTTGTCCTACTGCTCTATGCTCTTCTGCTTCCTTGGTTCTCTTCTCCTTGCCACCCTGCAAGAGGGGCAATACCAGGCACAGAAGGGGGGGGGGTGGTGCCTGATGAACCCTCTCCGATGCCTAAGTCAGTACGGTTTTAGAGAGATAAAGCTAGAGAGATGTCAGAGCAAAATTGTGCAACTTGCCAAGATGATCAAATGAGTTGTGAAGGTGGGGTATTTATAGGCAACGGTGTCATTAAGGTGGCTTAATGACATCGTTAACCTTTAAACACAATTAATTAACCTTTAAGCACATAATTAAGACCTTAGGATTCGGAGAAGGTAGGCGGAGTGGACCGAGTGTGGGAGTCCGAAAATGGTGCCGGGGCCCTTGGGGGGAGGAGAAATCTGACCCCCAGGGGTAGGGGTTGGGTGAGGGCACCCAACCCCTCCTAGGGAGGATGGGGTTGGCCAACCCCATCCCCCCTAGGGGAGATCGGGTTGGCCGACCCGATCTCTCCTAGGAGAGATCGGGTTGGCTGACCCGATCTCTCCTAGGAGAGATCGGGTTGGTCCACCCGATCTCCCCTAGGGGAGATCGGGTTGGCTGACCCGATCTCCCCTAGGGGAGGTCGGGTGTGGCCACCCAACCTCACCTAGGCGAGTCTGACTCGGCCGGACGAGCGCTTCGGCCTCGTCCGAGCCGTTGGTGTTTTCGCGAAGGGTTCGGGTTGAAGTTTCGATTTACAATCATTAACGGGATGATAAAAACACAACGGTTTGGAAGTCAACGGGTTCAAATTGGGCGTATATCCATCAGTTAGGCTATGGAGTAGCTTAGATGTGATACGGCACCCGTACGTATACCTAACACATATTGGCTTCTTAACCATAACAAGTAAGTAAATGAGATAACACGTATTGATAAATTGGTATCCAATATAATTTTTGTAATTTTTAATTACTTAAGAAGTTCAAACTATTGCACCAACCGAAACTAGACTCAATTGATCTAGTCCAGTGCTAGGTCCGGCCATGGTTAGGTTCACCTGATCTAGGGCACCCAAAACCATGGTCTAACCTAGCTTTGTGCTCGACCCGGGCTAGGTCAATTGACATAGGTTTGATAGGGTTCGAATCGTATCTAGGTCCCAACCCGGATCGAGCCCAAGGCTAGGTCTGGCCATGGTTAGGTTCGTCTGATCAAGACGACTCCAACCATGGTCGGACATAGCATTTGAATCGATTGAAGTTAGGTCAATTAAGACACGGTTCTGATTGGTGCAACAGTTTGAACATCTAAAGTACCTAAAAGTCGTAAAAATTATATTTGATATTAATTTAACGCATATTATACCAAGTACTTGTTTGAATTTAAACCATAATATATAAGATATTTTAAATAATTGTTAGTTTAAAATGGAAAACAATCTTATACTTGAGTAGGAAAAGTATATATATACTAATTTAGCATGTCCAAGCGAAACGATTATTTAAATTTTAAGATACATCGTTTATTTTAGGGTCAATAACCTGGGAGAGGTCTGAAGTTTGGCCTTTGTTAATTTGAGAGGTCTGAAGATTGAAATGGTGATAACTGAGGTCTGAAGTTTGGACTTTGTGATTTTTAGGTTTTCCGTCCAAATTTTCTGTCAAATTTAACAGAACCGTGTGAAATGTCAAAAATACCCTTTTGTAATATTTGAATTAATAAAAAGTTTAATTAATATAAAGATGAAATGACAAAAATACCCCTGTCCATAATTTAAACCTAATCCAACTCCGGCCACCACCACGGCTCCGGCCGGCCACCACCCACTCCGGCGACCACCACTCACAACTCCGACGACCGCCACCCAACTCCGACGACCGCCACCACGGACCCAATTTGGCCCAAATCGGAGCCACCGGCCCCGATTGGGCCCAAATCGGAGACACAAGGCTCCGATCGGAGCTCGGTGGCTCCGATCGGAGCTCTGTGGCTCCGATTTGGAGCTCTGTGGCCCCAGATCGGAGCCACGGAGCTCCGATCGGAGCCACCGAGCTCCGATCGGAGCTTTGTGGCTCCGATTTGGGCCCAATCGGGGCCGGTGGCTCCGATTTGAGCCGTGGTGGCGGTCGTCGGTGTTGGGTGGCGGTCGTCGGAATTGTGAGTGGTGGTCGTCGGAGTTGGGTGGTGGCCGGCCGGAGCCGTGGTGGTGGCTGGAGTTGGGTGGTGGCCTTAAGGGCATTTTCGTCTTTTCATTCAATCATGTGAGATGCAAGAAGGGTATTTTTGGAATTTTATTTTATTTCTGGTCACATGCAATGCACATGACCAATTTCCGTCAGATTTAACGGAAAAAACTAACGGAGACCTCTATTATCTACAAGTCCAAACTTCAGACCTTAGTTATCACCATATCAATCTTCAGACCTCTCAAATTAACAAGGGCCAAACTTCAGACCTCTCCCAGGTTATTGACCCTAAAATACATGAACTGTAATAATCTGTAATTAACTGTAATACATGAACAAATTAAAATGTTGCGAGATAGAAAAGAACAATATATTATAATTGAAAAACATAGAAATAATAATAATTGTGTACAAAGTTAAGTACCGTTCTCAATTACAATAGTAAACTATTCATATATTATATATATATATATATATATATAGATCTATCGATTCGGCCAAGCAGCATGACATGGGTTATTTTCGGCTCAACTTGTATCTAATCCGCAAATTTGATGAGTCAAGAATGATAAGCCCTTTAGGGTCATCAGTTAAGCAATTTGACATATATGAACGTAATTGTACATTTTCATGCATTATTTATATCAAAACACCAATTGATGTAATGCTAAAAGAATATTTAAATCACTAAAATCTAAAGCAGATATTCTACTTTGCCTTAATTATTTATTTACTACTGATTAGGATATATATAATATGATTAAATGGATAAACAAATGACTTAAATTAATAGTTTGAGTCTATAAATAGCAAGTTATCTGTAAGGTCGACTTTCAAGAAACACAATTGACCCATATTTTAACATATTATATGGGTTGACAAATGGGAAATAAATGATGTATGCATATAAAAAATCCAATATGTACTCGAAATTTGCACGAGTTGAGTACAGATCATGCATTGGGATGACTCAAATTTATAAGTATGTTGAATTGAGAACTCGAACTAACCTGACAGTTAAGCGATTTTATTTATATAAAAAAAAAACAAATTTTTAACTAAATGAAAAAAAATTAGTAATACTAGTCAAAACACTAAAATGTGTCTCAAATAAAATAGGGATTAAATCATCCATTATGTAAAAGTATAAGAATTAATTTTCATTTTTTTTCATACTAGTTAAAAATGAAAATGTGCAATAGGAGGTACCCCTTGGCGTGAAGACATTTCTCACATTTATATTGGTAAAAATAAAAATATAGATGAAAAATTATGTTAAAACACTACAAGAAAATTGGTAATTTGTGACGGCGTATTTTTTCAAGGAAAACAATCTCTCACAAATTATAAGAATGATTAAGGGATTTATTAAGTTTCGAGGGAAATTCTTTACATAACTGAAAATTTTGTAAGGGACTTTGCTCACAAGTTTCTAATAAATTTTTTTGTTAGAGTCATCCTCGTATAAATTTTTTTAAATGATGTATTTGTAAAGAAATTTCAACATTCTCTTATAAATATACTTATATGTTTCTCACAAAAAATTAAAAAAAAAAACTCTCACGAACAACTAGATTTCTTATAGTAAAATATTATTTACTAGCACTTTGTATGAATTCTTTTTATAGCGTCGCTTGTATCTAAGTTTAAAAAAAACGATATTATATGTCATTCAGAGAATCTTCATCTCTAATTTTATAAGGGAAAAAATTGTTCGTAAATCATTTTTTCGTAAATCGGAGTATTATATATAGAAAAACTTATGAATCTTAATTACATATTCAATAAATAATATTATAATAAATTGAATGAAATAAATATATTTATAGAAATTGAATTAAAAGTAATTAATATTATTTTAGGACGTATGTTCTTCTTGTGCGTTTTAAAATTTAAAATCAACAATTTTGCAACGTGACATAATACTACGCATTTTAATCCGAAAGCTTTATTTAATTTTAAACTTTAAAATTATCAGTTTCACTATGCTTCATTGTTTGATTATATTTCTTTAGATGTATATATACCTGCACGTATATATATAGTTAGTCTATACTCTCTGTATACATATATAAATTATAACGTTTTCTCATTTCATTCTACAATAATTAATAATTATTCATTCCGTTGCACAGAAGTTTAAAATTATTATGGCGCTAATCTCGAAAGAATGGAGAATCCATCCATCCCAACCCATTTTGGAGTGGTTGAGCCTAGGGTTTGGTGTTATTTACATTTACTTTTTTCGTTTGGTACGTTAAGATTAGAGAGAACTCATAGTCATAGTCTTATAAGTTATAACTTATATACATATATACACTGTATCTGTATGCATTGTATTGTCATCGAGCTTCGTATATATGTGTGACTTTTTATTATTTATAAGAAATACTTACAAAATCCTAGCTTATATGTACACACCAAAAGATGCTAGTCTTTTGAGTAAAGTAGCACGGTAATTAAACCTACTAAAATGATTTTCTTTTTATAGCATTTCTCTTTTTATTTTACTATTATTTATGCAGAAATAATAAAGCATGCGACTATCCAGCGTCCGATTACCGTGCGAAATTAGGAATAACATTATTTAAAAGACAGATCTCTATCTCTACTAATTAATTAAAAATAATTCATCTTGTCGCATTCTAGTCGGCTGCTAGATAGTCCTAGCCGAACTAATTTTTATGATAAGTTAATTATAGGAACTGTAAATAGTAAAAGTCAAATATAGCTATGAATAAAAGAAAACTCTTTTCGTTGAAGAGTTAATTACTCTGCCTTGTTAGTTCACCAGCTATAGAATTTATATACCCGAAAAAATCTGGTGAGGTTAATTTTATTTATGTCCTTTTTCAGAACTAATTGGATAGTCAGATAATTAATTTGCGTTGTTTCTGACTTGATGGGGTCATTTTTGACTGGGTAATCAATAATGTCTCTGGAGTCAATTTTGTATCATCATTACTATTATTTTCATTCAACATTATCCATCACCAAAATTTCACTCTAGCTAAATAGTGAATCGATGGTAAATGTAAAATCTCACGAAATTCATAATAATCATTAATATTGGTGCATGAGTCATTAATTAAGCAGCAATAACAAGTAGCCTAGGTAGTAGTATATATAGAAACAGACATTGCCAGCGTCGTCAGCTTTGCCATTTAACACAAGGCCAAGGGCATCTTCTTCTGTCTTGACTCTTGAGTCTTGATACATATATAATACGATGAAGAAAAATTACTATCTTTTATTATTTAAAATTAATAATAACAATGATAATAAATGGATAGTTATTATTTTGTACAGTAAACAGGTCTGATCGACGAAAAGCATTATTCAACTACTCAAAACTCAAACCCAACACCACCATCCCATAATATATCGAATTAATTAAGATCCTTCCCCATACGCCATACCACTCTTTTTTATTTTTTCTTTTACTAGTACATACAAAATATATTTTTCTTTAAAAAAAAAAGGAAGATTATTGAAAGATATATTTTCAGTAATTTTTTTTTTGCACATTTACTTATTCAAATTTTTTTAAAAAAAAGTTTTGTGTTTATAAATAAATACTAAGATAAAAAAAATTATAAATGATGTAATGTTGTGGGCACATCAGCCTAAACGGCGGTGATTTCGGTGATTTATTCCCTTTCGTTTCTTTTTTGTCGTATTTCTTAATTACCCTTTTCTCTTAAAAGAAATGTAAATATATATTTTTAGTAGCTAGGCTAGGATCAAATTTTGGACGAAAACACAATGCGGTTTATAGTTCTCACTTCTCACGTACTTAAATATAATTAATTAATTATTCCATTTTAAATATCATCTTTACGGAACTTATTTAAAGTTCCACCTTTTTTTCCACCACCCACACGGGTGAGAGTTATATAGGTACAACTCTTATATAATTATATTATATAGATAGATATGTAAAATGTAGACTGCAGCTATAGTTTGGCTAAACTTTTTCAAGTTTAATTTTATAATAATTAGGCAATGAATTAGGTTCAATCACTGCTTTTATATTAATAAAAATATATAAATATGTATATATATTATATAAAAGTTCAGATCTAGGTAGCTAGTTAACTAGTTGACTTTAGGTCAGCAGACCGACATTTTCCCTCCATCTTCTACCCATTTAATTAAGCACATGCATGTCTTAAACATAATTAAGAAGGAAATCCTTACGTACCTTAAAACATACTGTACTATATGCCATGTTACAAAGATGTACCAAATGATATATAAGCAATAGTCTATATTATATATACATGGGTTGTGGAATCAAAATGGAAATAACATTTATGACTTAGCTGGATCCATCTTATAATTAGCTTTGACCTCCAAATATATATATATAGGATGATGAAGAAAAAGTGTATAAGCATGCAGTGTGGTAGAATGAGTTCACTATTAAAAAAATTATATATAGAAATAAATGAATAAAAAAATATTTTTGTTAGGAATTGAAGTTCAAACACCACATTTTATATCATAATTTATTATAGTGCATTATATTTCTAACTTAAAAAATAATAATCTCATTACATACGTAAAGAAATAGTATATATATATAATATATGACAATGTAAATCTCCATTGTTGATGATGCATGTGAGTAGTACATATACCGTGTCAATGTGGTTTGGAAGTTGAACCCTATATATATATAGCTGATTCATTTTTTAATTTACGTTATCTCCTCGCAATGAAGAATCTCGGAATTTACTATGTGGGGATTGTTCTGTATTTGCTTCATCTGCACTAAACCAAATATTCCCTAGCTAGCTCGCTCTGATCAGATTAATTTAAAGAGGAAACCAGCAAGCATTAATATACACTATAAATGCGTACACATGTAACATATATATATATATATATGTGTGCTAGTTATAATTATATAGTAGCTATATATGCAAATTTAATATACTATTATTATTTATTATAATTATAAATCTTAATTAATATATAGATTAGGGGAAATGAACGCCGAAAATACGATGTAAATATAACTCCAGAGTCCAGACTACATATAAATTAATTAATTAAGTAATATGTGTTATATATTGTTAGGTATGACAGATATTTTTATCCTATAAGAATAACGTAATGTAATTAGTGTTATAAGAGAGGATTGGATGTTAATTAGCTAAATTCAAATTTTAAGCCCTATAAATAATAATAATAATAATAATAACAATAATAATAATAATAATAATAATATAGAATGGCCACTTGCCTGCTATATATATATGTACAATATAGCAAATGAATAAGGAGCAAGGCATTGGAATATAATGATTCTTGATAAATAATATTAATAATAATAGTGAAGAATTAGAAGAGGTATAAATAAATTAAAATAAAAGATGAGGAAGTAGTGTTCCTCCAATAAGACAAACACATGGAATATGGAATATATTGCCCCGAGCATTAACATTTGACAACATTACAAGCAAAAGCCCATGGAAGAGACAATATTGTTTGACCACTACTATATATAATTATATTTGAAGAATGAATGAATTAGACAGAGCCTCTTTAATTATTTAATTAAGAAATTTTGTTGCATTTCCCGGAGAATCTAGAGCGCATAAGGCGCTGACCATGGCCTAATTTAATGGCTCTCCATTTTAAATAATTAGGGTTTTTCATTTTCTATACGATCATCCTTTTGTTTTCTCCTGCAAACCAAGAGGATCGATCGGATCGACAATCATATTTAACTAAATATCTCTTTAATTAAAAAATTATATATTGTATTAACTATTAAGGTCTAATTTTGGAGTTGTTAAATTGAGGTGGAAAGTCTGCTTCCTAGCTAGTAGTGTTAGCTAGTGATCAATCAATGGTTTTAGGTTAAAAGTGATTTGCATCGATGAATAACCCTTAAATCACGGACAAATCCGAACCAACAAATAATTGTTATTTATAGGCCTCGGCATTAAACCGGTTCTTGAACCGAACCGGGACCAGACCAATATTGTTTGACCACTACTAGCTAGTACTACTTCATCATCTTATTTTTGGTGCTTGAGTTGATTAGCATGTAGGTATAAAATGCTATTTTAACATCGTTGGATACACAATTTACTTAAGTGGGGAAGTGGTTTGTTGATTTTGCAAAATAGTACACTGAACACTCGACGTTTTGTTGTAAAAATTATGTAGTGTAGAAATTAGAATATTTGATTATGTTTGTTTGATCCTTGGACATTTTGTCTATTCATGGTTACCTGTCGCATCGAGTTAGCAGAACTAAACTGGAGTGGTGCAGTTCTGCTAAACCCAATTCAGTTCACAGTAGAACTTAACCGAGTTATCTGATAAAAATTGGCTTAGAGGAATTTAATTTTCATTGCTATATCAGATTGAAGATTTTGAAAAAAAAAATTGAGAAGTTTCAGTTTAGTTAAAATTACTTGAAAATAATTGAACTTAGTAATATATTAGTTTACTTGACTAATTTTTTTTATTTATCTTTTGTAGAGTTCAGTCAAGCTCGAAAGGTTCTATGGATTTCCACCCAGGTTGATGTCCATATTGATCGCTTTATCTTAATAAGTTCAATAACTTAGTTAATTTGTCCATTTTTTTTTATGTTGTAATGAATCTATTAATGTCGTATTGAATGGAATCTACTGATGTTGTGATGTTGTATTTTAATGGAATCTACCAATTTAGTGCAGAACTGATATGAGAGTTGAACTGTGTTCAGTTTCAGAATTGAATCGAGATGAGATCTCAACTTACTTAATATGCTATTTATTTTTATGTTTTTCCAGAGGACCAGAGATCAACTGCACTTCTAAAGCTTCAACTACGTATGAGTCTTGACATCGGTTGAAGTCTCAATATTTAACTTTTTAAATATTTCAAATGTCTTATGTTCGTACTTAGTTTGAAATTTAGATTTCGATACTATCCATTTTAAACTGATCGATTGTCTTTACCTATTGTATTTTTTAAATTTATGAATTCTTTATACAGTAGCAAGTTGTGTGTGTTCTTTTTTTGTAAAAAAAAAAGTTCGAACCAGTCCTTACATGGTTTAGTTCTATAGCTTAATGGGAAGCAAATCTTTTATAGGATCCGAAACCGATCCGAACCAGAATATTGGTTCCATTTCGATTCAGTTCGGTCATAACCAGTTCATGCCCCACCCCTAATTATTTAATTATATGTTCACGTGAATAATTTATTTATACGTTTATGCTATATTGTATTTTGGATTTGTGTCCCTTAACTATTATCTTCTTCTTAAACCTACCTTGCAATATATTATACAAATGATTCTAATTAATTAATTAATTAATTTAGGAAATGTGGAGAAGAAGTTTAGAGAAATTATTCTTATTTTGTAATTAAAAATGGAGAGAGGGTGGCATTGGCAGAGCAGAAGAGTCCGTCCATGGGAGAATGAGCAATACACAGAACAAGAGAAGAGAACAAAACAAGAGCCTATCGCCTAGAGACAATGTCACAAGTCACGTGACGATAACCCATGTTGACGCCGAGGAATATGCATGTCATGCATGCTTATTTGTTTGTACTATTATTATTATTATTATTATTTCTTTATTTAATTAGTCACATCACCCCCTTAATTATATCAACTACCATTTTTTATTAAACAAAAGTGTTTTGGAAATCCACGCGCCGAGGTGGAATGGGTGCGTGGGGCTCGACAGAGAGGGGCCGGGCCGGTTGGTTTGGTTTATTATGCTATGTCGACAAGGAATAATTGGATACGGTGAGGGAATATTGGGTATCGAATTTAGATAGATAAATAAATAAAACCATATAAAACGGGAATTTATAAGAATTCTAGCCGTTGGGATGTAAAAAAAACATGCTCTATAAATAGGTAAAATATCATTTAAATTAATTACGGAATGCACGTTTTTCTATAGTTATATTTATTATCGGATATTACTAACTAAGCCTCCATGCATATTAGTCATAGGAAAGTAAAGTTTTAAAAAAATGTATTTCACATTACATTAAGTGATAACTAGTCATATTAATTATTAATATTATAAGATAAGTGGAAAATAATTTATACTAGAATGTATAAGCAAGCTTTAACAAACTAATTTAAAATTTTCAGCTAGCATTAATTTATTATTTGTATATATGTAAGTTGCATGTGTGTAAGCTTTTTATCTATTGAATAGCTAATGCGTTATATAAAAAACTTTTCAATTAAAATGGAATAAAGAAAATTTGTTTCATGATAAAAATGTACCGATTTAATAGGAAATTATAAGGTGAAGTGGGTTTGCATAGTGTAATCTCTATCCACATTTTTATATATAGTGGTAACTGGTAATTAATTATAGTGCATAGAATATATATGTAAACTCATAATTAAGAGGAGTCGATTTTAATCTGATATTCGTGGTGGGTGGTGGGAGTCGCACGTGTACAGCTTGATGCCAATCGGCACATCCTACGGATCCCACAGTCAAAGAAAAGCGAAACATCATTTAAAACATAACAAGTACTCGGTCAACGTTCCGACAAGTGCGAGTCCTACTCCTACCTATTTAGTCTTTAATAGCTAGCTAGCTAGCTAACTCATGTAATTAATCACTAATTATATTATATTATTATAAAAAATCACTAATTATTAATTACTTGGAGTCTTTCACTATTCTCTTTAATAACAAGGTAATAATAAAAATAAGATTGGTTTAGATACTTTAGAATATAGCTAGCCGGTTATAAATCCTTAATTACCTTTGAAATGCGGTGTTTTTAGTTTCATTAGTCATGAATAAATGTTTGGGAAAATCTATTTGTAATACAAATTAGAAAGTTTATTAAGTTACTATTAAGTTTTATTAGGTTTTATTTAAAACAAATTAGATATACCTATTTTTAAAATAAGAAAATAAATTTCTAAATCAAATTTATTCAAAAATAAATACATGATATATAATTTTTTAAAACAATTTTGTTATACAAATGAAACCCCAAATAAACATGAAACTTCATTATGAGTACTGGGAAACAACTAATTAAGAAAATAAATTTCTTGAAAGGGAAAGAAATAGTTGTGCGACGCTTATGGCGACCAAAATTCAGTTTTATTGGCAAAAGTTCATAATTTGTAAGTAAAATTGATTTATAATTTTTTGATATTCATTTTCGTATTTGATGATTACCTTACTCCATTCCATACTATACTATTAACATTAATTTTTTTTACTAAAAATAATTATAACATTAATTTAATTATTTTTTATAATAATAATTTAATGATTCTGTTATTGCATATATGTACAAGAAGTCCCTATCCATGTATATATGACTATGTAACAAATCAAATTAATTTTGCTCGGGGTTCAAGGAGAGGTGAAATGACATAATTGTGAAAACGGAATGGAATATTACATTGCATAATAATAATAAGAAGAAGAATAAAAGCAGGAAGGGCAAACACAGTACAGGGATATTTAGGTGTGCCAGTCAAATCCTCCCTCGTTGATGAAATAAAATGGGAATATTCTTTCTATTTCATTTATTAATGTCCTTCTCTTCTTCCCTATCTACCCAGCCCAGGACCAATATTTGAAAATATATTCTAGCCAAATTAAATAGATGATTAGTCACTGTCCATATATCAACGTAAGCTAGGCCGGGTTGAGAGAGACTTTAAATTCCATTTCCAAATATTCCATTATCGATAGACAGAGTACACCTCCACTTTTTCTTTCTCCAACCTTTTGTTTAATTTCTGGCTTCTAACAATATGCAGACATATTAGTCTTCATCATTAACCAACATCACTCATTTCTTTATTATTAATTAAACTATATATATATATCGACATTTTTAATTAATTAATGTTATAACACACCTATATTGACGGTGCAAGTTCTTATCATTTTTATTATAAACAATAATATTTTGAGTATTATAATACCTTTACATAATCTGATTTTATGATACAAGTTTTTATCGTTTCTTAAAAAAATGATCTATCATTTAAAAATGTCATTTTTTTCCAATACCTACGAAATATAGCAACCCATCAATTATAGGGTTTTCTAGATCCACCACTGATTTAAAACATAATCACGCTCATTAGATGCATACATGTACAATTTCAGTGTGATTACAGTAAACCCTTTTATGAGTTTGGTTTGTATGGGTGTGGCAATAACATGTGAAATCATATGGCACCTTCATGCCCTAAAGAAAAGCAAAGAGTGCCACTGCCATCTCTCTTCTCTCTCTTAAATTTAAGATGAAGGAAAAATTAGGTATCTGACTTCCACCCCCACTGAATTGATCCATAAATACAGCCAGTTCCCTTTTTCAATACCTTTTTCCTTGCACCCTTCATCCCAAGAAACACTGTGTTTGCTTTCTCTTTCTTTCCATTTTTTAATATAATCCAATCTAATTAGTAATTACTACATTTCTAACCTTTTCAAACTCTATTTATATTTATACTATACAGAGATAGACCCCTACTAAAACTAGCCTAGCTAGCTAGTTCTCTCTCTCTTTCTCTGCCTTTAAAGTTTAAACCACCTCCCCATGCAAATCATAAGGCACTCATGATCTAATCACACAACTCCCCATCATTCATTCATTCATTCCTTGTTTTTCCATTTCCATTTCCTTTTTCTTGAATTCTTCACCTATTTCTACCCTTTCCCTGCAACTGCAATACCCAGTAAACTTGACTCTCTCTCTCTTGAACTTTCTCTCTCTAGAGCTCTATGTTTCTCTCTACAATGAGATCAACTCCACCCTTCATTCCTGACCTTTCCCTGAACATCAGTCCACCCAGCTACTCAGATGAAGCTCACCCTGCTCTGATGGTGAAAACCCTGAAGAGTACAAGTGACCGGAGCTCATCGCCGGATTCCGGCAGCTCCGGCAGCGATCTCAGCCACGAAACCGGCCACGAAGGTCCGACCTTGAGCCTAGGGTTTCAAGTAGGGGGAGAGAGCAGTAACACTCATCTAAACCACCCTTATTACACTCCAGATCACCAAATGGTTAATAACTACAACTCAATCAGGTCAAACTCTCAGTTCTACCAGAATCATCAGTCCCATGTTTTTAAGAGGAGTGGAAGAAACATCAATGGCGGCGTCAAGAGGAGCATCAGAGCTCCCAGAATGAGGTGGACTACGACGCTTCATGCCCACTTTGTTCATGCGGTTCAGCTTCTCGGCGGCCATGAAAGTAAGTAGCTAATGACATTTCGTAAAAAAGTGAAATTTCTTTGTCTTGTTGCGTAAAAAGTGAATTTTTTTGGGTATTGTTGGTTATGCGAAGAGGGTTTGTTAAGAAAAATCTGATTTTTGGGTAAAAAAAATGGTTGATGCAGGAGCAACACCAAAATCTGTCCTGGAGCTGATGAATGTGAAGGATTTAACCCTAGCGCACGTGAAGAGTCACTTGCAGGTACCACCATCACCACCCACCCTTTGCTTCCACCTTCAATATGCTTTCTTTGTCATTTCCCTCTCTGCTCCAAAAATCCTACTTTTCTTCAAGAACACTATTTAGATGTCTCTTTGTACCTAAACTAGCTCTGGTTAATTTTCCAAAATATAACTGTTTATGTAATTAAAATTTCATGGTTTCAATCACTAGTCTTCTCTTTGCTCCAAAAAATCTTACTTTTCTCCAACACTATTTAGGTGTCTCTTTGTACCTTAAATCTGGTTAATTTTCTAAAACATAACTGTTTATGCTATTAAAATTTCATGGTTTCAATCACTAGTCTTCTCTCTCCCTAAAATCAGGTTAATTTTCTAAAATATATAACAGTGTATTGTTGGATGAGGAGAACAAGGGCAAAAGACAAAAGAATATCATCTTAAAGGAGCTATCTTTGCAATGTAGAACTTATTTTGTATGTGTCTTACCTTGGTGGTTGTTTATGCAGATGTATAGAACAGTCAAGAGCACTCACAAAGGAGGATCATCAGGTAACTATTTGGACATTTCCCACACATTTTTTATCCATTATTAAATATTTCTCTTAAATCACCACAATGATATCTTGTCAGAGTTTGAAGGGTTAAAAATAAGGGCCACTCTTGTCTCTTCAGTCTAATATCATGAAAATCATGTACCCACTTGTTACATAGTAATGTCGTTTTTTTGTCGACTGATATATATGTTCTTAAGGAAAATTAAGGTTTAGTCAAAAACCCATCATGATATAGCCGGGCATGGGACAGTCTCGGACCGACCACCCAACCAATACCTTATTTTCCACAACATCATTTAATACTTGGGTTAAGAACAAAAAAAAGTCTCAACTATAGGTCATTTTACTACTCACTGTCTCATATTTAAAATGTTGATATTTTATTTCTACTATCAGATTGGTTGATTTCCAATTTTTTCTAATTATAATTGACAAAACAAAAACATATGTTTTAAACATCAAATAAAAACATAAACCATGAGTGATAAATCTAATACTTCGTAAAAGTGGAAAACAACAAATCTGATAGTTGAGACACCGAAGACAAATATTTTGAATCTAGGATAGCGATTAGAAACGTGATTTATAGTTGAGACTGTTTTTAGGTTTCTTAACCCTTTAATCTTAGCTACTTTGATATGGAAAATGTTATAAAAGAGACATTAATATAAGTATAGTACATGTAGGTGAGGGTCACAGTGGCACATTATTTTCCATTGTCGGATACAGAAAAATATATGAATCTCTGTCATATTTTCCATTTGAAATGATGAAATATTGCAGGTCATGAAGCTGGGCAGATGAATGATGGTAATAAAGATACGGTAGCTAATGACCAGAAGACTGCAGAGATTAATGTGGATCTGCAAGGGGGAGGTCTATCTTCTGATCAGATCAAATCCGACACTATTATTCATTCGTCTGATCCGAAATCATCACATTTTCAACACATCCAACGGTGAGTGTAGTATATACACTTCCATAAATATATATAAATATATATTTCGGTAAAAATCACATATTTATCTTAGTTATTATAGCTTAATTAGTTTTTTTGGACCGATTGATTTGACATTGAGTATGCGTATCTTTCGTATGGCCGTTTGTTTTTTTTTTTGTGTGTGTGTGGCCGATTTGATATACATAACATAAGGACAATATAATTGCAAAATGACATGTTGTGGTAATGGGTCATGGACAAATCATGAGAATATATGCAACAGCTAGCTAGCTTGAGGGTCTCTGTCTAGCTTTGTTTACAGTGACAATGGAAAGTGAAGTTGAATTAATGTTCGGGTCGGGGGACAAAGTACGAGAGAGAGAGTACATTGATTTTGATGGAGGAGATAAGGTCGTTGTTTTAATAATTAATGAAAACAGCCTAGAGATTATACACAACTTTGACGTTAAGTCAAAATGTTTCAGTTAGTTCGAATCTCTATTGTCCAAGTTTAAAGACTTTAGAAAGAGTTATGATAGAAAACCGAAAGATAATAATAATAATAACTGAAAAATACGAAATGGATCTTAGGGGTATATATGTCGGTCTTATAATTAACTTAAAAATTTAGGATAATAAGGATTAGTTGGACAACTTAATAAAACGCGTTGTAATCTTAATTCTTGATTTAGTATAAGGCAAGTAGCAACTGGAGACGACTTATTGGAATGATTTTAATCTTAATGCTTCAGGCTTAAAATTTCGATGCTAATTAAAGTGTTTTATTTCATTTAAAAAAAAAAACTTAGAAATATTGATACATTGTTACAATTGATCTCCTGTGCTTTGGTGCCTTGGTGGTCGTCGGTCCTTGAATTATTTCTGCTTTAGCAATGATGATATATATATATATATATATATATATATATATATATATATATATATATGGACATGCATTATATTTACACTATATTTATACTTTCTTACGTGTCATTTTCTGCATAACATTAATGACAAAGGTCTTAATTATAAAGTTTTGTTGTTTTCATATCAAAAGCTGCTGGCTATCATCAGAGGGATCAGATGAGATGATGAGAACTCAACTAAATGATGAAAAGGTATGGTGATTTATTATTCTACTATATATAGGGTTTAATATTACAGTCAATTATATTAATTAATTAGTAGTATATATTATTGTTATATGAGTTAATGATATACTTTATTTATTTGGTATAATAAAATTATATAGGTGGAACTAGGGCATAATTTCAATGGGGTTGATAGTTCATTGGAGATGATAAAGTGTTGGTCAGATTCAAGCTCCTCAAATATGTTGCTTAATCTCAATTTCACACTTGGGAGGCCAAGCTTCAACGCCAATTATCCTGAATCTTCGACTGAGCTAACCCTTCTTAACTGCTAGCTATCTAGAGAGTTCAACCCTAATTAATCCAATTTTATCTCCATCTAGTGAATGCTAATGCTATATTATTATCTAATTGTAGTTTCTATTCACTTCTTCTTTCACTCTATCCTGGGAATAATTAAATGATAGATCCAAGTTCAAAATCGTAGATATCTTTTCTAGATATATATATCATCCAGCTATTTTACCCTTGATGATTGAATGATTCTGGCCGCTACTAGCAATCAGATACTGTTTACTGAGCCCAACAGAAAGCCCAATGATAAGATAAAGTAGAAAAGTAGAAATAGTGTAGTCCCATAAGCTTTCCAGTTCCGTGAATGAAATTAAAAATGATGGCTACATATTTTGGACATACACAAAACCAAACTAAATTTTTAAAAGAGTTGCATAAAAATTGAGTTAGCACGAATTCTCTAGGGGATTTGCTTAAACACGCAGCGATGTCCACATCCTAAAATATTGGGATACCATATAGGGGTGTTAGTGTAATACCATATAGTATATCATAAGGAAATAACTAAACTATTCGTGAGATACTCGGAATCGTTTAGGTCAAAATTTGAATTCAATTCCAAAAAATTCGAGTCTAGCTTTATAATCTGTCGAGCTTGATAATACTTTTTCGAATTAATTACTCCACAAACTAAAACGAGCTTGATAATTTTTTTTTTTTTTTTGTTTCAGAGTTATTGCGAGCTGTTTTTTATTTGTTGGCAGCATGGTGTTTTCTGTTGTTTCTTGACTGCCCAGAAATATACTACTTTGTTGTATGTTGATCTAAATGATGTTTATATTTTGAAGAATTTAAAATGTTAGTCATGATTTTTTTTTTTCCTTCCAGTTTTGTGTGTAAAATCCCGGACTTGCTCCCATATAACAAATTACACAAGCCTGCAGTCAGTGGCGAAATTTGTAATTTTGTAACTAAAGAAATGGGCTTTGGTTAATTCCATGAACGGCGCCTTTCCTTTCTATATAGGCCCAAACCGAAACAAAATGAAATCTGTAATTGTTGAATTAAATCGTCTATGCAGGTCATGGTTTTAGGTGGCTCAGACACCACCACAGTTTTATTGACATGGTCTTTCTCTCTCTCTCTCTCTCTCTCTAATACTCAACAATAAGGAATCCATAAAAAAGGTTCAGGATTCTAAACATCAATTCTAATGGATAAGCACTTATAATCTTTTACACACTTACAATAATAACTACCCTAAAACCATGAAAAATATTTTATATAGATATAGTGAACTCATAATAATGCAAGTATAAATCTAATAATAAATAAATAGTACGTGCATTCTGCATTATTGGAGTATATATATAACTCTGTATTATCTAATCGAATCTGATCTTATGTATATATAGAATAAATAATAGTACATGTTTTCTGCATTATTGGAGTATAAAAATTTATATTAGCTCATCGAATCTGATCTGATATTATTTGTCCATTTCGTGACGACGCTTCTAATGGTGAACTTACTTTTATATTGAAATTATCTTGTATATATATAATATATTAGCATAACAAAAAATACAAAATAGAGCTCGTTGGATTAATGGGGCAGGTACGGCTTCTCCATTTGATTCAGTTGTGTACCGAGGTAAGCTGTATTCTCTTCAACCCATCTTCTCGAACTGCGTTCATCTGACGAAGCTCCGTCATGACTAACTCACATCTAATTTAGCTACTATTTTGACCTATTCATCGATTATTTTATATTGTCCGACTGTATAGTGTATACTAGTGGGCATGTAGTATATAGTATTAGGCTCTCTTGGGAATATAAATACTGTTATAATAATATATCCTTTCTCAACCAATAATTTCTCTAAAAAATTGATAGGATTCAACGTTTAATTATCAAATTACTAGTGGAGGTTTAGTAATTGAATAGATTTCTCACTTAAGTTTTTCTTTTTTAATATATATTTCGTTAACTTGAGTTTCGGATATGTATGAATAGCTAGTTTTAGGGCTGGGCATGGTTCGGTTTTTGGCCGAACCGGTTCAGAACCGAACCAGAACCAGATTTTAGGTTCAGTTGGTTTTCTATACCAGGTAAGAACCGAACCAGATTTTAGGTCCTATAACCGAACCATAGGAGAACCGGTTTTGAACCGGTTCGAACCGGTTTTGAATATTTTTTCATTTTTTTTACTAAAATTCAAAATATACGGCCAATATAGAACTATTCCTAAGTTAAGTTTCGAGTTCAAAACTAAAATCAATTGACTGTAGAACTGATATGAGCTAACATAATATATAATAACTATATATAAGTAAACAAATCTGCTACGAACACCTATATATCCAATATGAACCAAACCCAAATAGTGAAGGATCTACCCTATGGGTGTAAACGATTCAAGCTACTCGTGAGCTTCCCGAGATCGGCTTGGTCGATATTCAAATTCGACTCGCTAAATTTCGAGTCGAGTTGAACTTTTTTTGATACCGAGTCGAGTTCGAGTTCACTTGTACTCGACTCGAGAGGCTCGCGAGCCTAATCGAGCTTTTTTGTTTTGCATATTCGAGTCGAGTTCGAGTTTGAGTTTTTCGAGTTTTACGTAATAATATTATATATGTATATATTGAGTCGAGGAAGAGTTCGACCTCGAGCTAACATGCACCATTTATTATTTAATTGAATTTTTAACCTTATCGAGCCGAACTCGAACATGTCAAGTATGGCACCGACGAGCTCGAGCTTGAAAAATTAAGGCTCGGTCGAGTTCGAGCTCGAGTAAACTGAGTCGAGTCGAGCTTGCCGGATACTCGGCTTGTTTATAGCCCTTTAATCTACCAAAAAAAAAGATGCAAGAGTGTGTTACTATTTAACAATTTAGGTTTTATGTAATAAAAGTGGTTCTGAACAACTGGTTCAAAACCGGTTCGGAACCTGTTTTGAACCAGTTGAAAACCGCTCCATATATTGTTTATCAAAACCGAACCATTTAAGAACCGGTTCAGTCATAACCGGTTTGTATTGGTTCGGTTCCGGTTTGGTTCCGGTTCGGTTCGCCCGAACCGGTTTTTATGCCCAGCCCTAGCTAGTTTCGTTAGGATTTTTATTTAATTTACAGTTGGATGGTTATGAGATGAATAGAATTAGAAAATTGCTAGTTGGAGTAGCTTGCTGATATTGGACGGTCGAACAAAGTATTAATTATTTTATTCAGGGATAATAACCAAATTGCTACACCAACTTTGATCAATTGACAAATCATCACATGTATTTTATTTTATTTTTAAATTGACTATCCGAACTTTCAATTTCAGAGCAAATTGTTACTTCTATTTAATTTCCAGTCACATTGGACAGAAAATAAGCATGTTTCCACCACGTGTGATATTTCCATGTGTATCAAATATGGATTCAAATAAAAATTGAAAGTATTGGAATGAAATGTCTTCAATTTGATGCTCAATTGAAATGCATTGTTTGAATTGGACGGAAGTCCAATTAAGCATCCAATTGAAGGTATTTCGTTACAATACATTTTAAATTGTGTGTTGAATTTATATTGGGTACACTTAAAAAAACGCCACGTAGCGAAAACATGTTCATTTTATATCTATTTTCGATGAAAATTAAAACATTGTAACAATTTATTCAGTAACTAAAAGTTGGGGTAGTTAAATTTAAACCATTAACGAGTCAACTTATACCGTTATATATAACGCTTCGGGAATCCTGTTTTTTTCCCTCAAGTCTAGTCTTTCTCTCTCTCTCGTTCTTCCTCTATTGATGATGGAGTTGATTAGCTTAATATTTTCTCTACTTGCTGTCTCGCTTTCTGTATACTTGTTCGTCTCTTCGT
This sequence comes from Clarkia xantiana subsp. parviflora, assembly GCA_036873135.1. Classification (NCBI taxonomy): domain Eukaryota; kingdom Viridiplantae; phylum Streptophyta; class Magnoliopsida; order Myrtales; family Onagraceae; genus Clarkia; species Clarkia xantiana. The sequence goes on along the minus strand of JAPTYO010000010.1, from coordinate 6,519,704 downwards.
TGATCGGATTTTCGAAAAGGGGCGACCATGATAAGAGATCAATGAGGACGGTCCCGGAAGCGAGCGGGTCTTGGCCTCTACTGGGCCACCTTCCCCAGTTGGGTGGCCCCGAACCGCCTCACCTAGTCCTAGCCAAGTTGGCTAACCACTGTGGACCCATATTCTCGGTGAGGTTGGGAGTCCACCGAGCCATAGTAGTCAATACTTGGGAGCTGGCTAAGGAGTGCCTCACCACCCACGACCGCACCTTCGCCACAAGACCAAAATCTGTCAATTTCGAGGTTCTGGCCTACAACTATGCAATTTTTTCCTTCACTCCATACGGTACGGTCCTTCGAAATTTTAGACTACAATTATCTAAAAATATTACAATAATTAAGTGAATGTCTGATTTTATCTTTATAAGACTCATCATGTGCAATTTTTAATTAATTTGAGGCTAAACTTTACTTTATTAAGAAAATAGTTTAATGATTTTGTGTATCGTATATTTGATCAATATGTTTGACAAATGTTGTTTTTAGTGATATTAATTTATTTATTTTAGACTTTTGATGTCATATGTTTGCATTTGTAGACTTTTGGTGTATGTGTATCCGTTAGTCAATTGTCAAGTTTGATTGATAAAAGATTTTATTATGTTCAATTTAGTCATCCAATTTATACATCTAATTTTTGTTTTTTTTCCCAGATTAGTCCTAAAAAACTAACTGGATCTTAGGGTCCAATTGACCGAATCGTGATGCGACCCATATCTGGGTCAGACCTGGGCGACCCGAGCCGTGGTCCGACCCAGCCATGGTGCATCAATTTGACCTTAGGTTCAATTTGGTCAATTAATTGGGTCCAGTTGACCCAACCATGATGCGACTCATGGCCGGGTCAATTGGACAAAGGGTTCAATCCTTAGGTCCAGTTGACTTACCCATGGTGCGACCCATGACTGGATCGGACCACGATTCGGGTTGCTAGGTGTTGGGTTAAGTCCCGTAATGTGCGCAACCCTCATGTTTAGTTGTTAACACTTTACTTCTTAAAAGCTGAATTGTGCGATTGGAAATTAATTTAGATCGGACTAAGTGTGATACCGGTGCTGTCTTATTGACGAGGTCCATCTTCGCGAGAAAATAAAAGCCTTACACTTGGGCTAATCATTTATGTGAGCTCTACTACTATATATATGAAAAGTTTTAAACTGAAGACTTTACCAAAAGTGTCCTAATACTTGATGAACAGGTCCATACTGGCGCCAAATCCGCAAAATCTCAACCCTCGAGCTTCTCTCCAGCCACAGGCTCGATCTCCTCAAGCATGTCCGGGAGTCTGAGGTCCACGCCTCCGTCAACGAGCTCTACAAGAGATGGTCAAACGATGGAGCAACAGTACCAGTTGACATGAAGAGGTGGTTCGGCGACGTAGCCATAAACGTCATCTTCCGAATGATCATCGGAAAGCGACTTAGCAATGAGGACGGCAAAAAGGCTCTGAGGGATTGGTTTGAGCTGATGGGTCGATTTGTCATCTCCGATGGACTTCCGTTCCTAAGGTGGCTGGATATTGGGGGATACGAGAGGGCCATGAAGAAGACGGCCCAGAAACTCGATGGCGTGATGCAGCAATGGGTGGACGAACACAAAGCTAAGAGGAAGTTGCAGTCCGGTGAAGAGAGACGACAACATCAAGATTTCATGGATGTGATGTTATCGACGCTTGAAGATGATCAAGAGGTTCATGGGTATGATGCTAATACAGTTATCAAAGCTACGTGCATAGTAAGTTCTCGTATACATAATTCTTTAGTATAAATCTTTGAAAAAAAATATCGTTAATTTGTTCATATACTGTACATAAGTTAAAAATATATGTCATTCATGAAGTTTTCTTCTCTATTATTACATGGAAATTTAGTTCGATCCAACCATTTTTAATAGGAGGTTAATTTTTTGGGTTTTTAACAAATTGCTATCCGAATTTTAACTCAATTACTAATTGTTACCCGAACTTTAATCTTTTTAAAATTGACCACCTGAACTTTCAATTTCAGAGTAAATTGCTACCACTGTTTCAATTCCCATTAATTTGGAAAGAAAATTACAATGTTTCTACCACGTGGAATCTTTTGATGTGTACCAAAGATGGATTCAAATATAAATTGAAAGTATTACTATAAAATACCTTTAATTAGATGATTAATTGGATATCTGCCCAATTCGAACATTATCTATTAATTGAACATCCGATTGAATGTATTTCACTGCAATACTTTAAATTTATATTTGAATCCAGTGTCCATGAGACAGAAACATGTTCATTTTCTGTCTAGTTTGAAGGGAACTGTAAGATTTGGATAGCCTTTTTTTTTAAAAAATGTAGTAACTTGTAAAGGTTTGGGTAGCAATTTGGTTATTAACCCTATTTTTTATTTATGGTGTCACCAATATTAGAACATCTGCGCTCTGATATCATGTTAATAATAAAACAAACGCATTAATCAACTGTCTTATAAGTCTAAACTTATAAGTGATGTCATTATGTACACTTTTATGTATCAACAATTTGCATATATTGTTGCACTTATGAGTGATGTCATGATGTGCAATTTTATATTTCAACAATTTGCATATATTGTTGTTATATGTTGGCTTATTAATCTTGGCTCGGCTTAATACAAAATTTAACATAAATGAGCTCTGTTTGTAGACCATGGTTTTAGCTGCTTCGGACACCAGCGCAGTCACCTTGATATGGGCACTTTCTCTGCTACTCAACCACAAGGACTCCCTAAAGAAAGTTCAGCAAGAACTCGACGAAACCGTTGGAAAAGACAGACAAGTCAACGAATCAGACTACAAAAATTTACCATACCTGCAAGCAGTGATCAAGGAAACAATGAGATTATACCCAGCAGTGCCCTTAGCAATCCCACATGAAGCCACACAAGATTGCACTCTCCAAGGAGGAGTAAATGACTATTTTGTCCCTAAGGGCACCCGTCTATTCTTGAATCTGCACAAGATCCAAAGGGACCCACGAGTGTGGACTAATGCAGATGAATTTAACCCAGAAAGGTTTGTCACTACGCATAAAGACATAGATGTAATGGGACAGAATTTTGAGCTGTTGCCTTTTGGGAGTGGAAGAAGGATGTGTCCTGGAATTGCTATGGCTCTTCCATTAATGGGGCTTACACTTGCTTCTTTCTTGCATGCTTTTCAAATCCAGACTTCTGATGGAGATGATGTGGATATGTCTGAATCCATTGGGCTTACCAATTTTAAAGCCACTCCTCTTCAAGTACTCATCAAACCTCGACTCCCCGAGTTTATATACTTGTAATACTTCATATGCTTATATACCCCCTTTATACAAAATAAGAAATTTGGAGTCGCTTATATACCCCACTTAATATAAAATATGAAATTTGGAGTCTTAATATGTACCACAGTACTAGAGATACTATTCAAATTCAATATGAATTTCTTATTTTCTAGGCTCAAGTAAAGATAACGGGCTCAGTCAGACTGGGTTAGACTAATTCTTAAATTAATTTCTAGTTGATATTTAAATAGTCGAACAAACTTTTAACCGGCTTTTTTTTTTAAATCGCTAGCTTAAGTTTCACTTGTGTATAAGTAGTTAAATATTTCTTTCACTACTCAAATGTCAAATAACAATCTGTTCGACTATCGAAACAATAGGTAGCAATTTTGCACATTTTTTTTCATTATGTGTTGGGCACGTAATTTATTCAGCTCAAATTAGACTGAATTTATGCGGAAGCTGGCAATTTGTATACATGTGAAATTTCATCTACAAAAATATTTAAAAAAAAAATCTTCACTTGACAATTTATCTAGTTTTCAAAATATAAGCAAGCAATTTGATAAAGTTATGCATTTTTTTATGGAAGAGTTGCGTTTGTGCCTTGCCGACCTTTGATGCTCTTAATCGAAGGGGAGATGAAATCGAAGTCAAATGCCTTTTTTTGCAATAGTACGGAGACTATTGATCATGCGTTATTAGATTGTACTGGACCACCCCGGTATGGTTTGGTTGTCTTAGTTTAAGATGGAGCAGTGAGAATATGCCTAAGTGGGATGGGTGGCTAGAAGAAATGCTTGAAGGGGCAAATCAAGGAGGAGAGGTCGCGGACTATCGATGCCTTAAAGTGGAAATTGGGGCATGGGAGGTATGGAAGGAACGATGTCGTACCATTTACCAAAATGATCATCCAAATCCGCATCGAGTCTTAGAGCGGATACAACGGGTCACGGTCGAAGCATGGGAAGCGGGTACAAAACTAGCCCATTCAAGTACCTACATTGCACAAGGTGGTACGGTTGCAGTTCAGTGGTCTCCTCCGATTGGCGACATTTTTTCCATATGTTGCGATGGCTCATGGGTTCAGAATACCGGATGGGGCGGAACGAGAGTTGTGGTCCGAGATGGTTCAGGACGATTAATAGCGGGGATGAGCACTCGTGGAAGAGAATCTGGGGCAGCCATGGCGGAGGCAAGAGCAATATTTCATGGAGTCGAGCTTGCAGTTCATCATCAATGGAGGGAAGTCATCATAGAGTCGGATGCGGAATACGTTGTAAACCAAATCCGACATACTTCGACAAACCCCGACTGGAGACTTGACAACATCGTTAGCTCTATTCGACAAGTGGCCAACATGATTGAAGGTGTGACTTGGAAAGTCATTCGTAGAGGCGCTAATCGCTGTGCAAACTGGGTTGCCATCCAATCCAGAAAGGAGATGTGTCCGGTTAATTGGGTTGTAGCACCCCGTCTCCTCTTTTATCTATATTACTTTTAGATTGTAATCCGAGTTGAACTATTTAATTTATTAATAAAGCATCATTTGGCGGGAAAAAAATGTTACAAAATGTGAAACTTGAAACATTTTTCTATTTTAAAAAATTGTTAACTTTATCGTCTTACCACTTATTTCAAATAAATGTTTTGAATTTAAGATAGTTTGGAGACAAAAGTCTCCATTGTAAAGTGGAATTGAGAAAAGGGTAACAATATTGAGTGCTCAGCTAACTTTCACCCTCCAATTCCACATGCAACCAAATGTATAATAGAATGTCAAATCCTTTCTTTCGCATATATATACAATTTCTTTAATGATAATAATATATAAGATATTATGTAATTAATATTACATCTATTGGGCTCCTTACAAGCCAGAACTACATAAAATCTAGATCCCACACAATCTGACGACATTGCCATTACAAATGGAAGTTTTCGACCATCAAAATGAACATGTGAAGTACAAACGTTGTCTATCGGGACCCATCCATTTAGCATATGCTAGCTGTGTTAAGTTTATAGATACTTTGTTATACGTATGTATGTTTGCATAATATCAACGTAATGTCAGCATGAGGTAATAAGTTAGTTAGCTTCCTACTATAAATAGTTAGCTTCACAACTCTATAAAATGACTTTGATTGAATACAGATTTTGCATTCCTTTTAGATCTGTAAAATGGTATCAGAGCACTTCAAAGATTCTCGGGCCTAAGTAACTTTTCCAGTGAAGTTTTTCCGGCGATGTTCTTTGCATTCAGTGTCTTGATCGTTTCTCGTCGAGCAGATTCAAATCGAATCCTCGATTCCTTCTTCGTGATCAACTTTACAGGTTTGGCGGGGAAGTTTTCTCAGGCAAGGCCGTACCGCCACTGTGATTTGGTCATACTTTCTGGTGATTTGATATTCTTCGTCGACAGAGTCATCTTCTCTAAGTCTGAGAATGGCTAATGAAATTACCAGTGGAGATCTTGAAGATCAATTGTATCTTCATGCGTCTGATGCAACGAATTCTTCGTTGATTCAATTTAAGCTTTGACAATTATTAGATCTGGTCTCAGACAAATAATGAAGTATTACTCGTCAAAAGCAAGGTTTGTTTCACTGATAAATATCTTCCTCACGATGCCGTTCCTGTTGCTAATGCGTCAGAAATGGGATATGTTTAATGCAATTGTTAAAGCCTGGTTGTGTAACTCTGTTGAGGAGGTTTTAGTTAGTGGACTGGTTTATAATCCGTCTGCTCAAAGTATATGGGATGATCTGGGTGAGATGTTTAACAAAGTTGATGGTACTCGACTGTTCCAACTTACTCGAGGCATTTATCATGTCACCCAAGGCACTTTATCAAATTATGCTTATTTTGGGAAACTTAAGATGTTTTGAGATGAGATTGCTGCTATAGATGATCTGATTTTCGTGTGTGCTTAGGATGTTGCTTTACTTGCAGCAAATAAAGAAAAACAGAAGCTCATACAATTTTTGATTAGTCTTAATGAGACTTTTTCTGCTGTACGCACAAACTTGTTGATGAGGCAACATCTTCCCAGCTTGAGTGTGGCATATTCTGTGTTATTGCAAGAGGAGAATCAGCGCCTTGTTAGTGGTCATTATTTGATGGCCTGTTAGAAGCTACCCCAGACTCCATTGCTATGTACTCTTCAAAGTGTCAATCTTCTTATAATGGAAATAACAGAGGATTTATCAAAGGATCAGGTAATGCCGGGAAGACTTTCTTTCCTCGCAGAGATTGTGGCTCAAATGGCAGAGATGGTGGCTCAAATGGTAATTTCAATGGGAGTTCTAATGGTCAGATTAGAGGGAAGATAGATGAGTCAGGTTGGCTATGTACTTTCCGTGGAAGGAAGGGTCACAAAGTGGATACTTTTTGGACCAAAAATGGGGTTCCTGAGAATATGCTGAAGAAACGGCTAGCTAATTCAACTGATATGGATGTTGATGAAACATATCCTATTGTTACTGATCCCTTACAGTTCCAATCTGAAAGACAAGGAGTTCCTTTTACTCAGAGTCAGTTACAGTTTTTGAAATCGATGCACAAGAGGAAGGAACAAGTTGAAGTTCATGCTGCTAATATGACATGTATATCTTTTTCCAAAACAACTATGGATTTGATAGTAGATTCGGGTGCCACAGATCATATGACTCATCGTTATGATTGGCTGATTAATCTCAGACCTAATACCACACCAAATCAGTTTGTACACCTTCCAAATGGTCAACAATGCAGAGTAACACACATTGGTGACTATGTTCTCAATAGTGATTGTTATTTGAAGAATGTTTTACTTGTGCATGACTTCAAGTACAATCTTATTGCTGTCTCTAAGCTCCCTAACCAGTTACATTGTCAGATAGTCTTCAATAATCAATATATGTTGATACAGGACCTCTCAGATGGGAGGATTCTGGGGACTGGACTTATGATTAATGGTCTATACATTCTAAAGGTTCCTGTCAAGAATGAAGTCAATAAAAGGGTTGCTGCTGCTGTCTAAAATGCTGCAGATGGAATTGATGGTGCTTCTTTCATATGACATCAAAGACTGGGTCATGTCTCTCATTCAAAACTCTCAGTTCTTTCTTCAAAGTCAGTTTTAGTGGTGTTGTAAATCAAATAAAGCAGTGTACTATTTGTCCACTTGCAAAGCAAACTCGTTTATCTTTCCCTAAGAGTGACTCACATGCTGAAAATCCTTTTGACCTTGTACATCTAGATCTTTGGGGCCCTTATAAGACTCCAACACTGGATGATTGTACGAGGTGTACTTGGGTATATCTCCTTAAGTGTAAGAATGATGATGTACTTCATATTAAGAACTTCTTATTGATGGTTAAGAACCAATTTGGAGCTTTTGTCAAAAGATTTCGCAGCGACAATTGAAGTGAATTTCTAAATACACAGACATCCTACTTGTTCAAGCAACTTGACATTATACACCAAACCAGTTGCTCATTTACACCTCAGCAAATGGTCGTGTTGAGAGGAAGCATCGTCACTTGTTGAATATTGCAAGAGATGTTCGTATTCATGCATCTATTCCAATTCGTTATTGGGGATATTGCATCTTGGTAGCTTGTTATATCATCAACATACTTCCATATGTGGTTTTAAATGGGAAATCACATTATCTTTGTCTTTATGGAAGGAAACCAAACATCTCTCATTTGAGAACATTTGGCTGCTTGTGCTTTGCAACAAAACTCAACAACAAATATAAATTTGCCCCACGATCAGAGGTTGCCATTTTTATGGGCTATTCAATGACTCATAAGGGTTACTTGGTGATGAACATTTCTGATCGAGTCTTCCATGTGTGCAGAGATGTAATTTTCAATGAATCCATCTTTCCATTCAGCATGAGTAAATATGAGTTTTTGTTGAAATTCCCTCATTTGAAGAATACTCGAGATGAAGAAAATATTTTTCTGGGAGAGGATGCTCATCAGGAGATACACCATATAGTTGAAGCTGATACTCCTCCTGATTCCCCAAATGAGTCCCATACTGAAATTCCTCCTGAGCCTCTTAAGAGATCATCTCGTCAACCCGACCTCCCTCACACTTAGTTGATTTTGTTACTCCCACTATCAAACATAGTGCTTCTTCAGTGAGATTTGGCCTTGAGAAATACATCACTTATGCCAAAATATCTTCTCAGTTTAAGAGATTTTTGGCGTCTATTGCAAAGATTAGAGAACCAACTACTTATTCTGAAGCATAAGAGACCCTCACTGGATTGATGTCATTAAGACAGAGATTACAGATTTACAAGATAATAATACTTGGGATTTGGTGGATCTACCATTTGATATGTCTGCAATAGGTTGTAAGTGAGTGTATAAGGTTAAATACAATTCAGATGAGACTCTTGAGATGTATAAAGCAAGATTAGTGGTTGTTAAATATTGATGTATATTATGTAATTATGATTTTCATAATTAGCTTTATTCCTAATTTAGCTTTTTTCCTAGTTTAGTGATTGTATTCACTATATAACATGTAGTATCGTTTAGATGAATATACATAATTTACCAGTTGGTATCAGAGCCAACTTCTTCTCCACCTGGCTGCTACCTGATGTCGTAGTTCTTGATGTCTACCGGTCAGCTCTGCCCGTCTATAATCTGTCTGTGATGTTACGTCGACGATCCGTTTGATCTGCCGATTTCGTCATTGACCATCTTCAACCATTCAGCCACTATGTCCGACCACTACTGCTCGGTCTGAAACTTCACCCATTGTCTCTGCTGCTGCAATCTGATCTCTATTGCATCAATTTCGGACTGCTATTCGGATTTCGCTTCGTCAATCTGGTCGGATTCCTCTCTCACCTCCGTTGACAGATCGCACAACTACTCCCGGAACCCACCACTTCGCTCAACTTCAACTGTTTGCCGGTCAGGTTCTGATCTATTTCTGTGTTCGTCGCTCAGGTCTGATCTATTTTCAGTTGGTCTAGTGTCGTGACTGGTTAGGTTTTGCTGCTGACGATCTGATTAATTCTCTGTTGCTGATCTGATTAATTTACTGCTGTTGGTCTGATTACTGGTCCGGTCTGTTAGCTATTGACCGGTTGTCTTTGTTGTTGACCGGTTATCTTTCTTGTTGACCGGTTTTATGCTTCTGTTGATCGGTTCTGTGCTGTTGTTGACTGGTTCTGTGCTGCTATTGACCGGTTTTGTGCTGTTGTTGACCGGTTCTGTGCTGTTCTATTTTTGGTCCATTTCTGGGCGCTGTTGTTTCTGGCTGCTGTTCATTTTATGGAGAACTCAACGTTAATTGCAAAATCTTATATGGGTATCGGATTCCAGTCAAGTTTTGATCAATCTTTTGGTACCCTATGTTTGCCCACTTTTGGCTTTTGGTACCACATGTTTGGTTTTGCCTATTTTTGGTACCATACGTTTGTCAATTGTTTACTTTTGGTCCGACCGTTAGTTGACCGTTAAATAGTCACGTGATTTGCACATGCCTAACCTCAAATTTTGATTTTGTTCATTTTAGTCCTCAAATTTTTTGTCCTAACTTTTTATTTATGCAATTTAGCCATCAAACATTTCAACCGCACCCTAGGACTAAATTGACCTAGCTATGGTCCGATTCATGGCTAGTTCGGACCGTGTCTAGGGTCGCTGGACACGGGCGACCCTAACTATGGTCCGACCTAGCCACGGGTCGGACCATAGCTAGGTCAATTTAGCAATTGGGTCTAATTGACCCAATAGGACCCTAATGCTAAATTGACCTAGCCATGGTCCGATCCATGGCTAGGTCGGACCATAGTTAGGGTCGCCCCGGTCCGGTGACCCTAGCCATGGTACGACCTAGCCATGGGTTGGACCATGGCTAGGTCAATTTAGTCCTAAGGTGCGGTTGGAAATGTTTAAGGGCTAAATTGCAAAAATATAAAGTTAGGACAAAAAATTCGAGGACTAAACTGAACAAAATCAAAACTTAGGGCTAAGCATGTGCAAGTCACGTGACTATTTAATGGTCAACTCTAACGGTCAACTAATGGTCGGACCAAAAGTAAACAATTGGCAAACGTATGGTACAAAAAATAGGCAAAACCAAACATGTAGTACCAAAAGCCAAAAGTGGTCAAACATAGGGTACCAAAAGACCTATAAACCCTAAAATTGCTACAATTGTTCAGCGACTTTCTCAGTTGGGTTTCTCTCTTGTCAACATGACACCTCAGCTTCAGACTCATAGGGCTATTATGGGCCCCCATGTATGACTTTCAACTGTTTATTAGCATCAAAATCATCATGAATTGTTGATTCAGGTACGGTCGTCTTGCGGTGAAGGGAGTCCTCCACAAAACAAGACTGGCTAAGAGTCAGGGGGATAAACCTGATTAAGCAAGACGATTATCTAGTTTCAAAGTAACTCGACATGATATTCGTTTTGCATATCGCCGTGATGAACTTCGTTCGTCATTTAACAACATTCTGGGCCAAATAAGAATCTGTGATAACATGATTGACATATCCTTTCCTGTCAACCCAAAATGTTCAGGTATGTTATCAACGCGTGCTTCATACTACGCGTGCCACGTTCGACCACGGGGTCACAGCTCGGTTGTGCTAGGAAGGAATCCTCGTGATTTTGGCAGGCGCAAACTTCTTCACCTCGAGCGTGTGATTGATCTCAGGAGCCTTATGAAGAGGCATATAAAGTATCCTCACGGACTCAGAACTCATATCTAAGGTCAGGCTCAATGCTCGCTTCCCGGCGTACGAGCGTAGTGCTGAACAAAAAGGCCCAGTGACCACGTATTTGGAAACCGGTTGGGTCTGACTAAGGATATGAGCGATGGGGATGGTCAAGTTCACCTGTAATTCACCGACTCTTGTATTCACTAGGTGGCCACCAACCGAATATTAGTTGAAGGTTGTGAATACTTGTACGGATGCCTTGGAGAAGTGTTCCTATGTGGAAACTAGGCAAAATGAGAATTAACAGTTGACTAGGATACAACGCGATACAATATAAATGTTGTTTATAACAGTTTGATTGGAGAAAAAGGAATCAAAGTTCCGCGGGCGCTACAATACTCCTAACAGATGAGTAGCACGATGCCCGTCGTATCCGCCGGTCGCACGGGAAACCTCGTATGAACTATTCGGAAGCAAGGAGCAGATCAAATGAGAGAAATGTTGATGCAAATTTGGACGACAATACATTAACAGGCACCCTCCCATTACGGCGAGTGGGAGCTGTAAGAATATGGTAATGGGCACCGTAATTGGTAGCTCATAATATGTATAGTTTACCTAATGAACTTGGGTAAATGTCACATTAGGGTAATTGGGCTAGACCCAAATCCCAATTGACATGGGAGGCCCAAAATTGGGCCTCCCCAAATATATAGGCCGGCCGCAATTTTATGGTGTGGTAAAATGGACTTTAGTCCACTTGACTCCTCCTATAAATAATAGGTGTTAAGGGATTTTTAGGGTTAATCACAATTCCCTCATTAGAGTGTTTTAGAGAGAAAAACCCTCCCCCATAAACCGTAGTTCGGCCGAACCATATCCCTCACCAAGGGTGTGCCGAATTGCCTTCGAGCAAACTCTCCAGAGATCTGTCCCCGTACCAAGAATCGATCATAGGCTTTGCTGTGGAGCTTGCACCACGTAGGGATTCTCTAACAAGAACCTCTACGGGTCCCGACCGGAGGATCGTGAACTCCCTCCTAAGAAGATCTTGGGTCTACGGATCATCTTAAAGGTATGTGTGAAACTTCCGCTGCGTGATTCCAATTACTAGCATGTACCTTGTTTAAGTATCCGTAGTGATTACTCTCCGTAATCTAACAGTCCTACTAATCGAAGGTCAACTACTGGATATTGCGTCTTATTCGGTGGTAGCCTTATATCATGGAAGAGTAAGAAGCAAACAGTTGTATCTCGATCCAGTGCAAAGTTAGAATACCGTGCGATGAAAATCACAGCTTGCGAGCTAGTCTGGGTATTTTCCATGATGATTTGATGAGGTTACATTGTGACAACCAATCTACCATGCATATTGCCAAGAATCAAGTTTTCCACGAGAAGACCAAGCACATTGAAGTGGATTGTCACCTGATTCGTGATCTTGTCATGGGAACATATACTTGTCCCCCATGTATCCAACTCGTTCCAGTTCGGACGGATCACCAACTTGCAAACATTCTAACCAAGCCTCTCCACAAAGCTTCAATTAATACTATATGTGACAAGTTTGGCATGTTCGACATATACGCTCCAACTTGAGGATGAGTGTTAAATATTGATGTATATTCTGTAATTATGATTTTCCTAATTAGCTTTTTTCCTAATTTAGCTGATTTTATTCACTATATAATCATGTAATGTCGTTTAGATGAATATACAGAATTTACTAGTTATTTCAGTGGCAAAAGGATATACTCAGGTAGAAGGAGATGATTATAATGAGACCTTCTCACCCGTGGCAAATATGTCTACGGTGAGAATTTTGCTTGCCATTGCTGCTTCTAAAAGATGGGATCTCTTCCATATGGATGTGAATAATGCTTTTCTGCAGGGAGACCCATTTGAAGAAGTATACATGGAGATTCCTAGGGATTTGAAGGAAAAGAAAGAGGGAAAGTTTGCAGGCTAAGGAAGTCTCTTTATGGTCTTAAACAGGCCTCAAGGCAGTGAACAATAAACCTAATTCAAGCATTCTTGATGAACGGATATATTCAGAGTAGAGCAGATTACTCCCTTTTCTTCAAGCTTATTACTCCCTGTTCTTCAAGCTTGAAGGAAATAAGAGTGTATTCCTACAGATTTACATTGATGACTTGCTCATAACAGGGAATGATGAGTCATTGATATCTGAGTTGAAGAGAGTGTTACAAACCAGCTTCAAGCTCAAAGACTTGGACATTTAAGATGCTTCTTGGGGCTGGAAATTGCTCGATCTGGTCTTCTGATTAATCAACGGAAATTTGCTTTGGAGCTGATCATGGAAGCAGGATTGGGTGCAGGCAAGCCTGCTGTAACTCCAATGGAACAAAATTTGAAGCTCACAACTATGGATTATGACAAGAATTTTACTCTGAATTAGAAAGATCATCTTTTCTTAGACCCTTCTCTTTATAGGAGGCTAGTGGGGAAACTTCTTTACCTCATTATTGCTTTTTCCAGTACAAAACAGTTTGCATGTCACAATTAACTGTGATGCAGATTGGGATCCAGTTTATTATCTCGTCAGTCACTGAGTGCTTATTGTGTCAATATTGGAGATGCTATGGTGAACTGGAAAGTCAAGAAAGAAGTAGCAGTCTCTAAGTATAGCGCTGAAGCTGAATATAGGAGTTTGAGCAGAGCAGTTGCTGAGGCTATATAGGTTCAGAAGCTCTTGAAGGAAATGGGTATGAAGGGAGCAACTATTGATGAAATACCAATAATGTCAGATAGTCATCCAGCAATTCAAATCAGCAAGAATCCTATGTTCCACGAATGGACAAATCATATTGATATCGATTGCTACTTCATTCGCAGCAAAGTCATTGATGGGATTGTTGTCCCTTCGTATATTCCCACTGAAAATCAGCTTGCGGACCTGCTGACTAAAGCTTAAGGACGAGAACAACATGAATTCTTGATTAATCAGTATGGAATCAAGGATGTATATCGAGAAAGAGGTGATTGAAGAAGAAGATGAAGAAAAGAAAGATGCAGGGGAATGTTAAGTGTATAGATACTTTGTTATATGTATGTACGTTTGCATGATGTCAACATGAGGTTATAAGTTAGTTAGTTAGTTAGTTTCCTACAATAAATAGTTAGCTTCACAACTCTGTAAAGTGATGTTGATTGAATACAGATTTTGCATTCCTTTTAGATCTGTGAAAACCTGGCGAGCTAGTTTTCAATAGGACCTAATTAGCGACCTAATGATCATTAGGGGGTTAGGATTAACTCATTACCTACTTGTAATCAATGGCCGCCTCCTTCGACAAATGGAAGGCCAACCGTCGTTGTTTTCTTATAATATAAGGAACCACAACTCAAATGGAGGTGGGAATCGTCCAACATAAATAGTAAACTTATTGTATTGATTTTCTATATAAATTAAATCGTCATTGAGAGAGAAATCTCAAATCATATTACTTCTTAATTATAATTGTTTTTCGCGGCGTAGTAAAGAAGTTTTTCAATAACACCTAACCTAATTGCAACATAAATTATACTTCAAACTGTTTTTAGGACTTAGCTCTATAATATTTATATAAATATCACATTCTTAGAAGTAATTTAGGGGTTTTAAGCAGTGAGTAGGAAAGGTTAGGGCCTAAGTAGAATTTTACTAATATACTAGGGTTAGTATATAGATATATATATCTCTTTAATTACTGCTGTTCCGTTGACCGTTAGAAAGTTACGAAGAACAGTTGAATTAAACCGCTAATCTTCTCTATCTCTATGATGACTACAATATCTATGGCCGAAGTCTGCCTTTATTTTCCTTCTTCATCCATCCATTCTAACAAGCAACATCTTCTTCTTCCGTATCTACAACCGTTTCTTTATATTCTACTATGTAATCATTTTCGTATCTATCCAAATTCGAATCCAAGTGACAGAGAGAATTAAGTTTAATTCAAGTGTTCTTGTATTTAAGAAAATTAGATCATAACACGTGCCGAAATAAACAATTTTGAGGTATAAAATCAAATCTAGAACTTTAACTCCTAATGATTTTGAGATCAAACATTTAGAATGACATATATGATATCATATATTTCTAATTCATATACTAATATAATAAATTAATTAACAATAAAATGCATATATTTTTTAAATATTATGAAAACAATTTTCAGCACGAAACGCGAGTTCATCATGACATTACAATATTAGTTTTTATCGAAGTAAAATACTACACAATGAGCTTGTAAATTATTAGTATCTATATATAAACTGATATATAAACTGATGAGAGATGGATCTGATTTAAAATAGGGTTGCACGTACCTGCTTGTTTTTTCAACACAAAATATGAGGTACTATCTTTTCGGTGGAAGTAAGGATAAGAAGAGAGTACATGCTTGTTTTTTTTTCCTTCAGACATTTTTGTTTGTTTAGAAATTAGAAATAAAGTCGAATTCTTCTTTAAATGGTTAGCTTGCAATACTTTAATTTGTTTCTACGTGTGTATTTTTTTTTTTTTTTTGTGGTAATTCCCACGTGCATGTAACTACTTATTTTTATTGAAGAAATATCCCGTTCAAGAGTCGCTGCAAGAAAAATCTATGTGGTTTTGATACAATTTGACCAATGAAGCATGTAGCGGTTCAACATTTTTCAAAAATCTCAGGATTTTTTAAATGCAGAGAAAAAAAACGCAATACTACTCGGATGTGTCGTATTTCATACAAATACAAACTGACAAGATGAGCTGTATTTATTGAGGTTCGCATTTCCACGCTAGTTGCTACGACATGCATAAAAGTTAAAACCAAACGTAACGTAAGATAATAATTAATATTATTGGTTCCCAAGTAACACGAAGGACGCAAAACAGAATTATGGGAGACGGTCAATAAATTGCCTTATAGTTTGGTTGTTGTCGGTGGGTTTTAATAAATGCTTTTTACCCATAAAAATCTGTCAAACTAAACGGCAAAAAAGTTAGATAAATAAAGTCAGACAAGCTATTGCTAAGGACACGATTATGATTAATTTTAGAAATACAGAATTTCTTGGTGGCATAGGGAGAGCCATCAATGATGGCAACACTTTTATTCCACCATTAAAATAATTCTTCACTTACTTACATGATGTTAATCTAAACAGTAAATACTGATTACGAATATTTTTAAATAATATCTAGGACCGCAATCCATTTTAATCTAGAGAACTCTTAAGTATAAGTAAGATACACTTTTATTCCACCATTAAAATAATTCTCACTTACTTTTGCTCATTTACTTTCTCTTTCTTCTCTTTCTTACTTTCTATTGAAATTTCACAAGAATTTCACATTTTAAAGATTTACACCCCTCTTTTAAATATCTAGGACTGCAATCCATTTTAATCTAGAGAACTCTTAAGTATAAGTAAGATGAAACACTTAATATATTTCTTTAACCACGTAGTAGTATGGTATGTACTTCATCACTTTATCCATTAACAAGTAGTCTGGGTTTATTTCTGTTGAATAATGAGAATGAAAAAAATATTCATGATCAATAATTTACTTCTTATGAACTGATCTAATAATCGGTGGAAATAAGATGAATTATTTTAGAATTTGGTACGTCGGATACATGTTGAAAAAACACAATATTTAAAATATACTCTAAGTAATGATTGATGTGGAGATTATCTTAATGACTTAATCATTAGCAACACAAATTCATTTATAGTAAAGCCACTATACAATTTACGCCAGTCCTATATAATGATTCGTCCATTCTCTCTACTACGTACAACATGATGGAGTTCATTAGTTTCTCTCTATCATCACAAACAACTTTGTTCACGGCATTCGCCATCTTGCTATCTTTCTTCTTCTTCTGCCTCTTTACATTGACAAAAAGAGGAAACCAACATAAGAGAACAGCCCCCGAAGCTAAAGGCTCGTGGCCATTACTAGGCCACCTTCACCTATTGGGTGGACCCGAACCACCTCACCTAGTCCTAGCCAAGTTGGCTGACCACTGTGGACCCATATTCACGGTGCGGTTGGGAGTCCACCGAGCCATAGTTGTGAATACTAAGGAGATAGCCAAGGAGTGCCTTACCACCCATGACCGAACCTTCGCAACCCGATCCAAGTCGGTGAGCTCAGATGTCATGACCTATAATTATGCGATGTTCGGTTTGAGCCCGTACGGTCCATTTTGGCGCCATATACGCAAGATCTCTACCCTCGAGCTTCTCTCGAGCCACCGAATCGAGCTCCTCAGGCATGTCCGTGAATCGGAGGTCCAAATCTCCGTCAAGGATGCTTATAATATGTGGAGGAACAAGGTAGTGTGAAATTTTGGACCATCCACTTGAACACATATCTTAAAACATTGATGTCATATGTGAATGTGTGTTTAATCTTATGTACTTCAACATTTCACATCTATGGGCTGATGAAGTACATATTTTGAAGGACTGTCACGCACGAACCTTATTATTTTAAGAGTTAAGAACCACAGTACCATATATTTATGTCAATTAAGATAAGTTGAACCTTAATTCTGTATAAATTTTTCAATTCTAGTATGTGTAACACTAATTGACATAAGTTAAATGGAAGTATAAGTGTCATTTTATTATTTTATCTTCTTTAAATACTCTTATTGTTGAATTTTATGGAGCAATTGGACAAAAAAACCATCAAACAATAAACACGGACGGACGAAAAATAAAAAAGTAACAAAAAATGAAACATAAAATACTTATTAGCAACAATTTAAAGACACCTAAAACTAATATATTGCAAATCCGGGACTGTAATTAGGTTCTTAATCCTCATTTAAATTAGGGTTTAAGTTAGCTTTACATTGTAAACATTCTAATATACACACGCTTTGATGTTACAATGTGAAATTTGAGACAAATCGTTTTATGTTTGCTTGGTTTAATCTTTATATATACTCCAACAGTCTGCTCCCTCAACGACAGTATTGCTGGACATGAAGAAGTGGTTCGGGGACATAACACTAAACATCATATTCCGTATGATCATCGGAAAGCGGTTCAGTGACGAAGAAGTGGACGAGAAAGCAAAGCACGCCATGAGAGAATGGTTCGAGCTAGCCGGGCGGTTTGTGGTCTCCGACGGGCTTCCGTTTTTAAGGTGGTTGGATATTGGAGGACACGAGAAAGCGATGAAGAAGACATCGGACGAACTCGACCGGGTGATGCAACGGTGGTTGGATGAGCACAAGGCTAATCGTAAGCTGGATAATGAAGGGGATAGAAGAGATCAAGATTTTGTGGATGTGTTGTTATCTACACTTGGAGACAATAAAGAGGGTGACACTTATGATGTTGATACGGTTAACAAAGCCACATGCTTGGTTAGTCCTCTCTCTATTGATCTTTTACGTTCTTAAGAGCATCCACAGTGGTATTACGTAAAGAATACGTAAATGTGGGTCCTACATGTTTATTTAAGTAAAGTAACAAAAACTATCTACAGTGGTTTTACATAGCATTCCTTAAAGATGGGACCCACACGTAAATTTATGTTTTTACATAAAGCATTCCTTAAATTTAAGTAATGCACTATGTATTACGTAACTAATTTTTTATTATAAATTAATTCATTTAATAATTAATGCTAATATCTTATTGGTGGTTGTTGGAAAATTTAATAATAAAATATATTTAAGGAATGTGTTTAAGTAATACGATTGCAGAGAAAATATTTTTTACGTGTGTCTTAAATTTACGTATTACTTAAAGTGTACATAAATGTCTACGTGGCAACTTTAAAGAGTACAGTTTAGGTAAAACCATTGTGGATGCTCTAACTTAAGTACTATTTTGGCATTTTGCCAAAACCGTCTTTGACTATATTATCTTAGTTCTTACCCCCAAAAGGATAAAATTTTAGCAAGTTCGTTATTAGGAAAGAATAATCTAAACAATTATAAAACGAATTCAGTGAATTTAACTTTTATAACGAATTCTGAAGCTTCTGGGTACTGTTGAAATCTTGTGGGGTAGCAAAATTTGTGATTTTGAACTTTATAACACGCCATAATCGATACCACGTTAGTTTTCACGTTATTAAATAATATTTTATAAATTTAGTGTCTATAAAAATATATTTGTTTCGTTTAATTTATCATAAAATTATTTACTCTTAAATATCATAATTCAATAGCCGTATTTTTTTTCCATGTGAAAGTAGAGACGAAAACCTTTTGAATAACATATGTCATCATATATTTCTATTTATGTACACTACG
This sequence comes from Clarkia xantiana subsp. parviflora, assembly GCA_036873135.1. NCBI lineage: Eukaryota > Viridiplantae > Streptophyta > Magnoliopsida > Myrtales > Onagraceae > Clarkia > Clarkia xantiana. The sequence continues at coordinate 6,500,422 of JAPTYO010000010.1, read as the reverse complement.
GTAGCAAATTAATCAATAATAAAATGAATATTTATATTAATATTTTGTATAAAAAAAGAGTTAACAAATTAATAGTATAATAATCTAAATTATTATATAAATACACTTGTGTTTAGGACTAAGACTAGTATAATAATAATAATAATAAAATATATAATTTTATTTTAGAGGAAGCAAAATGGAACTGATTTACCACAAAAAAGAAAGAAAAAGGAACTGCCTTTTCCAAGAATCCTAAAGCCAATAAATGCAGTAGCTACTTGACCTGTTGAGCATGCAACACCACGCATATGCAGAATTTGGTTTTATCTATGTAATATATCTATCTATTAGGGCAAAAAAAAATCTATGTAATATATCTATCTAATCTAAAGAGATAAATGAGTGGTTGTGGTTTCTATTCCATTTTAAAAGAGATATATAAATGGTTGGTTGTGGTTTTCATTCCATTTTATGTGGGAAAAGTAATTATATCTACTTTTGTAGACCATGGTTTTAGCCGGCTCAGACACAACTACAGTTACTACCATATGGGCCCTCTCTTTGCTGCTCAATCACAAGGAATGCCTAAACAAAGTCCAACAAGAATTAGATTCAAACATTGGAAGAGACAGGACAGTTAAGGAATCTGACCTCAACAACTTACCATACCTTCAAGCTGTAATCAAGGAAACAATGAGGTTATATCCTGCTGGTCCTTTAGCAATCCCACATGAGGCTACTGAAGATTGCACTGTACAAGGTTTCTTCGTCGCCAAGGGAACCCGGCTACTACTAAACATATACAAGATCCAGAGAGATTCGCGGGTGTGGTCCGACCCGAACGAGTTTAAACCCGAGAGGTTTCTTACTACGCATAAGGATTTGGAATTTAGAGGGCAGAATTTTGAGTTTATACCTTTCGGGAGTGGTAGGAGGATGTGTCCTGGGATATCGTTGGCTCTACCACTTTTGGGACTTACACTTGCGTCGTTTCTACAAGCATTTGATGTTCGGGTACCTGGAAATGAAACGGTCGATATGACTGAAGCTATTGGGATGACGAATCTTAAGGCAACGCCACTTGAAGTGCTCATCACTCCTCGACTGCCCGAGTTCGTCTACTAATAATTAATAAACTTATGTACGATATGATCATGTCTACTGTTGTAACCATTTAATAAAGTGTCGCGAACTCATTATTGTTTGGCTTTTTTTTATTTTATTGAAAAACTATAGTTACAAAGAAAATACTATATAAACACGTATTCTTGGCTATATAACCATTTGCTACAACTGCCTTATATTTATCAATAACCCTATTATCCTTTAGAGTTTGATTTCTAACGAGGATTTAGGAACCTATAAACTGTTTAAAATTTGCTCCATGTGAGATTTTGGTGTCTGAAATCTAAAATGTTAAAATGGACAGCCCCAGGTTTCATTTTTGTTGAAATTTGTCGGTGTGATTACTTTAGAGAAGATAATCCCGACGAAACCGGCTGTTAAATAGGAGCTCTCATGCACGCTCCCTTCCCAACGAAACATTTTCTTTTGATGTTCAAGTTTTGGGAGAAATTTGGCGATTTTATAAAAAGTAAAAAGTGGTGTATTATGAGTGGGTGAAAGGGTCGATTAGGTTTCCACCATTAGGTCTAGAGCCACCATTAGGTTTCCAAACACGATTCATGTGGGGGATATTGGACAATTAGGCTTATCAGTGACCCAATAGTCATTGTGAATGACATTTGGGTCATCACATAAATTGTGAATAGTAATTGAATTACCTCATGTAGGTCTGATTTCGTTAAATAGGAAATTAATTGTTGACAAAATTGATATTTGGAAAGTTAATTATGCAAACCGAAATTACTTATTCTAGTAGTGTCCTGGTAAAGCGAGTTGTGTTCCCCGTGGGCGATCCGGGGTCGAAACCCACCAAAAACGCCGCCTTGAGGAGGACTTTAACCTTAACGCTCTCGGTCCGAACTTGCGATAGCAATGTTAATATATTAAAAAAAAAAAAAAATCAATTCAAGGGTCAAAATCGGCTTCCAAGTTTGTCGTTCTAAAGCACCATGATCTCCATCTAAATCTTGATCTCGTCTCCTGCAAGTTCATCGGTGTCATCGAACTAGCTCAGCTTGTCACCACTGAGAATTCCAATTTACGGTTTTATTCAAATTTCGTAGCGTTATTTATTCGATCAATTATTTGATCTAATATTTTTGTTTAATTTTAGGTATTGGTTCGGTTCGGTTGAACGAATTGTATGCACGATCCGTGTCAACGACACTGTTGTATTCTGGGAGGTGATCGCCCATGTAATAAACCTCGTTGCATAATCTGAGGGTGAGGTGGGGCGAAATTGCCTTAAGGAGAGCGTGATCCGCATGTGCCTCAGTTAAAAAATTCGTCTTTCCCATTCGATCTACGGATTGCAATTTCGATTTTCATACACATACGTAATAATTAATTGGACTTTTGTTCTACATATTTCAGAATTACTGTTTTACCCATGTATCGACCAACGTTTTTCCAACAGATGATCTGTATTTTGCGGCTGGAGTAGTAATATTTTGTAGGTATTACTTTAAAAATTGCACACATAAAAAATTAAGAGAATTTATACAATATTATGATTTTTTTTTATCAGACAATATTATGATTCAATAATACATATAATAAGGGTACACTTTTTTTTTCCAAATATAAGTATTTAGTTAATTTAATAAGTTTAATTAAATATTACTTCAACGCTTTGCAGAATTATAACATATATAAATTTATGTAAACATAAATTAATTACAAATTGTGATGAATAAAAAAAATACAATACATTATTGATATGATGCTAATAAATGCTTATAAGATTGTTTTTTAGGTGGTCTAAAATAGAATATGTGTTCAAAATAATATATATATATATATATATATATATATATATTAAAAAAAAAATTTAGACATGTATATTCTCTAAAAAAATGAAATAGAAATTAGATTATATTAATGCGAAATTAAATATAGTCTCTCAAATATTTGAAATTGCCATAAAAAAAGTTATATTAGGTTACCACATTAATGAAGACATTGGAAAAAAATGATAATAAAATAAATTAGTAAGAATAACAAAGAATGAAGAAAAAATGAGCAAATCTCAAACGGATGTGTACTCTTTGTTTTTATTGTTTGGCTTTTTTTATTTTATTGAAAAACTATAGTTACAAAGAAAATACTATATAAACACGTATGCATGGCTATATAACCATTTGCTACAACTGCCTTATATTTATCAATACCCTATTATCCTTTTAACTTGGTTTTATAGGCCCACATAACTATTATTGTTTTATGCTCCTTAGGTAAACAAGTAAGTATAGAGTTTGATTTCTAACAATATAATCAATCTCTATTTGCATTGCTTGAATCCATTTTGTGTATCTACTAGTCTCTTTATAGTTTGTAGGATCACACAATCAACACATAAAAAAAGAGAGTATAAAATAAAGTATTTCTTTCAATAGGAACTAATCTAGCCTCATATTCATTATGCATGGCGTCTTGGCCTCTTGAGAGCTCTTCTTTCCCTTGCTTGTAAGCTGTCAATCTCTCATGAATGTCATCCTGATGAGGTGCTTCTCCTACTAAAGGAGGAGAATGTTCATAATCTACTAATTCACGAATAGAATCTAGCTGATTATCATCATGAACTCCTGGTTAACCTCCTTCTTAATTATCATCATGATGTTCCTGAGAAATTTCTTCTTAATTCACTTTCTTGTAAGTAAGGGTTGTTGATGATTCTTCATTTAGCTAATCAGCATCTGCATTTGCTGCATGATTAACTTCAATTTCTTCAAAATATCCATCACCAAACAGACTCACTTGATGCTTCGACTTTATCATGCTCCAATCTTTAGACTTGCCTTCATCAAACTTTACATCTCGGCTTGTTATAATTATTCTTGTCATATGATTATATAACTTGTAGGGTCAATAACCTGGGAGAGGTCTGAAGTTTGACCCTTGTTAATTTGAGAGGTCTGAAGATTGAAATGGTGATAACAAAGGTCTGAAGTTTCGACTTGTAGATAATAGAGGTCTCCGTTAGTTTTTTCCGTTAAAACTGACGGAAGTTGGTCATGTGCATTGCATGTGATCAGAAATAAAATAAAATTCCAAAAATACCCTTGCATCTCACATGATTGAATGAAAAGACAAAAATGCCCTTAAGGCCACAACCCAACTCCAGCCACCACCACGGCTCCGACCGGCCACCACCCAACTCCGGCGACCACCACTCACAACTCCGACGACCGCCACCCAACTCCGACGACCGCCACCACGGCCCAAATCGGAGCCACCGGCCCCGATTGGGCCCAAATCGGAGCCACAAAGCTCCGATCGGAGCCACATAGCTCCGATCGGAGCCACATAGCTCCGATCGGAGCCACCGAGCTCCGATTTGGGCCCAATCGGGGCCGGTGGCTCCGATTTGGGCCCAATTGGGGTCGTGGCGGCGGTCGTCGGAGATAGGTGGCGGTCGTCGGAATTGTGAGTGGTGGTCGCCGGAGTGGGTGGTGGCCGGCCGGAGCCGTGGTGGTGGCCGGAGTTGGGTTAGGTTTAAATTATGGACAGGGGCATTTTTGTCATTTCATCTTTATATTAATTAAACTTTTTATTAATTCAAATATTACAAAAGGGTATTTTTGACATTTCACACGGTTCTGTTAAATTTGACAGAAAATTTGGACGGAAAACCTAAAAATCACAAAGTCCAAACTTCAGACCTCAGTTATCACCATTTCAATCTTCAGACCTCTCAAATTAACAAGGGCCAAACTTCAGACCTCTCCCAGGTTATTGACCCTAACTTGTATGTCTTAGTATCAGAACTTAAGCCTAAAAGGATGCACTTTTCGGATTTTGAGTTCACTTTCCTCTTATTTATATCTTTCTATTTAGCATAGGCTATACAACTAAAGGTATTGAATGAGAAATATTTGGTTAACTCCCTCTTCATGTCTCATTTTGAGTCTTACCTAGTTACCCTTCACAAAAAAAGTTAAACACTTATTGATGATGTGAACGATCCACAAAACAGTCTCGGGCCAAAACCTTTAAGAAAAGTTCTGTTCGTAACCCATCAATTTCTTTCTGCAAACCATACATTGTAAAGTTTACAAAATTACCCTTTACGTTTTATTATTTTTTATTATAGAAAATTAACCCAAAAAATATATTAAAGTATTTAAAAAATGGAAAATATACAAATAAATACGATATGTATTTTAAAAAACGATTGTTTTTTTAAAAAAAAAAATTCCAAAGATTAGCTTTTCTTTTAAGAAAATATTTTTTCAGTAAATTTTGCAAAATATATATGCGTATAATTGTTTTAAACCTTTTTATAATTTTTTTGATAAATTTACAAAAAAAAAATCTTTTTAAAAAATAAAATAAACGAATAAAGTTTGAATCGTAATAAATTGTGATTTTTACTGATATAAATTCTATTTTTATTTTATTTTCTTATTAGTCTTGAACAACTCGACTAATTTGTCTTTAAGAATTCAGACAACACATTTTTTTTCTTTTTTTTTTAATCTAAAAGTCCATATTTTAAAAAATGTTATGGAATATAATGTTATGAAAACCATAAATACTCTCACACAATTTCTTTAAGTGTTCGCCTAGAATAAACTCGAGTTTATTTCAACTTGATTTTTCAGCCATCGGATTATTCATGTGTAAGAAACCTTTTTTTATCTCTCATAAATTATGGTTAATTCTCTCTCATGATCTAACGGCTGAGAAATTAAGTTTAAATAAACTCGACTGCATTTTAGCCAGCCACTTTCTTTAATTCCTTAATTAGTCTTGAACAACCCACTAATTTGTCTTTAAATTCATAAAAGTAAACTTTTTTTCTAGTAAAAAAGAATGTGCTAATATATATTCTAGATTTATCCCACTACGTACTTTTTGTACTCTCCTACTCACATTAGAAAATTTTTCTGATCAACTTAGGGTGTGTTTGGATGGATGTAATGTGTGATGTCACATTACGTCCCACATTACATCAACATTACGTTGTTTGGTTTGCGAAACGACGTAACGTGCATTGTAATCGTCTCAGCTTACGTCCAAACTCCATTCAACATAATGTGAGATTACATAAAAAAACGGATGTAATGTGAGATTACGTCCAACATTACGGAGTGTTATTATTTTATTAATATTTATTAAATAGAAAAAATACTTTGTATTATCATTATAGCTTATTATGATAATAATTTTGGTATTATTAGTAGTTTTTTTTAATCTACTTCATAACTCATTATTATAATAAATAATAATGCACATGATGTTCGTATAAAATAAGTAAAGTCTTTTCAATGCATTTTTTATGAAAATTATCTTATAAAACTACATATAATGTTTTAACTATTAGAATTTTAAGTAGTTGTGCATATTGAGTTTACATATTTTGTTTTTAAAATTCATAAATGATTATAGTATTAACAAAACATAAACTTTTATTGTCAATATATATATATATATATATATATATATATATTTAAATCTTATCATATTAAGATATAATATACTCTCCATAAACTAATATAATAATAAAGTCACATTACAATGCCCATTACAACACATACCAAACACTGTAATCTAACATTACACTCCACATTACAGCACAACCAAACACTGTAATCTAACATTTCAAGTAATTTCACATTACAGCTCACATTACTTGTAAACTCACATTTCAAGTAATCTCACATTACGTCCATCCAAACGCCCCTTAGAGAATAAGGACCTCATGCATTGGTCGAGTCATCATAATACCACTAAGGGGGTGTTTGGATGGATGTAATGTGAGACGTAATCTCACATTACGTCCCACATTACATCAACATTACGTTGTTTGGTTTGCCAAACGACGTAATGTGCATTGTAATGTAATGTCCATTGTAATCTGAGATTACGTCCAATCTCCAATCAACGTAATGTGAGATTACATCCAAAAACGGATGTAATGTGAGATTACATCCAACACGGAGTGTTATTATTTTATTATTATTTACTAAATAGATAAATTATTTCGTATTATCTTTATAGTTTATTATGATAGTAATATTTTTTTTTATTATTAACTTTTTATTTTTTAGATATTTCATAAGTTATTATTATAATAAATAATAATGCACATGATATTCATATAAAACGAGTAAGTCTTTTTCGTTGTATTTTTTTTATGAAAATTATCTTATAAAATTATATATAATATTTTAATTAATAGAATTTTAGTACTTGTGCGTATTGAGTTTAAATATTTGGTCTTTAGATTTCATAAATGAATTAACCACACACATAATCCTTAAGAAATTAGTTGTTGTCAAAATATATGTTCGTTTAAATCTTATCATATTAAGATATAGCATACTCTCATATAAATTAATATAATAATAATAAAGTCATATTACAATGCACATTACAACACATACCAAACACTGTAATCTAACATTACACTCCACATTACAGCACAACCAAACACTGTAATATAACATTACAAGTAATCTCACATTACGTCCATCATTACTTGTAATCTCACATTTCAAGTAATCTCACATTACGTCCATCATTACCTGTAATCTCACATTTCAAGTAATTTCACATTACGTCAATTCAAACACCCCTAAGAGTATAGTATAACTAAGATATCAATAATTAAGTCTAATTCTACCCGTTTTTCTTATTACAATACCAGATAGAACCACACAAGCTCCTAAAGATTTCAAACGTAGCAATTTGGAAATCACACTAAAGTAAACCGTAAGCGATTCTATTAAGCACTAAACCACACTAGTGAGGCCCGATGGGAAGTTGACAATTTGTCAGATTTTTTATATTAATTAATTAGCTCATCGAATCGAATTTGATATTGTTTGTCCCCTTGGTCACTTGAAGTTGGTGATGCTTGAGATTATTTTATATATAATAGGTGCATTTCCTGCGCATTGCGCGGGGTGACCTCCAAATATGTATAATTAACAAACTAATATTCGATGAAATTTATACTGATTATCTGTAATATGTTGAAACACTATTTTAAATAATATATCAGTCTAAAATTTGAAAAAGTAAACGAAAGACTGAAAATTTCAAAACATAAAATACCACTGCGCAAATTCACAAATAAATTTTAGATATCCGTACCGCATGCTACCTTTGGTCGTTGATCCGTGTCAAACGTCTGTTCTTCAACAGATATGGCTTCGATGACCACCGGCGATATCTCGCCGGAGATAGAGATGACTCTACCACTGAGACTGACAGCCGCCTGTACCATCTGATATCTTCGTTCGCCGTCGATATCTCGCCGGAGATAGAGATGACTCTACAACTGAGACTGACAGCCGCCTGTACCGTCTGATATCTTCGTTCGCTGGCTCCGCGTCAAGCGTCTCTTAAAAATCAGCGAAAATTTAATTTCGATTAATTACATACATTGAATCTTGAACGATCCGAAATTTAAATTGCGATTAATTACATACATTGAATCTTGAACAGTTCGAAATGAGGGAAATTTTAATTGCGATTAATTGCATACATTGAATCTTGAACGGTGCGGAATTTTAATTGTGATTAATTGTATACATTGAATCTTGAATGGTTCGAAATCAGCAAAATTTTAATTGTGATTAATTGCAACTTAAAAAACACCAACTCCTTAGTGCAATTAACGCTATGTAATTAATGACTATAAATTTCCACATATTTATTAATTGCATCCTCAAGTTTATCTCAAAACCAATTTAGTCACTGAACTTGCATCCTACTTTGATTTGCTTAAGTTGCTTAATATATGATTTTTCTATAATAAAAAAAAGGGTTAATAACTAAAAAATTGTCCAATGTTTACCCTATGTTAAAATTAAGTGTCTGAAGTTTGAAATGTTAAAATGGACTGTCCCAAGTTTCGTTTTTGTTGAAATTTGGTGTCTTTGTGCGTCTTTTCATCTTCATTCCATCATTTTCATCAACCCACCAACCCACCAACCAACTCATAATTCATCACTCTTTACTTTTCACAAAATCGTCAAATTTCACCTAAAAATTGAACATTAAAAAAAAGTTTCTAGAAGAGTGGTGTAGAGCTATTTTCCAAGGACAATAGAGCGAGATTTACTTGCCCGGATGTGACCAACTTTTTAGGTGACGGTCCCGGCAAGATGACGAGAAGGGAGTGTGTATGAGAGCTCGAATTTGACAGACGGTTTCGTCGGAATTGACTTCTCTAAAGTAATCACACCGAGACACCAAATTTTAACAAAAATAAAACTTGGAACAGTCCATTTTAACATTTCAAACTTCAGACACCTAATTTTAACATAGGGTAAACCTTGGACAGTTTTTTAGTTATTAACCCTAAAAAAAAAAAATACACGGCATACATGATACATGCAATATATATAAGAATAAACTAATAATAAATAGAGGGCCCCGAACGGGGGGCTTCTACTTGTATGCGGGCGCCTCTTTTGACTTTAGTTTTATTATTATTTAAATTTAATATATACCCGAAAATATTGTTTAGTGGTTAAAATTTTTTTTTTTAAATAAACTAAACCGATTGATGACTCAAGTTTATAAGTTGATTGTTCACTAATTCCGGTGCCAGCGCATGAACAAAAGAATGTAAATATTACGTAGCGGAATATGTTTAAGATTGCCACTACTAACTGTTGGATCACGGTGGAACTCCGACACGATTTTTGACGGCGATCCTGGCTCCTTCGCTCCACGTAACCCTGCAAGAGGGGATAGACCGGGGGGTGACCCAGAATCCCTCTCCGATGCTTAAATGAGTATCTCGTATGGACTGACAAGCAGTAATCTCAAGTAGCGTATCTTAAAACGTAGTATGCTCTGAGGTAACCTCTGCCCTTTTATAGGCGGAGAGGTACCTCAGTTACCTGGTGAACCGTTGCGGTGGTTAGCCCGTATTCCGCGTATCTCGGGCACGATCCCGCCTATCTAGGTCATGATCTCGCTTATCTCGGTCACGCCCCGCGTATCTCGGCCACGCTCCGCGTATCTCGGCCACGCTCCGCGTATCTCAGCTACGCTCCGCGTATCTCGGCCACGCCCCGCGTATCTCGGCCTCATCCTCTGATAGCAAGTCCCGACTAATATCCGGGACTCCAGAGTTATCTCGTTGTGTCACCGCTCGGGGCCCCTCGTCATAGTGACAGGGCCAATCGTTCTCAGGGATTCGTCATCGGGGCCTACTTAAAGGCATCTCATCGGGAGCATTCAGCTCACCTATCGGGACCGACTCTGTCGGGACCTTTCATCATCGGGACTCCCTCTATCGGGACCCTTCGCCTGGGTCATCTTGACCTCCATTGAGGGCCCAATGGCCCTATTCACCGTTTGCTCGCCGTCAAAGGGCCTAACGGCCACAGCGAAGCCCATCACTAACCAACGTTATCGAAATCAGACTGGACCAGACTAACGACACGACCAAAAAAGGGACCCTCGAAGGGTTCAGTTTGATATAAATACCATGTAAGATTCTATATTGGACCGAATCATACCTAACGGATCAGCGGAGAGCAACCATATATACAAGTGGGGCTTCATTCTAAAACTAATTAGTGATAGGAAAAGATGGTCACTTGCTTATATATATACCGCTTAATTATACATACACCAACCAGTACGTTACAAACTCACAATCGAGTATGTCTATTAAAATCGGAATGAGCTTGGTCCAGCAAAACTATCTGGAGGTGTAGAGAGACATTCCGCTTTTATATCATAATAAATAATGGCTATGGATTATATGAAGCTTTTAGAGAGGTGAGTAGGGAGGAAGCTTCTGAAGGGAGGAATACTTTTGAACTGACGGTCAGACCGGTTGAATTAGAACTCAAATTCCTCTTTGGTTCTATAATAATAAAATGTAGACACATTATTACATATTGTAACTTTTAAATTAAAATTAATCAATTTTATAATTAAATTATTATAATAATAAATGATTGTTTAAAGAATATAATTAAGAAAACTCATTTGACGACAAAATTAATTTAACTAAATTTTAAAAGCTTTTAAGTATTATAAATTATGTTAAATCATTGTGAATGATCTTATCTTGTATATATATATTATATATATGTAGTTCATCCTCTAGCATCCCTTCATCAATCACCATCTAGTCTCTCTGGATCGATGATGGAGTCCATTAGCTTGATTTTTTCTGAATCGCCCACTTCTTTATTCACTATAGTTGCTGTCTCGCTCTCTCTCTCTTTCTTGTTCATCTCTTCAGTGATCAAATTTTCGAGAAATGCAGTTAACCATGATAAGAGAATGACAGTCCCCGAAGCGAGCGGATCCTGGCCTCTACTGGGCCACCTTCCCCAGTTGGGTGGCCCCGAACCGCCTCACCTAGTCCTAGCCGAGTTGGCTAACCACTGTGGACCCATATTCACGGTCAGGTTAGGAGTCCACCGAGCCATAGTTGTTAACACTTGGGAGATAGCTAAGGAGTGCCTCACCACCCATGACCGAACCTTCGCAACCCGACCCAAGTCGGTGAGCTCCGATGTCATGACTTATAACTACGCGATGCTCGGTTTGAGCCCGTACGGTCCTTATTGGCGCCACATCCGCAAGATCTCTACCCTCGAGCTTCTGTCGAGCCACCGAATCAAGCTCCTCGAGCATGTACGTGATTCTGAGGTCCGAAGATCCGTCAAGGATGCTTATAAAAACAAGGTATATAGTGTGAAAGTTTAGATTAACCACTTGACAACTGTTGTGGTACGTGAAGTGATGGTTTAATTTTTATACGTCAATATTCCCAACTTAAAAAGTCGCTATTGAAACCAACTTTTAACCATCACCAAATAAGGCGCTACTAAAAAATGCTTTCATTGGCGAATAAATTATGTCACAGATGCATATAACTTTGGTTGTAATAGCTTCCACTGCTGAAAAAGACTTTTTGCGGCGATTTTTTAAAAGTTACAAAAGGCTTGCATTACTGTGCAAAAAGCAAGTCACTTCTAAAACTTACATTTAGCATCAATTTTTAGTAGCGGAAAATTTTATTTGCTGCTATAACCCTGTTTTCTTGTAGTGGTGGGCTGAACTATTTTGAAGTTTCATCACGTGAAACTTTTTAGTTAGGGGTTTTTAACTAGACGATTCAGATATTTGAACCTGCGCGCTTTGATACCATGCGAAAATTTAGACTAATCACTTAACCAAATGTCCTAAAACATTAAGATGGTAGGTGATGTCGTTGTTTAATTTTTATACTTCAACAGGTAGCCGATCCATTGGACATGAAGAAGTGGTTCGGGGACACAACGCTAAATATCATTTTCCGCATGATAATCGGAAAACGATTTAGTGACGAAGAAGTGGACGAGAAAGCAAAGCAAGCCATGAGGGATTGGTTTGAGCTAGCCGGGCGGTTCGTGGTCTCCGATGGGCTTCCTTTTTTAAGGTGGTTGGATATGGGAGGGCATGAGAAAGCGATGAAGAGGACATCGGATGAGCTTGATCGGGTTATGCAACGGTGGTTGGATGAGCACAAGGCTAAGCGTAATTTTTCTGAAGGGGAGAAAGTAGATGAAGATTTCATGGACGTGTTGTTATCCACGCTTGATCAAGATGATAAAGAGGTTCATACTTATGATGTTGATACTGTCAACAAAGCCACATGCTTGGTTAGTCCCCTTTCTCTACAGTACGTACCTTCAATAATTAATTATGCAAATAAATGTGGGATAGTAGTAGTAGGCCATTTGATTTGATATGCAGAGATGATTTTAGGGCCAATTTTAACTCATGTGTCAATTTGGTGTTTGAGGTTGAAATTCAATGTCCCGATTTTTATATGTGTTGCTATTTGATGTCTCCGTTAAATTTTGAAGTTAAGTTGAACAGATTCTGGTCACGTGATAGTTATGTGGGTGAACAATTTTCAAAATTCCAAAAAAAACCCGACCAGAATTAGTGTTCCGGCCGAACCCACCCCGATAACGGTCGATTACGGCCAAACCCACCCCGATTCCGGCCGATTACGGCCAAAACGATCCCGATTCCGGCCGATTCCCGGCTGATTATGACGGCCTATTCCGGTCGATAGGGTTAAGCAACTCCGTTTTAGGATTTAGGGTTTCGGCCAAATAGCAACAACACTGAAAATTGGGACACCAAATATCAACTGTTTAAAATTGAGACACCAAATTGACACTCGGGTCAAAATTGAGACACTTTTTAAGTTCTATTCCCATTAAATAATATAATCACAGTTTTTAGTTTGCTTCATATTGGCTTTTAGGTATCTTAGGTGTCACAAGTTTCGTTTTCGTTGCTAATAGATATCTCAGTTTTATTTTCATTGGCTTTTGGTTTTTCATTCGTTCTTTGTTAAATTTGACAGATTTAGGTTTGGCTTTTTTTTCAATTCATGTAAATTTACATCAATTAAGTTAAACTAAACATCTATTTTGCATAAATTATTCAAAATTAATGTATGTATACACTAATTGATATAATTTTAAATAGAAGCAGAAATGTCATTTTGTACTTTTTTTCTTTTCTTTTTTAAATGCACTTGCTAATTAAATTTTATGGAGCATCGGACAAAAATCCGTCAAATTTAGTAGAGATCAATATATGGGCGGATTTCATTTCATGAGTGAGATAAATATGTGGATCTGAATACTTTTTCAGATCTCGAGCGGGGTTTATACCCGAGACATCTGATAAATAATTATTTCAACTTGCTTTGTGTAGGCCATGGTTTTAGCAGGCTCAGACACTGCTTCAGTTACTATGACATGGGCCCTCTCTTTGCTACTCAATCACAAGGAATGCCTAAACAAAGTTCACCAAGAACTAGATTCAAACATTGGAAGAGACAGGGCAGTTAAGGAATCTGACCTCAACAACTTACCATACCTTCAAGCTGTCATCAAGGAAACAATGAGGTTATACCCAGCCGCGCCTTTGGCAATCCCACACGAGGCTACACAAGATTCCACTATCCAAGGTTTCTTCGTCCCCAAGGGAACCCGGCTGCTGCTAAACATATACAAGATCCAGAGAGATTCGCGGGTCTGGTCAGGTCCAAACGAGTTTAAACCCGAGAGATTTCTTACTACGCACAAGGATTTGGAATTTAGAGGGCAGAATTTTGAGTTTATACCTTTCGGGAGTGGTAGGAGGATATGTCCTGGGATCTCATTGGCTCTTCCAATTTTAGGACTTACACTTGCGTCGTTTCTACAAGCATTTGATGTTCAGGTACCTGGAGATGAATCTGTGGATATGACTGAAGCTATTGGGATGACAAATCTTAAGGCAACGCCACTTGAAGTGCTCATCACTCCTCGACTGCACGAGTTAGTCTACTAAGTAATACAGCATCAGGCTCTTAACGATGTGTAATCATGTGTTACTGTTTTGTAACCATTTCTCTAATAAAGACTCTCAACTACTCAACCATAAGGAATTCTTAAAGAAAGTCCCGCAACAACTTGATAAAAAAAAACATTGGAGGACAGAGACAAGTTAAGGAATTAGACCTCAAGAACATAGCTAACCTCCAAGCAGTTATCAAGGAAACATTACGGTTGTCAACACATGAAAATTATAAAATTAATGTGTTTGTTGCCTTAAAAAACTTCAAAGGGTGATAGATTCTTGGTAAATCTCAAGCTCAAACACTTCTACAAATTCTTTGATCAAAGCACTGTGAGCGGCATTAATTAGCTTGCTATCCAAATCATGCCAAGTCTCTCCTAAGATACCTTTCAAGCTTCCTACTCCTCGATTATGTATCCCACATGGAACAATGAACTGGAAAGGAGACAAATCTGTACTCACATTCAATGCTAAACCATGATAAGCGATCCAACTAGATACTCTAATCCCCATTGCTGCCAGTTTCAGGTCTCCTACAAAGCCATAAACTGTCCTCTGTCAGACTTTTTCAGATCAGAAATGCTATTTCATGAACATGCTTCTTTTTAAACAAAAAAGAATATTAAAGTCGGAATATATGCTATAAACTCTTTATATATATAGGCTTCATATGTTTTCTCTATGTGCTAAAACAAAGGCTTGTGCTTCTGTTTTTCACTGAGAATAGCATGAAACCCGCCAGAGGCAATACTCTCTAGTCTGGAGCATCATACACCAACTGAATGATCAAAACTATGTAGCAGGATTCAACAACTAGCAATGGATAAGAAAATGAGGATAATTTGCAGCTAATAGAAGCTTTGCTTGTGATAAATGTCATAGGTAAATAATCATTTAGATGATTAGAGTAGCATACCAACCCAAACGCCGGTAAGCCCCTCTAGTCTTGAAGCCTTAATGGAAAAGGTTGACAAAAGTGCACGAATGACAACTTCCTCAAGTGATCTGAGGTACCAATGCAGATCCATCTTGTGGTTCCGGAGATTGATAATCGGGTACATGACGAGCTACAATGCAATATTGCAATAAAGAAGCATCATTTAAAGCACACGATAACAAGAAGAGCACACGTTCTAAGAAAATGAAAACCATGTCCAGTAAGTGTTGGAACATTCAATTCTTCATCCAGGATATACCTGCCCAGGACCATGGTAAGTGACCTCTCCACCACGTTCAGTCCTGTAAATATCATACGGTGCATGGCTTACATCAAAATTGAGGTAATCCTCTGAACTTCCAGTCCCCATGGTATACACCGGATGGTGCTGCAGCACAATCAACGTATCTGGGCAATCCTGATTTCTCTCAACGAGTGCTTTCTTTTCCCTAACAATTTCCTTTTGCCAATCCCATGCTTTTCTATACGGAACAAGCTCGTTATGCAAATCGAACATCTCACACCTGCTAAGATGCGAAGAACGAGAGGTGTTCGATGAAATGCCGCTGATGAAAAGCTACATAATACAATTTTCATTCACCAGAATAAGAAAGCACCCACCTTTTTTTCTTTCCTTTTACCTGAGATTCTACGACTGTTGCCTTCTGTCCCACCGCTTTGAGAGTTGCGATCGGAGTCGATTCTGTCCGCAGCGGAAAGGGGTTTCTTTGACGACTGTGAGAAGCCCAGGCGACGACTGCGGCGGAGCTAGGACATGGAATCGCCACGAGAACCATGTCAAGTGGACTAGGTGAGTGAGACCAGCGATTGAAACTCAATGCGCCTCCACGTTCACAGCATAACGGAGCTTCCAACGCGGGAAAGTCAAATACAGTTACAGTTGCAGAAGAGAAGGGAATGGAAGTTGTTAAACTGAGAAATTTCAGAATGGACCCTGTAGTTCTTTTTATACAAAATGAAACCCTTTATGTTTGGCAGCACAAAATCTATTTATTCCTCGCACTTTAAATTCAAAACTAACCACTATATATTTTTTTTTTAGAAAAATGATTATTATTACTAGAACGAAAGGTTGCACCGATCAACAAGAATCGGTTCAACCAAAGTTTAAAATAGGGATGGCACGGTTCCGAACCGGATTGGAATTGATTAAACAGTCCGGTCTAAATTGAATTTGAAATTAGCACTAAAAAATCTGGACCGGTTCTGGAGTGGAACCGTAAAAAACAATATGGTTCGGTCTAGAACCGATTTGACCCGTTTTCCTATACATAATTACACTCATTTTTTTTAAACAATCCAAAACCAAACTAGTCCACTAAAAAACCGGTCCAAAACAGTCCGGTCTAATCAAAAACCGTTTTTTTTTAGGAAATATACTACCGGTTATTGGTAGGGATGGCAACGGGGCGGGTCGGGGCGGGTTTTCGCAGCCCCGGACCCAGCCAAATGGACCTTCCGGGTCGGGTCGGGTCAGGTCAACAATCCCGCGGGTCGACCCGCGGGGCCCCGACCCGCCCCGTCATGTGAACAATTTTTTTTTTTGTTTTTTCACTTTTCAATATTAAATAACAATTTTTTTTTGTCAAAATATTACATTATATATAAATTCAAAACATAAATCTAACACCAATCAAATATAAACAACAAACACATCAAATTCATTACAAATACAAATTCAAATTCAAATCTAAACACCAAAATTAACAAATCCTAATAATCTAAATATACATCTATTTGTAATTTGGTCCATGTTATTTATATAGGTACTATATTAACCATATTGTTTAGTAAATGTTAAATCATATTAATATATAAATAAAAAAAATTATATATATATGCATTTCGGGGCGGGTCTACGGGGCCCCGTGTCTCTAGACCCGGACCCGCCCCGGACCCGACCCGTGACCCGCGGGTCGGCGGGTCAAAACCGGGTCGGGGCCCCGCGGGTCAGCGGGGCCCCGAGACCCGTTGCCATCCCTAGTTATTGGTCTAGTTCTCCCTCACAGAACTGGTCTGTTTGGAACCGGTCCAGAATAGACCAGTTCCAAACAGTCCGGTTTCGGACCAGTTTCGATCCGATCGGATTGATTTTTTTGTTCATCCCTAGTTCAAAAGAATTAGTCATTACAATTAATTAAGTGGGGCTTGTAAGCACTCACAATATCTTTCAAAGTACAAAATCTAGTTTTATTCGGAGGAATACAATAGGTAACAAAGTTTGCTATTTGCTAACTACTAACCACTACTATACTTTGCTTATTGCTAGTTTATATTTGAGTACTCACATGAATTGTTAGTTTTTTTTTTTTTTTTTGTCAAAACATAAATTCTTAGTTAAGGGTTAACTACCTTTCTCCAACTCTTATTGTAGTCAGTGGAGAAGGGGAGGCATATTGCAGAAGTAGATAACCACTGTACAATCAGGATATGCGATTCACCTATTACATGTAGCTTGCTAGTAGTTTCATCAAGATGTGGATCCTTGTTTAGTTACTAATATTACTAAGCTTGTTCAAGTCCAAACATATAAGATAGAAGTTTGTTTATTTATTTATTATTAAAAGTTGGTTCTTACAATCACTGCAACTTTCTGTTAATTTGTGTTAGAGATGGTGGTTCTTCACCTGCTGATACGATCTCGATCTATAGAAATAGAAGATGAGCAGATTAATGACGAAGAATGTGGATTAGGTGAAAAAACAAGAAGATAATTAGATACAAATGAGAGTCTCAGCTCATATTAACATATCAATTCATACTTGCAAACATAGTTTCATCTCCTCATACATGAGCTATATATAATAACCCTAATTATTTGTAATATCAATATGACCCATAAACTATTCTATTACTACATAAACCCTCATACTATACTATCATAACACATGCTGCTAAAGTTGAGGCTTCCGGTGGTGAGTTGAGAAGTGTGTCAGTACAATGAATATAGTGAAGGGAATATTATTTAAAAGGTTGTTGTTGTTGTAAGCGGGCGGTATGAGTTTTTCGGGTCACCCATGACGTGCTCGGATTTTAACTCGGTGCGGGTTTTCGGAACGGGTCGGCACGATTTTCATCGGGTTCCCGGTTTATGCCCACCCTACTTTCAATGCAGAAGGTTGCACTCGCAATTAGGGATGTAAACGAGTTAAGCTATCCGTGACCTACTCGAGATTGGCTCGGTCGATATTCGATTTCGACTCGCTAAATTTCGAGTCGAGCTTGAGTCGAGCTTTTTCTGATACCGAGTCTAGTTAAAGTTTATTAGTACTCGACTGCTCGCGAGCCTAATCGAGCTTTTTTATTTTGTTTATTCGAGTCGAGTTAGAGCTCGAATTTTTCATAATATTATATATATATTGACTTCAAGCCGAGTTCGAGCTCGAACTCAAGCCAAAAGTCTAATCGAGTCGAGTATGTCACCGATTCGAAATTGAAAATTTTAGACTCGGTCGAATTCAAGCTCGAACTCGAGTAAAATAAACGAGTTTTGGAGCTTCTATATGATGCACTCTTTACCTGTTCTTATAATCGTTTATTCTTTTAGGAACATGAACAAGTCCCAAAAAATTTATTCATCTCAAATGGATAGAGATAGAGAGTTGGATAAAATCAGCCAATTGCCAGAACACTTGATAGACAAGATTCTCTCACTTTTGCCAATTCGGGATGCAGTAAGAACTAGCATTTTGTCAAGCAACTGGAGATTCAAATGGACTACTATTTCCAATCTAGTTTTTTATGACAACGTTGTTACTGATAAATCAAGTAACATTAGTAAGTTAGTGAATATTATCTACACAGTTCTATTGTTTCACTCGGGTTGTCCTGTAGAGAAGTTCATGTTTTCTCATAAACAATACAAAGTAGCTACAAGTGACGTTGATCTCTGGATCCGTTACCTTTCTAAGGCCTCTACAATCATTCTTGATTTTTGTGAACGGGAGAGGGCAACAAATCAGGTACCCTCCAGTCTCTTTTATTGTGAGGGTTTGACTTCTTTAAGGCTCTGCAACTGTTCTGTCAATCTTCCCGTTTCTCCCACATTTAGAGGATTCAAGAATCTGAAGATCTTGTACCTTCAGAGAGTTTTATCAAATGATCTAGATGCAATGCTAGAGAAGCTCATATCAGGCAGCGATGTTCTAGAGAATTTATCTCTGATCAACTATCGCCTCTCTTCGTTCAAAGATGTTGCACCGAAGCTTAAACATCTCTGCCTTAGAGGTGCATTAAAAGGAGGTTTTGGTTTTGGGGTTGGATTTAGCTCTACATTTTGCTCTCCCTCATTCCACATGGAGTACTACGAGGACAACACAGGCTTTCCAGATGGACTTAAAAACTATATTAAGTTATTGAAGTTTTTTGCTCCTCTCCAAAGTGTCGAAACCCTCAAATTGGATGGTGATGTTCTAAAGGTACTGTTGTTTGAATTTACCGTTTGTGTTATACTGTCTGTTTCACATATATATATGTGTGTGTATGTTTGATCTGCTGCCATATTCCATACTATATGTTTCATCTGAGCTCACTTTCACTATAATTGCATGCCTTAATCTTATTAAGTTTGTTTTCATCCTTCAGAGCTTGTCTGTCGAAAAGGTACCAGCAATGTTAGCAGAGCATTCTACTGAAGAACCTATTCATCAGTGGTATAAACTTCAGGAGTGGGAAGCAACTGTTAGTCATTCTCTATTTACTAAGGAGTGCTCCAAATCTTAAACAACCCTAAACCCTAAACGAGTCACTAAGATTCTCTCCAACTCTTTTTGTAGGCTGCAGAGAAGATGGAACATACTGCAGAAGTAGCTGATGAGATATACGATTCACCCTGTTCATTTGCACAACTAAACTATGTATGGTTAACTGGAATAGGTGACAGTGTATTTGAAATGGGATTTATCGGGATTTTGCTTTCGTGTTCACCAGTATTACAAAAGATGACAATCAAAGCTGCCCGATATTCTAAACTCTATCCAAGAGGAAGTGGAAATCATAAATTGGTGAAAAATATGATGCGCCTCCAATACCCCTCGGCTCAAGCTAAACTCAGTTTTTTGTGATCCTTTAGATGTAGCTAGTATCTTCATTAACATATGAATCTTTGTTTAGTTACTTAATACTTATATATTGTTAAACTTGTCTATGTTTGAACTTTGAACATTTCTGTTTCAATTTACATATTTACAAATAAGATCAAAGTTCGATTTTGTTTGTTTGTTATTCTTGTGATCATTGCAAACTTCTGTTAATTTGAAGGAGATTCTAGTTACTCAATGTTTGCTGCAGAGTGCTTCAAATCTCTAAGAAGCCGAATTGCTCGGACAGGAAGTAATATAGGTCAAAAAGCAAAGTGTAATAATTGCTTGATGGTTAAGAAACTGTAATTACAAAGATTTAAATAGCCTAATTACATCGAAAATCTCTACCTAACTAATGTGCAGTTACTATTGAATCTCTACTAATCAGTGGCTATCTCCAACTAACAACAAACCCTAGAGAATTGTTAGTTATTCTCTGTTTACTAAGGAATGTCTAAATCTTAAACAACTCAAACTTTTGGTACGTTCGTTGTTCTTGGCAATTTTTTCTTTGTTGTGCTGAATAGAACCGTTTTCAATGCAAAAATAAAATAAAAAACATGAATAAAATTGTTTCTTTGTTCTTGATGATCAACTTAACATAGACTACTGGGATGATCAAGTGAGACTGTGAGAGTGCTTAATAAGAACTCTTGCAATGAAAAGAATAAATTTTACTTTGTGGACAAATTGCTAGTTTGAATTTTGTTTGAAAAATTTCCTAACTAATGTTTCACAACAATTTTTAGTTAGCAAATTGTCCACAAATAAAACCATAACCTAGCAACTTGTCCAAAATGCGAAACTTGAGCAAGAGAATTATTTAAAAAAAAAACTTTAGCTAACTATTTGTCTGAGTGCTCAAATGTGAACCGGCAATTTGTCAAAATAAATAATCAGTTAGTACTTTGTCAAGTGCCCAAATGTGAGCAATATGGCTAAAGCCATTGGAATTATAAGCAGCAGAACCACTCATCTCGAAGTACTTATCAAACCACAGCTAGCTATCCCACTTCATGTAGGAATAAGATCGCATCTCTTCAGCAGGTGAACCATAGCTTCTTCACCATATATGTAATCAAAACAATACAATGTTTCCACCAATATTATGAAACTTCAGTTTGGTTCCTCTTTTGTACATAATAAAGAAATCATGGATTAACCTGCCTCGCCTATATCGCTGATGCCCAAAAATATCCAGTCAATCAAAACTAGAGTAGATTTATGCAAAACTGAAATAGATATATGGAAAAGCACAAACGTTCTTTACTTGGTACTATCAAAATAAAGGATCTCCCTCATTTCGGCTACCGACATTATGCTCTCGTTCGGGTAAACCTTGGCAATAAGCTGCACAAAATTCTCATACTTGTCCAGAAACTCCTTCTGCCAAACCCAAGATATATACCCAATTAGCCTCGTGTTATTGAACTTTTAAAAATACGGATCTTCAAATGCGAAACATTGTTATTATTATTTCTAACCTTGCATTTGTCCCACAGAGAAGGCAGTAGTTCATCTGAAGTCAAACTCTTCTGCAGTTTCTTGTACATTGAATTGATAGACCTATCCACCTAAATTAAGTAAGCATTAAGGTATTAGTGGCTTACAATGGACTGAATTGGCATAAGAAATGCATGCCTCAGGTAATTTTTCCAACTAACCCCCGATAAACTTGATTTTAGAATCTTTCGGAGCTCCATTTTTGATAAACCAAGCTGGAACGGAATCTGAAATCACAGATGGCACGATATTTGTTAGAAGACGGCATTAATTGCAATCATAAGATTTTGATGAACCAGAGGAAATGCAAATTCAACTTGACTAACCTCTTCTGGAGGAATGGTATACATTAAATCTTCAATTTTCCGACCAAATGCAAAAAGCCGCTCAAATTGCTAAAATGGAAAAATAATTAAGGACGATCAAATCCTAGTACCACACAGAAGTTCCAGTTTAACATGGGTAACTAAAGGTAGGTGCATACTTACATAGTATATGATCATGCTGATGAAGCGGGTGCAAGCTTGTTCATAGTTTTCACTTGCTTGGTGGTAAAATTTGGCCAAAGTGGTTACCACATTAGCTAAATCGTACAAGCTGCATAAATAAAAGTGCTTTTGATCAGAGTTATTATCCGAGATGAGTAGGAAACTGTAGGTTTATTGGACTACAAGATAATGATTAATTAATAATAATTCATGGACAAAAAGAATAATTCACCTGTTTTGAAATGCTGCATAATTCTCCAGAAGAACTATATCGGCATATTTTGGGTCGGTTTGAGAAATTTTCTCCAGAGTGACAAACATTATGCTTACCTGCCCAATCATACAATATAATATCAAACATCAATTATAGAACTTCACTGTAGAATGAATGTAGAAAGTTCCAAAAATGGTCTACTTACAAACTTGTTATATGCCTGATCAACCAAATCCCTAGATTGCCCTTGAATGTATTGTTCCATGCGTGTCGCAAGAGTGGCAAACCTGGGAATGTAGGATAGAACACCTGTTTGTCTGACATTTCTCTCATTTCTTTCAATCTGATGGCAAGCTTCATCAACAAACTGCAAAAACATTTCACAACATTAAGCAATAGGGTTTATATTTATATTACATTTATTCTTAAGTTATCTTTGCTAAGAAGATGACATACTCGACTGAATTGCATAGATATCCTGGACTCCAAATCGTCAAGCAAGAGGCGCACAAACCCTGCAGCATCAGCTTTCTGGCCAGAAAGATACTTCTCAGTTATCCCATGCATTGAAATGCAACGTAAGGGATCGATCTTGTATGCCCAATCCACCACAGCGTAAAAGTCCTCCTAATGTAGCACATTTATAAAGTACAAAAATTATTAGTGTGAAGTTTGCAATAGTTCCTCAGAAGAAATATACCATTTTTCTAGGGTTCATACTGTTTAGGATCAAGCTCAAACTTCAGACTTTGAGAAAAGTAATATTATAAATACTATATAAATTATATGAAACCCATCCACTTCAACCCTGTCTGGTTTCATATACATATATATATATATATATGTGAGCTCAAGTTTAAGAAACCCATCTAAGAATCAGAGAATTCATCAACATTGTTATAAGTTCTATGGAACTAGTACCACTTACACCTTGAAAATATTAGAAAAAAAAAAAAAAGAACTACTGGAACGACTCAGTTTTTTAAGTTGAGAACTTACTTGGATCCCTTCAAGCAAATCCTGAAGAGACTCATTAAGAGCTACCAGCTCAGTGGAGCTTTTGCCTGAAAAAGAGGAAAGCAAAGCCAACTTAATAACTTTACGCAACAAAACTATCATCAATACATGGAAACTTAACTGGTAAACTAGGTGATTCATTAGTACTAAGTGCAACAGTTTAAATAGTATATTTCTACTGTGGTGTTGGAAAAAGTTACCAGCTTTAGTAGTATCTTCATCATCATCGATATCCAAAATGCCCAAATCATCATCATCATTGCCATTAGCTCCAGGTTTATTACCATTGCTAACACCTCCTGGCGGAGCAAGAGCAGGAACTTCAAAGCACATGAAGTGGGCAAAGAAGGAACTCTGCCACAGAACAAGTCAGTTGTCATATTCTCTTCATGATAACAGATTCTCAAATAAAGCAGAGAACTGCTGCGAGAGATTAAGTCTGCACCTCATCTACAAGCAGTGGGATGAAAATTGTAAGCATCTTTGCATAGGCTTCGGAGACATTAGAGGTATCTGAACTGTTCGCACTCTGACTAGAACCAGTGGAAGCTTCAAGCCAAACTGTTGGGTTTCTTGATGCCTTTGTACTAGCACGAAGTTCATTTGCAAATTCACGTGCCTATGAAGAAAGTTTTCAAAAAATTATCAAATATATATTAAATTTTGACTTTTGAGTTAGCTTGTCAGAAGGAAACTTCATGTTCTGACCTCACGGCGGAGAAGCAAGTTCAGGGAGCTGCAGTAAGCTTTTCTAAGAGGGGCCAAGCAGTTCTTGTCAAGGCTCTAGATATACAAGAAAGAGAAAGTAAGACAACAAAACACAGAAGAGCACAACCAATCACTTCAAGCTGCATAATACTTCTAACGATTTCAATAACTTAATGCGAATATAACCTTTAAATGTTGCAGGAGTCGTGCATATGTTCGGCATTTGTATCGCAAGTCAGCATGATCAGGCCTTTTCAGTTGTCCTCGCTGTGAAAACAAATAAGGAAAATACCGTTAGAAGTGATTTTCCATATTTACTTTTTAGTACTTGTCATATTTGGAAGATTTAATTGTTTGACAGACCTGAGAAAAGTAACTCTTGTCACTTATCATGAAATCCACCAAGCTAGCAAAGTAATTCCTCAAAAATTCAGTAGCTCTTCTAACAAATGTAGTCTTCAGCTTCTCAAGTTCTAGTCTCTTCTCCTTGACCTGAACCAAATGCCATCAGATCAGTTATAGCAACTAAAACCTTCCATATGTTATAGATGCCCTAGTCTTATGCAGGAAAGAGATTTAGTAAAGAAATTGCATGTCCTAATCTTGAATTTTAGAAACCTAGGCCTGTAAAAAAATTGGATCTTTGATACATGAAAGACAGAATGTGGGATTCTATATGAGCCATCTAGTAATTGGTCAGTAGAGTATATAGAGCACATACTGCTCGCATGTCTGCATAAAGAGAATCCAAATTGGGCACTTCAAGACCTCGCAAAGCAGCTGTTAGCCATTCACATGCTTCAATGTTCTGAAGCATATGTGCCTCATCAAAGGTACCTCCTGTCAAACAAGCAGCGTACTGCAAAGCTAATTTTAGTGGACTGAGAAAGCACTTGGCAAATAATAAAGAATGATTAAGTGCTGAAACTATCCAAAACACACCTCAGAAGGAACTCGCAGCCCTTCAAGAAGCCTATCAAGTTCTTGAATAAGAGCTTTGTTATTCACAGACTGCATCTCCAACTGGTTATTGCGTATCTCAATCTGAACACCAGAACAAACACTCTTTATTCATAACCATTAACTTCTTAAACATTAACATACTGAACAAAAATTTCAAGCAACTTAATCAATCTCTTATTTGTTCCAATCTGTTTACTGAGGAGACAACTTCCAAAGCATTTTTTACTGCATAAGCACTTCTGCTGCTTGTGGCCTTCCACAAATTGGAGGAATAATCACTCTTCTCAATTACCTCAAGAGCCATAGTCTCTGGGTTGTGTATTTCCTTTTTCATGCTAATAATTGTGAATTAAAAGGCTCTCCGTGCTTACCGATGCTATGTCT
The DNA here is from genome assembly GCA_036873135.1 of Clarkia xantiana subsp. parviflora. Taxonomy (NCBI): domain Eukaryota; kingdom Viridiplantae; phylum Streptophyta; class Magnoliopsida; order Myrtales; family Onagraceae; genus Clarkia; species Clarkia xantiana. Next base: position 6,474,664 of record JAPTYO010000010.1, on the reverse strand, counting down.
TCCCTCATATGTCTGAGTTTCAAATTGAATATGCCTAACCATTCATCCATGTCTTCAACACAGTAGGTTGCTGCATCAAGTCCCTGCATTACCTGCAAGCAATATATAGAAATCAATGTGAATTTTGTTCACACGTACCCAAAATTGATAAAACAGGGTGTTTGAATACATGTGTCCTAAGGACATCAGACCAGCAGCACTACGTCAACCAAATTCTGATGCTGCCATAATACAAGCAAAATTAGAAGGAAACTAACTGTATTTAGATCTATTAGTAACAAAATATTACCCCTTCAATTAAGGGCTCACTTTCCAGGACAGCATGCACATTTGCAGCTTCTAATGCGAGCAGCTCCCTCTTTAAACTTTCAGAATACTCCTCAGCTTCACCAGCACCGACGACATAACTGTAAAATTACAACTCATTGTCAAAGAACCATAATAACAGTATATATCAAGAAAAAGATGAAGGATGAATAGAGATAGTGGCTTAGAGATTGGGGCAGAGCATGCTTCTGTGGTTGAAGTCCACAAATAAACAAAAATAAGCTGAGTTCAATTAGTCTCCTATCAAAAGACAATAGTCTTAACAAACAGACTTACTAATCCATGACTAAACCTGGTTCCTTCAGGACTCAAATACATGAACTGATATTTTGGTTAAAGCCCACAGAATAAGACCATACGTACGAGCAACTGCCCCAAGTAGTCACCTTTACCAAGTTATACTTACAACAATAAGTTCTCAACGAAGAATTTCAACTGCCCAATTGATATCCAGGATATCATTAAGGAAAGGATCTCAACAACCATCCTAGCGGAAAGATCTAATACTAGCTCATGATGCCAACTGCCCGCTAACAGATAGCAGAGGCCAATTGTAGGATGCTATTATACGAAGATTTGTTTAAAATTGATATTAACCCTCCTCAGATCACATGGGCTGAGATATATAAGACCTAATGTAACTAGTCCAGTGAGGAGCCATTGAGCATATAGGCATTTAGCCTGACTTGAACCATGCATTGCCCTGGTCCATAATGAAATCTAGTAATTCCCACGATTTTTTTTAACCAAGCTTCTTGTAATAGCACATGATTGCTGCACTTTTTAAGAACCTGTTCATTGGTGCACTTCTTGTTACTTTTTAATGATCAATCAAAGCAAAATGATGAGACATAACTCTCACATGAATCAAAATAAATGTTCACCGTTGATGATGAGAAAGCAGAAATTGGCAAGCAAAAGACCAATAGAAGCAATTTCAGAGGTATACCAAATTCAAATCCCTATTTGGTGATAGATAAAACAAGCTATAGACTACGCATTTCACTAAGAAGCACGTGGTAATAGAGAATTTTTAATTATAATTAGCCTCATAAAAGAACACAACATACGTTCCGAGAAGAGCCTCGATATCCTCTTCCTCTTCCTGGAAGACAAGTTCTTTCTCAACAGTAACCTCTTCATCACTTTCTTCAAGTGTAGTATCAACAGGTCCATCTTGCAAATTCCTCTGAGCCGTGATTCTAGTTACTGTAGGTGTGTTTTCCTATTAATAGACAAGATTCAATACATTAACTGTAAACTGAAGCCTGAAGGTTTGGCCAAAAAAAAATCTGCAAATTGAAGGGGATAAACCAGCATGCTTGAACTAGAAACTAAGCATTAAAAAAATCTTGAGACTGTGTACATTATCAGACACATGAACATAACAATAAAAGTACAAAACCACTTATAGACATTATTGTCACTAAATAAATGATTAAACAGCTCAATTTGATTTCATCAAGGCAGGGTGGGGGTGGAGAGAAATAAACAAACCTTAGCCCAAAGAGCCATTTCAACCACATCTATTCCAACAACCCTTGGGAGGCGACCGATTACATCCTTTGAGATGTTTAAAATGGAAAGTAGAAGGCGATTCCTGCAAGGAATATATGAGAACAGAGTATAGAAAATCCAGAGTAGAAAAAACAATTATCGAAATGTTGACATGACATGCAATAATGAATTACCTATCATCAATGTTGCGCATTGTCCATTGAGGAGGAGCAACGCTCTGACTTCTGAGATTGTCAAATCCCTACAAGAAACTTCATATAAGCTAGACACAAATCGCAGGATGCAAAAAAACATGAGGCTTCAAGAGCAAACAAAGTTACATATATTTTCCCTTTTGACTGAATATCCAAAACATTGATTCTGAGTTAACGGAACTGTGGTGCAACTTACAAGCATAAATGTACATCCGCTTGGATCATTAGCCATAACCTCAACCTTTGTTAGATGCTTCAGCTTGTATAACTTGGCTGGCTGCAAGTAGTATTAGAAAGTACGCATAAAATAAGCAAATCAATTTGGATGAATCATCAAACATTAGAATTTATTTTAACTTAAAAAGAGAAACAATATAAAATCATCATCCCTCTCCAGATACGCCTAACTCGTAACAAACTATAAAGCTTAATAGTTTTTTTTTTTCTCTTTTTGATGTTAAAGGTTAGTATATATAAGAAGTGAGTGGATCACCACAACTGCATCATCTTTTTCTGTATGCAGGAGATCATAAAAGAAAAATCATCTAAAACTCCGCCAGCAAAGACAAACCTATGACACTTTATAGTTTATACAAAATGAAATATGATCTTAGTCCAATGAGAAATTTCAAAACTTATAGGGCAAAGGATATGGATCACTCCATCAAATAAACTGCCCAAAAAAACCAATTTGAACTAGCCCAATAGGTATGACTGAAATAGTAAAAGCAGTACATGTAAGCAAACTACCTGTGAAATGTGAAGTTCGAGATCTTATAAACTACATTGAATGAACTACCTCAAGAACTCCTCCAGTAGAGTATTTCAGAACACGAAGATGCGCTTTATCAGGTTGAGCTTTTGATGTTGCTGAAAAGTAAATAAAAATAATTTGGTTATCATGGTAAATGGTTTTGGAGATTGACTTTGGACATTTAAATGTAGCAAGCATGAAAGTGAAAGTATACTACTACTGTACATTATCCTTTATAAGTCTATGTAAATCTGCAGGAAGAATGAGTTCGGATTGATTGAGCACTATGCAACGCCATTTCAGGTTTGAATTTTTTCTCTCATATTTAAACCTCAGACAAGGGCCCCCTAGTCAAAACGAAATCCGTTGTGTCCACAGTCGAGCTGCTGGAACAAACCGTGGCTCGCTAATTGAAGAGTTCTGTACAGCCTACCTACATTATTCCGCTCTATCAAACTAAAGCTCACCATTCAAGTTTCACACACTAGTTCAAACAACTAACTCATCCAAGCTTATTTAAGTGTTACGAATGTAAAAATTGTGAAATTCATTGATCAAGTAAAAACCTTCGAAGCAACCCATTAAGAAGCCTAATCAAGATTAAGCAGGACTCTAACCATCACCAAGAACAAAATTGAGCAACGAATGGAGCAATGTACTGGAGACTAAGAGCAGATCACCAAATGGCTGACAATTCTCCAATCAAGAAATGTTTAAAGAGCTTGAGGCAATTGGACTTACTAGTGAGAGCAAGAACTCGAGGTTTAGCCATGTTACGGCCTGTCTTTCCGGACTTGCCCCAGATCCCACGGCTCTTAGCCACACGGATCGACATGACGACCTTCTCCTTTCCTTCGATCGCGGCCTCACAGGCTCGCCTGAGCTCCTGGTCGTCAGCGCTGGATTTCGCCATCACAGCCTGGTCTGTCTCCCTCTACAAAGTTGGGCAACGCCAGTCCACGGCTGATCTCCGAAAGCTACCGTGTTTCTGTAGCTTGCTTGGGTAATATGGTGAAGGAGTCGAGAGAAAAAAACCGACGAGCCAAGAAAATAGATATTTATTTTACTGCGGAGAGAAAGGCGCGTGACTTAAAAGTCGTTGAATGATTTTTAGTTTTTACTGCGCTGTTTTTTTTTTTTTTTTTTTTAATAATAAGTATGAACTAGTTATTGCAACTTATAAAAGTAACAGTTCTTCTTTAACTAATAACCACTTTTTACCCAAAAAAAACAATATCCACTAAATCACCACCGTGGGTGGTTACTGTGCTGTTCAATTTTTTTTTTTTTTTTTTTGTGCACTTCAATTTCATTATTCTTATGTACAAAATTAAATATTATTTTACATGTTATAATAATATTTTTCCAGCTGGTGTTTAATAAAAATAATCTATTTGTCATGAATATTCTTTTTTTTTTTGGGTGAAATTCTTTTATATTTTCAAAATATGATGTGTTGTGAATTAATTCTCTAATTAAGAAATGGAGTATAATACCATTGTATTATAAAATTACATATAATATAATAATTTCCTTTGAAAAAGTGATCGTATCCTAATAGTTCTACTATATGACTTTTTACCCCAAAAAAGTTATATATGACTCATTTTCATTTGATTCCACCTAGTTTGATTTAATTATTTAAATTTAAATGATTCTTTTTTATATAATAAAATAATAATTTATGATATATATAGTTGGTAAATTGATGGATTTCTTGATAAACAACGGTAAAAGGGTACAATATAGATTTGCAACTCAAATTTTACTATACTCACCTATAAATATATTATTACATAATAAGGTAAAAAATTGTCATATTTTCTTGTCATCCATCATCATCATCAAGTAATAATCATGGGAAAGTAAATAATCCTTTCATCCTTTATCCCGGTATAGTTCGAGATCGATTAGGAAAGCTAAGTTGTAGCTTCACATGATAAGCCGTATCAACATCGGCCATCTCCATGGCCGTCTGAGCAAAAACGGCCCTGCCCCTAGCAAACGCAAATGCTCCGGTCCCGCCCACCACCGTGAGCTCCTCCTCCTCCCCGTCAGCCACGTGTCTCGCCCTAACGCAGACACTTCCGGAATATTCCTCAGTCTCGAAGGTCAAGTAGATTATGTCGAAGTCTGAGTTCGCAAAGACCTGGCTCGGGAAAATGAACCCTTGGGCTCGACCCACGACCCGGGAAGTGTTCTCTGGCCGCTCAGTCAGGGTACGGTGGAAGATGAAGGCAGTTGAGTCGGGCTGGGTCACGGGCTCAACATGTGGGCCTATGATAAGGACTGTTATTCTCATACGATACGAACACCATGGAAAAAAATGTGCTTGTGCACGCATATGACAAATTATACAATATAATATAATTTTCGTGTCGTGTTTAGGTATCACAACACGATAAATTTATACTACTAAGTCTAACTTTTGAGTATTTTTTTGAAAAAAAAACTTTTTTAATAAGTTTTAAAACTCCAATAAGTTGTTTAATTTTTAGAGTTTGTCAATCATATATTACAAACTTATGAAAACCAAAATATTAATTCAAAAGATTTTTTGCTCTATAAAGTTAATTTTTTGTTTTTATTTAAAGATATCATATATACATGTAGAATTGAATAACTTAACAACACGAAAAAAATTAGTGTTGTGTTCGTGTTTGTAAAACGTGGCACGATAAGTTTACTGTGTGTGTTCGTGTTCAGTAAATTTAACACGACGACTATTGACACGCACGATAGCACGAATTGCCACCCATACCTGTGATGATGGGCTGTTGGAGGTATAGAGATAAGGCTAGCCATGGCCGATTAGGGTTCCTTGGCTGCCTCGACCGGTGGGCTACCGGAGAGAAGATGGCCAGGAGAACCACCGCGAGGACTGCCAAGGAGATGGCTGCAGAGAAGATGATTCTGGGGTACATAGTTTTTGGTTTCAAGCAATTGAATGGCTTCAATGCCTTTAATACTAATTTTCTTAATAGGAGATTCAGCCACCTGACCCTCATTTGATTCACCTAATCCTCAATACATTATGCAATCTAATAGCCAAAATTTAAAAAGCAAAGTAAGAACTTCACCACTAGCTCCACTATTCACTCTAGGATGCGCCATCTAGAATAACATCAAAGTCCCAACTGACCTAACCCAGGTCGAGTCCAGGGATAAATCTCACCATGGTTAAGATCGACTTGGTCAGGTTATCTAACCATTGTCAGGTCTAACCCTATATTTGACCCGAGCTTGGTCAATCGTACCAACCAAGGGTTCAATTGTTAAAAGTTTAGAGATTAAATTATATAAAAAGTTAGTGATATAAATTAGAGGACTAAACTGAACAATATAAACAAATTGGGCTAAGTCAAGTGACTATTAAACGATCAACATTTATAGTTTATTAACAGATGCACCAAAATTGTACAAATTCTTAACATACAGCCCCAAAATTATGCACAAAAAAACAAAAATTATTGCACAAAAAACAAACATGTTGTATAAAAAAAAGGGTTAACAGGTGTTTTGGTCCATGATGTTTGTCAACTTTTAAGTTTTGGTCAATGATGTTTTTTTTTACCTAGTTTTGGTACCATATGTTTGCAGATTTTTTCTAGTTTTGGTTTAACCGTTACATTCCGTCCATTTTTTGACATGTACAAGTCACGCGATCCACCCTAAACTTTCAATTTTGTTCAATTTAGTCCCTCTAATACTTTCCTAACCTTTTTATTGTTCAATTTAGTCCCGAAGTTTCAAAAATTCAATTTGACCTATTGTCCAATTGGGGTCAATTTTGAAACTTCGGGACTAAATTGGACAATAAAAAGGTTAAGAAAGTATTAGAGGGACTAAATTTAAAGTTTAGAGTGGATATCGTGACTTGAACATGTCAGAAAATGGACGGAATGTAACGGTTAGACCAAAACTAGAAAAAATCTGCAAACATATGGTACCAAAACTAAGTAAAAAAAAACATCATTGACCAAAACCCAAAAATTGTCAAATATCATAGACCAAAACACCTGTTAACCCAAAAAAAAAACATGTTAACCCTTTTGTATTATTATTGCGCAAGTGTTTTTTTATTTATTGTATAAATATATTACTCTTAAATCTTAATAGCAAAAGCTATTTACTAGATTGCAACAATAAACAAAAATAACATTTTTATTACAAACATCTAAAAGATGATCAACAACAAGCAAATGCTAGATTCACAAAAGTCAAAAAAGGAAAATTGGCATCAATTAAAAAATCGTGACATGTGAGGCATCGGAAACCTTTATCCCATCAGTAGAATATGATTAGAAGGGGGCTATACCAAGAATGTTCAAATAACCCGATTGGAACAATCTGTTTACAAGAACTTAGCTCTACAACTACAGCATATGAAAAGTGAAAATCATACAAACTTGTGCTTATATATATAGTAAAAAAAGGAGGGAGATAATACCATACAAATACCATATTTTCAACGCTTGGAGAACTGAGGAGCTTTACGAGCCTTCTTGAGACCGGCCTTCTTCCTCTCAACAACCCTAGCATCTCGAGTCAAAAGCCCTTCTTTCCTCAAGGGTACTCTGTGAGCTTCACTGACCTTTAGCAGGGCTCGAGCAATGCCAAGGGAGATGGCCTGAGCCTGGCCAGAGAGGCCACCTCCATGTGCCTTCACAAACACATCATAGTTGCTCTCGTAACCCAATGTGACTAATGGCACCTTCACGTATTGAAGCCATAGAGGGTTGCCTTGAAGATACTCCTGCAAAATCATTCATACCAACAATTGGAGCAGACATTTTCTCATTATATCATCTCATCTCAGAAACTAAGTCTAAATGAGTGTCATTCACTAGATAACATGGAAACTAAACAGTGAGCACTAAAACCTGACAAATGCAGAGCAAAGCAGATGCTAAATAACAATTTTTTGCCTAGATCGAGTTCGTAAATAATTCTATAAAAGGTGGTATTAATATTTCTATATTGATATGGAATATCATCAAACAAAAACCTAGATGGAGCAAAACTTAGTCAAATGAGATAAGGAAACACATTGGCATCTGATGATATATATACTTCAAACTTCAAAGGTAATGCAATGAATGAGCTCAGCTTTCTGCAGAATAAAAAGGTAAAGCAATGGAGAATCATATCTGCATGTAATGAAATGCCTAGTTTTCTGCAGAATAAACCGATAAAATCGGTAGATAATCACATTGGCATGATATATATATGACAAGGTAAGCAATAATTTGCCCCTTTTTCTGCATCACAGCCCTGTAATAACATATACTCAGCTCTCTGATCTGCTACCAGTAACATTTACAGCTGCATTCTCTAACCCAATTACATATACCAATTTATCCAACCACTATAAACAGCTGAAATTTACTCGAACTCTATCCAGTACGGATAGAATTAACAAAAGAACGCTCTGTGCCCTAGATATTGAAATTTTGAAATCATCCATATACCTTGGCATCGCGGTAGTTGATTATGACCTTCCCGGTGCCCTCTTGGAGAACAACACGAGCAATAGCGCACTTACGGCGACCTGTGCCGATGATGGTTTGAGCAGCGAACCCGCCTGGAAGCCTGGACTTGACCAATTTCCTGAGATCGGTGACCTCCGCTTCAGCAACCGATGCCGAGATGACGAAACGGGGCAGCTTCTGCTGAAGAGAAAGTGAGGTGCGAGGGAAGGAGACGGAGAGTGGTGTTTGAGAAACGTGGGAGGAGAATGAGAGAGACGAGAGAGAGGACGCAAGGGAGGAAATGCTGAGCGCCATTGTTGGAGATCTCCCGCCGGAGCTTCGAGCTGCTCTGTTCGGAAACAAGAGTGGTTATGTGGGGTAGAACCGTAGGAGTAGAAAGATTGTGGAGAAGACTGAGCTAGCAGAAGGAGATAACGCTATTTGCACTGAACTGACCGAAGTACCCCTAATTTTCGCAGTTCTAAATTTCTAATACTAAGACAATGGATCAAATTTGACCATTTTGGATAGGAAAATTTTATTCGATCATAAATTGTTTTGTGTATATTATTATAATTTTTTAATTATTTCAATTTTATCCTTAAGTTAAATTACTTTATTTTACTTAGTTAAATACAAAATTGCATAAATTTCTTAAAGAATCATACAAAATATTCAAACTTATTTTATACCAAAATATAGAACAAAAAAATATTTATATTAAAAGAAAAACATAATATTTAGTGTTTAATTTTTTAAAAATAATTTTCTTTTTTTTTTTTACAATTTTTTTTAAATATGTTTATTTACTATGTTATTTAAAAAAAAAAAAACCAATAAAACTTAAAAGGTAACTTAAAAAATTGTATATTCCCTGGTCTATGAAAAACAATTAGGGGTTTAAAAATATAACTTAACTTTTGGAATCCAAACTTTTTTAATCTAAATAGCAACCTTGGTAAGTACAAATACCAAATCGTAACAAAAATCTACATTTTTATCAATATAACCATCATCGCTGTCTAAAACGACATCGCCTTTTTTTGGGACACTAAGGGCCAAAGACTTTTTTTTCTTAAAATATAGGGTCAATAACCTATGAAATGTCTGAATAATGACACATGTTACGTGTTAACCATTGAGATCTGAAGTTTCAAAAGTTAATATGAAGGGTATGAGGTTTCAACTTTGTTAAAATTTGTTAAATTTAACAGAATGGTGTGAAATGACATTTTTGCCCCTTTAATATTTTGTTTTATTTAATACCTTATTTAAGGAAATGTAAAATGACAAAATTACCCCTGAAGTCAAATAAAAACAACCACGGCACCGGTCACCGCCATCCCGGCTCCGGCGACCACCACTCCATCTCCAGCGACTGTCATCCTGACTCAGGCGACCGCCACCCAACTCCGGCGACCGCCACCCAACTCCGACGACCGCCAACTCCGACGACCGGTAGTTGAAAATATTGACCTCCAGAACCTAACAAGGGAGATGCAACCCCTGAAATATATGTTACAACTTTTGGTTCAATGCGCAAGAATTGAAAATCGCCAAAGTGGACCTTCAGTTTCAAGATTTATGCAGAGTACATCCATGGTTTCAATAGCTATAGAACTCAAAGCACAAGAGGATGCTTCTTTATCTTTCTCAGGGACGTGCATAATTAATTGACTTCAATTTCTGGTAGATACATCTTACAAAGAACATCAACAATGGAATCAGAGATACAAATCAAAACTTAGAGCGACTGCATCACCATGAAGAGTGATCACCAGCGCACTCCTTTCATCAGGATCCCCAGGGAGCATTTAGGATTTGCCTGCAGGTCCTGACGGGCATCGGAGCCGTGCTTCAGCCCCAATTGACGGGCATCCTCCCGGCAGGTGCCCAGGTCGTGGCTGTACCCAGCCTTCTTTGAAGTGGGTCGCTTCCAGGTTCACCGTTTCGTCCAAAAAGTCGGAGCTTGCGTCTCCTGAGTCGGTTCGATGATCCATGGGAATAGAGGATTGATTGAAACTGGAAGAGAAGGGAGTGCTCGCCAATTTGATAGGGAAGACGGAGCCCCACCAACTGACTTCAAACATTGTCCACATCTCTTCCACTTGCTAGGTGGCAGGCCATTGGTTGGCGGCAGCAGCAGAGAAAAATCTAGCAACCAAAACCCGAATGCCATGGCTGCTGCACATCGAGCTCTGTTTTGGCTAATTTCCAGTTCTTGATAATTTTGGAGAAATTAGTAGTTTGAGAGTAGAGAAGAACACATGAGAGAAAAAGAGGTGCTCTGCTTTCTTTTTTTTCAGCATAGGGGTATTTTGGACATTTCCTTACGTGTACATGAGGGGCACAGTGTCAATTTTGAGATTTATTTTTTTTATCGGGTCAAGTGACCAAATTCCGTCATATTTAATATATTTACATTTCAATAGTCACAAGCGAGGTTTGAACATCTGACCTCTAATTAATTAATATATGCAACACTGAACCGCTAAATCATATTACATGGTTTAATATTTTAACGATTTATAATGGATATACCACGTTATTTTTTTTTTTTTTTGGTTTCCCGCGGGGTGATCCTAAGTGGGCCCCCATCAGGAGGGCAGCACCCGTAGCATACTTGCTCCAACCTAGACTAATTCCCACTCGCACCGGGATCAGCCCGTAAGGGGTAAGGTGCTGGCCATGAATATGTTTCTATTCCCATGGTCACTAGCGGGGTTTGAACCCCTGACCTCTGGTTAAGGGATGAGGCGCTGGTTAAGGGATATACCACGTTATTGCTTGCATAGATTTGAGCATTCACTCATAATATAAGCAGGGGAGTCTAGAGAGTTGTTTTGCTAAGTACGCATATTTTTAATTGTAATTACAAAAATAAGCATGTAAAGTTGAAAATTCCAACTTTAAGCAAATCCTCGGATGGGAGTCGAGGATTTGACCAAAAGCTCTGGTCAAATCCTCGGATGGGAGTCGAGGATTTGACCAAACGCTTTGGTCAAATCCTCGACTCCCATCCGAGGATTTGACTAAAGTTTTTGGTCAAATCCTCGACTCCCATCCGAGGATTTGACCGTAGCTTTGGTCAGATCCTCAATTGTTTTAAATAAAATAAATTAAATTAAAAAAAAAAGTTCAATATTTTCAACTTTAAAAAGAAATAATTCCAACATTTAAATATCAACTAATAATTATGCAAATCGATCTACATTTATCTCAATCTATCAACTAATAATTATCTAAATAATGTGCATTTCATCGCAATTATGCAAATTGATCAACAATTAATCACTACATTATCTACATTCATCTCAATCTATCAACTAATAACTATAATTATCTAAATAATATGCATTTCATCGCAATTAAGCAAACCAATCATCAAGTTAACACTAAATAATATGCATTTCATCTCAATGATTTCTTTTTAATGTTGAAAGTATTGGAACTTTTTTTTAAATTTCAGTTATTTTATTAAAAAAAATTGAGGATTTGACCAAAGCTACGGAATCCTCGGATAGGAGTCCAGGATTTGACCAAAAGCTTTGGTCAAATCCTCGGATGGGAGTCGAGGATTTGACCAAAGCGTTTGGTCAAATCCTCGACTCCCATCCGAGGATTTGACCAAAGCTTTTGGTCAAATCCTCGACTCCCATCCGAGGATTTGCTTAAAGTTGGAAATTCCAACTTTACATGTTTATTTTCGTAATTACAATTAAAAATATGCCTACTTAGCAAAACAACTCGAGTCTAGATCAAAGGACCAGAATGGTGGTTGCTCATTTATATGACCAGAAATTACAAACATGTTTCAAGTAACAATATGCTTCTCTATATATATTTACTTTACTACCACACTCAAGAACCACTACATGAATTAACAGAAATTTGCAGTGATAACAAGATCAACTAACAAAGTTATACTGACAAAGAAAAAAAAAAACTTATGATCCATATATGTTAATGTATTTTATATGTAAATTCATAACTTGAAACATATATGTTTGAACTTAGACAAGCTTGCTAATATTAGTAACTAAACAATGATCCATATGTTAATGAAGCTACTAGCTAACTAGCTAGATATTAATGATCACACAAAAACGAGTTCAACTTGAGTCGACGCACATTGGAGGCGCATCATATTCTTCAGCAATTTACACTTTCCACTTCCACTTGGATAGAGTTCAGAGAAATTGGCATTACCTTTGATTGTCATCTTCTGTAAAGCTGGTGAGCTCGAAAGCAAAATCCCGATAAATCCCATTTCAAGTGCACTGTCACCTATTCCGGTTAACGATAAAGAATTTAGGTGTGCAAATGTAGATGGTGAATCATGTATCTCGATTCCACTGTCATCATCTACCTCGGCAGTTTGTCCCCTCTTTTCTGCAGCCTACAAGAAGTGTTACAGGTAAAGCTTAGTGACTCTTGTCTTTTCATTGCAAAATGGATTATTAAGCATTCTCAGGTACTCAACCTTCCCAGTAAGCTATGTTCAAGCACTATTACATGGATCACTGTACTATACACTAGCCAAAATCTGCTAAAAGTAGAATTTTGTCAAGAAAAAGAAATGACCGTACCAAAAGTTTGAGTTGTATAAGATTTGGAGCACTCCTTAATAAACAGAGAATGACTAACAGTTCCTTCACACTCTTGAAGTTCACACCAGTTATGAAGAGGTTCTTCAATAGAAGAAGTGGCTCTGCTAACACGGCTGGCACCTCTTCAACAGACAAGCACTGAAGGATGAAAACAAACCAAACTTCATAAGTGTGAAAGTGAACTCAAAAGAAAAATATAGTATGGAATATGGCGGATGAGCATACATATTTTCCTTTACCACTCTATGTCAAGCTTGGCACGTGCTGATCCATTAGGCATGATATATAGTCAAATGTATTGATATATCATTTCATCACAAGTATTAAATGAAATAAATCTTCTATCCTTTCAAAAGTTTACTCATTAATATATATATATATGAAACAGAAAAAATAATCCAAATTGTAAGTTCAAACAACACAATGCTGATATATTGCAACAGTACCTTTAGAACATCACCATCCAATTTGAGGGTTTCAACACTTTGGAGAGGAGCAAAAAACTTCAATAACTTAAGAGAGTTTTTAAGTCCATCTGGAAAACCTGTGTTGTCCTCGTAGTACTCCATGTGGAATGAGGGAGAGCAAAATGTAGAGCTAAAGCTATAATCAAAACCAAAACCTATTAATGAACCTCTACAGCAGAAATGTTTAAGCTTCGTCGCCACATAGTTGAACGAACGGAAACGATAGCAGATCAGAGATAAATCCTCTAGAACATCGCAGCCTGATATGAAGTTCGTCCACCCTGTATCAACTTTAACTGCTCGAAGATACAAGATCTTTAGATTCTTGAATCCCCTAAATGTAGGAGAAACAGGTAGACTTACAGAGCAGTTGCAGAGCCTTAAGGAAGTCAAACCCTCACAATAAAATAGACTGGAGGGTACCTTATATATCGACTCCCATCTCCATACATCAAGAATGAACTCGCTCATAGAGGCCTTCGAAAGGTAACGTATCCAGAGATCAATGTCACTTGTGGCTTTGTATTGTTTATGAGAAAGCACGAACTTTTTTACAGGCCCCGAGTGAAGACATAGAACTCTGTCGATAATTTTCACCAACTTACTTGAATCATCAATCACAATGTTGCCATCAAAAACCAGGTTGGAAGTAGTAGTCCATTTAAATCTCCAGTTTCTTGACAAAATGCTTGTTCTGACCGCATCCCTAATCGGCAGAAACGAGAGAATCTTGTCTATCAAGGGTTCTGTCAAATCGCTGATTTTGTCCAACTCTTGATCCATTTGACATTAATAAATTTTCTGGGATTTGTTCATGTCCTATAAGTTGAAACGATTTGAAGGATACACAAGTGAAGAGACAAATGGTTAGTGCATTAACAAACTCCAAAACTCAGGAATTGTACCACGGTCAACTAAATTGTGATGCAAGGACATACTTTGAGTTGAGATACAAGAAAGGAACAAAAAAACTGATGCAATAATCACATAAACAGTTGTTGAAAACAGAAATTTACGATCAATGGACACTCAAAATTTCCAGGTACTACGGGACTAACCTCCAAAAAACAAGATCTCTAGTTCACATAAAAAAAATACCAAGTTGATTTCACCCAAAGATCAAACTATATCATACCTAGGTTTTTGGTCAAGCGAATCAATCACTAGTAGCTAGCATGAACTGGGTTTACACAGCATATAGGAAAAGTTTCGACTTGAGATACGTACTCCGACTCCGACTCTTGTAGTTGATCTTGACGTGGTGGTTTCTGTGTTTAATTAGGTATCTCTCGATGGTGGTAGCGCCGAACTTGAATCCTATATTTTTTTGCCAATGAATCCTATATTTATTTATTTTGACTTAAAAGTTAAAACTATAAGTGAATAAGATATATTATAAATAAATATATCTTATTTAGATGAATATATCTAAATTAGAAATATATATATTCTTAGTATATTATCAGATTATGTTTCTTATTATATTGTTATAGATATAGTCTTGTATCTATATATATAGGTACATGTACTCAACCCTAAATATGATCAATAATACAATTCTCATTGTTCTTATATAATAAAAAACATAATCCGATAATATACTAAGAATATATTTATTCCTAATCTAGATATATTCATCTAAATAAGATATATTTATCTATAATATATCTTATTCCTTTATAAAAACGCTATGAAATTGCGATTGGATTTTAGGAAAGTAGGAATCGCACCTCAATAGTTATACAATTTTTTAATCAAATTTGCAATAGACTATAATATATTTTGTTATGAATATATTTGTAGTGGATGTTCGTTATCTATAAAGTAAATATTATATGTAAACAACGTTATCTATAGATATTATATTCATAAGTTTCTTATACTCAAATCTATGTAAATGGTCATTCTGATATCATCATTCATTACTCTCTCTAATACTTCTCTACTTTCACAACATACTTTTTTATATATAAAATAATAAATATAAACACAAGGAAAAGGATTGAATGGTATAGTTTAAAAATTGCGTCCCAATATTTGGACTATGTATCAAGTGCATCCCGTAGTATCATAACTATGACATAGGGCATCCTTCTCTATAAAGAATTGAAGTACGCACTTGTGCTATCTACTTCCTTGGTAACTGCCTTGAGTTCTGAGATACAAACAAACACTTGAACCAGGCAAATATTTGATGTGGTTGCCTGGTGGAACTGAATAGTGCATTTGAAGCAATGCGGTAAAATACAGGAGTAAAAAATTATATAGTTAGTAAATCACTGCATTTATTTTATCAATAAATCCATAGCTACAAAACAGATTGCAGAATTAGCCATAGTAAAAAAAAAGAGTTTCATCGTTCACTTGAAAGCGCTACAATGATCTAAGGATGAGAAGCGTCCATAAAAATGAGTTCAGCTTCAGTGGAGGCAGATTGAAGGCGCAACATATGTTTCAGCATTTTGTACTTTCCACTGCCTTTTGGATAGAGAGTAGAAAGATGAGCAACTTTGATTGTCATTTTCTTTAATGCTGGTGAACTCGTAAGCAAAATCCCGGCAAACCCCATTTCAATTGCACTGTCGTGATGTATCCCAATTAACCATGCATATTTTAGGTGTGCAAATGTGAAAGAATTAGCTGATTCATATATGTCATCTCCACTGCAATCACCCATTCCAACAATGTGCTCAATAGACTTGTCACCCTCTTTTGGAGCCTGCAAAATGTGTGAACAAAAGCTTCACTTGTTAAATGACTGGAAAATACATTCCCAAAACCCAAGATACAATAGTAACTGTGAATGAGTATTGTCTGATAGAGTCATATTAGTCCTGTTGTTGTTTAGTTACTTGAGTAACTAAACAACAATGACTAATATAACTTTATACACTCTATCTATAATTGTCTGCCACCAAGAGGAATTTGCTTAGAAAAAACACAATCTTACCGAAAATTCAACTTCTTCAAGATTTGGAGCACTTTGCAGCAAACATAGAATAACTAAAATCTCCTTGACATTGCTGAATTGTACACCATTGATGACAAGTGTTTGAAGACAAAGAAATGGCTGTTCTAACACTGCTGGTACATCTTGAATAGACAAGTACTGAATAATGAAAACAAAAGCAACTTTTATTAAGTGTGGGTATGAAATGATGAGAATGGACAAAAGGGTGTGGCTTATATATAATTATATGTATACTATTCTAGTATATGGATTATGGCAGTAAATATAGATTGTTCATATCAGCAATCAACTATAGTTTCTTCATGATTCCCAAATCATATTATTCTTGCAAACAAACATGCACTAAGTCTAATACACTTCTATTTATTTAACCACAAAAATTTCAGAATATAAGTAGCAAAAATACCTTGAGTAGATGACCATCCAATGTGAGAGTTTCGACATTTCGAAGAGGATCAAAGAATTTAGGAAAGTTTATATACCCAGTTGGTGCATCCGGGTAATCTTCTTTGTCCTCATAGAACTCCATATAGAATGAGGGACTAGAAAAAGTATTAGTAAGGCTAATGCCTTGAATAACACCTTTAAAGCTGAGATATTGAATCTTAGGTGCATCAATGGTGAGATTCTCGAAGTGATAGCAAAGCAAAGTCAAATTCTCCAGAAGACAACTGCCTGATATCAGATTTTCCAGTACTTGTTTGGACACAGGAACACAGAAAAGATACAAGCTCTTCAGATTCTTGAATCCTTTAAACGTAGAAGGTAGATAAGTGATAGAACAATTGAACAGCTCCAATGAAGATAAACTCTGGCAAGAAAATAAGCATGAAGGTAGCTTATAAGGACCCTTGTGTATATGTAGAATGAAATTATGTATAGAGACCTTAGAAAGGTGACGGATCCATCGATCAATGTCAGCTGTAACTTTGTAATGTTTATGCGAAAGCATGAATTTTTCGATGGGGGCTCCCGAGTGTAGCAGAAGAACACTGTCGATAATATTGACTAACTTACTGCATATAGATTTGCCATTTCCACGGAAATCAGTGCAGTTATCATCAAATACAAGCTTTGAAAGCGTAGTCCATTTGAATCTCCACTTGGTTGAGAGGACGCTGGTTCTTACTGCATCTCTAATTGGCAGAAGTGACAGGATATTGTCTGTTAAGAGCTCTGGAAGATGGCTGATTCTGTCAAGTTCTTGATCCTCCTTTATTTGACTGGCCATACTCATACTCTTTCTTTGCCAAAATTAATCTCTCGAAATACATATATATAGAACTGTAGTTGTTGAGTACAAAAATTAAATTTTGAAACTTGCTAATGCTCTTGGAAGTTGAAAAGATGTTAATTGATGTTGAAAAACGAAACGATATCTACGAAGAATCTACTTTTAATTAAAGAGATAAAAATGCTCCATTAATTAGCACCGTTTCACTTCAAATTAGTACTTATTATGTGCACAGAGAGTTAAAAGAAACACACGGTAATTGACTTATGACAGATTAAGATAAGTCATAAGTGAGATCATCCTTCTTCACCATTTTCATATAATAATAATGATATATATATATATTATCCATTCATTGAATATATATTTTTTTGGCCATGCATTCATTGAATATCACTCTTAGATTTCTTTTAATAACTTATGAAATGTATAAATTTTGACTAATTTTAACTGGAGAGGTCTGAATTTTCAAAAGTTAATTTGGAAAGTCTGAATTTTTAACTTTGTTAAACTTTGGTTTTCCGTCCATTTTTAAGGTTAAATTTAACATAATTGTGTGAAATGACATTTTTACTCCTTTTTTCCGGAGCTTTGGGCAGCCTTGGCGGTCACCGACGGTGTTTTCCGTCAAAGAAGAATTTTTTTTTTGCTTTAAGGGGCAATAGCGTCTTTTCAGGTCAAGCATGTGAGGGGCACACTTTGGTCGGAGGACATTTTCGGGATTTAAGTTTATTTCCGGTCACATGCCAAGCATGTGACCAAATTCCGTCAGTTTTAACGGTAAAAATTGACGGAGACCTCTTATATTAACAAAGTTGAAAATTCAGACCTTCCAAATTAACTTTTGAAAATTTAGACATCTACGGTTAATATGGGTCAAAATTAAGACATTTCATAGGTTATTAATCTAAATTAAGTTCAATAAGTTCAATAGATTGAACTTCGGATCAACTTAACTTTTTCTTCGTTATTATATGGATAAGAATACTGAAGATTGTTTGCTCTATAACAAAATGTTGAATCCAAATTATATAATTAAACTAGGTACTATGGTACTGTGTTGTCCCTACATGACGCGTAAGGCGATTTGTGATGACTTTATCAATTTGTATAAGATGACTTTTAACACACAAGAAGGAACATATATATACCATCTTCCTGGTTGTATGTCGTATTAGGTCCAACGTCCAAGTAGTCCTTCAACAACATCAAAGATTTGAAGCAATAAAATATAGGGTTAATAACTAAAAAACTGTCCAAGGTTTACCCTATGTTAAAATTAGGTGTCTGAAGTTTGAAATGTTAAAATGGACTGTCCCAAGTTTCATTTTTGTTGAAATTTGGTGTCTCGGTGTGATTACTTTAGAGAAGTCAATTCCGACGAAACCGTCTGTCGAATTCGAGCTCTCATACACACTCCCTTCTCGTCATCTTGCCGGGACCGTCACCTAAAAAGTTGATCACATTCGGGCAAGTAAATCTCGCTCTATTGTCCTTTGAAAATGGCTCTACACCACTCTTCTAGAAACTTTTTTTTTAATGTTCAATTTTTAGGTGACATTTGACGATTTTGTGAAAAGTAAAGACTGATGGATTATGAGTGGGTTGGTGGGTTGATGAAAATGATGAAATGAAGATGAAAAGACGCACAAAGACACCAAATTTCAACAAAAATGAAACTTGAGACAGTCCATTTTAACATTTCAAACTTCAGACATCTAATTTTAACATAGGATAAACCTTGGATAGTTTTTTAGCTATTAACCCTAAAATATATATATATATAATACAATAATATGCAACAACATGGCCAAACAAAACTGCATGGCAAGAAATTAGAGATGAGCTTGTGGTCATTGGATTACATAAGTGAAAATAAAGTAAATGTTCTATATTGGCAAGCATGTAAATCTATATATTATACTAATCCTAGATTAACTCTTAATAATATGTTGCCACGTAGCTTGTGTCCATGTTTGGCTATATATTAATTTTTTCCAAAACGACCACGTTTGGCTATATTGGCTATATATTGTTGTTTCCAAAATGACTAGGCTCCACCGTAACTGACTGAAGTATTGAGCTATAAATGCTCCGGCTGATGTATCTGTTTATCACTTAATAAAAACGACATCGTTTATTACTTCTCCCTTCTAATACGGATGGTATATGTTCAATGTGAGGTTGACACGTCATCAAATCCATACGACATCGTTCCATTCCTTTTTCTTCCCATTAACGCCAATCAGAACCGGATTTCGGTTCAACATTCTGATACCCGGTTAAGGCAAAAAGCAGACGACGAACCAAAAAACCCGAAGGGGAGAAAAAGATCGAAATCAATTTCATCTACAAATAATTAAAATAAATGCTAATTAAAACAATCATTCCCAATTTAATACAAAATAACGGACGAAATGAATGCATTAAAACAATTTTTTAGTAACCGACTAAGAAGATGAAGCTCTTCATCTTCCTTTGTGCAATCACGTATTTGGTGGGATCACTATATATAAATGCATTATGATTCTTTCGATCTTCGGAAAATTAATAGTCAAGAACCTTTATTGTTGTCTACATAGGAATGGGAAGGAATGTAAGAACCTGACGAATTTAAACGAAGAGCAGAAAAATAAACCATGTGAGGGCCTGAAAATCATTCACTGATGTTATTACGGCCCCTTCTTCAACATCTCCAACATAACCCAATCCCCCACAACGAGTGCTTGCATGTGGCCGAAGATGACCATTCAACGTTTAAGATCTGTGCTTGCATGGACGTGTGAATCTCCAGAAACTACGATCCACGGCCAGTCGAGCATATCGGAGGCATCCATGCTACTGAATTTCTAGATCTGGAGAGTTTGCTTAGAGATTTAAGGGGTTCGACTCCATGACGAGATTGGCCTGAAGATTTTCTATGCCAACGAGGAGATTCTGTCTCCTGCGCCTCCTAACGATGAGGCGCCATAGTGGCTAAAATCGACACCGGAAATTATGGGACAGCCTATGGTTGACCAGATCTGGGCTCGAACGAAGGGAGCAGGAGGTAGGACTCAGAACTCAGGTCGGACGCAGGTGAAGAAGGTTGCCTCGGCGACGCGTCGACACCGGAATCGGTGACCCATATGGAGTGATCCAGCGGTTAAGGTGAAGAACTCGGGACACTTTTTGTTCGACCGCGTTGCCGAGGTTGGACGACGCTAAAATTTATCGGACTGGAAGTGACTGTATGATGTCAATGAGAAGTTTTATTCGACTGGAAGTCAAAGCGACCGGAAGCGAAGTTTTATTAGACTGTAGGATGCTGCTGGAGGAGGCTTGAAGAGGTTGCACAAGGAGAAGTGATGTCAAGGGTTAATCAACTAGGTACAAGATAATGGGCCTGGGCTTGGTCTTTTTTTTTTTTTAAGATAACATTTTCAAAAAGCTTTAATGTAAAAAGTATTGTCTTTTTTCTTTTATATAAACTGGTAAAAGTGTTGTTAATATACAACTTTAATGTTAATTTTACTATTTTAAAGTTTTAATTTAATTATTTTAAGTTCTTCAATATTTAGTGTTTTTTTTTTTATATTCATAGATATTTAAAAAAAAACCAAATAATCTACTAAGATTTTAGGCATAATAAAATATTATTATGACTTTTTACTAAATATTATTTTATTAATTATTTATACAGCCCGCGCTGCGCGCGGGTTCAGCATCTAGTATTATATTAATTCGGCATCGGAAGTCCCTGGCTGACACGTTGTCCAGTCAGCGTTGCCTAATTTAATCGAAATTTAATAGAGATTCTCTAAATTTAGATACATAATATTTATTGATTATAAATTAAAAAAGTATTTTTATATCGTATTTTGGTCTCTACGCAATTTAAAGAAGCAAATTAATAAAAAGTTTCCATTTAAACTCATTATCTATAGTTCCGGAACACCATAAGCCGTCACATAAGCTTTATATATTTAATTAAGAATACAAATAATTTTGGCGTAATATTTGTTTAGTTGGCCAATACTACGAAAATAACAAAACACAACCAGGCTTATCCAAAAACAATATCTATCAAAATATAAAAAAGGAAAAAGAAAGTTGAATATCGCACCTAACTGAATACATATATAAGTCTATGAAAATGAAATTCAATTTATTATTATTGGTGGTGTTCTAATTATTATGGGTGGTGTTGTAATATAAAATATTATAATAAAAAAAACTTACAATATATTGATTAAATAAAATTCAGAAAATAATTTTTTCTCAAATTTTAGTATTTACGTAAAATAAATAATTTCTCTATATAAATTAATAAATTAAAATTTAAAATTTTATATTTAAACGAAGATTGTGAGTTTCTACACCGCATAAAATTAAATACAAAAATATTTATAGTAGACAATGAATGTGTTTAAGCTATTAGTATAAATTATCTACTATATTATATTAATTCGGTACCGGAAGCCCTCTGACTGACACGTGGACAGTTCGTCCAGTCAGTATTTCCTAATTTAATCGGAATTTAATAGGGGTTCTCTAAATTTAGATACATAATATTGATTGTTTGAAAATTAAGAAGTATTTTTATATCCTATTTTGGTCTCTACGCAATTTATAGAAACAAATTAATTAAAAGTTTCCTTTTAAATAGTAAATTTATACAGTTTGGCTTCGGAAGACCATAGGTCGCCACGTCATCATTGTATATATATAGATAATAATAAATTTATACGTTACATTTAAAATTATATATGGAATAATAAATTATATACAATACCCTAATTTTAGGCCTTACTCACAACCGAATATATATATACATAATTTAATTGAGTAAATTTTGCCTAAACTTTTGTAATTTTATGGGCAATTTTTTTTTTTTTTTTGCCTAAACCCTAATTGTGAGTTATGCATATCCTATATATATATATATATATATAATAAATATATATATAATATACAATACCCTGATTTTAGACCTCACTCCCAACCGAATATATATATAATTAAACTTTCTTTTTTTTTTTGGTTCCCTATATCTAATTTAATTTAATCAAGTAAATTTTGCCTATATTTTTTTTTTGTTTTATCGGCAATTTTTTTTTTTCCAAACCCTAACCATGAGTTATATATATATATATATATATATATATGCAATGCCCTAATTTTAGTTCTCATTGTCAGCCGAAGACGTCGATAGAGCAATCTATCCATCCAATCCTCTATTCCTACTCCACCCACCTAACATAGATTCGACGAAGTTTTCACCGCCAGCCGGGTCGAGGTTCTCCAGTCTACGGACTCGCACCCCTCCCGAGTTTTTTAGCTTTTCTGTCGATGACGGACCCGCACATCGAGTTTCCCGACCAACCTAGAAACTATGTTGTCGTACGTTGGGGTTCTAGACACTGGGATTTGGTCGAAGTGGAGTAGCTTTAACGATACGGGAATGACCTAAACGCCTGACGGGTTATATATATATAACTATATCCATGTAGTAATTAATATATTTACATAATTCATATATATACACAATTATACATGGACTTGGTACAATATGATATATTAGGTTCGTTTCAGTTGAAGATTTTATGAATTATCATGATAATATGTCAGGGTTGGATTTCTAATTTTTCGTAGAAGGTGTTTAGGGCACTGACGAAGAAGTTGATGAGCTTTGGGCTAGCTGAGCATGAAGATGTCGAACCTCTTAACTTTAAGAACGATTGTCAATCTTTTTTATTCGACTGAGAGGTACATATCTTTTATCATGTTTAGTTAATTGTGTTAATTTATAAGTGGTTTGAAATGCATTAATCAGAACTTATGACTTTATAAACAATTATATTATACTGACCCTGTATGTTATTTTTATTGATAATAAGTATGTATACATATATATTAAAAAAAATTACTGACATTTTAGTTTTATATTTTATTAAAAATTATTTAATTAAATTATTAATTAATATTAATTCAAATTAATTATAAAAATAGCAATAAAACTATAATATATATATATATATATTATATTCATAATATATATATTATATACATAATCACAAATATAAACTACATGAATATAATATATATATATATATAATATAATATAAAATATAAATACTTACTTTGACAAACTACATATATACAGTATAAATATAATATATTAATAATCACAATATATAAATCTATGTAAATATAAAATAAATATAAGATAAAAACTTATTATCACCAACTATATAAATAATATAATATAAAACCTATATATATTTTTTATTTTTTTAGGTTAATAATTAAAATTGATAAAATATTCAATATTATATATTTGAAAATATTCAAATTATTTTTATATCACGAATTCAATTTAACCAATTTTACAATTTAAAACTTTCTTAGCTCTAAACTAAGGCTTTTTTTGTTTGATTTTCTTTCCCCCGCGCGGTGCGCGGGGTTAGCTTCTAGTATTATATTAATTCGGCACCGGAAGCCCTCTGATTGACACGTGGACGGTTCGTCCAGTCAGCATTTCCTAATTTAATCGGCATTTAATTGGAGATCTATATAAATTTAGGCATAAAATATTGATTGGTTGTAAATTAAGAAGTATTTTTATCTCCTATTTTAGTCTATACGTAAAATAAAGAAACAAATTAATTAAAAGTTTTCATTTAAATAGTAAATCTATACAGTTTGGTTCCGGAAGTTCGTAGACCGCCACGTAAGCAGTATATATATAGAATAAAAAAATAAACAAAACGATAGTTTACAAAAGAAACAAAACAATATAATATTACAATACCATTATCGAAGGCTACCGTACAAGTTGTATAACCAAACTTAGTTGTTATTATATTATATATTATTTTAATAATTAAAAATGAAAATACCGTGTCATTGTATTGTGTGTATAGTAATATTAAGATTTTATTATTGCAATATATATTAGCTTTCCCAAAAAAAATACTAAATTCCTTCGATTTTAGTTAATACATACATGTTTATAAAATATAATAAAAACTATCCTAAAAACATATCAAATTGTTTTAGAATATATATAACAACTCAATATATATATATATATATACTTATTTGATTTCAAAATATGTTAAGCAAATAATATATTAAATATTTTCAAGCATAACTTAATAAAATAATGTAATATATATTTTTGTATGATAATTTTCTAATACACACTATCTATCTATCCACCTCTTATATAACATCATAAAATCCAAACCACGGGCATGTGAGATTTAAAAAATCTCAACACGAAGCTTAGGTGTAGAACTAATTTGTCGTTTCCTCGATGTGCTTCTTCCACTTTTTTTTTTAATCTGTTTCTTCCACTTTGTTACTCTTTTGTAGTTATATGTACAGATTCATGTTATTCTTTAATCCTTAGATAATAATAATATTGTCTCAATTATATTTTCATCATGTATTTGATATCATGAATGTCAATTTGTCCTTAATTTATTGTGCTCTATCGTCTGATTTAATCAATATCTATTTCTTTAATTTATGTTTTGTTAGGAATCACCGATAATCGAGAATACGAATCCAATCAGGGAAGTCATGGAAGTATTCAAGTCCAATTCTTCAAGCAATATTGATTCTTTATCGGTGAGCGATTATATTAATTATTTCAACCTGTCAATTAAATGTCATCCATGCAGATAAGTTCACGAGATCTTTCAATGTGTCAATTTGTTGGTTGGTTGTCATGGTTAATAGTTATACCATTCAAAATTTTGTTCAATTGATAATTTAGTGTTTTGAGGTATGTTTTCAAATAGATCATCGTTTTGCCAAAAAAAAAAGTATGTTTTCAAATTATTGATATGCATTCTCATATAGGTATTGTACTAATTTTATTTTTATTAATGAATGTAAATATGTGATAGATCAGTGTGGCTCATGGAATTGAAGTTAATGATAAGAATTCCATGAGACGTTGGAGGAGATTAGACTTCTTAAAGACCCCTCAAAGTAGCATGTATGTATCAGTCAGTGTCCTATTTCACGGTCGACCTCCAAATACAGACATCACGTTAATACAATTTTTTGTAAGTACACTTAATTTCACAGTAATTAACCAAATTATTCTCTAATTTTATAGATTTTGATTTGATTTTTTTTTTCCGTTAAATTTTGTATTTTTAGAACATGAATTTGAACGTTCTAATTTGTTGCATGTCATGTTACAATTGTTTGTTTTTTTTTGTATAAACATGACATTTATGTGCCTTTCAAGTATTTCATGTAGTAGAAGTTTCTATTTTGTTAAAAAAAAAAAACCAGAAAAGGCAATTACCTGTTGGTGATGTATTTTCTACCAAGTAGCAAACCTATTAAAATAATAAATTTAAAAGTACAAAATATAATCACAACTTTTTTTCTTTAAATTAAAAAAATTACACTTTATTTAAATCTAAAACATGCATGTGGCAACCTACATTATATATACAACTCAAATTATAATTATGTGTTTTAACGTGGGCATTATTCTTTTCACCACTCAGCCATCTTTTAATTAGTTAAGTTATTATGCTTTATATTACCATTTTGTATTTCATCATTTCGTGATTCTAAAGATGTTCTTCTTAATTTAGGAAAACATTCATATATTTATATTATTTTATTTCTTTAATCTCGATTATAACTATTTTTTTATTTTTTTTATTTGAAGGTGGTTGCAGATTTGCGTTATATATAATTTGAGAACCAGTAATATGTTTCTTTTTTTCCAATTAAAATATATTCCAAATTTTGATAAAAATATATGAGTACTTTTCTAATAATATTTTAGTATTTTAATTTAGACTTACTTTCCATGTTATATTATTGTACATTTTTTTTGACATAGTACAATTTTCTTTTGAAGTATTTATTTTATATTGATCATGCTTGAGCGTAAGTAACATATTACATATGTAATTGTTAAATAGTTAATATAAAGATGAAAATATCCATATAATAATATTATTATTATAAAAAAAATTGATGATATGTTTTTTATTTAAAAATTAAGATAAATAAATATTTTAACATATATTTTTATTTAAAATGTCCTGTAACCCTTTTAATAAGTTATTGTTGAATATTTTAATTTAAACAAAAATAAATATTTATTAAATATTATTTTCTAGAATTTTATATAAAATTATGTATGTGTTAGGTAAAATATATACCAGTTTATATAAAATAATTACATTTGTTATTATCATTATGCACGGTGCGCCGAGTTAGCATATAGTATCCATTATTTATTATCTATCTTATTATACATGATATAAAAACGTACTACAACCAACTATATAAATATAATAAAAATTTACTTAATTTATTATTATTTTAGGGTTTGAATATAATCTTTATTTACTTAATTTTTATTTGTTATTTTTTTTATAAAAAAACCTACATAAATATAAAAATATGTATCATATAAAAATTATTACTACCAGCTACATAAGTATGATAGAAATATATATTATATAAATAATCACAATATATCATCTATATATATATAATAAAACATTAATATGGCAACTATATATATACAGTCAATGGTTAAAATAGATAAATGTTTCAGTATTATATCTATGAATTTTTTTGAATTATTCTTATTTTTCAAATCCATATTTACATTTTTTTTAGTTTTTCAATTTGTTAACATTAAACATATTATTTTTTCGATTTTCTTACCCGCGCGGTGCGCGGGCATAGCATCTAGTGGTTGAATGCACCCAAATGCAAAAAACTGTCATAGCTTGGCCATATGTTTCTGAAGCTACCAGCAAGCTAGATCTTAAGGATAAAAAAAACGACTTCAGCTTGAGTCGAGGGGATATGATTTATGAAGCGTATCATATTTTTCAGCAATTTATAGTCTCCACCTTCACTTGAGCCTAGTCTTGAAGATTTGGCAACTTTGATTTCCATCCTCTGCAATATTGGTGAACTCGAAAGCAAAATCCCGATAAATGTCATTTCAAGCAAATTGTCACCTATTACGGTTAACTATACAGAATTTAGATGTTCAAATGTAGAGGTGAAGCGTGTATCTTGATTCCACTGTAGTCGTCTACTTCCACAATATCCTCACTAACAGGATCCCCATTTTCTGCAGCCTAAAAAGTAAATGTTGGAAAGAAGCTTAGCAACTCTTTCTTTTCATGACAAAATGTCTTATTAAGCATTAATGATATGAATAAATATATCCATATAAATATGGATTTTATAATAAATAATAATATATATATATTTATATATCGATTAGGACATTAGTATTTGATTATGCAATCAGCATTAATAGGGAATATTTCCATAGATTTCATATTTTCTAATATTGTAATGGTTGAGTCCTATTTAAGGACAGATTATCGAATAAGAGGACAAGTAGAGAAAAGTATTTTCAATTCTTCAGTTTAATAGTTTAGTTTAGGGTTTTGTTCTCCCCTTGATGAGTTCGAAGATATTATGATTCTCTGTCTAAAAAGATTCAGGGTTCGTTCTCCCCTCAACGAGTTCGAATATATCATATCCATGAACCATTGACCCGATCCTAAGATCATAACCATCTCACTAATTAAGCTATCTTCACTGAAATATATACAATAGCCACAATCATGTCTCGAGCATATTTCATTAATTCAGAACTTGAAATCTGCTAAAAGGATAAATTTTTCAAGAGAAAACAAACCAACGTACCAAAAGTTTGAGTTGTTTAAGAAATGGAGCACTCCTTAATCTGTAAATATGTAACCAGAGAATGACTAAGAGTTCATTCCCACTCTTGAAGTTATCAAGAATATCAAACAAACAAAAACGAACTTTGATCTTATCTGTAAATATATAACCTAAAACAGAAATGTTGAAAGTTCAAACATAGACAAGTTTAACAATATAAGTGTTAAGTAACTAAACAAAGATTCATATGTTAATGAAGATACTAGCTAGATCTTAAGTATCACAAAAAACTGAGTTTAGCTTGAGCCGTGGAAGATGGTGTTGGAAAGTATAGCACGTAAAAGGGGAATTCTAAAGGAATTTTTTTAGATCAAATGAACGAATTTTTTTAAACCGAGTCTCGTGCTTATCACTGTCTCCTTAAGACAATTTCGCTCCCTCACCGACTCATCGGTTGAGCTAGAGGATGTTAATAGGCGATTGTCCCCAGGATAAAACGACATTCCAATACAAGCTAGCATGAAGCCCCACCAGTCAAACAAGACATTGCCTGAACTCCACCAGAACAGGACTTGCGGTCGATACGACTTAGAAAGCTATCGACGTCGTAAGAGAAATGATTCGAATCCAATTAAATTGAAAATAGAAAATATAAACTCTCTATTTATATGGAGGTGGAAGTCGTGTATTAATGACGCAATAATAAATCAAACTTAAACATCCCTATTAATGAAGCCGTTACGGATCATTAATTCGTCAGATTCAACGAATCTGGACAAAGACGGGACTACTCTGGCCGGGTGTATGAAGAACAACAATTTCTCATTCACCCAATCAGAAAAATAGTTATGCCATTAACACATTTTTCCAACAATCCCCCATATGAATACAAATTGAAAGAGTACCTAGACGAACTTCTAGACTCAAGAATAGTGGAGTTAAACGGTCAATACCTTCAAAGGATGGGTATGGGTAACCCCTTTGAACCTATCCCTTGTGAGATCATGGTTTCTTTACTGACTAGTCGGTAGACGCGATGTCTTTGAACCGACTGTCGTTGGTGTAAATGACGACATAACCCACACATGTACCTTCCTGGCCTTGGTTCTGTTCACGCCCTGTGATCCGGTTAGGCCATGTATGACGCGCTTGGTTCTGCTAGCGTTTCTAAGAATTGTGCCATCAATAATTCATTTCAAAGCGGCCTCACTTCTCACTCGCATATGTGATTATATGTCTCACGAGCATCATCACGACTCTGAGTTCTCATTACGAATCATTAAAAGTTTTGATTAATATGTGATCTCAATTAATTAAATAGCAATATTATGCTCGGTTTAACCGATACTTGAGAATCATCATATGCAAAAAACTTAACCTCATCTCCATCACGTTTCTCATCATAAGAATGGACTCGAGGGTAAAGACCCCCACAATGATCACACTCACTTTTGTGATTAGGTTGTCCCATTGAAACAAGTTATTTGGATCTCCAATTATCATGGTTAGGTTTTCCTTCTCAAGAGTGTTTCTTCCATGGGCATAGTCACATTCTCTTCGATAATTTATCAACCCGCTCTCTTTAACATTTAAAGGTTAGCGGATCCGCATTTATTTTTAATATGCCATCATTAGACTTTATACAGCCACTAATAAAATTCAACTGATAGCAGTTATTACAAACACTCAATCACCATGGGTATGAGGTTCATACTTTTCCCTTATTTCAATCCTACAATATTAAATACTACGTGTATATTTTTTATATAAAATGAATTAATAGTAACAATATATATATATATATATATATATATATATATATATATATATATATCAATCAGCTTGGAGGGCCAGTGGCCCAGTCCAATGTTCGATCTGGCTGAGTCAATTGATACCTTTTAGGTCAATCCAATTTCATACAACTTCCCACCATTATAAACGCAAGGTTCCATAAATGCATACAGTTCCAACACCAGGACAGACCAACGAAACAACTTCCGGATTTAGATTTTGAAGTCTGTAGAGAGAATGAGATGAAACGATAATGAATGCACTGAAGATAATTAGTATCCGTGATCGGGTCTGGCATTCCCACGGTCTGACAATACTAATCTATAGGTTAGCTTCCATAAAAATGAGTTATATATATATATATTGTATGGCTAATACCTACCTAATTAAACCTCACAAATGCAGGCATACGCGCATCTATTGATCAAATTCTATATAAGAAACAAGATCATATTAAACTTCTATCTAATCTGTAAATCCATAACTTGAGACACAAATGTTTCAACTTAGACAAATATGTTGATGAAGCTACTAGCTAGCTAGATCTTAAGGATCACAAAAAAATGAGTTTAGCTTGAGTCGAGGTGCATAGGAGGTGCATCATATTTTTCAGCAGTTTATACTCTCCACATCGACTTGGGTAGATTTTAGAAGATTTGGCAGCTTTGATAGTCATCTTCTGTAGTTCTGGTGAACTCGAAAGTAAAATCCCGATAAATCCCATTTCAAGTGCAGTGTCACCTATCCCAGTTAATGATACGGAATTTAGTTGTGCAAATGTACAAGGTGAATCACATATCTCGATTCCACTGCAGTCTTCTACCTCTGCAATATGCCTCTCCTTCTCTGCAGCCTACAAGAAGAGTTAGAGAGAAGCTTAATTTGTTTCTTTTATTTTCATTGTAAAACGACTTATTAAGCATCCCCAATTCCATCTTACTAAGCTCTTCAACTGATAATCCTCAAAAGCAAAGAGACATTACGAATCAGGTTTATTGTCTTGAAAATGTTGTATTCAATTTCACCATGCGAAATCTAACTAGCTAATAACAAAATAAATATGTCAAGAAAAACGAATGAACGTACCAAAAGTTTGAGTTGTTTAAGATTTGGAGCACTCCTTAGAAACCAGAGAATGACTAACACTTGCTTCACACTCTTGAAGTTCACACCACTGATGAAGAGGTTCTTCAATAAAAGAGGCGGCTTTGCTAACTCGCCTGGCACCTCTTCAACAGACAAGTACTAAATGATGAAAATAAACCAAACTTCATGAGAGTAATAAGGCATTCAATAAGTGTGACATAATATGGAATATGTCGAATGATCATACATATTTTCTTTTACCACACTTATGTCAAGCTTGACACTTGCTAATCCATTAGACATGATATATAGTCAAATGTATTAGTATATCATTCCAACACAAGTATTAAATGAAATAAATCCTCTTATATATCCTTTCAAAAGTTTACTCATTAATATTTATATATGAAACAGAAAGAATAATTCAAATGGTTAATTCAAACAACAATACGCTGCTATATTGCAACAGTACCTTTAGTACATCACCATCCAATTTGAGGGTTTCAACACTTTGAAGAGGAGCAATGAACTTCAACAAATCTATAGAGCATTTACATGCATCTCCTGTGTTGTCATGGTGGAACTCCATATGGAATGAGGGAGAGCAATATGTAGAGCTAAAGCTAACACCAAAACCAAACCCTTTTAATGAACCTTTACAGTAGAAATGTTTAAGCTTCGGTTCCACATAGTTGAAATCATGACAGAGGCAATAGTCTATCAGAGATAAATCCTCTAGAACATCAGTGCCTGATATGAGCTTCTCCAACAGTGTTTGTAATAGGTCAACTCTCCTAAGATACAAGATCTTCAGATTCTTGAATATTCCTCTAGATGTAGGAACATCCATCAAAGAACAGTTGCAGAGGCTTAAAAAAGTCAATCCCTCACAATAAAATAGACTGGAGGGTACCTTATACTTTGGCCCCTTCCATTTCCATACCTCAAGAATGAGTTCAGTCGTAGAGGCCTTAGAAAGATAACGAATCCAGAGATCAATGTCACTTGTGGCTTTGTATTGTTTATGAGAAAGCATGAACTTTTTTACCGGACCCGAGTGAACACATAGAACTCTGTCAATAATTTTCACCAACTCACTTGATTCATCAATCACAATGTTGTCATAAAAAACCAGGTTGGAAATACTAGTCCATTTGAATCTCCAGTTGCTTGACAAAATGCTCGTTCTAACCGCATCCCGAATCGGAAGACATGACAGAATCTTGTCTGTTAAGAAATCTGGAAGATGGCTGAATCGGTCCAGCTCTCGATCCTCCTTGTGACAGGCCATAGTACTCCTACTCTTTCTAACTAATCGCTCGAAATACATATATATATACAACAGCTCTTTGAGTTATTTTATTAAAAAAAACAAAAAAAATTACATTTTGAAACTTGCTAATGCTCTTGGAAGTTGAAAAGAAAGTTAATTGATCTTGAAGTCGAAACGATAAGAAGGATCTATTAATTATTTAAATAGATAATAATGTAAGAATATATATTTAATGTTACAATATATAATCTAATTATGTGGCCAGATAATATTAAGGAATATAAATATATTGAATAATATAATACATTATGTGTTATATTATATTATATCAATATATATCTTTATGGTATGATTTAATCTAGACCGTTCAATTGGTTACTTGATGGACGTACCAGATTAAAGGGAATAATATTATAAACGGTCCTCTCCCTGCCAGTTATTGACACAGAGAGAAAGAGCAGTTCTCCATCAACTGGTCTCTGACAGAAGGATGGACAAGGGAGAGAAGTAGAACCGTTCTAGCGAATTGACAGTCTTGAGCAGTTCTCCATCAACTGGTCTCTGACAGAAGGATGGACAAGGGAGAGAAGTAGAACCGTTCTACAGAGAAGCGAATTGACAGTCTAGAAAGATCGGAGGAATTGAGATCAAGACCAGGTAAGTCATTCATCTCTATATCTTTTCCCTCATAAAGCATGATCAAGATTCCTGGCAATTAGGGTTTGTAAATCTTACATGTGGTATCAGAGCCTGAGTTGTTGATCATGATTTATGTTGGAATTACCGTGTTTAAGTAATTGATAACTGCGACGATATATTTAATTAGTAAGGAACCGACCGTCGTTAATTTGTTCATGGTCTGGGCTTTGAATTCGATCGCCGTTTTAGTATCAATTTCCTAAACGAATGGGTGATGCCGACTTCCACGGTTTAGGTTGATTTTGTCGCGTACGTATGGATTTTGAATTGTTTAATAATTGTGGATTGAATTGTGTTGATTGTGGCTAGCTTTCTCATGGATATCAGATTATATCCCACTAGCAACTTGATGTCATTCTCACGCATGCTAATTGCCACCTGTATCATGATTTGTTTTAATTCCTTCCCTGTGTTCTGATATGAGGATAATTGAATACATGCAATTCCTTCACTATAGATTACGAATTGCTTCACTGTATATATATATATATATAATGATATGATGATTGCATACTGATGGCATGATTGTTAGCGAATGGAATTGTTATTCATGAATTTTGGTTAGCAATTGAAGGAATTTAATTTATCACCTAATGAAATTGGTTTATTGATTTGGAATTGTTTAATCAAATTTCTGATAATGGAATTATTGTCTACATTTCATTATGCTTCTCGATGAAATCAAATCGGTGACATGAGGCATTGGGGAGAGCGAGGAGTTGTATCTCGATTTGTCACCCGAGTGGTTCGATCCGGGAACAGAGACAGATTGCTACGGTTATGAATCCACCATGTAATATGTGATAAATCCTCCACATTATGACTGACTTTACAAGGACATCACGTGGATGAAAATGATCACGTATCTGCGAATCCGCTAAGTGGAGGGCTTTCAGAATTTCACGTATGTATACTCTCCCTCTTTTATACAACTCATGATGAGATAGTATGCTAGATCAGTTTAAGAACAACACGTACTAGCATGTATAGTATCTTGATAGTGGTTCCTAAAGTGATCAAATTAGAGTTTACCTATTTCGTTCATTACGTGCCTTAAGGGTGATTAGAATCGCATGCTTATAATAATATGGATATACACCTAAATGATGAATTTGGAGTGTGATTATGGTAGTCAATTGAAACTCATATGCATGTGTTTATGGATTCTAAATCATGATGATGTTATTATTTATGCATGAGTGGTGAATGAATGACATATTGGATCATGTGATTCCAATTAGAAATTAAGGGTTGATTATGTTTCAATATTGAAGGATTTAGCAAGTTTGAATTAAGCATGAAAATGGCTATTGCATGAAAGATTACTTGATTTAGTTTCCTTGTTAATTGCTTCCGCTACTCATTAAGGAAAATTATAGTTTTTTATGGTGTAAAACCATTAACTTTAATGGTTAAAAATATTTTATTTTAGCCAAACCTACTGTTTTCTAGTGATGTTTGATATCGGGTCATATTTAGTTTTTTGAAATATTACTTTAAAGCCTATATGCATGACTTTAAAATTAATTTCAAATCACCAAAGTGATTGAACTAGAATGACATGGTTATGCATGAATGAGGCATATACGATCATCGTGACTTTATAGTTAGTTTCTAATCACCAAGTGATTGAACTAGAATGACAAGGTTATGGTTTAATGAGACATTACTATCAGCATGACTTTATAGTTAGTTTCTAGTCACCAAAGTGACAGAACATGAATGTGTTGTCGTGCCTAAAGAAATTCAATTATTATATGCATGAACATATATTTTAAGTAGATTATTGCCACCAAAGTAGCTAATCTAGAATGTTTATTTGTTCATGCGTATAATACAATAGTAATATCTAAAGAAAGATCAATAATTATATGCATGAACTTGTATTTTAAGTAGATTATTGTCACCAAAGTAGCTAATCTGGAATGTTTATTTGTTTCATGCATATAATACAATTGTCATTTATCCATCATAATAATGAAATGCCTATTAAAGTATACATGATTGGATAAATTGACATTTACAGGTTACTAGAATTTTAGGATTTACCCAAAGGTGAATCGCTTTCTATAACTTGTAAACATGATGGGATAATTAAGATCTTTTGGTTCTATATATTTGTATATCCAAAGATAACTTGTATATTTAACCGAAGATTTTCTTTAATTGTCCAATAATGCTATGGAATTTAATTAAGATTTGTGTGCTATAGTCGTTGCCCAAAGGTCGGTTATAGTATACTTTGATGATTTCCAAATAATGTTATGGCATTTAATTAAGATTAGTGTATTGTAGTCGTTGCCCAAAGGTCGACTATGATATACTCTTATTGATTATCTGAATCTACACTACAAGAATTAAGGATTATTGCGACGACTAAAATCATCGCAATAACCCTAAAAATCGTCGTTATATGTATGTTGCGACGACAAATCGTCGCAATAGCTTCGTCACTATAGACCCCTAGCAATAGGTCTCTACTACGACAAAATGAGCTGTCATCGCTATAGAGTGTGCTCTATTGCGAGGACGATTATCAACACAACTGAGAGATTAATTGTCGCAATTGATGTATCTATTGCGAGGATTTGATAAATCTATTACGATGACGAATTTCAAATTATTGTCGTAGTAGGTACATATATTATGAGGATTCTTCAATTGTTGTGATGAGAAATTTAAAATTATTGTCGCAATTGGTATCCCTATTGCGATGATTTGATAGCTCTATTGCGACGATACACATAAAAATATTATTGCAGCAAGTACATGTTGTGATGATTTGGTAATTCTATTGTGACAAAAAATTGAGATTATTGTCGCAATTAGTCTCCCTACTGCTATGTAAAAAATATTTTAACAATAGATATACATATTGCATGGATCTAATTCATTTGTGGCGATAATAATAACAAAATTATCATGTTACTTAACATCTACTTAATAACATCGTTAGACTAATACTAATAAACACTCAAATAATGATTTGCTTACAACCAAATAATGATATATTTAACCGATGACATAATATAAAAAAATTATCTGCTAGGGGTAGGAAACTAATGAGCTTATTATATTCAATAGTGATCTTGATATGGTTCCTGATAGAATATCAATGAGGATGAGATAGAAAATGACATGGTAATCCCATTAAGGCTTGAGAATCTTAACATGTTCTTCGTGATATCCTTCTTGAGTCTCAGAGAGGGATTACTGCGCAACTTATCCACGTGATAAACCCACCCAACCATTATTGCTCTCCAACTGCAACTTTAGAGACTGTAAATAACACGAAAACTTGGTCAGATTTTTTCATGAAGAATGCTCACCCAAATTACTGACTCATGCCAAAAAAAACCTATCCACAACCTCGATCCTAAGTATATATAGCTTTAAGTATATCATAATTCAGCATATGCAGAAAAAAAAATCATTTCAGTATATGCAGAATCAAGAATCAACAATTCAATATATGCAGAATTAGGGTATAAAGATGCTACCAGGCTTGGACGGCCGGGACATCAAGACCGGAAGAACGTGGAAAGCAAGGACAGAAGCACAGCAGATCGAGGATGGCGTTGTTCGAAAATCTCTTGGGGATTCCATCTCTAAACCCATCTCTAGAGTGCTCTAGTCGGTTTGTGTTTACAGAGCGTGATTGTGTTTGAGCGATTGTGTTTATTGAGCGTGATTTTCTGCTAGCCAATTTACTTCTCTGTTTGTGCGGTAAAATATTTACTTCATAAGGAAACAATATATTTCTTTAAGCTGCTGATAAGGAAAAGCATTAAATATATTTATTTATTCCATAAAATCAGAATAGGTCTAATAGAGCTCAAAGTAGTGGTCTGGATTTGTTGATAGGGTATATTTCATCACAATTAGTTCACACGCACTCAACAGAATGTTTCTCATGTAAAAAATAAGCACATATGACATATAATAGGGAATAGGAATAGGGAATAAGGAATATGTAATATTAATATGATGTTGTTTGGTTGACATGAGGAATAATGAATGTTGATTCTGAATCCAATGTTTGGTTGATAAAATGATAGTGAGAAAGGAATAGAATAAGTCCAAATTGACAGATATACCCTTTTGCTACATATATTAATCAAATTAACAATGAAAAATTCAAATCATATATTATTAAATGAAAAATTGACTATTTTTTTTTACAAAATACAAATTTTTTAAAGGATTTTTTTAAAAAAACAATTTTTTTTTCGATATTGTAAAATTCACTATAGCTAATATAACATTTGTAAAGTGAAAAAACATGTTAAATTATTATTATTAATTAAATTAAAATATGATCACGAGATGGACATGCAGAATAAGGTCAGTCGATTGTCGCGAGATATATGCAGTGCGTGAGAGAATTATAATTTCTATATAATAAATAAATTAGATTAGGGTTAAAATTGTATTTTTATTTCTAATTTTTATTTTAGAGAATGTGGAATAGGTAAACCTAGGGGTTAGGCTAGGATTATGTATTCCTTCAAAATTGGTAATTAGGAATCCTAATTCCACACAATTAATTAACCAAACAACGTAATAGGGAATACCCATTACCTATTCCCTATTCCATTATGTGAACCAAACATGCCGTTGATTTCACATCTTAGATTATTGTCACGCGAAGAACACTTATAAGAACAATTAAGTTTTTACCAAAAAAATCAGGATAATGTGATATTAAAATGTTCAAGTTTTTAATTTGTCCAAAACTGCTCGAGTTTTTACTGTAATTTGAAGACTTTTTAAGGTTTATATACTTTAGCATTTAAGGTTTAGAGTTTAATTTTTAAAGTTTTAAATTTAGAATATAAGGTATTGGGTATGGTTTAGGTTTAATGTTTTGAATATTAGTTTTAAGATTTCAAGATTTAAGGTCTAGAGTTTAAGGTTTGAAGTTTAGAATAATTTAAGGTTTAGAGTTTAAGATTTACACTTTAAGATTTTAGGGTTAACTGTATTAATATTATAAGGTTTTAAAGTTTTGGGTTTAAGGTATAATGTTTTAAGTATTAAGTTTTAAGGTTTAGATTTTAAGGTATAGTGTAGTAAGGGTTTAAGGTTAGAGTTTATGGTTTAGCGTACTAAAGTTTTAAGGTTTTGTTGTTAAAGATTTAAGGTTTCAAGGTTTAGTGTTTATAGTTTAGGGTTTGAGTAAGAAATTTTTTCGAGTATAAATATCTTAGAATATAATCAATTGAGAAAAACGGTCGTCGGAAATTCTACATCACTCGCAATAAATCCACTATACTTGGAGGATATGTGGCATCACAATAGATTGTATGTTGTCGTAATTGTTTTCAAGTAAAATTGGCACCATTTTTTTTTTTTTGCGAAATTTATTAATGCGAGAAAATTCATCAAAATTGAATATTACACATCCTCACAATACAATAATTCTAATGCGATAGTATGCGACCTATCAATATATTTTGTGTCGACACAACTATTTTCAGATAAAGTCATTCACATCGAAATATTTGTGGGAAAATTGTTATTGCGATAAAATATGGGTCGCAATAAAATATTACAAATCCTCTTAGTAAACTCAATTTATTATGAGGATATGCGGTCATCGTAATAGATAGCGTGTTGTCGCAATTGGTTTCTAGAAAATTTGGCGCCAAACTTTTTGTGTGGATTTTGTTATGGCGAGAAGGAGCCGACGCAATTGGATATTACACTTCCACGCAATAAACTCATTCTATTGCGATAACATGTGGTTTTAGCAATAGATTTGGTGTCGCAGCAATTGAATATTACACATACTTGCAATAAACTAATTCTATTGCGACAATATGTGACCCTAGCAATATTAGACATCCTCACAATAAATCCATTCTATGGTGATGACATATGATCCTAGCTATAAAATAGGTGTCGTCGCAATTGTTTTCCTATAGATAATTGTCACGATATTTTGTGGAAAAATTGCTATTGCGAGAATCCGTCGTCGCAATTAGATATTTAAAATCTGCAATAAACTCATTTTATTGCGATGATCTCGATCATCGCAATAGATTATGTTTCATCTCAATTGGTTCCGGAATATTTTGCACCAAAATTTTGGACAGAAATTTGTATTGCGAGAAGCATTCGTCGCATTTGGATACTACACATCATCGCAATAAATCCATTATATTATGACGACATATGATCAAAGCTATAAATTTGGATTCGTAGCATTATTTTCCTATAGATAATTGAGCTAAATATTTTTTGGGAGAATTGTTATTGCAAGAACCCGTCATTGCAATTGAATAATCAAAATCTTAGCAATAAACTCATTCTTTTGCGATGATATGTGGTCATCGCAATCGATTACGTGTCGTCGTAGTTAGTTTTCCATAAAATTTTGCGCCCAAATTTTGGTGGAAAATTTGTATCGTGAGAAGAATTCGTCGCAATTGGATATTACACATCCTCGCAATAAACTCATTCTGCTGCGAGGATACCCAGTCCTCACAGTAGATTTATCATCGTCGCAATACTTTTTTTATTGCGATGACCTGTTGTCGCAATTGACTATTGTGATGTTGTTCTCGTCATTACTAGATGGTATGCGACAAAATGTGTAAGTCGTCGCAATAGACACTGTCTATTGCGAGGAAACGATGTCATCGCAATAGAAATCGTAGTTATAGACCAAATTTCTTGTAGTGCTATAATAGTTCATTTACTAATTGGCATTTACTTAATGATAGTATATTATAGTTGTTGCCCAAAGATCGATTATGATATACTCTGAATGATTAGTTGATTCTATATTAGTTTATTTTATAGATTGACAAGTATGTAATTTGCAGCTATTGTAGTTAATTCGCATGTATGTTCTGTTATTGTGTTTAATAGGTTTGACTTTCTAAACCGTGTAAGTCAGGTTCCACTAAAGTTACTAGATCCTGACCTAACACAATTAAATAGTATCATTACGGGTACACAACTTAAGTAGAAAGTCAAATCATAAAGTATAAACACGATATAACAGAGTAAATCTTAAGTTAATGCGAATAATTTTGGTTTATTCCACAAACAATAAATAAAGAAAATTATGAAGTTTTGTGAATGAAAGAACGAATTATGTAATAAGTCACTCGTATGTACAAACTTACAACCATTAAGTTTTGAGTTGTATAGTTTGTAGAAGTTTGAGTTGACTAATTTATGAAGCAAGATTAAAGACCTTAAGGATGACTAGAGATAACTCAATATTTATGAGAGCACTTTAAAGTGTTTATTAAGTGATATTGAGTTAGCTTGTATGTTATGAAGAACAAGAAAGTCACATGTCAACCATGCATAAAGGAGTGCTACTAAAAGGTTAGTGTAATAGTTTTTCATACATGAATAAAATGCAATATTTCGTATATCTCGCCTATTGCATGATTATTTATACGGAAAATTAATAAGTGTCAAGAATAGGGGGATAATTGTATATATTCTTGCACTTATGAATTTAAGCATATTAGTGTTATTCATGTCATGAATATATCTGTTTGCTGGGTGATTTTTCTTGATGGAAAGTAAGCAATTAGATAGAAACGTGAAAACTTATAATGTCTTTATGTGTGGTGACTTTCATGAGAAATGTATAGAAGTATGATATGACTTTTAGTTCATTAATAAGCCTTCTTAAGAGAACATGTCATACATTTATGAAAATAGTATTGTGGGAAATATAATCGGACTTTGAAAGTTACAGCTAAGAGTTAGACAAGTAAATCTTTTTTACCCATTAATGACATTAAGTTGTGGATGTATGAGTTAAGTCTGAGATCCCATAAAGGCAGTTCCAACCTCTTAATGATCCGTGTGTTGGAAGGGAGCTTGGTTAAGACACCATTATGTTTGAGGTTGTCTAATAAAAGTAAAGTGAATGATTATGATCCACATTAAAGAATGGATTCTTGAATGAAATGTTTACTCTAGAGTAACATTAAAAGATCCAAAGGGTATAAATACTTACTTTCTTAACTGAAGTCCGAAAATTGTAGAAATCAGTTATGTTAATCTTAAGAATAATGAAATTAGTGGGAGTGTCTGAATAATAAGATGTGGATATTATGGTAAATGATAGACATTGTCTATCTGTATGAATACATTATTCACATGGATTAGAATATAGTTCCATCAGTTGAATGAAAATTTCAACATAAGGGATAATGTTCGAAAGACATGATACTCCATAAAGAAAGAAAAATATAGTCATCTGATAAAGTTAAATTATTTAGAATAACATTACGAAAATTTGTTATTCTGGAAGTTGGTTTACTTGTAGGATTCAGATATTAGTAAATACTTTTTCAGTTTCATTCCCACAATATATTATGTATGAAGTTTATATTTCTCACTTAATGGATGGTCATTTTAAAAATCAATTTATAGGATAAAATAAATGTTCCCACGAATGGTTTAGTAAGTGACTTGACAACCGTATGAACTGTAAGATTAGTGGGAGTATGTAGATATTTTACATGTATAATTGATTATTTCTTGCTCACGTTTAAATGATTATGCATTATGTTTCCCTCTGAAGTTAAGATGAAAGTTAATGTGAGAGACAATTTATTTACGTGACAAAGATTAAATTAAAATTTTAATCTAGTCACGGTTACAGTTGGATTGTCTCAGAAAGCTCACATTGAATTGATCTTATAGAGGTAGTAATTCTCGAATTCTGCAAATAAAGTCCTAATGCACCTACAAGAACATGTGAATGCATTTATGTTCGTATAGATTCAGATTTAAGGGATATCGTGACAGTTGAAAGTCCACTTTCAATTATTTGTTCCTTTTATGTGTTGGAGCAATATTATAGAAAAGTGGTAATTATCTGTCGTTATCAATAATGTAAAGTAAGGTTTTTAGCATGTTTATCATGCATTAAGGACTGTAAGAATATATATTTAATGTTACAATATATATTCTAATTATGTGGCCAGATAATATTAAGGAATATAAATATATTGAATAATATAATACATTATGTGTTATATTATATTATATCAATATATATCTTTATGGTATGATTTAATCTAGACCGTTCAATTGGTTACTTGATGGACGTACCAGATTAAAGGGAATAATATTATAAACGGTCCTCTTTCCCTGCCAGTTATTGACACAGAGAGAAAGAGCAGTTCTCCATCAACTGGTCTGACAGAAGGATGGACAAGGGAGAGAAGTAGAACCGTTCTACAGAGAAGCAAATTGACAGTTTAGAAAGATCGGAGGAATTGAGATCAAGACCAGGTAAGTCATTCATCTCTATATCTTTTCCCTCATAAAGCATGATCAAGATTCCTGGCAATTAGGGTTTGTAAATCTTACAAATAATGCTAATTTATAATTAGCACCGTTTCACTTCAAATTCTTACTTTATGTCCACAGAAAATTGAAAGAAACACATGGTAATAATAATATAGATTAACACGAGGTGCTGTCATAAAAAATCAGTTTTGATGACAGGTCAACATAATATTAGGGTGATATATCAATTATATCTTGTTGTTGAACCCTGCCCCTATAGAAGGAGACTTATATTAGAGTAGTGCTTCCATATGGTTATCATTATGGATAACCATATGGAAGCTCTGCATGGATCTTCCAAACCAACTCCACCATCATATAAACCTGAAACCATACCATATCTCAGTTTAATTAAAAAAAAAAAACCAAAAATCGTACATGCAGATCATCCAAATGTACCAAAAACTCTAAATTATTAAATAAATGAGTATATATGTGCTACCTTTTTATATATGACTTCGTTATAATCTCGAAAAAGGGTTTATAGGTCTTTTGGTACCCTATGTTTGTCCACTTTAGGCTTTTGGTACCACATATTTGGTTTTGCCTATTTTTGGTACCATACGTTTACCAATTGTATACTTTTGGTCCGACCGTTAGTTGACCGTTAGAGTTGACCGTTAAATAGTCACGTGACTTGCACATGCCAAACCCCAAATTTTGATTTTGTTCAGTTTAGTCCTCAAATTTTGTGTCCTAACTTTTTTATTACGCGCAGTATGGTCAGAACATATGCTCCATTTGTTTTTTCTCCTTTCTTGCAACTCAAGTTATGTCATTTCATCACAATATAGGTTTACCACAATTTTATTTGTAGATAATTCATGTCTTTCCATAAACCACAATTTATGTAAACTTTACCTATGCAAATTATATCACTTTAATTACAATAATTATAA
Source organism: Clarkia xantiana subsp. parviflora (assembly GCA_036873135.1). NCBI lineage: Eukaryota > Viridiplantae > Streptophyta > Magnoliopsida > Myrtales > Onagraceae > Clarkia > Clarkia xantiana. Next base: position 6,431,354 of record JAPTYO010000010.1, on the reverse strand, counting down.
AATATTAATTATTAACGTAAAAGTTGATGTGACAGTCTCGATTATTTTGGTATGTTTAAAGATTCAATTCACCGGTTTCGCACATTTTTTTTAAACTTAATCCAAAAGAATCAATAAAATTATAATTCTTTATTATTATTCATTGATCAGCGCGTTGTGCAGATAAGTCATGATGAAAAATTGTTTATCCCAACGCGCTGATCAATGAATAATAATAAAGAATTATAATTTTATCGATTCTTTTGGATTAAGTTAAAAGAAAAAATGTGCTAACCGGTGAATTGAATCTTTAAACATACCAAAATAATCGAGAACTTTTACGTTAATAAATAATATTTTATAATTATTGTAATTAAAGTGGTATAATTTTCATAGGTAAATTTTACATAAATCGTGGTTTATGGAAAGAGATGACTTATCTACAAATAATATTCCCTTCACTATATTCATTGTACTAACACACTCAACTCACCACTGGAAGCCTTAGCCTTAGCAGGTGAAGAAGCACCATCTCCAACGCAAATTAACAGAAATTCGCAGTGATTGCAGAACCCATTTCACACATCCATTACTCTTCAAGTTCTTACAACTTCTCCATAATTATAAACAAGGTTCCATAATACTTACAATCCAAGACCACACAAATGAAACAGCTTCCAAAGTCAGACAGCTTTTACAGGAGATTCAAAAACAGAGTAAATCTGGACCGTCCATCACAAGCGCTGCCAATGAGCCATATCACGGATCGAGATAAATGATTTCGGCTTGAGCAGACACCCTACGAAACCTCAGCAGTTCTTTAGTCATCTCCATCCCTTCATTTGTTGAAGATGGCTTGATGGTCACTCTCTCAAGCACAGGAGATGCTAATAGAATGAAGCGAATAAACTCAAGCTCGGGTTTACTCCCAGAAATGCCAGAAATCTTAATGATCCGCAATTGATTGAAAGTACAGTATTTCTGTTCGCCTTCCCAGAAACTAAATGCATTTCCGCCAGATGATTGCTCCTCGGGGCGAGCCTATAGACAATCAATTCCTTAGTCAATATAAGATCGAAAACATAAAAAGGTTGAGTTCTGAAATGTGGGATTTGAAAAGGTACTCTCTTTTTTTTTTTAGATATATATTGATCAAATGCAAGGCTTATTTTAGCATTTTCCTAACAATTCAATGATGTGTAGATGAGAGAAAAAAATTACCAGCATCTCAAGCTCCTGTAAGTTCGGGGAGCTTCTTAAGAGGCATAAAGCAGCAGAGTTTTCCGCAAAGTCATCCAAGTTTATACGTATGGAAAGGTAACCCAGATCAACACATTGGTGCAGCAATCTTCCAGGCACTTCTCCAGAAGCCAAATACTATAATCAAACCGAAAGATTAATTATGTAATATAAGCTTCACCAGACCGTAAAAAGAAAAAAAACAGGTTTAAAACATAAAATTATAGCAATTGGAAACTAGCAACGCACAGTGAAAACGTCACTGGATCTTCTAATGTAAACAATTGTTTTTTAAAGTTGATACAAATACAACCAGTTAGAAGATAGGTAAAATGGAAATGGGTTATACTAATGTGTATACAAGAATGATCTTACCTTCAGAAAATAGCTTTGAATCTCAAGCCTTCTAATATGGGGTAAGCGGGCGAAGAATTTCAGCATATTACTCGAATTTCTTGATAACCTTGGTTCAACTTTGTCATCAATGTATAGTCCAATGGATATCAGTGCTAAACTCGAGGTGTTGCTAAAAGTGATGTCATCGAAGTAGCCTCCAACATCAAAGAACAGAAGATTTGGCGCATTGATGTTAAGATGAGTGAAACCATCGAAATTCATCAATGTTAGTCTCTCCAGAAGAGGGCAGCTCGATATGAGATCTTCAAAGACATCTTGGGCCATTGTAACATGTTGAAGATCAAGGCTCTTTAAGCTCTTATAGCCACCAAAAGTTGATGGAGGGTTGAGCAAACAATTGAAGAGCTCCAAATGGATCAGATCAACACAAGAAAACAGACAAGAATGCAGCTTGTAGCGTTGACCCTTCCATATTTCAAGCACAAATTCTCTAATAGGACTCCTTGATAGACGAAGAGTCCATCGGTCAATGTCTGGGATTCCAATAAGATCTCGGTGAGAGAGCTTGAACTTGTAAATTGGGCCAGTGTGTAGTATGAAAACATGATCAATCACATTAACGAGCTTATTCTTGATGATCGTCTGATCTTGGGAGGTAAATGGAAAACAGTTGTTATCGAAGATAAGATTCGGGACAGTGGTCCACTTGAACCGCCATTTGGAAGATAAGACACTGGTCCTTACTACCTCCCTTATTGACAGCTGAGACAAGATTTGATCGATTACATGCCCTGGTAAGTTGCTGAATCTATCCAATTCAGACTCTGTTTCGCAAGGGACCTTGGGTGATTCTCTTTGCTTCTGCAAGATTAAAAGAGAAGACGTAAAAGAGTCTAAGCATGCATTAAGGTTCAAAATCCACGTAAGATCACTTCACATGCTCATTCACTCAAATCATTTTCCAAGTTAGTAAAAGCAAGCCACAATGCAACGAAGTTCATAGCTATGCAAATTCGAAATGCAGCTCCTAACAAGTTAACACATAGCAGCTACAGATTGTTACCCTTTTAGAAGCTCTTAAACTAACCAGCTTTCTTTATGACAAGAATTCATCACACTATTCATTATTTAGTCGATTAAATTTTACCATCATTACATTTACAAAAGCCACGTATGAGATCAACAAAAGGAGGGATTCTTTTTTCAAACCAGGTATGTGGGCACATTAACATACATGCTTCAGCTGAAATCAACATTATAGGCAACAAAGGTCGGAAACATGGACAAGAATATGAAGCAGCAGTCACGTTAAGAAAAACCAAGCTCACCATTTTCTGCTCTCCGGCGGCAATTTCGCAGCGACCTAATTAAACCTTCCAGCTGAAATTAGGTCAAATGCTGGGCAATCGACACTGCTTACGCAAATCAGCAATCAATTCGTCTCTTGCTATCAATACGACAGTTAGATTTATTGATACGTGAACTGATACGAGGAATCAACACGCTGCCAAAGAGAGAATCAGAAATTGATTGAGCATCAGAAATGAGTCGCGCTAGGACCGAACCTTAGAACCGAAATGACATGGTAGCAAGTGAAATCAACACCAATTTCGGCCGAACAAAATTGATGAGCCGAGAGAGAGAAAGTGGAAACCTTACAATTCACATGAGGACTGATTGGGGATCCGACAGAAACCTCCGACAAACCTCCGACACGTCTCTTAGTGGCATTAAGTGTAATATGTAACAACTTTTAGGGTGAATTTGTTGCACTCACATTCGGAGGTTATTCGGAGGTTCCAATCGTAACCCCAATCTTTTCCCCAATTCACATAGTTGATCACTTGATCCCAATATTCTCCTTTTCTCTAAATTAAGACCTTACTTCCAAGTTACAACCAAGGTCTATCCCATGCACGCTTCCTTTAAAGGATTTTTTTGTAAAAGTGCCCAGCTGGACGGCCCAGCTGGCAGGCTCGCATGGGCACATTAGCAGCTGGACCGGGCCGGACAAACCGGTACCGGTCTGACCGTAAGAGCAAAGACCATTTTTTTTTTACGAAAATATTAATTGAGTTTAACTAGAATCGAACCCAGAACTTACACTAAAAACGTTGACGCACTACCACCACACTACGAGCTAGAATGTTGACAAAATAATAGATAAAATATTTTTATTTATAATTCTATTTAATTAATGGAATGGAACCGGGTTCCCCCATCCCTCTGGGTTTTTTTTTTCACTTTTAACATCTATTAATATTAACTAAATTCAAAGTTACAACTCCAAATTCAATGAAAATCGAATGTTAGCGTCTTTATAAAGTAATAAATAAACAATGTGCTATTTTTTTTAAAATTTATTTTAGTAATTTCGAAAATTAATATTTTCATCTCCGAATGATGTTATACCACCATAAAACCGAACCTGGTTGAACCGGATTCATCTGTCTTGAGGAACCCGTTTGTCGGGTTCTCCCATCCCGCGGTTTTTTTTTTCACTTTTTACATCTATTAATATTCAATGAAAATCAAAAGTTAGCGTCTTTATATCGTAATAAACAATGTGCTATTTTTATAAAAAAAATATTCTATTAATTTCGAAAATTAATGTTTTCATCACCGAATGGTGTTATACCACCCTAAAACCTAAATTTAGAGCAAATCTCATTTTTTAGAAAATGTTCAAAAAAATCATCTTTTTTTTTGTCAGATTCCCATCCCGCGGTTTTTTTTTTCACTTTTTACACCTATTAATATTCACCAAATTCAATGAAAATCGAAAGTTCGTGTCTTTATAACGTAATAAACAATGTGCTATTTTTTTTAAAATTTATTCTAGTTATTTCGAAAATTAATGTTTCCGATGGATATACGCCCAATTTGAACCCGTTGACTTCCGAATCGTTTTATTTTTATCATCCCGTTAATGATTGTAAATCGAAACTTCAACCCGAACACTTCGCGAGAACACCAACGGCCCGGACGAGGCCGAAGCGCTCGTCCGGCCGAGTTAAACTCACCTAGGTGAGGTTGGGTGGCCACACCCGACCTCCCCTAGGGGGAGATCGGGTCAGCCGACCCGATCTCCCCTAGGGGAGATCGGGTGGACCAACCCGATCTCTCCTAGGAGGGATCGGGTCCACCAACCCGATCTCTCCTAGGAGAGATCGGGTCGGCCAACCCGATCTCCCCTAGGGGGGATAGGGTTGGCCAACCCTATCCCCCCTAGGAGGAGTTGGGTGACCTCACCCAACCCCTACCCTTGGGGGTCGGATTTTCCTCCCCCCCCCCCCCCCCCCAAGGGCCCCGGCACCATCCTCGGACTCCCATACTCGGTTTATTTCCGCCAACCTTCTCCGTATCCTAAGGTCTTAATTATGTACTTAAAGGTTAATTAACTGTGTTTAAAGGTTAACGATGTCATTAAGCCACCTTAATGACACCGTTGCCTATAAATACCCCGTCTCCATTATTCATTCGGACATCTTGGCAAGTTGCATAATTTTGCTCTGACATCTCTCTAGCTTTATCTCTCTAAAACCGTACTGACTTAGGCATCGAAGAGGGTTCATCAGGCACCCCCCCCCCCCTCTGTGCCTGGTATTGCCCCTCTGCAGGGTGGCAAGGAGAAGAGAGCCAAGGAAGCAGAAGAGCATAGAGAAGAAGTACAAGCCCCAGGGGGTCAGAAGGAGAGAAGGAAAGGAGGTCAGAAGGAGAGAAGGAAAGGAGGTCAGAAGGAGAGAAGGAGAGGAGGTCAGAAGGAGAGAAGAGAAGGACATATATCAGAACGACTACCCCAAAGGAGCAGAAGGGCATGGATCAGAACGACTAGCCCTAGGAACACTGAACCCGACATTTCATTAGTGGGAGATAAATTCTAGATTGACGACCCGTTGACCTAGACTTTATAACCTAACACTTGGCGCCGTCTGTGGGCTTCGAACAGAAAGCCTGGCAATAACAAGAGCGATGACGAACAGCTGAGTATCTAGACATCACCGCCCACCTGGGGGCAATAGACGAAGGAGACAGCCTACACCTCCAGCAAGGCAGCCTAACCTAGAGAAACTGCCTGCACACCTAGAGCCTCAGGTAGCCCCACAGGCACCCCAGCCTAACAAGCAGGGAGGAGGACCTTCACGCCCAGCTGGCTAGGAGGCTTCCACAGCTTCAACTCCATTGACTAGGAAGCCACAGGGAGAGAGGGAGCAACAAAGAGTGCCATCCCAATACACGGCACCTCCGGAGGGATACTACTATGAAGCGCAACCTCAAGGATATCCATATGGAATACCGACCCAAAGGAATGACAACCGCGCCCACACAACATACACACAGGGAGCGCCTCGGACGAGCTACTAGCTTACAGAGAGACCCTAAGGAATAGGCGGGAAAGGCAACACCGATAGGAAGGAGAAGAAGCTCATGAAGAGGAGCAAATCCCAACAGAAGAACGCCACTCGCACCCTCGAACAGTGCAGCGAGAAGAACAAAGGAGAGACAACCAAAGGCCACACCCAGGGGGAAGGCAGCAATCTGTGCCTCCGAGGCAGCAACAGACACAACAGGATGCCAGGGCATACACCCCTCTGGGGGCAGATAGACAGGCAAGACCTCCAAGGAGGCATGAATTCAACCAAGTACCCCAACAGGGACATACACCGCACTAAGGGAGGACATACATGCCAGACCAACAAGGATATAGGAGTTCCAATATCTACCCTGGCAATGTACACATACAGTCCGTATCACCACAAACATGACCAAGGGACATACCAAGGAAAGCTCAAAGGGAGGGACATAGTCCCAACAACACAACAAGGCAACCACCTACCCATGATACAGCACGACAGGTCCAAACCCCTCATGCATTACAACCCTTGGCACACATCCCCCTAGGACAGGGGAGCAGTCGAAAAGACAAGAATTTGAACAAGGGACTCATAGAGTACCACACCATGTTAGTACATAGCTACTACAATGGGAAGTCTCATGGAGAGACATAGTGGAGTGAGACCACACATAGCATACATGAAGGATACACCTCCACCTAGTCCGCCTTGCAAGGATGCGACCTTATATTCCTCAAGTGGAAGGAATACACACAGACTACTGGAGGAAGACAGCTACATTACCAAGGAAGCAAGGGGTATCAACACCCCACACTCATATCCTTCCCATATCCTCTTATTTAATTTAACTGCATAACAAGTCAACTCCCTAGAAGGGGTATATTTTGATACTTGATATCAACATGTTTTCCAAGAAAGACCATACCGGACGCCTTCGGGCTCCGTGGTATATATATACACAGGTGGACCACTAGAAGAATCTGTAAAAGGCCGTCGCCAATCAAGGGATGCACAAGAAACAGATTTCTCAATCTCAAAGGGCACCTATAAGGTCAAGTTTCTGAGAAAGATCACAAGATGGAAGGCTCACTTACAAAAATAAGTTGAACACTCCCAACATCCTATAGAGAAACTACCATGAAGGTCACAAAGGATTACCCCTACTATAACCTTCCACTAAACATCCTAGGGCCAAGTCCGTCAAAGGATCCTAGCTGGCATTGGTATGCAAGGGGGACACCAGTCACAACATGCCCTCCCCACAAACGCCCGTTAGAATAAGAGGGGGTAGCCGCGAACACATCCCTCCAAAAATGGAGGAAACCATATCATATGGGCAACGCCCACCATCAGAAGCAAACACCTCCAGCGGATCTTTATGATTTCACAAAATAGCCAAGAGACACAACTACACTTAGTAAGCTCATCCTAGGTAATGGAATACACTTCCATAAAAAACTCTCAAGGACACCAAGCCTAGCAAAGGAAGAATAGTGACACCATCATCAAGCTTTTAAAAAGAGATATGGAAAACATAGTATTTCCACACAAGGATATATTAGTCATAAGAGAGGGAATCACCAACTTTGATATGAAGAGAACCATAGTGCATGAAGGGAGTCAGTCAGACATCTCCCATGACCAACCATTGATGATACTAGAGAAGAGTCAGGCATACCTAATACCAAAGGACCCCCTACTAGTAAAGGTGGTCAGAACATCAACACACCCATTAGGGACACGGCACTGCAAAGGAAACAGGAATAAGGATGGAACACATATCCTTACAAGTATCCTTACAAGTATCCTTGCATTTATTCTTGCAAAAATAAACTCCGTAGATAAAGAGGTTATCTAATAAGATGACTATGTCTCTGTTCTCAAACTATGATCCTAACCCGGAGATCCTTGGACTCCGTACTATATATGTAATGAATAACATGTTCATCAGAGATAGGTACACGAAGATTCAAGACAGCGCCATAAAGATTAAGGCGCATACCTCTACCGAGTACGACACATTGGAGTGTTCACAAACACTCCTTCGCCATCTCACAAAAAAGGAAGGCAACCAAGGATACAAGCCCTAATAGAATAAACATCGGTAGAAAATCCTGTCATTGAAGTCATGCACCAAGAGAGAAACTCTAGAGATGCAAGATTAGCAAAAGAGATAGTGCAACAACTAGAGTATGAAAATGAGATACATCTCCTATCAAGAGCCTTAGGGCAGGATAATAGTTATACAAGATCAACCAAAGAAGAGCTCAAAAGCTTGGGGAGTAAGGTTTCAAGATCGACCCTCACACTAGACGCACATCCCGATCAACCACCTTGTCTGCAAATGATAAGACATTTGACTCGGGCATCCCATCAAGAGGAGAACCCCGACAAAAGGGGCACTAGAAAAATATCCCACCTTTAAGGCCATACGCCGAATACATGATGAATGAAGGTTATGACAAAACAAAAAAGGAGGGACTTGTCAGCTCAACACACCTCAAGCACGTATACGTACGCAATACAAATGCAGCCTCTAATGAAGCTATCCAGCAAGGAATAGCCAATACGGGGACAAACCCATGGAAAATCATGGAACATCACCTGCAAACCTAGAGGAAGACATCCTTTTTAAGTTCAAGTCCTAATTCAAAGAAAGTCTATAATCAAGATTCAAGGTGGGAGGAGCATGACCAATGTGACACCCCCTAAAGGCATTGAAGAATACTCCAATGTGAAGGAAAAGGCAAACCACACTAAGTGCCACAACACTCCAAGAAGATTATCACACACGAGCAAAGAGCATGGATTAGATTGACTAGTCTGAAACACACCTACGAGATTAACAACTCAAGACACCATTCTATGAGAGAGCTTTTCAACCTAAAACACAAAGAAGGGGGGAAAGAATTTACAAGCACCCCTAGGATACAAACACTGCCGCATCCTGGTTATCAAGAGAATGAAAATCACCCCCACCCACCCAAAGCAAAAACTCTCCACCCAACCTCTAAAGATACATCCGACCAAACCATGCCTATGACTGAAACAAGCAAGCATGAGAAAGAGTAAATCCTACAAGGGGCACTCATCGCATTCAAACAAGCAGACAAGGGAGCCCCGAGCATAAGGGGTACCCAACCAAGAAAATGAACGAGGGGCCTTCAACGGCCAAATATGAAAGGCGGTATGACCACCAAGCAACTTGGGGGGCACCAAACGAATAAGTGCTTGGTAGTCCACCTAAGTGTAAAAGAAGAGATTAGAGGCAGAAGATCACAAGAACATGCAATACCACTTCTCCTAGAAGAGGTCACATAAGAGGAAAACATCCTCAACTCCCTATACGAACTCGTCCTAAGTTGGCAACACACAAACATCGCCCTCGAAAGGGGATCTCCCACATTGAAGAAAAAGCGTGATAACAGGCAATATCATAGAAGGAAAAGTCAAGTAAAGACTCGAAAAGCATACCAAAGACGCACCCTACATGAGAAGGGACACAAGGTAAAGTAATATTCTGAGCCCTCCGGGAGCCAATCCCGCGAACACATTCGACGCCCCCAAGAGCGTATCTTGAGAGTAGTTCTAAAACTACGAACCCTGTGCCCTCCGGGAGCCTATCCCGCGAACAGATTCAACGCCCCCAAGAGCGTATCTTGAGAGTAGTTTTTATACTACGACCTTCGACGCCCCCAAGAGCGTATCTTGAGAGTAGTTTTTATACTACGACCTTCGACGCCCCCAAGAGCGTATCTTGAGAGTAGTGTTCATACTACGACCTTCGACGCCCCCAAGAGCGTATCTTGAGAGTAGTGTTCATACTACGACCTTCGACGCCCCCAAGAGCGTATCTTGAGAGTAGTTTCTATACTACGACCTTCGACGCACCAAGAGCGTATCTTGAGAGTGGTTTCCAAAAACTACGAATTTTGATGCCCCCAAGAGCGTATCTTGAGAGTAGTTTCTAAAACTACGACCTTCGACGCCCCCAGGAGCGTATCTTAAGGTAGATTTGCAACCTACCAGATTCGACGCCCCCAAGAGCGTATCTTGAGGTAGAAAAAACACTACCAGATTCGACGCCCCCAAGAGCGTATCTTGAGGTAGATTTCAAACTACCAGCTTCGACGCCCACCTAGAGCGTATCTTTGGTCTAACTACTAGTGCCCTCCGGGAGCGTATCTCGTGAACAGTTTCGACGCCCTCCGGGAGCGTATCTCGTGAACAGTTTCGACGCCCTCCGGGAGCGTATCTCGTGAATAGTTTCAACGCCCACCTAGAGCGTATCTTTGGTCTAACTACTGGTGCCCTCCGGGAGCGTATCTCGTGAACAGTTTTCGACGCCAACCAAGAACGTATCTTTGGTCTAACTTGTGCCGTCCGGGAGCTTATCCTGTGAAACGTTAAGTGCCCTCCGAGAGCCTGTCTCGTGAACAGATTCGACGCCCACCAAGTGCGTATCTTTGGTCTAACAGTACCATATATACCATTTAAAGGGTATCATAAGAGATCATCGCACCATACTGAGAAGGATTCCATGAGAAAATAATTGCAAAGCAAAGTTGTATGAAGAACACATAATATTTTTTCTTGATGAGATAGCAGGTATGATGTGAAGGAAAACATAAAAGAAGGTAAGGAAAGGAAAGCATATACAAAGGAGAAGTCCATGACCAAAGGATCATATACAGAAGCACAAGAGGTTATCATGAAAAGTAACGAGTTATCCTACCATCCATATCACAAGTCAACAGAAGTATCTCAAAGGAACCCAAACACCACCAAGAAGGATAGCAAAGACATGAAATCCAAAGTTCAAGGCTCTCAAAATAAACTCGACCCATCAAGAAGAGAATTGCCTCACAAGCCACACAAATCAACCTCTGACAAACGTTATTGTCTTGCATGTCGCCCTCGCGTGACCAATGCTCGTATCAGACTTGAACATCGTCAAGCACAACTCATGAAGGAGACATCTAAAGAGCATAAAGGATACAACATCCGACAAGACGAGACATCGGGACCTAACCCAACAAACATAGCCTAAGCAAAAGGCAACTATAGCAATGAAGGCTCTCCAATGAGAAAGGAATACTAAAGCACAACTCCATACATCATGAAGTGGCTATCATGTCCACATACCCTGAAGTGGCTATCATGTCCACATATCTTGAAGTGGCTATCATGTCCACATACCATGAAGTGGCTATCATGTCCACACACTACAAAAGGGCTATCACTCCTACACATCATGAAGTGGCTATCATGTCCACATACCCCGAAGTGATTATCATGGCAGCACATCATAAAACATCTGTCAAAGACATGCATTGTAAGAACACCATCCCGACCACGAACATCAAAAGGCTACACCTAGCCCTAGGAGGAGGTTCAAGAAAAAGGGAAAAACAACACCCTTCATACGCTCACCAAAGGTAGGCACTTATATTTCAATCCACTGGATGAGACATCCTCATCATGAAGACAACCTCCATATCTCATGAAATCAACCATGAAGCAAAGAATCACGACAAGCACTATTGGGGGCATATAACAAAACGATCACCACAACGATCACAACTACGATACTAGTAGAGGCTAACTCAAGAGCAATCTCCACCAAACTCCCAAGCAAGAATTTGCTATCTTAATCAGAGCCATGGCAAGAGAAAGGAACCTCAATGAAAGGCGATGATTACACCCATCACCAAAAGAAAAATCTTCAACGCAAGGGTTAATAGCATAACCCATAGGAAAGCCAAAGACACCTTCAAAGGTCGTCAAATCTACATGAAGATGAAATAAACCTGAGACTCGGCCCCTCGGCTGGGGGGCAGAGGATAGAGAGGAGACATCAAGACCTATGATCACCAGCCACAGGTTGTTTCCCTTTGTCAAGCAAAGAGGGCGCCTCTTCAACCACTACCTCCTCATCATGAGAGGGAGTCAGCAAGGGGGCACTTGAAGGAGAGCCCCTCGCGGTTTCTTTCTCCTTGGCAGCCGAGGGCCCGACCTCAGAGTCAGGTTCCCACGCCTCGGATTTAGATTGACTTGAACTCTCGCCCACCGCAAGAACCCATTCGGTAACCAGGGGCGAACGTTCTAACAACAAGAAGGAAGCAACATGAGAACAATCATAAGTATACCACAAAGAAAAGAGAATGGAATGAGAACACACTGGAAGCATTAGCAGCCTTCCCTGACTTAGAAAATTTTTTGGCCTGATAAGCAGAACTAGAGGGTTCTTCCCTCTCATCCGATTCAACGGTCTCCCTGTCTGAAGAAGAAAGCTTCCCAAAAGTGAGTCATCTATACGAACAACCAACGCAAAGATCGACCCTTGCTCATGGAGGGGCGAGATACGCCTACTACGGGGGCAACCTTAACACCAAGGGAAGAGGGCGAACTTTCAGCTTCCCCAAATGGAGCAACGCTCCAACACATCCAAAGGAAGGGTCAACCCTTAACACATGTCAATAGACCCCTTCGCTCGCGGCGGTAAGAAGAAAGCTTGTCGAGGTTAATGGACAATGCTCACGCTAGTACGAGGGAGGCGGAACGTTGTGTCCCATTGAGTGGCAGAGTTCCCACCCTCAGGTAAAGGAGAGGTCTATGCTCTCACCTTTGCACTTATGCTCATATTCATGATTAACATCTACAGGTACATCAACGTCATCACTCATGCTTATACTCACAACCCGTCCATACATACATACATGTTCATGCTTGCACTTATATACATACCCACGTACACACTCCCATGTGTTCAAACATTTAGACGTCCATGCACATGGCCGCCATATATTTATGCATACATTCATGACTACAATCGCAGCATATCTATACTCACTCCCATCCTTATGTTCCTACTTGCATGTATGCTAGTACACATCCTCATGTTCATGATATGTCCATGTTCACTCCTAGGTAACATCCTATAGGCATATTTTTTAAGCATCCCATACTTAGAAAAATTTTAGATCAAAACTAAATTTTTCTCCACTTAGACAAATCCCGGCATGAAATTGAAGCATGAATCGCCTAGCCGCATTCATATTGCATCCCTACGCAAGCGTGTATTTTTCGAGTATACGCCCGTAGCAAAGATAGATTTATTACTCCCACCTCAGACGGACGCGTGCTTAGGCACACGTCTGTGCTACTCTGACGTTTACAATTCCTCTATCTCATAAGGCAGGGGGCAGAGTCAGAGACACGCATCCATGGGTAAGCAAGCATTCAGACAAGAAGGTAAAATCCCGGTTTCAAATTGCGCGTGTCATACCATCCTAAAATAGAGTCAATCAAGGGTCAGGCCATTGGTTGACTCGGGGGCATGTGATGGATATACGCCCAATTTGAACCCGTTGACTTCCGAATCGTTTTATTTTTATCATCCCGTTAATGATTGTAAATCGAAACTTCAACCCGAACACTTCGCGAGAACACCAACGGCCCGGACGAGGCCGAAGCGCTCGTCCGGCCGAGTTAAACTCACCTAGGTGAGGTTGAGTGGCCACACCCGACCTCCCCTAGGGGGAGATCGGGTCAGCCGACCCGATCTCCCCTAGGGGAGATCGGGTCCACCAACCCGATCTCTCCTAGGAGGGATCGGGTCCACCAACCCGATCTCTCCTAGGAGGAGTTGGGTGACCTCACCCAACCCCTACCCTTGGGGGTCGGATTTTCCTCCCCCCCCCCCCCAAGGGCCCCGGCACCATCCTCGGACTCCCATACTCGGTTTATTTCCGCCAACCTTCTCCGTATCCTAAGGTCTTAATTATGTACTTAAAGGTTAATTAACTGTGTTTAAATGTTAACGATGTCATTAAGCCACCTTAATGACACCGTTGCCTATAAATACCCCGTCTCCATTATTCATTCGGACATCTTGGTAAGTTGCATAATTTTGCTCTGACATCTCTCTAGCTTTATCTCTCTAAAACCGTACTGACTTAGGCATCAGAGAGGGTTCATCAGGCACCACCCCCCCCTCCCCCCCTCTGTGCCTGGTATTGCCCCTCTTGCAGGGTGGCAAGGAGAAGAGAGCCAAGGAAGCAGAAGAGCATAGAGAAGAAGTACAAGCCCCAGGGGGTCAGAAGGAGAGAAGGAAATGAGGTCAGAAGGAGAGAAGGAAAGGAGGTCAGAAGGAGAGAAGGAAAGGAGATCAGAAGGAGAGAAGGAGATCAGAAGGAGAGAAGGAGAGGAGGTCAGAAGGAGAGAAGAGAAGGACATATATCAGAACGACTACCCCAAATGAGCAGAAGGGCATGGATCAGAACGACTAGCCCTAGGAACACTGAACCCGACATTTCATTAGTGGGAGATAAAATCTAGATTGACGACCCGTTGACCTAGACTTTATAACCTAACAGTTTCCATCACCAAATGGTGTTATACCCCCCCCCCCCTAAAATGCAAATTTGGAGTAAATCTTATTTTTTAGAATGTTCAAAAAATATATTACCGGACTTCAAATTAGGCCCCGTTTTCGGTATTGGATTTTACTAATACGTGACAATTCGGAAAAAAAAAAATTGAACATTTTCTAAAAAATTATGTTTTCTCCAAATTTAGGTTTTATGGTGGTATAACATCATTCGGTGATGAAAACATTAATTTTCGAAATTACTAAAATAAATTTAAAAAAAATAGCACATTGTTTATTTATTACATTTTAAAGACGCTAACATTCGATTTTCATTGAATTTGGAGTTGTAACTTTGAATTTAGTGAATATTAATAGATGTAAAAAGTGAAAAAAAAAAAAAAACCCAGATGGATGGGGGAACCCGGTTCCATTCCATTGATTAAATAGAATCATAAATAAAAATATTTTATCTATTATTTTGTCAACATTTTAGCTTGTAGTGTGGTGGTAGTGCGTCAACGTTTTTAGTGTAAATCCTGGGTTCAATTCTAGTTAAACTCAATTAATATTTTCGTAAAAAAAAAAAATTGGTCTTTGCTCTTACGGTCAGACCGGTACCGGTTTATCCGGCCCGGTCCGACCGGTCCAGCTGCTAATAGCAGCTGGACAGTGTCCAGCTGGCACGCGTTGGACACGCGAGCCTGCCAGCTGGGCCGTCCAGCTGAGGAGGGCACTTTTACAAAAAATCCTCCTTTAAAAGTAGCCTACTATATAAAAAAAACTGATCCAAGAGCATGGGTCTCCAAGACCATAGTATTAAAAAAACAAAAAGCATGGTGCTCCAAGAGCATTGTAGAAAAATCCTTAAGTCTGGAAATTTCTACCATGCTCTTGGAGCACCATGTTTTTGCCACTAATTTTTTATATTTTTCTATTGCCTAAAGGTGAACCCCATTGGAAAATTGATATTATTAATAGTATGATACACATCTTAGGTGTAATTAAAAAAATTCATACTTTTTTATACTTTTAAAGTTTTACTTATGTTACAATTAAGTCCACCATAGTATTAAAAAAACAAAAAGCATGGTGCTCCAAGAGCATTGTAAAAAATCCATTAAGTCTGAGAATTTAGATTTTGAATTTGAGACTTCGAAATTAAACTTGTGAATAAGCTTTCCTAACACCACTTTAATATTAATATAAAGGTTAAGGGTCCTTTTGCTACCACATGTTTGAAAAAATTACACTGTTCATACCATTAGTATTTTTTTGTACCGAATTGGTACCATATGTTTCCAAACCTTACTGTTTTGGTACTTCCGTTACCATTCCGTAAAAAACGGCCGTTAAATGGCATGTGTCATGCACGTGAGCAGCCCAAAACTTTCAATTTTGTTACAATTTAGTCCATCTAATGCACCCTTAACTTTTATTTTGTTCAATTTAGTCCTAAAATTTCAAAACCAAACTATTTTCCCAAATTGACCTAGCCGGACCTAGCCTAGGGCTAGGTCCGACCCTGGGTCAGGGTCGCCTGGGTCCGGTGACCCCGACCCAGGGTCGGACCTAGCCCATGGCTAGGTCCGGCTATGTCAATTTGGGAAAATAGTTTGGTTTTGAAATGTTAGGACTAAATTGAACAAAATAAAAGTTAGGGGTGTATTAGATGAACAAAATTATAACAAAATTGAAAGTTTTGGGCTGCTCACGTGCAATGCCATTTAACGGCCGTTTTTTACGGAATGGTAACGGAAGTACCAAAACAGTAAGGTTTGGAAACATATGGTACCAATTCGGTACAAAAAAATACTAATGGTATGAACAGTGTAATTTGTGCAAACATGTGGTACCAAAAGGACCCTTAACCCTTAATATAATATTACACATTTTAGGCAAATATTATTATAATTAAAATTCACATTTGAGGAAAGAGATAATTTGTAAGGAATTATATAGTACATAGGTTTACTAGCTACATTAAAAGAGCTGGAAAATTATACAAGTACTCGTATTATCACTACTTAGTTTAATACCTACTATCTTTTCTTTGCCACGGTTTTAATATCTACTATTATCACTAATTAGTTTAAGCACAAAATCTTATTAGATTTATGTAATAGAGTCTACACTAACTCGTTATAGTGATGATTCATGACCTTCATAGAAGATATGCATCATAGTCACGTGCTGATAGCAAGAATATGCTACATATTTTTTAAATTTACTAGCTGCGAATATATTGTCAAGTTTAGATAGTGGAATGTAGAATGTATTTTGAGTGAATGTAGAATGATTGATGCCAACACATATATTGCATGGTTCATAAGTGTTTAAAGAACCGGACAAGATGGTCGAACCATTAAAACCCTACATCAGGATACATCCAAGATCCAACCACAATATCAACATACATTCATGCAGTGCAGCTCCAAGACATGTCTTTTCTTCCTGAAGCACAAAAATTGTCTCTCAAACTCACATGATAGAAACATGATTCCCAACATACGAATTGTGATTATTAGCAAAGAAAATTCGACTTCTTCTCTCATTATCTCACCCATCTTCCCACATAACAAGAACAATTATTCCTTGTGACTGACAGACACCAAATCTGTGGCTAAACAGAACAAGCAACTTACTAAGATTGGGAATGGCACTCTTTTTAAGGAGCCTTCACTGCCTTGTCTCCCCCGTGTAGGATATTATCAGGGAGGATGAGTTGTGCAGGAGTTTCGCGAACAATTCCGATCATGGAGTCGTACTCCTCGTCCTTTCGTGCAAACTTCTTTCGCAGTTTCCTCTCTAATTCAATCTCTTCGAATGACTTTGTGTTTTCAGCTGCATGGACTTGTGCAAGGTTGATGTAATTGGTTGCTGACTGGGAAATGAAGGTTATTTCTTCATCTGTGAGCTTCCTCAAGAATTTGGCAGGGTTCCCTGCCCATACCTATGAAGGAAATTAAATCATGAAGATTCAGAATAACATTTTGGCGGCAGCTTAAAATGACATATGACTTGAGAAACTGTTTAAGCTCCTTAAGTGAGAGATATGGAATGAAAGTGAAACAAAGCAAGTTTAATCTCTTGGGATTTTAAGGAGAAAGGAGAAGCCAGCAGCAGAATAAGGTTGCAGATGAAGAACTTGCTCAAACAAAAGGGTTTCAAGAAATTAGGTAAATCATGTAAATAATAATGCTTGAAAGTCCCAAACCCAATATTAAGAACCCTACTTGGCAGGAAAACTCGGATGTTTGGGCTCTGTCATATTAATATATGGGAGGATCATGAAAGTCAAGAACCGCCTCATTTTTGTTTAATGGGAGCAGCTTATAGTTTCAAAGGTAGACATGATATGATCTTACCTCACCAGAAGGAATCCTTGTGTTTTGCCTCACAAGGGACCCAGCAGCAACCATTGCACGTTTCTCCACAACTACACCATCCAGAAGAGTCGCTCCCATTCCAACAAAAGCATCATCCTCAATAGTACACCCATGCACAACAGCACCGTGGCCTGCATATTTTTGGGATTTTTAGATCAATTACATATAAGATTCAAGGAAGAAGGTGTTATTTCGTTACCAGAAGAGCAGTAACGTACCTACTGTAACATTGTCTCCAATGATAGTGGGAAGTACATTCCCGCTCAGATTGGACTTGGCCACGTGGACGAGGGTGTTATCCTGAATGTTAGTTCCGGATCCAACACTAA
The DNA here is from genome assembly GCA_036873135.1 of Clarkia xantiana subsp. parviflora. Lineage (NCBI taxonomy): Eukaryota > Viridiplantae > Streptophyta > Magnoliopsida > Myrtales > Onagraceae > Clarkia > Clarkia xantiana. The sequence continues at coordinate 6,413,335 of JAPTYO010000010.1, read as the reverse complement.
TGCTGTTGACATCACCTGTGGATGAGATTTTGCATTAACCCAACAGCCTAAGTAAAAATAACTGCAGCTTAACGGTTTGAACATTGCACAGAACAACCGCCACAGGAGAAGTTTAGGAGTAGCCAAACTAATACTTACTAAGAAGATTCATTAGATGTTATTCGATATAGGGTAAGCAGCTGACACTCGAAGTGAAAAGTATACATCAAAAGTACATAGCATATTAAGAATTACAGAAAGGAGTAAATTTGGCTTTGGACAGATTAGAAATGCTGAGAGCATTGGAAACCTCTGCTAGTAAGTTACTGGAGATCCTAGGTTCAAACTCCCTCTCCACTATTCAAAGGATAAAAGCAGATAGAAAAACAAAAACAAAAAAAAAAAAAAAAAAAAAAAAAAACTCTGCAAATTCTAAATTCATGCATGTTCAGAAAATTTTATTGCAGAAAACTATATCCAGTTTACATCAGCAAAAGAATGCATTTGTTTACCTCTTAGAACACACCCATACCAGATAGATGATCCCTTTCCCACTTGAACATCCCCAATGACAGAAGCACTTGGGGCAACAAAGACGTCCTTGTCAACAACTGGAGCTTTGTCGAATATATTCATGAGTGTCCGATGCCTTGACACTACAGAAAAATCAGGGAGGCGTGAGAAATTGATTAAGCGGCAACCTCAAATGTTAGGGCATAGCTCAATCAAAATAAGAGTGCTCCAAACAAACATTTGATCGATAATATTTGCATTTAGGCGAGTTACTACCAAAGAAGCTGATTCATTTCTTCGGTCCAGCGAACATTCTCAAAACTTAACTAATCGAACCCTCTCTAAAAATTTCACCGCAATTCGTCAAATAAACTAGTATTTCATCTACATTTGGCAAACTTGTAGGAGCAAGATTCCTGACCCCTAAAAGTTCACAGTTTAGACAATTTTCTGCAGAAACAGAAAGGGGAGATAACCAAAAAGTATCATCACGGTGAGAATAAATCTCAACACAAACTTCTACTATGGAGCGAAATTCAACAAAAAAAAATGGCTAAGCAGCTGTGCAATGTGCCAGAATCGACAACCATTTACAATCCGGTAGTAACACCAGTATAAATCCAAAATATGATAGTGCAATGCCAGTGGCAGCTCTTCTTTCAACGAATTGATGAACTTCACCAACATTTCGAAAACCTAATCGTCCGGGAAATGACCATCCGAAATGTTCGGATACATTGCAGATAGATCAGATTGGATTCACTGAAGAGCTAAAGAGACTCACATTGCTCCGGTAATAGGTAGCTTCCCTGGAAGCGGCATCCGAGACGATCAAGCGCCTGGCCAGTTTCCCGAATCCAGAAGCCGACGGTGTATATCGCTCTTCCTAAGGTTCCCATCTTCACCGCCCGTCTCCAACCAGTTGGTGACGCTGCTGCGAAGGAATCGAATCGAAAGGTCCCTAAGCGGAGATGATTGCAGAGAAATCCTCGTCTCAGCTCAGTGTTTCAGAGGATCGAACCGAAACTGGGGCTTCACCTAAACTGTCGAGTTGAATCGTCGATCAGAGGTGAGTGGCAGGGTAGAGTATTTGAGCAAATTCGAAGGGTAAAACTGACTTTATACACGGCCCGGCCCAAAAGATGGTTGAGTAACCGAAACGGCGGGAACAGGCCTCTTTTGGTTGTTGGGTTTCTGAAGATAAACATACATAGCTCAAAGTTTTTTTTTTTTTTGGTGAAAAAAAAAACATTTTATCGTGTCCCACAGTCACAAATATCTTGACTAATATAAACATTTTCTATTTTATTTTATATTTATTTATTTATTTTGAGATATATTAAAATGAGTTTAATTCAGGGTTAGTTTACATGTTATCATATAATGTTTAAATAAACATCACAAGTTGTGTTTATAATTATCATATTACTGTAATAAATGGAAGATTAGATTCCATTAATTATACTTTATTATTCCACATGCATACGCCAAGAAAAAGAAAGAAGGGAATTTATTTTCAACTTTATTTATTCTCCGCTTTGATTAGCTTATACCACCACTAAGCGAGCATCATACATGCATGGTTCAAACTTTAAGTAGAAATTAGTTAATAACAATATCTCATTATTCGGCCAAAAAAAAAAACAATATCTCATTATTATATGGTAAAATATGCTCTCGATCGAGAAATGGGGCATATAACCAACTTGCTCATCGAACTTATAACAGCATGAGGGCCGTGATTAACCCGCCTATATAAACAAACAATAATAATAATAACATGTCGGTGCTTCTTGAATCCAATGCCGGCCACCACCCGTTAATTTGTTGTATATCTCGGCTACAAAATTCCGTTAACCAATAAATTATAATTGGCTAGGGTGTTCACATGCTTATATTAACACTTAACGCGCATTAAATAAATTTTACACTTGTATTTTTCTAAAGAATTTCACCATCAGGTGTACGTACGTACAATTTCTTTCAAGTTCTGTGTAAGGCCGTATGTTTTTGCAAAAAAAATAAAATGGTATGATATTGCTAGCTAGAGGTGTAGATGGATTATTACCCAATCTGATTACCTGAATCCAACGGCTATCAATATACAACAGCTCAATAAGTATCAAATAATAAAATATTGCATCCATTAATTATGTTCGGGTAATTATTTGGTGACTAGACAGATTTGACATCTTAGACGACACAATACATATATTTCTTTCATGTCAGCATATGAAAGTTGGTCTCATTACAATTATTATTTTGAGAAAATTACATTTAGTACTAACGACTATAGTCAGAGAGTTTTATGAGTGTCAAATAGGTATCCAAATTATAATAAAGTCCAAAAAATATTTCGTTAAAAAAGTACTTTTGGCGAAATGAATTATCATCCATTAGGTAATTTTTTTTCATTAGAGAAGTTCTTTTTCTATTAGTGTCAACTTGCTTAGGCAAATCTATTTTTGTTAATATATTGAATCAACTTGTGTAGAATCTAAACTTTGGGGAGGAATCAAATCTCTAATTGAAAACGAATTTCTTTTAAAGAAACCATCAACTTGCTCCCAACTCCCAAAACCCTACCCTTCTTCATATGAACATCACCATAAGAGGATCCAAGCTTGGGAAGTATCTTTCCATAACCACCCCTACCCCTTAACATATTTACACTCAATTTACATACATTCATACACTATATATATATATATACACACTCATCACCATACAAATACCTTGAAGAATACTAGCTATGGCATCAAATTCAAGATGGACGGCTAGACAGAACAAGAAATTCGAGGAGGCACTTGCATTATACGACGGGGAGAGCCCAGATCGTTGGCAGAAGGTGGCGCGTGTTGTCGGGAAATCGGTAGATGAAGTGAAGAAACATTATGAGATTCTTGTCCGAGATGTCGGGAAGATAGAGTCAGGCCAAGTGCCTTTCCCATACTATGATCAGTGAAACCCTAGCTTGCTAGCTAGATCTCTATGGTAGATATATATATAGCCATAAGGGTTAACAAAATAATCACATTCGCAAATCTGTATTATGTTGTTTTTAGGTGTTTCGGATATAAATTGTTACTAATATGTGTTACATGTTTCATTTTCGTTGGTTTTTTGGTCTTCCACATTTTTTTTTTGCTAAATTTGACGAATTTTGGTCCAACGATTCCATAAAATTCAACAGCAAGAGCATTTAAGAAGAAAAAAAATACAAAATTGTGCTTTTGATTCCCTTTAACTTATGTCAATAGTGTGTACTTACAGTGAAATTGAAAAACTTATGTAAATTAAGATTCATTTTAACTTAATTGACATAAATACACATGAATTGAAGGAAACTCATACAAAAATCCATCAAATTTAACACAAAAAATAGGCGAAAAAAATGAAATATGGGACACCACTTATTAACAACAATTTAAACCTGAAACGGCTAAAGAGTAATAGGGTTAACAGGTATTTTGGTCCATGATGTTTGACCACTTTTGGGTTTTGGTCCATGAAGTTTATTTTTTGCCTAGATTGGTACCATATGTTTGCAGATTTTTCTAGTTATGGTCCGACCGTTACATTCCGTCCATTTTTTCCGTTAAGTGACATGTGCAAGTCACGCGATCCACCCTAAACTTTCAATTTTGTTCAAATTTGGGGGGAATTGACACCCTAAACATAGCTCAATTTGGGCGAATCTAACTAGGTTTAATGAGTCAAAATTGGGGGATTTGACACCCTAAACCTAGTTTAATGGGTCAATTCCCCCAAATTTGAACAAAATTGAAAGTTTATGGTGGATCACGTGACTTGCACATCTCACTTAACGGAAAAAATGGACAGGATGTAATGGTCGGACCAAAACTAGGCAAAAAAAAAACCACGGATTAAAACTTAAAAGTGGTCAAACATTATGAACCAAAAGACTTGTTAACCAAAAGTAATATAGTGCAGTTCTTAATTTATTTATTTATTTTTCCATATTTGGACTGAGCAAGTTTAATGATATGAATCTGTTGAGATTTATTAGTTATATGGTCTGTCATTCTAGTTATATATATATAGACTATAGAGGCCTTTCCTCACAGTTCCTTGTGTAATAATGAAGAAAGAGCCTATGTATTCCTTGTATGCCAAGCCAGAGCCCCAGGCACATGCTCCTCAGAGTCTGACGACATTAGTTATTATTTATATACAATGAATTCAAATGATGATAGATATATCACAAGCTTTGCATACTTAATATGAATATATGTCAACTATAGTATACATATATATATTACAAGATATAGAGTGATTCATGGATCTTGGTTTAGAAATGCATATGCTTTTACTATTAGCTCTGTCAACACAGAATGCTATTTGATATAATATAAATGGACTTATATATATATATTTGATCTTTTCTAATTTGTGTGTACACAGCAGGTAGCATGTGATGTAATAACGGTATATCTATAGAAGTAAAAATATTGAAGGATATAGATCACTATATAATAAAGGGTTTTATGATCATAATAACATACTGATGTATATCAGTAGGCAAGTGGTTCCCCTTTCCTAAGCCAAAAAGGAATATGTCTATCATAGTAGTTTGTAGGTATAAATGTGGTTTTTGTAGTACATTTCTATGTTATATCATTAAAACAACAAAAATAAATGGAGATGCGGGGTATCGATCCCCGTACCTCTCGCATGCTAAGCGAGCGCTCTACCATCTGAGCTACATCCCCTTGTTGGTTAATTGTTTGCTCTACCATCTGAGCTACATCCCCTTGTTGGTTAATTGTTTGTTATAAATTGATCACTTTCGCTCACCTTGAGATTCTTCATTATAATCCTAAATTTTAGTGTATGTTCCAAAAAAATTGTTCAATTAAATGAGATAATCTGAAGAAATTATCACTTTTGAAATTTTAAATTAATTCTAAAATATTTAGCCTCAAATGTCTATTATTTTGACATGTGACATAATTATTATTTATGAGTTTTAAATTTGATATCATTAAATGATATTAAATTATTTTAATACGTATCGATATATTTATTTACTATAATACTGTATAATTTTGAGTATATAATTAAATAATTATAAATTTTCAACGATACTTTGATTAAAAAATTATTTTTTCTATAAAAGTAGATGTGAACGGTTTTTTAATAGTATTTTAAATTATATATTTTAATATAAATAAGTTACTATAACAAATCCACATGTGTTGCGTTGTGTATCTAACTTTCATTATAATTTTTTTATTAAAATAAAACCTTGCGCAAGACATGGGTGATAAAAAATATATGTAAAAAGATAAATAAAATGGGCTGAAGTATAAAGCTTACCTAAATATCATGTGTGAACGTAGCAACCCAATTTGGTATCAACATATAAACCACCCAAATTAGTGCAAAAGAAAATTGGGTGATACAAGTTGAATAGGACTTGTGCATGCAATGGTATGGGGTCTATCTATCTAAAATAATAATAATAATAATAATAATAATAATAATAATAATAATAATAATAATAATAATAATGTTTCTATATACTACATAAACGAATGACTACCCACATGGAACTCGTGCTGTGGCCCACTCTTTCACATTTTGTTGGATAGGACCCATTTTAGTGTCGTTATGGTGAAGTTGTCAACCATGTGTCTTACTATTTTTCCATAATAATAATTATAATATACATTATTAAATAAAGTATACTTGTGTACAATATAATAATTTCTTGAAATATAGTACCCCACTTGTCAATTGTTCACATCTTCTCCGCCAACAATTATCAATTCGGAAATCAAGATGTCTTACCAATAATAATGTTTCGATTAGACATTACTAGAGAGAAATATTTAATTATTAATTTTATCTTAATTATTAATTGATATTCATATGATATAACTGATCCATGTGATAAATTTATAATTCGTTAGTTTTAACTTTTCCAAATTCGTTTGAAGTCAGATTAATTTTTTTACCTCTACTATAATTTCAATTAAATTACGTCGGGATGAGTATGCACTTGGCAAAATAAAACTTTTGATGTAAACTCTAGTTGGATTCGGTAATTAAAAAAAAAAAAACATGTGAAATATATTCGGCAGAGATGATTGTGTTGCCGGACCTCTGGCCACTGTTATTTTAGGGGTTAATAACCAAATTTTTATACGAATTTTAAACAATATCGTACTTTAGTTTTTTAAAATTGATTATATGTACTTTCAATTTCAGAACAAATTGCTACATCTAATTCAATTCCTGTCAAATATTTACAGAATATGAACATGTTTCCGGCACATGAGGTTTTTTCATATGTACCTAAAATGGATTCAAATATAAAATAAAAATATTGCAGCAAAAAACTTTCAATCGGATATTCAATTAGACTTCCACTCAATTCGAAACTCAATTCGAAGAGTATCTCTAATTGAACATCCAATCAAAGGTATTCGATTATATTTAAATTCATATTGAATATATATAAATAAATCTCACGTGGCGTAAACATGTTCATTTTATGTCTAATTTGACAAAATTAAACAAAAGTAACAATATACTATAAGATCGAAAATTTAAGTAGCTAATTTTATTTTTTAAAAATTTAAGTAATCATTTATAAAATAAATTGATTAATGTTGGGATAGCCATTTAATTATTATTTTTTTTGCCATGCATTTAATTATTAACCCTGATTTTAGTACAAGTAAAAGTTGGGATGACTATCATGACTAGGATACAACGTGGCTGCTACTCTGTAGTCTGTACTCTGTCTTTTTTAAATCAAATAAATAAATAAATTAATAACCAAACTTTCTCATCAATCCTTCTTCCTCATTCCCTCTCCCTCTACTCCTTTATCTGAATCCTCTCCCCAACCTAACCAGTCTTCAATTTCCTCCCCTCCACAACCGATCGATCCTCCTTCAATTTCTGGTCCATCCGCCATTGAAGGAGGAAGCTGAAGAATGAGTTCAAGAGACGATAGCAATGAAGAAGGGAGGGATCTGCGGAAGCCGTTCCTACATACAGGAAGCTGGTACCGAATGGGATCCATGCAATCCAGCATGATGGCGTCTCAGATGATTCGAGAAAGTTCCATTTCCGTTGTCGCCTGTGTTTTGATTGTGGCTCTTGGTCCTATTCAGTTTGGATTCACGGTAAGCTAGTCACACCTGATCCCTTACTCCACTCAATTTGCGTCTTGTTTGATTGATTGATTGATTCAGGGGATGGTAAACTGTTTGATTGTTGTCATCTCAATCTCAGGCAGGTTATTCATCACCTACACAGACTGCAATTATAGCTGATCTCGGCCTTACTGTTTCGGAGGTATAGAACTACACACTCTCCAGCTTTGATTTTGTATCATTAGTCCCAATTTTGCATAATGTTTCTTTTAAGTTTTACAAGTTTAAATTGTTGCTGATAGTGTCCTAGGATTTGTTTTCGTTACTTTTTGTTTTAAATTTGACGGATTTGGCACGAGTTTTTTCAATTCATGTATATTTATACTTAATTAAGTTCAACTTAACCTCAATTTTTCAATTTCACAGCATACACACTAATTGACATAATTTAAAGAAAATTCATTTTTTCTTTTTTCTTTTTTAAATGCTCTCGCTATTGAATTGTATGGGTCTATATTATATGTAACTGAAAAAACGGACGGTGAACCAAAAAGTAACGAAAACGAGACTTAAGACACCTATTAGCAATAATGGACATTTAAAAAAACATTTTGCAAACTTGGGACTGTAACCCTAATAGTTCAACACCCAAGTAAAAAAAATAGTCTAAGTTGATGAACTAATTATTGTTTTTTTCGAGGGGCAGTTCTCTTTGTTTGGATCTTTATCAAATGTGGGAGCTATGGTTGGAGCAATAGCAAGTGGTCAGATTGCAGAGTACGTTGGTCGGAAAGGGGTAGGATGGACCACCAAACTCTCCCTTCATCGGTTACTTGCAATGCAAGCTTTCTTTTTGCTTGAATGCTGAGATCTACTTATTTCCGCTAATTGCAGTCTTTGATGATCGCCGCCATTCCCAATATCATCGGATGGCTCGCCATATCCTTTGCGCAAGTGAGTTACTGTCCTTAAAAACTTGATTTTTACGGTTTAAACATTACGGGATTTGGTTGACAAATGAAGTCTGTATTGTTGAAGGACACTTCTTTTCTCTATATGGGAAGATTATTGGAAGGCTTTGGAGTTGGCATCATCTCTTATGTGGTAAGCATAATTGTTCTTCACTTTTCAATACCTTGGTGGATCTATTGATGTTAGATAAACATTAGGGTTAATAACCTAAAAACAGACGCAACAGTCATGTTGTTAATAACCGTACTAGATGTACCAACTATCAGATTTGTTATTTTTCACTTTTTTCGATTGATTTAGGCGCTAGCATTTTAAGCAACAAAAACATGTTTTCCACTTTTCAGAAGCATCGGATTTGTTACTAGATCTGCCACTAACTACTTGTATTCGCAGGTTCCGGTATATATAGCAGAGATATCGCCTCAAAACCTAAGAGGGAGCCTGGGCTCAGTAAATCAGGTTACTTTCTTTGTAAAAAGTACTCTCTTTTTACCATTCTAAGGAAAATAAAATTGATTGGGCCGTATCATCAGGAATAGTAAAAGATTCTACTTAACGAGTTTTTTTCGTTTAAGATTTGACATTAGAATTGACTTGCAGCTCTCGGTCACTATCGGGATCATGTTGGCTTATCTTTTGGGTATTTTTGTCCAATGGAGATATCTAGCTGTTATAGGTAAATCTTTTTTACATGCATTCTTCATACACTCCTAATTTCTACCAGCATATTCATCAGAAAAATAATGATATTTCGCAGGAGTATTACCATGCTTGATATTGATACCTGGTCTTTTCTTCATTCCTGAATCCCCTCGGTGGCTGGTAATTTTTTTTTTTTTATTACTATTTTCATTCAAATATGAAACATCGCCAGGTCTCGGATTCTTGATTCAGACATTTCTATCAAATTTAGGCAAAAATGGGCATGACAGAAGAGTTCGAATCTTCTTTGCAAGTTCTTCGAGGCTTTGACACCGATATCTCTGTTGAAGTGAATGAGATCAAGGTAAAAATTGGGTTTTTACTGCAACTTTACTCATCTTCTTTTCTTCTATCTGAATCTGTTGATACCAATTTTTGACAGAGAGCCATGGCCTCGACCAGCAAAAGAACTACTATTCGACTATCCGAGCTCAAACAAAGACGATATTGGTTCCCTCTTATGATCGGGATTGGACTACTTATACTGCAACAACTTAGTGGAATTAACGGTGTTCTGTTTTACGCAACGTCCATTTTCGAAGCTGCTGGTAGTTTTACCTATAATAATAATTAACCCTCAAATTAGTCCTAAGCACCTAAAGCTATGAATTAAGGTCTTATATTCATCTTGTTAGGGGTTTCATCAAGTAGTGTGGCAACATTTGGGCTCGGCGCTGTCCAGGTTCGGTAAAAACCTCTAGCATAAAAAGTAAACACAATCTTGTTACCATAAATCCGAACTAATTAACTGCAAGTTTCTCCTACTTAGGTGATTGCTACTGGAGTAACTACTTGGTTGGTGGACAAGGCAGGCCGTCGACTTCTCCTTATCGTGAGTTTTTAAGACACGCCTCTCAATCTTTTTAGGGTTTATTTACAATTTGAGTTGCAAATAACACGCTCGTGTATGTGTCTCTATATCAGGTTTCAACAACAGGAATGACCGTTAGCCTCCTCCTTGTTGCAGTATCCTTCTTCGCTAAGGTACTAATTAACATAGAGTTAAATGGTCTTTTGATACAACATGTTTGACCGAAATTGACGTTTGGTGTAATACGTTTGCACTTTGTAGACTTTTGGTGTCAATTTCAGTCAAACATATTGTACGAAAATTCTTTAACCCATTAAAATATGTACCCTTATATGGAATTTAGTGTGAGAGATAACCAACCATTTCCTGAAATGGTCTGCAGGGCCAAGTATCAGACACATCCACCATGTACAACGTCTTGAGCATTCTCTCTGTCGTCGGAGTTGTGGTATGACGCAACATTCTCTTCGTAAATTATTCTTTATACTGAAACGCAAACCGCTTAGAATCTTTGTTTGATAGGCTATGGTGGTTACCTTCTCTCTGGGAATCGGAGCCATTCCGTGGGTGATCATGTCCGAGGTAACATTTCTTCACCATTCCCAAAGTCAGGGTCTTCAATGGGATTCGAACAAAAATAAATGTGTTTTTGACCAAACCCTAAACCCTCTCGATACCCTAAAAGTTGAGTTGTTGGATGCAGGTTCTTCCGGCCAACATAAAGGGACTTGCCGGGAGCATTGCTACCTTATCCAATTGGTTCTGTGCATGGGTTGTAACCATGACTGCAAACTTGCTCTTGGATTGGAGCAGTGGAGGCACCTTCACAATCTACATGGCAGTGAGTGCACTCACGGTTGCATTTGTTGTCCTCTTTGTGCCCGAGACGAAAGGAAGAACTTTGGAAGAGATTCAGAGGTCCTTCAGATAGATGACAATGTTTTGGTTCTTCTCCATACCCCGAATAGCGTTGGGTCATTCTTTGTTTTGTAATCTAAAGAGTGTATAAAAATGTTCACTGCAATAACAGTATTGGGCATTTTCTTGAGCCTGCAGTGTGTTTTTTGCTACATTCTTTGGACCGTGCTTGTAACGTTATAATAATAATAATAGTTATGTTTTGCATTTGATAAATTGATCAAAGTAGAAGAGTATTTCAACATCGAAAAAAGCTGCAAATGTTTGTTACCAGTCGGAAAATCAATCCCATTGAGCAGCATCATTCAAAGCACCTCGCTGATGAGTTTCTCTGTGAGGTCTTTCGGGAGCCCCATCACACTATCTGTGGTTCCAATCTGCACAAAATCAATTGCATCATGAGGTCCAAGAATACTGTAAGTATATACAAAGCCAGAAAACAAGTCATTGAAGGGGCAAAATAATCTAATGGCACTGAGCTAAAAATTCAGGGGACCTAGACGGCTAGACCCTCCATAGCGGCTATGTTCAAGTGTACAGAGAGTGACAGGAGAATGCTTACCATTTCTTTTACTAACGGTAATACGAGTGGGTGTTCGATGCTTAGTCCTCCAGCAACAGACAGCACAGACCCCTCCTCGATCTTGAAGAAGAAAATAATGAAGTTGGTTAAGGGATTGAAAGGTTAAGTAAGCACAGAGCAAGTTCTCTACACAAATTCATTCAAAACTATCTATTGTTTGTACCAGTTTATCGATGACTTCTTCGGGAATTTCGTGGAATAGTATCTGCAAGGGAAGCAATATAATGAGGTATTACTCTAACCAACACTTACTGACTGTAGCAACCTCTATGGACACACATAGGTTCACATTTGAACTATGCAAATGAACTGGTTCCTAGTCATCATTCAAGAAGTATTTTTGAAAACATGATTGATACTCGGAAATGAATTCCAAGATATTCATGGCTTTTTTGAGTATTCAAGATTGTCTTTCTTGCTCAATTTTATCAAAGTGGAATATGATTTACTACATGTTTGAGGTGAGAAGTACCTCAACTCGGTCCCAGTCTCCTTTCCTAGCTCCTGTCTTTAGATTCGTGACAACAACTGAACTCACAGTAGAGGCTCGTCTCCCAGAATATCCTGCAAAATATTTCTTTGTACTTGCATAAATGGAGTCTGGACAAAGGTATCAATACGAGGGGGAAAAGAAGTTTCTTGATAGTACCTTTTATAAATTCCCGTGCTTCTTCCTCACTTGATGGTTTTTCCCTGACAACGCCATCATAGACCACCACCTCCAAATCATTGGGTTACAGTAAGAAATTACACTAAGAAAATGATATCGTAATGGATAATCATATAATAATAAATTGAAAGGTGTTACACCACCCCCAGATGCCATCTATGTTTGAAGTATTATGTCTCAAGCAATTAACTGCAGAAATAGATTGTGCAACAGCTACCAATGGGTCAAGTTTCAAGATCATACAAAGTAGTGACTTTTCAGATGCTCGTCAAGAACTTAGTTGTTTTGATGTTTAGAATGAAACATTAAGCAGAAAACAAGTGAAAGTTGTCAAAGTAGGCGTATTTGAGATTAGACTAATGTATCAATTTATATGAAAAGTTCTAACTATAAGCTTCAGTAATTCCATGGAACGAGCTGCTCATCAGTATTTCACTTGATGAGCAGCTCATAGGCATAATTCACTGAGTTCTTCACAAGATTTAACAGACATTCTAAAGCAGATTATGAATTTTGATCAGTAAAAAAATACAGAGAAAACATAAAATGGTTTTTACTTGATCAGCAGTTATTAATAATGTTGGATCAACATCCTTTGTGAGTCATCATCAGTTGGAAGCTTGGTGAGATGGTTGCTGCCTGAGAAGAGGTTTGGAAAAGGAAGTAAGTACCTGATCAATATCAGAATACAAGACTCCTAGAGCAAGATGGCCAGAAACCATCATATGTAGCACAAATTGATGGATTTGGAAAGATGGTCCTGAACTGATAGACCAACCAAAATTCATAAACAAGGAAGAGCGTGCTAGTTCACAGACACATATACCCTGAACAAAGATGGCACTAGGGGCTTCGGCGTGAAGAAAGTTCAGAAAACGAAGATATAAGTAATGAACATAAAAGAGAAGAATGTATACTGTATCGGCTGAAATCAAAACAGTTGTTTCAGATTCCTTTGAACGGTTTAAGGTTTTTAGTTTCGATATAACAGCATCCGCCTGAAATGGAACTTAGGTTCAATACAGTGAAATGAAAAAATATATCATATACCATCTTCTCAACAAAAAAAGCATTATGATACATTGCCTAAAACTGAAATTTATGATACCTTAGCCTCTGCTATTGCCATCACCAACTCCTCAGGCGTGTCCTTTCGGATAGCTTTCTCGTCAATATCTGCAGTCTAATCAGAAACTCAATAGTTTTAACTTCCACGATAGTTGGAGAACTTAATAGACCTAAGATCGGGAAATTACCATGACAGTGAATTCATATCCCATATCAGCAACAATTTGTCGCCGCGCAGATGAAGCTGATCCCACAATTAACTACACGACACGGCCAAATATCATAAATTCCGAATCCAAGCCATCGGAATATGTCTGAATAATTCATATCAGGCACTACAGATGCTCTATGACCAAACAGCACAGCGAAGTGCTAGCTCATAAGCAGTATTATGAGCTATGAACGCTAACAAGGCGAATCGAAGCGTAAACAAAATGGGGAGATGAAAGTAGAAGGAGACCTTAAATGGAGAAGATTCGGCTGCCATTGCGCCGGAAAGTGCAGTGGCAGTGACGGAGGAGAGGGAATGCAGTTGCGTGTGTCCTTTAACGGCCACGGAAGGAGGAGCTAGGGCTTCTAGATGGTGGTCTGGACTGTGGAATGGCTTGCCATTTATAAGAAGTGAAGGGCTTTGGCGGGTAGAGAACGGAGAAGTGATAAACATTTGGTGGGATTGTTTGTTACCTGAGGAGCCTCAGCAGTTCAGATTCTTCAGAATTCTTCTAACTCGAAAAAACTGTACAGAAACTCTCTCAAGACGTGCAAAAAGTGAATGGCTAAATATCCATTTCATCCTCAAATTCTCACAACTATTTCATCCTTAAAAACTTTTTGGGTCGACATGTCTTTTGATACATGATGTTTGACAACTTTTGGGTTTTGGTCCATGATATTTTTTTTTACCTAGTTTTGGTACCATATGTTAGCAGATTTTTTCTAGTTTTGGTCCGACCGTTACATTCCGTCCATTTTTTGACTTGTACATGTCACGTGATGCACCATAAACTTTCAATTTTGTTCTATTTAGTCCATCTAATACTTTCCTAACCTTTTTTTTGTTCAATTTAGTCCCGAAGTTTCAAAATTTCAATTGGACCTATTGTCCAATTGGGGTCAATTTTGAAACTTCGGGACTAAATTGAACAAAAAAAAGGTTAAGAAAGTATTAGAGGGACTAAATTTAAAGTTTAGAGTGGATCACGTGACTTGAACATGTCAAAAAATGGACGGAATGTAACGGTTAGACCAAAACTAGAAAAAATCTGCAAATATATGGTACCAAAACTAGGTAAAAAAAAACATTATTGACCAAAACCCAAAAGTTGTCAAACATCATGGACCAAAAGACCTGTTAACCCAAACTTTTTTTATTAGTTTTCAATTGGTGAAATCTTTATTGAGTTTTCTTTTGTTTGTTGTAAATGTTCTTTAAAAAAAAAATACAACATATTTGAAAAAGTCTGGACCTAATGAACCCCATTTTGATAAATATCTTACAAACTATACCGGACTCTTTCAGTCAGCTAAATTATCTTACCAGCCGGCCTATTCAGGTGAGTGCGAAATCTTCTGTATAGATAATGAGCCATACAATTGGGCCCTTGTAAGCCTATAAGAAGGGGAAGGCCTAATAGTCATATTCTCTCATCTCCTGTACTTCTAGTTCTTCCAAGGGACATAGTTTCAGTTTCATGATTGGGAAAAATGTCGAATTATCCATTATATTTATATCAAAATTATAGTTGAAACATATAATATTACCAATTATATCCATTAAAATGGGACAAAAACGAAACCGTTAAATATTTAAAATTCTGAAAATGGCCTTATTTATATTTAGCAAAAATTGTTATTAACACATCCCTATTTTTTTTATGTGTGTTTTATTTCTCAAATACTTCCTCAATTTTTATTTTTTTATCAATTTATTTTTTAAAGTGGGTCAATTAGACATTTAGCTCAGTTGACCCAATTAGAGTACAACCCAGTGTTAAACCTGATTGTGTTAATTGGGTTCTAGACTTCTAGGTCTGATTGAACACAAATGGACCTAGAGCCCCAATTGACCATCTAGGGTCGGGTACTAGGCTGGGTTTCGATCTGATTGGAGTTTTCTAACTTGAACGAACATGTTCAAGATTGGGCTCAGCTCTAACTCGGCCGTGGATAGGTCAGTTGGGACTCTATATCCGATTGGGTTCAGTCGGACCTAGGTCCCAAATGAGCCAACCAAGACTCGGTCTTGGCTAGGCTTATCTAGGTAAGGGTGTGATTGACCCATTTTGTGTAATAAGCTATTACAAAATAAAAAGTTAAGGATGTATTTGAGGAGTAAACCACACATCTTAAAATAAATAGGAAAATGATTTAGATGCTGACATCAAACCTACGAGGAATCCGACATGTCTCTGAGTGGCACGTGTTGTAACTTTTAACAATTTTCGTGATAAACTGACTAACCTCACATTTTGATTCTCTCGGAAGTTTCCTGTCGGAGGTTCTATTATTCCTCAAATAAATATTAGGGATGTATTAATAACAATTTTATCTAAATATAAATAAGGGCATTTTTTATATTTCTAAAATATTGAACGGCTTATGTCCCTTTTCTAACAAACAGAAAATAATACATACTTTAAAGCTTAAAGGGGTATAATAAATCAAATATCTTAAATAAAAGCAATAATGATTTTGGTGCAAATAAGAAGACAATAAAGTTTTTTAGAATATTTGTATTTTAATGTACGATGAATTGATGATGATCAATTAGCGCACCAAAATCAGATGACCTAACTATATAATAATAATAATAATAATAATAATAATAATAATAATAATAATAATAATAGCGTATATATATATATATATATATATATGTAAAGATAATTAAGGGACCAATTCTAGATTTTTTTTGTTTTCTCTCAAATATATTTAACAAAGTTTTTATCTCTGCAAACAAAAAGGTATGAAACCCGAACGCTGTATCCATAAAGAAACTCATTATCAACCAGACTTCTTATGAGTATGAACCTAACCTAAGATTTACATGAGAGATATATTCGTACGACTAGGAATATATAAATACCATCCAAGTTACAATGTAGCAGAAGAATGAGTCAAAAGGTGCCGCTATCAATCAACATATGATATAGTATACTGTCGTCTTCGTCTGTCTATACAAGTAGTACTGGGCGCATAGTTGACGTGGACTTTCGTTCCCAGCCGACGTGGGTACGAATAACCCACTTGGATTTCGACACGTGTATATACTGTCGTCGTCTTGTTCTTCAGTCTTCGTCAAATAAACCTAGTGTGGCTGCTAGAAATGGGCGACTTGTAATTACGTGTCTTAATCAGCTGTTACATGAGATTGATTTTTTTTTTTTTTGTTATAAAAATACTTTTATACACAGTTCAAAATATTATTAGTCCAGTTTGTATAGAGATATATTTCCAAATTAATTTCACGCGCAAACAAAAACTCTTGTTCGATATATATGAACATGTGAAATTTCGATTGGTCTTACTTGGATTAGTTTAAGTGGAGTTTGGAATATTAATTTATGGTGTTTACTGTTTACCATTTATACACCATCATGCACATTACTTAATTAGCACATGGATATATGCAGTGGATGAGGCAATTAGCACGTATTACGTACGCAAGTGCTGTCAATTTTGCCTTAATGGATTATATATTTTAATTAAAGCGGACTTACAAATTAAAATAATGTTCATATAAATAATCTATTTAGTAAAATACAATAAAAACTATCATCCTTTCATATTGGGGTATTGACTTATTTTTCAGGGTTCGATCCAATTAAAAAAAACACTTATAATCTCCCCTACTAATTGCAATCAAAACGCCTTAATGTGAAGATTGTATATTTTCCTTTCTCGTGTATATATTATTGGGTTAAGATCCGACCAATGTTGAAATTTGGTGTCTGAAATTTGAAATGTATAGAGAGTCACATATTTTATTTTTGTTGAAATATGGTGTCTCACTATGATTGTTTTAGAGAAACCAATCCCGACGAAATCAACTGTCAAATTCGAGCTCCCATGCACGCTCCCTTCTCGTTACCTTGCCAGGACCATCAACTAAGAAGCTGAGTACATCTGCGTAAGTAAATTCCGCTATGTTGTTGCTAGAAATTGATCCACACCACTCTGCTGGAAAACTTGTTTATTCTTTATTTTTTTTTTTATGTTCAAGTTTTGAGGAAATTTGACGATTTAGTGAAGAAAAGTAAAGAGTGATGGATTATAAAGAGCTTCATGAAAATGATTCAATGGAGAGGAAAAGACGCGCGGAGTCACCATTTTTCAACAAAAATGAAACCTGGAACGGTCCAATTTAACATTTCAAACTTCAGACAACAAATTTCAACATTTGACAAACTTTGACTATTTATAGTATAGTAATAAGACGTGCGACTTAACTAACTCTCCCATAAGTCTGAACATGTGAGTGAAGATATCATCAACACTCTTATATTACACATTTTAACATCCTCCAGGTCACCTCGGTCTTGACCTCACTTCGGTCAAGTTTTCAGCCCGACCACCTCGGCCTACCTTTATTGGGTTCAAATAATACAATAGGCTACCTCGGCCGACCACAATTAGGTCTAACACGGCCACCTCGGCCAACCTCAATTGAGTCTAACATAATGAGCTTCAAACTCTATTAATAGGAGGGTAATTTTTTTTTTTTTTACATTTAAAACAGCGGCACCAGGACTTAAAACTGTACCCTCTGATACCATGTTAATAATAAGATATACATCTTAAGTCTTAACAAACTGTCTCATAAGTCCGAATTTATGGGTGAATATATCAGCAATACTCATATATTACCCATATTAACTTCTTAACCATATATTATTCCACTTCACAAAACCGTCCAACGGAAAGTGGAACAAATTCCACTTGGAGAGAATTATTGGATTTGTCTTGGAAGAATCCGGGAGCACATGCGCCCGTCAGGCTTTCTCCTCAATCATCAACTCCTGTCTCTTTGGGACTATATACACCCGGTCCACTGATATTGATACCGGGGCCACGTCTTACCCATCCACGCGGAATTGCTTGTTAAGGGGTGCCACGTCAGTCACCATCTTGGATTTGGACTTACCTTTCTAGACATTGTCCATATACGTTTTGTTTTATGACCATAAAACAAAAACCAAACGCTACCTAAGTATTGTAGTATTACGAAGTTTTGTCTTAAAAGTATTTATAAAAACGTGTACAATGAATTTACTTATAAATAAAGTTTAAGTTTACGATAAGTTGATTAATAAATGGGTTTTTCTAAAATGGGTATTGAAGCGTGTCTTCAAATTTTTGTAGCATCGTTTAAAAGTAAATCTCACATTAAAATGAACACCTTTTCGAACATTAAAACTTTATTATTCGCAAACGAGATTTTAAGAAAGAGTGTTGAAAATGTATGATAGAGATTTGTAAAGTTTATTTTTATGAAAAACTTGATTAAGTCGTACGTTTTATTCATAATTTATAGTAATTTTTTTCATTAATAACCTACAATAAAAAAAAGTTCAGTTTGGGATGTCAAAACATGAAAATTTAAAACTTACGTAGCTAAAAGAATTATATTTTTATTATTAGTATTATTACTGATGACAAATTACTCGGGATGTTATGAAATAAGGTTTACAGTATTTTAGAGGATAAGACTTTTCTATAATCACATTATGATACCAACACGTTGAATTTGCTGAAGTCAAGCCGACGCCTCCGTTGAGTAGCCTAATTCAGGCATTATTCTTTTCATTCATCTTTATAATATTATTATAATTATTATATATTAGTTAATAATATTATTATTTCATCTATTATAGAAAAATCAAAGGCAGCTTGTTAATTCGGCCACGGAATGATGAAATAGAAATCCCTAAGTTTTGTCCAATCATTGAAAATGACCTTTTGCTTGTTTTCTTCCAATTCCAATAAATTAATAAATCACGATATTCACATTATTTAAACTCGAGTAGTATTAT
The DNA here is from genome assembly GCA_036873135.1 of Clarkia xantiana subsp. parviflora. NCBI lineage: Eukaryota > Viridiplantae > Streptophyta > Magnoliopsida > Myrtales > Onagraceae > Clarkia > Clarkia xantiana. The sequence goes on along the minus strand of JAPTYO010000010.1, from coordinate 6,393,957 downwards.
TGTATCCATTATTTAAATAATAAGCTAATATCATATGATTTTTGCTACCAATTCGCTTTATATAGAACGATATGGTAACTGGTCAAGTAGTAGGACTTCACCAAAAAAAAAAAAAAGTCGAGCATTAGGAATAAATATAAAATCTTTTTTTGTCATAAAAATTAATGAGATAATAGTGGCGACCCTAAACACATCTCGTTACGTAATGTTCGAGTTTTCACGTTTACGGTCTATTTATATTTCCGACTAGACTTAGCGAACAACTAGCGTACTCATGGACCTCGTCAACCTAGACCAACAACAGCCTATTATTATCAAGAAGCCGGTTTGTGCCCAATTTTACTCACCTCCTCGTATGTATGACGTGATGTGTGAGCCAGACGGAATCTGATAATTTTTTAATTAGGTCACCGCATGAATAAATATAAAACTTAAAATGATAAAAATTACACAAAAGCAAACGTTAGGGAGGCAACTAATTCTTCAATAGCTAGCTACATACACATACATCACCGAGAAAATTCCATTCACTACCCATACAGGACTAAATTTTTGGACGTTTGAACCAAATAAAGAATCCAAATCCTTATTATTAAAATAATTATTATTAGGTGATTGATGTTAATTATTGCAAAAATATTAAATGTCATATATATTAAATTAGGTCAAGGAAAATCCGAAAAAATAAAACAAAAGCTGTAATATCATGATGGATCAACCGATGATCAATAATTGAAGAGCAGTAAAGGATCCTCATTAAATATAGTTAATTATTGAGTAAATCTCCCCATAAGCTGATTACTAAAAATGTAGTATTTTCCTTGCTTTATTATTCTGACCAGGTCATTAATTGCTGGATTATAATCTGAATCTGACCCGTGTTACATATTTACACATCCCTACTTAATTATGTGATTCGGATTTCGGGTTGAATTGTATACATATACACTGAATAGTAAGAAAATAAATAAAGGCAATCTTAGGGCTTACCCATAATGCTGTAACATAATTAGACTCTAATGATGAATCTACAATGTCCCGACAGACATGGGGATATGGATATGTTTTTTACACGAATTTACACAGTTGGAGAAGAAAGTGCAACATTTATTACTGCCGCTGAGACTGAGAACGACATAACCTCCATTAATATCATCCTCCTTCTCCTCCACCACTCTGCTTTAATGTCCTTCACCACCTCTCACCTTTAAACCCTACCCATGCTATCCCTTCTTCTTCCTAGAAAACCAAACATGGCAAACTGATCTGATCTCCTTTGTCTCCTCTACTCACTGTTCTTCATTATATATAATAATATTATATGTAATTTAATTTTAAATAAAGGTTATTATTCTTTGGACGGCGTGTCTGTGTTCCTTGACTGTTCTCAGCGGTTTCAGAGAACAGTAGCAGCAGCAGCATCGAATCGAGCGCTTTTTTCAGAATCAAGAACTCGTGATTAGCGCTACCCTTTTAATTTATTTCTGCAAATTTCGTACCTTTTTAAGTGAAAATCGGTGGGTGATCGGAGGAATTGATGCAGATGAAGAAGATGATGAGCAGCTGAGATAGTTTCCGTCAACCGCCATGAAACAGAACAAGGGCCGCCGTGAGTTTCTCGTCGCTGGCGGAGCTACAGGTGCATTCAACTCGTTATTCTGTCTGTTCCTGATTTTTATCCACCGCGCGGCGGCGCAGCCGTCCTTGTCCGACCGGACAGCATTGCTAGCACTCCGGTCATCGCTTGGTCTCCGGGCAAAGGACTGGCCGTTGAAGGCCAACCCATGCACGAGCTGGACCGGCGTCAGCTGCCAGTTAGGTAAGGTGACCGGGATAAACGTATCAGGTCTGCGGCGGACACGTGCAGGGCGGCGGCGGCCTCAGTTCGCCGTCGACTCCCTCGCCAACCTCACCGCGCTGGCCTCCTTCAACGCCACCGGGTTCTCACTTCCGGGTTCGATCCCCGACTGGATCGGGTACCGGGTCGGGTCGCTCGAGGTTCTGGACCTCCGGTCATGCGGCATCAGCGGTGCCATCCCTGGCTCCCTCGGCCGCCTCCGCCGCCTCAAGGAGCTCCACCTCTCCGACAACAGCCTCACCGGAAACCTAGATCCTCTCCTCGGACAGCTACAGAGCTTATTAGTTCTCGATTTGTCGGAGAATTTCTTGACAGGTTCCATTCCCAACGATTTCTCCGCCTTGACCAACCTCACCACGCTCGACCTGGCGTCCAATTTCATCTCTGGCCCGATTCCTGCTAATTTAGCCTCAATCTCTGAGCTCCGGCAGCTGAATCTCTCGGATAACAGCCTGACATCAGCATTTCCGACTCAGTTAAGCAATCTCTCTCATTTAGTTACTCTTGATCTCAGCAAGAACTCAATTTTCGGGCCAATTCCGTCAAATTTGATCGAATTCAAGAACTTGAAGGAGATTAGACTTGGGGAAAATGGATTAAACAGTGAGATTCCGCAGAATCTCTTCACCGATCTCTCTCAACTGCCAGAACTGCAAATTTTCGACGTATCAAGCAATAATCTCACCGGAAACCTCCCCAGCTTGAACATCAACATTACAGATTCAGTTTTCAATTTCTCGAACAATCTATTGTACGGAACACTGGATGCTTCATGGCTCAAGATGTCGGGTTCCATCGATTTATCGGGGAATTACTTTCAAGGCCCGATTTTGAATCAGGCCAATGCAGCTTCCCTCAGTATGAACTGCCTCCAGAACTTAACTAACCAGAGAAGCTCAACAGACTGCAGATCATTCTATTCCGATCGAGCTTTAATATTCGACGACTTCGGGTCCCACCAAACACCAATCCAACCGCCACAGACCAGTTCGGCCTCGAGGAACAAGACATGGGTCTATGTTGTAATAGGAATTTGCAGTGCTTTTGGGGTCATGGTGGTTCTAGCCATACTTGTGTTCATCATAAGAAGGTGCAGGACAACCTCGGATGTGGGACCGACCACAGCGAGGGAGATTCCCGGAACCCCGAAACATCTGACGACTCTTATTCCTCCGGGAGCCGGAGATTCCTTCAGTTACCAACAGATTCTCCATGCCACGTCAGATTTCAGCGACTTAAGCCTCATTAAACACGGCCACTCCGGAGAGCTATACCAAGGGCTGCTCGACAACCGAGCGCCCGTTGTTGTAAAAAAGGTCGCATCAGATTCGTTCTATGTAACGGAGTTGGAGTTCTTTGGTAGGGTATCGCACCTACGATTGGTGCCGCTTCTCGGGCACTGCCTGGGTGACGAAAATGAGAAGTTTTTGGTTTATAAGTATATGCCGAATGCCGATTTGGCAAGCTCGTTCTATAGACCAAGTGATAATGAAGATGATGGTCTAAGGTCGATTGATTGGATCACTCGGTTGAAAATCGCGATTGGAGCTGCGGAAGGGCTTGCTTATTTACACCACGAGTGCTCGCCTCCAATCGTGCATAGGTATATTTTCGTCTTTCATTATGATGTCGAAAAAATGCTAATAGTACCTAAGTAATCATAAATAGTGTATAATACAGGTTTTAGGACAGTTGATTAAGTAGTTAGTCTAAACTTTCTCTGTTTTAAAAGTGCAATTTATGAATGACACTCTGCATTGTCTTGTTTGGTTCTAGGGACATTCAAGCAAGCAGCATCCTTCTCGACGATAAGTTCGAAGTACGGCTCGGGAGTTTGAGTGAGATCCGTGCCTGCGAAGCCGATCCTCACCAAGGCGGGATCAAACGGTTCTTGAGGAAACCAGGGTAAGTATCTGATAACTTCCGGTCTTTTTCTCTGTTTCCTTTATCATCGTATTAACAGTTTCGACTTCCGATTCATTTGCAGAACATCCGATCAACCGCCTCCTGGTACGGGAAACTTTTTCTTACATACACAACAAATTTTTAATCATTTATGATGATCCGTTCAAACAAGCACATACTTATCGTTAAATGTCTCTTCTACTGAACAGGACTGACGTCAGTGACGTGCGCTTACGACGTATATTGCTTCGGCAAAGTTCTCCTTGAGCTCGTGACGGGAAAGATCGGGATGGGAAAATCAGAAGACACGGCGGTAAAGGACTGGATTGAGCACTCACTTCAATACATCAGCGTATATGACAAGGAGCTCGTGACGAAGATCATGGACCCGTCGTTGATAGTTGATGAGGACCTGCTCGAGGAGGTGTGGGCTATGGCGATTGTCGCTAGATCGTGCCTCAATCCGAAGCCCTCGAAGCGGCCACTCACCAAGTACATTCTACGAGCTCTCGAGAACCCGCTCAAGGTTGTGAGGGAGGAGAGCATCGGGTCATCCTCGAGGCTCCGGACCAATTCTTCTAGAAGGTCGTGGAATGCGGCTTTCCACGGGAGCTGGCGGCATAGTTCGTCAGATAGTGGGTTAGCCGCGGGTCCCTCGAGGCAACCGGGGAGGGTTCGGTCTCATAGTAGTAGTGGGAATGATCATTCGTCGTCGAATAAGAGGTTGTCGAGTGAGATTTTTCCGGAGCCGATTTCGATGTCGGATATGGATAGAATAGAGCATTGAAGAAATTGTAAAGAAGGAAAAGATAGGTAGAGGAAGAAGAAGATGCTTGCTTTAGCTTTTAGGCCTTATTCTTGTAGCTTCTTTAGCTCCCACAATTTGAATATGAGTGAACTAGAATGATGTGTTTGTTATTATCTTTTTATTTTGCTGTTTTTAATTCATTTGTGTGAAAGTCACAAGCAGCGATTTTTTTTTTTAATATATACTTCACAATTTTGGCTTGGGAGTACTAAGATTAAATTTCTAGTATAGCGTCTCAAGTAATATTTAAACTCGGATCGCCCCTAAAATAAAACTCGCTTTACTAGTTAGTCCAATCAATCTTGGATATGAGCAGCGATCGGTATACTGAAATACACCTTATCCAATCAACATCTTCCACATAGGCAATCTGAACCCCAAACAAACCAAACTAGGAGATACCATTAATAAGAGGAGAAGATGGATTTGTGTGGGTTATACACAAGATCATTGTCAACAACTACCACAAGACATGCTAATTGCAAGCAAACTGAGCTGAATTGATAATGTACAATTACGCTTTAACCCTTGCCGCTGCCATTGCCCATCCAATCAAATCTGCTGCTACTAAAGAGAACCCTTTCATTTCACCCTCAAACCCTAGCTACTTCAATATCGATTTAAACCCGAAAAAGCAGAATAAAAAATATATATATCAGCAGATGCTTCATTGTAATGCTATCAAATCTCGAGGCTTCAAAGAGGAAGTATATGGAATTCATGAGGCATGTAGTCTTCGCTCGGGCGGTAGTATTTGTCAGGAGAGTATAAGCTCAGGTTCGAGACTTGTCCCGTATATAGACACGCAAATCTCTCCACCTATATAATACATACATTTTTCAGTCTCTACTTCCCTAATATCTAAAAACCAGATAGAGATACTAAAAATTTACCTGATGAGCGAATCGAGAGTTTTGGTAACCCGTCTTCATGAGCTGCCCCCACACCTTGTGAAACTGCATGTCCAATTCGATATATAAGAACAGAGCAAAAATCGAGATTGCCATTAGAGATGGAAGGATAAGTTACAGGCTTTACCTTATGGTGAGACTCTCTTTGACCCTGGTGATGAATAAGGCGCACTTGATCTCTTTGAATCTGTTGAAAATCATGCGAGTTTTGTAAAAAAATACACACTGAGGCAAAGGGTAAATTGGACATTTAACATACCTCGAGTTGTTCTATTATGGAGGTTAACTTCTGTTTCTCTTCGGCTTTGACATTTCCAAACCTGAACAATAGAGTATGAAGAAATGCATGCATTAAGAACGATGATGGCGGTTGGCAGGTTATGAATCGCGATGGATACTTGGGGTTAAATAGTCTTTTGGTGCAAGATGTTTGATTAAATTTAGTTTTTGGTGCAACATTATTTTTTTTGTTAGACTTTTAGTGTCATACGTTTGCAATTTGCAGACTTTTGGTGCATTCATTAATTGACCGTTAAATATTTTTATTTTGTTTAGTTTAGTCCTCCAATTTATATCCTAACTTTTGATTTTTAAAATTTAGTCATTAAATACCAACCTAGCCAAGGTCCACCTAGTTAGAGACTAAATTGTAAAAATCAAAAGTTATGGGTATAAATTGGATGACTAAACTGAACAAACTAAAAATATCTAATAGTCAAACTGAACGGCCAAACGGATACACTAAAAGTCAACAAATAGCAAACTTATAGCACTAAAAGTCTAAAAAAATATTTCACAAAAAATCAAAATTGGTCAAACATCTAACACCAAAAGACCATTTAACCATATAGTTATAGACCACTTACTTGATAGACCACTTCATATGATGAATTTGGTCTTCAATACGATCACGCTCGGTCCTCAATAACCTGAGCTTCTGCACATAACAATTCCATGCATAAGCTACCACTAGGAACATTTCAATGTTCTAGCATGAAAAAGAAAACGACGAAAAGCAGAATTTCAATTAGTAAAGAGATCGTAACAGTGAAAACCTTGCGGCTGTCTCTCGACTCCCAAAGTAGTTGCACCTCTCTCTCGAGCTCGGGTACAACAAGCATTGTACGCCATCCTGAGTGGCAGAATCAGAATATTGAGTCTGAAGCAAAATCTAAAGATTCAACAGCCAAATGCAATTTGGAATTTCTAGCATTTACTCATATACAATGATACTCAAAAGAGAGTTTTATTACCGAGAACTTTTTTGCTACGTAGTATGTCCCCATAAATGTGGTCTCCAACATAAAGAACCTACTAAAGAGTACTCCATATCAACACTTTCAGATCAAGAATGAAATTACCAGTGAGTTAGAACACTTGGGAAAACATAATAACAGATCGAAGAATTAACCTGTGAACTTGACTCGATAGAGAGCAGTTTATGCAGATGACCAACACTTCCTCCCTGAAATTTGTGACACGGTATGACGGTAACTAAAATTTAATACTAGATTTTCCAACAAAATTTTATCTTTGATGGTGCATATGTTCTTAAGATGAGATTGCTTTTAGAAAGTACCTGGAAAACTCTGCAGCTTTGGTTAAAAGTACTGTTTAAAGATAAATGTGGCGATATATCTCCAACCTGTGAATATCAGAGTAAATTGTTAATCAGGTAAAGTAAAAGACACTTATCTTTTATTTATTTACTATGCAGTACTAGAAAGCCAACCTGAACCATTGGAGTGCCATTATCAGTGTTCATCAGCATCCCAGTTTCAGGTTCAACTTCAAATAGACCAGCGCGATTTTCTTCATGAAAGAAACCCGGTTTTGCACTGCAGATATGGTCATCTAAGTACTTAAAATATTTGAATAATTAATTCATCATATGCATTCGCTTTGAAATTAAAGCACTTTGCAGAATGGCTTTTGAATCTATCTATAAATTACCTGCCAGTGATTACGACATCAAAGTACTGAAGCCAATCGAATCTAGAAGCACCGACACCCTTTGGTGTATAAGGGCTGCAGAGAAAATTCATCACGATATTCGTGTAGTCCCATAAACTGCAAAATTGAGTAACGGGGATTTCAATATATGAGTATACAAATATCAAGACAGTTAGGAAATGTAGAATTTTTCGCTTTTTTCATGAAAAGGCCTCCTCGTGATCTAAATGCATCGAACTAGAGAGACAAGATAGAGATAGTATAACCTGTTTGTCACCAAGAACGTCGAACGACCGGAATCTCTGAGCATTTTGATCATTGGTACTATTGTGTTATCCTCATTGATGTATCTTTGAAAACAAACCCGGAAAAATAAAGGAGATAAGGGAAAAATGAATATCAAGCTATAAAAATTCATCAAGCAACAAATCACATCTTAGAATTTAAAATCCTTCAGTCGAGATAATATACAATAATCAAGCTACCTTTTAGGATCTTTAGCGACCATTTGCTTGAGTGTCCCATCACGATGGCACAAATCAACTGCTGCCCGAACATCTTTGTACATGCGAGCGTAACTGAGTACAAGAGGATATTTAACATGAGATATACCATTAAGCAACGCAATAGTATAATTTGATTTTGGTGTACTTTCTTCAATTTTAGCCAGTATCAACCAACTCAACAGACAAATAAGTTCTACTTAACATAAACAAAAAGAAACTAAACCCAAGCATTAAAGGAAAATTCGAGTTCTTACTCAACACTATCTGAAATCTTTCCAGGATTTTTATCCTTGAATTCAACGAGCTGTGCAAATAAATAAGCTTCTGCTAATGAGAAAAGGGTATCGATGAGAGCATAATCAGGCTCATCAAATGAATCTCGTATTAGAGTACTTCCATAAGTTCCCATTTTCTCTTCCTTGGATAACTCCCTGAATCCATGGTAGGCTACTTTCACGTATTTATGACGATCCATCTGCATAATTAAAAGTTACTGGACAATAAGTTGAGCAATTCAGTTAGGACAGCACCTAAAGATGAAATTAATGAAAAATAAAGAATGACCTTCAATATGTTGCCTCTCTTTTTATCAAGAACCAAGCCTCTAACCATGTATGTCCAATCAAAAGACCATTCCAGCAACTGCAGAAATTTCAAAAAGAAAAAAAAAAAAAAAGAGTTAAAGTCTAGAAGCAAAGAATCATAAAAAAGCAGTGCTTCATAAAAACCAGAGCAGAAGCACTCTAAACAAACAAACCTCGCTAGGATATCCAAGATCATGGACCAACTTTTTAATAGTGCCTTCATAAGCAAGAGTTTCAAAAGTTTCAGCTTTGTATTGAGCCAGAGTATAGTCCATATCAAATCCAACAGCAACGATGTTTTTCATATTGAGTGATCTGTTGCAAAATATTTGTTTCCCCAAGTCAATCTTCTGCCCTCCTTCAGGTGACGACCATATAAACGGCTTTTGAACAGTATGATTGCAGCACTTATGAGATCCATCCAACATTTTATTGTTTCCACCAGTTGCTAGTTTCTGTTCCATTGAGTAACTTGCACGCAGTTGCTTCAACCCTAGTTAACAAGAAGACAGATGTACAAGGAAAAACAGAAATTAGTTCCCACTTGTACATAGAAATACACAAAAAAACTAACAGCTCTACTTATACAGACATCAAAATGTACAAACCATTAACAGCTCTACTGAAGCTGGTTCCTGCATTGGTAGAAATCATTATGAAACCAGCTTCTTTTACGGATTGACCGACATACTATGAATGATGGATATAGACACACTACTCTTTGACAATATCAATTTTTCCAATAAAGTGATATGATATGATCTCTCCTATATAGTTTTATGTCCAAATCCCTCTATTTGGATGTTTGAGCATAGATGGGAAGAATATTCCTTATAGCAGCTTAGAGGATAACACTCTAACTCCAACCACAAACTCCAGACTGTTAACTTATGGCTTAGATTCCAAGTTTGGAGTTCGGACCCTGAATAAAGTCTTTACAGAACTCTACAAATAGTTAAATTTAGACTATCATCCCACACATTTCTTTCCATCTTGAGTTAGTATTAGTAAGAATAGCAGTATATCCTTCATCCTTCAAATTAACTGCAGCAAGTTCCCAATGAAAGAACATTCAGAGGTTGGCTACTCAACAACTAGACAATCCACCAAAACTAGAGCTAAATTATTCACAAATTCATTACAGAATTCCCTGGGAAGAACAGTCCCCTGCAATATGAAAGACAATCACGCAAACAGGATGAACTATAAGTTGCTACTCCATAGAACCAAGGTTGCAGAAATTTCAAGAAAACAGGTGCAGGCTTGCTTTGAGCATATAAACAATAAACGCATTACATGCATCTCCGAGCCAAATAAACAAACCTGAAGGAGAGTTTTGAATTGGCGTGGAGGAGAAGCAGTAGCTGAGGCAAAAACGGGAGACGGAGGGGCGATGAAGGTGAAGAGGGAAGAAGGAGAGGCAGAAGGAAACGGGTTTCTTGGGAATACGCATCATGAGTAGATATAAATATATAGACAGACTGGTGCAATTTAACACGTAATGAAGAAGACAGCGAGGAATCCGAATTGGGTGCTGTGTGGATTACAGCAACTGGGTGGGAACAAAAATCGTCTTTTTCTTGCCTTTGCCTCCTTCTTCAGTTAAGAAGATGAAGAAGGCGGCAATGTGGGTAGAGCCTGATGACTGATTCCGGCTCTTGCGGAGAGAGATTATTCTGATTCTCGTCGTCGATTGGGTGCTGAATAGGACCGGATTCCCACTTTCGGAATCGTCGGGAATTCGATTCCGATGCTTAGAGAAGGAGAAGAGAGGTGGTTGTTTCAGTTGTTCGAGTGAAGTGGGGAAATTCGATGCGAAATGAAAATGCTCGTATGGTGGTAGCGATATCATAGAAGAGAGGCGGTTGTTTCACTTTCTATAATTTACAATTTGTAACAATACCCTTATAGGAATATAGAAGACCCCATACATATACACAATTCTATTACCCAAAAAAAACACATTTCACTAGGTTTATGATTTATAATTTATATAACGAAAAATTGAAAAATTATTCGACACTTTTGATTAGATTGTTATAAACGTTAAGCCAGTGATAACCCCAACAAATTTAAAATCGACTGTGGTGACAATGCGTTAATCTAGTTCCTTATCTGACTTCTCTTGTATGAATGAATGAACTAGATAATTTATTTTCACAAAAAAAAAAACTAGATATTTATAATTATTATATGAACGAACTAGATAGTAATGTAATGTTTATTTTTGGGTTAATTTTATTTGCCAATATTTCTGGTTAATAAGTCATTTCATTATTTAGGTTTGTTCGATGCCAGAAGATCATTATATTTCTTATATTTTTTTTAGTTATCTATGTATATTTAGTTTAACCATAATTTATTTTGTTACTTATCAATGTATCTCCAATGTGTCCATTTTGTAATTGACGTTGTTTGGCTAGCGGGGGCGGACATTAAATGGGAATATGGTACTGAACTTCGGTGGCCGAATTTGATCAATGAGCTAATTGGTATGGAGAAGTCTTTGGAATCGACGGATGCTATTGAACGATTATAGGTTGAGACTCTCGCGTGAAAAATTTAGAAGGAGAGGTATCGTGCGGTTCATAGCCGCGATCGGCCACGTCCTTCTCATGTGGTTCAACAAGCGGCTAGTCTCGTTGATGAAACATGGCGCATCAATGTTCGGTGACAACCGACGGCGAGTGACCGCATACCCATCACTGCTGCTACTTGGGTCAAACCTCCTATGAATAAGATCAAAATTAATTGTGATGGTTCTTGGGTTGCGACTTCGAAAAGAAGCGGAATTGGGGTCGTTGCAAGGACTTCCAATGGATCCTTTATCGATGGAAGAAATTGCTTATTCATGACATGAACGTACCTAGTGTGGAAGCAAAAGCTATTCTTATGGGAATCCAACTCGTGGTCAACAACGGATGGCAATCGGTGATTATAGAATCCGACTCGGAATATGTAATCAGTCAAATCCGTGGGACCGCGAAGACCGGCGATTGGAGGATAAATGACATTGTGTCCACCATCAGAAGACTTGATGAACAAATACCCGACATAAAATCGTTGCGCCAACTGGATCGCTTTGCAATTCATAAATGAGATGTGCCCTTTGAATTGGGTCTTTGAATTGGGTCTTTGTAACCCATCTCCTCTTATTTCTCTTTTATTTTTAGACTGTAATCCGGATTAATGGTTTTTTTATTCTAATAAATACATTATTCATGGCAAAAAAAAAACATATAATCAATTTAATTCGAGTAAATAGCTTATAAAATAAGAAGTTTATCTCTGCCTTCAGTTCAAGTGTTAATCTCTGTATTACTCATTAAATTCATCAAATTCATTAACAGAAAAAATATAAAAATAAATAAATAAATAAATAAAGAACCCTATAACATTTGCTTGGTTCGAATCATAACACATAGTTGAACTAAAAACCAACCTTTAAAAACATAAATAGTCACTACAACAAATCTAAGAACTTGTGACAATTCATTGTGACAAATTTACAGTCATCATAAAAGAAACAAATATTTATGACGTGTTGAAAAAATTGTCACTCTTAACATTAACATTAGTGATGACTTTATTTTTTTTTTGTTAATATTGACATAATTTTCAGTCAAAGCCTAGTATTTCGTCACTAGTATACTTTATATTTGTCACTGTAAAAAAGACTACCGTGACAAATTATATTCGTCACTATTATTATATATTTGTGGCGATTACAAGATTGTCACTAGTCTATTAAGACAACAGTGACAATTAATTGTCACTAACATTATATATCTGTGATGAAATTGTTGTGTATTTTTTTACATTTTAATACTTCATATTTGCCTATATTGCTACACTATCCTCTATATGATTGTATTCAGTATTTTTTCCAACGCAGCATTTTTTTTTATAATACTAATAAATTGTAACAATAACAAAAAATATGATTAATACAAACATCTAAATAACGGTACAACAAGAAGCAAACAACGGGTAAAAAAACCAATCTATAACTTCAAAAAAATATGATTTACATTAAGACTTGTATTCCAAAACATATAAAATACACGCTATGATATTGAATGATATGTTATGAATATATTTAGTGGATGTTCAATATTACGTGTATATACCATCTTCCTTATTTAGACTTTCCTAGTATTAAATTTACTTCCTCCACAAGTCTATGTAATCCCTATATAAGGGCTCATATGTGTGATAATAAGATCATCTCTAAATTCTCTCTTCCATTAGCTCTATACTTTCGTAACACGTTATCAGCACGATTTGCCTCACACTTTTTATTAGCTACTCCTTAATTACATTGCTGCCGATGTCCTCTATATTATACCTAAGCAACCCTAATTATCTGGAGCACTTGCTTTCACCAATAGTCGCTGCTTTCCGATTAATATCCAAATTTGCGCCGCTCCGTGGTCCGTGAAGAATTGAGGGGTCCGGGAAATATTATTTGAGGGATCATCTTTATGTTTACCCTCAGGACAACGACATCATCATCAAAAATATGGCCATCACCATCAAACATATTATAAGAGGGAAGATTATAATTTTATTTTTTTTAACTGATATTAGGTTCTACCTATATTTTTTTTTTATTTTGTATTCTAACTAATATTATGTTTACTTGTCAGCAATATGATGAATTTACTGTATACGACATCACGTTGTCGACAAGAGGATGAACATCACACCGATCACGTCGGTAATTTTTTTATTTATTTTGGTAGTATTTATATATTGAATACACATAAATGTGAAAAATTATTTCATACATAAAGTTATATATATTGATATTGCTCCACTCCCTGAAGCGAGTGTAGAGGCAAATATTACGCTCCTTGAAGTAAGCGTCACAAGTTATGATTATAACGAGGATACACTCCACTCCCTGAAGCGAGTGTTGTAGATTATGATTATAGCGATGAAAGCATCCACTCCCTGAAGTGAGTGATATAATTTATAATGACATTTTAAGAGTATAAATACAAATATGTTATAATCATCATTGTCATAGAAACAGTTGATTTTGATTTTGAAATAGATAAAATTGTTAGCATCATCATGATATCGATAAAAAAAAAAGATGATGCGTCTTACAAATAAAGAATGCAAAATTCAATTGATTTGGAAGAATGATAATTTTGAGAAGCGCGATGACGCTATCATAAAATTAATGATATTATGCAGCGCAAATTTTGATCATATGAAGCGCGATGACACTAGGCGAAGTGACCTATGTGAAAAGTAAAAACCTTTGCATATATTATGATTAATTATGAGATATTATGACTATGAAAAATGCATTCTTTATGAATTTCGAATCCTGAAGATCCGATATTACGATCTTGAAGATCAATAATTATGAATTTATAGTTCCCTTAATTTTTATATTTACTTTTTTTGCACTTTATTTACATATACTGTTATTTTTTTTATTGCATTACCTTTATATTTATATTTTTATTTCTTGCACTGCATTATATTTATTAAATACATATATTCTTATGTTTATTGCATTTTATTATAAAATGATCCATAAGATCAATAGTTATTCAAAAACTCAAGAATTACTACATTTAGGATCCAGAAGATCCTATAATAATTTAATGAAGTATAGATCTTCAAGTATGAAAAGTGAATCATGTAAAACATGAGTTATACATAAAGAATCCTGAAGATTCTAAGAGATCGTGAGTTATGAATAAATGATCATGAAGATCCTAGAAGATCTGGAAATGAATAAAGGATCCTAAAGATCCTAAATATATGGGACTATGAATTAACGAGATTGAAGATCCCTGAAAATCTTAAATTATGAACAGAGATCCTGAAGATCCTGAATTATTTTTATGAATGACCTGGGATCATGAAAATGAGATCTGAATATCCTAAGAGATTTTGCGATATAAACAAAAGATCATTAAAGATTTTGAGTTACAAATAAGGATCCTAATATATTGAGCTATAAATGATCCCGAAAATCATGAAATTGAGCATTTATACGAAGTTATTTATTTATTTCTTTACATTTTTTATTATTGTTATTTATATCTTACATATACATTATTATAAAGAATTGATTACTCCGCAATCATCATTATGATGACGATGAATAAAATAACAATATGCGGATTATGTTACAAGAGATACATGACATATCTCCTACGGAAATACGAAATATATACATATCAGTTAAACCTGAAGTTTACTGATGCATTGAGGTAAACCAGAAGTTTTACCCATATAATACAATATTTGGCGTGACCGGTTACAGACCATTCCGGATCATTTAAGATGCGCAACACATTATTTGGAAGAATCTGAAGATTCTCCATAAATCATTATGATATTTGCTCTCAGGAAAATTCATTATGTGATCATCATCAACTAAGTTCTGGATAAATTTTCATAATTTATGGAAATAATAAAAGGTGAATATGCGCACGTTCACCTGCCATGTGGACCACGATATTATTTTAAAAGATGCATCTACAATATGGTCGCATGTGCATTTAATTATCAAGAATTTGCAATAGCAAAATTTCCAGATTATGCAATAAAGAATGATGATGATATTGGAAGTTGATAATTATTATAAGAATTAGATAATTCTTTGTCAATATTTGCAGTTTAGCATGAATGTTACAACGAACCTCCGGTTATATAGTTAACATGCTATCAATGAGAGCAAATTGTGTACAAATGCTTGCTATTATGAAAGCAGCAATATAATTGCGCACCAAACAAATGTTAAATCACAGTTCTCCCATTACAACCAACTTTTGGTCAATAGACAAATTTCCCATATTTGAATTTTATGATGTGCGATATATATTTGAACTGCTCCACCGTAAACGCACAAATATGGGTCTAGAATGTTGGGAAAAATATGTTGTCTAAATCAATTATTTGGGAATAATGACTGATATATATTAAAGCAAGAGTTGCTGATTATTATTGATGAACAAATTTTCCCAACATTAGGGGGAGAAAAGAAGCAGCTGGCAGAAAAGAGATTGACTGATAAAAATTATTATTATCTCATTTAGATCCTCGCACAATGAGAATATGAACCTGAAGTTCAAAGAGATAAACATTTTAAGATACTGCCTATTAATTAGTGACTTTATGAGACCCAGAAAATCATAAGTCAAGTAAGTATCAGCTGCAAATGCTCCAATTTTGAAATGTCCTGATTGGACAAGTTATAATGAAAAATAACTCTCGTCTGAAGCGTGCGATATTGGTTCCAAAGAATTTTTTTTAATAAAAGAATGGAGCAAGATAAATATGGTCTTATTACGGAGGCGATTTCCCAAAAAAGGAACAGAGACATAACTAAATATGAAACCCCATAAGTGGTTCAGGTACCTGAAAGTAATTACAATAAAGAGATCTCAATGAGTTATGTCATTAACGGGAAGTGATGGAACCGTAAAATATAAAGTTGTCGACAACAGTTTTGAATATTATTCATGAGTGAAATCATAAAACAAGACGAGGAGTCGAGGATCTTGAGCTCAATATGTTAAATAAATATTATGATTGGCCAAAGTTTGAAAAGACGCAAGTATTAACATGAAAAATGCATAAGGTGGAAGCCAGTGGATACAAATTATTTCCCGCATAAATAAATTGTGTCGTAAGATATATACGCACAACCTGTGGTACAAATGTTATATGCAAAATCCTGGCATTTATTATATGGATCATTTAGTGGAAAAATCACCTTCAAATATATTATTACGTTGGCAGTACATAAAAAGTTTTGAATGCGTCCCACATATGAATTATTTATACCCTTTTTGGGTGGCTAATTTGATAGCAAAATTAAAGTGAAAATCCTAGAAGGATTGAAAATGCTAGCATGAAATTTTTCCAAGAATGTTGGATAATAAAGATATTGTACCATTTAAAATAATACAGGCAAATTATGTTATATTCTCCACAATGTATAGCTCATTTGAGCTAAGATATATCAGATGATATTATGCGAATCAAGAAAACTGATATTTTGATAAGTTGAATTGATCACGCTATAGCCGAAAGGGGCATCGCGTGAGGGGGAGAATTTAAAGATATTGAAACTCGTGAAGAGTTTATAAATACAATCAATTTATTTATGATGTTAAATTCAGACAAAATATATTGAAAGGACAAAGGTTTGGCTCGGCCTGAAGATCGAGTACTTAAGAGATTGAAAATAATCTTGTCCTATAAAAAAAAAAATGTCTTGAAGCTATTTTGCATAGATAAACACATTTATTGAGTACCTTAATGATTGTAAGAATTCCATGAGTTTAATATCATGATGAATCAAGACCTAAATTAATTTGCTACACAAATGTAAGTTATAACATGGAAGTGCACAATTTTCAAATGTAGCATTATATTGTATATATATATGAAGATAATGCAGGTTATATAGCTCGAGTTGAAGATTGTTATATCAAAGGAGACATACAAAACGCATTCGCCTCAAGTTATTCTTCATCCAACGAATTTGTTCATATGACTATCTAGCGGATCTTTTCAAGGAGGCTTTATCGAATGCGACATCTGGAATATTGGCGAACATGATTGGATTGCGTCGACTTAATGAAATTACGTGATGTCAACATCAGGGGGAGAATTTACACTGCTGCACTCTTTTTCCCTTAACCAAGGTTTTGTCCCATCGGGTTTTCCTGGTAAGGTTTTTAACGAGGCAGCTTACAAAAAGGGATCCATAATTGTGTACTCTTTTTCCTTCACTAGATTTTTATCCCAATGGGTTTTTTCTAGTAAGGTTTTAACGAGACACAATTCCCTTATGAACATCCAAGGGGGAGTGTTATGAATATATTTAGTGGATGTTCAATATTACGTGTATATACCATCTTCCTTATTTAGACTTTCCTAGTATTAAATTTACTTCCTCCACAAGTCTATGTAATCCCTATATAAGGGCTCATATGTGTGATAATAAGATCATCTCTAAATTCTCTCTTCCATTAGCTCTATACTTTCGTAACATGATAAGTATTGTTATAAGTAGTCTGTAGTCATCATCATTTTTAAATGAACAAAAATTGGTTCTACAATTTAGGGTTGGACAGATAATATTAAGTCCTCTCTATTAGTGAAAGGATTCTACGAATCATGATAAATTAAAGTAGTAGAAAATAAAATTTAGTATAGTTTTTTTTTTTTTTTTTTTATAAATAAAACTTAGTGCAGCTGATAAAGGAAATATGTCACTTAGGATTTAAGTATTTGCCTCCTATATGGTTATATATATCATCAACATTCATACAATTGCGTTTAGTCTTTATTACTATAGAGTCTAGACTTTCTGACTATATCCGTTTTTTTTTTTTTTTTTAATTTAAATTAATAAAGATCAACCTCTGACTATATACGTTGTTCTACTTCCGATTTATCCTTGTCAAACCTTGGGTGTCCGACAAAAAGAAAATCATCGTCAACCTTCAACCGTCCATATTCGATAAAGCGACGGGCCCACGTGGCGGAAATTCAGTTGCTGAAGCCGGAAATGCCACGGTAATTGGTAGCATGGGCCGAGAGCACTGAATCATTCCCCATCCAGAGAATGGATATCATCATATCAAACGGCTTGAAATAGCCACGTGGAACTCATTAGGCTCCTTGCCCTAGACAAAGAATCGGCGTTTGTGGCGGGAGGAGGGGCGGATGTGGATTCTGTTGATCATGTGGTGCGTGTCTTCTAGCGGGACTATGATAAATATCATAACGAAAGCGATTAATACTTTTAAATTAATACAAGATAATAATAATATTTTAAAAATACAAAATTAAAATATTAGCCAGTCGTTGCTCAATATATATATATATATATTTTTAGGGAAAAAAACGAGTTGGGAGCAACAGGTATAAAAAAGAATCAGGGGAGAAATGTAAAGTTTTAAAGGGTTAAAATGATAATAATTATAAATTTTAAAGAAAAAATGCACATCACAAAAAATTAATGGGAATTTCCACCTCGTTCTATACTAGCTCCGTGCCTATATATATATCCGTCAACCAACTTTAAAAGAGACCCAACGTTTATTAAAAATGAATATGTTAGTTGTGACAATTTTAAATTTATCCTGCCACATTATGTTAGTGAACGCATTTATCTCTACTAGTAGCCTAACATAATCAGGAGTTCAATATGTTAATCTTAATTTTATAATCAGTTTTCAATATATTAATCTTAATTCTACTCGTCATCTCATATGAATTAGGCTGTATATGAAATAATTGAGACCCATTTTTTTTAAATAGGTCATGACACCCAGTTAATTAACATAATCTACTTTCAGTTTAATTGGGCTTTAACTTTCACAAATTGAACTTGGTACTTGGTAGAACCCTTGTAATTATTTTTCTCTTTTTTTTTTTAATAAAGAAGTTGGATTGGCCAAAAAAATAAAGAAGTTGGGCTGACCAAATACAAAGGACATTAGGCCCACTTAACTACATTAAGGAAATCGACCCAATTAGATTAAACCGAAATATTTGATTGAACCGTCTGATGTGGCCATCAATCACCCGCGCTACTGCATTTAACCACTCAAGACGCGCCAAATCAGACTGTGTGACACGTGGCTCCTCCTTGATCCTCAAACTCACCTTCCTTCGTCATAGCCGACCCATCCACTGTGTAGTTCCGCCTCGGCGTCACCACTCCCACCATGACACCATTGCCGCACCGCCTCATCTCCTCCTCCGCTCTCACTGGCCCTTCTATCTTCTTCCCTCCAAAACCTCCATTTTCAAAACTCTCTCCCTCCCACGAACGTCAGAACGATGAACAACAGCCTCCAGCCAAATGTAGCATTATCCGCCGCAGAGACGTCGCCGGCATCGCACTTATTGCTTTATTCGCTGCTCGTCCTGCACCAGCAACTGCGTTCTCCATCGGCATATGTATGGTGTACTCCACTAGAAATGATTTTATAAAGTGTTCAACGTTTGATGCATCTCTATAGTTGCTTGAATTTGCTGCTGAAGTATAATTTCGCGCAGCAGGACCAAAGGAATGGCTCAAAGAGCAGAAGAGGAAGTCCTTCAAGTTCCTCTTAGCTCCGATTTATGCATCTCGCGAGAGCCTGCAAGCAGCTTATCTAATTCTGAGTCTGGTTCCTGATCTGTTTCTGGTGTTTTAGTATTGTTCAACAGCTACTTGTGTTAATGCTTCGGTGCGTTTCCAATGCACAGATAAAGAGTCTGATTACACTAGCAAGGACCTGGAGGAAGTTCAGAAGTTATCTAGCTCAGCGTCTAGGGATTGTGTTCTGCTGGACAGGAATTCATTTGTCAATTTCCAAGCTAATACTGGAGTTGAGGTGTTGATTCTGTTCGATCTTTTATATAATGTTGATATAACGACCAATTAGATGTGAAAGTTCATGCTGAATTAATTGTTCAGGAAGGTAGTATAGAATGTGTACATCACAAAAATTTGAAGTTGATCCAGTATATAGAAAACAAAATCACCAGAAATTTTATTGAATTTCAAATGTTTTACCCTTGCTATGCATGACGGTAATGAGTCTAGATATATAAAAAAAAAACAAGAAATAATTGACTAGCATTCTCTGCTAGTAGAGCTGTTGAAATTGTCTAGGTTGCTACCTTACATCTCTTGGGATGTTCTTGATATTGTATAGCTCAATTAACTACCATGGTTTATCTCAGCATATTTATAATATTTAGTAGTGAATGAACAAGGTATAAGACTTTTGCTGTTCAACTTTCTACAATGCAACACAGGTGTGCACGTTCAAGTTGGTATTGAAGAATGCAGCTTCTTTGCTTGATGACAAGGATCCAGTAAAGTTGGAAGCTGAAGTGATACTCAATGATGTCATAAGGTAGTTTGGGCATCCTGTACAGTCGGTATATATTTACAAATCAAGAGGATACTTTTCTGCTTGACAGTTAATTCTAAAATTAAACGTCAATCTTTTTTTTTTAATTTCCTTTGTAGATAGGAGATTTCTCAGATTTAGATAGCTGATGTATATGAGCCTTAAAATATGAGAAGTTGAGTAATTGGTTTTCTTCCAGGACTTAAAGGAACAAGAGACCAATATATAGTTGAGTTATTGAGACCAAACAAAGCCAAGCAATCTCTGTTTGTCTGATCACATATTTAATTTTGCATTTGGATCATCTCTCGAACACTTTTTTTATGTCTCAGATCTTTCTCTTCTCTGAACGGGCTGGCAAATAAAATCGATGTTCAATCTTTGTCCAATAGGTATGGTTTCTTGAGTCAGGGTCTGGTCTTCATAAAATTTATTTAACTAAGGAGATTTCCAGATAAATAAATAGCAGCCTGAGAATTTCGATTTCCCATTTATCATAACAGTCAGATTTTTGGTCTTTGCAGTAGACAAGCTTTGGTTGACGCACTCATGGACACAGTGTCTTCTTTGGACAAATTTGAGCAGGGCATCAAGGATATTCTTGAAGTTTGATTTTGCTGATAATTTCTTCTGTTAAAGTATCTCAAAAGGATTTGCAGACTAGTTCTGTAACCAAGTTGCAAAGAGTAAATTGTTGACGTCTATTATATGGTAATAGTTCCTTTCTTTTCTCCGTTACTCTGTTTGCCTGGCACTCTTTGAACCACTGCCGAATATTTATCAATATGTATTGTTCGCCTGCATATATAAGAACAATGACAAAGTGGATCTGGGAGCAGAAGATCTTCACTGCTAGATATGATATAAATTCAATCTCCGCCTCATGTGACCATATATTGCTTTGATGGGTTATTGATATATACTAACCGCATGGAGACCATGGTATATATTTTTCTTATCTTTTGGAGATAGTTTCTACAGAAATAATGAGAATAAAAAAGGCCTGCAGATTTTGTTCATGGTTTCTACTATCTCATTCTCTAATGTATAATACTATTCTCATGGAAAGCGCTTAAAAGTTTCCCTGAATGGTGAATCAAGTTTGTATAGGCAGTTCTAATGCTGCAATCTCTTTCTTAATCTGCTTTTCATACTGCAGTTGATTGGGGACTGTTAGATCAATGCCTACCATAGATTTGGATAGAAAATTGGTGCTGTTCTCTTCCTGCAGTCAAATTCAACAACAAACACTAAACTTCTGTGTTTTGTTGTATGAACGCATGGAGTTTAGATTTTAGAATCTCTGCACGTGTCCAATATGTTTTTCTTTCTGCATAGCAATACAAAACAATGGTGTCTCGCCGAAAAAGTTATAGTTGGAATAGACATTCAATATACATATATCTTTAGTTCCTATAAGCTATAACACAAACACCCGATGCTTATTGGTTCCTTTTTATGAGATGATATTGTTGGGAGACCCAGAAGCCAGCACTAAATACAAGCGTCGGCATGGCGTTCCATCTTCAGGGTGGATTTGCATTGACCGAGGCAAACTCCTGAGTTTGTTGAAAAGGTTAAGAGGGTCTTTCATTAGCCCGAAGTCAGCATCAGGATCACCAATTTGCGAAAGCTTGACATTGGAGAACCCTAGTGATGGTAAGAGATGATCGGGCCAATCACTGTAGAACTGATAGGTGGAGCTTGAAATAGTGGTGGTGGGCTTGTTCATGAAATCTGCCAAAAGGACAGTACTTGTGTGGCCGCACTTGTCTGCTATGGTCTTCAGCACTTGCATAGCCTGTGAATCTGAAAGGTAGTAGAGAATTCCTTCTAGAACCCACACTGTGTTCCTTTCTGGTATGTATCCTAATACTTGAAGCTTTTCGAGCCAGGTTTCTTCTCTAATGTCTGCTGCTACTCTGGTGAGGGATTTTGCCTTCACCATCAATTGCTTTTCTTTGTCTGGGGATTCTGCTGCTGCTTCTATCAGTGCTGCCTTTACTTGCAAGACATCGTCAAAATCAACTTCAAAGACATCGGTTTCTCTCAAGCAGCATAAACGGTATGCTCTCGTATCCATTCCTGTACAAGTGAAATTTGACAGTGGTTCTTAGTCATATAGTCTTAATGCATTTGAGCCTTTTTTTTTGCCAAAGGAATGGATTTGAAGTTAGAACTTTATCATGTATTTGTAGTAATATGTTATCATATCATGTGTGCAGTCTAGTAATGCTTGTAGATATGGCAATATATGCTGATTATGTTCTACAATGCATAATCATGTGTGCAGTCTAGTATTGCTTGTAGATATGGCAATATATGCTGATTATGTTCTACAATGCATAATATATCACAAGTTTTTAACACAATACAACTCTACTCTCTCTCTAAACTGAATAGTCTGCACACTCTTGTTGCATTCCTTGACATGTATCATTGCATTACTGATGGGTGTAAATAATCTTTTAATCGAGGGTATATTAGTCTTTTACGATAAAATAAAATCAAGGAATTATCCCTTATAATAGAGACTATGGAATGGTTGCATTTGCTTGAGCCTTTTCCCTCTTTCTCCTGATTTATGAATCTCCTCAGCTCACCTGAGCTTTCTTTCCTGTTCCTACCAGTAGCATAACCATGGTATATATTATGTATAGGCTCATGCAAATCTACCATTCAGTAATCTCTATTACAAGGGATAAATGGCCTATTTATATTCTATCCTAAAAGACTTATATACCATGATCGCAAAGGTATCATACCCACTTCTACCATGACAAAGCCATCAGAAACAGTCATATTAATCACAAGCTGGAAATTATCTTGAAGTACATAAAATGTGGGCACTTTTATGGTCAATTTTGTGAAAGAAAACGACTACTTAATAGTATTTACTCTGCATTCTTACTGTGGTTTTTACTAAAACATTTGTTATGATGCCAGAAATTTACCTGCACCAACAACAACCACCTGAGAAGCTCCACCACCAAAGTTACTAATAGCTGCTTCAAGCTTGGAGTCGAACCAAAGACTCCTAACAGCAAGGATCACACCCGAAACCTCTCTGGCATTGCTGCTCCTATCCTTCTTGATCTTCTCATAGAAGCTCCTCAGGTACGTCTCTCCCGCCAAAACATCTGCAAACATGTCATGCGTTACATGCTTCCACAGAGCTCTCCCTGCAGCGGTCTGGCATGCCGACTGCTGCAGCGGGTCCCACTCGCTCTCGATCTTCATATGGAGTTCTTTGATAGTGTCCCTGAATAGAACCTCGGGTAGCTTGAGCTCGGACCATGGTGAGCCGTGTTCTTGATCCAACATGGCCTTTGGGGGAGTAGTTATGGAGGGAGAGTGGAGGGTGTATTTATTATGGGTGGTGAGAAGAGAGTGGAAGAGTAGATAATGCATGGTGTTATAGAGAAAAAGGGGGGGTTTAAGGGAGGGGAGGAGTGGCAATGAAGAGATTATTGTGGTTAGGGGATAAGGAAAAAGAGAGCCACACACAAAACCAATGTCTGAGAAAGTAGCACGATCGTATCCATGAGCACTGCCACCAAAACCATTTAGCTTGCTGTTTTCTTTCTTTCTTTAGTTCGCTAGGCCACATTTGTGTCGTCTGCCTGCCTTACTTTATTTGTGGAGATACCAAAGGGAGATGAAAGCTGACGGAACATAAGGTGGGCCCCACTCTTGCTCCTAGCAAAAACACAACCCCAAGTACATTACCCACTTGCTTTTCAGTCCTTGGTGCTTCGTCACCTCTATTGGTTTCTTGTGGTTAAGATCACATTCAGTCTCTACGGACACGTAAGGCTAGAACTTACGAGAAATTATTCAGTAGCTCGGAGGTAACAGGTGGAAGCCACCTGGTAGCTCTTCATCCATTCACAGACTGACATGTGGCTATTTTCAGCTTTTGAGAAAAAATAACAAAGATAAAAGGACATGTGTCAGGCTGTAATTGGATGAAGAGCCACCTAGTGGCTTCCACCTGTTGCCTCCGAGCTACTGAATAATTTCTCAAAACTTTATGTATGCTCTCTGTTGATTTGAAAATTGTAATTGCCAAAATCTTGATCATGCTGATTATGTTAATGTAATTAGTGCGGAAGAATATACCTGGCATAATTTGCTTCCATTTATTTCCAGATCAATTTCTGGACATTTCTACTATGCTCTTGGAGCACCATGCTTTTGCTTTTATTTTTTTATTTTTCTATTGACCTAAAGGTGAACCCCATAGGGAAATTGATATTATTAATAGTATGATACACATCTTAGGTGTAGTTAAAAAAATTCATACTTTTTCTTACTTTTAAAGTTTTAGTCATGTTACAATTAAGTTCACCATAATATTAAAAAAAGCAAAAGCATGGCGCTCCAAGAGCATGGTAGAAAAATCATCAATTTCTTGAACAAATCTTCAGGGTAAAATAACTCATCTATTTATGCCCAAATAAGTCATATATGAGCAGAAATAGATGACTTATTTATTACATTTACTCTAATTTGGTAGATGGAACTGAAAATATTGAATATATACCATAAAGATATATACTAATATATAATATAGCATAACATATAATATATTGTAATTTATTCTTATACTGATGTATCATCAAATTACGCATAAAATTTGTGTTTGAACGTGTTTGAGTTTATTTAGATACGAGATTGTATTCGTGTTATATCTCGTTTATTTTCGTTTAAATCCCACCTATGTTTTAAAAAAAACGATTGATACATTTGTGTCATTTATCGGTTTGTGTTTATAGTGTTTACAAGAAATAGCCTGATTAGGGAAATCTTTTTGGGCCCAGTTAGGACATGGCTTCCAGAGTGGATAGAACTCTGCAAGCAAATTGCGATGTGATCGAATCGATTCTATTCCTAAGAGGCCCAATAATGCAGTCCGACATTTTTGTTTTGTTTCTTATTTACAAAATCTATCTATCTATCTATATCTATCTATCTATCTATATATCTATATCTATCTATCTATAATAAGTTGCCACATAAGCATTTTAGATTACCCATGTAGTGCCACCTCATCTCTTTTTATTTTCCTCACATCTCATTAAATATATATATAATTCATTAGTTAACCCTAAAAATTTATTAACAACAAACAACCCCTAATTATCTATCTATCTATATAATCAGTGTTATCAGAACCGGACCGGGGCATGAACCGGCAGGGCCACCGGTTCCCGGTTCGGACCGGGTCCGACCGGCCGAACCGGGTCCGACCGGTTTTAGTAAAAAAATGCAGGTTTGTAGAGCCTCTTTGTAAGTTAACCCTTCTGTAGGTTTTAGTTCGGACTGGGGCCTGCCTCTCTGTAAGTTAACCCTAAAATATATATATATATATATTTTTTAATGAAAGGAGTCCGAACCGGCGAACCGGTGAACCGCCCGATTCGCCCAAAACCTGCCGGTTCGGTGAAAACCGGACTTCAGAACCGGGTTCGCTTACATCCTCCGGAAATAAGCAAACCGGACCGTGGAGGGGTCCAGTTCCGGTCCGACCGCGGTCGGACCGCCGGTCCGGTCCGGTTCTGATAACACTGTATATAATATCTATATATATAATAAAGCAATATGTGAGATGGTGTATTAGTATGAAGTTGTCATATCAGCATTTTAGATAATAAAAAATTGGTTACGTAATACATAGTGCATTACTTATATTTAAGGAATGCTTTATGTAAAAACATAAATTTACGTGTTGGTCCCATATTTAAGGAATGATATGTAAAACGTAGATAGTTTTTGTTGCTTTACTTAAATAATATGTAGGACTCACGTTTACGTAATCTTTACGTAATATCACTGATGCTCTAACAAGTTAATCATTATAATTTTAGCAAAGATATGAAAATTAGAAACCACAATTAGGGTAAGAACCAATATTTTTCACAAATAAATATTAAAAAGTGTACGTTCTCATAAATTTCTTATAAATTATTTAGAGCTTATTTCTTCAGATTTAATTATAATTCATTTGGTCCTACGCTATCTTATTCTTTATATAATTCCATTAAATCATTGGGATTTTATTAAATAAGAGTATATTATTTGTACATATTAACGAAGATACCCGCGCAACGCGCGGGTATAGTATATATAATAACGCAATAGGAAAGAGATTAATTAATCCTAATGCTGCCACATCAGAGATTAAGGCAATCCTGAGGCTGCCACGTTATCACACACTTAGCACTCTAAGTTTGAGATCGACATGTTAAATTATATTTGGGCTTATGCTGAATTATTTTAGCACTCTAAGTTTGAAATCGACATGTTAAATTAAATATTTGGGCTTGGGCAGAATTATTTTATTTCCATACTAAGGTATTCGGCTGAATACATTTGGCTCAAATTATTAATTGGACTTAATTACACATAACTATTAAGTCTTAACTCTAATAAACAATTTATAATAAAAATAACATTTAATTCAAACATTAAACTAACATTTAAAAATGTGATTAACACAAATTCGATAATTTTGGAACAATGTAATATAGTGTAATGTGGGATAAGCATTTTTATACAATTTTGTAACAAATCATCCTGCGCGCTGCGTTGAGACAACACTCTTATTATATTGTTTAATCTACAAAGTGAAAATGAAGATGCTTGGGCCTTTTTCCGATGATTAAGAAGGTGAATATGACAACAAGGTCAATACGAATTGGAATGATGATAGAAGAACTTGAAACCAATGCATTATGATAATTCTAAATTATATTCATTTTGTGAGTCGAGAAGAACTCTCAGTATCAACAATGAAGATTAGAGACTTCCTGTATATTATGTCCAAAATCAAGAAACTTAAAACAGATTTTCAATCTTTTACGTATAATGTTAATATTTATATTTTAACAGGTCCCCGCGCTATGCGCGGGGTAAGCACCTAGTTACTTTAATAGTTACGGGTTGTCAACGATAATGTTATAGTAGTTATCTTCGTGATATTTTAAGCAGAGTAGTGGTGAATTTAGATCAATCCGGCTAAGTAATTTTAAAATTTTTTGCTCATGGTTTTTAATTTTGGTTTAAATGTACTTTTGGTGTCAAATGTTTATTATTATAATAAAAAATAAAAAATCTGTTCACAGGGATGACGTACTTACCTCCCTTCCTGCTGCAGTTTCGATCACCGAGTCAGTAATTGCGCAGACGAAGGAGAAGTTCGTCAATGCAATTGAAGCAAAATGACCACAAATCCGAGTTTCTAATTGCAATCAAGAGGTGTAATATGAGGTCGTTCAAGTCCACTGTGTTTCTGGAGTATCAAACTCCAGTTAATGGATCAAAACAAATTTGGAAGATTAAATTAGAATATATTATATATTAAAATTAAAGTAATTAACATATTTTAAGTGATCTGCAAAAATTGATTGCTGGTATGCAAATAAAACTTCCTAAAAAATTTATCTAAAATAAACCCCACTAGGTAGTGAGTAAATCCAGTGGGAATTAAAGTTGTATTATCTTCTCATATATATATATATATATATACAAACATTTGTTTGCACGGCGCACAAACTAGTTGGTACTTGTTATTAAATATTTAATGAAACTGGAGACATAAGCAGTCTTGTCATTTTGCCTTTTGGAGCAACCTTTTCGGGTTAGATAGAACAAGTAGGTAGGTTATGTTCGTATGGGTTTGTATGGGTTAGACCATATTTTATTATCCGGCCATGATATGTATGACTCGATGTGTTACTAGACCGACTGCATGTCTGCATATCATAACCCACGTGATTAAGAAAACCACCGCCGTAGCTCTTCCTTGGACGGTTGGTGGTACCAATAATAATAATAATAGTAATATGCTAAACAAAGTATCAAATTGTCAAATTGCTATTTTACGTTTGGTTAGTTAAATAAAGTATAAATTGGATTTTTAAATATTTTATTATCTCAAATTTTTTGAATTAGTCGTTCGTTCAAATTTCCGTCTAATTCGGACGGAATGAGTAATGTAACCAGACATCAACACATGATGAAAAAAAATGATTAAATTTTATATCGGGACAATCCAACAAATTGTTAGATGATATATAGATAATAGTAAAAATTAATAGGTATTTTTGCTATAATTAACCGATTTGTTCCAAGGAGTAAAAAAAAGTATTCACATTATTATTATTATCTATTTATCTATATATATAAATAAACCTAACAAAGCCATTCATTATTAAAGCTGATACGCATCTACTACCCACCCAATCTGCATCGATTCTGTGTCAGTCTCCGGCTGATCAAATCAGACTCAGCCGAGAAGACTGTGTCCAAAAAAGACAGTTTGGGCGATAAATCGAAGTGGCAACAACGAGGTGGTGGGAGAAAGTCCGAATATTCCGCTCTGTTCAGCCGACAAAGACAGTAGTATTATACAAAGAGGGCGAGGTCTGTCTTTTGACAGCTTCTCTGCTGAGTTCCCAAGCTCGCGCTTGCTACTGGCCATGGCTTCCGATGACACGGACCTCGCCTGCTGCGGAACCAAATTCTCGCTCTACGTTCTGGCGATAATTGGGTTGGTCTGCTTTGCTGGCCTCATGGCGGGTCTCACCCTCGGACTAATGTCGCTTGGCCTTGTCGACCTTGAAGTCCTCATGAAATCCGGTCCTCCTCGCGAGCGCGTCTATGCTGGTACTCTTTTTCTCTCTCGATCGATGATTAAGTTTTTATTATGGTTCGGTTTTCGATTGAATTGATCTTGGTGTCTCGCTGCTTTGTTAAAATGATAGATAGATGTAGATACCTTGTTTGAGCAGATGAGAACCATTGCATTTTTTTAGCATATGTATGTATCTATAAATGGAAAATTCAGCATGGGAATTTAAATTATTGCCAGTTGATCAATCTTTTAGTTGTTTAGGAGGTTAGGCTGATCATTCTATTGAGAATTGATTTATAAAGACTCTGTTTTGGATGATAGCTAAGTATGGTTTGTTAATTGTAACTTTACTAATAAACAAAAATTATAACATTGGAAACAAAACTCCATATCTGTCAACTTCCAATTAATCTTTCTTTATAAAATTTGTCTGTCTTATAATCAATAGAAATATGCCTAATTTTAAAACGTATAATCTGGTAAACTCAACAAGTCTTTCAAACAGCCTCAGTAAGACCACTAAGCAAGGAACCTCAACTTTTAGACTGGAACTGTGAGTCTAATAATCATAGGAACAACTGAGACTGCCCATTTAACCATCTGACATAAATATCTTTGTTTTCTTTGCACAGCCAAAATATTTCCAGTGGTGAAGAATCAGCATCTGCTACTATGTACTCTTCTACTTGGAAATGCTTTGGCCATGGAGGTACTTAGTACACAAGGCAAATTGTTGGAGGTTTTTATTTTATTTTCATTTCTCATCTTCTATCTGAAAGTAGTTGCTGTTTCTTGTGTAGACCTTGCCAGTATTCTTGGATAAGTTGGTGCCTCCATGGGCTGCTATCTTGATATCCGTGACTCTAATCCTCATGTTTGGAGAGGTGAGTTGCATCTTTAGACAAAATTTCATGCTATAATCTCATAAGCACGCTCAGGTTCCGTGTAATATTTGGGATGCTTAACTTGTTTATCCGAACCATTTGCTGCAGATATTGCCACAGGCAATCTGTACTCGTTATGGCTTGAAAGTTGGAGCATTTATGGCTCCCTTTGTTCGTGCACTACTTTTTCTGTTCTTCCCAATAACTTATCCAATTAGTAAGGTACCGCAGACATTTCAGCCCCTAGTGTGAAATTTATCTGCATGTTTTGACTACAATCTACCTTCACCATTCTACATTAAGCTTCAGTTGTTTTGTGTTTTCACATACAGGTATTAGATTGGATGCTGGGTAAAGGACATGGAGTCCTTCTTCGAAGAGCAGAGTTGAAGACTTTTGTTGATTTTCATGGGAATGAGGTGATTGAAGCTCCAAGCATGTTAAATATTCTTCATTTTTCACTCCATGACAACTTATATCCCCCCTTGATTGTTATCCAAATAGCATCTGGACTAAGTTCTTACAAAGAGATGAATATTGTGTAATTACTTGCATATTCTTGCTAAATGAGAGCCTGGGCCAGAGCCATCAATATGCTAACAGTGGTAGTTAAAAGATGTCGCTTTAGTTGCAGTTAATTGACGGAGTTCTAGGCTTTGCAATTTATGTTTGTTTCTTGAAATATATGTTGCATAGAGGACATTTTTTTTTGGTCAAGCATACGTAGCATAGAGGACATGGCTTTGCAATTTATGTTTGTTTCTTAAAAGATGAAATATGTAACCTCTTGTGCAGGCTGGAAAGGGTGGCTACTTAACTCATGACGAGACTACCATCATTGCTGGAGCACTTGAACTGACAGAAAAGGTTGCCAAGGATGCTATGACACCAATCTCGAAGGCATTTTCTCTTGATCTGGATTCACCTCTTACTTTGTGGGTTTGGGAAAATTCATTTTTTCATTCTATATCATTTTCCTAAATGCTTCGTCTGATTATTGTATCAATCTGTTCTTCAGGGAAACATTGAATGCCATCATAACAATGGGACACAGTCGGGTTCCAGTGTATGCAGGCAATCCTGAAAACATAATTGGAGTCTTTCTGGTAACATTTGATCACACTCATAATTTTTTTTCTAAAGTGGTTGTTAAAATATTGAATTCATCCTTGAAATATTATTGCCCCCATCTTATATAAAATATTGCAGGTTAAGAATCTTTTAACTGTTGATCCAGATGCTGCGGTTCCAGTCAGAAGGATGACTATAAGAAAAATCCCGCGGTAAGCATCACTAAACATACTAGTTTTAGCTTTAACAAGTTAGAAGTATTGCTTAATAAGATACATGATGGTCCGCATGCCCATCATCACTCATTTTATTATCTGAAGATATGGTGCCCTAATCTAAGTAGCAAGCATGGGTTATTGCTAGAAAGTCATCCACTTGCTTTATCTCATGGTCACAGGGTTTCTGAAGAGATGCCTCTGTATGATATTCTTAATGAATTTCAGAAGGGTCATAGCCACATTGCAGTTGTCTACAGGGACCTAAATGCAAAGAAAGAAGAGTTGAAGGAAGATATACATGGACGGAAAGATAAACATAAGAAGCAGAGAGGTATGCTGAGAATTATTAAGTAGGCAAGAATTATGAATTATTACTGAAATATTAATAACTCCAAACTTTACCTCACAAGTTGGAATTTTTTTTAAACACTTGCTCTTTCCAGGTAAAAAAGGTGAAACCCCACCTTCTGTAACTGTCAAAAAGATAGAATCAGCCGAGACACGTACTGTTGTTGCTAAGGAAGAATTGGCCAAAAGGAGTCCAGCTGCAACTCCTGCCTTTAAGAAACGACATCGAGGTTGTTCATTTTGCATATTGGATATTGACAATGTTCCACTTCCGGAATTCCCGCCAAATGAAAAGGTGGTTGGTGTAATTTCTATGGAAGATGTCATTGAAGAGTTGCTTCAGGTAATTCAGTTCCACACCTAATGCAAAAGAGTTACTTTCCTATTTAAGGACAAACACAGAGATGCATTATATAATCTTTGAGATGCAATTTAATTTAGATTTCTCTACATGTTCTATAAGCTCTATATGGATTACATTTATACATCATTTGGTCGGCTCCTGATCCTGATACTTTGGTTTTGTATGTGTGTATCTCTGATTGCAAACTTTGAACTTCTTGCTTATTTCAGGAGGAGATATTGGATGAAACAGATGAATATGTGAACATCCATAACAGGTGAAGTTCAATATATTTATATTAAATATATTTGATGATAGTTTTCATTTTTATTTTTTAATCTGAAATTAACAACTGGAAGCTAATGGTGGATCAGGATAAGAATCAACATGAATGCCTCCTCTCAAGTGAAAGCCCCCGACTCAACTTCTATACAACATGAGAATTCAGAAGATTTGTCTTCATTTGCAAGCACTCAACTCTGACCACAGCATGAAGTTTTACAGTTCCTGGGTGAACCACGACCCTCTCGGTCTCTACTGGTAACTTATTGCCTGATTCGCCCGTTACTAATCATTAGTCATCTAAAGATTGTCTTCAGCTTCAATGGGGCTGCCATGGTTCTGTACAGATGGATAAGAAGGTGTCAGAACTTATATGATTCCCGATGAAGCAGTTTAATGTAATTGTATTAGCTTGTAGAGTTTAGGTTGGTAAAAAGATCATGCTGACGATGTGATATATATAGTTTCTATGGCTAAAGATGTTAATATATGGAGGCGTGTAATATGTAATGCATTTGATGTATCAGAAGAATAGATGGCCAGGCAGATGAGATGTTGAGTTTGATAATACATGTCATGGAGTACTCTAACCGGGTTCATATGTAGCAGATGTTTCTGCAGATTGGAGTCCTGGTATATATATATATGTATATAGTAGGAAAAGTTTGTTGAATGTCAGCTCTACCTTATGATAGGAAAAAAAAAAAAAAACCTAGGCTGAAAATAACTGACTTTTACTTAATAAATATATAATTTCTAGTGAAATTTACAATAATTTATCTTTTTTTTTTTTCTTGAAAATCACTTTATTCACGGAATTTAATCAAATCAATGAAACCACAGGAGATGAGATGGGTATGAAAAGTATATACCAATTAAATCGATTTATATTTGTTTCTCATCGCTAAAAGGGTTTGAACGCTTGACTTTTAATTATGAGGAAAGAAATGTTAAGCCGTTATATCATATTACATTGTATTTGTGCCTTGTTGAAACTCTCACATGTTCATTTGTGTTAACCGGGTTGCGCTTACGGATTCAGATCACATGCCCTATACTTCTTGTCTTAGATCATATTTGGCTTAAAAAAACCACAAAATTAATTACACACAACACGTGTCGATATTTTAACGATGCATGAAGAGTGAGACAAATAATCTGAATCTCGCACTTGTGCCCGTCTCTATTGAGAAAAAAAAATAGTAATAGAACATTATAATATTGTAAAAAAAAAAACATTATAATAGTTTTTTGTTTTGGGTCGACAGGGAGTGCAATCGGCCCAAGCCCAACAAAACAGCCCAAATTAAAATACGTCAACAGCGCGCCACGGCCACTATCTCTGCGACCTTACCCCGGCACTGTCTTCATCTTCGCCGCCGTGACATTCGCGCGCCTTTCCGAAAAGAAGCAGCGTAGCTTCGATGTATCCATCTTCACTCTCAGCTCGGGTTACCCTCCTCGCTCTCCTCTCCGCCTCCACCTTCTACTGTCTCTACAAGTCTCGCCGCCTCAAGAACCTCTCCCGTCTCCTCTCCTTGAATCCTAGTTCCGCCGATGGCACTCGCCGAGGGAAGCTCTTCTTCATCTCCCAGACTGGCACCTCCAAAGCCCTAGCTCAACGCCTTCTCTCCCTCCTCAGCTCGCAGAACCTCTTCTTTGATCTGGTTGATCTCCGAAGCTACGAGCCCGAGGACCTGTCCAAGGAAACCTTGGTTCTGATCGTCGCTTCAACTTGGGACGGAGGGAAGGTTCCTGAAAATGCAAGGTTCTTCTCCGACTGGCTAGCTGAGAGCGCTGCAGATTTTAGGGTAGGTTCTCTGCTGCTTGCTCAGTGCAAATTTGCAGTGTTTGGAGTTGGGAGCGGGGCGTATGGGGACACATTTAATGCAGTGGCGAAGGATCTGTCTGATAAATTTAGAGCTCTGGGAGCGTCGGAGATCTTGGCGGTGGCACTTGGAGATGTTGATACTGGTGAATTGGATGGTGAATTTGAAACATGGAGCAAGAAGGTGACCGAGAAATTGAAGGGTGGGGGTGATTGCTTGGAGAATGAAGCGGTTACAAATGGTGAGGTTGATGCTGTGGGCGATAGTGACGAAGAGAGTGTTGATGGGTTCGAAAGTGACGACGGAGGTGATGAAGATGCAGAAGTTGTTGACCTTGAGGACATTGCTGGTAAAGGGCCTTCGAGAAAGTCTGGTTCGGTTGCAGAAACCAAGGTTAGAAAAGTTAATGGAGAGAAGGAGATGGTGACTCCAGTTATTAGGGCTAGCTTGGAGAAGCAGGTACTTAATTTGTTATGAAGATGCTTGGTCCATAGATCAAATCAGTAGAATGTTGGATATATGGTGCTGACTTTGTTCTTGCAGGGTTATAAAATCATTGGTTCACACAGTGGAGTTAAGATCTGTCGATGGACCAAATCGCAGCTCAGGGGTCGTGGAGGCTGCTATAAGCATTCCTTCTATGGGATTGAGAGTCACAGGTAAATTATTGATTTATCTTCAACCTTCAACTTTGTAGGTTCTTAGTTTATACAATGGTTGGTGTCATGATCATGGATTTAAAGAGATAATTCTGGTTGTTTCTTGAGAAGCATAGTTAGTTTAAGCTACTGGTGGGAAGAGTTTTCTGTAATCTCATAGATTTAGAACTCATTTTTTCATGTTTTAAGGCAAGTCCTACCCTGCAAGATGCATACCCTTCTAAGACACTAGTGCAAAATATACATGAAAGATTAGATTTTTAGCCCTCACATGTATGGACTCTCTTTGGACTCGGAGAGCACTGGTAAATTATGTTTGGAATTCCAAGAAGACCTAATTTTGAACTCCTGCCCAAAGCAAGAGTATACACACTGAATTATTTCTGTTTATATTTTATCCCTAGTAACGTGGAATACATTGCCTTAACCTATCAACATAACAAATTGAGTTAGGCTTCATAGTTTTGAGTGCATGATCAGCTGTGCCTTGATGTTTTGTTGATGACTTTCAAAATGGAAGTTAGTTACTTTATGTAATTTTTCATTTGTCATCATATCATTCCCATTACATATTTACTGGTATTAGTTCACTGTATTGTGGAAAATGTGTAACGTGGAATCATGTATCTTGTGACATGTGAAATGTGGAACAGATGCATGGAAGCAACTCCAAGTTTGGCATGTGCAAACAAATGTGTTTTCTGCTGGAGGCATCACACAAATCCCGTAGGAAAAAGCTGGCAATGGAAGATGGATGATCCTTTAGAGATTGTTAATACAGCTATAGAGCTTCACTCAAAAATGATTAAGCAAATGAAAGGAGTCCCAGGTATGTGTTTTCAAGTAATAATGATAGAGATCTCTATCATATTAATGATAGATCTTCATTTGGAAACCCATACAAGTAGGGTCTGAACTTCTTACTTTGATTAATTGGATAAAAATACACATTGATGCAGGTGTTACCAAAGAACGATTATCTGAAGGTCTGAATCCGAGACATTGTGCTTTATCTCTTGTTGGAGAACCTATAATGTACCCAGAGATCAACTCACTAGTGGATGAGCTGCACGGAAGACGTATTTCTACATTTCTAGTGACAAATGCCCAATTTCCTGATAAGATTAAACTGCTGAATCCTATCACCCAGGTTTGTAGCCTAATTTCGTGATTAGAGTAATTGAAGTCGTTTCATCTTTCAGGCACTTGTTTACATTGAGAAATGCTATGGTATTTTGATATGTGCAGTTATATGTAAGTGTGGATGCAGCTACCAAAGACAGCTTGAAGGCTATTGACCGACCACTGTTTGGGGATTTCTGGGAGCGGTTTATTGTATGTATTTCTTCTTCTGGGCTTCAAGATTACTTTTTCTTACTTGAGAGATTAATTTTTACTTCAAGATTAACTTCTTGGAGCGTTTTTTTGGTCCAACTGTTCTATATTGATAGTTATAGAGCATCCATTATGTCAATTACTATTTTTTTGCATTCTCATTCGTATCTACTCTATTGATCCTTTTCCAAATCCGTTTTCTATATTTTTGTCAAGTCCGGTACTAACATGTGCAATATATATCTGAAACTGTTGGTAGGATTCATTGACAGCACTGAATGAGAAACATCAACGAACTGTTTACCGTTTGACATTGGTAAAAGGATGGAACACAGAGGACATTGATGCGTATTACAACCTCTTCAGTGTTGGAAAACCCGATTTTGTTGAAATCAAAGGCGTCACATACTGTGGATCGTAAGTATTTCCAGTTTATTATTATGTTCATGTCCTTTGAAGCATCAACTTTTGCATGACACCATTGAATTTGATCTGACCCTTTAGGACTGCAACATCTAAGTTAACCATGGAGAACGTTCCATGGCATGCTGATGTCAGAACCTTCTCCGAGGCTCTTTCCTCTAAAAGCAATGGAGAGTACGAGGTTGCTTGTGAGCACGTCCATTCTTGCTGTGTCCTTTTGGCAAAAACCGATAAGTTCAAAGTCAATGGACAATGGCACACTTGGATCGACTATGAAAAGTTTCATGATTTGGTAAGCTAGCTCCAGTTATGTATGTATATGTATAGGGTTAATAACTAAATTGCTACCAGAACTTTAATCAATTTACGAATTGCTACCTGAACTTTAATTTTTTAAAATTGGCTTCCTGAAATTTTAATTTTCGAGCAAATTGCTACATTTGTTTTAATTTCTATCAAATTAGACCGAAATTGAGCATGTTTCTGCCACTGAAATCTTTTCACGTGTTCCAAAAATGGAATCGGATTAAATTGAAAAATTTGCAACAAAATACTTTAAATTGGACCCTTGATTGAAAAAAAATGTTCAAATTGGGCTGAAGTCAATTGAGCACCAAATTGAATGAATTTTGGTGCAATAATTTGAATTTATGTTTGAATATATCTTGGGTATACATGAAAATGCTCCACGTGGCGGTAACATGCTCATTTTTTGTCCAATTTGATGGAAATTGAATTAGAAGTAGAAATAGAAATTTGCTTGGAAACTTAAAGTTTGGGTAACCATTTGGTTATTAACCCTAATGTGTATTGTTTAAAATATGTGGCCCTAATTTGAGATGTCCTCCATTGATATTTGCAGGTGGCTTCTGGGAAATCTTTTGACAGTACAGATTACATGGCAGTGACACCTTCATGGGCAGTGTATGGTGCCGAAGAAGGTGGATTCGATCCCGATCAGGCTCGGTACAAGAAAGAGCGGCACCATCACAAGTCTAAACCTACTGTTTAGAGAGAATTCAGTAGCTGTGGGAATAAACTTGCACTAACCTTTGGT
Source organism: Clarkia xantiana subsp. parviflora (assembly GCA_036873135.1). Taxonomy (NCBI): domain Eukaryota; kingdom Viridiplantae; phylum Streptophyta; class Magnoliopsida; order Myrtales; family Onagraceae; genus Clarkia; species Clarkia xantiana. The sequence continues at coordinate 6,356,448 of JAPTYO010000010.1, read as the reverse complement.
TTCTTGAGCTACACGGCATCTATTTGTAATAGCGGGCCAGGAAATCTTTTGTGGGGTTGAATTTTCTACGATTGGGATCTTTATTTTTCTTTAATTATTGTTAGTACCTCGTTTTCATAAACTTCTTCTGATTTTGTTTGAAGTTGATTTGAATCAGTAAGAATTGGAGTGAATGATAAGAGGCATGCAATACTTGCGGATTGTTTGATATCCAGTTGGAATTCGAGAAATTCAAAACTCTAACACATCCAAATATAATTTTACGATATAGTCCATCAAAGCTCACAACTTCGAGTACCAAACTTGAAGCATCCAACATCTATTCATTCCTTAAATCTTGCACATCTAAACATATAGAGAAATATACATAAAATGTTAGCCATGTTTGATAAATATTGTTTTCTGAACTAATATGTTTTAAAATGTAGAATATATTTCAAACTAATGATAATTGATATGTCTTTCAATTTTTTATAAAAAAAAATTATTGTTAAAAACATTTTAAATATACAAAATTACCAACCACTGATGAATTATACTATGTTATAATTAAATCAGATCGCATCTCAACCAATTGTGGATCAATTAAATCACAATCAAGTTGAGATAGTCTAGTAGTAATAACATAAGTATAAGTTTTTATATCTTAATTTTAATATTTAAAAAAATATTCAGTTATTTATAAATTTAAAAATATCAGAACTTTACATGTAAATCCAAACTAGCCCAAAGACAAATTACCGAGCCCAACAATTGGGCGGGTTCGAAATAGTTTCACTCGAATTTTTGTGTTTCACGTGGCGGCGGCTGTTCTTATCTGTTTGTTTATCAAATTATTATGATGATTTTCTTTTTAATTAAAAAAAAGAAAATGATTTGTTTCTTCTCCAGAAGAGCAAAAAAATAAAAGCGATGAAGATTGTAGAGAGAGACGAGGGAAGCGAATTTCTCAATCTATTTGATTTCAGTAACATAATAATAATAATAATCCATCCATCATCAAATCAAAAGACCAACAAACATCTAGAGAAATCAAGGAAGAACAAGTGACAATTAGGATTAGCTAGCTGCTCTTACGAGGTATACTCTTCCTTCGAGCTCTGCTCCTCGTAATTATCGTTTCTTCTTCTTCTCGCTCCTCCATAGCTTTAGCTTTTTTGGATTGCTCTTCTTCATCTCCCGGTTGTTGTACTAACAATAATTGTTGTTGTTGGATTCCGACAACCTTCCGAGGTCTGCCTCTCTTCCTCGGCGGCGGTTGTAGTTTGGTTTCTTCACCAGATGCGTCTGCTGCTGCTCCTCCTCCTGGAGAAACATCTTCTTCTTCAACGGAGACTTCCTTCGTCTTCTGAGGCGATTTCTCCTTCTTGTTCCCCATGGATTACAAAATCAAACTAATTAATCATTCAACAGAGATTTAGTGGAGTTTTTGTGCGTCTCTCTTCGAGAGAGTGAGTGTCTATCTCTATCCGATATAAATATTTATTTATTTTTCTGTGTTGTGCTGTGCTGTGGTGTTGTGTGGTGGGGTCTATACCATGGAAATGGGGTCGAAACTGCCAAATTTCCCCATGATACACCGGATCAGACCCACTTGTGCTCTGCCTTTCTCTGTTTCTCACAAGATAAATCAATTACCAAAATAATAATAATAATAATCCACTAAAATATATTTATTTATTTATTTCTAAACAACCACATAACTAGCGAGCGATTATCTTTTTTAAAAAAACAATTAGCTAACTAACAATTGAATATTTTTTTTAACCCAAATATGTAGTCATCGTAACTGAACAACTAGATACATTTGTTTAATTTAGGATTTTTTTTATTTATCAAAAAAGCAAATTTATTATAGTTTAATCTGATAAATTTTGTCACATGTTCTAAATCAACTGAATTAACGTCAAGAAACAACATGAAACTCGATCTTTTTAAAACAAAATTTAAACAACTAATCTATAAATAATAAACCCATCAATTTCACTAATAGATTATTTATGAAAATCTGATTAATTATTTAGTTTTAATTAAAAATTGTCAAATACTACAAGATTTTTTTTCTTCTGTAAATTAACAATTCTTACATGGGTTTATTTTATTAAGCTAACTGACATGTGTTTGAGTATTGTACAGAGCATACGATAGAGAATGAGATGCCAAACAGAAGGTTTAGGGTTTATTATTATTATTACCAAAGAAAAAGCATAGCTTTTGGGCACGTCGGCAAATACTTTAAATTAATAATAATGAGGGACCACCACACCACTACTATACATACTACTACGACTCAGTGAGACCCTCAGTGTCTCAGACTGCCGCCTAACTGTTGTTGCTGGACCTCTGGGTCCACCTTTAAACTTCAGATGCAACGCCACCATGACCGTTGATTCCCTCACTCTGACGTTTCAATCCAACGGACGCAAATCCATTTTCCAATCAGCGCAGATAATGAATTACATGTCCTGCTGCTGGTGTTGCACATTTCTATAATCATCCATCCTATTCCTATAATTACGATTTAGGGGATTTGGCAAAAACATATAATAGAATAAAACAACTATTTTAAAATCAATAGTAGTTTTTTTTCCGTCATACTACTTTACGTTAGTGAAATTCTACAATTTCATTAATGAGCAGAAAAACAAAAAGAGGGATTTTAACAAGGAAATCTAAATGTAAAACAAAATAATTACAAAAAAAACTTATACAAGCTAAAGAAGTTAGAGTAGAGGGGTGGATCCAGGTGGAATCGAACCACCAATCCTCCCAAACCCATTAAAAAAAGGTTTGGGTGCTCTTCCATTTCTGAGCTTCTTGGATCCTTAAGCCAGCCCCAACAATACTCTTCCACTCATTTTTGTGTAAAGCATCGTTAACAAATAGGTACTCAATAATGCATATATGTCTTTTTCATCATTGTTTTCTACTTTAATTATAATTCTAAATCTATTTATTTAGGTTTTAGATAAAATGTATATAAGCTCTATATACAAATAAATGTAGTATCAAAGAATTAAAAGTTTCTATTTAAATTTAAATAACATAACTATATATATGTATTACAAAAACTTAATATGATATAACTACAAAAATATATATACTTAACATTTTCTATAATGATATATATACAAGTTTATTTTAAATTTTCTTAAATAGCTGTAGTGTTATTGTTTTTAAATATTATTTAATATAAAAACTTATTATAGCCATTATAGTTAATCATGAAAAATAAATGTATTTAAAAATACATTTATTAAGTTCAACTATTTTATTAAGTCGAAAAAAAAAATTCTGATTTTATCCATTTTATTTTTTTTAAGTTAAACCCAAATTTTTTAATTCACTTTTTTTAAGCACACCAAAGCAGAGTTAACATCTAATTCTTTTATTAGTTGTCTAGATAGAATTTCTAGACTATTCATCTGCTATAATAACCCATGAATATACATTATTATTCAGAAAGCAATTTATACAAAAATAAAAAGACAACATTTATGACATCACATATACTTAATTTAGAATTAATAACTAATAAACTAACTGTCTAAGATTTGTCTAACATTTATGGTCTAAGATTTGATCCATGTTGAAAAGTCTGTTGAAAAGTCATGAGGTTTTAATCTTTATTAAAAAGTCAAAATTGCCCTTTCTATTAAATATGAAATGACGATATTAAGAGTTAAATCAACCACCACCCGACTTCAACAGACCACCACCCGACTCCAACCGACCACCACCCAAAAACTCTATATTCCAGCCGACCACCACCGAAAGCCCTATATTATATATTGATTTAGCTAGGAGGGATAAATTTGTCAATTCACTAGTTAATGAAATGTTTGATTTTTCATAAACGGACATTTTTGGAATATCCATTTTATCGAGCTCGTGACGGTCACTATCTTTTCAACGACGCATACCAATTTTCAATGGACCAACCTCAGACAGTTTATTAGTTATTAAACCTAATAATTAATGGTAAAATACTAAAATAGAACATATGATATCCCAAATGGGCAGCTTTAATCTGATTAGCTAAATGATGCATCACATATGCCATTCAAGTTACCATTACTAGTTTACTACTACTAGATGAGCAAGCAAGTGCTGTGAACCTCGAGTCAACTGTAGATCATGTAATCAATAGACTAACCTAACCAAGGAGAATAAACAAACCGTGAAGTCTGTCTTGTCTATGAGAAGAGTCAAACCGAACAAGACGGCAAGAGGGATGATACTTGAACATTACAACAGTCTCTTGTTCCCATGAAAATCACTCAGCTTCTTCAACTAACTGATCAAAGATGCAGCATCAGTGTCTTGATAGCTCACAACAACAGAGTCGGAACCTCAGCTTGCAAATAAATGACAATATATGCATGATGCAATGCAGAATTGATGTCAATCTGCATAATGAATCCATATTTTGTGTAAGTGGCAGATCAACTGTTTCGGCAATGATTCGCACGAGACAACAAGGTAAGTAATAAGTAATGGGGAGTAGTAAGAATATCCTCTACCTTTGCAGCTAAAGAAAATGCAGCTTTGCCCTCTTCATGTCTGCTTCAACAACGTGACTTTCTCCAAAGAAGTGGTAAAAATCTGCAGAGAACTACAATTCTTATCAATCACCTCATGTTGAAGAAAGCTTACCACTACATATATTAGTTATTGGCAGGTACTGAATAAGATACGCTACCTATCCCTTAGAGAACAGAAGCAAGGAGCAGCCAACAGTGATCTTAGGTGTATGAAGAGGACCTCCATTCTGAGAAAGAACAAGCCAGAGAAGTAAATCACTACTATTGACCAACTTATAAAAATGCAGAAATTTGAGAAGTTGGGAGTTCTTACCCTTCCCGAACCAGCACCTGAAGAATCATCAGCTACTCAGCTACCATCATCACTCCCGCACCATCCAAGCAGAAACAGCAGCAGATCCATATGTTTCTTCCACATTAACATCAGTAATGCTAACACCTATAAACTTCAGTCTATATCATAGAAAACCTAACATCCCGCTTACACTGCTTACTCTTCATCATTGAAGATTTGGATAAACACATAGCAACCGAGATTATGGCCACAATGGGATCTCTATAGGTTCACACTTTGCAGATAATATAACAGCCACCAGTTTATAATGAGAAAATGATGCAAAAAATCTCAATTGGGAATATAAACTATAAAGAATAAGATATAAATGCAAATAAAAAGAAAGACAGGATAATCTAGAGGAGAGCCAGCTACTCTTTGGTAATGATTGAAAATTCACTACTTCAGGGTTAACCAGCTTGAGTATTTGGGTTAAATGTGCATTACCAAGCTTCAGTTGCTTAAAACAATTCAACTGAAGTCAATATGGTACTCAAAATTCTTGAAAGACTCGGTTACAACCATCAATTACATATCTCGTTGAGATTCACCCTTTGGAATGGCTATCAATATAACGATGTTGTTTTTCTCGATGTTCATGACAGACTTATCAAGTTCATCAAACTTATATATATATCAAGTAAATAGGGATACCCCGATGCACCAATGGATGGGAGGTACAATGGAAGAAATGGATATTGAGCATGGATATGAAACCATATGATATGCTTAGTCAATATTGGAAGGGACAGATAGGATCATCTTTTCAGATCAAGGTAACAGGTGATACCCAAATGAAAAGTCAGCGAAGATTTTACTTTACACACAAAAAGGTTCTCATATTCATCATAATAATATGGCTAACTTTTGGTATCACATCTTAACTTGATCTTAATAGTTAACTTATAAATTCATGTCCAACTACTTAAATGAAAGGAACTGTGTTAACAGTAAATACGAACAATACGTAATTGCAGTACCTGGTTGTAGATACGAGTTCTAGTTCCACATCCAGTTATCCAAGCTCTTTGTAGGATTATAATTTGACAAAACCCTTGTTTCTCTCCCATTCGTTGGCTAGCCATCTGATTCTTTTTCAAATCGTACGATAGATAGAATAGATGTAGACGAAGAGCAGGCAAATAAAAGGGAAAGAGAGGAGCACGCACACAGCTGGTGGGGGAGAGCCAGGCAAAAAAAGAACTACCTGTGCCATCTCCCCCACCAAAAACCAAAAATAGAACTTTTATTAGGTAGGTGACCTGCCATGCGAGCGCACCCAACATGGCAAAGGCCGGCACACATATAGGATAGATGCACAATTGCACACTTTTCTTTTTCTTTCTCTCGCTCACATCCTAATCTACTACTCTTACCTTTACCTGTGAGCCTTTCAATCAACATACAGAAATATTAGAACTCACGTACAGAAGATTGACATCCAGATGAAAGAGTTCCTGCGTGCTTCATTCTCCACCTCAAGCAGAGAAACCTTCCACAATCATAGAAAGATGATCGCTTCGATTCAACATGCTTTGGTGCAAAATTCGTGGCATATCCCCAAGCACAGGATCATCTCTATTATACCGAGACTAGCCAATTAAAGGAAAAATTGAAACAATAATTAACACAACAATTTCGGCAAAAAAAAAAACTAAAAAAGCGGAAGTAGATAATAGGTAGATGTAATACCGGATGCTAAGTGGTTAGGATCTTCTTCAGAATATCCTTCCCAAACAGATTTCAGCTCAAAAAGCTCCATCTATCAAGAACGGATCCATACCGTCAGTTAAAAGTTTTGATCAACCTAACCATGAGGTTCCAGCTGGAATCCTGGACCAATCATCAACAGCTTAAGAGTTATAGCATCAAATATCAAAGAGGAAACGCAGGCATATAATTATTGTCAACCGAAGTCAATTGCCTGGAGATCTCAGCGTTGAGGCTATGTCAGCTGATGAACAAGGTCCACAAGCTCCATGAAAAAGCAGGGGTGGATCTTCGATTCCAGCTCCTTCTGCAGATCTGCATCCGCAATCAATAGAAAGATCATTGAGAGATCTACAGAAGCATGATGGAGAAGGAGATCAAAGAGATGAAAAGATATGAGAAGGAAGATTGGTGTTGGTAGGCAGGGGGAGCCATTGAAGAGGAAGAAGAGGATTGTGCAGATTCAACGTGAAGACGGAAACTGCTTTATATATGGATGAGGCGGTGGATGAGGAGAGAGAGGTTTTAGATGGACGGTCGATATTATGCTCATGAAGAGCATCGACGGCTATTATTGGTCGAAGTTAATCGGCGAATTTGTCGTGATTGAGAAATTTCCTTTCGAGAAAAATATAATAATAATACATATCTTTTATAGTTTTATTTATATCTATATCTTTATAGGTAGGTCGGGATAACGAAGTTTGCTTTTGGGCCACGCGAAGATAGATATAGAAAGTCTAAGCGTTTCTCAGGCTCGGTTTGCTTTTGGGCCACGCGAAGATAGATATAGATAGTCTCAGCGTTTTTTCAGGTCCGCTAATTTTTTTTGGTTAAGGCCCGCAATTTACTTCGAGAAATAAACATTTTCATTGTTCTCATCCTGAAGTTGATAATCAGTTAACCACGAAAAATGGGTGCAACTACGGCTGTAAACCAGCCGAGTATCTGAGAGACTCGTCTCGACTCAGTTTACTCGAGCTCGAAATCGATCGGGCCTTAATTTTTCAAGCTCGAACTCGACTCGATTCAATACTCGGCAAGTTCGAGTTCGGCTCGATAAGGTTAAAAAAAATATTCAATTATAAATTATAAATGGTGCACATTAACTCGAACTCTACTCGATTAACACTTTGGCTCGAACTCGAGCTCGAACTTGACTTGAAGTCAATATATCATATATATATTAGGGATAAGGGTTCATTTGGTACCACTTTTTTTTTTTTACACTATTGGTACCAACGTTTTCCATTTTGTACCCTTTTGGTACCTCCGTTAGAATTCCGTCCAAAATGGCCGTTAAACCCTCATGTGAGCTGCACGTGACCAAAAACTAAATTTGGCTGGACGGATTTACCCTTAGGGATAAGGGTTCCTTTGATACCACTTCTTTGGGCAAAATTCACTTTTGGTACCTTTTTTTTTATATATATACTTTGTTTTGCAATCGGATTTATATGAATTCGATTTGGAATTCTAAATCGAATCCATATATTGGACAATTCTAAACCGAATCCATATAAATCCGACTGCAAAAGTATATATATATAAAATGGTACCAAAAGTGGATTTTGCCCAAAAAAGTGGTACCAAAGGAACCCTTATCCCTAAGGGTAAATCCGTCCAGCCAAGTTTAGTTTTTGGTCACGTGCAGCTCACATGGGGGTTTAACAGCCATTTTGGACGGAATTCTAACGGAGGTACCAAAAAGGTACAAAATGAAAAACGTTGGTACCAAAAGTTTACAAAATGGAAAACGTTGGTACCAAAAGTGTACAAAAAAAAAGAAGTGGTACCAAAAGTGGATTCTGCCCAAAGAAGTGGTACCAAATGAACCATTATCCCTATATATTAATACGTAAAACTCGAACTCGACCCGAATAGGCAAAACAAAAAAGCTCGATTAGGTTCGCAAGCCTCTCGAGTCGAGTACTAGTGAACTCGAACTCGACTCGGTATCAGAAAAATCTCGATTCAGTATTAGAAAAAACTCACTCGACTCGAAATTTAGCGAGTCGAGTTCGAATATCAACCGATCCAATATAGTTTGACTCGTTTACCCCCCTAAGTGCGACATATAATTCTAGTCAATCAAGTGTGTTATATTATAACTTACTTATAATTAAAATTATATCTAATTACTTAAGCAATATTTATATGCACCCAAATAAATATTATAAAAGTACTACAATTTTTTTTTGCAAAAGTCTATTTGTCTATAATAGTTCAATTAGTGGTAATGTCAATTGATATTGAAATGTTATGTTTAATTTTTGAAGTATTGAAAACTCATAATATAACTAGTTGGTGTTTTAATTTTAAGTTATACTATATTTGTTAGTTTCTTTTACATAATAGCAATAGTGCTCTTTTATCTTTTGGGAAGTATTTTTCAGTATTTTAGATAATTATTTATACACACTATTTTCTATAAAAATTACTTTTACGCCACCAAAAAGCATAGGTTATTAAATTAAATTTAGTGCTGATGAGTGATTGTGGTGGCAAAACTAATTGATGGCGAATAAATATTGCAATCTTCGGTATTGCAATCTGCAAGATCAAATTAACACAATCATAACTAACACTACTACAGTACTACTTCAGTTGATGTTCAGCGCCATTGATTTGATCAATGCCATAAGCAAATGTAGTGGCCATCAACAGTTGTGATCAACAAAATTACTCATCCGCCTTAATTTTCTAAGAACACTGTACTATCCTTCCTCTAGTTAGTAGAGATGACATAAAACAACTTTGATGGATCAAACACCAGTCGATCCAAACCCACCTTCACCTCTCACAGTTGCATCCAAATCCTCAACCTCCAAAGCTTCAGGGGTTATGATCTTCTCAATAATCAGCTGTGCAATTCTATCACCCACTTTCACCTCAAATTCAACATCAGAATGGTTGAACAAGATCACCCCAACCGGACCACGGTAATCAGCATCAATCACACCTGCACCAACATCGATGGAGTGCTTCCATGCTAGTCCAGATCTTGGAGCTACAAATGTCAATATCACCCATTTCATGAGATGGGGGTAGATGCTAAGCTAAAGTACTGAAATTTATCATATTGGACACAAACTATAACCTGGGATTTTCACCAAACACATTGATATTCAACAGCTGATTCAATCTTTTGAATGGAACTATCATTAATCAAGGAGTAAGCTCAAATTTCCCTATATGATTTTATTCAAACAGCTCAAGGATCAATAATCAATGAATCCAACAATCTCTACTCAAATGTCTATATGGATCTATCTTTGAATTACATGTATAATCAAAAAGTGTAAGCTCAAATACATTGATGATGAATAATCAATCATTAAACCCAACAATGTAGGTAAAATTATCATATTAAAACTCAGTGAATACATGTGTTATCATGAAGTATAACTAGGCTAGATTTTTCACAGTGGACTTTCATCAAACACCTTGAGTGTCGATAATCAATGAACCAACAGTCTAATTCTTTTGGATCATAACGGAGACAATATAAAGATAAATCCTGCAAGAACATATAGACCAATTGTCAGGGAAAGGCACTAATTTACCTATACGAGCATAAGTTCCTTCAGGCACCGCGATGCTCAGATCGGTGGGGACTAGAGCCTTCCCTCTGGCCGGAACTTTGGTCTCCGCCGCACTGAAACACAAACCATCCAAGATTGAGTTGACAGCTAAGTATGCATGTCCTGTCAGATGAAATGAACCTGAACTACATTTGTGTCAACTACTTCGACACCAAGCCCTCTTACCTGGACAGATCGTAACCAGCTGCAAGAGGAGAGCCTCTTATAGGCAAAACGGCCTTGTCAGAGAGTTTCTTCACCTTGAAAAACGAAAAGCGCGAATTCGCGGTGACTTCATGGGTGCCGTTCTGGTCAAGCTTCTGGATCTTGGCCGACGGTTCATTGATCTCAGGGCTGTGAATTTCGGCCATTTCAGATAACCGACGAAGGTGATGGCGTTGTAAGAAGATCTCGGGGCCAGAAAATTTTAGGTTGAATTTGAAAAGGGATGAAGTAGAGGAAAGCTTAAATAGATGAGTGCCCGCCATTAATGGTGGCCTGATGGAAGAAATGGAAATGGCGCTAATCTTTCCCGCCATGGCTTTCCGGAAATTTCATCTGAAGAAAGGCAACGGGCTCTAAAGAATTACATATATCATAAATGGCCCCATTTCAGGATTACGGGCCGAAATCACGAGCCGAATAATACGGCCCGTTGGATATACGGCGCAAGAAGAACCCTAATCCAAGAAACACACTATATAACAACTAGCGGCCCTTCATCTTCCTCAATCACTCGCCGTTCTATTTCCTAGGGTTCCATCTCTGAGCTTGATTAGGCGCTCAATTTCTCAGAATATTCATTGTTTTACTGTTATTACCTTCTTTTCCGTCGTCGATTCAATTTCTGTTTGTATGGCGAACCGGCCGCCATATCTGCACTCGTTTACCCACTCCTTCGATCCAAATACCATGGCAGAGGGGTTATAACCTTGTGCAGAGATTGAAACAGGTTGGCTTACCAGCTCATCGCATGATTTATCTGTTGCAATGCAGTCAAATGGACCTACCTATATCTCTGTCTAGATCTTCATCTTCCATTTTCGATTTTGAGTTTTCTTTTACAAAAAAATTGTTCTCTGTGGCAAATGACGAACACATCTTATGCTTAACACTGATTAGCTTGATGACTAAAACTCCGCTTATTATCTGATGCCACAGATTTTACATAATTATATTCTCCCTGTCTTCATTTTCTAGAATCCAAATTAAATTGATGTTTGTGATTGATTCTCTTTGGCATATGATGAACAAATATCTTATTCTACACACTGATTATTGATGACCAAAACTCCGCTTATTATCTGATGCCACCAGTTATTTAAATTTTAAATCACCTTTATGATTTGCTTCTCTTTTTACAGAAAACATGATATTTTAGTCCAATCTGTAAATCTTTGTCGGTGATGAAAAAAGCAGACGGGCGGACTGAACTGATGCCATGTTGATTGTCTGTGAAAATCCACTTCTGTGGAACATTTCTGAGATTAAGCTTTCAGTTTTTTTGTTTCTATATTTATTATAATTTCTTAAGTGTTGCTCTTGCAGTGATGATGTTGCTCAATTTATGTCTGGACATATGAGTTCATCTGTGATAAGATAAGCAATCTTCTGAGCTTGAGTTTGTACTAAATCATAGTTTTTCATTATGAACATAAACCTTTATGAAAAATAATTTTTTTTGGAACATATTAATACATCTAAACCAAGCTTTTATCGTCATAATACGTAACAATAGACTAATAAGATAAACCTCAATTCTTCCAAAAGCTTGCTTGGTCAAAAAGATGCAGAAAGAGCTTCATTCATTCTCTTTTATTAAGCTTCACAAAATTAAAATAACTTGTACACAAAAACAACTAACAGACTAATGACTTACCATACACTTTAGTCATAATCATAAAACTCCACAAATTTCATAACAGAAGGTTTCAGAAACCGTTCAAAATTAGATTTTCTAAATTGACTCATTTGTTGAACCAAGTAACAAATAGTCGGGTATAAAAACATTTCCTATGAATCTTTTATAAGAACTAATATCAGTTATAAATCATCATTGTTAAAACCCAAATACTCATCTTACCCGGTAAATTTAAAATTCTTGTCATAGGGATTCTAGCAATGCTTACATTACATGTAGAAAGAGCAACTTCGGATATCATTTCAAAATCAAATTAAGACCAAACTGTAGTTGACAGCTTGACACATAACAATTACATTTATTGAAATAATTCATTTGCTAAAGGCAAAGGAAATATTTCAATCAACCAACGGTATTTAAAAATGGTTTCGAATATGCTTGAACTTATCAATTCAATTAACATTAATTATTTAAATAAAGTAATTAATAGGCCGCGCACTTACGAGGTGCGCAACCATGTAACGGTTAATCTTTTTACTATTAGAGTCTGTGTTTGACAACATGCGTACCAATAGACACGTGATGATGATATCATTGTGCATCTGACAAGTGCGCAACGACTATTAAATTTGTTGCACATATCTCAATCCCTTCCTCCAATTCATATGATATCCAATTTTCCGAAAACTTATAGTCACCCTCAGGGTTCATTTGATCCTCCAATTTGCAGAAAGGCTATGTTCCAGTCTTCCAGAGTCTGATAAATACATTTCGTCCCTTTCTCTAACCACTGGTACACTTACATCCATGCGTTCCCTCTACGGCTCTACTGCGTTCATCTACAGCCACCCCGGTTTTGCTGCATTCCCCTTCAAGATTTCCTCCATGTAAACACCTAACTTTGGACCACGCGTGATGTGTAGCGCACGTAAATGAGAAAATATCCAAACATGACAAGTCGAGAAGCTTTCAGGAATGCTCCAACGTATATTAGTATATTATCAGTATTTATTGCATAATATTTTTTTTTTAAAATATTTAGTTTAATGTTTAGAATATTGTGAATTAATTAGCAGAATAAATCGGTAAAAATTGTAGGGGTGAGCTCGGGCCGGGACGGGCGGGCTTTTACCTGAGCCCGAGCCCGAAATTTTCGGGACTCTAATTTTTAGCCCGAGCCCGAGCCCGAAAATAAGGAAAATGGCCCGCCCGAGCCGGGACTTCGGGACTCGGGCTCGGGCTCGGGCTAGCCCGAATTTTAACAAAAAATCTGAAAAAAATAAAAAAATAATAAAAAAAAATGAAAAAAAATAAAAAAAATTCAAACATGGAGGAAGATGGTTAGATACTAACTATAGTTAGTGGGGAATATATATAATTATATATATTTATATAGTATTAATAAAAATTCGGGACGGGCTCGGGCTTTTCGGGATTTTGGCACAAAAGCCCGAGCCCGAGCCCGAATTGAAAATAATAGTCCCGCCCGCTCGGGCTCGGGTCTATTCGGGGCCGGGTTTTTCGGGACGGGTTTTTCGGGCTTTCGGGCTTTCGGGTTTTCCTGCTCAGCCCTAAAAAATTGTTTCCTAGTCAGACTAAGCCATATGTACTATAAATACTAGTCTAATTACAATGTAAGGGGATGAAAAAAAAAAAACAGAGTTTAATAAAATATATTTGCGACAGAAGAAATCGAAAAGCCTTTTCAGTGAAAGTTTGAAGAAAATTGATTCATAATGCACAGTTTCCTCATACATATATGTGTGTATATAGTAATGTTATAATAATATTATCATATGTGTATTTGTTAAAGCAGGACTATCTCGACACAGAGCGTTACACTCCCAAGTCCCAAACTGGCTCCTAATCCGTACCCGAGCTCCACCGGTGTTTCCCTCTGATTCGCTAGCAATTGTACCGGTCGACCACCGTTAGTTCCCGGAGCACCGTCCACTTCGTCTATCCACTTCCAATTCCAGCCAAGCCACCCGTAACTACAGACGCTGGGCCACTTCATACTCCAAGACCCTGTTGGATTACGGGCGAAGCTCCGTTATGTTCTTGACGGAAAGCTTGAACTCCTGGGCTCCGCGTAATCCTGCAAAAGGGGATGACCTGGGTGGTGATCCAGAATCCCTCACCGATGCTTAAATGAGTATATGATCAATGGGATGGCAGCAGTAATTCTAAGTGCGTATTAGATCACCTGTGTTTCTGAGGTAACTTCCTCCTTTATATAGGAAGGGAAGTTACTCAGTTACCTGAGACTGCGCCTGGCAGTTTTGCCCATGATTCCGTATATCTCGTTCGGGATTCCACATATTTCGCCCCAAGCTCCGCTTATCTTGCCCACTCTCCGAGTATCTCGGGCACGCCCTGCGTATCTCGGGGGAGTTTATCTATATCTTTAACCGTCTTCCCACTACTCTATCTAGTAGGCGGGTTTCTCGGTCTTATCCTCTGATCACAAGTCTCAACTCCCGTCAGGTATTCCAGAGTTATCTTATTCTAGGTCACCACCCAGGACCCTTTGTCTCACGAGACAGGTCCAGCCTCCGCGGGGCTTTATTATCGGGGCCTTTACTAAGGCATATCGGGGCCTACTCAGAGGCTTGTCGTCGGGAGCATTCAGCTCTTATATCGGGACCGCTAAAGTCGGGACCCTTCATACTGGGCTTCTGGGCCTCCCAGACCTTTCACGAGGCCCACTGGACCTACTCGACGTCCATTGGCTGCTTAACGGGGCTAACGATTACATCGGAACCCATCATTTGCCCCCAAGACATGGGGGACTTTCAGTCCGTCGTGTCTTCCAATCTCGGACCTCCCGACTTCATTGTCGAAGGCTTTTATGTCCATACCTCCGATATTGCGATCGGAGGCTTTTGTCTTCAGGCCTCTTGATATCTCAATCGAAGGCTTTTGCTTTGCGTGTAAGCCAGAGTTTCTCACTCATGATTACCTTGGGCCCACTGGACCTTATAGGCAGTTACCAAATCCGAGAAGATTCCTCGGTTATCGCAGAATTAAATGCTAGGGATTATGAAACGACGCTCAAATCGGCGTGACTGTTGCTTTCTGAAAAAGCGCTTATTACGTCACATCGTCTCTTCCGTACCGTCTTTCCAATCTCAACGACCACGATCGAATCGTTTCATCTTCAACGGTCAAGATTAAGTCTTTCCAGTTGTCCTTTTGCTTATAAAAGCCAAAACCCTGGCATTATTCGCTTCTTCTTCACCCTCTCAGTTTCTGGAAGTTCTGCCATTCTCGAATTCGAAGTTTTCTTCTCCAAGGTTCTTCTGTTCTTCCAGTGATCCAAGGCTTTCAATCTCCCCGATCCTTCTTCATCTTCACCAAGTATCTATCGACAATGTCTGGTAAGGTTTCCCTTCCCTGTTCTCGTGATCTGCTAATATTATCCTCTCTTCTTTTCTTGAATTTTTCTGTCTGTAACCGTTTTTAGACAAGGCTAGTTCTGAGGCTAGGACCCCTTTCACCTTTGAACTTGCTCTTAATGAGATTTCTGAGACCTCGTATGAGGTTGCTCTCCGAGAGGGCTGCATTACCTCGGATTGGGAGCCCCGTTTCCCCTACGAGTCTCAGCCTGCTGTCAAGAGTGAAGATGTCCTTGAGAGGGAGAAGTGTTCGTCTCTGCCGGACAGATTAGCGCAGGGATTCGATTTCCCTTCTGCGGGAACCTGGTGGAGATGTGCAACTTCTACAAGACGCACCCTTGTGCCTTCTCTCCACACACCATCCGCGTGTGGAGTGCCTTCCAGCTCCTGTGCCTCCGCCAGCAGTGGACGTACAGTCTACTGCTCTTCCGCACATTCTACGGCATGAAGTGCAATAAGGCTGGTGTTTGCTCCTTCTCACCCCGATTCCCCAAGTGGACAAATGAGCAACTTTCACGTTTTGGCTGGGACAGCGAGACCTGGAAGTTCCACAAGGATCGGGTGTTGATTCGTGACTCGGGGTCGGATAATAGCGGGTGGAAGAAGTATTACTTCTTCGTCCAAAACAGCTTTGTCCCAAGGCCCCGATGGGAGGTTGAGGCGGACCCTGCCCCCAAGCTCGGGGTCTACACTGAGGATGACCTCAACACCCTTCAGATGGTCCAGCTCTACCGTTGGGGGGACTCCTTCGTTCCCCTCGACGCCAACAAGCTCACGGAGAAGGACTTGATCCATATCGGAGTCCAGCTCCTTGATTCTGTTTCCAAAGATTTAGTCATCTGGGTAATTCTTCTAACCACTTTGTCTCTTTATTTTTGCAGCCAAGAAGGCTTCTCTGCTGACTCATCTCATGTTGAAGCAGGGCGAGACTGATGCCATCCCAGGTGGCTCCAAGAGGAAGCGAAAGTCGCTGAAGAAGGGAGCTTCCTCTTCCGCCACTCCCTCTGCTGCTCCTCCGACCGAGGAGCAAGTCGTGGCCAAGCGAGGAAGGTAAGCGTGTCCGTCGTGCTATTAAAAGATATAGGAAACTGGTTCCCGAGGAGTTTATCCCCGCCGATCGGGAATCGCGGGTTCGAGAAATCAAATACATCCTTCGAGGAGAAACCCCCCGCGTTCTCAAGGTAGGATACTAGAACTTCTTCGGAAAGGACCAGCATCTTGAACGCCAAATCATCTGGTGCCCCAACGATACTCTTCCTGATTTTATTCGTCCCGCAACCGCAGGTCCAACGGAGGCCCTCACTCCGAGGAGGGCTGCTACTCCTGCCCGGGCCACGACTCCACCGGCGCCGGTGATGGAGGAAACCCCGACGGAAGCTCAGTTCCGCCAGGTGACTAATCTGGAGGCTTCTCCTTCTTCCGAGGAGCCCAACGAGGGTGGCCTGCTTTTCCGCCGAAAGTCAGGTCAAAGCAGCCTGAGGCCCGTCGTGGAGGATGTGTCCCGGAGTCCTCCTCCCGAGCTTCGCACTCCGACTCCCGAGCCACCGGCCGAGGTGGCTCCTCTGGCTGAAAGTTCCGGGGTCATCCCTCATTTCCCCGTGGATGAAAATCTTTACAAGATTTTTACCCCCGACCAGGGGACGATGCCCTGGAACCCGATCGAGTCTCTCCGAGGGGTTCCACTCCAGCGGGGAAACATTGATCCTGAATTGGCCCTGCATCTGCTGGCGGGGTCAATTCCTCCGGCCTTGAGGCGGCCCATATCCTTGGCGCGGGAGGACATCGAGGAGGAGCTCCGTGCTATGGCCATCCGTCGGGTGGAGGTAAAACTTTACCTTTGCTTTATTTTCGTCATTGTTTTTTGCCTTCGACCCTCGTATTCTAATCTTTTTTTCCCTTCCATCTTAGGAAACCGCGGACCAGCAGCGCTGCTTCGGCTTCATCCTGGCTCTCAAGGGTGCTTTGGAGGAAGCTGAAGCCAAGTCGGACCCCGACGCGCTGGCTAAGCTCTAGATGGACCTCGACGAGGCTGTAGCGGCCAGGAATAAGATGGCCAAGGAGAAAACTCTCCTTGACGAGATGGCTTAGGGCTTGCTCAGGCAGGTTCAGGATCACGAGGCTGTCATGCGTCGGGAGCGGAAGATGGTCCAGGCGGATCAGCAGCGGAACGAGTCGGAGAAGAGGCAGCTCATCCATGAGAAGGGTGTTCTCGCGGAAGCTCTCGCGGAGGCCAAGGCGGGGCTCGAGGCCAAGATGGCTGAGGCCAAGGCCTAGGGGTGAGCAAATTACCCAGTTGGAACCGGAACCGGTCATTTGGTAGGTTCCGGGTAGATATAAATGGTTCTGGTACGGTTCTAGGATTAAATTTCAAGAACCGGTATTTTCGGTTCCGGTTCCGGGATAAGTTTTCGGGTACCCAAACACCCGGAACCGGAACCGGAACCGTTATATATATATAAATTAAAAAAACACTAAACATTTAACAAATTTAAAATTGGTTTGTGGAAAATGTTATAATTATTTTTCTGATTCACTTGGTATAACATAAATTTCAGTTTCAATTGGCTACCGAGAACCCGGTTCCAACTGGGTATCCAGAACCCGGTTCCAACTAGTACCTAAAATTATATTATTTAGTTTGAAAATTTGTAACCGGTTCCTTAACGGGTACCCGGAACCGATTGGCTCTTAACGGTTCTGGTACGGTTCCGGTTCCTAAATGTTCTGGTACGGTTCTGGGTAATAAAGTTAGGAACCGTTTAGTATTGTTCTGGTTCTGGGATACCCTAAAAGTACTGGGTACCCGGAACCGCTCACCCCTACCAAGGCCCAGGGCCACGAGGAAGGTCGCCTGCAGGGTCGCGAGGAGGGTCGTCTACAAGGCCGCGAGGAGTATCGGAATTCTGAGGATTTCAAGGTGGATGCTGTAGGGTTCTGCAAGTCCGAGGTGGAGAACACCTTGTTCAATGCCGTCGAAGAACTCTACACAGCCTACGAAAATTCCATCGACTTCAAGAAGTCCGAGACGCTCGCTCCTTTCGCGGAGAAGTACTTCAACCTCCCAGCGGAGAGTGAAGAGACTGATGCCGTGGACCCGACTTCGCGGACTGCGGAGCCTTCTGCCCAGGCTCCTCCGAACCTTGCTCCCTCCAATGCTGCTGATGACCTGACTTCCAACAAGGACCAAGCTTAATGCTCTCTCTTTTTAGTCCTTGTAGTTTTTCTCCTTTATCTTTTTGTATCGGAACCTTTAGGCCTTCGAGCCTTTATATAAGCAGTTTTTTTTCATCTGTTTTGGTCCCGATGATCGTTTGTTTAAAGTGACTTCATACATCCTTCCGATGCTTTACTCAAGACTTTACCACTTAAGGTTTCTCGTCTATCGGGACTTCACCACTTAAGGTTTCTCATCCAATCGGGACTTCACCACTTAAGGTTTCTCGTCCAATCGGGACTTCACCACTTAAGGTTTCTCGTCCGATCGGGACTTCACCACTTAAGGTTTTTCATCCCTGCCTTTCAAGGCCATTTTACACATCACTTAAGATGATTTTTCACACCCCTCAAGGCTTTTTGCCGCATCATATAGATGACTTACGCGGACCTGTTAAGGCTTTTTTCGTACCCGTTAAGGCTTTTGGCCGCATCATATAGACGACTTACGCGGACCCGTTAGGGCTTTTTCGTACCCGTTAAGGTTTTTGCCGCATCATATAGACGACTTACGCAGACCCATTGGGGCCTTTTCGTACCTAGGCTTTTGGTTGCATCATAAAGACGACTTACTCATACCCCGTAGGGCTTTTGTCCGTACCTCGAAAGGCTTTTTGTCGCGCCATATACCTCGTAAGGCTTTTCTATCGTACCTCGGAAGGATTTTTGTCGCGCCCCTCAGGACGTCTTACTAACATTTAGAATAAATCTAAAAGCAATTTGATCGGAAGTAACTTCTTTTATTAATAACTCAAAGCTTTGCTTACATCGGATAGCTAGATAACTTGCGCCATTCGCGGCGACTTAATATCAAACATGATACTTCTTCAAGTGTTCGCCACTGAAGGAATGCTTCAACGTCTTGCCATCCAGGTCCTCTAGCTTGTACGCTTTCGGGGCCGACATCCCTACGATCTTGTAAGGTCCCTCCCATTTCGCCGATAGCTTGTTGATCCGATCTTGATGAACGAACTCGTTCCTCCGCCAGACAAGTTCTCCAACGAAGAATTGTCGGGACTTGACACGCCGATTATAATATCGGGTTGTTGCCAGACGCATCCTAGCCTGAACTTCATCAGCCTTCCACCTTTTCTCCTCGAGCAAGTCTAAGTCTAGACGTCTCATTTCCTCGTTCGTTATAGGTTCGTAATATTTCGCGCGATGGGATGCCACCGCTATCTCGACGGGGGCAACTGCCTCCGTGCCATAGACTAGGCCAAACGGAGTCTCCCCTGTCGACTGCTTGGGTGTTGTTCTAACAGCCCACAACACGTTTTCAAGCTCATCCAGCCAATGACCTTGCAAAGCATAGACTCTTTTCTTCAAGCCATCCATCACGATCTTGTTGGCTGATTCGACTTGGCCGTTGGTCTGAGCATGATGGACGGAAGCTGTTCGATGCTCGATGTTCAATTCTTCCAGGTACTCCTTCAACTGAGCCCCATTGAACGGAGGGCCATTATCGCTGATCAGCACTCGAGGAACCCCGTACCGGGATATGATCTGAGTCAGGAGAAACTTGAGGATCTGCTGCCCCGTCGTCTTGGCCAACGTCTTAGCCTCTATCCACTTCGAAAAGTAATCGATAGCCACGAGTAGATACTTGCACTGACCTTTCGCTTGGGGAAGAGGTCTCACCAAGACAATGCCCCATTGCGCGAAGGGCCAGGCACTCCTGATGGGCATCAAGTCCGCGGCGGGAGCCACGATATTCGGAGCGTACCTTTGGCATGCATCGCAGGATCGGACCATCGCTGTCGCTTCCTTGTTCATCGAAGGCCAATAGTAGCCTAGATTCAACGCCTTTCTCACGATGGATCGGGCCCCTTCATGACAGGCCGCGACTCCCTCGTGCAGCTCTCTCAGGATCCGATTTGTATCAGGCTCTGCCACACATTTCAGAAAAGGCTTTACATGCCCCCTCTTATATAACTGGTTGTCCACCATCACGTAGTCGTTCGCGATTCGACGCAACCTGACAGCCGCCACCTCATCATCGGGGAGTGCCCCCGTAGTCAGGTATGTGACCATCGGGGTCATCCAGGTGAGTTTCTCTTCTTCTTCCGATCTTGCTTCAATAGCGCAAACCTCCGACGGATCGATGGTTGAGAGAATTACTCTTTCCAGGAAATGCACCTTCTGATTCTCCTCAGGGGCCGCTCCTAGAGCAAACTTGCTTAAGGCGTCTGCCTCCGCGTTTTCTTCCTTCGGGATTGCCTCGATATCGAAGCTTTTGAAGCTTCCCTTCAAAGTCTGCACCTCGTGCAAATACTTCCTCATTGTCGGGCTCTTGGCTTCATAGTTTCCCTGGACTTGATTCACGATCAAGCTGGCATCACATTTCACTTTCAAATGATCGACTCCCGTACCCTTGGCAATTTTAAGGCCCGTGATGAGAGCTTCATACTCCGCTTCATTGTTGGTGGCCCTAAACGTTAAGGCCAAGGCATATCGCAAGGGTTCACCTCCACCGGGTGGTATCAATACGAATCCTGCCCCCGATCCTTCTATACTTGATGAACCATCAGTATACATCTCCCAAGTGTTCTCCTCTTTGGCTGTTCTGGTTGTTCTGTTGTCGGGACCTGTTCTGCTATCGGGACCTCCATGGTTGCCCCCTCTGCGGGACCCGTTACCTCCAGATCGGGTGCCGTAGACTCAGCTATAAAATCTGCCAATGCCTGGCCCTTAATAGCAGTTCGCGGAGCAAAATGTATACGGAACTCCGTAAGCTCGATGGCCCATTTCACCAATCTCCCCAACGCCTCCGGTCGGTTCAAAAAGTGCTTCAAGGGCTGATTTGTCAACACTGTAACCTCGTGGGCATGGAAGTAAGGTCGGAGTTTTCGAGCGGCAACAATTAACGCAAAGAGATACTTCTCAATGGCGGGATAGTTCATTTCTGATTTGGCAAATGCATTGCTTACATAATAGACAGGCACTTGGTTGCCCTTGACAATCTTAATCAAAACAGAACTAACAGTAACATCAGAAACAGCCAAATAGAGATAAAGCGGCTCGCCTGGAACCGGTTTCGCCAACGGCGGGAGGGTACGGAGATGCTGCTTGAGTGCCTGGAATGCCTCCTCGCACTTGTCGGTCCATTCAAACTTCTTGTGGGCCCTTAGCACATCGAAAAATGGCATGGCTCTATCACTCGCCTTGGATAAGAATCGATTCATCGCGGCCAACCGGCCGTTCAGCACTTGAACCTCCCGATGGGTCTTCGGGGACTGCATCTCCTCGATCGCACGCAGCTTCTCAGGATTCACCTCGATTCCTCTCTGGCTCACCATGAACCCTAGGAACTTCCCCGAGTGTACCCCGAAAGCACACTTATCTGGGTTTAACCGAACCTGATGAAACCTCATCCGTTCAAACGCCGCCGCCAAGTTTTGGACGTGGTCTCCTGCCTGTCGGGACTTCACGAGCATGTCATCCACATAAGCCTCCATGGTCTTCCCCAACATGTCTCCGAACAACTTGTTTACCATCCGCTGGTAAGTTGCTCCGGCATTGATTAATCCGAAGGGCATCACGTCGTAGTGGTAGACGTCGCTGTCAGCGTAAAAAGCTGTGTGGGGGGCATCCTCCTTTGCCATCTTGATCTGGTTGTATCCGGAGTAGGCATCCATGAAGCTCAGCAGCTCATGTCCCGATGTGGCATCCACCAACTGGTCAATCCTCGGGAGTGGGTAGCAATCCTTCGGCAGGCCTTGTTCAAGTCGCGGAAATCGACACACATCCGCCACTTCCCATTACTCTTTCGCACCAGGACTGGGTTAGCGACCCATGTCTGGAATCGGAGCTCCTTGATGAATCCCGCGTCGAGCAGTCTACCCACCTCTTGCTGGATCGCGATCCTTTTGTCTGCGCCCATCGGACGCCTCCTCTGCGCGATAGGCTTGATCGCGGGGTCAATCTTCAGTTCGTGTACGATCACGTCGGGGCTGATTCCTGGCATGTCACTCGGTGACCAGGCAAACAGCTCCTTGAACTCCTTCAAGAGCTCGATCAACTCTCGGGCTCTTTCCTCCGACAAAGCAGACCCGGTCTTCACCTTCCTTCGAGGTCCGTCAATCTCAACCTCCTTCAGATCCTCCATGGGGGCAGGCCGCCCAAACTCCTCACGAGGATCGGCATCGGTTTGCAGGACAGCCATGGCTTCCCTTCTTCTCCTTCGAGTGGCGTTAACATAGCACTTTCGTGACGCCACCTGGTCGCCCTTAACTTCTCCGACACCATGGTCAGTCGGGAACTTCATCTTCTGGTGGACGGTTGAAGCCACTGCCATGAGAGGGTTGATGGTGGTCCTCCCGATAATAGCGTTGTATGTTCCGACGGATTTTACCACGACGAAGTCCATGTTCCGCCGTTCCATCTTCCAGCTACTACCAAACTCAACCGGTAAGGTAATCATCCCCAACGGATAGGAAGTCGATCCGGAGAAGCCCACCATCGGGAAGTTCACCTGGGTCAGGTCCTTCTTCGTCTTTCCATGGCCTCCAGGGCATCCATGAAGAGAATGTCGGAGGAGCTCCCTCCGTCTATCAGGATCCGCTTCATCTCGAATCCGTCCACGTCTAGGGTCACGACCAAGGCGTCATCGTGGGGGCTTTCCACGCCTATCAAATCTTCCGCCGAGAAAGAAATCACCATCTCTTCCTTTAGAGTCCACGACCGAGACCTCTTGCCTAGCACCACCGCAGCAGAGATGCGGGAAGCATAATTCTCCCGAGAAGCGGAGGTATCACCTCCCGCCGCCATTCCTCCGTGAATGACGTTAATGGTCCCCCGTCTCTCCTTACGGGCACCGGAACCGGAGGCTTCTGGCTCGACCTTCTTCTTCTTCGGGGATCGATCACGGGACTTGGAACGGGACCGTGACCGACTTTTGGAGCGGGATCGGCACCGTCCCCTTCCGACGAATTCCTTCAGCTTCCCCTTCTGGATCAGCTTCTCAATCTCCTTCTTCAGCTCCCGACAGTTATCCGTGTCGTGACCGTTGGCTCGATGGTACCGACAGTAACGATCGGAGCGGCCTCCCAAGAACACACCTTCTTTCCTCGGGGGGTATCGGGCAAGACCATCACAGCTAGCACGGAGGTCATCGAACTGTTGATGGGAACACTACGACCTTCGCGGTTATCCTTCTTCGGAGGACGCCTGTCCTCCCTTCTCTCGGGGCGACCGCGGTTCCTACTCCCCTCCGACTTGTCGCTCCCTTTGCGATCATCCGACAGATTGGACGATGGCTTTCCTCTTGCTGATTTTGGAGGATCCAGCTCTCCAGCAGCAATCTTCGACTCCTGTACGTCGATTTGCTGCTTCACCCTTGCTTGCAGGGCCTCCATGCTCCACACAGCCTTCGCGGCTACACTGTGCATCAGGTCGGAACCATACGGAGCAGTTAGGTTCCGAAGGAAAGTGCGGATGGTCTCTCCCTCCGATATCTCTTCATCGATTTCCGCGGCACTGGCAGTGAATCGTTGGTAGTAATATGCCAACGATTCGTCGGATCTCTGCACAACCTGGGTCAGGGACCTCACGCTCTTCAGGAGACGCCTACGACCTTGATATTGCTTGATGAATCGGTCGTGCATATCGGCCCAGCAGGTAATGCTTCCCGGAGGTAGGCTGAAGAACCATGTCATGGCCCTTTCTCCCAAGGTGATCGGGAACAGGGAGCATATTAGGTCGTCATTCGAAGTCCTACCCATACAGGCCTGGACATGTCTCTGAACATGGCGAACCGGGTCTCCTTCACCATCATACTCCTTGATGGTCGGTATACCTAGCCCGGGCGGGGCGACGGTATCTATCAGTCGCGGAACGAAAGGATGACTGGATCGATCCCTCAGCTCCGATGTCATTTGCTTCTGATCACCCATGCAGATGCTGATGATTTTCACCACCTGGTCGGGGGTGATGGGGCCATTCAGGGGAATGGTCCTGTTCTGCACTGGTCCCGGGCCGTCGACCACGAACTTCTCCAAATGCGCGGGCCCCTTGCCCTTATTCCTGGGCTGGATCTCCTGAACCTCCTGTTCTTCTGGAACCACCCTCGGAGGGGGTGGAGGCAACTCTTCTCGCGGAGGCAACTCCTCTGCCCTCCTAGCAGCCTCTCTCTTGTCCAACACAGCCTCCATGGCTGCCAAGAACATAGGCATAGCATCTGCTACTGCCTTGGCCAACTCCGAGTTTGAAGAAGAGCCTTCTTCCCTTCGCGGGACCTCCTCTCTGTGCACTACTGGATTTGGAGGGACATCCACATCCCTTCTCAGAATGTCTTGCATGTTCACCGTCGTGTCTCGGACTGAGACCTCATCATCACCATGCCCCCCCTGTTTGAGAAATAGCAGGGTGCTCACCTTGTTCAGCAACATGTTCCAGCAACGGGGAATTGACAGTTCTAGAGGGGCGAGAACTGCCGGCCTGAACTTGCTTCTTCTTGCCACCACCGGCCATTGATCTGGTATAAACTATTTTGGCTTTTTGTTAGTTTCCCACAGACGGCGCCAATGTTGGATCACGGGCGAAGCTCCGTTACGTTCTTGACGGAAAGCTTGAACTCCCGGGCTCCGCGTAATCCTGCAAAAGGGGATGACCTGGGTGGTGACCCAGAATCCCTCTCCGATGCTTAAATGAGTATATGATCAATGGGATGGCAGCAGTAATTCTAAGTGCGTATTAGATCACCTGTGTTTCTGAGGTAACTTCCTCATTTATATAGGAGGGGAAGTTACTCAGTTACCTGAGACTGCGCCTGGCAGTTTTGCCCATGATTCCGTATATCTCGCCATGATTCCGTATATCTCGTTCGGGATTCCACATATTTCGCCCCACGCTTCGCGTATCTTGCCCACTCTCCGAGTATCTCGGGCACGCCCTGCGTATCTCGGGGGAGTTTATCTATATCTTTAACCGTCTTCCCACTACTCTATCTAGTAGGCGGGTTTCTCGGTCTTATCCTCTGATCAAAAGTCCCAACTCCCGTCGGGGACTCCAGAGTTATCTTATTCTAGGTCACCACCCAGGACCCTTTGTCTCACGAGACAGGTCCAGCCTCCGCGGGGCTTTATTATCGGGGCCTTTACTAAGGCATATCGGGGCCTACTCAGAGGCTTGTCGTCGGGAGCATTCAGCTCTTATATCGGGACCGCTAAAGTCGGGACCCTTCATACTGGGCTTCTGGGCCTCCCAGGCCTTTCACGAGGCCCACTGGACCTACTCGCCGTCCATTGGCTGCTTAACGGGGCTAACGATTACATCGGAACCCATCAGACCCGACATAGACGCCTCCGACCACCCAGTTCGCTTCCCGACCTCACCGCGGTGCTCTCCAACCTCGCTCCGGCTCCGACCTCCGCTCTCGTGCTTCCACCGCTCAAGAGTCCCATCATCGTCATTGTCTGTCTCTTTTCTCTATTTTCTTCACTCTGTAAGTAAACTTTCATTCCTTTTGTATTATTATGTTATGTACACACATTATTATATACTAGATACCTGCGCGCGCTATGCGCGTGCGCGTTGTCTTCCTGAGAATGTAGTAATGACATCATTAGAATGATTCCGAGAATGATACAAGATCCGCTCGATTCCTAGGATGATACAAGAACATAACCGTATTTTCTTAAAAAATTCAATTAAACTATGTAACACTGTTATAATGAAAATAAAAAAAAATTCTAAAAAATTTAAAGTAAAATGCTCGAGGGACCGGGAGCAAGAACATTCACGATAGAGCTCCCGGTCCCTCGAGCATTTTACTTTAAATTTTTTAGAATTTTTTTTTTTATTTTCATTATAACAGTATGTTACATAGTTTAATTGAATTTTTTAAGAAAATACGGTTATGTTCTTGTATCATCCTAGGAATCGAGCCGATCTTGTATCATTCTCGGATCATTCTAATGATGTCATTACTACATTCTCAGGAAGACAACGCGCACGCGCGTAGCGCGCGCAGGTATCTAGTATAAGCATTAAGGAAATCCACTTAAGTGGATTAAAATATCAATTTACTTTTGTTTACGATTATAGACATACGTGAGCATTGCAAAAAAAAATTGACTTAATTTATGTAAAATATAACATATTATATAAAGTTTTGAACAAATTATTAAAAAATTATAATAATGCTCGAGAGATTAAGAATCATTTAATGTGTTTTTGCTTCTTTTTCGTTGAACAACTGAGAGCCCTTTGGTGGGTGATTTTTTCTAATAAGGTTTTGGTCTTATATTATCAGAGCTAATAATGCAATTTGTAGTTCTTTAAAGCCGGACTCATTATGTCTCAAGACGACAATGCGCACACTTCTAGCATATACCAGTATATTTAATATACATATTAGGAAAAACCACTAAAGCTAATTAAGAAAAAGTTAATTTGATTATATTTTGCAATTGTAGATTTATATGCACATAATAGTAGGGCTAATTTAGTTATGACACTATTCAAAATTAACTAAGTTTTTTTGAAATAATAAAAATACGCTAAAAGTGGAAATACAAATGAAAGAACCAATTTAAAAAAAAAAAATCATACTTTGTATCATAACATTTATTCCGAAAATATATTAATATTATTGGCTATTAACGTATCATCATGAGCTTACAACGATATGCATTAGAAATACATTAATATTATTAGTTAAATTTCCAAACATGATCATGCGATTCCGATAATTTTTTCTCTCGGTTCATCTAGAATTTATTTTAAAATTTTAGATTATTTTTAAACTTGATATAATATTTTTTTTTCCGCAATTTAAGTTAATTTCAGTATTCGGAACTAGTTAATACAATTAAGTATTAAGATAGTAACAAAGTTTATTAGCATATATATATGGTAAAGACATATGGCTTTTATGCATTAAATCGTAGGTGGGTATATGTTTTTGCTTATTTTTTGTTGAACAGCAAAGAATCCCTTGGTGCGTGATTTTTTTTTAATCAAGTTCTATTCTTATATTATCAGAGCTAATGATGCATTTGTAATTCCTTAAAGCCAGACTCAAAACCAGTTAAGCCAATTAAGAAAAAGTTAATTTGATTATATTTTGCAATTGTAGATGTATATGCACATAATAGTAGGGCTAATATTTATGTCACTATTCAAAATCAATTAATTTTTTTTGAAATAATAAAAATACGCTAAAAGTGGAAAAGGAAAATGAAAGAACCACTTTTCAACAATAAATCATGATTTGTATCATAACATTTATTCGTGAAAATGTATTAATAATATTGGTTCTTAACGTATCATCATGAACTTACAACGATATGCATTAGAAATACATTAATATTGTTAGTTAAATTTCAAAACATGATCATCATGCGATTCTGATGATTTTTTTTTTTCTCTCGGTCCATCTAGAATTTATTTTAAATTTTTAGATTATATTTAAACTTGATATAATTTTTTTTTTCACAGTTTAAGTTAATTTTAGTATTCGAACCGTTTAATACAATTAAGTATTAAGAGAGTAATAAATACTTTATTAGCATAGATGGTAAAAATGTGTGGCTTTTATGCATTAAATTATAGGTTCGACTCTTTGTAGTGACAATTTGTAATGTTTTTTCTTCAAATATTTAGAAATAATAAATTACAACAAAACCCTAAGTTAATTGATTACATTAATTAATTCAGCTAATATTCAGAAGGGTATTTGTGTAAAACCAAGTTCTGTCTTAGTAATATAGATATTCATATAGAAATCTGGCGGTTACAAAATGTTTAGCAATATAGATATAAATGACGTTGGTTTGTTTAGCAAAATAACATGCTTATTTTATTATGAATGAATTTGTGTGTTTGTGATTAAATTATTGCACTTAAATCTTCCTTAATTTCGTATATAGTATAGTATATGTATATGTATATGTTTATGTTTGTTTTCTTTTTTTTTTAATTGTCTAGTAATTAACCATATTCAAATGGAGCTATTTTGTTGTGTACAGGATTGTGTTTTGATTAGATTATAATCATTTATGGTCAATGTGTTAAGAAATATAATAAGAATCAAGTGTTAGATATTCTAAATTGGCAAATTAAGTGAAATGAGTACCGAAAGGACGTAATTGAAAATTATATTTTTAATTCGTAAAATAACCCCCGAACTGATCGTAGACTGATTTTTATACCTATGTGTTTAATTTATTATTCGCTTAGTTAAATTTAGGATTCTAGTTATCCTTATAATTAACTAGTGGCGACTCTTTAAAAATTCACGTGTTTTAAAAACGTATCGGCTTAGGTCAGATTTTAAGTCCGACACTCCACATAGCCTAAACTGGTCATATGATATTCGGGTCATACCACTGGTTGCCCAAATATTGTACATGCTCTTCATAAGACTCTTCGTCGGCATCCTTCGTCACCCTCATATCTTCATGATCATAATCCGCTCCCAATAATATTGATCGATGAATTCAGCAATATTGATCGATGAATTCATCTTTATGATCATAATCCGCTCCCAATAATATTGATCGATAAATTCAACAATATTGATCGATGAATTCAGCAATATCTTGATCGTACATTCAAAAGAATTCCAAATGTGGGACTCTGCGGTGAGTCATGTTTTTAGTTGTCATTTTCACCTCATCTAGGGTAGTGCCTTTATAAGTTTCCAAGAAAATTGATTTACTCCATTCATACCTAAGATTTACTGCTTTAACATTCAAAGATTAGTTGTATTGAAACCATATTGTCACCATTTTCCTACATAATATAATAATTAAAAAATGTTTTAACACATGATTACATACATACTTACACATTATATCTTTTCTAGCATTGAAATCTATATACGTAGAAAATATATTGTAAACATCAATATCATTCTATGTCAACATTTAAATAACTATGTACATTCTAAAATATTTATGCACCATTCTACGAGCATTTTAAACTTATATACACATATATATTATAAATATGATGTAGAATTAAGATACATTACCGTAGTATGGATGTGGTTGTGCAACTTATTTTCCCTTGAAATCTAGAGTGCATGCTGATGATAGAGCAATGTGTAAATTTTGTTGGTTTTATGCTATATAGACACAGTAACACACCTAAGATATGCGCAACATATTTAATAATCATGTGCACTTGTCAGATGCGCGATGATGTCACCATTAAGTGTCTGGCTGATATGCGTGTTGTCAGATACAGACTGTAACATTAAAAAATTGACAGTTACATGATTGTGCACCTCATAAGTATGCGACATATAAATTGATTTAATTAAGCAACTAATTCTAATTACTCGGTTTAGTATAAATTAACGTAGTGTAGAGCACTTGACGAGTGCGCGATGATCGTAGTGCACTTGTCAAGTGCACTATTAGGTATTTTGGTCTCTGAAACTCACCATATATTTTGTATTTGAGTTACCAAACATACATATTTAGTCTATTTTTCCAAATTATTGAAGCATCTGCATATAAACTAGGGTTTATAGGTTTTTTGGTACCCTATGTTTGCCCACTTTTGGCTTTTGGTACCACATGTTTGATTTTGCCTATTTTTGGTACCATACGTTTGCCAATTGTATACTTTTGGTCCGACAGTTAGTTGACCGTCAGTTTGACCGTTATATAGTCACGTGACTTGCACATGCTTAGCCCCAAATTTTGATTTTGTTCAATTTAGTCCTCAAATTTTTTGTCGTAACTTTTTATTTTCGCAATTTAGCCCTTAAACATTTTCAACCGCACCCTAGGACTAAATTGACATAGCCATTGTTAGACCCATGGCTAGGTTGGACCATAGGTAGGGTCGCCGGACCCGGGCAACCCTAACCATGGTCCGACCTAACCATGGGTCGAACCATGGCTAGGTCAATTGGACCCAATTGCTAAATTGACCTAGCCATGGTCCGACCCATGGCTAGGTCGGACCATTGCTAGGTCAATTTAGTCCTAGGGTGTGGTTGAAAATGTTTAAGGGCTAAATTGCAAAAATAAAAAGTTAGGATAAAAAATTTGAGGACTAAATTGAATAAAATCAAAATTTGGGGCTATGCATGTGCAAGTCACGTGACTATTTAACGGTCAAACTGACGGTCAACTAACGGTCGGACCAAAAGTATACAATTGGCAAACATATGGTACCAAAAATAGGCAAAATCAAACATGTGGTACCAAAAACTAAAAGTGTGCAAACATAGGGTACCAAATAACCTGTAAACCCTATAAACTACATTATGACGGTCATCTTACAAGAATGCATTCCAAATATCCATTTGAAAATAAAGTCAAAGCATTAGTAGAAGCTAGATATAAAATAGTTTGAACAGTGTTTATTCTAGTAACATGTGAAACAGTCTAATGACAATCAATACTATATTTGTACTTAAAATCTTTAGCCTAGCTTAATATCATTTAATAGACCCATTTGATTTATATATATAAGTTTATAAGCCCACATACAACATATAGCATTCTTACACTCGGAAAGTGTGACAACGTGTAACTCTTACTCCATTTGCATAGCATGAACCCAACCTTCATTCTGAATAGCTTCTTGAAAATTAGTGGACTCCACTAATTTGAAATTTTGGGTTAGATAACAAGAGTATGACAATGAAATATTATCATAAGAAACATATGTACATAAGCAACACTTGCTTTGTCTAGATTGGAGTATTAATATCATGTGCAATTTGAAAACTACAGTGCGTGGAAGCTGAATCGTTCGAAATCTGTTTGTATAGCACCAACAGAAGAAACAATATCCTTATAAGAAGAGATAATATCAAACACTTTATAGCTCGATTATGGCAGGTTTTTGTAGTACACATATATCTCGAAGGCACTCGTTGTGCAAATTAGTTAGTAAATATTGTTTCAATTTGCCAATAAGTTTCCGACTCTTATGTTTGAGTCCCTTATAATCTATTTTCTGTTTTCTTATTTTTTTTTTTAGTAGATCTAATTTAGATTACCATACCCGACTTTATTAGTACATCATAGCATTAGTTAAATAAATGGTTTATTCTACTTTTCAAACAAAAAAACGACTATGCTGATGTCTGTGATTTGTCTAATATATGTATCAAACAAGAGTATATAGATACAAGAACAAATTTAAATATATTTACACTCAAATTTTCTTTTGTTTTCTTCTTCTTTTTTTTTTGGTAGAAACGTTTTTTTTTCTTCTTTGGTAATAAAACAAGTTAACAATATCTACACTTTCTTTCTTTGCCTACAGAAACCCCAAATTTAGGCGACCGACGACCCTACAATCACCGCCGCCTCCACATTATCCTGATCCCTATTCAATTCGGACGGCGGTAGAAAGCAATCCATGGACAAGCCGCAGATATTGAAATCCACCTCATCAATCCGCCACCTCTCCTCAATCTTCCTTTTATGGTGCTGTGCCGCCCCGTACCGGAACAACGTCACGCTTGTTTTTCCGCCGTGAGCGATGTTTATACCTTCAACGTACCTGTTAATTAATTATGGTTGAAAATGGTCACATTACGGTGTGATATAGTAGATAGCATAATTCGTATCTTATGATTACTTATCATAATTCATAACTATTACAATTACACTTTTTAATGTCATAATTGTAGATAATTTCTTTTTTCATCGAAATTTTCCATATGTATATCCTTACATAACTTTATCTGTAATCATATATTTATAAATTATTAAAATGATCAACACAATCGAATATCTGAACTTTAGATTTGTGTAAAAAAGCTATATCATGTTATAGTTATTTAGTCGATACTAGGGTGGTAGTTCTATTCATAAAACATTAATTATACTTTTTTTTCATATCATCATAAATGTATTAAATTACGGTTTAAGTTTTATTTCATATTCTTAAAAATATTTAAAAATTGGAAAATAAATTTCAAAATAAAATCTGTACAAATAAATATGGTGTAAGTTTTTAAAAAAATGAAATTTTATTTTTATAAAAATAAAACCCAAAAATGAGGTTTTTATTTTAAGAAATATATACATTTTCAATATATTTTTTCAGTTATATTTTTATTTGTCCATGGAATTATTCTAAAAAAAATTATGAATTTTTTTCTATTTTTTTAAAATAGATTAAGCAATATATTTTAAGGATGATTTTGAAATACTCATAAATTATGATATGCAGATAGCACTGGATGATTTTACAAATAAAAAATCTCTCATAACTATTACGGGTAGAAAATTCATCAAATAAAAGCACCACAACATAATGATTATATATATATTTAAAAACGGTGCGAAATTCACAATTTTGAAGTTTGAGGTGGCCTACCTGTAATCCTCGATGGAGGACTCCATTGTTGTCTCCCAGAATATGCTGTTGTCGTTCTTGGTGGCGGTGGTAGGTGTGGTCTTGGCCGGAGACTTCATGCGGACGAGCTTGGTGTCTTCTAAGTGGACGAGGAGGCCGGTGCGTTGACTGAAGTATCCCCAGATGGTGTGGTGGAGGAGCTCGGTGTTGGGGGAGCTTTGGGCGTGGAGGGTCGCGACGGGCGCCTCGATCTTCAGTACGAAGCATTCTTCGTTATTTATCTTCTTCTCCCCGATGCATACGGCTCCGATGAATAAGTTCGCCGTCGATCGGGGATCAAGCCCCTGTTTGTTTTACATATAAATTATATATCCATTGTAATTTTAATTAAGTGTAGTATATTTGCATTTTATAGAATTTTGGTGCATCATAACCGTAGTTTTGAACGTTAAATTGCATTTGCAAGTCATATAATTTGCCATAATACTTTCATTTTGTTCATTTGATTATCTCTACTACATTCCTAACTCTTTTTTTTTTTTAATTTAGTTCTAAAGTTTTCAAATCGAACCAATTACTCGTGGACCTAGGTCAGGTCAGGTCCGACCTGGTCGTGTACGGCTGGGTCAGACGAACCCACTCAGGGTCAGACTTAACTCAGGTCTAGGTCCGGATAGGTTAATTGAGACATAGCCAATTGGGCAAAATCCGGGTTAGATTCATTGAGCCAAGTTGTTCGATTTGAAAACTTTAGAACTAAATTATATATATATATATATATATATATATATAATAAAATGTATGGATGTATTAGAAGGACTAAATTGAACAAAGTCAAAGTATATGACAAGTCACGTGAATTGCATGTGCTACTTAACAGTCAAAGTAATAGTTAACTAACAGATGCACCAAAAATCCACAAAATACAAACATATTATACTTTTAAAAAAAAAAATCTTGTCGTACCCATAGCTAATTTCAATCGAATAGTTGCAAAACTGAGTTCAAATTAAACCCATAAGTTCAGTTATGGGTTCGATTTGGACTCGTAAATGCATTTTTAGAATCATTTAGAATCCAGAAGTGCAGTTTTCTAAAGTTCAATTTGAACCGAGTATTGTGTTTTTTGGATTCAATTGGAACCCATAATACAGTTTGTTGAGTTCAATTTTAATTTTTTTAAGTTGAAACTTTATTGAATATTTTAATAAATTTGATGAATAATACAATGAAAAACACTTGAACTAATTATTAAAGACACAGGCAAGAATATTATTTTATAATTATTTTAATCACATTGAATTAAACTTAAATGACTAAGCTAAACAAGTTTAAACAATTAAATTACATTCTAAAACCTAGGTAAAAAAATTCACATAAAAAAATAACTATTGAGTTATATTTGGAAAAAGTAAGTAACAAAACAATGTATGAACGTTTTAAATTATATATATTTATAATTAATAATATAAATATTTATACCTGGAAAAGTCGACGAAGGGGACGAGGAGGGCCTCTACTAGCATAGCAAGGTTGAGAGGGAGACTGGTTCCAGGCAACCTTGCCGTTGCTGCCGGCGGTGACCTTAAAACCGGAAACAACCAGCTCTAAACACCAGAGGTCTGGATTCTTCTGCCACAGAACGAAACCTCCGATCTCGCAGTTTCCTTGAGGATGCATCGTCCCGTCCTCATGCTGTTGCATCTCTGACCCCACCATCTTCACTTCTCCGATCGCGTACATACTGCTCACCCCGTTCAGTGCCGCCGGACCTCCCGTCGCCGCCACGTATTGTTGGACTATGTACTTTGCCGTCGAAGCTTCCTTTTCCATATTTACCCAACATTGGAAACCGTTGTTAATCAATCAATTACCCTTCCTTTTCCAAATACACTAACAAATTTCTACTTTTTCACTGCTCCTCACATATATATAGAAAATTTGGAATTGGCAACATTGTTTAGGGGCATTACCCTCCTCAACTTTTCAATATACTAGCTAGAAGAATGCAAGTATATATATATATTGATTGAGAGAGATGTGGGGGTTGCTTACAATGGAACAATCCTTGACGGAGCGGAAGGAATATCCGGCGCCGGACAAAACTTGGAAAGGGATGAGAGGGGAGCCGACAATCTTAAGCAGCGCGACAAACTCGGTGTTGGAGGTTGACGACAGGTGGGGCTTGTCGGTTAGGGCTTGAGCCCTCATGAGAGCGCGTAGGTTTTGCCACCTCAGCTGCGCCGTGTTACCCATGCTCACGAACATCTCCTCCGGTATGGGCACCTCCAGCACCGTATCCAAGGCGTTTTCATTGTCGTAGTTTGGGCAAAGCTTCCTCATACGTAATAATTAATATAATTAACCAAGTTAATTTGACCGATAATGAAGTTTGACCTAATTTATCAGAAATCTTGATAAAGAAGAAGAAGAAAGAGCCAAAATGAGGAGACAAATGTAATCCTCGTTTTGGCTCTCTGATCTGATAGAAAGAGATGGTTTTGAG
The DNA here is from genome assembly GCA_036873135.1 of Clarkia xantiana subsp. parviflora. Lineage (NCBI taxonomy): Eukaryota > Viridiplantae > Streptophyta > Magnoliopsida > Myrtales > Onagraceae > Clarkia > Clarkia xantiana. The sequence goes on along the minus strand of JAPTYO010000010.1, from coordinate 6,321,024 downwards.
CAGATTCGGTATTTGGTTTGGTGTGTTAATGTTTGGGTTGTCGGTCTCTCTCTTTCGGAGGTTGTTCTTGTTTTGTTTCAAAATAGATGAGAGAGAACAGAAGAGAATAGAAAATACAGATTTGATTGGATGGAAGGAAAAGATGGTTGGTATCGTGTGAGCACGATATTTGGATTAAAAAGATACGACTATATGCTAACAATTCATAGTTCATGCCCAATGGGCAGTTTTTCAGATTTTTTATTTATTTATTATTATTATTTACAAAGATTGTGTCTGTAATAAGTTCAGTTCGAAACATTAATGTTTATATATAGAGTTTTTCATCCAATTTAAGGAATTGTAACTCGTTTTAGGTTTTAGTAGTCAATCAACTTGAGGTTTCAACTTGTAGAAGTTTGTGTAAGTTTGTTCCAATGAAAAATTGATTTTTTTTAATAATAAATAATTAAATTTAAATCAGTGAGTCATTTTTTAAAATAACAAACGTTGGGTATGTGCTACGTGGTATCTACCAAACATTTATAAATATATAAATAATAGTACGTGATAATTGGTATGACACCAACCAACAAGAAGTTAATATTAATAATGTAATATAATGTAACAATTTAATTATTCGTCACTTATTAAGAGATTTAAGTTTTGAAATCCACCAGAGTTTTGAAAATAATATTTGTAATCAGCATTATATTTCTTATGAATATAATTAATTTAAGCATGCAGCAAATATGATATGAATACTACCTAAAAAGAAAACACAACAAGCCCATCAATAAAAACCAAGATAACGGGCCAAATTCATGTCCATTTTCCAAGCCTTGTGATTCCTTTTCTTTTGGGCCCAAAGGCCGATAACTCATATGTATATATTGTTCAGTATAATATAATTAGGGTAAAATAGCAAAATCGCTACCTTTATTTTTACTCAATTATTATTATTATTATAAATATATCCAAATTAAAAATTTTAAAATTAATTACTTGAACGTCCAATTTCTTACTAAATTGTTACCACTAAATGTAGCAATAGCTCGAAAACTGATATTTCAAGTAGCCGATTTAAAATAAATAAAGTTTGAATAGTAATTTGTAGTTTATTCAAATTTTATTACGTTTAAAAAAATTTCCCCTGATTCTTTTTTCCCAAAGAAATTAGTTAATTGGAACTAATTCAACACCTATTCAATGTTTAGTTTTCTGCGTAATTTGATATCATTGCTAGAATAAAAAATGTGTGTTTTTTTCTTCATAAACTTAAACTTGTGATTAAATTTTTAACACACTCCTAAAACATATTTAAATACAAGTCGAACAAAAATGAACAATTTGGGCAATAATTCATCGAGTGTGACCCACCCAAAAGAATTGAATTTTCCTTTCTAATTGTTATACCAACTTAAAATATGAGATTGTTGTACATGTACTTGTACCAAAACTTGTTGCTAAAGAGCTACTAGTATCATCCAATTATTTTACTGAGAAAGAGATGTTTTACATTACGCCATTGCAAAACAATTTAATGTTATATCTATCGGGCTGAAAAGTTCCACACGTATATATATATATTATATGTAATATATGTTTGTTTCAATATCATATATTGCTTGGATTTGGTCAGCAGGTGATTGATTGATTACCCACACGTACATACATAATTAAACTATATATAATTCTAATCAATATCTTTATATAAATAATTTTTATTTAATAACTGTATTAATTTGATGGTTAACATATGTCTCTTCTCTCCATTTCATTTTCCAGGCCGGCCTCTCCTTGTCTTTTCTTCCTTTTTATTTTGTCTAATAATCTTGTTAGTTAAAAATTACTCAAATAACGAATGTATCATTTATTCAAATATATTATGAATTAAAATATTTATAATCACATTGTGTATGTTTTCAAATACCCGTTCAATTCAAACCTTTGGGAGTTGGAACGAAGACTATCATTGTCAGTGACGCCTTGTAAATATCTTTTTAGTGAGAAGATATTCATAAAAGAATGACATGAAAATATGAAATGATTTAGTCTGTAACAATTAATAATAAAACAGATAATATGATTTGCTTGTCGTATGTGCAAAACAATAAATAGTTAGTTAATCACTCTACTATAAATAAATATACTTTTGTGTGACTCAATTAAATGATATATTTGATGAATTTTAAAATTAGAGTTAATAACCACCTGAATTTTGATACTTTTTGATGGATTTATAAATTACTATTTGAAATATTGTTTATTTTATTTTATTTTAAATAAAATAAAATTTGATACATGATATTTAGATTGCATATCATATTGTACCATATGTTATAATTAATGTCAAATTGGATTTTAAAAAAACAAGTATATATAATGCACATGTCAATTAAATGTATTTTGTTATAATTATTTTAATTTTTTGGTGAATCCATATTGATATATATGAAAACACTTCATTATCAATCTAGACTCATTTCTGCCCAATTTTTTCAGGAATTAATTATTAAATTGAAGTAGCAATTTGATCTACAACTGAAAAATTCATGTAGCAATTATTTATTTTAAAAATCAATATCAAAATCTGAATTAAAATTATAAATTGATCAAAGTTCAAATAGCAAATTAGTTATTAAACCTTTAAAATTATTTAGAGCTTGTGGTATCCTATATTTTGACACGTGACACAACCAGTGATCTAATTTGAATAATAGTAATTTGTGGTTATATATAATTTATTATTTTATTGTTATAATATTATATAAGTTTAAATATTCGTAATAAAATAATCATAATTTTTTAATTTATAAATATTTTTTGTATTAAAGTAGATAAGAGAACCTTTTTTTCAAATGTAAGACCTTTTTGTTATATATATTATTTTTTTATCAAATTACTCTTTATTTTTTATTTTAAATATATTAACTAAAAACTAAATTTCCATAAAATACAATTAGATAATTATTACAATATATAAATTTATATTTAAGTAAATATTTTCAAATATTTTTTACATTACGAAAACATAGGTTTTAACAACGACAAAACATGTAAAACATAATATACCCGGTAGGACAAACATAGTGCGGCATTCATTCCATTCGGCTATATACAATCCCAATTAAATGTCCAAAAAATATTGACACGTCCAATTCCACATATTACCTATAAATAATAATAAAACCACTGGAATTCATCTTATTCACTAATATTAGAGAGGCATGGCTGCTAAGCGTTGGAAGCATCAGCTCAGCCGCGCCATCCCTTCATTTCAGCTCTGCCGCCACGTCAACCACCGCAACTCAATCATCGCTGCATCCATTTACCGCCTCTCTCCGGTGAACCCCAAGTCCTTCGACATCACCTATCCCTCCTTCTCCGGCGCCACTGCAGTCCCTCCTTCAACACCAGAAGACGCTTCCTTCACCGCACTACCACCACCACCACGCCGCTCCGCCTCTTCACGCACCTCAAGACTCAACCCTCACCATCTCTCTCAGGAGGGCTCCTCATCGCCGGAGTTTCACTCGAAAAATAGGTGGTGTATCTATACATTTCTCCTTTCGGTATATATATATATATATATACATATATATTCAATTATGGTCGTCATACAATGTGTATATAATTATATGAAATAAGCTCATCTTTATTGCATTTAATGAATGATTTGCTAAAATTTTTCCATTTTCTCCAAGTAGAAAGTTTTTAGCAGATGGCAAATAAAAAGATTTTAGCAATTCATAACTGAATAGAAAACATTCTACGTGGAGAAAATGGAAAAATTTTAGCAAATCATTATATGAGAGTTTATCTTATATGAGAATTTTGCCTACTATATATGAACATCACCTTACAGAGAATTTATATTTTATATTCAAATCATTTTAAAGTTATTTTGTATGTGCAGTTGCTAGTTAGGACTATGTAGTAGTAACTTGCTAAGTAAACTTTAAGAGTTTTGAATAATTAGCTACAATGTTACAATATATCAAATATTTTTAAATTGCTATTGAATTGTGATGACAATTTTTACTGTGCTTCTTATCTTGCATTATCTTGCTCTGTTTTTTTTTATTCAAATTGCTAGTTTTTTTTTTTTTTTTTTTTTTTTTAATTGTGCTTTGCTAGTTGAAACGTTGATAAATTTTACAAATTGCTAGCTAAATTATGATGAGTAGTGGTGGACATATGCACATTTTTAGACAATACTAACAAAGTGCAATTTTGTATAAGTTTAATTAGTAATCTTTTATAAAAATAAAAGTTTCTGTCCAGACATTCATAATTAAGATGGCAAGTAATTTTTTTTAGCCACTAGATAGCAAGTTGGGGCCAGGTCTAATTGAGCTAGGTACCCCAGCCGGACCTAGCTCATGCCTAGGTCAATTTGGGTAAATGGTTAAGTTTTTAAAATTTTAGAATTAAATTTTAAAAAATAAAAATTAAGAATGTATTAAAGGGACTAAACTGAATAAAATCGAAAGTTTTGGGCTCCTCACATGTGTGACACAAGGTCATTTAACGACATTTTATACGGAATACTAACAGATATATGAAAACGGTACAAAACAAATACTTTTAGAACCAAATTGTTATATAAAACATTCAGAATGAACAATAAATTACATGCATACAAGTGATATGAAATTGAACATTTTAACCTTATTTTCTAGGGTTAAAGGTCCTTTTGGTACCACATGTTTGCCAAAATTACACTGTTCATACCACTAGTATTTTTTAGTACCGAATTGGTACCATATGTTTCCAAACCTTACTGTTTTGGTACCTCCGTTAGGGTTCCGTCAAAAACAGCCGTTAAATGGCATGTGCCATGCACGTGACCAGCCCAAAACTTTCAATTTTGTTACAATTTAGTCCATTTAATACATCCCTAACTTTTATTTTGTTCAATTTAGTCCTAAAACTTCAAAACCAAACCATTTTCCCAAATTGACTTAGCCATGGGCTAGGTCCAACCCTGGGTCATGGTCGCCGAACCCAGGCGACCCCGACCCAGGGTCGGACCTAGCCCTAGGCTAGGTCCGGCTAGGTCAATTGGGACCTAGCCCTAATTTAACAAAATTGGGGCTAGGTCCCAATTGACCTAGCCGGACCTAGCCTAGGGCTAGGTCTGGCTAGGTCAATTTGGGGAAATGGTTTGGTTTTGAAGTTTTAGGACTAAATTGAACAAAATAAAAGTTATGGATGTATTAGATGGACTAAATTGTAACAAAATTGAAAGTTTTGGGCTGGTCACGTGCATGACACATGTCATTTAACGGCTGTTTTTGACAGAACCCTAACGGAGGTACCAAAACAGTAAGGTTTGGAAACATATGGTACCAATTCGGTACGAAAAAATACTAGTGGTATGAACAGTGTAATTTTTGCAAACATTTGGTACCAAAAGGACCTTTTAACCCTATTTTATAATGTATAAGCTTTTCTGATTTTCTCTATTGTTCTGCTTCAAATAATAATGCTGTTATTTCAATATTTTTGTTCTAATAATTGCAACAGACGGGAAGAAATTTCGTCGACGTGTTGTGACGGAACCGCCAAGAGTAGTAGTATTCGGAAGAAGGCCTGGGAATCGACCGATACAGAGACACTGCTCTCGCCGGAAGCCTCTCGAAGCTTCTCAGAAGAGTGGTCATCGACGGCATCCACCGACTTATTCACCGAAAAGTCACGAGCCTCGACAGACCGGAAACAACCGCCGTCCAGGGTTGTCCAGAACCCGGCAGAGACGGTGGCAGTGGTGAAGCGGTCGGAGAATCCACTGGAGGACTTCAAGAGCTCGATGTGGGAAGTGGTGGTTGAGAAGCGGTTAGTGAAGCCCAACGACCTGGAGCAGCTCCTCTTAAGCTTCTTAAGCTTGAACTCCAGGCGCTACCATGGAGTCATCGTGGAGGCTTTCTCTGAGATATGGCGCGCCTTGTTCTCCGATCACGGCCACTTGCCGGAGCTCTGAATTGCCGATTGCTGAACTCATTACTACTACAAAGCACTCTATTCTTTCATTTTTCTTACACAATTGCATTCGATAATGTGAATTGAATACTGTTACTTATTGATAAGGTTATATGAAGTGCTCGTAATTATGATGATTAAAGTGTCATTTAGTGGAAAATTCTTATATTCCGCTGCGGAATGGTCACGCCTGCTAAAAATAGTAATCTAAAATAAAAAAGGAAAGTTTGTTATAATATTTTAGGAAATAATTTAATTATTTAAACTTGTAACCTATTAAGAAGGTTCTTTAAAACAAAATAATAAATTGTTCTAAAAAATAAAAATCAACTTTTTTTTTGAAAAAAAAATATAAATTTTATTTAATTTTTAGATTATAAGTTATATTACACATATTAGTTTTTAAAAATTAGAAACTACACCCGAGTTTATATTATAAATAATAATACTACATATATTAATTTTTTTTTATTAATTTTTTAAATCAAACCATGACTAGTTAATACAAAATTACATTTGCATATAATTAATAAATTTTGGAGAATATTTATATTAATATTTTATACATTACTTTGACAAAATATTTATATGCAACAGTCTTTATAATAGATATAACTTAACAAAAGTTTATATATAACATAATATACCTAGCTAGCATAATATATATATTCAATTCAAACCGAGTTCGAGCTCGGTCTAAGTACACAATTGCATGATTTAGTTGAACAATTTAAAGTTTGCGATTCGAGTCAAGTCGAGCCGAGAATGAGCTCGTCGAGTATGGCACCGAGTCAACCTTGAGTTTGACAAATTTAGGTTCAGTCGTGTTCGAGCTTGAGCTCGAATACAATGAGTCGAGTCGAGTTTGCGAGATACTCGGATCGACTCGGTTCGTTTATAGCTCTACATAGTGTTAACATTCGATTTTTAATTGAGTTGTAAATTTCGAATGCGTTAAGTAGGGGGTGTAAACGAGTCAAGATACTCGTGAGCTGCTCAAGATCGGCTTGGTCAATATTCGAATTCGACTCACTAAATTTCGAGTCGAGCTTTTTTCTAAAGCCTATTCGATTTTGAGTTCACTGGTACTCGACTCGAGAGGCTCGCGAGCCTAATCGAGCTTTTTCTTTTTCCTATTCGAGTCGAGTTCGAGTTTTTTTATTTTTAAATAATAATTTTATGTAAGTATATATTGAGTTCAAGTCGAGTTCGAGCTCGAGTCAAAAACCTAATCGAGTTGAGTTCGAACTCGAGCTAAGGCGCACTTTTTATTAATTAATTAATTAAATGATTGATTTTTTTTTATTTTAATCGAGTCGAGTCGAGTCGAGCTCGAACTCGTCGAGTATGGCACTTAGTCGAGCTCGAACTCGAAAAAATTAAGGCTCGGTCGAGTTCGAGCTCGAGTAAAATGAGTCGAGTCGAGATTGTCAGATACTCGGCTCGACTCGATTCGTTTACAGCCCTAGCGTTAGGAACATAATTCAAGCATGTATATTTTTGGGAAAATAATTGAACTTGGCACGTGTGATTTGTGAGACAGTTGTGAGCTGAATACATTACAGAGAAATATATCAATATGGGTCTTGAATCGAAGCTCGTAAAATAAAGAATGCAAAACAACTGACCGTGAATCATTTGGTCTTATAAAACGAAAGTTATTATCAATTGAAGCTAAAAGTGAAAAAAAAAATAGAATAAAAAACCTGCAACCTGTTAAGCAGGTAATTATACATTTTTATTTATTTTTAATAATTTAAGACATATATAACCGCTTTCTGACTTTACTATTTACGGAAAGCGGGACGATTCCGCTGCGTGACCGAAGCGACCTCCGTCATTTTGTATAACATTTGTGGCCGAAATCGGACATTGCTGCAACATGTTTTTTATTTTATTTTATTTAACTTTTACAGTAATAACTAATAAGTTTGTACTTACGTAGTTTGCATTTTTAGTTGACCGTCAGTTAAATTGACGTTAAGTATTTATGTGTTATTTACGTGATTTTAAAGTTTCATTTTTATTAATTTAATCTCTATTGTTTTCTATGAGCCGTCCAGCCCCGACTTGTCTAGCATACTTGGTGGTGGCCAGTAAACTTGGGTAGTGGGCAAAAGATTTAGGTTGGTGACATGAAGAAAAGTGGCTAACCGAAACAAATATTAATAATTGAATAATAAAATTTAGAGAAAGTTACATGACTTATACTACATATAAATATTTAATATCCAAAACTAATTGTCAATTAATAATTGCATAAAAAAATAGATGCATAAAAAATTACAAAGTGCAAACCTGCACAAAGATCTAAAAAAAAAAAATCATGTTACACCAAAAATCAATTTCAATCAAACATGTTAATACCAAAAATTCTTTTAACCCTAATTATAAATATGACACAAGTTTATATTTGATAAACCATAAGATAAATTTATTGGCGCAAAATAATATGAAAAAATACGCAAAATAAAAACACTAAAATATACGCACAATATATCACTCTGGGTTACATTACATAGAAAGAATGATCTCTCACGGATGCTCTATCATATTCATTTATGAAAAAAAAAGAAAAAAAATTACAAAGCACACATGTGCTGACATTACAATACAGATGGTGACACAACAATTGATGACCTGGTTTAATTTCATAAGCACGGGATTTGACCAATATGCTAACTCATCTCCCAAATCTCCCACTCTGAAACAAGCTAATAATTTTTCAAGCTCTAACTGTGGAAGTATTTGACGTGGCACAGTTTTTTTCCTGCTTCATCGGCAAAGGATATCTTTCTTTTGCCCTTTTGAACTGCAGTTGGACTTTGAGGCACCTCACGGCCATTTTCGCTCATTTTCTGCATTTCCAGATTATTTTTCAAGTTAGGAAAACACTTTCAATCTTAGTTACCCCAATAATCAAGTAAAATGGTATTATACAAACCATGATTTTGCAGAAACGATTGCAGTCCCTTGACATGATAGACAACCACTTTTTTGCAGTTTCTTCAGCTTTTGTTGCGTTCTCAATGCGAGTCCGCACCTGCGAATAAACCCAGATACACATTCATCTTATGAAAACAGTATAACCTCAGTATCAAAGATCAAGATTCATTAGTGCAATAATTCTCCAGATTCATCCAAATACATAATACGCAGAACAAAGATCAATGAGAACAATATAATATGATAAGGGAGAATCAACCCTATATGATAGTAACTTGAGAAGCAAGGTACCTCATCAGGGTTTGTGTAGCCACCCGAACATGATGCTTCCTCTGCAATATCTCTCATCGATTTCAACTCCCCCATGAGTCTTGTTGCAAGATTCTCAATGTCCTGAAGCTGCCGCTGTGAGAATGCAACTGCGTTGTCTGAACAACTTCGTGTGGTGTTGCAACTCATGGTGACACGTGGAGCTACACTTGAAACTTGAGAGGACTTGGCAGCAGCCTCTGGAGAGGAACATTTCTTAGTTCCGATTTGGCTGCTAAGGTTGTTAGGACTTGCAATAAGTTCATCCTTTTTCTGCTCTGCAACTGCATTTTCTGAACAGCTTCCAAAGGAGTTTAGGGATTCTTGAGTTTCAGACTTGAGATTGCTCCATGTCCGCTTGGGACTGATAGGTAATTCACATTTCCTGATCTGGTTAGTCCTTATGGCTCTTGCGAACTTACTCTCTCTTTGTTTCTTGGAGTAAACTCCCTTGCATCCTGAAATAACACAAAGTTAATGAATTAATCACCTAATGAGTTAATATATAGAAGTAAAATAACTAATGAAATCTAATGACGATAATATTGATTGATGCAATACTATAAATCAGTGGCTAACATTGTTAGGTGACCTAAACTGCAGCATTTTTGCATAAAGATGAGAAACTATGGTAAATGAATTTAGCTTACTCAAACAAACGGAAATGAACTATGCCTTTATGCTTATATTTAGGGTATGTTGGGAAAACATCAGGCATAGTGGTGTTCAACTAAATAACTAATGATTGCTGCAGTTGCACATCCCACATGATGCAGGCAAGCAGAGTTTTAAGCACTTACTGTAAAAGTATTCTTCATCTGACTCTTCATTGGACTTCAAAGCCTTACACAGCCATTCCTGAGAAGTAGGAGATATAACCTGAAATTCACAATATTATATAATTAGAAAAGCTAAAGAACTTCACAAGTTATGGCATCAGCAAATTCAGAGAATCTCACCCACCTTTCTTGTAGTGAAAAGCCTTCGAGAGGATTGCTGTGCAATCAGAAATTTATCATTTTCAACCTGTTTTGGTGATTTATGCTGCTCATCATTATCACCGGTAGGGGTCTCTTCAAAAGAGTTCTTCTCTGTATTAGCATCTGCGCCTTTTAAACGCTCATCAGCAAACTTAGGTGACTCCTGAGTAGAAGATTTTGAAATGAAACTCGCAGCTGTTTGAGCATCAAATTCATCATTCTCTAAATGCGGAGAGCTAGACAATTGAAGACTATGAAGCTGCGAAGATATGCTATCTGCTGAGTGATTCCTGTTGTGACTTGCATTTTCAAAACATGAATCATTGACGGGAATTTTTTGGGAGGCTGAATTAATGATACATTCTTCTTCCAGCTCGTCTGCTTGAGGAGTACCTTGATTACTTTCTGCAAAAGAGTCTGTAGTTGAAGCTGCAATAACAGAAGCTGACTTCAGATCAGGAGTTTCCGCACCAGAAATTCCAGGTTCTAGAACTGGAGAGCTCTCACTGTCAACAAAACATTCATAACTCTCTTCAGAGACGGGCTCATATTCCAGAAAATGGGAAACCAGTGGCACACTATCAAGGAAAGAAGAATCACCAACAACACTTGCTGCAGTTTCGTTGTCTGAATTGTTGTAGTCCGCATCAAATTCAATAGCTAAAGGAACTGGCATCTCCCAGTCATATTCAGGGACATAACGATCAAAGAAGATCCTCTCAGATTTAAAAGCAACTATTGCATTTTGATAAGATGAACCATACTTCTTCACCCTCTTCTTCTTGCCTTTTTTATTCTTTTTTACCTTGAATTTCCACATGATAAGAGTCTCTTTCAGATCAAAATCATCTTGCTGAGCTTCAAAGCTTATGCCTTCGTCATGAAAACCAACTTTCTCCGGAATTGACCGCTTTCTTTTTTTCAGCCTGCACGCCTTCTTCATCTGACTCAGTGTCATACTTCCCGAGATAGAATCATCCAAATCAGCATCTCTTTCACTGGCATCACCATCCCCATTGCTGTCAGGTACCTGCCCAGCTTCCATCGGAGGATCTGGCACTTCAGATTTGATCGTCTCAGAGCCAAAGACTTGAGATTGATCATCATCTCCTTGACAAATTCTAGAGGGTCTGTTGAGATGTAAAACGTCTTCACATCCATATATGTCAGTGACTTTCTTGAACACGAGACCGGGCCTTCCATGTGATACATTCTTGACTTTTGTAACTCCATCAATACTAACTTTTTGAATGAAATGCAAATGGCAGAAACTCCTCAACTCCATTTGCTACTCAGCAAATTTGGACTTTTCTGCTTTCTTATGCAGAACTTCCTGAAAAAAAAAAAAATCTAAGGATATTAACAAGCAGCAATTTGTATTTTCACTAGAAAAAAATGGTTTATTGCACTAATTGGAATTTAAACAGTAGAAAATGCTAATACCTGGTTTTCATCTCAATAAGCTCTCTTCAAAAAATGTCAAAAGTAACCAACGTAACTCACATTTCAAGTCTAAATTGCTTATAAAATAAAAACTAGCAATAACAGATTTTGAATTTTTTAGGGGTGAATCGTATAAAAATGTCGCTAGTCATTAATCTGATAGCAGTACACTAGATCTTGCTGAAAAATGGTCTGATTTTGATACGTCCATAATGACAAACAAAACATTACTGCTATCAATTATTCAGATCTTAACGTTCAAACAGAGAATCGATTCACTTCTAAACTAGTTCAAATAAAACAAGATCTACCACATCAAGACGCAAACAACTTGAAAAGAGTGTTCGCAATTTCTAACCTAGGTTGCATAAAATTGATTTGAATTCGGCAGGGAGTAATCAGAAGCTCGATGAAGAAAAACCAATAGTGCGAGAAGACAAGTATGAAGACAGTCGACAAGAGCCGACGATATGCAAGATGACTCACCTGTAGCTGCGGCGGCGATTTCCAGAACAACGTTTCCGATCAAGAGAGAAGGATAGAGTACTGAGGAGAAGTGAAAATGGCGGAGAGAGTTAATGAAAATGAAGCGGTAAGGAGGGATACTGGCGCTAAGTTACATTTGGCGGGAGAGCTGCGAGCGCGATTTTGTTTTGTCCTTTTGAAGCGACAGATTAACGAATTTTTAAGGGGCGGCTTTGAGCTGCGCTCTCTAGCTACTTGAGGCTCGACTAGGGTATACTTTTTTTCATTGGGCCTATTTACACGGCCCATACAGCTCTTGTTATATATAGAATGGTAAATAAGTAGCTGAATTTTAATAGAAAAAACACAACAACCTAGTGAATTTTTTTTTAAATCAAATATATTTAGAAATTTTGGTGAATAAACAATTAAGTACTCTCTACAATATGACAGAATGTTTCACTTGTTTATTGAATGGATTGAATTATTTCACTTATGAGAATGCATCTCTAAATCATATCGGGATAAACAATGATAACTTGAACTTGGCAATTTAGAAGAAGGTTCACAAATACTAAACTTAGCAATTTAGAAGAAGGTTCCTAGTTGTCCGTTTAAAAAATCCTGACAAATTATTAGGTTCAACAAAAATTCAAATAACTAATTGTGCACTATCAGCTAAAATTAAGCTAACTATTTGATAATTTACCCTGTACTAGAAAATGCTAAATAAAAATTAATAATCAGAACAATAATAATATAAATAATGTAATATGACGAAGCGTTTTAGCGTTTCATCCTATAATCAGATGTCAGAATTTAATATCCACTAATGACCATGACAATATAAATATATTCATTGCAATCACTTTATCACTTAATAACTGACCCTGTGCAAATAAAAAGTTGATACTCTTATAGTTTGGTGTCCATGCAAGTTCTTTTAATATTGCTTTTGAGAAAAAATGATGTTGAAATCCGTTAATTTATAAACTGCATAAGACCACCATTAGTTTTAATTGTAAAAATGTCTATTTTATAAGTAGACAGTTCTCATTTTTTTTAAATGTTATTTATTTAAATCATTATTATATCTTTGAGATAAAAACAATGTAAAGATCATTTGCGAAGTTTAGAGTCTATATCATACGCAACCAAACTAACGAACTTTGTAAAATTGGTTAAATTTGAAATAAGTTTGATAGTATGTGTCTGATTTCGTCTTTAATTTAGTTTTTGGCTAATCCGGGATAAATGTCAAAGTACATGATTTTTTTTTAATGTAATTTACCATATATAATAATTATTATTCCGCGTAAATATAAAAATTTGATATTAATCGCTATTTCCTCACATTTTTTGCCTGGCTACAGTCCCGTCGTGACGTTTGTCGTATATATCAGTCTCGTGCCTTCTCGTTTTCTCCACCAACTCTATCAGCAAACCCAGAAACGAACATGAAGGCGTCTCTGAAGGGAAGGTACGAGGTGGACAAGAACGGCGCTGCCGCGGCAACTCTGGGCGCCCCCTTCGGCGACGTCAAGTTCCGCGCCTCCATTACCGACGCCACCGTCGGCAACGGCCCCAGCCTCAACGGCTTGGCTCTTACCGTCGAGAAGCCTGGGTTCTTCATCATCGACTATAACGTTCCCAAGAAGGTAACAACAAACAAAATACATGCTTTTTCTGTCGGATTTAGCTGCTGGAATCTTGATTTTACTCGATATTAGCTTCGATTATTTCAATTATTCATAGTTTATATTCTGTATAAATCTGGTCAAAGAATGTTTCTTTCGGCTTATTTAGTTGTATATCTTGGATACCAATGCTTGAATTTCAACTGCTCTCGGATTATTGTTCCAATCTTGCTCAACCTCACTACTGACACTACAAGCGATCTCTCCCTGCTTACTAAGAATCAATATATATCCTAGAAATAGATTAATTTTTACTTGAAATTCCGTCATGACTTAACTACGAAACTGTGTTTATCTGGGTTGTTCTATGAAAAAATTGGATTGTGTTGGTATGGTGTAGATGAATTCGACAATGGCAGCTACATTTTTCTTCAGCGTTGCTTTCTTGGAGCTATATTCTGCCTTAGGGTTAGAAATGGATGGTTTTTTGTTGTCTGGATTCTGTTATTGCAATTCTGATGAATTCGACTGTGGTAGTTGCAGATTAATCTTCTCGGGCTAGTATATGCTAATCCTATAAGAAAAAAATTGATTTTTAAATCTTTAATCAGACATTATGCTAATTCTTGAATTTGGTCGGTCAGGATGTTCGGTTTCAGTTCATGAACACAGTCAAAGTTGCTGAAAAGCCAATAAACTTAACCTACATCCACCACAAAGGCGATGACCGGACAATTCTGGAAGGGACCCTAGTGGTTGATCCACGCAACAAGTTGTCGACCAATTACATGGTTGGAACAGGGAACTGCAAATTGAAGTATAGTTATGTCCACAGAGGGTTTACCACATTTGAGCCTTGCTATGACTTGTCCAAGAATTCATGGGACCTTGCAGTGTCTCAAAAGGTCGGAGATTCTATTGTCAAGGCAACGTATCAAACATCGAGTAGGCTTCTGGGGCTGGACTTGTCTACCAATTCCAACTTTGGTGGCTGTTTAAAGGTACATATGTTGTGCTTTACATACCTATACCTTGGTTTAGTGTGTTAAAGTATCAATAAGAATACGTTGATAGATTTCACAAATAAGTTCGAGCTTATAAAATAGATTGTTAAACAGTTTGTTTTATCATTGACATGGTATTATAGCGGTGCAGGTTTAAATAACCCGGTGACATAATTTAAAATGGAAAAAACTTCCTTTTCACTCTAGGTCGATTTAAAAGTTGGGTTAAGAACCTAATAGCAGACTTAAATTTGCACCATATTGCTTTTAGGTATTACAAGTTCAAATTGTTGCTGAGAGTTGTTCCATGTTTCGGTTTTGTTACTTTATTGGTTTTCCATTAAATTTGACCGATTTTAATCAAATAGTCCATAAAATTCAATAAGAGTATTAAAAGAAGAAAAAACACACACAAAAAACACTTATGCTTCCTTTAACCTATGTCAATTAGGGCACGTTTGATTGCCGGTATTGCGATATCCTAATACCGGTATTAGCTAATACATGCTTAGCTAATACAATGTTTGATTGAGCCATGTATTAGAATATCCTAATACAATGTTTGAATGAACTTTGTATTAGGATATCCTAATACAATGACTAAAAGACCTAAATACCCTTACTTGCATTTTCAATGAAGATATATTTTACATATGATTAATTTAACAAAGATAAAATTTAACAAAAAAAAGTAACTTCAATGATTTAAAATAATATTTTTCATAAAAAAAAAAAATCAAATTTATGCATAAATAGTAAAAACTATTTTTGCTAATGTATAAATATGTATATATATATAAACAAAATAGTACAAAATAATTGAAAAAAGTGATTAGCCCGACCCGGCCCGTTCTAGCCGGGCCTAGCCCGAACTAACCAAAGCAACATAAAGCAACCCGACCCGAACAGCCCGAATTGCTCAGCCCGGCCCGAATCCCACAGCCCGACCCGAATTGACCTGCGTGGCCCGAACCACCCAGACCGGCCCGAACTGACCAGCCCAGCCTGAATCACTCAGCTCGGCCCGAACTGACCAGCCCAGCCCGGCCCGAACCGCCCAACCCAGCCCGACCCGCCCAGCCCGAATTGCCCAGCCCGGCCCGAACCGCCCAGCTCGACCCGAACATGACTCGGACCGACCCGTGTCCGAAGTTTCGATGTAAACGGGGTCCGGCTCGAAGCTACGATGTAAACAATGAGAGTTTGCCATATATTACAAGGGTAAATTGGTAATTAGGAGATTGGTATTAGCTAATGCTTTACTTTTAGATGGTATTAATTAATACCAAATTCCTTCTATAATTGAGTATTAGCTAATACCAAGTATTAGCTAATACCAATACCAAGTTGACACAAACACGGTATTAGCTAATACCGGTATTAGGATATCGCAATACCGGCAATCAAACGTGCCCTTAGTGCGTACATACAATAAAGCTGAAGAATCTATGCAAATTTGAGGTTCATTTTAAATTAATTGGCGTAAATATACATAAATTGAAGAAAACTCTTATACAAATCGTCAACGATCAGAAAATAAAAAAAGCAACGAGAATGAAACATCTAACACCTATTAACAGTGGAAACGAAACCTGAGATATCTATTAACAACAATTCAAATATAGGACACCCAAAAACAACATAATGCAAACCTGAGATTCTGATTAGGTTCTAAACCCTTAAAAGTTTGATGTTATGTGAATGTGTTAGTTAAAGCATGCGTTTTGTTCTTTACATAGTGTTTATCTTATAGTGTTGGCTAGTTCCACCTTTTCGGTATGGTTGTGACTTGCTTTGTTGTTTTCGCCAGATATCGGCTTCTGTCAACTTGAATGACGAATCGAGGATGCCGAAGTTAAGCGCAGAGAGCACATGGAACTTTGACATTTGATTTGAATGATCTCCGTTCTCTCCCACATTTTGGGGTTCGACTGATGTTGGTAGTTGTTGACTGTATTTTCTTTCAGATTTTAGAATCTAGATAGATAGATTGTTGCTATGCATGGAGAAAGAAATGTCTAGTTCTCCAAAGTCCCGCTCTAAACTTCATAACTTTAAAAGCACATTTAAGATGCAAACTCTTTAAGCTTAATTATACTCGTCTTCTTTTATGCTTAATGCGATATGTGAGCTAGGCGATACCTGATATTAAATAAGTCAAAGTGAGATGAATATCCTGGAGTTTCGAACTTGGAAATTTGAAATCAAACCACGTTTTTATTAAGCATTAGACTAGCACCGTGGGTGGTTTCATAAAAGATTTCTGTTCTTAATAAGTTATACATATCTTTTAATACCTATTTCATTAAGAACAATTTTTTATGTATAAATTTTATAATTTTAAGTGAAGAAAAGTTAATTTTTCCTTTTTTTTTTTTGGTAAACAATTTTTCCTATTTATTTGTAGAAATTCTTATAAAAAATAATTTAATTTTAATAATTATATTCATGGAGAGTTGCGGTGGTATAATAAGCAAGGGGAAATCGCAATACTAAGCAAGTTCGGGGTGCTTGGAACAGTATTTTTAAATGAAATAAATATATAAATTGGTTCAAATTGGCGCTATTTTCTCTGAAACTGAAATGGCGCCTGCCATTGAAACTGCAAATTCTCCAAAACTTCTTTGCCGCTTCAAACTCTCCAAAATTTGTTTGCCGCTTCAAACACTCAAAGCTCCCCATTATCTTCTCCTCCAAGCTTTACTCGACTCTCGCGCTCCTGATTTCCCTCTGCACTAAACCTAAACATTTCTCTCCTTTCAGTTCCTCCACCTCCAGCTGTGCCTTCTCTATCTGGAAAATGGATAGCGACGATGATTTCGATCTCTCATCTCCGCCGGAAGAACCTTCCCCTTCGATCACTGGAAGGAGGCTCAAGCGCTTAAAGCGAGCCAATGATGTGGTCTGTACTGATAATACTCCTCCTGAGCCAATTCTTGACTTCGTTGACCAAGATTCTTCCGGTTCCTTGATGTGCGAATCCAAAATCCTACAGTCCCTCAGACTGGAGCAGTTGGAGGAGTCTCGCGGTCTTTTGCAGCAAGCAGATCCTGGATTTGTGAGTTCTGAAGGAAGTCAAGGTGAATCAGTGTCTGGATCTGAGGATTTTAAGCCTGCGAACACCGAGGTCAGGAGGTCCTTGGTGTTCAATTCAACAGAGGAGGTTGTGGATGAGGAGCTTGGTGCCAACCGGAAAGAGGATAGTATGGATGGTCAGGAAAGAGAGGAAGTTGGGGAGACAAATTCGGGTGATTCTGAATTGATTCCTGCAGATGAAGACAGTGAAAAAGAATGGAAGAAGAAGAAGAAGAGGACGAAGAGATCTAAGAGCGCTACTGATGACAATGAGGAAATGAAAGCACCATCCACCAATAAAAGGCGAGGCGAGAAGGTATTCCACTAAACGATTGTTTAGTTGATAATTAGCTTGATCTAACAATAGTTCGATAAACGTGGGAGGTCCATACAATTTGCTGATGCTGTGTTCTTGGTCTAATTAAATAGGAAAGAAGAGAGCATCTTCAACAGCTTCATGCTGATTCTCAGAGAGTGTTACGAGGTATTGATGGGTCCACTTGTCCGGATTAATCAGTGATGATTTTCCCCGATGTTATTGAACCTGTTAATTTTCAAACTTACAAATTGTATTTCTCTCTTTAGAGACCAGAGATGCATCATTTAAGCCCATCCCTGTCCTTCAGAAGTCTATATCTTCGGTACTCGAGAAGATCAGGCAGAGAAAGTTGGAGATTTCAAAGAAGTAAGTTTCTTTTCGCTGTTATTATTGCATAATTTTACTTCTAGTTGTTAGTCAAGTGTGAACATATGTTCTTCCTGTCTCAGTTCCCAGCCATGTTGTTTTTACAGAAATGTCACCATGAAGAACAACACATCATTATTCAGTCGATACATTGATGTTTCCGATGATGATAACAATGTGGACTTAGAACCACTAGATCTCATTGCTCAGAAAGGGATGGGAGAAAATACTGCAAAAGCGGTTGCAGATGATACGGTGTCAGGTTCTATAGAGGCAAAAACAGTTTTTGATACTGGCTCTACTGAAGAATCAAAAGATATGGAAGATGAACCAAGTTCTGCAAATGAGACATCTCAGAAGGTTAGTTGATTTTATTAGGGATATAGATTAGGAAATAATTCTTAACAGATTTGTGTAGAGCCCTATTTGTTGTCTTAGCATCAACTCAGAGCCAAAATCTCTGTAAATTGGTTATGAGGTCAAATTCTTGCATATCAGTGCTGTTGTGTATTGAAAATGATGGTTAAGCAAACTACTAAATGAAAATTTACTATTTAGATATATTCTTCATAGTACTGAACAATCAATCTCATGAAATCACAATTGCACACATCAGCTGAATTTCCATATTGCTATTGCACTGGGTTTATAGACCTACAGTTAGAAGATGAAGAACCTAATCTATATGCAGTTTGATTCTTTGAAAATATAAACCTGTCGTGATATTCAACTGTTTCCTTTTCATTTGCAGACACCGTGTGAGGAGCATGCATTTCGAGCTCCAATTGATGATACTCAGGTAATTTCATGCATATGGTTTGGATCAAAATTGATTTGTTTTTGCCACATTAACTGCTATATGTGAAGTAAACTTGTCTATTTGAAATGCAGGAATTATTTTCTGATTCCCAAGTGTGTGGATCCATAGATGAGTCTCCAACTGATTCTTCAGGAAGTTCTATGGAGGAAAATTTCGCACCATCTTTACTTGCAATGAACCTGAAGCTAAAACTTGATTCTGCTCCTGTGATGTAATTGTTTCTTTCCGATGCATTTTTTTTCTTCCTAAAATCAAATTAGCATAACTTGACTACGAATATGTTTTTTTTTTTTTAAACTGATTTTCCCTTTTCCAGTTCTGATGATGAGGAAGAGGATGAGACCAATGATAAAGAAAATGTAGATCCTCATTTGCATCAAGCAGTTGATGTATCTTTACCACTGAAAGACCCAGCAAGGAACTTTCTTGATGTAGAAGCAGAAGAAGAAGATGACAGTGATAATGACCCATTTCACAGCCAAGAGAATGAAGACGAGGATGAGGATGCGGAAGATGCTCAGGAGCTTAATGATATGATAGCAACTAACTTTGTAGAAAAACCTATTGATGGGGAGATGCGGAATGAGCTCCACCAGAAGTGGCTTGAGCAGCAAGATACTTTTGGAATGAAAAAACTTCTGCAGAAAATAAAAGGTGGTCAGAAAGAAAGAGAAACAGCAATGCTCGAGGATGAGGATGATCATATTGAAGGAGAAGAAGAAAATGACACTGATGATGATGAAGACGATAGTGATGATGACAATGCAGACGCATTGGCTCCTAAAAGTATAGCACAGTTAAACCTACGAAGAATAAAACAAATGATGCCGAAAGTGTTTGCAGATAAAGACGACCCGTATATATCATCCGAAGATGAGGAATATGAAAGGACTCTTGCCAAGCAATCCCTATTTAAGAAAACTGTAATTATTTTATCCCTTCAAGCAATATTAGAGTTTAACCTTGTTTATCATGGAAAAAAGCTAAAGGAGATTTACCGTTGATGATCTGCAACAGGAAGTGAAGTCTACTTTCTTATCACCAGAGAAGGATGAAAAATCTAGAGAAGTTTTCCAGCGCATCAAGAAGTCAAGCAACATGCCAGAAACCAAAAAGAGAGCAAAAACATCAGGTTAGTTGCTTGTAGCTAAATAATTTAAAAATGCATAATGCTTCCGACAGGCCTAACACAACATTCTCTTTTTCAACTTTGCAGCACTTCATGATTTGCTGCAGACAAGTGTCAAATCAAACTTTTTCCAAAAGGTAATCGTTTTGATCTTGGTGAATGTTAAATTGGAACAAAGCCACAAATTCAAGTTATAGTATTTACACTAGTGATTGCTGGGAAATGCAATTTAAAATGTGTTTCCTTGGAACATCCTGCAGCCATCTTTTGTTGGACGTGGATCAAATTCTTCCCTACCATCTAAGAATAAAAAAACCAGCATGGTTCGATCTTTCATCTTCAGTAGGGGTGACAGCAACAACAAAAGTTCCATATCAACACCTGAAGAGTTGGCTACGGTAAGTTCATTGAAATTGTTAGACCTCATAAATTACAAGTCATAAATTACAAGTAAGCTAACACTTGTTATGCATATACATATTCTCAAAATAACACTAGTATATATAATGATTCATTATAGATTGATTTTTAAAAGCCATACTGCTGCTAATGTAGGTTGTGGAAGAGAGTCGACCAGTAAGGCCTCCAACAGCCAAGTTTAGCAGCTTTGCGTCTCAGTCAAAGTTCAGCAGCAGCAGCCAAAGCACTCAGGTTTCTTCTGATACAAGTAACTCAACCACTTCTTACATCCTAAGACGTTCTTCCATAAGGTCAACAGAACACTGTGTTGAAGAAACAGTTGATGTAAGAGCCGAATCAATGTTTGCTGCGTTTAGAGTGAGATCCGCGAGGTCAGCATAGCAGAATTTTAACATGAATGATCAAGCAATCAATAGTATGGTTTGCCTGGATTAGAGAATGTTCAAGGATGGCAAGGAATGACTATGTATCTGGTTGATTAATCTATAGATAAGAGTCCCTGTAATTTTATATTTTTTGCAGTCATTTTGTTTGAAGAGGTTATTGTTGCACTTTAACCGTGACTTTCAACCAATTGCTGCTCTCCATGTGTAAAATGTAATTTTCTTAACCCTCATCCTCTTTTCCATTTATTGTTACCGGGAGCATCCCTCCTTGGATAATCATTGCTTTGCTATTATTAATAAAGTGCTAATAATCAAATTGCTACTTGAACATTGATCTAGTTATAAATTGATATTTGAATTTGAATTTTTTAGTATTGGTTATTTGAATGTTTAATTCCGAACAAATTGATACAACTGTTATAATTTATGTCAAATTTGATAAAAATGGACATGTTTTGGCCACATGATGTCTTATTGTGTGTACATATGATAGATTCATACATAAATTGAAAAGATTGTTGAAATATCTTAAATTTGACGATCAATTAAAAGACACTGTTAAACTAGACAGAGGTCCAATTGAATGACAACCCTTTCAATTTATGTTCTTTTTTTTTTTGGTAGAAAAAGACTTTCAATTTATGTTCGAATACATTTAGAGTATATATGAAAGACCCACGTGATTCGAAATATGTTCACTTTTATTTCAATTTGACGAAAATTGTAATTAAGGTTGACATTTGCTTAGAACTTAGACCATTTAAGTAGCCCATTTTAAAAAAGTAAAATTTAGATAGCAATTTATAATAGGAAAAAGAACCCTATTTAGTCTATCGGGTTTACCTCATGTTTCAGTTTGGTGTCTCAGGATTAAAGTGTTGATATGCACTGTCCCAAGTTTGAATAGTGTTGCAATTTGGTTTTCTGTTAAATTTAGGTGTTAGGTTTAACAGACTTAGATGAAAAGACCATACTGCCCCTAAACCCGGTTTCGGCCACCCACGTCCGATTCCGGGCACCCACCTCCAAACGAGATGATTCCGGTCTATTCCGACCCGGTTCCAGCCGATTACGGTCCGATTCCAGCCGATTCGGGTCGATTTAGGATTTAGGGTCGACTGATTACGGCCTATTCCGGCCCGATTCCGGCCAATTTCGGCCGTTTCTGGCCAATTTAGGATTCCGGCGACTTAGGGTTCCGACAGATTTAGGGTTCCGGCGGTGGAGCAGCTGACCTGATTTAGGGTTTAGGTGTAATTTGGGTATTTTTCAATTTTATTTGGTCATGTGCTGGTCACATGACCGAATTCTGTTAAATTTACCTCAAAATTTGACGGAGTCACCAAATAACAGCACTATTCAAACTTGAGACAGTATAAGTACACGTCAGACGGCAAACTAAAACATGAGGTAAACTTGAGACACAAAATAGGTTCTTTTCCCTTTATAATAATGTCAAAGTTCGAATAGTAATTTGATTATTAATCCATGAATAAATGAATGAAGTTTTTTTTAAAGAAAAAAAACAATAATTACTTTAATATGTATGTTTGAGCATCCACAATGGTATCTACTATCTACAATAATTTTACATAGCATTTCTTAAAAGTGAGACCCATTTATTTTTACATAACTTGTTCATTAAATTTAAGGAATAAACTATGTATTACATAACCAATTTTTAATTATAAATTAATTAATTTTATAATTATTCTCAATATCTTATTAGTTGTTGGAAATTTTAATAATAAAAAGGGGTGGTCTTAGGTGAGGATAAGGTGCTGACTATGAATATATTTGTATTCCCATGGTCACTAACTGCGTTTGAACTCCTGGCCTCTAGTAAATGGATGAAGCGTTGAACTGCTACACCATATTACATAGACGTTGAACTTCTATATTATATTACATAATTTGAAGAACAAATAGTATTTATGTATATCTTAATTTTATATACTACTTAAAATATACATAAATATCTACTGTGCAACTTTAAAAGATACAATTTATGTAAAATCATTCTAATACTCTTATAGAGTAGTGTTATCCAAGGTTGTCAGGATCGCGATCCGGATTGTACGATCGTACGATCCTAAGATTCTACAAGGCTAAATCGATCAGGAATGCACCTAGGATCGCTAGCACTTAGGATCGGAGTAGGATCGAGTGCCGGATCGGTCAGGATTGGTTATGATCGTGATCCTACACGATCCTATCTAAAATTAGAATTTTCAATTATGGACACACTAATTAGTAATTATAAATTTATAGCCCAATGACCTATTGATTTGGATAATTTATAAATTGAATGTTTATTTACCCTCATCGATAGATTTATTAGAATAAATGAATTAATATAAAATTTCATGGATATTGGGTAGGTAAAGGTAAACCAAACGTGACTCATGTATTCTGTTATTATTTGCAAAAAAAAAAAAAAAAAAAAAATCAGTTCTTCTTCGCCTATTCTATTCGTCTTCTTCTCCGATTCAAGAGTCCAACTTGATACTTCATTTTTTAACTTTCATTAATTAAATTTTTTTATACTTTGGACTCGATTTTTCAAGTCATTTAGGTGAAAATAACCATGCAAGTATAAGCACGAGTATTAAGTCAAATGATTAAGATGACTTGTACTTAAACTTAGATGATATTCATAGTGATGATTTTGGAACTAATGAAAACTTGGATATAGTTGATAATGTTGCTATAGATAATTATTATTAATTAGAAGTTTGAACTTTGAACTAATTTAATGTTATTTAGTACTTTATTTGTTGAACTTACATGTTTATTTAGAAATTAAAAACATTTTTATTTAGAAATTAAAATTTTAATTTAATGTTTATAATACTTTAGAATATTATTTTGGTGATTTGAAGTTAGATTATGTTATTTATTCACTAGAAAAAACTATATTATTTTTAGAGATTATTTATCATTTTTTTTTTTATAATTATACGATTCTCGATCCGATCCTACAATCCGGACCGATCGAAGATAGATGTAGCCTTGCTCATATAAAGAGACATTAATCAATTACGTGAGTTTTTGACCAAAATAGGGTTACATGGACAATCAAATACCAATATAGACTAGAAAAAATATTAATCACAAATATGGGTCTGGCCGGGTTGGGGGAACCCGGCCGCTTGAATTTTTTTTTTTTTTTTTTTTCTCACTTGGCCGGGTTGCCCCCAACCCGGCCAAACATTTTTTTTAATAGAAGTTGTAAAAATTAATGGTTTTGTTCTTTTTTTTTTTTTTTTCTAAAAAACTTATTGGACATGGTGAACCTTAGAGGATAAATTGACAGACATTTGTCGTTTACCAGTTTTCGTAAAAAAATTACAAAACTACAAATTTTATATTTTTTTCGACCTCACTTGACCGGGTCCCCACAACCCGGCCAAGTAGTGTTTTTTTTTTGTCTCAAAATTAATTAATTGCGGTGTAAAACAACGGGTTCTATTGACATCGCAATTAATTAATTTTGAGACAAAAAAAAAAGAACAAAACCATTAATTTTTACAACTTCTATTAAAAAAAGCAAAAAAAAAAAAACAGAAAAAAGCATGTTTGACCGGGTTGCCCAACCCGGCCAAGTGAGCCTTTTTTTTTTCTGAAAAAAAAAATAAAATAAAATTCAGTTGTACATTAATAAAATTCAGACCCATATTTGTAATTAATATTTTTTCTAGTCTATATTGGTATTTGGTTGTACATGTAAACCTATTCTGGTCAAAAACTCCAATTACGTAGACCCGAACTACTGTAAAACCCCCGCCAGCATGACATATTTGCCTGAATCTGGAACATGGAACTGAATGCAATTGAATGCAACCCGTTACATTTTCCCAGTACCTTTTCTGTTTTCTCGCCTGAATAATCGAATCCATGCCCTAACTCCGGCGCAGACTCGAGTCAAACTGAAGCTTCCTTTCAACGACTCCCTCTTCTCGGCAGCTTCAGCTCCAACTCTACAGTCTAAGCTCCAGGAACCTTCAGTGTTTCCAAATCAATTGATCCAGTGATCTACAAGTTCTCCAATGGCGACTAACTGACCTAGCACGATTCACCTAGCTTCTCCGATGGAAAATCCTTCAAGAGGCGAGTTCTTGCTGCTTTATTTGCTTTTCTCTTTCTGTGCTGCACCACGATTTATGGTAATCGTGAGCTGTGATTCAGTCCCGATCGCAGATCAGCAGGTCTCTCATGGTGAGCTGAATGCTGATTCCACGAATTTGGAGTATAAGCAGCAGATTATACTGGGAACACTTGAGGATTTGGTGAGGAATCTTACTGAGATTGTTGCTAGGTTGGAATCACGGCTCTATGAAGCTTCGATTACGAATAAGATTGAAAGTGGACGCGGATTGGAGTCTTCGAAATTAGTTAGTGTTCTAGAAGAGGATGTAGAAGTAGATAGAAGGGTATATGGTGAGGAAGATGAGATCAGAGAGGTGAGGGATGAGGAAAGGCTGGTTTTCGAGAGCAAAACGAGAAATGGGGATCAAGTGAAAGGTGTTTCTGTTACCAAGTACAAACCGTTCTGGTCTGAGAAGTTCCATTTTGCATCTGCTGTGAAATTAGATTTCAAAGCTACCTGCATCAGTGTACTGCCCTTCAGAGACTATGAGGGGTTCAGCAAGTATGTTGCAGTAGGGGATGATAAAGGAAAGGTTTATATCTTCTTGCGGAATGGAGATGTTGTGGTTGAGTTCAACACGGTCACACAATCTCCGATCACAGCCATGGCTTCTTACATGTCGGTTTATAAAAATGAGAGCTTTCTGATGACAGGGCATCAGAACGGTGAGATCTCAGTGCTCAAGGTGTGGGAGGGATCAAATGGAGATGAATGGACCACGCCTTTTGTGGAAAGTGTCAGTACATTTGGAAGCTCAGAAGATGGGGCAGCCTCCGCCATTACTATACTGGAAGTGCATCATGTTGGTCGAACTAGGTACATCTTATCCACTGATGTTAGTGGAAGAATCAGGGTTTTCAGAGAAAACGGGACAATTTACGGGTCTGTGATGCCAATGAGTAAGCCCCTTGCTTTCTTGAAGCAGAGGCTTCTGTTCTTGACTGAGACAGGTGCTGGATCGCTCGATCTGAGGACCATGAAGCTGAGAGAGTCTGAATGCGAAGGTTTGAATCATTCTTTAGTAAGGAACTATGTATTTGATGCCACTGAGAGGTCCAAAGCTTATGGATTTACATCAGAAGGTGAATTGATCCATGTTTTGTTGCTTGGGGACATTGTGAACTTCAAGTGCAGGGTAAGATCCAAGAGGAAGTTTGACATGGAGGAGCCACTTGCCTTTCAGGCCATCAAAGGGTACTTGCTTGCTGTTAACCAAGAAAAGGTCTTCGTCTACAATGTCTCCACACAACATTATGTCAGAGTCGGTGCTCCTCGGCTTCTATTCTCTGCAAGTCTCGAGGAAGTAAGATCGTCATTCCTGATTTACCAACCCAATGAAGTAGAGACTAACACAAGAAAGACGGTTCCTTTGATAGCAAGTGACAGGGAGAAGGTGATCGTTCTTGGTCTAGGAGATGGGTTCATGGGAATCTATCGTTCGAATCTTCCACTATACCGCGGCGAAGTCAACACAATGCTATGGACGAGCCCTGTTCTGTTGTTCATCGTTTTCCTGTTTCTGGCATGGCATTTTTTTGCCAAGAAGAAGGAATCATTTACATTATGGGGACCTGAAGAACCCTTCACATCCACCTCTGCAACTACTGGAGCTCCTCCAATGGCGGCTAGCTCTGGTGACAGATCATATGACTCTTCTTCCCGAAATGCTGATATGATGGATTTAAGAGGGAATAGTCTGAGACAACCTCGGAGATACGGTTCACCCACTCAGTACCCTTCTGGAGCCACGAGTGCCTTCAGACCAGGCTCCACTGACCACAACCCAAGGCCTCCTCCCGTTGATGGCAGCAACTACAGAAATTCACCGGAGCTTAAGTTTAGGGGATCAGGTATGGATTCTGGTGCAGGGTTTGCAAATAGAAGGGAGGGCCTCTATGCCAACAGCCAAGGTGTGGATGGCAGCAGCTGAGGTACGATGTTGTATTTTGGTGTTGTAGTTTTGTTGAAATGATGATGGTGATGGTTCAGTTTGCTTGGTTGGATAATCTTATGAAATGGAGATAGGGGCAATGTTTGTAACCTATATGTTTACCCTGACAAGTTTTAAATAAAATTGGAAATGACATGATTCAAGCAACTATGGCCTTTTATTATATGCTGATTTTCTATCAAAATATGATGAAAAAATAATGGACTTTTGTAAACTTTACTGCTATAAATAAAGTAGTGTGGAATTTTGTTCAAGCTGTTCAACCTAGATTCAATCCTTTGCATTCATGGGTCAATCCGATCATATAATATCCACTTTTTTTGTGGTTGTCTCAAGTGGCTTCCATAAGGAGCGCTGCACCTTTAACATAAGGGTAAAGTGTTTATCATAAAAGTTTTTGCATATTCAGATATCGAACTGAGATTTCTAGTTACAGAAGGAAGTGAGAAGTGTTAAACATAAAAGTTTTTGCATATTCAGGTCTTGAATCTGAAATTTCTAGTTAAAGAAAGAAGTGAGGTGTATATGATATGGTAATGCAAGTTTAAGGAGATCACCGTCTGAAAACTCAATCTTGGGATAGCTCTATTAATTACTATGGTTACTCACCCTACTTTGTTTTTTCATTCCTGTTTGGTTGGTTGCTTCTATTATGTTTTTCCTAGGTTTTCTATTATGGCATACGCGGCATCTACCTTTCAATGTTTCAGCTACCTTTCAACCACATTATCTTAAATATCTTTCAAATTTAATTTAAGCTTATCATCATCATAATTATACTACTGTCAGAAAACTGTTTTATACTAATACTATAGTATAGTGTAGTATTTGCAGGCCAGCCAAACTTGAACTTGATCACTTAATTAATATATGCCAAATTATGTAACGCGCCAAATGGCCACTTTTCTTGCGAAGACCAAGTTAGTTTGCCATTGGTTGAAAAGACCGAGACGGTAAGAAAATTAGTTTTTCATTCCCTATTTTATTAGTTCAAATGTCTATACCATAATGAATTAATTGGTTAATCCTTATTAATATACACATACCTTTTAAGTAAATTACTAAACAGTCATCGTTAATTTTAAATTGTTGAGCTAAGATACGAAAATACTACAAATATAGTGGAAGAGATAAATACGAATTACCAGAAAGAGAAAGATATATATAAGACGACAGTCAGAAAAAGACAAGCACCCGTTAGTCACTCGTTTGACTTCTTCACCCGACAAGTACCTGCCACGTGGACGGTGCCGATCTCGTTGAACCAGCTCTGGTGAGGACTGAAGACCACCGTGGGGTGGGAGTTGTAGTGGATGATGAAGGTCGCCCTCTTAACCACAGTTAACGCAAAATTCAACCACGGTTAATCATGCTTCGCACAGAAGTATTTTTCAAAAAAATAAAAATAATGGGGTGATGCTAGAATATGGTTTCGATAAGAATGTACCTGTAACATGTTTATATAGTATATGAGTGTATTGATACATTCACTTACAAGTTCGAGTTATACGAGACAATTGATTAAGTTGCACGTTTAATTATTAACATGGTATCAGAACACATAAATTATATTCATGATGACGTCGTTATAAAAAAAAATGCTACCTCATATTGAATAGAGTTTAAATCTCATTATGTTTAGATCCAATCAAGTACGAAGCTAGAATTTTTATTGAGATGGGGCAAAAATTGAACTAAGAACAAATAAGTAAAGTAAAAAAAAATTAGAAAAGGCAAATGTAATATTTTAAAGAATTATACAAAAAATAATTATATTTTTAAGGTCAAAATTACACTTCCTCAAAAGTTGAGAGGGCGGAATGCCCCCTCTTGCTCTTACGTGGCATCGTAATAAACTACTATGACTTAAATTTAAATTCAGAATTATTAATTTCATTACAAATGTCTATCCTTTTTTGTCCAAATTATTATAATTTTCTATATATAATAATATAATTTTTGGCAACAAAATAATAATTTAATCATTAAACAAAGTTATATTTTTTTGGTAATAAAGTTATATCTATATATATTTTGGTAATATAAGTTATATTTATTTAGATTAGATAGACTAGTTAGTAACTTCATAGTTGGTTGAAATCCATTTCTCTCTCCTCTGTAATCAGGTCTTCTTCTCTCTCCGATCAATGAAACTGCCGCCTCAGCAGCAGCGACCTCCATTTCTGTTTCATACTCTGTTCTTGACTTGAAGTTTCTCAGCTCACCGCCGTTTCTGTTCATTGAGCTAGAAGTTGAACTTAGGTGTTCTTCTACTGTTCCAATTTCCCGTCAAAGGTCTTTGGTAAGTTAAGATAGATTTAGCTTCGGAGTTTGAATCGGGATCGAGTGATTAGCAGGATCGCAGATGGAGAATTCGTCGTCTATGGCTGCTTCTACCGATTCAACCGAAGCTCTGCCGACTGCATCAGCAGCAGAGCCAGCGGCCAAGAAGAAGAGAAATCTTCCCGGGATGCCAGGTGGAAGCAGTTATAACTGAATCAGACACAATAGAGGAGCTAGACCTTTTGGATTTCGATTTTAACTGCTACGATTTTTGAGTTTCAGATCCGGAGGCGGAGGTGATCGCGCTGTCGCCGAAGACTCTAATGGCGACGAACCGATTCGTGTGCGAGATCTGCAGCAAGGGCTTCCAGAGGGACCAGAACCTACAGCTACACCGGCGCGGCCACAACTTGCCGTGGAAGCTGAAGCAGAGAACGGGGAAGGAGATACCGCGGAAGCGCGTGTACGTTTGCCCAGAGACCAGCTGTGTCCACCACAGTCCCGCCAGGGCCCTCGGCGACCTCACCGGCATCAAAAAGCATTTCTGCAGGAAGCACGGCGAGAAGAAGTGGAAGTGCGAGCGGTGCGCCAAGAAATACGCCGTGCAATCCGATTGGAAGGCGCACATGAAGGTCTGCGGAACGAAGGAGTACAAGTGTGACTGCGGCACGGTCTTCTCGAGGTCGGGGCCGATTTTGAAATCCCCATTCTTCTATTTTGTTCCCTCTCAAAAGATTAAGCTTAGAATTTTGTCGTCTTCCTTGTTTGTCTTTTACAGAAGAGACAGTTTCATAACGCACAGAGCCTTCTGCGATGCCCTAGCGGAGGAGAGCTCGAAGCCGCAGACTAATCTGGGACTGCCACTGGAAGGAAAATCTGACCCGCCTAATGGCGGCAAGAGAAGTACCCCAAACGTGGTCGCGCCACCACCATCTCCGCCGCGTAGCCCCTCCACCACGCCGGTCTCGCCCGTGCAATCAATTCAAAGCTCAGGTAACAAAAAGCAATTTTGCCAAACAGCTCATCTGGGTGGAATCAGTCAATGCTCTATTCATGTTTAATTAATAGTTCCTTTATGCTTTATTATCAGAACCTTTTCATAGATTCATGGTTTGATTAGTCTATGAAGCAGATACTGAAATTTAATATATATCCTCTAAAAGACTCAACCTTTAAGCTGCTACTTCAAATCCGGATACTCGTTTTGAAGCTGCAAGTAATCTAAGATATAGATACTTTAGGGCCTCTTTTAGAGATTTCAATTTGTTACCTGACATGAGCCCTAATTATATTCAGTTTCATATTAGAGATATAGGTACTTATCCATCACCATATGATTAGACGCAATTAACTTCTTGCCTTATCAAAAATCCTCCAAAGGAAGATCCCCAATTCCATTCTCTTGTCTGAAATGTATTGCAAAGTAGAAACACTAGTCTATCAGAAGCAACATTTTCAGCATACACAGAAGTGACAATGAGCTAGTGAAATGATCCAAATTATCTTCTTTAACCCTAGTTCTATAACACATAAGATATCTCTTTTATCGCTCTCTATGCTTTGTAATATCTTCCTTGCTTGTGCTAAAAAGGTAAACCTTAACTGTTTCATGTGAGATGTCATTGATCTTAAGTCATTTGGAGTAAGAGCAGCTACGCCATCATTACTTGTAACCAGAGTTTAATCTTTCTTCACTGGATCTCTGTGCTATCAAAAGAAAGATCTTTGCTGAAAGTTACCCCAATCTACTAATCTTCAGTGGTCTAATAGACTAGCACCTGGTGTCCTGCTTGTCCTTTTAGATATGCTATTATCATCTTCTAACTTGACAAAGATCAATAGGTGGGTGGCATCACAAATTTTAGTGCTTCCTTTCTTTGCAGCAATTAACCATCTCAAGTTTATGCTTTGAGAGCAGAAACCCACAACGATGATGAATCTTGCAATTTTTCTAACAGAATGTCAGGACCATCTCTTTCTCATTAGTCACTGATGCAAGTTAGATTGCTGAAATTTGTAAAGCCGCACAGGATAGGAGATTGTAATGGGGGTTCTATTCTCGATGAGGCAATAGAATAGTTATTGGTTTACTTTACTTCAACTGGTGTAGTTCTCAAGTGGAGGAAAAGCAACAGAAAAGGATAACACACAGCATTATCTCTGCTTTTTGTGTATTTACTTTGAGAAAGCTTCAACTTTCAAGTGCCATCTAATTTCTTTCCACCCAAGATTTGAACTTTGATTGATTTCCAAAAGTAGTTTCCCTTTTTTTAATTTTTACCCTCTCGCTTTCTCTGTATTGATGATCATTCAAATTTTCTTTCCTTTTGATAGAGAATGCTCCTGAACTTTTGCCACCAGCTGCCCACCCGGACCCTCCAGCCACCACGGAAACCACCTCAAGGGGCGGCCCGCCGCCACTTCAGTCATCATCCGCTCTCTCCAGCATCGTCTGCCCAGCAGTGGAATCCCTCCCTTCACCACCACCACCATCCACAGAGCCATCTGCTTCCCTCTCCTTGTTCCTCTCCTCCACCACCTCCTCAATCTTTTCTAGGCCAGAACAGAGCCACCGTCTCTTCACGCCAGCTCAGCCTCAGCCGCCCGCCATGTCAGCCACAGCCTTGCTCCAGAAAGCTGCCCAAATGGGGGCCACTGCTTCAAACTCGTCCTTGCTCCGTGGCTTAGGGTTAGCCATGTCATCGTCCTACGAAAACACCAATGCGGTCCCCACTGCTGATGTCAGCAACGCATCAACCACCGCCACCTGGAGCGAGCGGGAGTTGTTTGATCCGACTGGCCACGGGCTCGGACTCGGGCTAGCCTCTCAGGAGAGCCCGAGCCTACTGATGGCCCAATCGTCGCTCTTTGGGCCCAAGCCCATGACACTGGATTTTCTGGGATTGGGTGCACCAAGAACCGGGCTCTCGGCATTGCTGACGTCGTTGGAGAGCGGGTTCGGGTCGGGCCCTCCTGCTTCATGTGGTGGGGGAACTTGGGATGGAGGAGCTGTTTGATGATTATAGAAAGCAATGCAAATGAGCTGCTATCTTTGTTTTAGATAGGTGTATTAGGTTAATTATTCTTAATTACATTACATTGAGTACATGGGGGTGTGGTAGGATTAACAATAATTATGTACCACCCTATGCTTGTTGTTGTTTAAGAATAATCTTTTATCTTTTATTTATTATTCTGTATGATTGATGATGATAGCAGTGTAATTAATGATGATATTTTAAAATAGTAATTTGGGTTGGTTATGTTTCTTTGTCTAAGCTAAATAATGGACACTATATGACTGTTCATGCACTTTTGAGGAGATGCATTGCATTTGGAAGACGTTCAAGTTAAGAAATTCTTTTGAGATAGAACTCTGTTGAGTTAGTTGTTCTAAACAGTAAGGAAACTAAATTCTTAGAAACAAAGCTGTTGATAAAGAAACACAGTTTCATCATAACACCTTCTCTTTATAAATGAAAATTATCAACAGCTTATCAGAGCTTCAATCTTCTAAATTCGAAAAATGTTTAAGTAAGATAAAATAATGAAGTGGGTAAATATAATAATAACAGATAAATATATGTTATGAAGGAGGTTGATTGATTGATTAATCATAGCTAGTTTGATTGCCTTTTCCTTGGGCAGCAGCAGCTTTTTCATTCATTTTCTGATTCCCACGCGCCATCTCAAACCCCTACTTGCATCCATTTGAAGAAGGTACATACATCACTAATCACTTAGCCGTGTAATAAGGTCAAGGCATGGAACTACACATGATTATCGATGACAAACACATGAAATATCATGTATTGATTTAACGTTTTAATTTTAATTAAACGTTTTGAATTCAAATTCTATTGGGTCTTAAAAATAGAAATATATTTATGTTTATTATTTTTTACTCTCCTGCCATGTGATTTGATGCGATTGATTATTATTTTAGTTATAAAATAAGTATGCATATATATGTGAAACTCTTCTAATGGAATGTAAGACATCCCAAAATATAAACAGTATAATACATGTAATATGAGAAAGAAATGAAAAATACAAAGATGTACGTATGAATATACTTTAATCTTCTTTTTAATTACTAAGAATATTCAAACAAAACTTTTATTATTATTTTTTTATTAAAAGAAGTGTGGACTATCGTGTCGACCGTAAGCCAACCCCACAAGTCGTTTTTAGGAAAATATTTTAATCTAGTCGTTAGGGGATTCAAACTCATAATCATAAAACTAAATATAGTTAGTACTCTCAACCACTAGACTACAATTGTTGTCTAGATCTTTAGAGCTGTATTTGATTTGTTGCTATGTTATGTAATAGATTTTTTTTTAGTTTCTTATGGTCACGACAGGTTTGAACTTCTGACATCTGGTTAAGGAATAAATTTTGAATTTCTACACCATATTACATATTACATGACTTAACGCAGTAAATTGCATTTCTTTCTTTTTTTTTTCTTTTCTTTTTTTTTTTAAACAAATTGCATTTCATTATTATTATTGTTAAGAAATGCGTTTGGAGATCCAAATATATGAGGAACTAAGTGGGGTCTAGGTCTCCTTAGCCATTTCGATCCTTTTAGATAGGCTTGGATAGGATAAGATATGCTAATCCATGACAATATAACCTTCTTTAATCCTTCACCATTCATAAATCTAGTTTCCCTCTTTATTTTCTGTTTTACATAAAGGTAATATTTATGTTTTATTTTTCATGATCAGTAACAGTCACTATTCACTAACATTTTTTTTGGTGAAAACTATTCACTAACATCGAGTGGACAAATAACTAAAAGGAGATAATAACATAATTATTTATATATATATATAAAAGACCAATGAAATGTTATTCCTTTCACCACTTGTTTTTGTCTATCCATATTAGGCATGTATGTATTTATTTCGAAAAATTCTTTGTGTCTTATCTAATCTCTAAATTTACTTATTCAATAGATTTTTATAATTTGGCCATAAATATATTTTTATAAATGAAACAACAAATACTAGTAGACACTTATCGTATATTTATAAAATTTGTATGAAATATCAAGCTAAGCTAAAAAAATCATTTTGAAGGAATTTTCCGCGGGGTAGTCCTAGAAGTTTGTCATGCAGGTAACACTCGTATAATGCGTGATTTACATTTAGATTAATCTTCACTCACATCGAGACAGTTCGTAAGGAGTAATTGTTGCTCATGGATATTTTTTTCATTCTCAGAGTCTCGGTGGGGTTTGCACCTGACATCTTAGTTAATGTGTGACGTACTGAACTAATGCATTAAATAATGTTTTAACTGAGTCAAATCGAACCACAACCGATTATGGATCAATTGAGTCGCAACTAAGCCAGGACATTATTATAACATTGGTATATAGGTGATTAGATCTTCATTTTGATATTTATTAGTATTAAGAAACCATAAGATTGTCCATGTACTTTGTATATTGTTGCATAACATTACATTCTATCGTTGGCTTAGTGCTATAATAAGCTAGTAGGCTATTGTCTTTCAATCACACTTATTACCCTCTTGTATATATTCACTATTCTTATAACATGTGAATGTAACGCTGAATGATATTGATTCTACAATCTTATATGGTATCAAATCCATAACAGTCCCAACAAGCACTCTAAATCCAGACCACAACCACCTACACCGTCTCTTATGAACTCTACAAGTTTTTTTTTTTTTTTTTTTTTTTTTTGTAAAAAATGAAAGACAAACTAGAAATATATATCAAGTTTAGCGTCAGACAATTCAAACGCAACGACCAAAGTACCTAAACATTTTTAATCACACGAAATTTATAAATCTTTATCATATTTTTAAAAGTACAATTCCGAACCTTTAGAGGAGTAACACTATAAACAATAAAATTAGATTGTTGATTGATTTAATTCTAGTCATAACTCCGAAGGTATTCGACTGGCTCGTGCAAGAAACTGGAACCGTGTTGTCCTAAGTGGTGATTAATCAGCTGGCAAGTTCTGAAGATAATCTCGACAGGAATATTGCTCCTATCCTATTAATGCACGCTTTATGGCAACCAATTTCGAGAGTTTGCAATGGTCCTTCGTCAATAGAAGCGCGAATAAGTGCACGAATTGGATTGCTAGGCAATCTATTAAGGGGATGTGCCCTTCGGATTGGGTTTTAAACCCGCCGTCTCCTTTACTTACTCTTCTTGCGTTGGATTGTAAAAACCTCCATGATTTTCCATTGAAATAAAGTATTATATGTTGATGGCAAAAAAAAAAAAAAATCTAGTCATAACATCTAGGAGGGCTCAATTCCATAGTATTTTCATCGGTTTTGACCCTCTTGGATTCGTGGACGGCTCCAAGACCTGCCATAACATAAAGGTGATGGTCGATCACAAGTTATTTGTTCTAAAATATATAATAATTGTGTTAGTAAGATGATACAATATTTTGTGGAAGAAAACAACGTGCTTCTTTCTGTTTAAAGTTGCTGTGAGACCCCGTCAAGACATTTGTCATCTCCTCAGAGTACTCGGGTCGTACCACTGCCAAACAAAACCCGACCCCATTGACGATATTACCCCCTGCGTTTCCAACCGACTCCTAAGGTTTTATCGTTATTTCATCAAAACACCCGTCCGACAAGGAAAGAGTGCCACGTAAGGCCCCCTCTAATGCGGACAAAAGTTCAGTTTACGTGCTGGTGCCACTGAACGAGCAGCAGCAAGGTAGCGCCCGTTGAATTTGTCCGCATCGTCTGACCGTCCTTATAAGCTATAATGGGTATTATCGTCATTTATATAAGGCTTGATAACTAAATTGCTAACTCAAATTTCCTCAATTGTTTCCTGAACTTTAATTTAAAAATTTAGTTATCCTGACTTTCATTTATTTAGAAAAATTGCTGTATCTATTTCGATTTCCATTAAATTTGACAATAATTCCGACCATGTGGGGTCTTTCCATATGTACCCAAGATGAAATCGAACATAAATTGAAGTATTGCATCGAAATCCCTTCAATTGGATGCTCAACTATACATTCACCAAATACTAATGGCGTCTTTCAATTGAGCGTCTAATTGAACGTCGCAATTATTTTAACTTATGTCTGAATTCATAATGGATACGGATGAAAAGACCCAACGTGGCAGAAACGGAAATCGTAAAAATGTAGCAATTTGTTCGGAAACTGAAAGCCCGGGTAGCTAATTTAAAAAATTAGAGTTCGGATAGCAATTTATAATTAAGTTAAAGTTCATGTAGCAATTTAATTATTAACCCTTTATATATTGACTCATGGTCGACCGGTTTAATTAATAGAAATTTGTAAGGATAAAACTGCACATAAAATCTCATATCTTTTATCCGCGAAATTCATGTAAGCTCGATTTTAAATCAATTTACATATAAATATGAATAGAAATGAAAAACATATAATACAGTATATTTATATATACTCCAAAAAAAAAAATGCTACTTTTTGCTAGTTGTTGTATATAATTGGGCAAAATATCCACATATAATAAAAAATATACACATAAAATGCTTATATTATAATTCTGTATATTGATTATATATACAAATAATTGATTATATATACAAATATTCACACATTTGTTTCCATGATAAATTATTGTAGGAGTAGTTGTAGGTAAGCCGTCTCGGTTTTTAATTCGAGATAGGTTTACAGACGGTTTTTTTCAGAGTTTCCGATTTTTCTTACACACTCTATATATAATAATATCATCAAATACGACGACTATTTGTCTCCATTTTCTGTTTAGTATGACTGGGTTTGTTATTCTTAGTTAGGTCTAGCAGAAAACGTCATTATCAGCCATTAGAACTATCGTATGTCATCACTAACTAAACTTAGCACGATTCACCTCGCTATTCTCATATATGCTAAAAAAAAAGGAATTTTATTTCAATTTGAGTCTTATGGTGCAAATAAAAGATTCAAATTAATTCTTATATTCGTTGTGAAATGAAACTGTCAAAATCCAAATTTTCAACACCGGTAGATGAATCGAGACTTACATGGTCTTATATACTTTTACAAAGGGATTTACACCTAAATTATATTTATACCATGTATACTATGATGTCCCGTAAGTTAATAGTGTAATTTTGAGAGTGCTACTGCTATATATTTATATTCAAATTGAATTACAGGGCCCAAAAAACTCCCAAGTTTTCTATATTACAGTTAGTACATGTTAAATGCTATATATAGTCTAAGTTAAAATTATTACGAATGTTAATATTTTATTTTAACCTAAGTAAACACCAAAAAAATAGAATATTCTATGTAATGTCATCTATCGTATAATTTTGCATTTTGGGATTCCAAACGGACGTATAGCATTTGCTAATATATGCAGACACATAATAATAAAATATTAACGTAGAAACACAGATTTTTAAAGAGATTTATAATTTAGTAGTTAAAGAAGATTGGATTGGATCATATAGATAAGACGAAGGATATCCATCAGAAAATGACAAGCACCGCATAGTCCGACTTATCCCCGACAAATCTCAAATTCGGACACGTGTACGGATAGATCTTTTCGAACCAGCTCATTTGGAAAGACAGCCACAAGACAGGTTCCCTTGTTAACCCAATAATCTTAACCATGGTTAGCTCTCGCCGCTTCCTCATTTTCATAACTGGCCACCACTCTCCAGTCTCCTCTTCCATCAAGGGAGTGTTTGATATTTAAGATATGAGATATGGATCTAGATACCTATTACCTAGCGAAATCATGTTTTAGTGTTGTGATGACACGTATACTAGATATAATTAATTTTATTATTTTTTCTAACATCTTAGTAAGATTGATAATGCCTAAAAGTTAAATAGTAAATATAAGGATAGCTGGTAAGATCTTAACGATTAAACAAGATGAGTGAGATATATGACTTGAATTACTAATGGAAATTGATATTTGTTCCGACTGTAGGAGTCCGACAAATTCCGCCCCAAAGGAGAAACAAATTTGCCCTAAAAGTTTACAAATATTACAGCTCATGCCCTTGTGTCTTGGGCGGAACTCTTCAGACCATTATGGTCGGAATGTGTATCATCTCCCATTACTAATATATATCATTTAAAAATGTGGATTTCAGAATGAATGATTATAATAATATTAAAAGTACTTTTGGTGTCACATGTTTAACCAGCGTAGACTTTTGGTGTCACATGTTTGACCAGCGTAGACTTTTGGTGTCATGTGTTTAATTTTGTAGACTTTTGGTGTCATATGTTTGAAATTGTATGTTTTTTGTCTTCCGTTAGTCAACTGTTAGTTTGTCTGTTAAATACTTTTATTTTGTTCAATTTAGTCACCAAAATTATATTTCTAAAATTTAATATTTACAATTTAGTCCCTACTGTTTGCTCAAGTCACTACCCAGACCGCCGGCCACCACCCACCACCTCCAAAGCCGCCGACCACCACGAAAATGGCCGGCCACCAGGACTTGGGGTCGGAAACTACCCCAATTGGTGGTGGCCGACCCCAATTAGTGGTGACCACCTCAATCGGGGCCGCCAGGGGGCCAAAGAGGGCTCAATCGAAGCCCTCTGTGATTCCGGTCGGAGCCATAGAGCCCCGACCAAAGCCCCAGAAGTCTCCGACTGAGCTCTCTGTGACTCAATCGGAACCAGAGGGCCGAAACTAGAGCCCTTTGGCTCCGATTGAAAGAATTGTGGTTGGTTTCCGCCTCCTGTGGTGGTGGTCGTCCCTTTTCGTGGTGTTCGGCCGCTTTGGAGGTGGTGGGTGCTGGCCGGCGGCCTTGGGCGGCGACTTGAGCAAACAATACGGACTATATTGAAAATATTAAATTTTAGAAATATAAATTTGAGTACTAAATTGAACAAAATAAAAGTATTTGACTGTCAAATTAACTATTGATTAACGGAAGTACAAAAAACTTATAATATTTCAATAGTATAACACCAAAAACCTACAAAATTAAACGTATAACATCAAAATATTATAAAGGTCAAAACATACTGCACAAAAAATACGTTTTAACCCATTATAATATAATATTCTAAACATGTCTATATAATAATAATAATATTTTCTAGAAACTGTAACTAGTTCTTTTTTTAATTCCTAAATAAATCCTAAACTAAATTAGTCTTACAATTCCGGCCATACAATACCAAACGCCCCCTTAACATAGCAAATAGATATAATATAATTTTCATCTTCATAGAATTCATTCAAATCTCTGCCTCTCTGTGTAGACTGGAGAGTAGTCTGTCTGTCTCTCTCACCTGCAATCGTGTCATCTTCCCCTCACACTGCAGAGTATGAAGCCGCCGCCTTACCAAAGACCTCCATTTCATCTCCTCTGAGCATCCATTCAACTTCCTTCAGCTGACAGCAACTTAGCTTCAGCTTCCCCTCTTTCAACCCTTTCAATCTACAGAAAATCAGCAACCTCACCCTGAGATGGAGAATTCGCCGCCGGTAGCCGTATCGACTCAGCCCACCGAAGCTCTTGTAACTCCATCCACTGAACCGGCGCCGAAGAAGAAGCGTAACCTCCCCGGAATGCCAGGTAAAGATTCATCGTAAGGAATCGAACTCGTTTATGTACGATTTAACGGATTACGGTTTTTGAATCGCAGATCCTGAGGCGGAGGTAATCGCGCTGTCGCCGACGACTCTGATGGCGACGAACAGATTCGTCTGCGAGATCTGCAGCAAGGGGTTTCAGCGGGACCAGAACCTCCAGCTGCACCGCCGAGGGCACAACCTGCCATGGAAGCTGAAGCAGAGGACGGGGAAGGAGCCGCCGCGGAAACGGGTTTTTGTCTGTCCCGAGCCGAGCTGCGTCCACCACAACCCCGCCAGAGCCCTCGGCGACCTCACCGGAATTAAGAAGCACTTCTGCCGGAAGCACGGCGAGAAGAAGTGGAAGTGCGAGCGGTGCGCCAAAAAATACGCCGTCCAGTCGGATTGGAAGGCGCACATGAAGGTCTGCGGCACCAAGGAGTACAGATGCGATTGCGGCACTCTCTTCTCCAGGTCGGTTCTCCGACGGAAATTAATATTTAGGGTTTTTGCTTCACTAGCTAATATAGCTCTGTTTTTCTGGCTTTTTCAGAAGAGACAGCTTCATCACGCACCGGGCCTTCTGCGACGCGCTAGCGGAGGAGGCGAGGGTGCAGCCGCAGATTAATCCGGTGGTGCAAACGGCGGAGAGGTACGTTGTTCCGGCGATCCGGAATGTAGCGTCGCCACCGCCTCCGCCGCAAACACCGTCGACTACAGTGGTGTCTCCGGTTCTGTCCATTCAAAGCTCAGGTACGGATAAAAATCAAATCTTGGTCTACAAGCTTGCTATCTGAACATGGGTCAAAGCTGAGACCGATATTTAATTCATTGTGTGCGTTCAAACTTCAAAGATCAGGTAGATTCATCATTAGTTCATCTACTGGTAATTAATTTAATATAGATTTTTTGCCTTTTTTTTTTTAATATACATACATTGAATTTTGTCCGTCTGTTCTTGATGGCGACACTACTGGAATGTAGAGTAGCTTTCGATTTATATTTTGGGAAAATTTTCAAGTCTCAAATTTCTACTTAATAAAGTTGAAAATATTACCCTAATTGGATTTTTAGATGAATATTTTTTTTAATTTATTTCAATAAAATAGTTTCATTTTCATAGTTCATATAGGTTTTCCGTTTTCAGAATGTTTTACATAATAATTTATATTATAGTAATAATTTTTAAAATTATCATTTAGAACATTTTAGAGTTTATACACACTTCTTAAAAAAACTTGAGACATTTTGTATTAATAATAATTTTTTGATCTGAAATACAAAACTCTATAATTATTACTCTTTAATGGTTTGACTACTTTAAATATATTCTATTATAAAATAGATTAATTTTGGATTAAAAAATAAAATACACTCCCAAGTCTATGTAAGACCATTGTTGATGCTCTTAAACTATTGTTTATGATAATTATTTTTGCAGTTCATGCTTACCTGCATACGGCATAACAGTTAAAGAATTATTTAATGGGGTTTGGAAATAATACTGTTTTAGAAAAAAATTATCTCAAGTTTGCACATTGGTGGAATTATTATTGTTTAATGGAGGTTTGAAATGGATTAGATTAATGATGGTAGTTGTTGATTTACTCCAATTTAAAACAAGAGTAAAAAAAGGAGGACATTATTGCTTACTTTGGAAAAGCTTCAACTTTCAAGTGTGTTAAGCAATTTTTAGTGATCTTCTTTCCAGCAAGGACTGAACTTTTTGCTCTGCTCCTTTTCCCCCCACTTTCTTTTGGGATCTTTCAAGTTAGATTCGCTTTTACAAGATCCTCCTCTTTAGGTTCATAATTTTGCTTTCCTTTCTAATGGTGCAGATTTGCCTGAAAATGCCGTCGATGCTTTCCCGGCTCCAGCTCCAGCTCCAGCTCCGGCGACAGATCCTTCAGTTGGTCTCATCGGAACCTCCTTTAGTGGCAGTGCTCTGCCACCTCCGCCACCCTCCAGGGCATCACCGTCAGCTCTCTCCGGCCTCCTGTCCCCATCAGCCACGTCAGACAGGCCAGGTGGCGGTTCTCTTCCTTCTCCATCTGCTGAGCCACCTGCTTCTCTCTCCTTGTTCCTCTCTAGCACCGCTACCTCCATCTTTTCCCGGCCACCGGAACAGACCCACCTCTTCTACGCTCCGGTGACTCAGCCACCACCTCCGGCCATGTCTGCCACCGCGTTGCTCCAGAAAGCCGCCGAAATGGGGGCTACTGCATCGAACTCATCTCTTCTACGTGGGCTCGGTTTAGCCATGTCATCTTCCTATGAAACCACCACCCCTTCTGCCACCACCACGTCAGCACCGTCTAGCTGGAGCGGTTTAGCCAAGCCCGAACCGTATGATCCGGCTGGATACGGGCTGGGTCTCGGGCTAGCGCCCTTTGAGAGCCCGGGCATGATGATGGGCCATCAGTCCTCACTGTTTGGGCCGAGGCCCACAACACTTGATTTTCTGGGCCTCGGCGCGCCGAGTACTGGGCTTTCAGCCCTGCTGACGTCATATGATGGTGGGTTCGGGGCGAGTTCGTATGGTGAGGGTTCGGGCGGAGGGACATGGAGCGGAAATGGAGATCGGAAAGGGCCTACCTTCCTCTAGGGTTTAGTTTAGGGTTTAGTCAGTTTTCGATTACTATAGAACCAGGAAAAACATTTTGTCGTAATAACGGACATGTCGATTTCGTGTTTGGTCGGGATTTTAGAAGCTTAGTATTTTTGTTAATATTTCTCATGGAAATCCGTGGTTGGTCTAAAAAAGTTATAATGAAAGATTACTATATAATGTAAGTTTGGTCTATATACTAAATATAGTAGGTCGGAACAAGTTTTTTTTTTTTGGTCTATAAACTACTAAATATAATAGGTCGAAACAGAAACAAAACCGTATACGTTCGAGAATAATAAATATTGGATTGGGAAGTTGTTGGTTATAAAAAGAAATACCTAAAAAAAGATTAAGTGTTTACCGAAAGTCTTTCACTCACAAGTTCGAACTTATGGCTGATTGTTTAAGGCGTACGTCTTATTTCCTAACAATTGGTATCAGAGCCGAGGGTCAGAGCCGAGGGTTTGATTCTCGGGAACGGCATTAAAATGAAAAAAAAAAGTGAAAAAATGAAGAAGTGAAAGGGGAATGGATGTGGAAACCTCCCATAAAAAATGAGAAAAAAAAAGGGCTAGTGTGGGCCGGGTTAAAGTCATGGGTACTACAGGAGTGGCCGAGTTGATGGGCACGGACCTAGTGAGAAGTTCGGTATAAAACTGTTGTTTACAAACACAGTTGTGGAGGGTGTTGAACCTTCTTGAGGGCCAAGGTGGCTAAGTAGAAGTCAATGTTTACGGACCAGGGGATGAGTCTGGTGTAAAAACCATATGTACGGACTAAATAATGAGTCTGGGGTAAACCGACGTTCGCAAACATCAGTTTAAGGGAGGGTATGTTGGGTATAAAAAAGAAATACCTAAAAAGAGATTAAGTTTACCGAAAGTCTTCACTCACAATATCAAGCTGATTGGTTATGGCGTATGTCTTATTCCTAACAAAGCTTGATCTTCAATTCCAGTTCCTACAGACTGAGAGTTTGGTTTTGCAAAACCAACATCAAGAATGACAGAAAAGGAGAGCAGTTTCATTGGGTTGGCAATACCCAAATACGATGGCAACTACAATCATTGGAGTTTGTTGATGGAGAATTTACTGAAAGCAAAAGAGTATTGGGATGTAGTTGAGAATGGGATTGGTCGTGATAGAGATCAAGCAGTTTTGAAGTCAATGAAGTTAACTGATTTGAAAGCCAAGAACATACTTTTGAAGTCAATGAAGTTAACTGATTTGAAAGCCAAGAACATACTGTTTCAGGCTCTAGATTGGGTGACCTTGGAAAGTATTCTTTGCAAAGATACTGCCAAGGATGTATGGGAATCATTGAAGAAGAAATGGTTCTGAGAAGATAAAAAAAGGCACAACTACAGGCATTGAGGAGAGAATTTGAGTTGCTGCAAATGAAAGAAGGAAAGAAGGTGCTTGCTTACTGCTCTAGAGCGCTTGAGATCTGCAATAAGATGCGCCTATTTGGTGAATCTATGAATGATACTACGATTGTTGAGAAGATTCTCATATCTCTTAATTTGAAATTTGATTATATTGTGTGTGCCATTGAGGAGAGCAAAGATCTAGACACACTGACACTAGATGAACTTCAAAGTTCACTAGTACATGAGCAGAAGTTGAATAGAAACTCTACTTGAGAAGAGCAAGCATTGAAGGCAGTTTCAGAAGGAAGTAGTTCAACATTGCCTCAATCCTCTAATCATCGTGGAAGAGGCTACTTTAGAGGAAGAAGTAAAGGAAACTATGGTAGAGGACATCAAGGAAGAGGAGGCTCAGGAATGTGCCATTTTCATTCAGGAAGAGGAGTTTCTCAGCAACATGGAAGAGGTAAT
This sequence comes from Clarkia xantiana subsp. parviflora, assembly GCA_036873135.1. NCBI lineage: Eukaryota > Viridiplantae > Streptophyta > Magnoliopsida > Myrtales > Onagraceae > Clarkia > Clarkia xantiana. Next base: position 6,276,350 of record JAPTYO010000010.1, on the reverse strand, counting down.
GATCATGAGAAATTCAGAAATGATCATCAGAATAGAAATAATCATGGTGATAGAAGCAACAATAGTCATCACTTCAGAGGAAGAGGCTATCCAGACCGAGGAAGAGGAAGGGGAAGGAACTATAACAACAATTTAACAATTATAATGACAAAGGTAATGTGCAGTACCATAGATGCCACATGTATGGTCATTTTCAGTATGAATGTTATGCAAGAATTCCTGATGAGAAAGAGGAACAAAACAATTTTATTGAATTAGAAGATAAATGAAAGGAAGTTCTATTAATGACAGTGGAGAAGAAGTCACATACTACATCTGCAGATGTATGGTATGTTGACACAAGATGCAGCAACCACATGTGTGGTACAAATGAAGATTTTTCAAGGCTAGATGATAGTTATAGATCCAAAGTAACTTTTGGAGACTATTCCTTCATTCAAGTTAGAGGAAAATGATCAGTTAGTTTCAAATCCTTAAGTGATAAAATTCAAGTTATTGATGATGTTTTGTTTGTTCCTGGTTTGAAAACAAATCTTTTGAGTGTTGGACAGTTGATGCAGAAGAACTATAGCTTGTGGTTTGGAAATCAGAAGTGTGAGATCTATGAAGACAAGAAAGGAACCATTCTGGAGATTGAAATGAATCCAGACAGACTGTTTCCTTTAGCTTTAGAGGAATTGCAGGTTTGTCTAAAAGCAGAGGAGAAGAAGAATGAAGCTAAAGCTACGAAAATGGAGGTTTGGTTATGGCATTTTGGTTTGGAAACTTGAATTTCAAGGGTCTAAACACATTGAGTAGGTTTGGAATGATAAGAGGTTTACCTCTGATTCCAGTGCAATAGGAGATATGTGAAGCATGTGCAATTGGTAAGCATGAGAGGAGTCCATTCACAGGCCTCTCAAAGTGGTCAATTGCAATTGATTCACTCAGATGTAGGTGGTCCTATAAGTCCTACTTCAAATGGTGGGAAGAGATACTTCATCTCTTTCATAGATGATTACACAAGGAAATGTTGGGTGACTTTGATGAATGAAAAGTCAGAAGCTTTTCAGGAATTTAAGCTTTTCAAAGCAGCAGTAGAGAATGAGACAGGTAAAAAGATAAAAGTGCTGAGAACAGATAATAAAAGTGAGTATACCTCAAATGAGTTCAACAACTACTGTGATGCTCAGAGAATAGCAAGAGATAGGACAGCTCTATTTACTCCCCAACACAATGGTGTAGCTGAAAGAAAAAATAGAACAGTTGAAAATATGATGAGAAGCATGCTTACCACCTCAGGAATTCCAGGAAGATTTTGGCATGAGGCTGTTATATGGAGCTTTTATATACTGAATAGGTGTCTCACATTCTCAGTGAATGGAGTTACTCCAAATGAGGCATGAAATGGTTGGAAACCTTCAGTGCAGCATCTAAGAGTATTTGGATGTGCATTGCTTATGCCAAGATTCAAGATGTAAACAGGACAAAACTGGATCCAAAATCTGAGAAGTGCATTTTCTTAGGAATGAGCTCAGTCTCAAAAACTTATAAGCTTTATAATCCAGTAACAAGGAAGATAATCACCATCAGAGATGTGAAGTTTGATGAGTTCAATTTTTGGAATTGGAGTGATCCCTTGAAGAGCAAGCAAATAATTTTATTTAATGATGAAGATTCTACAGGTTCTGATGCAGATAATGTTGAGTTTGATCTTCCATTGCAGGCACAAAACCAATAAGAAGACCAGGATGAACTAAGTCAAGAAGTTGAAGAAGGTGATGATGAGGAGCAGTTTGATTATGGGGACTCCCCTACTGCAGTAAGGGTTGAGCCACCTAATAATGCTCCATAGTTCAAGAAATGCTGAGAGAAGAAAGAGGACAATCAAAAGACCTCGTTATCTTGATGAGTTTGAGGAAATAAATTTGAAGAAGAAGAGATCAAAGTTTGATTGGAGGAGGATAACTTGGAGTTAGCAACTGGTTTGACATAAGCAAAGCAGCAGTAACAGCAACATAGCAAAGAGCAGTAGCAGCATCATCAAAGTCGAAGAATGAGGGCTGCTGAAGTGGCTTACTTAGGAGTGAAGTCAGTTAACTTAGAAGTCAAGTTAAGTCAGTTTAAGAGTCAGATTAAGTTAGTTCAAGTATGGTTATGTGCTGTCATGATCTCCGAGTATTTAGGAGACAGTTTCTTGTAATGAATCAGTTACTTAGCACTGAAGTTGTTTAGTTAAAAAGACATGTTCAGCGGTTGTAATAGTTAGAGAGTTGGTTTTAATGTAGTTTGCAGGTTTCCTCTCAATTGATTGCTTGATCTTCAATTCAATTTCATTTCTAGAGTGTTTTATTGTTAGTTAAACAAAGCTTTGACCTTACAGAAGTATCAGGAAGTATTTTGGATTGAATGGATGGCTTTAAAAGATGGGAGGTGATGGGGGTTCAACCCTAGAGTATCTACTCTGTCTGAGTGACACATAACTTTTATGTCTTTTTGTAATTCTGTCACGTTCGGATGTTAGCAAATTCTCAAAATTTGGAATCTCCATCATTTCCGTTAAAAACAAATCTGTATTTTGAATAAAAGTACTTGAGAATTGGCTAACGAGTTATCTAAAAATCACTTGTTTCCAAAAAAGAGAGTTGAGTGATTCTCGCATACTTGAGAATTAGTGTTATTAGATAATCAAACACACGATTAAATCAATAAATAATTTTAAAATTAATTGTATAGAATTCTTAATTTTAATAATTGTATTGTATATTATCTTATCAAGTGATACAATTAGTGATTTTGAACTTTTAAGCATATATATATTAGACAAATTATGTTATTAAATTGTATATATAATTTTATTATATACTAGTCACTAACCCCGCGCACCGCGCGGGTAAAAAGAATACATTAATGAATATACATTAAAAAACTTAAGTTATTCTATTTTTTAAATAAAATATAAAATTTTCCGTATATATAATCAAATGTTCTATAAAATTAATATATTTTTAGGTAGAAATATGATTTTTTTTTTTTACCATTTATCTTAGATTTTTTTATCGCCAATAAAAAAATAACTATAAAAACAATTAATTTATATCATTTTAAATAATATATATTTAAAAAAATTTAGGGATTACATGAAGAGTATCATTTATCTAATGTATCATTTTTTATTTTATTTTACAAATTTACATAATTGTAAAATAAATATATTTTGACGTTATGATATTGAGTATTATTTGTCTTTACAAACTTAACTACATTTATATCACTCATAATTTTTAATTATCGAAAATATCATAGCAATACAAAAAGAATTTCACTCTCATAAAATGACGTTTATAAGTTAACAAAACATAGTTGTGAAATCATTCCTCACTGTCTAGGCTCATATGGATTCTATCTATTCGAAGATGAAGTTCATTAGGTTCCCAACGTTATATTCAGAACTCAGATTTCCAATTTCCAAATGGGGAGTAAGTCTTCGTATATTATTAGTGAAGCTAACTACTTGAAATTCAACAAACTCCCATAAATAATAAAAATAAATGCATTTTTTACTTTAAAAAAATCTTATATTGTCTTTTTTTTTTTTAACTAAATGAATTTTACCAATTAGTAAGAATAACCCCCAAAGACTTCGTAGTCTTATCTATTTCATCTGTAGATATCAAAGGTGGAAGAATAAATAACACAAGAAAGAGTCTACTAAAAAGGAAACAATTATAATGCAGCGTAACAATTAATTAACGTGTTGGAATTCAAGGCGATTGTTTGAGAATATTTTTGTATAACAAATACCATATGTACACATATAATTGCGAGAAACAAATTTGTGAGAAAAAGGGAAGGGAGGGGAGCGGGAAACTCGCCTTAATGTCAGTATAAGTCATAAAAATCAAGGAATCCACGAGCTTAAGAATATTTGAGCAAAAAGTAAGATATAAGACACAAAATTAGGATTAAATAATATAAATCAACTAATTGTTCAATCACATTAATGATTTCGAGCTAAATTCATTATAATTACGACCAGAAGCTATAATATAATATTATATAATATAATATTATTAGAAAAGAAAAAATTGTACATTGACTTGATTTTTAAGGTTGTTCGAAGCTACTGGTTTTTTGAGACAATGAACCACATAAATAATATGATCTAGAAATAACTAAATAAGTTAACTAAAACCATAGATTTAGATAAATAGAATCGTAGTGAAGGAAGTACCAACATACTAATACCGTTCGTGGCAACGACTAAGCTCCACACAAAGAGACTTACATTGAATCCTGCATGATCTTATAATAAAGATTAATGATGTTCTTGAAATACACGGAGACCATCAAGCGAACATCCAATTGTGCAATCAAAAGGAGATCTTATGTGGCCTATATAAACCAAAAGGAGACCATTACTTCTTGTATTACCAGATACCACCTATATTAGAAACGGAAAAGGAGAGCTTCAAGAATGTATGTGCTAGCTTGCTAGTACATATTGATTAGTGATGATGTAGGTAGTTTAGCTTATGGATTGATGTTGAGTGAGTGTGTGATTTTGTTTTAGGGTTTAGTTATATATATATATATATATAACATTGTTACTATTATTATTTATACAATATATATATGGTGGAATTAAATTATACATATATATTATATTATATTATATTATATTATATTATATTATATTATATAGTGTTAGTTACCATTTTTGTTTATAATAACTAAATTAATCTGTCTGAATCCTATTTTTGTACTTCTTTTCTTCAATTAATTTTAATTCAATTTATTGATTTTATGTTGTTTAGTATTTGTATAGTTTTTTTTTTTTTTTAGAAACCAAAATATTTAGTGGAAGAGATGAAGGACCATGAATATATATATAGAATAAAATATACGGTGGCTATATATATATATAGAAGAAGAAAACATACAGCGGTTAGCTTTATTTATTTATTTATTTTATATAGCTTATGTGGCGGTCTATGGTCTTCCGGAACCAAACTGTATAGATTTACTATTTAAATGGAAACTTTTAATTAATTTATTTCTTTATTTTACATAGAGATTAAAATAGAAAATAAAAATACTTCTTAATTTACAACAAATCAATATTTTATGTCTAAATTTGTAAATCTTCAACTAAATGTCAATTAAATTAGGAAACGCTGACTGGACGAACCGCCCACGTGTCAGTCAGAGGGCTTCCGGTGCCGAATTAATATAATACTAGATACTAACCCCGCGCACCGCGCGGGAAAATAATAAAATGAAATCAGTTTTATATTGCAATAAAAAAATCAGTATATGTATTCTACATTAAAATGCTTAAATTTTAAACAAATTTAATAAAGAGTTAATCGTAATAATATTATTGTCTATATTTTGTACAACATACCTTGTGTATTTAAATTAGCTCATGACTTTATCTTAATAGACACGGTCGCAAGCTCTACATTTTTTTTTTCATGATCTATTTTATTTAATGGTATTAGCATAAGAGTTAGTTACCCTGGAACAAAAAAAATTAAAACAAATATTTAAAGAGCATAAGATAGTAAATTTTACCCTCCGTTTAGATTAAATAACTTAACAAAGCATGTAATATTTATATTTAGATAAAGATCTGAAAAGTGTAATGAAGATATTACATACAAAATAATTTATTAACAACTAATTTGATTGAATAAGATCTCTATTTTACATGTTTTTCAATAATATCAAATGACAAATGAATTGTATCATAGCTGTTTTATTCTCATTAACCGAACACTTAATAATTCGACAAAAGATACATGATCATAACACTGAAAAAATAAATAAAAAAACTATTTAATCTCTATACTCTTCCGATAGTTATGCAAGTCATATAAATTTCTGTTAGTTCGAAGACCAAAGAGTTACCCGAGTCAGAAGATGTAACACGTAACAAACTGAAGTTCCAATTGACTGCTTGCAACCACCGTTGATCGGGCTGAATTGGTGTTCAACTGCTCCCAACAGCTTGAAGTGGTGTACGTGGATGTTGTGGATGATTACATGGGAGATGTACTTGACCGTGATGTAGCTGCCGTCACCTGTCGGTGGTGTGAACGTTGGCTCCTTGTAATCGAGGGCCATTGTGTTTGTGATATATTTGTCAAAATTCATACATCTCATCTCATAGGCAACATATGTGGTTACATATATATTACCATGAATTACTATAAATTGCTTAATATTATATTTAGATAGTATATATTTGTTATATATCAGTTGAAAAATATATACAACAATATTAAATATAAGTTTTAAATATTTATCAAAATATATTATATAGGACATGAATTACAATAAATTTCTTGTATAATATTTAGATAGTATATATTCGTATACATCAGTGGAAAACTATATACAACAATATTAAATATAAATTTATATATTTATTATATCGTACATGCCGTAATAGATGATAATTTTTAACTAAACTTGTCATTTTTAGTATAATTATAATTATATTATTTACTGTATCAATAGTTCATCAACGAAAATGAACATGGCTTACATTGTTGCTCAATTATATTCTTTACCAAAAAAAATTATAAGCTTGCTAGGGTTGTCGTTTTTTTTATATGTATTTATAGTACATTTTATAAGTTTCATATTATATTTGTATATTCATCCTGACATTACTTGCTTAATTATATTCCTTACCAAAAATTATATTCCTTAATTATATCGCTTACGTGGCGGCCTACGGTCTTCCGAAACCAAACTGTATAAAATTATTATTTAAATGGAAACTTTAAATTAATTTGTTTCTTAAATTGCGTAGAAACCAAAATAGGAGATAAAAATATTTCTTAATTTTCAATCAATCAATATTTTATTCCTAAATTTATAGATCGCCAATTAAATGCCGATTAAATTAGGAAAAGCTGACTGGACAAACCGTCCACGTGTCAGTGAGAGGGCTTCCGGTGGCGAATTAATATAATATAGTAGACTAGCTACTAACCCCGCGCACCGCGCGGGAGAAAAAATCCAACTAAAAATTAAATTTTATTGATTTATTGAATATGCAAAACAATTATTTGAAAAATATTAATATAGTTTTTTACAGAAAATTAATTAATAATAATACATTAATTTAATTGAAGTATTTAATACTAATTATTATTTAAAAATATTTAATAGTAGTGAAATAATTACCGGTACATATCATTTTTATTAGACGTATAACAAATATAATATAAAACTTGCAATTTTAAAACATGCTCGTTTTTTTTTGTTGATATTTGTTGAATAATTTAAATAGTTTTTATTTAAATTAGTTAATATACATATATTAATTATTTAACTTATTTTACATGAGTGAATGACTTAATTGTAAAATTCTAGATATCATGCTTGTATACATGTAGCTTTTTTTTTTGGTAAACATAGATGCACCTCAAAGTTATTATTATAATTTTTTAGTCGATTTCATATTATTATTATTATTATTATTATTATTATTATTATGTGGATATTTTATATATATAATAATAAGAATAATATATTTAATAGCTTAGAACATTAAGTTTTAAGCATGAATGTTTTGACTTAATTATATATATATATATAATATAAGTATAACGTTATTTATAGTAATGTATTTTTTTTTTGTAAACACTATAACAATAAAAATAGTTTGTTATGCTATATATATATATAGATAATGTGGAGGCATATATAAAGTTTTCACAGTCTAACTGTATAAATATATCATTTAAATAGAAAATTTTAATTATTTGATTTCTTATTTTACGTAGAGTTTCAAATATGATATAAAATATTTTATAAATTTACAGTTACTCAATATTATATATCTAAAAAAGTTCTAATTAAATTCGGAAACACTGACTGGGAAAAACGCCTACGTGTCAGCCAAAAAAGCTATCAACAGTCGATTAATATACTATATAATAGATAAGCATAAATTTTCTTCGTATATCTCAATCTTAAACTTCATTCTAACATTTTAGATTAGTAGATATAAAATCCATTCATAACACCAAAAGCTTAAATTTATCATTCTCATATACTTGTTTAAGAAACCTAACTCTAAACATCCTGGTGATCTTTAGCTAGTATGCAGATGTAGTCATTTGTGTATGTCAAACAGATGTAGGGGTGTGATTTGGCATGACAAAAACATTACAACTAATTTTTAAAATGAAGAAATAAGAGTAATAACATTCTAAATAAAAAGAGCGTCACTGATTAACATGAACAAATAAAGGGGAGCATCTCAAGCATAGTCATACTCTAAATGATACATTTTCAACGATAAAAATGGTTAATTTGAAATGAAATAAATACATAATAATATTTGATAACAAAAATATAAGAATAAAACTATAAAAAAAAAGTACATATATATTAATGAAAAAAAAGCTATATGTTTGTGAATTTAAAAAAAAAAATGAATATAACAAAGGAGTTTGAGGCTGTGAATTATTAAAAGGGAACAAAAAAATACAAAGGAGTTTGAAAAATCATCAAATTCAGTAAGGATTTTTTTAATATTATTTCTCTTAAGTAGAAAAATATCTCTGACCAAAAAAAATCACTAAAATAAACTTCAACACTGAATCTAATCTAAATGTGTAAAAGTAAACTATGAAAATAGGTATCCATATCAATGAGTGCAAACACTTATTATGTCTCTTGAATTGTTCCTACATTAAAATTATGTGGATGTCAATATATTAAAACTTAATTAAGTTTCCTAATTAGTCACATTAAATCACAAACATAGAAAATACACAAACTAGATTTTTTACGTGCCTAATCATAGAAAATTCAGACTTTGATCACCAAAATTAGTATACATAAATTAAATAGAACATTAATACCATTATAACGAACAAATCAAGAGATAAGTAACATAGAGTCATAGAGAAATATAAAAAACACACATTTCGTATCAGATAAATAAAGAAGTCATAAAATTAATAGAAGAAAAATGGACAGGATGATGTTTTGTACTGATGCTTAAAAACTCAATTTCCCCAAATATAACATTTTGTGTTTTTATGTCGCTCTTCCTGGTATGATCGATCCATCATCATTAACCCAAAAATGTGGGTTAAGTACACTGAATTCATCTGCTAACAGAATAAAATTATAAAGTCTTTTCAATGTCATAAAAAAAAAAATTAACTAATCCATCCAAAAATAGCTGCAACGTGCGGAATTTCACATTGGTTTTTCTCGGTCATTTGTATAGATGTGGAACCCACAGAACTCGGAAGATGAGGACTGGTTATCCTAGTCATGTTACATTTAGCAAAAATAAAAATAAAACTGAACTTAATCAGACTATACAACTTGAGAATGATAAACAGAAAACAGTTCCCAGGTTTTAGCTTCTTAGGTGGGTTATGCACATGTCTGCCTCATGAGAAAGAGGTTGTCCATTTACACATACATATTTAGGCTTTAACTGATTTACTTAACAAAATTTCTTAATCTTATGATCTCTCTGACCTTTGAAGTACTAAGCAACCAAGTAACCTAGAGCAATTCCCTAAATTCCTCCTAAAGTTGTAACATTTATTAAGTGTGGTGTCTTCAAAATTCAGAATCGTATGATGTACTGAATTACTACTCGATGATAGAGATTAAAGAGATTGATTTACCGTGTTGAATTTGAGGGATGAATAAAAAAGGAATCATTCGAGAAGTCGATTATGCGTCTGAATTAGCAGTTGAACCACCCCGTCTATTGTTGCGAACACGAAAATGACGGTACGCCATACCTTCGCTGTTGAGAGAGAGACCAGCACATGGTTGTAAGTTGTAAGGTTTAGTGAATTATTGTCATTAGCAGATAATCGACTTACTATAAGTTTCAAAACCGAGATAAATAAGCCAGAAACATGTCATAAAAAAATATTTAAAGTTAAATAAACGTCACATCCCACATGTATATCGTGAATATTTACCAAAGAAAAGTTATAAAAAAACATGCACCAAACTAAAACCGTATATACCATTTAATAAGCTTCGTCTTCGTTTCATTGTTTGAAGCTCAGATAACTCGACACTCCTCCCATGGTGTTTATTAACCTACGGCAATTACAAAATAGCCGGTAAAAAAAATGTAGTTGAACGATGTCTCGTAAATCTTAGATATCTAGTTAATTTCGACACACTTACCTTAGATTTTATCGAGTGAATAAACATTTCATTAGTTCTAATAGATACGAAACTCACCACCGTATATACATACATGCTCAAACAGTGTATAATACTCTAATCTTGAAGATGGACCAATTTCATTGTGGGTCACTTGCACTGATCGATATATGTTCCTTCCCGTATAACTTTATTTCGTTGTTGTGATGACAATCCGATGCATATGACTGCATTGCCGATCGGAGCTTCGGTCGATTCTTTAACACGGTGATAGAGGTAGGACTTTTCATAAACATGGAACATATATATAGACCTTATCATTATTATTTATAATATTATATATTAGATGGAACATATATATATATATATATAGAATTAGTCCGTTGCTTCTTTATTAACTAATTAAGTATATGATATATAATATAATTATTACATAGAACGTATATATATATATATAGAAATAGCTCGTGGGTGCTTTATTAAGTTAAGTATATATAATATATAACGTGACGATTAATTATTAATTTTATTTCTTATTTTGTAAACACCAGTTGTTAAATATATACCGTAGTAAATATTAAATATTATATATATTGTTTACACGTTTATATATTTTATGACATGTATTATGAACTTTGCCGTTAATTAATTTTATAATATATTTAATTTATATAATTGTTCTAAATATTCTATATATATATATACCGCTTACGTGGCGGCCTATGGTCTTCCGGTACCAAACTGTATAGACAATGAATTTAAAAGGAAACTTCTAATTAATTTGTTTCTTTAAATTGCGTAGAGCTTAAATTAGGAGATAATAAAAATTCTTAATTTTCAATCTATCAATATTATGTATCTAAATTTAGAGAGCTTCAATTAAATTAGGAAATATTGACTGCGTGGACTGTCCACGTGTCGACCAGAGGGCTTCCGGTGCCGAATTAATATAATATAGTAGATATGAATATCTTTCTTCACTTTTCCTTAATTAAATAATTAATTATATATTATTAGTTAAATATAAATATCATAATTAACGAGTTATAGTTTTCACTCTAAGATACCCCTCGAATTATAACCATTATAATCTCCCGCTAGCAGAGTTAATACATATTTACATACTTATATTTGAGATCGAAAAAATATATTTTTTCTTTTATTCAATGTGGAGAACTGAGTGTATGCTGCTACTTTGTCTAGTTTTTCCACCATGCGCATGATTACAACTGTATTTTTACTTGAAACGAAATGGCTTCAGCTGAAAAGTCGTCCTTGCTCGCTATGATTAAAGCCATTGGACATATCTTCATTTACAAATTGGTCTTTGGATTCTCTGTGGTTGGAGTTGGACGGCAAGGTATAAACTATAAGCTTGGTCGAGCTCGGTGGGACCCCTTGTTTTATCTTCTAGATCTGCATCCTCCATATTTATATATCACATGCTTAATTTCCAAACCTTTACCTAAATTTTCAAATGCTTATAAACTGATATTCAGATTTTATGTGTTTTAAATTTGTGTATTCAAAATTTTAATTTCTAAGTAAACTGCTACATCAAAAATAATTTCCATCCAGTTAGACAGAAACAAGATAAGTACTAACAACGAGATGTCTTTTGATGGTGTACCTTATATGAATCTGTCAAGAAATTAAAAAGATTGAAACAAAATTGGACGCACGAATGATAGACAATGTTTGAATTGAGTGGTTATCTAACTAAATGTCAATTTGAATATTATTCGTTATAATCATTTCAATTTATTATCTATTTTAAACATACATAAAAAAAATCTTATAATATAGTCAGAACATACTCACTTTATATTCACTTGTAAAAAAAATGTAATAAATAAAAAAAATGTTCAAAATTAAAAAATCAAATAACAATTTATAATTACCTTAAATTTAGAAAATCATTGGAATATTAACTTGAAATAAGTATATATGTCGCTTTCAGTAAGGCATGATGGTCTAAATTATTCTTGGTTGTTTGGTACTGTTACTACTGTATGACGGTGACAATGAGGAAGATAGTGTCGATAAGTTAAATCATCATAAAATCAATATTTTATTATTAGATTAGATATATAACATAACAGCAGGATCACAAAAGAATTATTAAACGACACGACACTAGTGAAGTGGGTCAAACTAGCTAGCTGTTCTTTTACGGACTGGGGCCTAGCTTTCTCTGTGGGTCAACTCAAGCTAATGCAATGCAATATCGGGCTGAAACTCTCCATCAGACAGCGTGTCTTGAGATCATTCTACTAAGCTCTTGATGAATATGATACATATACATTTACCATATAATAATATTATATAGAAGAATATTCAAGTATGAGTATGATAGTGGTAACTATTTTTTCCTTTTTTTAAATGCAATAATAAATTATTAAAGCCGACGGGTTCCGATTCAAACGGTTATCAATGTCCTTTTAGTTGGCCAAAACAATTTCAAGTAAAGTCAGCTTTAACCACGCGGATAAGTTTAATAGTGGTTAATAAATCAGTTCGTAGTAAACGTATCATTTTAAGGCTATTAGATTAAGCCTATGAATACTCATCTCTATAAACCTCTTGTAGATCACATCTATCCAATTTTAACTGTCATTTAATTTTGGGCTGCATAGTGCTCATCCAATTATTGATAAGGTTCAAACTTAGTTGGCACCTTAGAGGATAAACTTGCCAAGCTTACTGGTTATATTTTTACTTATATGGATCTACAAATAATAAGTTCAAGTCTCAATTTTTTGTAATTTTTATGATGAAGAGAGAGACGAAATGTATGGGTATGGCCAACAAATAAGAGATGAGATGTTGTTCTTAAATATTTATTATTGTCCATGGGCTTCATTTAGAACGATAATACGTTATTTTGGGCCCAATAATGATATTACGTTCAAGTCTCAAATTTTATCATTTTTCTGTTGAATATTTTCACAATGTTTATAAATATTAAATTCTAACAATATATATAAGTATTCTATTTTTTTTATTTTTTATTATGAGATGAGGTGTTGAGCTTAAATATTTCTTACTTTCAATGGGCTCCATTCAGAATAATCTTGGCCCAATATATTCATCCATGTCAATTGTCATTCCTTTTTAGAAAAGTATGGTTCAGAATGAAGGCCCAAAGGTTCCTCTGTTTCTTTTATATATACGGCCTAATAATAGGAGAACCATTTATCTTACGTGAATAGTGAATTTTTTTCTCCATATGTATCAACATAAATATAAATATCGAAGTGGCTTTTTCTCTTTTATTTTCTTTTCTTTTCTTACCGAACTAACAAATATTTTTAGTTCTTTTCTCCTTAATTTTTCAAAATATCCCTTACTATCTTTTTTTATTATATTTTTATTAGGTTTATTTACAACGTAATATACACTTTAGAGTGGCATCCGACAATCAAGGCTAGTGGAGCAAATGCATGATTAAAAAAATAGAACACCTAGTTTGATAATTAATTTCTAAAGAATCATAGTTTGTGAACTAGTTTTTAGAGTTAACCTATTTTGGAAATTCATTATTGTTATTTATGGAGTGGAATAAGAATCATTTAAGTTATAATATATATATGAATATTTTATTTTTTAATTGTTTATGAATATGTTTTTATTTGTGAATATGAATGTATTTGTCGTTGGCAAAAAATTGAGCTTGTATTTTATGTGATTTAAATTTTAAATAGTTTATTAAGTTCTAAAATATGGATGATCTATTAATAACTTATTATTATATTTCCGGCGAGTTTTATTATGGTTGATTAATTTTAGGATTCTTTACTTTAAATTAATAAGTGTAGGATTAATTAATTTTAATTGTTGATATGTCAAAACGAATGGCTAATTAAAATAATGTGGCGAAGTGCAATGAGACATTATTATCTCACCTTTCAAATTAGCATCTCAACATTAAAAGTGATAACAGGTCTGAAATTCTACATGATAGATTCTGAATATATATAAAAATAATGTTTTAACACTTTCCAACATGTTTTACAGTCTTTCAGATTTTATATCTTTATTTATTATTATTATCAAATTTCAAGAAGGGCTATATAGCAAAATTGGGAATCTTGGACAAGTATGTTGCCTGTAGGAACTAGGAATATAGGAATTAGGATGGTCCACACCATCAAGATCAAATATCGTTGACTTTATTTTATTGAATATAATGCAAATTGCAACCTTAATAATTCCACTTCCCTCTCCCTCTTGTATGAATCCAGTTGTCTGTCTGTCTGTTAAATTGTTAATGGTGTTCCACTATGAAGGAAATTAGACTCCATTTTTGTCCTCTAACCTTTTAAGACAAGCAAAAAAGGCCCTTTTTAGAAAGAAAAATAAATCTTTGCAGTGTTTTTTTAAAGAAGAAAACATCTTTCAAGAACAAATCTCCAAGAACACTTCAAAAATGTCCTGTTTCCAGCCTTTCTGTTGATTGTTCATCTTTGTATGGATTAGAATATATATTGTAGAAGTGTCTGAAACAAAGTTTAATTAATAATGTGGATATCATAGAGAGTATCTCCAATTTCCAAAACTTTTGCACGTTGATAATCTTCTATTGCATTTAAACATATTCAGTTGTTGTAGAAAATAATTCACACACATTCCTTACAAATTACGTCTTACAAAACACACAATGACGTGAAAATACAAACATACACTAAATTTAGTTTTGCATAATTTAAATACACACTATGAAACTCTAGAGTATTCAATAAAATCTTTTAATTTCCATTTGACTATCATATTCATATTCAGTATTGTTTTTCTAATTTTCCCCCATAACCTCACTGAGTTTTACTCTTTTTCGTAGGGTTTTTTTTGTTCTTTTAACCAATTGCAAATTAATAATCAGCAAACGATTAAAAAATGGGGGGTTTTGGCGCGCATTAGTGAAAAATGATGGTGGAGCCAAGAATGGCAGCAAAGCAGAGAAGAAAGGGAAGAATTATTATTTATTAAGTCTCTGGACTTGCTCACTTTTTTGTTTTGTCATTTAACGACTCATTGCTTCTTCTTCCTTCATTCTCTTACTTTCTCGGAGAAAGCCGTATATAATTGGAGAGAGAGAGATTAACAAGGGTTTCCTTTTTTCTCGATCCATCATCTTCTTCTTCTTCTTCTTCTTCTTCTTCTATAGAGAGAAGAAGAGAAGACTACCCATTTCCATTCTTTTTCTACCTTTTTGTCCTTTTCTCCTCTTCTCGTAGGAATGGCTGTGTGCTTCTGCTGCTTCAGGTGAGCTTAGACAGCTCTATAGGGCTGTAATTATCTTCTTCCTTGCTCGAACTCACTGAAATCACTAGTGCTTCCTCTCCACCCATGGCCGCCGCATCTAATTTCGTAAGTACTCTTTCTCTATTTCTTTAGGTTTCGTATAAATATTGCAACTTTATGGTTAAATTCGAAATTGGTTTCTGGGGTTCGATTGATTTCACTGGGATTTTCTCTGTTTAATGGGTTCGGATCTGTTTGCTCTCAAATGGGGGCTACTTGATTCTGCTTCGACTAATTAGGGTTTTCTCTTGATTGGTCGGAATTTTAGATCTCTGCTTCCAACTTTGAGATCTGAAGCTGAATATTCTTCAATGTTCTTAGTACAATGCTGCAATTAGGAGTTTTCTTCATGTTTTAGTGGAAGTTTAATTCTAAGACCCACCGAGAATGTCAAATTGTAGCAATACTGGTTTATAGCCACCGACATTTTCCATTTTCAGACTAGTTATTAGGTTGAATTACTGTATATTTGGAAAAATCGGATTTAGGTTTCGACCCTGTGGATCGATATAGGGAACACTTTACTGTTTTTTTCCTCTTCATACAGAACAACATAAATGCTTCAATGTTCATAGTTTTCCTAAGTTTCTGTATTTTTCCCACAAAAAAGAAAAAAACAGGGAAAATTGAGATTGTTCATAGTAACCAAATCGCACCAACTTTTACTTTTCCTAGCTATGATATTACTTAAACTCGATAATGATGCATAAATTCATATTTACATCACGATCGCGATCACAACCACAACCACCAGCATCATGAATCTCTTATTATGGAGCTGAAAGTGTCGCAATCAATGCCTCTATCATCACGATATCCTTGGCAGCTAAGACCTAGACTAGAAATGAAATCTTTATTGTCTTTTTTAGGTGGTCAGCTATACTTCATCACTCTCCCCTGATTATTAATTCTTTTTAACAAAGGACAAGTCAAAACTTGTGATGCTCCCCATTGTTAACAGCTTTGACAAGTCTTTACTACATATTCTATATTATATGACATTCACAACACTATATTCAATAATCCTGTTGACTTTGTCTGATGCTTAATACCTGACAATCATTCATTATCTGGGTATCTTTGTTCCTTGTTTTAGGAATAAAGACAGAGACTGAATAACAATGAAACTAACAACAAAGAAAGGTTGGAAATCCATCGTCCCACTCAGATCACGAGACAAATCTGCTACTCGGTTCTGCTTATTTTCAAAGTCAAAGTTGCTCGACTATGGACCTGGCAATGCCCCGGTTCATCTCAATGTGTATGATCTGACACCGATAAATGGATACGTGTATTGGGCTGGTCTCGGGATTTTCCATTCCGGTGTAGAAGGTACTCTCTAAACTTATCCTTGATTTGCATGAATTTCTGGGGAAAAAACAAAATCTGATTTTTTTTTTTTTTTTTCAATTTGCAGTTCATGGTGTGGAGTATGCATTTGGAGCTCATGATTACTCGAGCAGTGGAGTGTTTGAGGTTGAGCCTCGACAGTGCCCAGGATTCAAGTTTAGGAGGTCGATATTCATTGGGACCACCAACATGGACCCTATTCAAGTGAGGCAGTTCATAGAGCACCAAGCAGCAAGCTATAATGGAGATACCTATCACTTGATTTCTAAGAACTGCAACCACTTCTGCATGGATATTTGCCGCCAGCTCACAGGGAAGCCGATCCCTAAGTGGGTCAATCGCCTCGCCAAAATAGGTGCGCATTTCTATCCTTGCATTGTTGGAAAAGCTTCTTTTCGTCACTAAACTTTACTTTGGTGAAGTCATTAACTGGATTATGCATTGGTTAGTTGTTCAATAATCATTTATAGGGATAGAAGTCTTTGTGGCAAGGTACCTCACATGTCATGATGTGAGAAATTGGTTAGATTTTTTTTTTTTTTTTTAGATTTTGGGTTTCTGGCATTTGTTTATAGCTGCATTATCTTTTAAGTGTTTGTATTTAAGCATCTCATTTCATTTATTATTATTATTGCAGTCTAGTAACTAGCTTTTGTTATTAAATGTAATAAATTGCAACAAAGAGAAAACCAATTACTAGATTGCAACAATAAATCGAAATGAGATGATTAATACAAAGATCTAAGAGTAGTGCCATAACAAACAAATATTAGGTGCCCAAAATTCAGTATAATAATTATTTCAGTTACCAATTCCATACATTTGATGTACTGCAATGACTTTTATGCCTGATTTATCTCACTTTTTAGCTCAATAAACTTTCAAGGACAATGTAATTTTAATTTTTGTTCATAAAAAATGTTCAAACGGCCATGGCAGGTTCAATCTGCAACTGCGTGCTGCCAGAATCCATGAAGATAACAGCAGTAGAAGAAGACCCTAATTCCCAACCCTACGACAGTGAGAAGAGGCGGCTCACGAGTGCTTTCAGCTGCCTATCTTCGATCTCAATGAGGCAGAAACAGTTATCTACTTCTTCCCTGATTCTCCGATCACCATTGAAGGGCTGCCTCCCGCCATGGGAATTGAAAAGGTCCAACACCAGCAGCTCCACGAAGGAAAGGTGATAAATTTCCATTGTCAAAGAAAGCTAGAAGAGAGGATCTTGTTTATTTTTTTTTCTTGTATCAAAGTAAATATTATTCTCCGCCCTCGATTTGGTGTGCATTTGTGTGTAACCTTACTAAGTTTGTTTTGGTGCGTGGAAATAGCGGTTGGAATCATAAGATTTGTTGAATTTCATTCAACTTGGCACCAAAGAAATTGGGCAACTGATACTGATAGTTCAACTTAGTGATGTTCATTCTCTATAGTAGTAATGCAATCTTCATACTGCTGTATTTTCCACCTTTTATGGTTCACATGATTGGGTTGTATACCAAATTGTAAGTTTGGCAATTTTGAATAACCCCAGATTATACCAATTGAACAGAATAACAGATTGATCCATAAATGCAGAAAAATGGCAATTTGATCAGACACAATGCATTTCTTAGTTACAGATCAGAGTAGAAAAAGTGTTTATTAATCATGACTCATAAAAGTTATTGAATCAAACAATACAGTATATTACCTTATACAACGGTGGCACTGAGAATAGATCAGCTCCATCGATTAAGCCTTCAATTCTTTTATATGAATCTAGCAAGAAACCCAGTTCTTGTGAGTACTAATCAGAGCTGACAAAAGCCCTGCCGAAGAAATCAGTAACGGTCCGGAAAATCTTCCTTTTCCGTCTCGAATGTCGGCCACAGCCATCAATGCGTCGGCAAAGTCCTGAATAACAGAGAGCCTCTTCATCAACTTCTTCTCCCTCAACTTCCTCAACTTTTGATCCTCCTCCACATGCTTGATCCCTCTTGAATTCGCAACTTCGATAGATGATTCCAAGCACAGCTCGTCTTCCCTGATCTCCCTTAAATCCCTAATTTTGAGACTGATGCTTCCAATATACCCGACGAACTCCGCCCAGGCGCTGAGTTTCTGCAGGTTAGGCAGTAGTCTCTTGTCGATCAGCCCCGATTTCGCCAGCCAGACGAATTGCTCCACGAAGAAGTACAGACCTTCGCCGCCGTAGGCGAGGACGGAGAGCAGGACGTCGTGATTGGAGTCGAAGTGCGAAGCTCGCAGCGAGTTCACGTCCTGGACGAACTTACCGAGCCGGAAAGCCTTGCGACTGAGTCCGACGCTGGACTCGAAGCTTCGGAGGCGGTGAGTCAAGTCGCCGGTTCCGGGGAGCGCGGATGAGGCGAGAATGATCTTGGTGGCGTACCTGGAGATCTTGAGGAGCTTGTCCACGCCGTCCCGCTTCGCGAGGTAAGCTTCGAGGTGGAGAAGTAAGTCCCTGTCGTGATTGGTTGTGGCAGCTGGTTTTGCTGAGCTCGGCGATGGAGCTGCGGCGGACGGTGTCGACTGCGGTGGCGCCATGATCGACTGGTGTTGCAGCTCTGACGAGACGTAATCGAAGGAGAAACAAGAAATCGGAATCGGATGGACGAAGAAAGTGGTCAACGAAACGAATTGAAATCCGAATCCATCTTGATCTGTGTGCCTCGTTGAAGGATAATGAGATAATTGGGCTTTTGGCCCACATCATTTGTTGGACCGATCTATTTTGAGGGGCTTTCCAGAATTAAGGGATTATTTACCAAATTGCTACATTAAATTTGTCTAATCGTACAAATTCACATGTAACTTCTGATGATTCGCGACAATGGCAAAATAACAAATGTAAAATGATAATTCTGCCTCTCGAGTCTGGATATAAAAATGCATACTAAAACAAGTTTTTATATAATATTCAACTCTAGCAAAACACTGAATCATACCCAAGCTAGTAAGTGCATATTTTGTTTATGTAATGTAGTTGTTATAAATTTTTACATCATGTATTACACAAGTGCGGAATTTCATCCAAAACATAAGAAAATTGCAACAAAGTTTTTTTTTTGTTTTTTTTTCCAACAATTGCAACAAAGTTAACTATTTACAAATCCAGTCAAACAATCTTGTTTACTCGAGGGAACTTTAGCCAGCATAATAAGTCATCATATGTAACTACATCTACATCATATGAGTGTAATTTATCGAATTAAAATAATTTCTTTGCAGTAAATTATTTTCAAATGATAAGATAACTAGGATTCAACCAAATTATTCCCTATATTTAAATTAATTAAGTTTGAATCATTTCTCCTTTCTCTTTCCTTGTATATGTTTTGGGGTTTTTTTTTTTTTTTTGGTAATAACCCTTCTATTGGTTTGATTAAACGTAACAATAAATAAAAAATTATAAAATATAGAATACAAGAACGTATTAAAAAGATTCGTCACTCTATTGTTTTTCCCGTATATTTTTTTTTTTTGGGTGAATTTCCCGTATAGTTCTTCCAGAAGGAAGCTGCGAGCAAACTGCGAAGACGACGCACCCGAAGTCAAACTGGCGTTTTATCCAGTGACAGCGTCTGTCACCGGACAGCAAAAGAGGATCCATCCGAGCACTGAACAGACGCCAAGTGTCATACAGGCTCTCTATATTTTCTATTTTCTCCATTACTCACAGCTCATGACGGAGACGAATCATTTCCACTTGACTCCGTCTCCGACGAGGTAGTGGCGTTGTTGGTGTGGTAGCTCTCGCCGTCAAATTTCGTCATCACCGATCCAGTAACGGAAAGCCACGTGTCAGTCCTCATTCAGCAGTGGCAGTAGCAGCCTCTATAGTCTTCCTATACCCTCCCACCAAAATCCTCTCTTTTTTTTTTGTAAACACCGAAATCCTCTCCTTTCTTAAGTAGTGAGTAAGAAAACACGGGATTGGTTGGTTCTTATTGTGCTTGATCTGCTTCTCTGCGAGGTTAGTCTAGATTATTGATCTCTCCTGGAAAATGCTTCTTCTTCTAATCTCTACTCTGCCGAATAATTAGTCAGTTTTTTTTTTAATGGAATCGTCTGATTTTGCCATTAGTGGGTATTCACAATTACCGATAAATCTTGTTTGGAAAAGGGTGATTATGATTTATATTTATATAATCGGATTCCATTTCTTTGAATGCTTTTCCTGTTCTTGGATTCTATTATGCGCTTATCTGGATATTCTGGTCTACCCTGGTTTGATGAAGTCATATTAATGGTGGGGTGATGAAGGTTGATGACGTGGATCTTAGTCTTGCTGTTTATGCCTTCGTTTACTGAATCTATGCTTAAAATTGACCTACTTATGCAAAAGTAGTGGCTTTCTCTTTTTGGGTTTTTATTAAGGATATGAATGATTAGCTTGTTTATAATTACTTAGCTGATGTTTATAGCCTTTATTTGATTGGATCATTTGGAAGTGTTTGAGTGAAGAAAACCTATCCAACTTAGTGGGTAATTGCAATTACAAATGGATCTTGTCGGAGAAAACTAAAACTTTGGTGGATTATGATTTATATAAACAATGGATTCATTTTCTTGGAATGCTTTTTCGTGTTATTGATTCTAGTATTTTTGTGTGTATCTGAGATATTCTGATTTGCCTTGTTTTTATGAAGTAATACTGATGGTGGTGATGAAGGATGATGACTAGGATCTTGTTCTTGCTGTTTATAGCTTCATCGAATCTATGCATAAAATAGACCCACTTATATAAAACTAGTAGCTTTTCTTTTTGGGTTTTCATTAAGGATATAATGATTAGCTTAACTCCTAATTTTGTTCCTCAGGATTTAGATTGTGACCTTTCTGGGTTTTCTACACTTATTACAATATGGTTCAAGCTGAAGATGCCCCTTTATTCGAAATAGAAACTGATAATTGTACCAATGAAGAGGCTATTCTGTATTTGCTGAAACTAGAAGAACCCGGATGCCCTCTCCCATCCAATGTAAGCAAAGATGTTGATCCTCACTCCCATAGCCCTGAAAATATACCTGGTAAGACACTTATTCGTTCACCTGCTTTTTTAAAAATCAATTTTTTGGTAATTTTATAAAAGATTTAACCTTTTCAGGTGGAATGTGGTATTTAGTGGCAAAGTCGAAAGAGAAATTCAAGATTCAAAATGGCTTCTGGAAAACGTCAAGGCCTCCTTGTAAGGTATTCTGTGAACCTCCACTCAGTGGATGGAGAACTACTCTGGATTTCTTCGGAGGTCCAGATCTGCAGAAAACCATCTGGATGATGCATGAGTTCAATATAACTCGAGATGGATCAACACCTGATGTTAATATCAAGGTACTTTTTAGGGCTACTTCACTAACATTGATTGGTTGTTATTTTAATTGTTGGGACGATTCAAAGCCAGGAGCTGTTGCTGGGTTCGATTTAAAAAATAAAATGAAGAACATTCACGAATAGTGTCATGTTAGCTTTCCATTCGGCAAGCCAAATTTCTGCCAACTTCTCTTAGTTAATCTGACCAAATAATAACATTTTAAAACATGTATCCATTGAAGTTCATAAATTCTGACCAAAAACTAAAATAGGCAAACATAAAGCTTTGCTGCCAAGTCTGCTAATTCAGGTGTAATTTTTGCAGAATTCAAGCGTTCTTTGCAGAGTCTTTCAGAGAGGTAAACTCCATAAAATGCCATCAAGAGTCGATGGAAATGATTTTTCACCTGGGAGGAGTATCTACTCATCCCCTAAACTCTGTGTTGATACTGAAAACTGCATTGAGCAGGGATCTACTAGTGCCCATCAGGTAAACCATTCATAATCATTGAACACTCGCCGATTGATACATTATAATTGCTTCAATGTCAGAAATAGCAAACCATCATCTTCATAGTTTATATACCTTTATGCAATAAGTAGTGGATAAAGTTTTGATTTTTGCAGGGGTTAAACTCTAAAGTTGCCCAATTTTTTTCGTCTATAAACTTCGGTTCTGCAGGGAGTCTCAAGTAATTGCAGCAAACTAAAATTACAACTTCTGGTAGCACTTTCCTAGTTATTTGCTGACTCTAAAACTAGCAAACCCTTAAACTTCATCTCATTGTTCCTCTCACCTTTTGTACTAAGGATCTCATTTTCTTGCAGGACATTGATAATTCTGCAGTTCATGTGGTTGGACCCGAAATTCTTCCAAACAATCGTGCAGAGGATTTTTTTGATAATGATTACATATCGACAGGGGATTTCTTGGAGCTCCATGACCTTAGTTTTCCAGTGTCACCTTCCTCAAGCTCTGAAAACTCGAGCTGTGTGACAATATCATCAGATGAGTGCTTCGATTCATTGGCTCTGTTGCAAGACATAGAGCAAGGAAACAATGCTCACTGCCGCCTTAGCATCTCGGCTTCAAATAGACCCGAAAACATTGTCTTAGACACCACAGCCCCTTCAGGTACTTCCAAAACTTGGGTGTAATTTAATTTAATTTTGTGTGTGTGTTTGTTAAAGGAATGAACTCTTTCTTAAAGTAGTGCTTATGAACAATGGTGAAGAAATCAATGAAACTGCAGATGGAAATGGAAAGTATCCAAATGATGCCCCTTCAGGTACTTCTGAAACTTGGTTGTAATTTTATTTTATTTTTTGTGTGATTTTGTTAAAAGAATGAACTTTTTCTTAAAGGAGTTCTTAAGAACAATGGTGAAGAAATCCATGAAACTGCAGATGGAAATGGAAAGTATCCAAATGATGCATCTGCAGATGAGAACTGTTCTACTGCCATGGATGGTGCATCTAGCAGTGGACATAGTTCAGACCCTGAAGGAAGCAAGAAGGGTGGTGGGGGGAAGAGGATGAGGAAGATGAAGAGTCTGAAGAAGAAGTATCTCTGCTTCATGCCATTTTTTATGTAGAGAGAATTATGTAGATAGCAAAATATGGTTCTATAGTATATAGCTTACTGCTAAGTCTGTTTATTATAAGGTTACTTGCGGACAAAGTAATACGTATGTAGGAAGGGTGTAATTGAAGTACGGTTCGAATTGCTTGAGGACTTGATTGAAAGATGGTTTTCCCTTATTGTTCTGATGTTAATTACAATGTAGCTAGTCTTATGGGAGATGTTGTATTTCATTGTTGAGAATAGTTAGTTGTATATTTGGATGGGTTTTATGGGAAATTAAGAAATCATAAAGTCATCAAATGGTAAGGATCAGACAATTTATTTCATGGAATGATTTCTCAGGATTTCTGGGTTTGTTCTGAAGAAGAGATGGAGACAACATATGATGATGATGATTGGAGGGAGGAACCACCACAAAATTATTATTTAAAAAAAAAAAAAAAAAACAACACAAATTTTGTAATTTATATGACATGTTTGTTGCAAAAATACAATAAGAAATATAAATTAGGAACTATGAAAAAAAAAAATATTTTTTTGATAATAAAAATAAAAATAAGTTGTCAAATATTTCTTTTGTCAATTTTTTTTTTTTTGGCCAAAGTCAAATATCTCTTTTGGGGTCAAATATTGAGTAATGGACATTCAAATCATTTAAAAAAAAAAAAAGAGAGATTCAAAACATGTGATTTATTCACTCACGTTGATTTTTCCAACATCGCCTTTTCAATCATGCGCCTTCAATTAGGATTCTGAAAAATTAGTCCATATATATAAAGGAAAGGACAAAAAAATAGTTCAGGAATGGATAAGATTTTTATTTGGACCCGATATGATATACTTTCTTAAATTTGGACCCGACATGATATACTTTATAAGATTTTAACTATTATATACTTTATTTTATGCCAACAGATGGTGCACAACAATATTTCAAACAAGGGTTTAGGTGGTAAGAGCATCCACAATACTATTACAGTATTACTTAAACGTGGGTTTAACGTATATTTTATGTAAAATGAAACAAAATTTGATATTTGGCCAAAAAAAAATGTGATACAATGCTGTTACATAGCATTCCTTAAATGACTCATTTTTACATAACATATTTCTTATATTTAAGGAATGCACTATGTATTACGTAACTAATTTTTAATTATATATTAATTCATTTTATAATTAATGTTAATATCTTATTGGTGGTTTTTGAAAATTTTAAGAATAAAATATATTTAAGAAATATATTTAAATAATACGATTGTAGAGCAAATATTGTACATATGTCTTAACTTCATATATTACTTAAAGTACATATAAATGTCTACTTTGCAAATTTGAAAACTACAACTTAAGTAAAACGATTGTGGATGCTCTACTATACTATTGATGCTTATGTTTATCCTAGCTATCCCATTGATTAGATCTTCAATAATCCCATGACCATAATATATGTTAACTTATCCTATATTATTCTTTTGTTTTTATGCTTATCCGGCTGTGGGGCCGTTGTCTTGTACTTTACATCATACCCATATCTGCTTGTGTTTCAACCAAAAAAAAAATGCTTGTGTTCTTTATATTTTGTATATCATTTGCAGTTTTTTACTAATCTACCTTCATTTTTACATATGAGTACACAAAGCATCACCCTGTTCTGATCATTAGTTTTTTTTTTTTTTTTTCTAAAGTTTAGTAATTAGAAGATAATATATGTTTTATTCCTGAATTAATTAGCTGAGATATATATTTCTCTATAATGACGGAATATTTTAGCTTCTTAGTTTGTATTGCCTAAGTCATATTTAAAAGGGTTTGCTAATGAATAAAAGACAACTATAAATTTACCCAAATTTTAAGAATGGATTCGCTCTCACAAGGTTCAGATCCATGATCTTCTTAACTAGTTCAATATTACACGTAGAAGGAAGATCATTGCATCACCCCGACCAAAAGTGGTAGTTCATCTATACTTGACTCAATCCTGCAATAAGAATCACGGTATTACATAGACCAATTGATAAACTCAATCCTACTGAATTATCAATTTACTCGGGACCATTATATACATGATGACTTAGTTTAGAAGACCATGTCTAGCTCGAATTCTGGTCAATACGAGTCATCTAGCTCGGCCGAAAGAGTCATAATTGGTTTAGAATTTTTATAGCTCAATGTGAGCTAATATGCTCGACCTGACCCGAGCTCGTATTAAACATATTCTCCGATTATAAGGCGATCATGCTAACATGAGCTTAAATCAATATAAACCCTTAAATAGGTAAATCGAACAATGCGTAATGGAATAATCAAACTTCAATAAACATAATAAACATAAAGATTTCCTAATACACTAAAAAGTAAATATATTTTTCATATTCAATGAAGATTACAATAAATAAAAAAATAATTGAAGGGTAATATATGCATTTATGATTTATCACTAACCCAACGACTATTGGCGCTCATCAACTGGTCAACCGCCGGTAAACCATACGTTTAGTAATAACAGAGCGCCAAAACCTTCGAGTCCACGTGGCGGAGACCAATTGGAGGATTGTCCATCGTCAGGATTCATATCATATCTCTTGTCTCTCTCACTCAAATCCTTTCTCTCTCTTCACTCTTCAGTCTTCACTGTCTCCAACTCTCCAACTGTGTTTTCTCAATTCGAAGAAACCCTCAATTTCTTCCCGAATCGATCTTCGTAATATTCTGTAACCCCAGAATTCGAACTTGCCGATGTGCGATCTCTCTGGTGACTGTCGATTTGTCGGGTAGAGTTGTTAGGTAGAGTTGTCGGGATTGTTCAGGAGTTGAAAATGCTGGAAGCAATGGAGAATTCCTTCAATGGCGGGTTCTCGAACTTGCAGAGCTGCGCGGAAAGCAGCGAGGAGGAGCTCTCGGTGCTGCCACGTCACACCAAGGTGGTCGTCACGGGGAACAACCGTACCAAGTCGGTGCTCGTCGGCCTCCAGGGCGTGGTGAAAAAGGCCGTTGGACTCGGCGGATGGCACTGGCTGGTAAATTCAATTTTCCGATTTCCTCTTTGAAGATTATAAGGTTGTGAATTTCTGGCATTTTTGTGTTCTTAATTTGGAATTTCTGCTTTTTTAGTCATGAAATGGGTTTCAGCTGGTTTTAGTCTTTAATCCTCAATTGCGTAATTCTGTATTCATTGTATATGGTACATTACTGGTTTCTACTTTCTTGATGGGGTTTTGACATTTTGTGCAACACTTGTTACTGTAATGTCTGAAGGGAAATTACACTCTACTGGGTTTTTTTCAACTTACTGGCATGATACTATGTAGTTGTCCATCTTATCATCAATAGATTAATTGGTTCAAATGGTTAGAACTGGAATCGAAATGGTCGGTCAAGATCATTCATCAGTGATTTTCTACTTTCTTTTGGATATTTTTGTTTCACATGGGTGTTCTAATTGTCGGCCCCTAGAATAATCACAGTTTAGTCCGTATGAAGTAAAATGTTGGTCATGGATATTTTTTTACATTTTAGACTCGAACCCGATACCTCTACATGGTTACTTTTGCATATTCATGTACTTTTTATATGTTTTTCTTCATCTAGAAAGTGGATCCATGGGCTCTGTGCTCATGACAGTCTTGTGTTTCAATATCTGGAGCTGCATTTTTCCCGCATATACTGAAAGGGTGGTAAAAAGAAAAACAATCATATTTTTAATGATTTTCGGGTACGAGAATTGTGTTGAGTTGTATGAACCCTATATTTCCCAAATCAATTTAAGTCTTGTCTTCTAGAAGGTATCTGGTCTCCATTATGACTTAGATAGACTTGTAGGTACATTACAAGGAACATTTTCATATGTATTTACATATATTATATTAGGATAAATCTTTAAAGTGTGAAATTTTTTGTGAAAAATCCATAGAAAGTTGTTAACTAACACATGTCAAGTGATGATTGTTCATAAAATGGAAATAGAATGTTATTATGCATTGCCATGTGGACCTAGAAGTGCTTTCTATGGATTTTTCACAGTTTTTTTTCACAGGCTCTAGCATCACCCATTATATTATGCCTCTTTGGCTTCTACTGTTCTTGTATCCTTACATATATCAATAGTTTTAACATCCTGTCCTTTTCAGTCTGAAATCATTTTTAGTGGTCCTATATTTGCTTCACTAAGCTTTCTATTGAATTTTTACCAGACTGTTATGGTGATCAATTCTATCTTAGTTTTTACCCTAATGAATTATTACTTTTAACAGGTTCTTACAAATGGCATAGAAGTGAAACTGCAGAGAAATGCACTCAGCGTGTTAGAAGCTCCCACTGGCCACGAAGAAGATGACGACCTTGTTTTTGAAAATGGGCATGGGAATACATCATCAGATAGGGGCGAGCTCACTTCACTATTTGCAGGTTATAATCTTTATCGTATCACTATCATTAATGTGCATGATCTTTTAAAACTTTGCTTAGTATAGAATAGAAATATAGCTTAATGTTCTTAAGAGAAAAAAATTGCTGCACTTTTGTTAAATCCCAAGTTTTTAGCTGTTCTGTGTTGTTCTTTTACCACCGTCAAAAGCTCTGTATTCTGAAATCTCATTCTCCAACCACGAAACAGTTTATGAGTCGATATTTGCAAAAAAAAAAAAAAAAAAAAATTAAAGGTTTTCAAGATGATGATTAACACTATGAACTATGAAGGAATAAAAAAATATTATTTTTGTATGAGGTGGAATATTTTCTATGCTCGTGTGGCAAGTTAGTATCTGACGGAAAATTGGAATGAAAAGTTAACTAATTTACCAATTAATTACATTTTACTGCTTGTTACACTATTTAACAATGTCAAAAGAGATTTTATCGAAAAGCTAATATGGGACAAAACAAGTTTATACTATTTGCCCATAGAAAATATCTAACATGTTTCATGTGATGTCCTTGCAATGATGAACTTCATGTTTTACTATTATGTAGCAGGATCAGAAAACACCCAAAAGCTGTATAGATCGAGACAAAGGACTCATAATAAGTCATCTGGGTTTGGGTCCTCGAACACCAACAGGACAATGAGTAGGTCCCTGTCATGTGATTCTCAATCTAGAGGATCTTCAGTTTGTACCCCACGAGGATCCAACGTACGATGATGTTCTTTCTCACCTTACTGCAAAACAATATTGAATTTTTCTATGTGGTTTCGTGATACTGAAGCTATCTTCCCTGCAGAAGGTCGATCTCAGCAAATTGGAGACCGCGGCTCTCTGGAGATATTTGCGACACTTTAATCTCGTCAGCAACTACCTTAAACTTAAGCATCAATTACTGCATTATTTTGTATCTGCTTAGTTGAGTTGTTTTGTGTTGCCAATTACAGCTAGATATGATCTCGAGTCCGTCAAAGGAGAACATGATCGATGTTGTTCAAAGACATTTCATGTCACAGGTTTGTTTCCGGGACAAAACATGTTTTTTTGGGATCAGTGCCGTTTTACAATGTTCTGACTCTGTTTTTTTTTTTTTTTTTTTCCTTTTTTGCATTTGGGGTGAAGCAAATGGATGAGCTGCAAGTTATAGTAGGGTTTGTTCATGCAGCGAAGAAGATGAAGAGTGGCTGCAAAATACCAAGAGAGAAGTGAATCGAGTCCTTCTAATTGTCTTGCTAATGCTGACCCAATATCCAATCGTGGAGAAATTATTGCATATCTCGGATCCAACAGCTGTCAGCCAGCTGACGGCCCTCCGACCAATTAGAGGATGATACGTGTCCCTGAATGTTTACTTTGCCAGAAATCTTCCACTTCTCTTTCTCTAATTGGTTGATGGGCCACCGGGTGCCTGACAGTTGTTAGCTTCGAGTTAGGCAATAATTTCTCCAAATCGTGCACTTCCCATGTTTGTAGTTATAGTAGGGATATATGTGTATGGTGACCCTGTTGCCACTCTATCAGTAGAATTAAAATGTGGCTTAGTTTGCTAAACTATATATAGTTAGAGGTTTGTAGATTTCATCCTAATGAGTAAAATGTATGTAGTACTGACTTTTGGGAAGTGGGGTTTATCCAGAGATGTGTATATATTATTGCCTATTGCTGCTTCTCTTTTCCATGTAAATAAATATAATTATAAACTATCAAATGGGCAAAACATGACATCCTTAAAACACTGTCAGTTGTCGGAGGATCTTGATTACCGGCATTATACTATGTGAATGATCCTTCGTACTTGCAATTTTCTTGGTGGCATTATACTATGTGAATGATCCTTCGTACTTGCAATTTTCTTGGTCATCATAATAAGTGTCATATAATTATTGAGGAGAGTTGTATAAGTACGTGCAGTGGCGGATCCAGGAATCCGACTAAGCGGGATCCTGTTGCGACCTTTTATGTGTAGCTCTCAAAATGACTAATCTTACCGGTAACAATCGGGTCGGTTGATATTTAAGATTGTCTTCATCATATGTGTAATAAAATAACAACCACTATGATAATTTCTTTTTCTTTTCCATTGCGTTATTGAAGGTGTCTTAGTTTCATATACTTTAAAGACTACTACTCAATATACAATCTTAATAATACTATGCAGTTCACTATAAATCTTATATTAATTTTAATATGTTTGATTTACGACTGATGGGCCCCGGCTAAGGCCGTTAGGCCCCTTAACGATTGGCAAACGGCGAATAGGCCCGTTGGGCTAGGAGCTAGGTGGCTGGAAGGCTAAGGGCTCCGACGGACGGAGGCCCCGACATGGAATAGCTCCGAGTGAGTATAACCTCGATAGGGGAAAGCCCCGAAGATATCGGACCTGGACGTGGTCGGTCCCGATATGGGAGCGGACACCACTCCCCGACACCGAATCCTCAATAATGCAACTCGGGAGTCTCCGATGATGATCGAGACTCGCCAGTAAGAGCACAATCCCGGAAATCTCGCTATGATTACAGTAGTGATATAATGGGCGAGATATGTGGGATACGTATAACTGTACAGATACGTGGCGAGATATATGGCGAAATATATGGGATAGTGGATCACAATCCAACCGCCTAATCAGGTAACTGAGATAGCCTTCCCCC
The DNA here is from genome assembly GCA_036873135.1 of Clarkia xantiana subsp. parviflora. Classification (NCBI taxonomy): domain Eukaryota; kingdom Viridiplantae; phylum Streptophyta; class Magnoliopsida; order Myrtales; family Onagraceae; genus Clarkia; species Clarkia xantiana. Next base: position 6,245,577 of record JAPTYO010000010.1, on the reverse strand, counting down.
TATAAAAGGAGGGAAGTTACTACAGGTTAGGGTTACGTTTTTACACATACACATATTGCTTGCTTGATCACCGTATTTACGTTAAGCATCGGAGAGGGATTCTGGGCCACCGCCCTCTATTCCCCTTCTGCAGGATTGCGAGGAGCTAAGGAATCCGTCACCGTAACCGGAGTTCCTACCGTGATCCAACATTGGCGCCGTCTGTGGGAAACGCAACAAAAAGCCAAAGTAAGTTCGCTTCCCTTTAACTCCAATACCATGGCTGGCAACAGGCCACAGCGATCAGGCAAGCAGGTGCTGACCACCAGCAATCCCCCTGAGGATGCTATACAGCATCAGGACCTGAGAGACGATGGTGACAGCACTCGCCGAGAAGACACCACCAGGGAGGTTGTTCCTTCGCGAAGAGAAACCAGGTCGACGACCAGGAACGAGCTTCCTGGTGGATCCAGGAACGAGGCACCTTCCCCGAATCCAGAGCTGGCCAGGGTAGTGGCAGAGGTCATGCCCCTATTCATGGAGGCCATGGAGGCCCTCCTAGACCGAAGAGAGGCTGCCAGAAGGCAGGCTGTACATTTACCACCGCTACCTCCGCGACGAGATGCTCCCAGAAGGCAGGTGGACGACAATCTGCCGCCACCCCCCCCCCCCCCCCCCCCCCCCCCCGTTGAGGGAACAGCCCGTTCCCCCCAGACATCCGGATCCAGCACCGGCGGAGAATTTCGTGGTCGATGGACCAGGGCCAGTACAACAAAGGACTATTCCCCTGAATGGTCCCCTCACTGCTGATCAGGTGGTGAAGATTGTGGGTATTTGCATGGGAGATCAAAAGCCCATGATGTCGGAATTGGGGAGTCAAGAGACCCATCCCTTCGTTCCCAGACTGATCCATACCCTGGCCCCTCCAGGCTTGGGTATCCCGAAGATAAACGAGTACGACGGGGTCGCGGACCCTGTTCGCCACGTGCAGAAGCACCTGACAGCGTGCATGGGCAGGACCCCAGATGAGGATGTTATCTGCGCATTGTTCCCGAGTACCTTGGGAGAGAAGGCGATGACATGGTTCTACAGTCTGCCCACTGGATGTATAACCTGTTGGAAGGATATGCATCAGCGATTCATCGCCCAGTACCAAGGGCGTCGACGGCTGCTGAAGAGTGTTCGGACCCTGCATGAGGTGGTCCAGAGGCCCGACGAATCGCTGGCCCAATACTACCAGCGTTACACGGCTGGTATGACCGAGCTGGATGAGGAGATATCGGAGGGCGAGGCCATCCGTACCTTCCTGAAAAACCTCAATCCCCCCTACGGCTCCGACTTACTTCACAGCGTCGCGGCCAAAAAAGTCTGGAACATGGAGGCACTTCAGGCGAGGGTAAAACAGCAAATCGACGTCCAAGAGTCGAAGATCGCTGCCGGAGAATTGGCTCCTCCCAAGGGGCGTGAAGGAAAGCAGTTGTTCAAACCATTGGACAACCGACACAAGAAGGATAGCTCCGAGGGTAGTCGGAGTCGTGGACGCTCTGATCGGAGGGAGGATAGGCGTCCGACCAAGAGGGACAGTCAGAGGGAGGAGTTTACCCCCCTCAACAGGCCTTTGAAAGAGGTCTTGGCGGTAATGGAGAAGCAAGGTCTCGCTCGTTTCCCCAAGAAGAAGGAAGGAGAAAAGTTGGGCTCCCGCACCGACCGTTACTGCCGATTCCATCGGGCCTCTGGTCACGACACTGACCAGTGTCGGGAGCTGAAGAAGGAAATAGAGAAGCTTATCCAGAGGGGTAAGCTGAAGGAGTTCGTGGGAGATTCGCGCTGCAAGCCCCGTTCCCGATCTCGATCAAGATCCAAATCTCGATCGAGGTCCCCAAGGAAGAGAAGGTCCGACGCAGAGCCTTCGGAGGGCCCATCAGGGTCCCGACAGAAGAGGGTTATCAATGTGATCCATGGAGGGTTCGCTGCAGGAGGAGACACATCGTCTTCTCGGGAGCGTTATGCCAACCAAGTGCCCGTAGCAGTGGTTTTGGGAAAAAGGTCTCGGTCATGGACTCCGAAGGAGGAGATGGAGATCACCTTCTCGGCGAAGGATCTGGAGGGAGTAGAGACCCCCCACGAGGATGCCCTAGTAGTGACATTGGATGTAGGGGGATTCGAAATGAAGAGGATCCTCATTGATGGAGGAAGCTCCTCCGACATCCTCTTCTCCGACGCCCTGGAGCAAATGGGGAAGAAGAAGAAAGACTTACGAGAGGTTAACTTCCCGATGGTAGGATTTTGCGGCACAACCTCTTATCCATTGGGGGTTATCACGTTGCCTGTGTGGTTCGGCAGTGGCTGGAAGATGGAGAAGAGAGATGTGGAGTTCGTGGTGGTCGAATCCACAGGGACGTACAATGCGATCATTGGAAGAACCACTATCAACCCGCTGATGGCGGTAGCCTCGACTGTCCATCAGAAACTGAAGTTCCCGACTGAGAATGGGGTCGGTGAAGTGAAAGGCGACCAGGTGGCGTCGAGACGATGCTATGTCAACGCCACAAGGAGATCGAGGAAGGAGGCTATGTCGGTTCTCCAGACAGACACTGATCCTCGAGAGGAGTTTGGGCGTCCCGCCCCCATGGAGGACCTAAAAGAAGTCGAGATAGATGGACCCGAGAGGAGGGTAAAGATCGGATCCGCCCTATCCGAGGAAAAAGCTCAGGAGTTGATCGCCCTATTGAATGAATTCAAGGAGTTATTTGCCTGGTCCCCGAGCGATATGCCGGGAATCAGTCGGAACGTGATCGAGCATGAATTGAATATCGACCCCACGATCAAGCCGATCGCGCAGAAGAGACGTCCGATGGGAACAGACAAAAGGATTGCAATCCAGCAGGAGGTTGGCAGGTTGCTCGACGCTGGATTCATTAGGGAGATCCGATTCCAAACTTGGGTAGCCAACCCAGTACTGGTGAGGAAGAGCAACGGGAAGTGGCGGATGTGTGTCGACTTCCGCGACTTGAACAAGGCTTGCCCGAAGGACTGTTATCCGCTCCCGCGGATCGACCAATTGGTGGACGCCACATCGGGGCATGAGCTGCTAAGCTTCATGGATGCCTATTCGGGCTATAACCAGATAAAGATGGCGAAAAAGGATGCCCCACACACCGCCTTTTACGCTGACAGTGAAGTCTTCCAGTACGATGTCATGCCTTTCGGCCTGGTGAATGCGGGGGCAACCTATCAGAGGATGGTGAACAAACTGTTCGGGGATATGATTGGGAGTACCATGGAAGCCTATGTAGACGACATGCTGGTGAAGTCCCGACGAGCATCAGACCACGTTGGTAACTTGGCAATGGCCTTCGAGAGGATGAAGCTCCACCAAGTCCGCCTGAATCCAGCCAAATGTGCTTTCGGAGTACATTCAGGGAAGTTCTTAGGCTTCATGGTGAGCCAGAGGGGGATCGAGGTGAATCCCGAAAAACTAAGGGCAATAGAGGAGATGCACTCCCCATCAAACCATAGGGAGGTGCAAGTACTGAACGGTCGACTGGCTTCGATGAATCGCTTCTTATCCAAGGCAAGCAACCGGTCGATGCCATTTTTCAGTGTATTAAGAGCCAACCGACAGTTCGAATGGACTGCTGAATGTGAGGAGGCGTTCCAAGCACTCAAACAACATCTCCGCACCCTCCCACCACTAGCAAAGCCAGCTCCAGGCGAGCCGCTCTATCTTTACTTGGCTGTTTCTCCGTTTGCAATAAGCTCTGTTTTAGTTAAAGCTGTCGAGGGCAATCAAATCCCCGTATATTATGTAAGCAAGGCGTTTGCCAAGAGTGAAATGAATTACCCTCCGATTGAGAAGTACCTCTTTGCGTTGATTATTACCGCTAGAAAGCTACGACCTTACTTCCATGCGCATGAAATTACGGTGTTGACTGATCAGCCATTGAAACACTTCTTGAACCGGCCTGACGCGTCGGGGAGACTAGTAAAGTGGGTCGTGGAACTTAGCGAGTTTCGGATTCATTTCGCTCCGAGAACAGCTATCAAAGGGCAGGCATTGGCCGAATTTATAGTTGAATCTACTGTTCCCGATCCTGAAGCAACGGAAACAGTAGATGGGGCAACCGGGAATACTGAAGAGGTCTCGACGGCGAAGCAGTCGGAACAGCCAAATAAGGAGAACACCTGGGAGTTGTACACGGATGGCTCCTCAAGCTCGGATGGATCGGGTGCGGGGTTCGTATTGATTCCGCCAGGTGGGGCGGAGCCACTCCGATATGCATTGGCCCTAACATTTAGAGCCACCAATAACGAGGCGGAATATGAGGCTCTTATAACGGGGCTGAAAATCGCAAAGGGCACTGGAATTGAACATTTGAAGGTGAAGTGTGATGCTAGCCTGATTGTAAATCAGGTTCGGGGGCAGTATGGAGCAAAGAACCCGATCATGAAGAAGTATCTTCAGGAGGCTAGGACCTTGAAGGAGAGCTTCAAAAGCTTTGATATCGAGGCAATTCCGAGGGAAGAGAATGCGGAGGCTGATGCCTTGAGCAAATATGCCTTGGGGGCACCTTTGGAAGAGAGTCGGAAGGTACACTTCTTGGAGAAGGTGATTCTATCGACCACCGATCCGTCGGAGGTGTGCGCTATCGGAACAAGGTCAGAGGAGGAATCCACTTGGATGACCCCGATAATTGTGTACTTGACTACGGGGGCACTTCCTGAAGATAAAGTGGCAGCGGAGCGACTGCGACGAATGTCAATTAATTACGCGATGGTGGATAACCAGTTATACAAGAAGGGTCTGCTTTCGACGCCTTTCTTGAAATGCGTAGCCGAACCCGATACGACTCGGATTCTGAGAGAATTGCATGAAGGAGTTGCAGCCTGTCACGAAGGCGCTCGATCTATCCTGAGGAAGGCACTGAACTTGGGATATTATTGGCCTACGATGAATAAGGAAGCAATGGCGCTTGTTCGATCCTGTGACGCGTGTCAGAGATATGCTTCGAATATCACAGCCCCCGCCGCTGATTTGATGCCCATTGGGAGTGCTTGGCCCTTCGCACAGTGGGGCATTGACCTGGTGGGACCCCTTCCGAAAGCAAAGAGCCAGTGCACACATTTGCTTGTCGCGATTGACTACTTCTCGAAGTGGATCGAGGCTAAGCCGTTAGCCAAGACAACAGCGGGACATATTATTAAGTTCCTTCAGACCCGAATTTTGTCGAGATATGGGGTGCCGAAGGTGATCATCAGTGACAATGGTCCTCCGTTTAACGGGGTTCAGTTGGAGAAGTTCCTAGACGAGTTTGGTATCGAGCACCGGACAGCATCCGTCCATCACGCCCAAACCAATGGACAGGTGGAGGCTGCTAACAAAATCGTGATGGAGGGCTTGAAGAAGAGGGTTTATGCTTTGGACGGAAAATGGCTAGACGAACTGGAGAACGTGTTGTGGGCGGTCCGAACGACACCCAAGCGGTCAACAGGTGAAACCCCATTTGCACTTGTTTATGGGACGGAGGCAGTCGCTCCCGTAGAAATCGCTGTGGCGTCCCACCGAACCAGAAGCTATGAGCCCTCGACGAGGCCAGAGAGAGCCAGGATAGGACCTTTGACAAATGACGAAACAAGACGCCTGGAGTTATCCTTGCTAGAGGAAAAACGGCTAGAGGCCGACATAGTCCAAGCTCGGATGCGTTTGGCAACGGCCAGGTATTATAATCGGAAGGTTAAATCGCGCCAGTTCTACGCGGGAGAACTAGTCCTACGTCGGAATGAGTTCGCCCTACAAGATCGGATCAACAAGATGTCCCCAAAATGGGAAGGGCCTTACAAGATCATAGGCATGCCGGCCCCGAATGCCTACAAGTTAGAAGACCTCGATGGCAAGGTACTAAGAAACACCTTTAGTGGAGAACATCTGAAGAAATGTCATGTTTGACAAATAAGTCGTCCGTAGAGGCGCGAGGATGTAATTAGGCGCGAAGATGTAATTAAGTCGCCCTGAGTGGTGCATGCTATGTTAAAGACATTAATAAAGAGGTTACTTCTGATCAAAGTATTCCTAAGAGGTTCTCGATACATTAAAAAGCGTCATTGGACGTCCGAAAAATCCTTAAGTTTTTAAGGTTCGATTAAAAAGCGTCATTGGACGTCTGAAAAATCCTTAAGTTTTTAAGGTTCGATTAAAAAGCGCCATTGGACGTCCGAAAAATCCTTAAGTTTTTAAGGTTCGATTAAAAAGCGTCATTGGACGTCCGGAAAATCCTTAAGTTTTTAAGGTTCGATTAAAAAGCGTCATTGGACGTCCGGAAAATCCTTAAGTTTTTAAGGTTCGATTAAAAAGCGTCATTGGACGTCCGGAAAATCCTTAAGTTTTTAAGGTTCGATTAAAAAGCGTCATTGGACGTCCGAAAAATCCTTAAGTTTTTAAGGTCCGATTAAAAAGCGTCATTGGACGTCCGAAAAATCCTTAAGTTTTTAAGGTTCGATTAAAAAGCGTCATTGGACGTCCGAAAAACCCTTAAGTTTTTAAGGATCGATTAAAAGCGTCTCAGGACGACAGAAAGCCTTAAGGTTCTTAGGGTCCGACAAAAGCGATTTTGAAGAACATAATGTAGCCGGAAATGATATCAATAAAAGGCTCGAAGACCTAAGAAGTTCAATATGAGAGAGATAACGATAAAAGACCACAAGGACTTAAGTTATAACAAATTAAGCTCGGTCCTCGGATGCTTTAGGGTCGGATGCTGGATCTTCAGAGGGCTTAGGAGGGGCCGGATCGGAGGGATCTGCAGGAGCGTCGTCGGCATCTTCAGAGGAACTCTCCGACGGGAGGCTAAAGTACCTTTCTGCGGCTCGGCCGAGAATCTTGGACTTCCTCAGGTCGATGGAGTCCCCGTAGGTTTCGCTAAGCTCTTCGACGATATCAAGGAAGGCATTCTGCAGGTCTTCCTGACAATGCTTCGCCGCATCTGCTTTGAAGTCCTCCGAGCCCCGATATTCTTCGCGGCCCTGGGCCTTCGCGTTTGCTATTTGGGCGGAATGCTCCGCCTTTGCCTCCTCCAGCTCCGCGATGACCCTCTGCTTCTCAAGCTTCAGCCGCTCAGCAGTTTCCTTTAATTCTGCTTTATCGAAGGCAGCCTGGCTCCGATCAGCCAAGGCCGTTTGCTGCTCCCGCCTAAGCGAGCTCTCAAGGCTTAGAATCCGCCTTTGCTGGGATTGAGCCTCTTGAGCAAGTTTGGCCCTACCCTCCTCGGCCTGCTGCCTACCCTCCTCGGCCTGCTGCCTATCCTCCTCGGCCCGCTGCCAACCTTCTTCGGCCTGCTTTCTGCCCTCCTCCGCTCGGAGCCTTGACGCCTCGGAGGTGGCCAGGTCCTCCTGGAGCTTGGTCAAGCTCTCGAGGTTGGAGTTGGCCCGTTCTTGCTCCAAAGCCTCCTGCAGGGACAGGATGTAGCCGAAGCAACGATCCTGGTCCGCCATTTCCTGAGGACAAATACAGCTTAGTATTTAAAAGTCGGAATACTTTCAGACGAACAAAAGCAAAGTGTAACCTACCTCTATCCGACGGACGGCCATTTGACGAATGTCCGCCTTGATGTCCTCCCCTTCCAGGGAAAGGGGGCGCCTCAGTGATGGCGGGATCGAGCCCGACACCAAGTGCAAGGCCAAGTTCTCCTCCTGGCACCCCCGATGCAGAGATATCTCTTGTAAAGACTCCACCGGTCTCCAAGGCTCTGCACTCCGATCCGAGGAGAAGGCCTGGTAGTAGTCTCCATCCAAGGGGAAGGGAGGTACTACCAGACGGGCTCCCCCATCTTCACTTGTCCGAGCTTCGGGGGTCGCGCCCCTAACCGGTGCCGATGGTGGCGCGAGGGGGAGTGGGGACGTCTCCTTACCAGGTGACTTAGCAGGAGTCGACCTCGATTTTCCTCGGAGGATTAGGCCTTCCTCCTCAGCTTGGTCTTCGGAGGGGGAGTCTTCCAAGCTAATCACCCGACCAAATTCGCCACGGACTTCCGTCGGGGCATCATCCACCACCGGCTCCGCTGCAGGCACGGGGTCTGAGGCAGGTGCAGCGGGTGCGACGTCCGTGTGACCTGCAGCGGGGCGAACAAGGTGAGGAAGTAAATTGATATCGGTATGCCAAATTAGACAACGCTCCATATATCTCTCGTAGCCGAAAAAGTCATAATAACCCGCTTCGAGGACGTGTGGAGTTTCCCCTCGAAGGACATTCTTGACATCCCTGATCCGCCCTTCCATGTCGGAGGCCTGAAGGTCTTGAGGAACCAACTCTCTATATCTTTTGATAGCACGAAAAACTGCCTTACCTTCCTTTCCGGAGCGGACACCGAAGGCGGCCCTAACCACGTCCGCATTAGTCTGCCCCTCGGATGTGGGGGCAGACCTTGGTGCCTCAGAGGTCTTCCTCTTCTTCTGAGACGGCTCCGACGCCGCGGAGGACTTTCTCCTGGATGAGGACTTCTTCTTACGCTTCAGCGAATGGGAGGCATCGGTATCCTCCTGAAACAGATGGGCGGTCAGCGATGATCGATGGGCTGTAAGCAGTGGAAACAAGAAATAATTAGAAGATTACCCAGAAAATTACATTGGAAACGCCATCACGAATTTTTCCCCCGGCTTCGGGATCAATCAGCATAATGGAAATTTTTATCCGCTGTCGGTCAGTGACAGAAGTGGCCTCGAAGGGTTGATAACCCTCCTCCCAGCGACGGGCTTGGATGAGCATCAAGGCCCTCTTGGTCTGCTCCGACCAGGTACGGAAGGGCACAGGAGGATCAGCTTCCACGGCGGTCTTCAGCCACTCGATGGGACCAGGCCTGATGAAAAAGTATTGTTCTTTCCAGTTGGCATTGTCGTGCCCCTTATCGTGGATGATGGCCCGTTCCTTGCAAATCCTCCAGGACACCTTCCTATCCCAGCCTATCTCCTTATACTGCTCGTCGGTCCCCTCGGGTTGACGGGGGGTAAAGGAGCAGATCCCATCTTTGTTACAGGTCATCTTGTAGAGGACCCGCCAAAGCTCCAGAGTATAGCTCCAGTCCTCTTTGTTGATATCACACCACACTTGGAAGGCAATCCATGTACGGATTGCGTGTGGAGAGAAGGTCGTGGGGTAAGTTTTGTAGTGGTTGCATAGCTCCACCCAACTCGGACAAAAAGGGAGTCGGATCCCCGCACGAATTTGCCCTGGAGAGATGAACACCTCGTCTCCTTTGGGGAGTGTAACCCGGGTATCGCGAGGATTGAATTGGAATTGCTCGTAGGGATAGCGAGCCCCAAAGGAGGATTCGAAGATACCACATTCTACGCAAGCCCTATCGTAGTTAATAGGCGCAAGCGAGTTCTTGAGATAATTGAAGACGAAAGGTGGTCCAACAGGAGAAGACCCGCTGTTGGTGGCAAATCCCTCGGCTGAAAATCGTCGAGGGAAGGAAAGAGGGGAAATTGAAACCTAAGAAGATCAAAGATGAAAGAAAAAAGGGCAATAAGGTGAAAAATCTTACCAGACATGGTGACTGAAGCGTTGATCAGAAAAATCTGGGTGCTGGAAGCGCCGGTGAAACCTTGAAGTATGAAGAATTAGGGCTCTTGGGATCGCAGAAAAGAAGAAGTAAAGGAAAAGTGAAACAATGTCTGGGCTTAGGGTTTTATAAGAGAAGGAAAAGAGAACTGAAGGGATGGGCAATCTGAGCCATAGAATTCAAAACGATTCAATCAGAATCGTCCAAAGGGAAACGTGCTAATTCGAAGAAGGCGAAACGGTTTCAATCTGAACCGTCAGGGCGCATGGGACAGATAAGACAGGAATGATGACGTACCGGGGTGGTTGAAAAGTGCTTTTTCAGAAAGCAGGCGTGCCGAACCCGAGACGTTCCTTCACCTTCTATCAGCATTTAATGCTGGTCTGATTAAGAAATCCCCTCGAATCCAAGCAGGATCCCAAAAGATCTTGAAAGAGATCCGAGGCAAAGGCCTCCGACAAAAGTAGGGCAATGGCCTCCGATGTTTTAAACAAAGACCCCTATTGGGATGTTGAAAGGTCCGATATTGAAAGACGCGACGCACTATAAGTCCCTCACGCCTTGGGGGCAAATGATGGGCCCCGGCTAAGGCCGTTAGGCCCCTTAACGATTGGCAAACGGCGACTAGGCCCGTTGGGCTAGGAGCTAGGTGGCTGGAAGGCTAAGGGCTCCGACGGACGGAGGCCCCGACATGGAATAGCTCCGAGTGAGTATAACCTCGATAGGGGAAAGCCCCGAAGATATCGGACCTGGACGTGGTCGGTCCCGATATGGGAGCGGACACCACTCCCCGACACCGAATCCTCAATAATGCAACTCGGGAGTCTCCGATGATGATCGAGACTCGCCAGTAAGAGCACAATCCCGGAAATCTCGCTATGATTACAGTAGTGATATAATGGGCGAGATATGTGGGATACGTATAACTGTACAGATACGTGGCGAGATATATGGCGAAATATATGGGATAGTGGATCACAATCCAACCGCCTAATCAGGTAACTGAGATAGCCTTCCCCCTATAAAAGGAGGGAAGTTACCACAGGTTAGGGTTACGTTTTTACACATACACATATTGCTTGCTTGATCACCGTACTTACGTTAAGCATCGGAGAGGGATTCTGGGCCACCGCCCTCTATTCCCCTTCTGCAGGATTGCGAGGAGCTAAGGAATCCGTCACCGTAACCGGAGTTCCTACCGTGATCCAACAACGACCGACTGTGAATTCATTGTGAATAAAACAACCCTAAATAGAAAATATAATATTGTTAGAATAAAGTGTTAAGAGATATTTAATTTTTAAAAATGTTGAATAGAAGAGTAAATTTCAAACCCAAATAAAACCTAAAGATAATGATGATGATTAGAAATCTACTATCGATGACTTATTAAATTTTTAAATCAACCAATAATGTTTAGAATAAATTATCATTTTAAAACAAATTTTTAGAAGATATTTTAAGAAAGCATTGTTATAATTAAACTATGTTGTATTAAGGTTAAAAGAAAAAAATATTAGGAAAAAAGTTTTCAATTCAATATAGAATAATACCGATTTGTGTTTTTTATGAAAAAAAAAAAAAAAAAACAATACTATGCTGATGGACAAAGGAAAAGAGGAAGAAGACAACTGTAGGAAATCGAACCAAGGCTGCTTTGAAGATTAGCTCACGCAATACCAGTAGAGCTACAAGGGTGGTACCCTATAGTGTCCTATGGTATGTTTTAACATAATTGGGGTCCTGCTCTAAATTATGAAAAAAAGACTCATATTTTTGTAAGAAAAAAAATAGCCAAGTGAGGTTCTGTCACACCCCTAAAATGTGACTTGTTGGGAATCACGAATTTGGCTATGATAGACGTGCTTCCCAAGCCCAACAAGCGATTGGAGGGTAAAAATGGTGAATCGTAACGGTGTGCAACGTGTTTTGGGTGATTTGTAAAATTGGCAGCAATGTGTAGTTGATGGGAATCGATCTGTGGTCAAGAGCTGTCCCGCGTCCATCGAGTGCGTGTCCCGTATCCATCCCGAGATTTCCCGTACCTGCCAAGTGCTTGTCCCGTACCAGCGAAGTGAATGTCTTGTACCTGCCCAAGTGCTTGTCCCGTGCACTGAGTGTGTTCGTCCCATGCTTGGATGTTGCTTGTCCCGTATCTGTTTGCCCGTGCTTTTTGTGTGTTTGTCCCGTGCTTCAACTGTGCATGTCCCGTGCTTTCCTTGTGTCTGGCAAGTGCCTGCCCAGTGCACAACAGAATCTCCCAGACGAGCTGCCAGCCAGTGCTTGGTACATGCTTCAGCTCGTGCTTTGTGTGTGCATGGCCCGAGCTTTTGGTGAGCTCAGCCCGTACTTAGCAAGTGCAGCGTCCAAAATTGACTGAATTGGCCCAAGATTGCAAAGTCCGGAACCAGTTAGGAACAAGTCCAAGCCCACGAAATTGATGAGGAAATCTGAGATTGGTGAAGATCAACATGTTTCTTGGCAGCCAAGCAACCAAATCCGCCTAAGATATGTGGAATCCTATCTATAGCTTTGTTTAAGGGAACTTAGATATATTTGTGGGCTTTAATAGCTATATTTAAGGGAACTTAAGATATATTGACAGGATATTGTAAGTTAAGATATATATATATATATATATGTTATAAATATATATCTTAACATAGTATAGATAGGATTGGATAGATATAGATAGAATTTTACCTAGGGCAGCTAGGGATTTCGAAATCCATATAAAGGGGAGTGTCCTTTTGTGTTCCAGTGCGTACGTGTAAATCAACGGCTTGCAACATTTCCTATTTGGAGTTATTCATGGTATTTGAACCTTGTTAAATATGTTATATGTTTCCGTTTTTGTTGTTCCTAGAGACAATATGTACTTAGTGCACCTAGTTATTAATCACGCCGTAACAATTAATATAACTGGATATTGGAAAACCCCTTTTTTTTTGCCAAAATTGGAAACCCCCTTTTAATATCACACATATTTTATTGGGTGAATAGTAGTAGCAATAGTGTATTCTTAATATTTATAATGGGATACGTTTTGTAAAAAAATATTAAGATTTAATATATAATTGTATTTTGTTGAAAAAAAAACATATAACATGTATAAAAAATGATTTTTAGTACTAACACGTTTTAAGATGTACAACATGTTTCAAAAAGATAATAATTATTACATTCTTCAATCAATCTCTTCAAAATTGTAGTTAAAAGATATTTCAAATGTATAAGCTAACTGAGTAGTTTTAAAGCATCAAAAGTAAAGCACCAATAAAGTATTCAAAATGTTAGAATTTAGTCAAATCGGGCAATACCGACTGATGATCAATTGAGTCTCAATCGAGTCGGGACACTATCGTAATCTTAGTAAAATTTATAAGGTATTTATTTTGATACTTAAAAAAATATCCGGTTAATTTTTTAATTTACAATTTATTTTAGGGAAATTTTAGACGAATAATTGAAAAAAGTACCAACTATTATTGTTTTGGAACATGTTGTACATTTTAAAACATGTTAGTACTAAGATCCATTTTGTAAAGGGTTAATAACTAAAAAACTGTCCAAGGTTTACCCTATGTTAAAATTAGGTGTCTGAAGTTTGAAATGTTAAAATAGATTGTCCAAAGTTTCATTTTTGTTGAAATTTGGTGTCTTTGTGCGTCTTTTCAACCTCATTCCATCATTTTCATCAACCCACCAACCCACTCATAATCCATCACTCCTTACTTTTCACAAAATCGTCAAATTTCACCTAAAAATTGAACATTAAAAAAAAAGTTTCTAGAAGAGTGGTGTAGAGCCATTTTCCAAGAACAATAAAGCGAGATTTACTTGCCCGGATGTGACCAACTTTTTAGGTGACGGTCCCGGCAAGATGACGAGAAGGGAGTGTGTATGAGAGCTCGAATTTGACAGACGGTTTCGTCGGAATTGACTTCTCTAAAGTAATCACACCGAGACACCAAATTTCAACAAAAATGAAACTTGGGACAGTCCATTTTAACATTTCAAACTTCAGACACCTAATTTTAACATAGGGTAAACCTTGGACGGTTTTTTAGTTATTAACCCTTTTGTAAAACATATTGTATGATTTACATCATTTTCATTATATTAGAATGGCTATAATTCATATTTAATTAAAGAGCTAAATAAATAAAATTTACAACCATATTTTACAAATAAAATGCTAATGGATTACAAATAAAATGCTAATGGATTGAATGTGGTATTATAAATAATAATGAAATCTTATAAAATAATAATTGAAGTCTTAATGTTACACATAATAAAATAATATGGGGTCTTACATAAAAAATAATGGTGGAGTGGGATGTATTTTTTATAGGACTTCATGTTAAAATATCAGTTTTATGATTAAAGAAAAATATCTAGAGTAGCAGTTGGACCGCCTCTTTAAATTTCGTGTACAGACTATAGAGAACAATTAATTCATAAACAATGTTATTATATAATAATGGGCTTTGCTAATTAAAAAAAGAGTAATTCCTTAAAGTGTGAAAAAAAGAGTGAAAAATCCATAGAAAGTTAACAACTGCCACATGTCAGTTAACAATTTGACATAAATTGGAAAGAGAATCATGCAATGCGTTGCCATGTGGCAGCTTTCTATGGTTTTTTCACACTTTGTTTCACACTTTCTATCAAAGCCCTTAAAAAAATTTGGAAGGCCCGCGGCCCGCTGAGGTAAGGGTTAGGCAGGTAACTGTATAAATAACTCTCCCACCGCCTCTTTACCTAACTGCTGCTCACCGACTATTATATGACCGACTCTCTACCAGACTCTTGAAGTTTCTTGTCGGCGCTAGATCAATAAAAGAATTAACAGCTTCTCAATTGCAGAAGCCAAGCCCTTCAGGTAATTCATCCATCTATCTACACACTACTTGCCAATTAGATTAAATTAAATTGGTGATTTGCAGATCCATTGCTTTGACAGAAAATTCTTCTGCATCAATCATTCATTCATAAGTTGTATTTTCTTTTTATTTCTTATTATTATTACCGTGAACTTTTTTTTTTTGGTAACTCACTGTGAACTTTAAATAATAATAATTCGCAGTGAAGGAAGGAAGAATGGCTGGTATTTCTGTAGCAGCTTCTCACGCGCCAGTTTTGCTCGCAGCTCATCGGTATGCCAACATAATTCTTTCTTTCTTTTTAGTAAAAAATAATAATAATCTGTCGTAGTAATTAAGGAACATATATAGAGATTGAATTATTGTCTGGAGAACATCTGGTGGTTGTTAGTATCGCCAACCATCCAGATCCTAACATCGTGCAAATCGATCTGGATCTCTATCAGTCAAGATCGGAGCAGGATCTAAGCTAGACTTGCACTTGTATATACTTTAGTCGTTAGAGTATAACAATAGATGAATAATATAAAGTTTAATGAGGAAATAAAACGCCAGACGTCAATTTCTGTTCTTCTTAGTTATTCGTCTTCAAAGCAAGGTGGGTTGGACTTGAATTTAGATGAAATTTCAGATATTACAGATGGTGATAATTTTGGAGTTGATAAGAAGACTTTAATAGAGTTGATGATAATGTTAAAGATAATTAATTAGTTATAAGTTTGAATTTTGAACTAATTTAAGATGATTTAGTATTTTGTTAGTTGAATTTGAATGTTTATTTAGAAACTTAGAACTCAATTTAATTCTTAGACTGGCTTTGAATACTATTTTGGTGATTTGATACTATATAAGTTATTTATTCACTAAAAGTTTAATATATTCTTTTAATTATAAAATAATTTGTATGATCATACTATCCTCGATTCGGTCTTACAAATGATCTGATCGTACCATCCACCGATCCAAATTAGAATCTGATCCTAATAACCTTCCATCTAGCTAGCTTGTTATATATCAATCAATCCCTTTGTGTCTTGTTTTTTTATATATATTGGCTTGTCTACTAATTTCTATGGTATGTATGGTGATTAGGCATCATGCTACTAGAACAAGGACAAGAAAAAGACAAATGTTCATCCCAGCTGATACAAAATCACCATCTTTATCTTTATCAATGTCTACTACTACAAAATCCTTACCTGGTGCTCTCAGATATTTCTTGTTTAGAGAGACAAAACTAATCAATGGTATATATCCTGTTACATATCTGGTCTCTTTTGCCTTAATTAATTAGAGCCTTAATTATATAAATTGTACCTGCAGAGAAGAAGAATAATAGGAGTAGAGGTGCAGTTGCTTATATGGAGGAATATCGGGTATCATACCCTACTCATAGTAAGATGAAAGAAAAACCTTACTGGCCATGGAGGGCATTGTCGAGCGCACCTTACCTGATGGCTCTACAGGTTATTATGGAATAAATATATCAGAAAATTACGGGTTATTAACCAAATTGCTACCCGAATTTTGACCAATCTACAAATTGCTACTTGAATTTCAGTTTTTTTAAAAATTGGCTACCTGAACTTTTAATTCAGAGCAAATTGCTACATTTGTTTCACTTCTCATTAAATTTGATAGAAAATGAGCATATTATTGCCACATGAGGTTTTTAACGTGTACCCAAAATGGACACAAAAATAAATTGAAAGTATTGTAACGAAATACCTTCAATTGGATGCCCAACTGGATTTCCGTCCAATTCGAACAGTGTTTTTCAACTGAGCATCAAATTTAAGGTATTTCATTGCAATACTTTTAATTTATTTATGTTTAAATCTATATTGGATACACATGAAGAGACCCAGTGGAGGAAACATTGTCATTTTCTATCCAAATTTGATAGTAATTGTAATAGGGGTATTATTTGCTCTGAAATTTAAAATTTAGGTAGCGATTGCTCCACACCACTTTGCTGGAAACATTTTCTTTTGAATCTTCAAGTTTTGGGGTAAATTTAGCGGTTTTGTGAACCTAAAGAGTAATGAATTATGAGTGTGTGTGTGTTGATGAACACGAATGAAAAGAGACTAAAAGACGCACAGATACACCATATTTCAACGAAATCAAGACTTGGGATTGTCTATTTCAATATTTAAAACTCCAGACACTAAATTTCAACACTGAACAAACGTTTTTAACCCTAAAATATATTTTTTTAATATATTTATTCTCTAATACAGATGTCGGACGTGGCCTTCTACTTCCAGCCTCTGATAGAACGTCACGAGCACTTCCAGTTTCTAAGCTACTACATTCCAGGAGCAATCAAGAGGCTGCCCAGTTGGTTCTTGATGGTGTACTGTTTTGGAGTGTACATGGGAATTGTGAGGAACAGACAACAATGGCCTCATTTCTTTAGGTATCATGTGATGATGGCTTTACTGTTGGAAAACCTGCTCCAGATTTTGTGGTATGCTTCCAACTTCATGCCTCTGTTACATTACAAGGGTAGCTTTGCAATGCCTTATTGGCCAATTATGGGTGCTCTGTTTATCTCGGCCTTGCTCTACTGTGTTAGTTGTGCACTCCGAGGATGCTACGTCAAGTTCCCGTTCATTAGTGACGCTGCTTACATGCATGCCCCATATCTTAAAGGAGATCATTAATTCATTATTTCCATGCATTATATATTTTTACTCAGAAGGGAAGGAGCTTGTGTCTTCTTCTATCCTAGGATACTTGATTCTTCTGCTATGTTTTTTCAGATAGTTTGTCATATATTCCGAACTCCCAATTCTTGTGCTAGTTACTGAAAATAATATACCAGAGATTACAATGAATGGCCTCTTGAATTGCGAGTTAAAAATGTTGAGTTATGGATCTGATTATTGATCTCGGCGCTGAGGTCAACGAGGGGTTTGAGAGGGGCGGTACCGAAGGATGGGATTCGGGGCGAAGTCCGATCCAAAATTTGGGCCAACCCGGTCCGGTAGGGTTTACCAATCTTTATCTTCCGCTATTTATATAGCTTGTATTCTATGAAATTGTAACATCGTAACGATCAATACAAAGCATGCCGCCGGAATTGTGGATGTAGGTCGAATTTGACTGAACTACGTTAAATTATGCATTCTTTATTGTTTTTTTTTATCAATCCGTTTGTAAATGTGGGAGAATCGATCTAACAAATAAATATTTTTTTAGTGACAGAAAAACATAAATGGGCCTGTGTTGGCTTCGTGTATGTTCTGGCTCGAAAACTCACCGTAACACTAAATAGAGCTAGTAAGAGAAATTGTAAAAGTGACACTCCATATCTATTCTAAATAAATACATTAATTTAACTCTCATATTCAAAAATTCAGGCCCTTAATAATACGTTTTTTCAATTCAGACCCCTTTTGGCAACATGGGCAAACATTCAGGCCCCTATTATGTTCTTAACCCAAATAATAAACTCACTAATCAATTTCTCAACTGAAAACAACAAAATCAACATTGATAGCAACAATACTAAATGATGTATATGTTTCTTTATCTAGAGTGGGCTTACTATTACTCTTGACGAATCAATAACCAAGTGAAATAGTTATCAATATGAATGTATCATCGAAGGGCTTGATCTCTAGTTTCTCTTAACACCCCCTATGATGTTAGCGGGTCCAAAATTGGAGAATGTGTAAGGTTTAAGAGTAATATTGAACGAGACTGCAGAAAGCCCAATTTGATTTTCTTTTTGAATCAAAATAAAATATGCTTGAGAAACAGTACGAAGGTTTTTAAAATGTTTCTAACTTGAGAATACAAGTTATTAAGACTAGTATTATTAGAACCGAACCGGACATCGAACCGGAAAGAATACTATTTTCCAATTTGTCTGGTCTAACTCGGTTCGAACCGAATCTGATCGTATTCGCTACACACTTAGTATGTAATCTTCCGCAAGAGTAGATAAGTCAATTTAACCCTCACAAACTTCCGCAAGATAAATATCATGATACAACTGAAAATTTTGTGATCTATTCACTTTATACAATCTTTCTTTCAGATCGTTTTAGATATAAAAAAAATCACCATCTATGCAAATATAGTCAAACATAAGCATTTTAGAAACAAAATATAAAATTCCGGCTAGTAAAAAAAGCATTACATACATATCTCGCTCATCATGAAGATTAGGATCAAAATACTTTTTTTTTACAATTGGTAGTAAAAAAATCTAGCTTACTTTTTGCGATCAAACATATATGCATGACTTTGCTCCAAAAGTTAACCGTTTCGACGTATGACTATGAACAATGAAAATTGAACATGCTCCAAAAAAATATTTTTTTGTCCAATTATAACATGCGATAACAAAAATTGAACAATGAAAAAACTTGCCAAACTATAATGTATTATGTATCCCGAAATAAATTATTGATGTGGCCGGGACTATATTTTATACAAAACAAAAGTAATTGTAGCCACGTATTGAGTAACAACTCCGACCTTAATTCGCGTGAGGAAAAACGTGAATAAAAATGACAAAACGAATACGTACAATACTAGGATTTTTAAAAAAAGTCAATGAAGAAAACAAATGTTTCTGGTACAAGAAATAAATCGGCAGCAAGCACACGGCTAACATGCAATGCACAAGAACAAACGTTTTTTTTTTCAGGATATATATATGATTACAAAAATAAAAGAAAGAACTACGAATTATTCATTGTTCCATTTGTATGATTTAGTCAGAGAAAAAAATAATATAAACAGCAATCGTCAATACGGAAAAGTGAAGGAATTGATAATCGTCAATAAAAGAAATCGTGCTATAATATTCCTGTCAACTTATACGTGAGTACATAAAGAAGTTTATAAAGTAGAGAAGATAAAAGTAACCGATTGGAAAACTGTTAATCTTTTACATAGACTGCAGAAAAAGTAAATACTATTACCAAAAAAAAGGTAAATACATAGAATAATAAAATAGTGATATTTTGTAAAAGTTTTTCTGTTAAACTCTACCAACTCCTTATAAAATCTAAAATACTATTTTATTTAATAAAAACCTCTTCACAAAATTGTCGGTTTTCTTTGTAATGCATGTGGACATAATAGCCTTAACTGTGCATTTGTCATGCTCATGATCTTGTTTGAAATTAATTTTAAGAATTAACCATGTTTTTATTTTTGCCGATGATTAGTTGACTAAGTGGTTTTTAATTATTTGTTTTGCCAAACCAATTGATTTTTTAATTCAGTTAAAAAAAATAAAAAGATATCGCTTACGCGGAAATAAGATCAATTGGATAGATCTTTGACCCATATAATTGGAACAAATCACTAATCATTAGTGTAATAAAACATAAATTTTTTTAAAAAAATATTAAAAACAAGAAACACAAGATCACGACAACACTGACTCTGCAACTCTCTATTTATTGCCCTCCGCCTCTTCATCATCCTCTCTGCACCACCGTCATTTCTCTTTCTCCGGCAATGGCGCGTAAAACCTTACTGACCCGTTTTGTCAATAGCATGCGAAATCCCCGACTCCACGCCGCCGGCGACACGACAGATATCGCCGCCGCCGCCGGGAAGGCCGTCCTCCAGCGTTGGACCTTGAACGCCACCGCTGTCGCAAGGCCGCCGGACCACCTGTGCTCTGGTGGTCTACGAGAGACGTTAATGCTGGCCGGAGGAAACCACCTCCGCGAAACCGGCCTGTTCCCTCCGCCGCCACTAAGTTTCAAGCTCTCAGCGGAGGATGCAAGGAGGATCGTGAAGTTGTCGATGGTGGCGGCGAAGCTTAGGGATGTGAAAGAGAACTCGATATCGTATGAAGAGTTGGTGAGAATCTGCGGCGGCGAGGATCAGGGGTCGGAGATGGCTAAGGCTCTAAACGAGTCCGGCGACGTCTTCGTCGTCGGGAATATTGTCTTTCTCAGACCCGATCAGGTATGTGTTAAACTACCGTTAAGTATTTGTGGATTTTAGGTTAAGTTTTGAAGAAAAAAATTATTCATCAGCCTCCTTTTGTTTTGTTTTTTTTTTAATCTCATGAAGCCTAAGACGTACGTTTATTGTCCATAAACTTAATCACTAGATTTTTAGAAACCCCTAAATATTATAAGTTCGTCATGGTATATATTGAGAGCTAATGACCAAATTGCTAAATAAATTTTGCCTGATTTTATAAATTGTTACCTGAATTTTAATTTTCTACTTGAATATTTAATTTTCGAACACATTATTATATTTGTTTTAATTCTGTTAAATTTTGGACATAATTTGAGCATGTTTCAACAATGTGGGCCTTTTGACGTGTACACAAAATGTATTCAAATATAAATTGAAAGAATTGCAACAATCATTTTCAATTGGATGCTCAACTGAAATGCACGATTCAAATTGAGTGTAACTTTAATTGAGCATCTAATTGAAAGTATTTCGTTGTAATACTTTTAATTTATGCTTGAATTCATATTGGGTACACATTCTAAGACCAAGCATGGTGTAAACATACATTATCTACTATATTATATTAATTCGGTATCGGAAGCCCTCTGGCTGACACGTGGACAGTTTGTCCAGTCAGCGTTGCCTAATTTAATCCGAATTTAATAGGGTTCTCTAAATTTAGATATAAAATATTGGCTGAATGTAAATTAAGAAAAAATTTTATCTCCTATTTTAGTCTCTACGTAAAATAAAGAAAAAAATTAAATAAAAGTTTCATTTTAAATTCACTATCTATACGGTTTGGCTCTGGAAGACCGTATACCGCCACGTAATATATCCTATAATGGCGGTGTATATTCCAATTTCGTTTAAACAATTCCCGTAGACTTAATATATATTATATAACAATTAAATGTAAACCATACATAAACCATTCCCGTATGCTTAAAAAATTTCATATAATAACAATATAAAAAAGTAAAAGTTAGACAAAAATATACACATGTCCACATATATATATATATATATATATATATATATATATATAAATATAATAATTACTTTATGCATCTTTCTATTTATTATTATTATTATCAATAAAACTCATCTAATTCTTTGCTATCACGTTTTTGTATATACTAGAGGTTTAACCCGCGCACCGCGCGGGAAATGAAATTAAACTATACTATTATTATTATATATTAATAAAAGAAGCATATGAGAATGTAATATATATACAATATAATAAAAAGATATAACTATTATCATAAATATTTAATTTAATTTTTTTTTGCCAATGTTTAATTTATTCAATGAAACATTTATGATGTTTATAGATATATTAATGAACAAAATATTAAATGCTTACATATCGTTTAGTAAAAAACCATAGTAAAATTGTTAGTTTAACTGAAAAAATTAATTTTTATAAATAAAAAGAAATTAATAACGAAGTTAGGAGGCTATTGATTAGGTCTTGAAAAAGTATATATTTAGTAAGTAAAGTGGCCAAAAAAAAAACAAACTATATATATACCTTTTTTTTCTTTTTGTTATAATTTATTTATTTATTGTCTCGCCCGCGCGGTGCGCGGGGTTAGCATCTAATTTTCTATTTAATTTAACATGAATGGAAACAAATGTAGCAATTTATTCATCAATTAATTAAAGTTTAGATAACTAAGTATTTATTAATTCAATAATATATTTATATTAAATTTCTTACTTCATCACAGGTGACAAAATCAGTACACGCCCTAATCGCGCAAACTCTACCCAAGCTCGACGACCCAAGGAGACGTCAACTCGAGAAGATGGAGAGACATAAGGCGGAGATCGACCGTTTGGCTCAGACCCAAGTTCGATCCGAGCTCTTCTGTGGGTTCGGGCTCCTATTAGTCCAAACCCTAACCGCCATAAGGCTGACCTTCTGGGACCTGAGTTGGGACGTGATGGAGCCCATATGCTTCTTCGCCGTGTCCCTGCATTTCATTGCTGCCTATACATTCTTCCTCAGGACCTCAACGGAGCCCACCTTCGAAGGCTACTTTCAGCGACGGTTCCTCACCAGGCAACGGAAGCTGATGGTGGCTCAGAACTTTGATTTTCGCAAGTATCAGGAGCTCCGGTGGGCCTTTTACGGCCGTGGTCGTGAAATGGGCCGGGAGACCCAACTGGCCCATTATAGGCCCAATGATAGATTATAGCTTCTTTTTTAAAAAAAAAAAAAAAAAAACTATTAACTATGTTGTGAATTGTGATAATTAAAGATTTTTATATTTTCAAACTTTCAGCTTCACTGTACATACAAAGCAAAAGAGTTTATATTTCGATATATACGGAAGAAAATATATGAAGTCCGAGCATTAGTTTAAAGTTGTTTAACTAATAAGTAAATTGCATTGTATTCTCGATGCGAACCGGACTCGAATTTCGTTGATGACCATTAATAATTGTTTTAATTTTAAAACTCCTGATTTAAAATTGTAAATGCAATGTTATATATATATAAATATATTAAAAAAAGCTTCAAACGTTATAAAATTATTTAATACATACCTATGAATATAGACATCATCAAAGTATAACATTATCATAGCATTTCGCCCGACAGGTCGTCTTCTTTGTATAATTAATACCACCATTTTATAGTTGACAAGGACCATGTGTGCCAAACATAGCCATTCTATCCAACTACCCAAGTCAGTATATATATATATATATATAATGTACACCCGGCGATACAGATTGGAGATTGAGCATATTAACGATAACATTATTTATTCATGCATCACATTCACACAGACACAGGTCATCTTCAAATTATAACACCCCGATAAAAGCCACGTGTCAAACTTTAACCAATCCTATCCAGTATCCTAAACCAGTGTTATCAGAACCGGACCGGACCGGCGGTCCGACCGGGTTCGAATCGGAACCGGTGCCTCCTACGGTCCGGTTCAAGAAATTTCATAGGATGTAAGCGAACCCGGTTCGTAAGCCAGTTTTTTGGCGAACCGTCCGGTTTTGAGAGAACCGGACGGTTCACCGGTTCGCCGGTTCAGACTTTATGAAGGGAAAAACAAAAAAAAACAGTGTTTAGGATTTAGCTGAACTGAGCCGCAGCCAAACATAAACACTTCCAAATCAAAACAGAGCAAAATCCTCCCAGGTGAAGAAAAAAATGGAGAAGAAGAGCTTGTTGAGAATTTGAAACAGCTTCTTCGTTCCAATTTCTCTCTCTCAGCCATGGGTTCTGTGTAGGAAACCCAGAAACGAAAACCCCCCAGTCGACAAGCCTCACCAAAACCGCACTTCCTCATGGCAGCTTCGAGGACTCTATCGTCTGAGTCAGCAGCACATGAGGTCTTCTCATGGCTAAGGAACCTACCTTTAGCCCCGGAGTACCACCTCATGGTGGCCGAGTTCCAAGATCCAATCGCCTTCATTTTCAAGATCGAGAAGGAGACCTCCTCGTATGGAATTTGCAAAATTGTGCCCCATGTCCCACCCGCTCCCAAGAAATCAGTCGTCTCCAACTTCAATCGCTCCTCGACGACTCTGATTTCGAGCTCATTTCCTGTCAGTTCACCACATTCGACGGCGCTTCGAAGAAAGTTGTCAATTCTTTAGACTGTGTCGGAAAAACCCCATCTTCGGAGACAAAGCCGCTGTGAAAGCACTTATCCGAGGAGTTGTTTGTGTGCCTTTCCTGTGCTGCTGCTGTTTAGTAAAAAATCTGTCTTTTTTGCACTATAACCGGTCGGACGGGGTTCGAACCGGATCGAACCGGAAACCGGTGACCTTACCGGTTCGACCTCCGGTCCGGTTCTGATAACATTGTCCTAAACACTGCCTTCCTTTTCTTCCTTAATAATAATAATAATTATAAAACAGCCCTAGACGATCCCAATCACCACAATATTATTTATAAATTATAAGTGCTAAAATATCGTGGGGACTGGGGATCGGCCTAAGTTTGAAACTGTATAAATCAGATACATCAAACACGAAAATTAAGTAGAACCTAAGAGGCAGCTCGCAAACAAGAACACACGATGAAGAATATAAAAAAGTGAATAAAACTGGTAATTTTTCGGACTGTTTTGAGAGTGAGGTAACATCTCTATTCATACCGCTGGGTTGCTGGGTTCTGTATATACACAAAATATACATTTGGTAACTCCCTAATTTTGATTTTGTAATATATCGCATTTCCAAAATTAACTTTAGCAATGTATTTGGAAATATCATTCATAGATTTTTTTTTTTTTTTCAAATTTCATTTTAATAATAATTTTGGACAAATTTAATATCTTGATTTAGCATAACCAGCTGCGTGCAATGGACTTTCCGGATCGATTTTCACGTAACACATCATATGCGTACACGTAAGTCAAGTTTACCGAGGAGTGCATTGAATTCGTTCCAATGCACCCCTGCACACGTAAAAAACACCACTTAAATAGTATATTGTTACATTCTAATTGCTAATATTATATACTAGTAATTTTCTCTCAAGTCCCAACTCCCAACCAACCGATATATGGAATATAAGTCTTCATTTAATTATGCGCAAATGTCATCCACAACACTTAATGGGCCAGGCCCAATTCCTTTTGTCCAACAGTTAGATCATATTATATATATATATATATATAAATGCCACCTGTAGTAAAGTCCTAACGAACTGAACAAATCACACATAATTTTACACGGCAAATCATCACATTTACTAATTCAACATTCCTTCTTATATTGTATCATTTCCTTCTTATCACCTATGTAGGATTTTTCATTGGTTTATTTATTAGGAAGAAATTTGAAAAAAAAAAAAAAAAAACCTTACTTACAATTACAATGCTTTAAATTTAAAGGGTAATAATATAGTATGTGATTTCTCAAAATAATTTTATATAAAATGAAGACATTATATTAACATGCCCTTCAACCCTCAATAAATAAACCATCTTTGTTGATATTCCTTAATGTGATACCTTAGGTTATGGGGAGTGTGAGAAAGAAGCACCTTCACTTGAGAGAGGGGGCCCTTTGTTTAAAGAGCTTTCGTATAAATTAAATGAACGATATATTTGGGGACATTGTGTGGGGGAAGTATTTCGTAATTGCAGGGGCCTAATAATATCCACTTGTCCGACATAATATGATTACTTAATAAAGCATAAATGCCATATCTAAAAAAGAATAAGAAAATAAAATATGTTGATTGGGTTAGAAAAAAAAATTATTATTATCCATATACTTACACCTCCTTATAGTAAGTCTATAAAGTGAATTTGCAAGATATATAATATATCCATATACACCTCTTAATAGTAGGTCAATGTGGTGATAGCTGATAATAATAGATAAATAAAATTGAAGCTTTCCCCGAAAAAAATAATATATATATTATATAATAATAAAGAAGTAAATTTTTACTAAAAATATATAAATATTTGCTGGTTGTTAAGTGGTGCTTTCTCTATTAAAATTATTTAAATGGCTAATGACAGTAAAATGTCCATTAGTTAATTAATAAAGTGCAAGCCAATTATTTCGACTTAAACATGATTAGGTAGGTTGGTTGGTTGATGAAGCAATTAATAGTTTTTGCAGCAATCACTTAATTAGAGCATAAATATGGGCAGTTTTTTACTTCTTATAAAGTGCCACATACATGCTAAATGATTTAATTCTATGACCTAGATCCTAATAAAAATAAAAGTTACCTATTGGGACGAATCTACCCCTTGAGGTTGAGGCTACTAAGTACTAATTATAGAGCCGAACCGGGAGTATACCGGTTCGATCAACAAGCCGGCTTTGATATGCTGTGATAACCTGTTGTTGTTTTTTTAAATATTATTATTTTTAAAGCCATATCTATGTAAGATTAATTAAACTAATAATAATAAATGCTTAAATATAATAATAACCGGTATGTCTTAGTTTATCAGCTAGCCTGAGCTGTACCTAACTAAATACATTAATTAACATATATAATAAGCCACAAAAGTTTGTTGAATTTTGAATTTGAATTGGTATATAAATTATAATGCGTAGATTATGGTGAATTAATTATATCGAAATTAACTATGCATGAAACGTCGTGAGCATACTAGGTCATTACAATTTACCTATATGCTGAGATCTTCAAGGATATTACACAAACAATTAGATAAATTGAGGTTTTTGTATATAATATATATATATATATATATAACCATCTATATAATGGTTCTAATCCAATATAATAATCAAATACTATGTACAAAACACTAGTAGAAAAAAAAAATGGATGGGAAGTCAAAATAGGGAATATTGGTTTTGGATTGGATTGTCGGGTCAGCAAAATACCAAAACACTAACCACTAAACTTATATTGACACCTAAAACAAATTATTAGTCTTTGCCCTTTCGATTGATTCGATCTTAAGTTATTCTCAATCCACCCATTTATTATAATGAGATTTATTATAAAAGACTTTTTTTTCTTCCTTTATTTACAGTAAGAAATATATAAAATGAGATTTTTTTTACTAAGATAGTAATACTGCAATTTATATTTTAGTATAAAATAATATTGTTGGGTATAAAAAAATACATAAAAATAGATTAAGTGTATACCGAAAATTTTCATTCACAAGTTCGACATTATGGACTGATTGGTTAAGGTGTACGTCTTATTTCTTAACAAATATATATATATTGACAAAAAGAATGGGATTAAGTACCTAATGTATAAATTTCAATTTCGCTGATATTATTGATGTATAATCAGGTATAGAAAAAGACGTGTATATTCTAGCTAGAGATTAGTAGATTACATTCATTAATGCAATATACTAAGAAAAGGAAATAAGCGAAGCCTTTTATTAAGAAGACAGGATTTTTTTTTTGGTATAGTGAAGCACATTTTCATTAACAAATTACACCATACAATTACGAAACATACAAAAATACGATATATATGGACGAAGCTAGAACTTCTATTCATGGATAAATGAAGAATTTAAATGGCCAAATTAATAGTAATTACAAAATTTTGAGTAAATTTTGCACAATACATAAAGTTGAGAGGGGCAGATGCCTTCCTCGTCTGATGTAACTCTGTCCCTAACGACATACTAATAACTTAAAAGAGATCAGATTGGATAGTCGGGACAAACTAACTTCTGAACAGTTAAATAGTTTGGACAAACTAACTTCCGAACAGTTAGAGTATAAAATATATATATTCAAGTCTATGAGCAATACAAGTCCGTGTTAGACTAATCTTAACAACTGGAATATTAAAGAAGTAAGAAAGTAACACATATACATCAGATAAAACACCAAACAAGAGAGCAAGTACATTGGAAGGTCGAGCAATGGAAACCTGCGGTTAAAGTATAATGTGAAAAACATTTACACCACAATGTTTGGATGAATTCAAGTGCTCGTACAAACAATGTAGCTGCTAGCATAACAGAGAGACTCAAAGTAACAAAGTACGAGAGAGAGTATTACAAATAGTAATAACCAAAGTAAACATCATGATCATTTGAAGAACATCAAATACACAAAACAAAAGACAACAACTTGGTGAGGATGACTATATATGATTAAGCAAAACAGTCAAATCTGTACAAAGAATCTGAGACTCCCTCAAAGACGACCTAGTTAGCAGCAACCATGCACGACAAGCAACACCATAAATGGCATTAAGTAAGATAAAATCATATACAATGCAATTAACAAACACGAAGGAAGTGGTCATTCATGTAGAGAGTCCTTTGAGGTAGACCAAGTTAAAGACCAAACTACTGATAGATCCCTGAATGAGGAACATCCGAGGACTAGCACTCGTTATGGGTGTCGAAGAAAATCTATGCTTCTCTCTAAGGAGAAGGAGTCTACAAGTGAATACGATAGAGTCAGATCCGGATCCGCAAGGTGAGAATAACATGACATGTGGTTAAGTGTGTGAAAATTGGACCGGTGATTATGTAGAACTTAATCAAGATAAATGTCAGAGTGATATGTAGCAGCAGAAGTAATTGAAGAAGAGCACGAGCCATAGGAATAAGGAAATCCATGCGAAGATGTCGTTGAAGACTACTGCTGAAGGCATATCAGAGTTCTCCAGAGGCGGCGACAATAGTAGAAAGTGAAAACAAACACGGTGACAAAAGAAAACCCTCATGAATCAAATGTGGATGATTTAGCTATATATCCGAGCGATTATAGGTGTTAAACGTCAATTGATGGGGTGACAGCAATCATAGTTATGACGAATGACTTGGGTTTTAAACCCGTGGCATCTAATTATGAGATAAAACAATAAACCGTCATACTATATTACATGATTAATGAGCCATATATCGACTTTTGTGTTTTTCGGACACTAATTGATTAGAAATATATATTAGAAAAATTGACTCACCAACAATAATAATGATAGTTGGTAAAAAAAATTATAATGATAATAATAAATAAATTTAATAATGAAGAATTTTGCAAATTTACCTTTGAGGTATTATATATATATATAATTTGAATGTAAATGCGATAAAGATGTTTGAAAGTTCTTTTTATAAACCATACTATTATAATAAATTTTAAATATAATTTCATATATATTATAATTTATAACAACTATGTTGCACAAAATTAAAGTTAAATCCTAGATTTTCAACTTTGGCAAAAAAAAAAAAAAAAATCCTAGATTTTCAACCATATGGAAGGGTAGTTATTTATCCCGCTCCATTGGAATTTTTAAATGCAACCTTTCATCAACAGCGTTACGTTTTATCAATCGATCGAAAAAAACAAACAAACAAATGACCCAGGAAAAAGAATCCTTTATTAAAAAGAACCACAAAACAACTTGCAATAAAAAAGAATAAATATTTAATTGAAATTTAAAAAAAGTTTCTATGGTCTCGACTCTCGTACCCACTCCCACATCCACACCCACACCCATTTGTTGATTTTCCCCTCTCTATCTCTCTCCTCCGCGTTTTATCTCTCATCACCTCAAACTGTCACTGTTCTTCGTTTCCCATTCTCGTTGAACAAATCTGTCCCCTGATTAATACCCACTTTCGCTTAATCTCTGCTCAATGCATGGCGCATTGCCACTTTCAGATCCTCGATTAGTATTCCACTGACATAGCCCCCAAATCTTCGATTGCAACATCCAAGTTCCTCTTTTCATCTTCACTTTCCGTAATCTGACTTAAACCCAGAACCAGTCTTGGCCAATTCGACCTCACCTCTCCGCGGGTGCTGAGATGAACTGGATCGGACAACCTCGGACCGTCGTTTGATGGAATCCATGATACTGCTGACGTGTATGCTTGATTTCTTCACCTTCCATGGAGGTAATGGTTCAGAGGAGCTTCTGTACCGTGCCTGGATTTGTTGCTAAGCTTCGATTCTCCATCGTTGTTCTCGAGGTTAGCTCCAGCTCCTCTTAGCAGCAGCTTCTTCTACTTTTCCTGCCGACCTGGTTGGTTAGAACCGCGTTAGAAATTGAAAAATGTCGGAAGTTTCTGCCTTTGTTTTCCCTTTATTCTGTAAATTAAGCTGAAACTAAAGAAGGGGCAGCTTAAGGAAAGATTGATCTGATGATAATTTTCTCAATTGCAGCTGTTTGTTTTTCTGCTATCATTAGAGCTTCAGTTTAGCATCTTATAAATGATATGCTCAATCCTTAGCTAGGTTTTCTGCTAGTTCTTCCTAAAAAGATTATTTTTTGCTATCTGGGATCTGCAGAAGTTGTATTTCAGCTATTGTTAACTAATCATAGGTTGAAATTCTTTAACCCATAGGTTTGTTTCTTTAGGATCATATTATCTGTATTGGTCTCTAACATACATATAATGTTGGTGGATTTCCTTTCTCAGATTTTATTGTTAGTGTTTCTACTGCATCTGCAAAATGGAAATGCGAGAATTATTGAGAACCAATACCAGAGACAAAACCATGATAGAATAGATGGAAAGATCAGTTCCCACTCGTGCATACATGACCAGATAATTGAACAGAGGAGGCGGCCTGGTCACAAGGTGTATTCAGTAACCCCGCAGGTTTATCAGGAGTCTAGCTTCTCAAAGCCCCTTTACCGTAGAGGCAGAGCATTGCTTGGACTATCTGTGTTGCCCAATCAACCAAAGGATGTGAAGAGGCCTATCAGGATATACCTAAACTATGATGCTGTTGGTCACTCACCTGATAGAGATTGTAGGAATATCGGGGACATTGTTAAGGTTGGTATCAGAGTTAAGTATTTACTAGGTTGTCGGATTGTTCCTAATTGATATTTTTCTCTGTTGAAAATCAGCTTGGGGAACCTCCTGTAAGCTCTAGTTCAGGCAGCCCTTCTTGCAATGCGCATGGTGATCCTCCAATTTTCAGTGATTGTTGGTATAATTGCACTTTAGATGATATTTCTGGACATGACAAGCAGCATCGTCTTCGCAAGGTATAGTAGGTTCTTACCTTAACAATCTAATGCTGCAAATGACAATGGGCTTATATTTCTTCTCTTGGATAGATTGATAAATCTGGATTACATTACCTAAAGTAACTATATTTGGAACAGGCTCTTGGACAGACTGCTGATTGGTTCAAGAGAGCTTTGTCTGTGGAGCCTGTCAAAGGGAATTTGCGGTTAAGTGGGTATTCAGCATGTGGACAGGATGGTGGAGTGCAACTACCACGGGCATATGTTGAAGGCATGTGCTCAAAATTTCCTTGCTTATAATTGTTATTAATATATTCTTGGTCATGTAGCTTTTTCCTGTTCTCTCGTCATGTTTAGTTATATTGTTGGTTTATCTCCTTGCAGAGGGTGTTGCTGATGCCGATCTAGTTCTCTTAGTCACAACAAGGCCCACCACTGGTAACACTCTTGCTTGGGCTGTCGCATGTGAAAGAGATCAATGGGGCCGTGCAATTGCTGGTAATTGTTTTGATTGGGAATCTTAAGATTTAGATGTCTACTTCTTGATTTTGATTGCAGTTATGTATCCGAACTTCTAATATTTGTAGGTCATGTGAATGTTGCTCCTCGCCATTTGACTGCTGAAGCAGAGACTTTGCTTTCTGCCACTCTTATACATGAGGTTGGTGTTCCAATTTTATGCAGAGAATATGTAAAATGCACTTTATGCACTTGTTTGTAATTTAACTTATTCGATGGGTAACAGGTCATGCATGTTCTTGGGTTTGATCCACATGCCTTTGCACACTTCAGGGATGAGAGAAAAAGAAGGCGTGCTCAGGTACTAGTTCTGCATCCACTCATGAAACTTAATTTGACAGATTATCATGATTGAGGGCTCGTGGTTCTCTTGTTGTTAATGTTTCAATGTCAATTTTTCCCCCTCACATAATAGGTCATTGAGCAAGTTATGGACGATAGACTCGGGCGTACAGTAACTCGAGTTGTGCTTCCACGTGTTGTCATGCACTCCCGGTTTCATTATGGGGTAAATGTTGTTATTACTTAATTTTAAGGATTTTTTTTTTTTGCAGTGTTAAACTTAGAGGGAGTGACAAAAGTTACCTCTCCAAGTAATGGAAAAAAATTCCATTTTAACTCTAGTTTCACAATTGTACATGTATAATTTCTTAATTTTAATTTAGTACCACCGACAAAAAAGTAATTGACTAACAGTTTCTAGGAATATAAAAGGTGGGATGGTAAACAGTTTCCAGAAATATAAAGGATCCAATTTTCACACTTGAGTTTCACACTTTGTATCATTACTCTAATTTTAGTTTAGTTCTATTGATCAAATGTTTCATTACATCCCTTTTTTTCCCCCCTTTTTAGAAATACACATATAACTTCTACTTTTCAAATTTTAACCTATAATATACGATTTTGCAGTCATTCTCGGGGAATTTTACAGGTTTAGAGTTGGAAGATGGTGGTGGACGGGGTACTTCAGGTCTCACTCTTACCTTACCTTCTGAACAAACCATAATCACTGTGCTTAGGTACAGGCCATGTACTTTATGATGCTAAAGCTGCTTCATAACTTATGTGCAGGGTCCCATTGGGAGAAAAGACTTCTAATGAACGAGATTATGACGGGGTCAGTTGATACAAGATCTGTTGTTTCAAAAATGACACTTGCTCTTTTAGAGGACAGTGGTTGGTATGAGGCTAATTACAGCATGGCGGATCGTCTAGACTGGGGCCGCAACCAAGGAACAGAGTTTGTCACTTCCCGTTGCGATCTCTGGAAGGGGGCATACCATTGCAATTCAACGCAGTTTTCGGGCTGCACATATAACAGAGAAGCAGAGGGTTACTGCCCAATTGTGAGTTATAGTGGAGACCTCCCTCACTGGGCTCGTTATTTTCCACAATCCAATAAAGGTCTGTTTTCTCTTCACCTACATCTATATCATATCGATTTGCCAAGTTGTTCAAATGAAAAACAATTGCTTGGCTTTGGTGCCAATAGAATAACTTTCACAAGTGATGGTACCTCAGTTATTCAACCATTATTTTTCAACTGTGGCAGGTGGGCAGTCCTCACTGGCTGATTATTGCACCTACTTTGTTGCCTACTCTGATGGGTCATGCACTGATGCTAACAGTGCACGGCCTCCGGATAGGATGTTGGGTGAAGTCCGAGGCGGTAGTTCTCGGTATGGAAAATTTTTCAATTTGGCAGTAGTATTTTTTTCCCACTCAATTTGGTGCAAATAGCTATAATTTATGTAATTCTTTTTGTTATAGATGTATGTCCTCATCATTAGTACGTACTGGGTTTGTTCGAGGTTCCATGACTCAAGGAAACGGCTGCTATCAGCACAGATGTGTAAATAAATCACTAGAGGTACATCCCACCCGAGCTCAATCATCACCCCTTCTCTGTATTTGCTTAAACTTAGTTGATGACATTGTTAATAAGCGAAGGGATCTTATGATTTTAGTTGTCTATAGAATATGATCAGCATAAGAATCATTATTGAACTCAGGTTGCTGTTGATGGCATTTGGAAAATATGCCCTGAGGCAGGTGGACCAATTCTGTTTCCGGGATTTAATGGTAAAAAATTATTTTTTGTTTATCAGAATTTATATCCAAGTCCAGGTCTAAGAAGGGTTTTGTCTCTATAGGCGAATTAATCTGCCCATCATATCACGAGCTCTGTAGCAGTGGTCCAGTACCTGCAGTTGGACACTGTCCCAGTTCATGTAGCTTTAATGGTGATTGTGTTGACGGAAAGTGTCGCTGTTTCCTAGGATTCCATGGACATGATTGTAGTAAACGTGAGTTTTCTGCCCCGCCATCAATCAACTAACAATGAAGAAAAAAAAAAAAAAAATTAATGCATCAGTGGTGATGAAATTTTCATTTTCAGGTTCCTGTCCGGGTAACTGTACTGGACGCGGTAAGTGCCTGAGGAGTGGTGTTTGTCAATGTGAAGAGCGATACACCGGCGTTGACTGCTCAACTGGTAATTTAGAACTTAAGTTGAAGTAGGGAAAAAGCATTTTTTTTGTTCGTTTTACAAAACCGATCCTCAATTTTTTAATAAACTAAATCAACCCTGAAATTTTTAAACAATGGTTCAACTGTGCACCAACTCAACTTGGGGTAGGGTAGGACCCCAACAAAATTTGAAATCTGTTTAACCAAGTTTGAAAATTTCAAAGTCGATTTATTTTATTAAAATACTTTTAATCTATCTGCCAAATTGGTAGGGTAAAAAAGGCCAAGGGTATGGTAACAACAAAAATTGATAAAGTGAACTTGATAAACTTAATAAAGACTCTTACTTTAGGAGAAAAAATGAAACTTTTCTCCCTAAAAGGTCAATTTTTTTATAATTATTAACCAGAAACACATTGAGTAAACGTGAGAAACTCTATGTAGTCCTATACTTCAGGAGTAAATTTGAAAATTTTCTCCCTGGAAAGGCCATTTTTGTTTGATCCATGCATCTAAATCACTTAGTTCTCTCCCATGACAAATGTCTTTCTATTGGGCAGCGGTTTGTGATGAACAATGCAGCCTCCATGGTGGTGTCTGTGACAATGGAAAGTGCGAATTTAGGTGTTCGGATTATGCAGGCTATACATGTCAGAACAGCTCTACATTGCTATCAAGTCTCTCAGTTTGTCAAGATGTGTTGGAGGTAGACAAGTCAGGGCAGCACTGTGCACCGAGCGAGCCAAGCATTCTGCAGCAGCTTGAAGAAGTAGTTGTGATGCCTAATTACCACCGATTGTTTCCAGGTGGCGCTCGAAAGCTAATTAATAACCTCTTTAACAAACACTACGATTGTGATGCGGCTGCCAAGAAGCTGGCTTGCTGGGTAAGTCTTTTTGCCCTCTTTGATCTCTGGTTGCTTTAAATTGCTCGTGTTAGTTAACTGAGCTTTTGTTTTGGATATACTTCTTATAAGGGAATAGAAACTCTACAAAGCATAAAATTTAGCGAAAAAGATCCTTGAAGTTGAAAAGATTCCATTTTGGATATCAGCAGTTTCTTGAAATGGAAAAGTTTCCATTTTTGGCCACACTTCTAGTGAATTCAGTGAGACAAGATTGGAATTTCCGATAATCACACTTCTAAGTTAAAATTCAGTGAGAAAAGTTCATTCTTCGGACAACAAACAGTCTCCTGGAGTGAAAAAGATTCGATGTAATACAAAGTTTCGAACTTTCAATGAACAATCTTTGCATCATGTGCACCTGTTTTGAACACGGTTTATATTCTTTCCTACATACACTCACCTCGTATCTTGTCTTTAATATTCATCAGATCTCGATACAAAAATGCGACAAGGACGGGGACAACAGGCTTAGAGTTTGCCACTCAGCATGCCAATCGTACAACAAGGCATGTGGGGCCTCCCTTGACTGCTCGGACTTGACCCTTTTCAGCGGTGAAAACGAGGACTCGAGCCAATGCACTGGCTCAGAAGAAACTTCTACTAATACACAAATCAGGTCAGTTCTTAATCACCACGGGTCGGCATCCAAAGCCCTCAAAGCCTTCAAGCAAATGTTTGTATTGTACAGGTAGCGCGAAATATCGATATTATTGTTCCTTGTATTAGTTGTTTATTAGGGTCTGGTTGTAACTTTTATTAGGGCGGGTTTAGGTTGCTAGGAAAGGCGGTGGCACGACATTATCGTGTCGGGGTTGTAGGTTTTTTTTTTTTTTTTTAATTTGATTTTTACCCCTGCCGGAGAATTCGTTTGAGGGGATAGCAGGTGGGGAATTTACTAGAAAAAAACTGGGGCTGTTCAAAGATGAACGTCTGCGTTTGTAGAGAAAAACCAGAAATTTTACAAGAGAAGGAAATGAAAAGGAAAAATAGATGAACTTGTTCTGTTTTTCGGGTTATGTATCAGGTTTTAGATTTTACGGCCGAAGGCTGTGGAAGTAGAATTAAGCAACGGAAATGATATAAATTCCAAATTGGAAGGGCCGACAAGTTCCGACTGTATGTAAGTATCAAAATGCCCCAAAAGTTGTTTGAAGTTACACGGATGCCATTGTGACTGGGTCGGAACTTGTCGGATGAAGCATTATCTGTCTTTCTCTTCAGCTGAATGTAGTTAAGCACTTTTGAAGTTGTAAATTGAATGGTTATTCTCGAGTTCCGGGGGTCACTTTACGTTAATTAGTAACTTATTAGTTGAATTTTACGGATTTACAATTTACTAACTGAGTTTTTGTGTGTCAAATTGCTGGTTTAATTTATACGGAGTTGCAATATGTTAAACTTTCTCTGATGTGCTCTTAAATGGGTTTGTAAATTTTGCATTTCCTAAAGTTCGGCATCAATAAGACGAGTTGCAATTTTTTTTCTTCTAAAACTTGAGTAATAATTGGGCAAAAAAGAGTAATAATTACATAAATAACAATAAGTTAACATATTTAGGGATACAAGTGACTCGTGGTTGCTTAGCTTTTTTAGGTACATGATATTTGATTGTTACTGAAATTCTTTTAGATATTTGCATTAAATCTTTCATTTTTTTAATCGTTGCAATACTGTAACTATACAGCAATAATAAAAGTATAAAATATTTCATTTTTAAAGGTTAAACAGTCTTTTAGTGCATTTTTTTTAAGACTTTTGAAGTCATATATTTTCCATTTGTAAACTTTTAATACATCCTTTTAATACATCCGTTAGTTGACCATATTTTTTTGTTCAATTTAGTTCTCCAATTTATATCTCTAACTTGTATTTTTTAATATATAGTCCCTAAATATTCTCAATTAGCCCTAAGTCAGAATTGACCTAGTCATAGTCCGACCCATGGCTGGGTCAGAACCAACGTGACATTAACCAGGGTCTGCCTCAGCCAGAGGTCGGACCCTGGCTATGTCAATTTGGACCTAGATTCAATTGATTATATTTATGAACTAAATTGTAAAAAACAAAAGTTGTGCTACAAATTGAAGAACTAAACTAAAAAAATAAAAACAATTAACGATCGAACTTGATCAATTAATTGATGCACAACAAATTTACAAATCGCAAACATATGACAAAGATGTTCTAAAAAACGTTGCACTAAAAACCCATTTGATTAAATATTTGTCACTTAAATACTATTTAACCATTTTTTTAAAATCATTGCAATATTGTAATTATGCAACAATAAAAAAAAAAAGCTAATTATTAGATTGTTAATAGGTACCTCAAAAATAAATAAATCCAGATGTTGAATTATGACTTGAAAAAACGTAACATATCCAAAAAAAAATGTATCCAATAACTTTAAGACGCAAAACAATAAATAAGTGAAAATTCTATTAACAACAAATTAGCATGTCTCAGAATTATCAATTTAACAACAAGTCAGCTTATAATTATTGCTAAAAAAATCTCTGACAAAACCGACCTAACATATATAAATAATATTATTAATTAATAATAATAATTTCATTTAACGACATGAAGAATCCAACCGGAGTTGGTCAGAAACCCGTTAGCCAATGAACATGAAATTATAATCAAGTACAAAAAAGAAGAATAATATATATAAAGTATCGGAATTTAGCTTGGTTTAGATCTGATGCGAACTTCAAGTCCAACGGCTACGCTTCACGATTGTGTCGGACAGAAGGTGATCAAGTAGTTCGCACCCGCGCAGGTGCACGTGCTTGTCGCGTCATCGTACGCATAGCTGTACGCTGTCGGACACGCGCTCTTGAACATCACCGAGTACTGGTTCGGCGAGCAAGTCTCCGGCGTCGCGTGGTCCCCGGTGCAACAGAACTCCGGCGCGTTAAACTTCTCGCACGCGCTCTTGCACGCCACCACCTTCCCGTCCCCGTCCACCACCCTGAGCTCTGACGGGCAGTTCTGGTTCAGGTCCGCGTGGCACCCCGCGTACTGGCAATCACCGGCGCCGCCGTTTGCCGCCACCCCCATCCCGACATTGTACCCGTCCACCAGGCTGACGTCGTAGAAGTCCTTGTCGGAGATGGTCCCGGCAATGGTGAACTCCACGAGGGTCACTGGCGGAACTCCTCCGCCGACGCACTTAAGGCCGCCGCAGTCGCCGGTGAGGCACTTGCCTTGGCCGGACTCGTCGAAGCTGCACCCTGTACGTCCCCAGAAACGTCCCGACCACAACGGCGGCGCTGTGAGCTGGACTTGCTCTCCGGGAGCCAACGCGAAGCCGCCTTCTCCGAGCGCCGCCGCGCCGTTCCCCGATAACGTTCCCGGCCAAACCATGTAGCTGCATTGGTTCTGAAGAGTGAACATCGTGTCGGCGCCGACATTCCCTACGACAAACCAAAAAACATAAATTAATTAATCAACGACCAAGTTCAAATGTTAAATCAATCGACGAGAGAATCGGCCACCACCTGCAACGAGGAAGAGAAGGAGGAGCTGAATCTTGGAGACGGCCATTGCTGTGAGAGAGAGAGAGAGTGAGAGAGTATAGTGGAAGATTTTTTTTTGGGTAAAAGAAGTGAAATTTAATATGGGGTGGTAATCGTGGGCATGGGGGTTTAAATAGAAGGACCAACCAACTAGGATATCGAAATATATATTTGCCATTTTTTTTTATAAAATATATTGATTAAATATATACTTTTTCTTTGTTTATACTCTTTTTACATATTATATACGCAGGCAAATGTCACAAATCAAACTCTATCTTCAATTGTATATTTAAAATTCTAATAACAATAATAAATAAATAAATAAAATTAATGTTTGAGTCGAGTGGGGTACTAAAAATGAAAACG
This sequence comes from Clarkia xantiana subsp. parviflora, assembly GCA_036873135.1. Classification (NCBI taxonomy): domain Eukaryota; kingdom Viridiplantae; phylum Streptophyta; class Magnoliopsida; order Myrtales; family Onagraceae; genus Clarkia; species Clarkia xantiana. The sequence goes on along the minus strand of JAPTYO010000010.1, from coordinate 6,206,965 downwards.
GAAAGACCCCATACAAGTTGTAAGTTGATTACATAATGTAAGGGTCACGTAAAGATTGACAGAAGTTTCTTTTTTGCGGGTGAAATACGTTGGAGATTGCATTTTGGTCAAAAATAAATTTCTGGAGTTAGTTAATTTGTATGCTCTATTGCATGACATCCTTCTATTTAAACCCCATGCCCAGAGAAATTATTTCTTAGACCAAGTTACCAACTAGGATATAAATCTAACCAATTAAAAATTGACAACTCACATATAATATGGTAAAGATCAATACCACAAAGTAGAGGATCATATACAATTTACTAATTTGCTCTCTCACATTAAATATTTGGAAAATTTTATTTTATTTTTTTATATTTAATTCTCTGCACTCTCTTTATATATATATATATATATATATATTATTTTTTCTTCTAAAACCCTATTAGACATGGTGAATTCTAGAGGGGCAAGGTGAACCTTAAAAAAATAGACACTTACCCTCTAGGTTCACCATGTCCAATAGAGTTTTAAAAAAAAATAAAAAAAAACAATATACATTTATTTATTTATTTAAAAAGGAAGATAGTGCATAAAATTAAATGTAAGAAAATAAAATAACTTTTTTTTTTTCCAACTAATTGATGTAGCAATTAAGATTGAGAGAGTAAAATTACTAAAATGGTGTATGATCTAAATTAGTAAAGTTGTGTATGATCCTCAACTTTGTGGCATAGATCTTTACCATATTATTTATGAGTTGTCAATTTTTAATTGATTAGGTCCATATTTGGTGGACTTGGTCCAATAAATAATTTCTCTGTACATGGGGTTTAAATAGAAGCTGTCATGCAATAGAGCATACAAATTAACTAACTCCAGAAATTTATTTTTGACCAAAATGCAATCTCCAACGTATTTCAACTGCAAAAGAGAAACCTATGTCAATCTTTACATGACCCTTACATTATGTAATCAACTTACAACTTGTATGGGGTCTTTCCGTTTTCATTTTTAGTACCCCACTCGACTCAAACATTAATTTTTTTATTATTATTATTAGAATTTTAAATATACAATTGAAGTTAGAGTTTGATTTGTGACATTTGCCTGCGTATATAATATGTAAAAAGAGTATAAACAAAGAAAAAATATATATCTAATCAATATATTTTATAAAAAAAATGGCAAATATATATTCGATTATTACATATAAATATATTTTTTGGCCACTTATATATATTTAGAAACTTAAATGCTTCTAAATAATGCATACTACATGGACGTGCTAATATTCTAAATTTTATGTTGTAAATTAATTATGACCTCATTATATAAGGCCGGGAGGGAACCACATAGATAAAGATAAAAAATGGATTGTTAAGACTTTAGAATAGATCTGTCGCGACGCTAAATTTTGTAACAATGAAACTAGCGAAACTTGTACCGACGCAAATTGATATGTCGTTTTTGATTACCGTCGTAACAAATTTTGCGACGTTTTAGAGTAGCGTCGTTAAACTCTTACAAAGGCAACACTTGTTAGCGTCATTATTGAATCTACACTGCAACGCTTGCGAAACTCGTAAGTGTTATTATAAAACATGTTAAGTTTTTTGCATGGCTTCAAAACATCAACTAAATCTGAATGTACTGACACTTTGAAAAGCATCACAACACAAAAAACCAATCGACGCTAAGTCGAAGCGTTAAACAAAGTAGCAATAAGATTGTTGTGACACTTTAAAATGTCAACTAAATCAAATTTTACCGACGCTTTTAAAGTGTCGTAACACCACAAAATCAATCGACACTAGGTCGAAGCGTCACCAAACAAAGTAACACCACGAAATACTCGACGCTTGATAGTTTTGCCTATATTATAAAAACATACTGACGTTTCAAAAAGCGTCAACATAATATATATAAGAATAAATGTCACTACTACGAAGCGTCGCCGAACTTCAATATCACTAAAATACTTACGACGCCTGAGAAAATCACTTTTGAAGTATCACCTAAAGCACATTTTCTTGTAGTGACGTGACCTCAAGTTAGCTTCCCTGACTTTCGTCGGCAAAGTTCAAACCCTAAACCCACGAACACTGACTGGCGAGTCACGCACGCCTCAACTTTCTCCACGTCCGTCCTTATAGCGATCATTCACCACCATTTTTCATCTTTTCTTGTCCCTCAAGAAATTCAAAGTGCTTCCATCTCGTATAGAATATTAACGAAAATTTAATAATAATAATAATAATAACAATAATAATAATGGTCATTAAAATTTTCGACCCACAATCTTATATTTTTTCAGTTACTAAGTACATTGATTATTAATAAATTAAATGTCTTTCTTTTACTAACAACATATCCTAGTACTCAAGGTTGGTTGGACCAACTGGTAAAGCGAGTTGTGTTCCCGTGGGCGACCCGAGGCTGAAACCCGCCGAAGACGCCGTCTTGGGGAGGACTTTAACTTTAACGCTTCCGGTCCGAACTTGCGAAAACAATGTAAATATATCAAACCTAACCTAGTTAACACGGTGCCATTTGAATTGTCGGTTTTAATTTTGACCACACATGTCATGTTACCACATGGGGTTGCCGCCGGAGTTTTCATATGCACAACGTGTTTACGTTTGTACGCCCCAACTAATAAAAACTCTATTTATACACCATTAACTATTTTTTATACATCACAGATTATAAATTTTATAAATTTATTCTTTAAATTTTATCAGTTTTATATTCTTAAATAAAAATAAAAATTTATTTTCAAAATGTGAAATAAATTTTATACAAACAAACAAGATATACATATAAATTTTATACAAACAAACAAGATATACATACATATGTAAACGAATTTTTTTTTTATAAAAATATAACCCTAAAGATAATAATATTTTTCCTAAATATGCTTTTTTTATTATATTTTTTATTTTCTTAACTCAGCATAAAATTATTAAAAAAATTTGTTTTTATGATTTTTTAATTGATTTATGCGGTTTTTTCCTATTAGCATAAATTATATATAATTTAAAAATAAAGTTTGAATAATTATAAATTATTATGATGTACATAAAATAATTGAGGGTTTACCAATAGAAATTATTGTGCTTTAATTAGTGGATTTGCTAGTTATCTTAGCATGAGCTATATGATTAAATAGTCATTATCCCGCGTGTGTTACATGATTTTTTTAATGTAACCTCATGCTATGTGTAATTTTTTTTAATTAAAATAACTTATTATCTTATTATTTTATTTATTTATTCCATTACCGTGCATAAGTTTGAATATATATATATTATAGATCATTTTAAAGATATTCTCTTATAATTTTATATGAAAAAAAAAATTGCTTTTAAATCAGAATTATGTAAAAAAAAAAGGTTATGGTTCCATGATTACGGTATTCAAAATAATATTGTAGTACATAAATACATAATAAATCTGTTGATTAAGATGTGTTTCTCATTTCTAATTTTTGTATCAGCGCACAAATTCAAATAGAATAACGTCTTTTAAAGTTGAAATCTCCAACTAAAAACCCGATTTATAATACTTATGTTGGAGGTTTTTTTTTTTTTTTTTTTTTTAATCAAGTGTGCCGATCTTATTGAAATAAAGACTATTACAAACTACCAGAGAGGTCATAACCGTTCCATGGATATTGGTTAACGTCAAATACCCGAACAAGTAGAACATATGCGGTCCTAACAGTTAAGACGAAGAAAACAAAGCAGGAAACATAAATACAACTAATGAAGAACAACCTAAAACAGCAGATCGACTTATTAACGGATATGGCCCCAGGCAAAGGATAGAAGCTTGGAGAGGAGGGACCGTCTGAAACAGCAGAGTACGCAATCCTTCGGAGGGTAAGAGAACCTCCCTTGAGACTGACATAGCCAACAGATGACCTGCACACCAAACGATACCAGACCGGACCCATAGTATAGTCGAAACGCAGACAACTTTGTACATAAACGACGTTTACCGCATGACTGGTGTAGAGTATCTCTGTAAGGCGCCCCAGCGATAGGAACATCCGTGAGGGACTAGCGCAGGGGGGGGGGGGTACCAAAGAAATACTCTGATTCTCCGTGAGGAGAGGAGGAAAATGAGATACGACCGCAGTCGTATCATGGATACCCCGAGGGGTATAAGTCATGCAGTGGGACGTTCGATGTACAAAGTGTTGATTTTGACGAACTATAGGTTCGACTGGAAGGGGTTAAGGGGGCGGAAGTGGTGGGCTGTACCACCAAGATGTAGACACATCTGAGCTTAAAATGGTGAACAACATCCACAACAGCGCGTGGAGGGGCGTAGGCTACCGGCGCACGGTATTGGGGCAACAGAGGTGGACTTTGGCGGCTGGTGGAAGCGCGTGTCAGAGCGTATGGCGGCGCGTCTGCGCGCAAGGCGGCGCGTGTATGACACGCGCCGCTGCAGTGGGCGCGTGGGGGATGGTTGGACGGCGCGTGTGAGCGCGTGAGGCGTGTGGACGCGTGTGGCGGCGTGTGGGACCCCGTGGAGGTGGTTGTGGTGGTGGTGGGGGGTCCTTGTGCGATCTCGGGGGTGGTGGGAGTGGTGGTGAGGGTGTACGGGAGGACATGAGGGGCGAGCGGGTGAGGCGGACTCCGCGATTTGGCGAGGCGAAGGCGAAGCATGGGATGAACACGAGGTTGAACAAGGCCATCCGCTGTGGTGGGGCTTCCGGCTTTGGCTTTGGCTTAGGCTTATGCTGGAGGAAGAGTTGCTACATGCTCATGGCCGGCGAGAGAGTGTGCGAGAGCAGTGACTTCCCTCCGGTTTTTGGATCGACGTCTACTCCGGCCGAGGCAAAGCTATTCAGAAGCTAGAGAGCTTCTGAATAGTGCCTTGAGAGGAGAGAAGGTTAGTGTATATGTTTGTGATAAGTTGGAGGTTTAGAACCTACTAAAAGGAGCATCAAATATTTCTATTTGATAGTTTAATTTTATGAGAAATTATTCAATACCTCAGTGTTAACATGTGGCTCTGAAGCCGGTGCAATATCAGTCAATCTATGTGTGACATGTCTGTATGGTGTCAGTTAATTTTACCACGTGGCAAATATTGATTGGCTGATGTTGCACCATTTAGAGCCACGTGTAAGCTCCGATGTATAAATAAATTCTCTTAATTTTATTTGTGGTTACAGTTTAGTTCATTAATTATACAAATGATTTTTTCGTAAATAATTATACAAATGGTTGATTATTATTTTTCGTCCATTTCATTATGCTATATTGGGCGTAAGTTTGGGTATTACACCAAGATAACAAGAGATTCAACCTTACGCCACTGTTTTCAAAACTGAACTTGAACGATTGTCGAATCAAGTCGGGCCGTGAGCCAGACACACAAGCGGTCCGATTCTAGTAAAATAGTATAATCAGCAATAAACCGGGTTTGATTAATATGGGCATTTGGGCCGACGGCCCAAAACTTAAAACAGTCCTAGTTTCGAGACAAGAAAGGTGGATGAAATTCAAGACTTAGTTATAGTATAATACCATTGGCATTGCGAGAGAAGAGGGAAAACCGGAAAAGGGGTAAACCAACTACCATGGCGAGCGAAGACCTCATTCCTTCCATTTAGATTAACGATGGTTGAAGAGCCTAGATTCTAGCCAGTTTCTCCGATCAATCGGGGGTTTTATCCGAAGGTCAGTGACTCGTACAATTGCAATTCATACTTGCGTTGTTTCCGTTAATTTCATGGAGGATCGGTTCCTTCTTTTTCAAACTGTTTTCCGATCAGAAAATTGGGATCGGTTCTAGTGAAGCATCGTCGGTAGAACTCCGGTGGCTGTGATTGGCGGGATCTGATGTTCCGGAAACTTTCTATTGGATTGATGAACATGCTACGGTTATTGAATAGATGAAATGATGCTTCCTATTTGCCTTTATTGTTTAATTAAAGCTAGTGATGATGGAGATCTGGAAAATTTATTTTCATGATTAAAACGCGTGCTGCAATTTAATCATCGTTCAAGTTTGAAACTTTCCGTGTATTGGTTTCATCGTTGCGTGCATTGGAGGAAAACGAATTATCTGTTTTGGCTTCCCTCTTGTGTGTCATAAACAGCTACCACAAATTTTCGCATGTGTTGTCTAATGTCTTGTATAAGAACTGATCTTTGGATGACATATAGGTCGAATGGGCCGTTATTCTGCTTATGATATTTTTCCGCCAACCTCTGCTTATGAATTTGGGTACGGCTATAATGAGGTCAACCTCTGTCGAAATCTTCATACAAAAAAATCATGTAAGATTGTAATCTAACCATGGTCCTTTGTATGTATCCAGTTGGTTGGAAAATCAACCTCCATTGAGGACGATCTCATTTTAGCCGTGCCTTATGCTTTTTCATTGGATAATGCAGCAAGTGAGGGAAGTCTGTGTTACCTATGTGATTTCTTTGTTATCCGTTAAACTAGATTAGAAATCATCAGTAAATGATTCTACTTTCTGCATATCAAATTGTAAATTTTCTGCTACATCCTTTGTCATCTTTTACAGTAAAAGTCAATTTTTTGTTCCACTTAAATGATGGCCCTTTTCAATCTTTTTACTTGATTTAGTATTCTTTGCTTTGTGGACACACATTATGTTATTCTATGAATAGTTTAGGTTCTTTTATTGTTTCAGGGTCTTGATTTATTGTTCAGGCTTATAGATTTTGAGAACTTTGGAGATGGCAAGCAGCTTTGGGGAATCGACAAGCAGTCCTCCCCAAAGCTCAAGCGATGCTGGGAACTTTGAATGCAACATCTGCTTTGATTTAGCTCAAGACCCAATTGTAACCCTCTGTGGACATCTCTTCTGTTGGCCATGCCTCTACAAATGGCTCCACCTCCACTCTCAGTCGAAAGAATGCCCCGTTTGTAAGGCTCTTGTGGAGGAGGAGAAACTGATCCCTTTATACGGCCGTGGAAAAACATCCACTGATCCAAGATCAAAGTCTGTTCCAGGTGTCAATATCCCGAATCGTCCAGCTGGACAGAGACCTGAAACTGCTCCTCCTCCCGAACCAAACCCACTTCACCAGCACGGGTTTGGGTTCATGGGAGGCTTAGGTGGGTTTGCACCAATGGCAACTGCAAGGTTTGGGAATTTCACATTATCTGCAGCTTTTGGTGGACTGATGCCATCTCTGTTCAACTTCCATGTCCATGGCTTTCCTGCTTCTTCCTCCATGTATGGTGCCTCTGGTGGATTCCCACCTTACGGATTTCCAAACACGTTCCATGGTGGCCATATGCATCATGTGCATCACCGGCGCCACGGTCTGCATGGCCAAGGCCAGCAAGATGCTTATTTGAAGAGGTTGCTTTTGTTCATTGTGGTCTTTGTCATCCTTGCACTTATGTGGAGCTAAATCTGGTAGGCAGTGAATACTCGGGTTCATGAAACCGCAGTCTAGGTTCGGGTCTATTGATTGTATATGTTTTAGCAGTTTATTTCTTATTACGGGTTGAGAGCCGAACTTGTGGCTGATGTATTGCTTGCTAGCTGTTTTTCTTGTGGGCTAAATAATAATGATGTGCAGCTTGGTAACTGTTCTATTTGTCTGTTAACTTAAGATGGAAAATATATGTGTCAGCTTGACTTAAGAATGGGTTGAAGCTAACAAAGTGCACAATATATTAGTTTAGCATAGTGGTTCAACGCTTCATTACTTAACCATATATTAATGGTTTAATTAAGGTTAGGGATTTTGGAATATATTCATAGGATTTTGGAATATATTCATAACCAGCACTTTAGGTGGTTGATCCCTGTCTGTAATGTAAGTGTTGGGATAATGGAAGAAATAAACTTAATTGATGCAATAATTTGAGCATAGTATGACATTTTCGGTGCTGTAACTGCATAATGGCAATTGATTTTACACTATTTTTCAGTGGACGTATGGATTGATCTTGAAAAGTCGATCAACCAACACATACTTACAAAAAAACCACATGTTTTGATTCATCAGAATAAATCCTTGAAAAAACAAAATGTATTAAAAACACTGCTTAGCCAGCAAAATTAGTTCCTGGGTTATCATTTATCACAGCATGAACTTAGTATCTACTGCAACCTGTACAGACAACACTTCAAAACTTGTTCAAACTGTATTGCTTGGTTTCAAGACATGTTGAAGAAGAACTTACTGTGGTGGAATTGTTGATTACATTTGAGCCAATCTCCTCGGTAGCTCCACAAACCCACATTTGTCAGAGAAATCCGAGGCACGTTCAAAGTTACCGACTTTACAGTACCCTTCATGAAGGGCTCTGTACGTTATTCTATCTGGAATGCATCCAAGTTCTCCCATTCGATCATAAATCTCCTCGACTTCAACCATCTTCCCCATTGCACAAAGACCATGTATCATAGTATTGAAGACAATATTGCTCTTGGCAAACCCTCTAGCAAGAATCTGTTTCCATAACTGGAAAGCAAGTTCGACATTTCCCATCTTTAGCGACGCATCAAGCAGAGTACCAAATGTCACTTCATTCGGAACCACACCCCTCTTCAAAATCAGTCGCCAAAACTTCAGAGCGTCATTAAAAGCTTTCTCTCGGCACAAACCCTTGAGAAGTGCATTGTAGGTGATAATAGATGGTTGGATTCCTACTCGAACCATCTCATCACATAGCCTGAAAGCATCAATCATTGATGATGCCCTGCAAAGCCCGTCTACAAGAGTGTTATAGGTATATGCATCTGGATTCAAGTTCCAATCTTGAACCATCTTGGTTAACATTTCCTCTGCCTTGGGTAGTTGACCGAGTTTGCAGTACCCATTGATCAGTGAATTGCAGATGAAATGGTTCATTTTGAGTCCAGATTTCAACATCTTGTCCCGAATCCTTAACCCATCATCCATTTTACCCGCAGTGCAGTATGCATTTATCAATACACCATAAGCATGGTCTTCTGCAACGCCTTCCTCCTTCATTGCCTGCAAAACCTTCTCAGCATCCCCCATTTTTGATTTCTTGCAGTACCCTTTTACTAACAATGTATAGGTCACTGAATTCACCTTAATCCTCTTCTCTTCCATCAACTTCAAAACCTGATCAGCTCCCTCCATATCTCCGGAACTCACATGGCCATTAAGAAGACAGTGAAAAGTAACCTCATTGACCTCAAACCCCCCCTTGTCCATCTCCTTTAAGAACTCCATCGCTCTTCCCAAATTTCCATCTTTACAATATGCATTTACCATGATCGAGCAAGTAAACACATCAGGGATGAGCCCTAGGCTCATCATCTGATCATAGACAACGATTGCTTTGTAGTGTTCACTGCACTGAACAAGAGCACTCAACAAGCAATTACAAGACCTTAGGGTAGGGAGGCGTCCCAGCTTGGGCATATTGTCGAACACATGGAGTGCATGCTTCAGCATCTTCTTCTCCGCATAGGCCTTCAGCAGCATATCGAATACAATAGGCGCAAACGTGTATTCCTGATAAACTCTAACTATCTCAATCCAAATAACAAAAGCTGAGTGGTTATTCCGATAGAGAGAAACCATTTCATTGAGGTAAGCTCTGGTTTCGCTGTACATTCGAGCCCTGGCCAAAATGTGAACCAATTTGCAATAAGACTTGATATTGGGTTTAAACTTCGGGTTCCGGGAGGCCAAGGTGAAGAAACCCAAGCAGGCGGCAGGGTCCAGCCGGAGCTTGTGGAAAACAGAGTCAAGGAGGTCGTCGGAGTAGGTGAAGCGAAGCTCTTCCACGGCGGAGAAGCGGTGGTCAACAAGGAGGTCAGTGATTCGATGGAAGAGCTCCCATTGGATCAGCTTAGATTCGTCAGTGGCCTTCCAATACAGGGGGAGGGACGCGTGGAAGGACCTGCGGAGCTGCCGGAGATGCGGGAGAGAGTGCCGGAGCATCTGAGCCCTTGGCGCCGCCGCATCATGGTGATGGTTTCAAAGGATCCATGTCAAGTAAGAGAGGTCTGGGTTGCGGAGAGGTGATTGCTCTGTGAAACACGATGAAGGTGGAGTCTTTCTCCAATAGGGGCCGTGGACCGGAACAAGTAGCGGCTGGCAGTTTCTTCTGTGTGACTCACTTCCTTCGGACCTGGCTATGATACTCTCTCATACTTTGATTACATTTTGATTAAGACTTTTGTTAAAAAAAAAAATAGGGTTAATCACTAATAAAACTATATGAGGTTTGTTCCATGTTGAAATCTGGTGTCCGCTGTTGAAATTGATTGTTTCAGATTCGCTGTTTGTTGAAATTTGGTGTCTCCGTCTAGTTTCGGGTTAAATCGAACGGAAGTCACATGACCGTCACGTGAACTCGATAAAATGGATATTCCAAAAATGCCACTCTATGAAAAATCTGACCTTCCATTACTTAGCGAACTTATGAAATTACCCCTCATAGTTAAATCAACAATTATAGGTTTTTTGGTGGTGGTCGGCCGGAGTAGGGTGGTGGCCGGAGTTGAGTGGTGGTTGTTTTGACTCTAGGGTTAATTTCGTCGCTTTATATTTGGTAGAAAAAGCAATTCTGACTTTTCGTAACATTCTGTCAAAATTAACAACAATTTTGGACGAAAAACCAAATTTCAACAAAGTCAAAATCTCAGACAGTTAATTTCAACACTTTAAATTCATACACCAAATTTCAACATGGTAAAACTTCAAATAATTTATTAGTTATTAACCCAAAAAAAAAATATATAGAGCAAAGTTCCAATTGGATCTAGACTCGGTGATCCAACGACGGTCGAGCTCTGAGTTGAATCTAACCTTAAGTGACCTGATCAAGATTGTACCCAGTATTGGAATGACTCTGGTTGGGTCTATTTCGATTTAGGTCGGATTGGCCCCCAAACCAACTTAGGTCAAAATTGATCTTGACTGATTTTCTGAGTTAAGAGCACTTTTAATGGTAGTTCTAGTGTTATGTTACAAATTTATCATGGTATAGAAATCTTAATTCCTAGTGTCTTACTAGTAATGTATAGTGATAAAACCTTAAATACAATCTCATGCATATTTGAACAATTCTAATACGTTTAAACAAATCTAATATATATGCCGCCTAACCAACTCTAAAATGCAAGTACACAACTAAGACACAAACGAATACTAGTTATACATATCTTATCGCTTCACGTATGATGTCTGATACTAGTGTTATTAGTCAAGAGATGTTATCTTAACTAACTTATTAAAAGGTGCTCCCAATATTTAATGACACGTCAAATTACATAACACGACGTGAATTACAACAATATAGGATACATAAAAGGATTACTATAAACTGTCTGAAGTTTACCTTATGTGAGAATTTTGTGTCTGAAGTTTACATTGTTGATATTGACTGTATGAAGTTTCAACTTTGTTGAAATTTGATGTCTTCGTCCAAATTTGCGGTTAAAATTGACAGAACTTGATATGTGCTTGTCACATGACCGATAAAAAAAATCCAAAAATTGCCCCTAGTAGGTTAATGGCCGGCCAGAGTCGGGTGGTGGTCGGAGTAAATATTAAAATATCAAGGGCAATTTCAAATTTTCACACCATTATGTCAAATTTAATAGCAAAAATAAAATTTATACGGTCAATATCAACAATTTAAAGTTCAGAAATTTATACATAAAAAACTTAGGGTTAAGAACTAGGGATGGCAACGGGGCGGGTCGGGGCGGGTTTTTGCAGCCCCGGACCCGCCCCGCGAGTCGGCCTGGCTGACCCGGCCCCGGCCAAATGGGCCTTTCGGGTCGGGTCGGGTCAACAATCCCGCGGGTCGACCCGCGGGGCCCCGACCCGCCCCGTCATATGAACAATTTTTTTTTTTTTTTTTTTTTTTTTTTTAACTTTTCAATATTAATACAATTTTTTTTTGTCCAAATATTACATTATATATAAATTCAAAACATAAATCTAACATCAATCAAATATAAACAACAAACACATCAAATTCATTACAAATTTAAATCCAAACACCAAATTAACAAATCCTAATAATCTAAATATAAATCTATTTGGTTCATGTTATTTATATAGGTACTATATTAACCATATTTTTTTATTAAATGTTAGATCATATTAACAAAAAAAATTAAAAAAAAAAATAAAATTACATATGGATTTCGGGGCGGGTCTACGGGGCCCCGGGTCTCTAGACCCGGACCCGCCCCGACCCGAGCCCGACCCGCCCCGGACCCGACCCGTGACCCGCGGGTCGGCGGGTCAAAACCGGGTCGGGGCCCCGCGGGTCAGCGGGGCCCCGAGACCCGTTGCCATCCCTATTAAGAACCTATGAAAGGTCTGAACTATCACCCATGTTAACGGGAGAGGTCTGAAATTTAAAAAGTTAATAACAGAGGTCTGAAATTACAATTTTGTTGATTTGAGGTTTTCCGTTCATTTTTAGGGTTAAATTTAACAGAATTGTGTGAAATGACATTTTTGCCCCTTTAATATTTTGTTTTATTTAATATCTTATTTAAGGAAATGTGAAATGACAATTTTACCCCTAAAGTCAAATTAAAACCACCCAACTCCGGCCACCACCACCCGACTCCGGCCACCACCACCCGACTCCGGCGACCACCACCTCGACTCCGACGACCACCACCTCGGCTCCGGCGACCCGACTCCGGCCACCACGGGGCTAAAAAAGCTCCGATCGGGGCTAAAAAGCTCCGATCGGGGCCAAAAAAGCTCCGATCGGAGCTTTGTGGCTCTGGTCGGAGCCATAGAGCTCCAGATCGAAGCTTTTTTGGCCCCGATCGGAGTCCAATCGGGGCCGGTGGCTCCGATTTTGGCCCAATCGGAGCCTTGGTGGTGGTCGCCGGAGTACGGTGGTGGACGCCGGAGTACGGTGGTGGTCGCCGGAGTACGATTGGTGGTCGCCGGAGTACCGTGGTGGCTTCAAGGGCATTTTGGTCTTTTCACTCCATGCATGTGAGGGGCACACTTGATAGAAGGGCATTTTTGGAATTTTATTTAATTTCCGGTCACATGCCAAGCATGTGACCAACTTCCGTTAGTTTTAACGGAAAAAACTAACGGAGACTGCTGTTATCAACAAAACAGAAATTTCAGACCTCTGTTATTAACTTTTTAAATTTCAGACCTCTCCCGTTAACATGGGTGATAGTTCAGACCTTTCATAGGTTCTTAACCAAAAAACTTACCTATTTTAGAGGGTTGTATTATCAAATTTGTTCAGAAGCATGGTTATGTTTCGTCGTACCAATACAATATTTTTTACTCGTAATCTATGGATGGCATTGTCCTCGGAAATGGTCTGATCATCCAACACAAAATCTACCCTTTTTACACTCACCCACCAAAAAGAATGACTAACTAACCCACTGTGTGGAATCACTTCTTTACAAAGAAGAAAATCATCAAATCTCCATCTCCATTTGCACCGAAGCTCCGGCCTTGTGATCTAATAAGTAAGGCCGAAGCTTTGCTCTCTTTCAACTTCTCAAATCTTCTTCTTCGTCTTCAGAATGGGAAAGTCCCAGTCATCCAAATGTGGTCTAGGGTTTTCTTTAGGCCGTATTTTTGAACCGCTGCTCGCCCTGCGCGAAACCCATCTCCATAGACCGGAGAAGTGTCAGACTCTATCTGGTGTTTAAAGAACTCCCCGAGCTTCTTCTCAAACTGCGATGCTCGGGAACTCAATGCTCCTCCATTGCTGCTGCTCGAGCTTCCTGAGAGTTGTGTGTCCAGCCACAAGTGGGCCACCACTTGACAGATCCCTTCTTCCACATCTTGCCTTAGTGTTCGATAACCTTATAATATAAGGTTTAGGGTTTATCAATCTCCACACCAGAGGTTAAAATGTCATTTTTACATCACACACGTAGTATCAAGAAAGCGCACCTTTGAGTCGAAGCCAAGCATGCATCATTTCATGAGCTAGTATGGATCCAGTCAGCAACCTGGAATAATGGGTTGAATTAAAAATCCAAACTTTTTGGATAAAATTGTACAAACTCTCATTCAAGAAAAAAAAATATACCTCGGAAGTCCATACAGTATCAGAATCGCTGTTACTTCACAGCAACGGGTAAGCTTATAGGGCTGAGTAACCATCTCCGAGCTTCGGCCTCCACCAATCCTAGGCTTTTTAAAAATCTGATCAAACAAAGGGTAGTACCGTCATTTCACATATCGTATAAACGCGCATTGTATTTGATAAAGCTTTTGAGAATTCATACAGTGCTGATAGTTCTTTCCTCGGATAGGCAGAGTCCTCTCGTCTCAGGCATATGATAATGACCCTAAAAACACAATGTTCTTAGTCCCTTATAGTATTCGACCCATTTTGATGCATATAATAAGGACTAAAAAAACCCACTTTTAAAAACCGAATCTTTTGTTTCTTACATTCTTTTCGCCTTCCCGGGCTTCGTTCAGTGCCTGTCGCTCCACCAAAAGCAACGGCACATTCTGCTCGATTTTCATATCCATACCTTGATAGAACTCCAAAATTTTCTGATGAAGCGGTTGGCACTCACTCGTTTCCATAATTGCCGAATCCAAGCATTCCAGACACAGTTTCCGGCCGTCATTTAGAGCCACATATCTTGTATCTCGTGACTAAAATTTCCAAAAAGAAATCAATGTGTCAGAAATTTGTCAAAATTGGAGTTGAAAATAGTTTAAGTTAGACTGACCTCCATTCTCTCACAGCTGCAGCATCGAGGAGTGCCATCGTGTTCATGAGTAGGGCAATATTTCTGAACCCAGAAAGGATGTGCTCTATATTCAATAAGACCAGCAGCGTTTGTCGGAATCTGCCACCATATAAATTTCCAAGGCCAATCATTTATCTGAATGACACTAATAATGAAGAACAGTTGCTGACTATCCTACACAATCACATTCTTTCAAAACAAGAAAGCTTTTTCACTTTCTAAAAAAATCTTGGCTTTGCAGAATCTCATAAGGAAATTCTTATGATGTGATGTTTCATACTTCGGGTGTGTTAAAATGATACTTACGAAATGCTTGCAGACATCGCACTTCGGATGGTAGTGCTCCTTGTAGCAAGATTTATGGTAAGGATAGTTCCCTGACATTGAAAACTGAAAAAAAAAGAGGCTAAATCATCATCATATGCCTTTTTTTTTTTTTTAATAAAGTAATGATTTTATACCTCATAATCTGAAATTGGTTGGTTGCAGGCACGACATCTGAAACACTCTGGATGCCAAACAGCATTCATGCAGTTCAAGAATCGTCCATGACCGATCTCACTATTACAACCCGCACAAATCCTATACAAAAAGAAAAAACAAAAAAAATCTCTTATCGCACGGTTTTGACCAAATGTACAATCATTTGAAAGTGGGTTATCCATAAAATCAATCAAAACCAAATCTTATGGCAAGAAAAAATGAATTGATTCTGTATGACCCAAGCAGAGCTTCTAACACGGTTGAATATCAGCATAGCTTCAATCCAGAGCAATTAGAATAAGAAACCGAAAGGAAGCAAATTGAATAAATCTTGTGAATATATTTTGATGAAAGGTTGTAGCATGCATACCTGTACCCTGTTGAATAGTAGAAAGGCATTGGTTGATGATGCGGTTGGCCATTCCCGTATTGAAAAGGAACATGTCCATTTCCATACTGAGGAGAAGGGTCGATAACTAAGCTTTCTTGTAGGGCTCTCGCAAGTTGTTCATCTTCTTCCAATTGAGATCTCGAGTCTGTACACCAAATTCAGAGAGAAATCTTGTCAAATTAACAAAAGATAATTGAGATTTGGAGTCTATTTCAGTGATAATGCCATTATTACTCACTAGGGACATTTCTTGTATTCTGGTTTTCTTCTGCAAGAGAGAGTGCAATGGCACGGTCTATATCTTCATTGTCGTACTCAGACCACACGTCCTGCAAATTTTTGCCACACCAAATTAAAAAAGAGAACAGAAATTCAAGAATCTAAATTCCTTATAAAGGCATCTTCTCAAAGTTTGAAGATAAAAGTAAGGTTTTTACCCCAGAACTCGAAGGAGCATCGTTATTTGGAGTCTCCCCATAACTACCTTGGTAATGTCCCTCAGTAATTTTATGGTCAGACCCCTTAAAAATCTTGCTAAGCCAACCCATGATCCTAAATATTATTTGTTCATTCTGGTAGCTATCTTCACCTGCAAAAACTGATTAAAAGATTTAACTTTTTTACCCAGATCATCTACAGCTTTCACTGAATTGAATTTTACTTGCATTCGATTAGGCCAAAAAAAGGATATATAGCAGAGAAACATAAACATCAAAATATGGTTCCCATTCAAAACTGCAAAAGTTTAAGCTGAATCAAGAATAGAGCTGAAGATGATAAAAGCACAAATCAAGAACTTCATCTCATATCAAAACTCAACAAACAGTAAAGAACATATTGCTATTCAATCACACGAGTTAGCGAATAACGAGCACTGATAATCCCCATCACCCACCAGGCATTATTGCTGCAGAGCTATATGTACTGCAGAATCCAGAAAATTTTGGAATTGTATGAACTGAAGTATGCATTTCAAGAACATGACCCACCCCCATGGAAACAATATAAGTGAAACAGCCAGCCAACCAGCAGAGGTAATAAAGCAACAGAATCTTGACAGCTCAAGGTGCCCATAAATATTGTGACAAATAAAGTTGAATTTCAGATTAAAGTTAAGCAGAACAGATTAAACTAATTAAAATTAGAAAGGGAAAAAAGAACCACCTTCAACACAAATTGGGTAAACGAATTGCAGAGAGCAGAGGAGACCCAGATGAGATAAGATCCTGATTCGCCTAAAAAGCAATAATTTTGAAGCTGCGATAAAAATATTCCCTCGATCACGGCCCTTTACTCCTCACCTTTCTCTTTCTCGTGAATGAATAATGAATAATCAATTCTAAAAGGCAGAAAAAATGTGCATTTATTGAACTTCGCGGAAAATGGAGACGGGTATTGCAGCAAATGAAAGTTTCCGAGAGAAGAGAGGTGGAATGGAAGACAAGAGAAGAGGTGGTCGGAAAACAAAACCAAGTGCACAAGAAAGGGTGAGGGGATGGATAATCTGTGCACTTGGATGATTCAAAGTCAAAATTGGAGGAAGAGTTTAACTTGGCGGTATTCTATTTTGTCAAATACCACAGATTGATGAAGGAAGGATCAATTCACCAAATCCATCTGGAGGTCGTCCAGATTTTGCATTTTGACTCGTTTTTACATCAGAGCTTCTCTTATATGGAGGGGCCCTTGCATTCACATTGTTCTGCCGTGTCTTCTTTTTTTGGGTAAACCTTGCCGTGTTCTTGACTTCATTTATACTGGTGGCTGCCCTTGTTTTATTTCTCAACTCATTTATCTTTTTAGCCAAATAAATCTTTAGTTAATTATAATTATTAATTACTATAATTTATCCTCAAATAAATAAATAATTAATTAATTATATTTGCAACAATCAGTTATAGGAAGCACGCCAAAATGACATAGTATATAATTTTCGAGTCTTTTTATTGCACCACAAACACAATATTTGTGGTACTTTTTTGGGAAAAGTATGTAAAATATATAACATGTTTAAAAAAAATAGTTTTATGGACCAATGTTTTAAAATGTATAATATGTTTGAAAAAGATAGTTTATGGACCAAAATGTTTTAAAATATATAACAAGCTTACAAAATATGGTAAAATGACGTATCGTCCACTTGTTGTCACTAGTCTCATTAAGTGGATACGTGCAGATCACGTTTTTAAAAAATAATAATTATTATTATTAGTATCTACACCACCCCTTAATAATCATTGCTATGTATAAATTAATTTATTGCTTTAATTTTTTTTTTCTATAAGTGTGTTCCGCACGTGTCCACTTAATGAAACTATTGATAACAAGTGGACGGTATGTCATTATAACATCTTTTGTAAGCTTGTTGTACATTTTAATACATATTGGTCCATAAAACCATCTTTTTTAAACACGTTGTACATTTTAAAACACATTGGTCTATAAAACCATTTTTTTCAAACATGTTGCATGTTTTACATACTTTTCCCTACTTTTTTGTTGCATTTTTCTGTTGTTGGATTCTAGATGAGATTTGTTGTTAGTAATAATGTGATGCAAATTTGAGTTGTAATTAAAAAAATCACAATTTTAAACTTTTATCCATGTTACAATTAAGTCATTCTTAGTATAAAAAGTACCAAAAAATAATGCTTATGAAACATGATAGAAAATCCCGTAATTTTGAAAACACGAAGCTATTATAGGATGACGAGTAATTGACCCTCTTAACTTTATATAATGTGCAGTTTTTATTTTAAAATTTGCAATTATTATTAGTTTGGTCATTTGAAACTTTATATTTGTCACCCTAATTTTTTTTTATACTAATTAGTTGTGT
The DNA here is from genome assembly GCA_036873135.1 of Clarkia xantiana subsp. parviflora. NCBI lineage: Eukaryota > Viridiplantae > Streptophyta > Magnoliopsida > Myrtales > Onagraceae > Clarkia > Clarkia xantiana. The sequence continues at coordinate 6,188,545 of JAPTYO010000010.1, read as the reverse complement.
CTAAGTCAATTATCTTCCTGATAATATTAATCTTGTTAGATTCAGAACTAATCGAACCCCTAAATTGTCGGGTATGCATATGATTTTCCTTACAAAATAAGTCTATACCACACCTATAGCTTCTTAATAATACTAAAAACTTTTTTTTAATAAAAAATACACTATTTATAATAAGTTAATTTAATATTTCACTGTACACCCTACACCGAACATTATAATCCGTTATCATTTTCTCAGGAAAGTAAAATGTAAGATACACCTACATTGGATACATTATATATTATTTATTTTTTTAAAAAATTATATACATTTAGCATCCTATAGATTTACAGTATTCAGTTCAGTTACTATAAATTTATAGCATGTATATTAAAAAAAATCACTGCCAGTCTGCCCTTATAAGGCTAGCTTAAGGGTGCACAGCATGTGGAATGGCCAACTTTACGTCGTATACAGAGAGAAGAAAAAAAAAAGAGTTTAATTTTTGTTACTATACTGACTGAAAGTCTGAAATGATGTCAGTTACCAAAAAAAAAAAATGATGTCACAAGTCACCACAACTCACAAGCACACCAAAAGTATGTATTCTATACATATTTAAAATATCAAGTAGATTAAAAGAAATACAAGAAATTTACTGACCGGCCAGAATAAGGGAAGAAAAAGGAGACTCTAAAGCAAAAGGGAAAAGAAAGTTATTGCAACTTTATCCTAATTAAAAAAAAAAACAACTTTGAGTGATTTAAAAAAAATCTTTAAAAAACAAACTAAACTTTATAGAACATAGTAATAAAATTTAAATAATTTTTTATTAAAAGATGATGAAAATTGAATATATAATATTAAAATAAGATATTTTACGAGAATTTTTTTTTTTTTTTTGCCAAGATAGGAAGCTATATTGATTTTGTCAAATATGTGAACAAACATGATCTGGTTATTATTTGTGGAATTTTTGTTAATTTTTTAATATAAAATGTGTATAGTTTACACTTAATTAAGGTTTGTGAATTTTTTTTTTTAAGAAAAAATGTTTGCATTGTTTTTTTTTTTTTTTTGCAAAAGACTTAAATTTGGTATTTTTTGGTAATTAACCTTATTATAAATATGTGTGGTGCTGTAAAAAATTATGTGAAATAAAAGGCGAAAGTAGCATTTGGAAGGAAGGTTGGCATCTCTCTGCATCACATCTTTTAAACATTAGATGGATGAAGTCAAGTCAGGAGTTTAATCTCAAAATAGAAGTAGTTTTTTAAGGGTGCAAGTTGCAACTAATAAAAAAATTAAAGTGTTAAATCCAAAAAGAGTACATCTTTTTATATTTATAGTAATTACACAACATGAGAAGTACATGTATTTTTTTACCCCTTCTCAAAACATCATTGTAAAGAAATAATGAGCAATAATCAACTTTCTCATAAAATTAAATTTATGATTGAAAACCTTAATCATACTCTAGCATCTCCATTAAACTAGTGTTTAAAAATAACACTTTACGGTGAGTCATCACTTGATCCGTAACCGTAACATGAACTTCCACGTACATGGCCGTCTCGGTTTTTACTGGAGGAGGTTTCACCATACTTCAACTATTCTTAACTATTACATATAAATAAATTGGTCTCTATACGTATAGAACATGTAATAACAACGCGCCCATGTTAGCTAGTTTACTACTACAAGACCATGCAATATATATATATATATTACACAGTATCCACCAACACTAACTTTATGTTTTTCTGGTGGAACAACAGTGATGATAGGGTTTTCGTGACTATTGATTAACTACGTACTCTTAAGCTTAGATGGGCTTTAACAGGTTTATGATCTGAACTTTCAATGTTGTCTACTGATTCATATGAGTGTAAGTTGACGTCTACTTTGCCGGAATCTTCTAGTTTGAACAATATCCTGTCTGTCCAAGCAGGTACTCTCACCTATATATATATATAAACAACAAAACACAATCATATATATAGTGTATTTATTTTTCATATACGAGCGATATATATTATAACAAAGATTAGAGAATGTATGTATATATATGGTACCTTATGGCTGGTATCGTAGTCGCTGCTGCCGATATCGTACTTGTAAGTCGGCTTAAATGACAATTTGCCTTCGCAGTATCCATTGAAGATCTCTCCTCTTTCTGCCTCTTGCAAGAGTTGATCCTTGCCTATCAGCAGCTGCATCATGCATTGTTTTAATTTAATTAATTAGTTTCATAATATATAGATATTAAATATTGTGTGAAGAAATAATATATGTATATGTATACCTTTTGAAGGTCATTTTGGATTAGATTTCTAGCGGGTTGGGAAGCGATCCCTCGAAGTCGGTAGTTGAAATCCCCGAGAAAGACTGTGAGTTGAGCGGCTTGGGAATTAGGGTTCCAGTCCTTTGAGAAGAGGGAATCTGATATATCTTTGCATTCTGAGTTTCGTTCTTCCACATTATGCTCATGAGCTGCAAATAAAAAAAAATTATTTATTTAGTTTAGCATAAAAATAAAATAATTACATAATGACACATGATAGAAAGAAAGAAAAACAAGCAATTTTTTAGTTTAAAAAATATAGAACCTCTTGAACCAAATTTCTAATATATTTGCAATATATGGTATAATGATTAATGGGTAATCATTAAATAAATAATAATATATATTACTTTAATAGTAAGAAGTATATATAGGGATTAGGGATGTGATTGAAGAATATAATGTTAGATATATAGTATAAGAGTGTGCCAAATGCTTTTATCCATAATTTCGGACTTATGAAACAGTTGACTAAAGCGCGCGTCTTATTATTAACATGGTATTAGAGTCAAGCTTAAGGCAATAAGCTATCAAAGACTTTCTACTGAATGCTGGCCCGAATGAAGAGGTTGTTGATAATAGTATAAGAGTATGCTGAATGTCTTCACCCACAAGTTTAGACTTATAGGACAGTTGTTAAAACATATGTTTTATTATTAACATATAATTGCATGGATCATGGATGCATGAGAATTGAGAGATAGGTGAATTATTACCAGAAAGATGGCAAGAGATGAATAACATTTGAATTCCTTTAAAGTTGATACGGATCGCAACCGCGCCCTTTTGCCTCCGAATCAACCCGCCTAATCCTCCAAGAGAGTACGTATCTACCTTCACTTCTGCATTACCATCCAAATATATTAGCTTGCTAGGTTTATAATAGGGTTAACAGGTCTTTTGGTCCATAATGTTTGACAATTTTTGGGTTTTGGTCAATGATGTTTTTTTTTATCTAGTTTTGGTATCATATGTTTGTAGATTTTTTCTAGTTCTAGTCTAACCGTTACATTCCGTCTATTTTTTGACATGTACAAGTCACGTGATCCACCCTAAACTTTCAATTTTGTTCAATTTAGTCCCTCTAATACTTTCCTAACCTTTTTTTGGTTCAATTTAGTCTCGAAGTTTCAAAAATTCAATTGGACCTATTGTCCAATTGGGGTCAATTTTGAAACTTCGGGACTAAATTGAACAAAAAAAAAGGTTAAGAAAGTATTAGAGGGACTAAATTTAAAGTTTAGAGTGGATCACGTGACTTGAACATGTCAAAAAATGGACGGAATGTAACGGTTAGACCAAAACTAGAAAAAATCTGCAAACATATAGTACCAAAACTAGGTAAAAAAAAACATCATTGACCAAAACCCAAAAGTTGTCAAACATCATGGACCAAAAGACATGTTAACCCTTTATAATATAATACGTATACGGTATATATATATATAGAACAAGAACAAGAACCAAATCTGACCTTGGGTTAAGGTTGCCGAACTCTTCGGACCAAACACATATAATTGCACAGACTTCATAACTGCTTTCCCTAGTAAGCTTCATTGTATTAAAAAAAATAAAATTACACACAGTTAGTATCATTTTTCACGCGTAATTAAATTAATCAGATAATTGATACCTAGCTAATTAATTAGGCGGCTTACATATGAGTTTCGGCCATAGCCAATTTCAACATCTTGGAAGTCTTCCTTCTTGGAGCTTCTTGCAAAGCCACCACCAGTAGATCGAATCTGTACTTGCTTCCGACTAACTCCACTAAATCTTCATACGTGGCCTGTATTTTAACCATAATAATAATAAATATACCGTATTTTCGTACCTAAATTTGACTTTTGAAAAAATGATATTTTTAAAGTAGGCCAAAATCGAGTGTTTACGCGTATAAATATAAATTAAGTGGAGCAAACATCGTAGAGTATTTGCATTTCATTATAGATATATTGTATATATATATATAAATTAGAATCTATATATATATATGTATATAGCTAGCTAGATTGTACATACTCTTCCGTTCATGTTCCAGGTGACAAGACAAATGCCGAGGTCGGAATTGTTAGAGAAACCAGATGAGCTGTTAGCTGCCATGGTTTCGATCCCTTCGTGAGCCTTCATCATTGTCGTTTCATCGGCCGCGGTTCTTTTCCTTGTGTTGGAGCAATGAACTGCGTTTTGGTTTCCCATTTTGGATCAATCAACGGTCGGATCGCAGAGAGAAGTAGCCTTTACAATGGATGTCCTTTGGAAGAATGTAAAGTCGGTCTATGATGTATATATATTTGGAGGTAGTAATTGTGTATACGGTTTTGCATAGTATATGGAGAAAAAGTCGAAATTTGAAATGTGGTTGTGTTTAAATGCAATGAACATGGTATCTCTCTTTTGATTGATCACTACTTTGTTGGAGTTAGCTAGATGTGGCCCCCTTTAGCGACACTAATTTGACAACCCAGAAAGAAGCAAGTGTAATCCAAGTTTGTGGAAAAAACGTGACAATAAAAAGTATAGGATGTAATATGCAATTACTCGAGATTTTTTTTATTCAAATTTCGCAATAATTATTAAGTGGAAACGATGTGCATGCATTGAATAAATTATGAACGATAGTGTACATTAAATAAAATATAATATTTGGTATTAAATTGTATCCCTATATATATATATTATGGAAAAAATTTAGTATCCTTAAATGTACACCCACATTAAAAACGTGCTAGATCTGTCCTCTAACTTGATTAGATTAGGAAGAAGACTTTATGAACCCGGAAGTTAGTTCAGCTAAGGAAAGGAAACACCAGATTTCTAAATTTATTAGCGTCATAATTAGGTAAAGCCGTACAGGTGAACACGATATCCATGATAAACAAAAAGTCGGTCGAAAGAATTAGTCAATGCTAATCCTCTTAATTTGCTTCTTATCGGCCGTGTTGAATATAGTTGTGACGCGTGGAAATTAGCAAAATTAGAAATTTCTCTTGTTTCTGTATAAATGTTTTTAAATTTTCATTTATTAAGTTCGAGGTTTTAGAACATTAAATTAAAACACGTGTCTATTAAGCGCAAAAATTCTATTCATAATGTGCAAATTACATCTACGTCTTATTCTTAACTCTAGGTCAACTTTATACCATGATAGATTTGACAATTAATTGAAAAAGTTACAGACGAAATATCTACAATTATACATTCTTTTAAAGTTACAGACGAAATAACACTACATTAACTTGATAGATTTGGTTGTTAACCCTTTTATTTTCCCAAAAAAAAGAAAAACTATTCTTTCTTTGACAAAGAACCAACCGGATGAGCGGACCGGTCAGGACAACTTTCCGGTTCAAGAGACTGATCACCTTAACCTCAATCTCTAGATTCTTTATTACCAATGCTTACAAACCCACATTCTTCTACAAGGCACTCACGTCTCAGCACACAACTGTTAAGTGAAAGAAATTAAGTTTAAGTTCAAGCATGCACTAAAAGAAGAATCAACAACATCATAACAATCGCCTCAGTCTCTACCCATCTCGATAAATTAAAGCGGAACAAACTAAGCTCATAGTGAAACACCACAATAGCAGCATTTAGCAGCCTAGCAAATGCAGCATGATAGCATTCTGTGCATGCATACGGTTTTCAGCTTGAGGGAAAACGATCGAGTTAGGAGCCTCAATAACACCATCAGTTACCTCCACTCCTCTTTCTGCAGGTAGGCAGTGCATAAAGTAAGCCTTTGGACCTGCAATCTTCATTAGGGTTTCATCCACCTACAGTTTCAGATCATCAAGAGCACTGTGAGTACCAAAATGGATTTCATTTTCACATAAATCTAGGGTTAAATTGCATTAATGTGTTAGTTTATATGGCAAAAGTAAGTTTAGCACCTAACAACCACCACATAAAATTCAGCTAGCAACTTGGCATTTAAACCCGTAATCTATGTTTTTGATTTGTGGGTTGTGAAAATATTGTTACCTGAAATCCTTGGAACACTTTACGGCGATGTGCTGCTTCTTCTTTCTGACCCATGCTAGCCCAAACATCGGAATAAACAACATCAGCATCTCTAACAGCTTCCTTTGGATCGTTAGTGATCTCAATTTTGCTCAATCCAGCTGCCCTGGCCTTTTCAACGGTCTTTTCGTCGGGTTCAAATCCTTTAGGGCATGCACACACAAAATGGAAGGGGATAACAGCTGCTAGCAATAACCAAGAGTGGACAATGTTGTTTCCATCTCCAACATAGACAACCTAGATGTTACACACCAATATCATGCTTATCGGATCAGACGAAATGAAAAAAAATTGGATTTTTTTTTTCGGGTAAGTTTACTCATGACTGACTGGACAAATCTACCTTGGTTCCTTCCAGGCGGCCTATGTGCTCAATCATAGTAAGGGCATCAGCCATGATTTGGACAGGATGGTTATAGTCTGTCAAACCATTAACAACCGGTACACTTGAATATTTGGCCAGATCCAGAATGTCCTGCATAGTTTTTTTTTTAAAAAAAAAAGAGAAACAGAAAAATTACTGCACCTGCTGAAGAAAGATTATTGCATGAGATATCAAAGGTTTAAAATAGCTTCTAGTTCCTATGACCAAATTTGGAACTCACCATCATACCTGATGAGCGAAGACACGGGCCATGATGATGTCATTGTAACGGGACAACACACGAGCTACATCACGGGTTTCCTCCCGCTTACCCATCTGAATATCATTTGGTCCAAGATATATAGCGTGGCCTCCAAGCAAGAAGAAACCTGTCTCAAATGAAACTCGGGTCCGCATTGAAGGTTTAGCAAATATCATAGCCATTGACTTTCCCTTGAATGGTTGGAATGTCCTGTCTCCTGATTTCAACAGTGTCTTGACCTCGATGGCCCTGTTCAATATCTTCATGATTGTTTCTTTGTCGAAATCATCAATGTGCAAAAAATCCTTTGGCTCCGACTTGGACTTGGCTGCAAAGCAACCAGGAAAAAAAAAAAACTAAACTTAGAGGTTTGGCAATGATATAATGTAGCCTTTATAACCAGGAAGGATATTCACCAAGAATAGAATACAGGAACTGATGAATCATTAATGACCAACAGGCAACAAGGCTTCTAGATTAATGATCAACAAGGCTTCATTTGCCTATCCTCGCATCAAAAGATGAAATCATCAATCCATTTTGTAATTCATGTCTGACAGATTGTTACAAAAGTGGAAAAATAAACTTCGAATCAAGCCACCACAACGATCCCTTCTTCATTATATATAGAATAGAATAGAATAAGATTTAACTAGGTAACTACATTCTTGAGGTGTCCCATCTTATTAAATAAACCATGCAGTACAATTGATCCAACTAACCTACCAGAACGACACCTGAACCATATTCATTTTCCACAATTATATAGATTTTGTAACACTTCCTATCTTCCAAAATGCATAATTCGACCAAGAAATGAACTGGAGAAGCTACATATTTGTAAGAAAGAATATCACAGATTCAAAACATAAGACATACAATACACAGAGCTAATTAAATCAGATACAACAGTACATAACTGACTACATACTTTAATGGCAATCTGAACATTTCTATGCCGCTCGATTGAACAAGATTAATTGAATTAGCTACGACCAGTACAAGACAATCGAAGCTAATCAACGACATGCAATGAAAGAGCTACCTTTCTCGATGAAGGAGGCTGGGGAAGATGTGGACAATGATATCTGGCAAGAGATCCTTCGCCCGAGGGAGAGAGGGGATGCAGCCGGAAGAGAGACGGAAGCACCGATGACGCGGGACGATCGGCCGATTTTCACGCCGGAGAAGGACGACGAAGAGGAGGAGAGAGAAGGCTTGGAGGATACAGCTGCAGAGTGACACGAAAGCGCCGCCATTGATGGACTCGTTCTGTAGCTCAGCTGCTCTGGTCTGTAATGGAAGGGAGTTCAGGAGGAAATTGGAGAATCGATTCGGTATGCACGGCCGTCAGTTTAAAGGGCTTTCTGTTGTTTTGCATGCTTTTACTTAAATACCCCTATTGTTTGGTCGAAACTCATTCGTTTCGGTTGAATTGGTAATTCCTATAAGCAGCCCAATGGGCCTGAATTTAATTACAGCTGGTAATTTAATAACTCTCTTCGTCTTAAACACGGCCCAAACTTTCAATTCAAGGTCTAGGAAGAAATGGGACTCGAATAATTTTTGTTACAAACTAGTCGGTCAGTCAATTATTCAATGGCACTGAGCCAACATGTGCCTAATAAGTGGTACCCCTTTGGCTAATAAACTGATAACACGTGGCAGAAAGAGAGTGATACATTGACACATAGCAGAACATCACTAGCTAGAGGGGCACCACTTATTGGCCACCTGTTAACACGGTGCCAATGAATAATTTCTCCCTCCTCCAGTGTACTCAATTTTTATTACGTCGAGGTACCATAGACAATTATTTATTACTTAATTAATTTAGAAACTACATTTTTTTACTTGATTTTTTTTTTAGGTGCATAAGATATAGTGATATACAAAGTATTGCTCTGTTTAATAATCTTAAGATTTGGAGAGAAAATTAACACATGTTAAGCATATATATTCACGGTTGATATACAACCTGTAAAAATAACGAAGTGCCGATTTGCACTTGCCCAAGACCGTATCTAGTAGCTAATGAAGAACTCTTATATATATAAATCTCTCACTCTAAATATGATATCTAGGAGACTCTTACAACTTATGGTGGTTGGTGTTGTGGTGGTGTGTTACTTGCACACCTACACAAATGAGACTACTCCTATTTATAGGATGCCTAAGGTCTTTCTAGGAACATCTAATTCTAGAAACTCTAGAATGACCCTAACAAATATCTAAGTACCAAGTAAGTAATACCTAGAATATTCTACACTTATTCTAGGCCCTTATTTTCTAGATTCTTCATTCAACTTGGTCCAAGTCTTTTAGCCCAATTCTTCAACACTTGACCCATGAAGCTTAAGTTAATATTGGCCCATGAACTTAGCCCATAAAGGTAAGTTAATGTTGATCTTAACACAACCTTGCAACAATACAACAGAGTACAAATACCATATTACAAAAATGTAGCAAAATGCAAATACCAAATTGCAACATTATGAAAAGTATATTGAAGATGAAGAGCTATGTGGGACTTTAGGGGCTATTTCGTAATAAATAGAAAGTATTGAATTATGCTGTAATAATTAATAGTTTGGTCGTTATGGCCGTTGTAGCTTCTATAAATAGAAGCATTGTACTGTACTTACAATTTGACGAAGTAATTGATTTTGATCTTCAATTTCTCTAGTTATCAGAAGATCACTACATTAATGAAGTCGCATGTGTGTAACATGTTCAATTTTGCTCCAAAACGGATGGCTCATTAAAATGAGCAACACTAGTACACAACGTAATTCAAATACTTAATAATCAAAGGAAATTTCTCAAATCCCGGATGGGCCTAGGTCGCCACTACAAGCCCATTTCTTTTTTTGGCAAAAAAAAAATGGTGATTTATCAATCTATCTTTTATTTTTTTCCAATTAAATTATTAACTTTATTCAAAATAAATTCAAAACTGAACTATTTCTCATATATACCTAAAAAAAATTTATCCCATACAATATATCATCTCAATATCGATTTTTACTAATTATTGATTTTGGCAAGCGTGATTGGTGTTATCTGACCCTTGGCTATCTAGGTGATAACTGATGTCACTCTATTATCCTACAAATAATAGTTATTAAAAATAGATGGACATTTCGTGTATGTAGTTAGAGTTGAAAGTTGAAACCCTATTATATTCTTGAATCTACCACTAAAATTCTCTTTTAATTTTTCTCACCAAGAAAAAATATTTTCTCTATCGAAACAAATCACTGATAAAATAAAAGTCCCTTTTTCTGGCGTCTTGACTTGCCGATGAACTTTTTTATTAATGAAATAAATTACCAATAATAATAATTATTATTTTATTATTTTTAATAAGTTTTTCATGGTCAAAGTATCCCACAGATAAAAGCTATTCTTTTCCGATCATCACCAACTCGCCAGTATTTTTTTTTAATCGGCATCGCTATTGCATCATCTAATTTTACGAGTGAAAATCATCATCAGCATTACTTTTACCAGCAATAAATCCTCGCTGCTAAATGTATGAAGTCTTATAGTGTTGTCTAACCGAATAATAAGAATAAACTTGTTTTCTAACCACAAAAGCACTTAGCTACTGCCAGCCCTTTACTAGATTCTAAATCCGGAAGGCTTAGTAATAACTTGCTTTCTTTAATAATAATTATTATATATATATAATGAACTTATGAGCCATATATATCTGGCAATGCATGTAAACATAATATGATATACATTAACAAGTAATAAAATAATGCATATAGAAACCATATATAGTATACTCTTTATCAGTGAATGGTTCTTAGTTGGATCTGATTTGTATTGTATCATAAACCTTAAATCTAAAGAGACCTCCTTATAAGAATTTGACAAATATAAATTCATATACAATTATTTAGTGGTATATTTTAGATTCACAATAATGTTTAGTATTAAATCATTTCCAATTCTGGGAGCCATATATGATACCTATTTTGAGAATGCCATAATTAATTAATAGATGGAGGTATTAACAATTTTTATTTTGGCCAATGAGTCATTAACAGTTAATTAATCATATTTAGGCAAATAATATTTCCACAATCACAATATATATAATATTGCTTTTCCATATTCTAAACTTCACAATTCCATACACACATACAGATACAGGTGGTGGTGGTTACTTCCCATTTTCACATTCCGTGAATTGATCTTCCGACCGCCGCTCCTCGCCGCATTAACACCATGAAGATCTCACCGCTCCTCCTCGTTCTGTTCCTTCAACTGATCTCCGGCCGGACGACGGTAACTGCAGACGACGGGTTTGTCGGCACGAGAGGAGTCCAGTTCATGCTCAACGGCAGCCCTTTCTACGGCAACGGCTTCAACGCTTACTGGGTCATGTTCACCGCCGCCGACCCTTCTCAGAGGCCGAAAGTCTCCTCCGCCTTCAAGGACGCCGCCGCTCTCAGCCTCACCGTGGTCAGAGCCTGGGCCTTCAGCGACGGCGGTTCCGCTCCTTTGCAGATTTCTCCTGGGTCCTACAATGAACAGATGTTCCAGGTAATTAATGTACTTATAAGTTTTACCAATAATAATAATAATAATTAATGCGCTAATATCTCTATTTATTTAATTTGTATAATTAGGGTCTGGATTTTGCGATATCCGAAGCAAGAAGATTCAATTTTAAAGTGATACTGAGTCTGGTGAACAACTATGAAGTTCTGGGTGGGAAGAAACAGTACGTAGAGTGGGCTCGAAGTCAAGGACAGTCAATTTCTTCCGAAGATGGTTTCTTTACAAACCCTTTAGTAAAGACGTTCTACAAGAATCATATCAAGAAGAAACCTGTCTCAAATGAAACTCGGGTACGCATTGAAGGTTTAGCAAATATCATAGCCATTGACTTTCCCTTGAATGGTTGGAATGTCCTGTCTCCTGATTTCAACAGTGTCTTGACCTCGATGGCCCTGTTCAATATCTTCATGATTGTTTCTTTGTCGAAATCATCAATGTGCAAAAAATCCTTTGGCTCCGACTTGGACTTGGCTGCAAAGCAACCAGGAAAAAAAAAAACCTAAACTTAGAGGTTTGGCAATGATATAATGTAGCCTTTATAACCAGGAAGGATATTCACCAATAATAGAATACAGGAACTGATGAATCATTAATGACCAACAGGCAACAAGGCTTCTAGATTAATGATCAACAAGGCTTCATTTGCTCGCATCAAAAGATGAAATCATCAATCCATTTTGTAATTCATGTCTGACAGATTGTTACAAAAGTGGAAAAATAAACTTCGAATCAAGCCACCACAACGATCCCTTCTTCATTATATATAGAATAGAATACAATAAGATTTAACTAGGTAACTACATTCTTGAGGTGTCCCATCTTATTAAATAAACCATGCAGTACAAAGGATCCAACTAACCTACCAGAACGACACCTGAACCATATTCATTTTCCACAATTATATAGATTTCGTAACACTTCCTATCTTCCAAAATGCATAATTCGACCAAGAAATGAACTGGAGAAGCTACATATTTGTAAGAAAGAATATCACAGATTCAAAACATAAGACATACAATACACAGAGCTAATTAAATCAGATACAACAGTACATAACTGACTACATACTTTAATGGCAATCTGAACATTTCTATGCCGCTCGATTGAACAAGATTAATTGAATTAGCTACGACCAGTACAAGACAATCGAAGCTAATCAACGACATGCAATGAAAGAGCTACCTTTCTCGATGAAGGAGGCTGGGGACGATGTGGACAATGATATCTGGCAAGAGATCCTTCGCCCGAGGGAGATAGGGGACGCAGCCGGAAGAGAGACGGAAGCACCGATGACGCGGGACGATCGGCCGAGTTTCACGCCGGAGAAGGACGACGAAGAGGATGAGAGAGAAGGCTTGGAGGATACAGTTGCAGAGTGACACGAAAGCGCCGCCATTGATGGACTCGTTCTGTAGCTCAGCTGCTCTGGTCTGTAATGAAAGGGAGTTCAGGAGGAAATTGGAGAATCGATTCGGTATGCACGGCTGTCAGTTTAAAGGGCTTTCTGTTGTTTTGCATGCTTTTACTTAAATACCCCTATTGTTTTGTCGAAACTCACTCGTTTCGGTTGAATTGGTAAATCCTATAAGCAGCCCAATGGGCCTGAATTTAATTACAGCTGGTAATTTAATAAGTCTGTTGGTCTTAAACTAGGCCCAAACTTCCAATTCAAGGTCTAGGAAGAAATGGTACTCGAATAATTTGTTACAACTAGTAAGTCAGTCCTCCTCCAATGTACTCAATTTTTATTACGTCGAGGTACCATAGACAATTATTTATTACATAATTTAGTAACTACATTTTTTAACTTGAATTTTTTTTTTTAATAACTTTCAGGTGCCTAAGATATACAAAGTATTGCTATGTTTAATAACCTTCAGATTTGGAGAGAAAATTAACACATGTTAAGCATATATTCACGTTTTATATACAACCTTGCAACAGTACAACAGAGAACAAATACCATATTACAAAAATGTAACAAAATACAATTACCAAATTGCAACATTATGACAAATTACATTGAAAATCACTACATTAATTTTGCTCCAAAACTGATGGCTCATTAAAAGGAGCAACACGTACACAACGTAATTCAAATACTTGATAATCAAAGGAAATTTCTCAAATACCTATTTGTTAAAATGGTGATTTATCAATCTACGTTTTATTTTTTTCCAATCAAACTATTAACTTTATTCAAAATAAATTCAAAACTGAACTATTTCTCATATATACCTAAAAAAAATTTATCCCATACAATATCATCTCAATTTTTATCGAATTTTACTAATATTATTGATTTGGCAAGCGTGATTGGTGTTATCTGACCCTTGGCTAGCTAGGTGATAACTGATGTCACTCTATTATCCTACAAATAATAGTTATTAAAAATAGATGGACATTTCGTGTATGTAGTTAGAGTTGAAAGTTGAAACCCTATTATATATTCTTGAATCTACCACTAAAATTCTCTTTTAATTTTTCTCGCCAAGAAAAAATATTTTCTCTATCGAAACAAATCACTGATAAAATAAAAGTCCCTTTTTCTGGCGTCTTGACTTGCCGATGAACTTTTTTATTAATGAAATAAATTACCAATAATAATAATTATTTTATTATTTTTAATAAGTTTTTCATGGTCAAAGTATCCCACAGATAAAAGTTATTCTTTTCCGATCATCACTAACTCGCCAGTATTCTTTTTATCGGCATCGCTATTGCATCATCTAATTTTACGAGTGAAAATCATCATCAGCATTACTTTTACCAGCAATAAATCCTCGCTGCTAAATGTATGAAGTCTTATAGTGTTGTCTAACCGAATAATAAGAATAAACTTGTTTTCTAACCACAAAAGCACTTAGCTACTGCCAGCCCTTTACTAGATTCTAAATCCGGAAGGCTTAGTAATAACTTGCTTTCTTTAATAATAATTATTATATATATATATAATGAACTTATGAGCCATATATATCTGGCAATGCATGTAAACATAATATGATATACATTAACAAGTAATAAAATAATGCATATAGAAACCATATATAGTATACTCTTTATCAGTGAATGGTTCTTAGTTGGATCTGATTTGTATTGTATCATAAACCTTAAATCTAAAGAGACCTCCTTTTAAGAATTTGACAAATATAAATTTATATACAATTATTTAGTGGTATATTTTAGATTCACAATAATGTTTAGTATTAAATCATTTCCAATTCTGGGAGCCATATATGATACCTATTTTGAGAATGCCATAATTAATTAATAGATGGAGGTATTAACAATTTTTATTTTTGGCCAATGAGTCATTAACAGTTAATTAATCATATTTAGGCAAATAATATTTCCACAATCACAATATATATAATATTGCTTTTCCATATTCTAAACTTCACAATTCCATACACACATACAGATACAGGTGGTGGTGGTTACTTCCCATTTTCACATTCCGTGAATTGATCTTCCGACCGCCGCTCCTCGCCGCATTAACACCATGAAGATCTCACCGCTCCTCCTCGTTCTGTTCCTTCAACTGATCTCCGGCCGGACGACGGTAACTGCAGACGACGGGTTTGTCGGCACGAGAGGAGTCCAGTTCATGCTCAACGGCAGCCCTTTCTACGGCAACGGCTTCAACGCTTACTGGGTCATGTTCACCGCCGCCGACCCTTCTCAGAGGCCGAAAGTCTCCTCCGCCTTCAAGGACGCCGCCGCTCTCAGCCTCACCGTGGTCAGAGCCTGGGCCTTCAGCGACGGCGGTTCCGCTCCTTTGCAGATTTCTCCTGGGTCCTACAATGAACAGATGTTCCAGGTAATTAATGTATTTGTAAGTTTTACCAATAATAATAATAATAATTAATGCGCTAATATCTCTATTTATTTAATTTGTACAATTAGGGTCTGGATTTTGCGATATCCGAAGCAAGAAGATTCAATTTTAAAGTGATACTGAGTCTGGTGAACAACTATGAAGTTCTGGGTGGGAAGAAACAGTACGTAGAGTGGGCTCGAAGTCAAGGACAGTCAATTTCTTCCGAAGATGGTTTCTTTACAAACCCTTTAGTAAAGACGTTCTACAAGAATCATATCAAGGTCTTCTTTTCTTCTCTAATTAATCCTCCCAGAAACACCACCACAATATGCAAACATCTGTTTATTTCTTAAAAACAAATAAATTAAAGGTTAATTATTTATTAAAAAAAAAACTAAAATTTGAGTGTTTGGCAAAAAGGAAAATTGAGACGTTCTTTACTTATAAGTGTATGTTTCATAGTCACTTTGCTATAAGTCGGTTGAAAAAGGTTCTTTTTTATCTTTATATTTCTGTTAATAAAAAAGGGTTTAGTTTATTTATAGCAAAACACTTTTTATTCTTTGTAATTAAAGAAAAATACTATTTTTTTTTTTTAAAAAAAGGGGGTTTGATTATATTTTTGGTGATTAGACGGTGCTTACAAGGAGGAACACGGTGACCGGAATCGACTACAAGGACGATCCGACCATAATGGCGTGGGAACTGATGAACGAGGTCCGATGTCCGTCCGATCAATCTGGGAGAACTGTCCAGGTTTCATCAATCTCGCAATTAATCCGACCACACTTTTTTTTTTTAATCTGTCGTACACGCACGTGCGTGCATGAGATTAATTATTCCTGTCGCCGCAACTTTAATTACATGCAGGAATGGATAACGGAGATGGCGGCTTACGTGAAATCGATCGACAGGAAGCACTTGGTACAAGTAGGAATGGAAGGGTTCTACGGTCCGTCACAAGCTCAGAAACAGCGGAACATCACTGCTTTCCTGCTCGGAACTGACTTCATCGAACACAACCAGGTCCCCGACATTGATTTTGTTACCGTTCATTCGTATCCCGATCAATGGTAAGTTGGTAACGTCTTGTAGGAATTTAAGTGAGAGTCGAATTTAGTTTGTGCAACTCGTGCAATTGACTCAGCATTAAAAATTGTTTATTGAGGATTAAAAATAAATATTAAAAGGGCTAGTCATGTGCAAGACACTTAACGGTCAACTAATGAATGCAAAAAAACCTACAAACGTATTGCAAAAAAAGTGTTAAATTTTTTTTTTTATCGAAATTCAATTTTAGTTAAATATATTGTAATAAAAAAAATCTTTTAACCCTAGAAGCATTTATAAATATTAACTTGAGCTGCACAACTTTTTGTATCATCATACGTATCGTGTCGTGATACTTAAACCCAAACACTATACAAAAATTACATGTGTCTTTGTGTTTGTGCAATCATACTATCCTATCTATACACAAACACAGATTTTTCATACGTTTTTGTATCGTGTCATAAATTGTAAGTCCTAATTGTTGTAATATTTCATTACAGGTTGGTCGGATCGAGCGACGACGAACAACTGTCGTTCCTAACCGAATGGACGAACGTTCATATCCAAGACGCGCAAAACATCCTCAAAAAGCCGCTCCTCATTGCCGAATTTGGAAAATCGTCCAAAGACACAGGTTACAGTCCCGCGCAACGGGATCGCCTCTTCAGCACGGTGTACTCGACGGTGTATTCTTCGGCAAGCACGGGTGGCGTGGCATCGGGAAGCATGTTCTGGCAGTTGTTGGCTCAAGGGATGGATAACAACCGAGACGGGTACGAGGTTGTCGTGAGCGAGTGTCCGTCAACCGCGAGGTTGATTGCGGATCAATCTCAGAAGCTTAATAAGATCCGAAGAATGTATGCAAGGTTAAGGAATATTAATAATAATGAGTTGGGGAAGAAAGCTAATGAGAGGAGGTATAGAATAAGAGGAGGAAATTAGTATGGTAATTAGTTAGTTACTTAGAGATGATAGCTTTATTTGTAATAACAATTTATTGGGAGAAATAATCCCATTTAAACAATAGTAATAAACATATGTGATGATAATAATAAAATAATCATACCGAAAAAACTTCATTTCGCTCCTAATTGTGTTCTAACTTCTAACTAGTTAACTAGATCAACTGCTATGCTTCAATGTCAACTTGGTAGTTGAAGTATGTTTAATGTGCATTTAATTAGCTAGTTGACCTGTACTTTCTTAGTTAAATAAAGTTAGATTATATACACGAAACTAGCTAAACTTTATTTTAATGTGTTCACGTGAAATTGAACTTCATGGGCAATGCATGTCACCCTCTCTTTTCCAAAACATACTAAAAATGTAACGAAAACTACACGATTTGTAAAGTTATGTTAGACTTAACAAAAAAAAAAAAATCAATTAATAATTTGGCTGAAAGGGTAAATTACTTCAACGTGTAGTTTTTTTTAATTAATTAGAGGCTTATTAAAATGAAGTCGAGTTTAGTTCAATTCAATTTTTTAGTCGTTAAATTATAAGAGATAATTAATTTGGGCAAAAAAAAAAAATATGAGAGATAATAAATGAAATTCCATGAAACATAAAAAAATGTTTCATATGTGTGATTTAAAATCGACTTTATTTTAATCAAACTCAATTGTTATTTTTTTTGGCAAATAGAAGGAATGACCTAGTAGTGGTAACGCTGGTATTAGGTTCATTCCGCTATGCAATGTTCAGACTCTTCTACTCATAGTCTAGGCTTTTTTCGGAAAATTTTGTGAACAACCAACGCATTCACTTGTCCTATTATTGTAGCCCCACCAGCTACTTAGTATAGTCAAAATATTGTTGGTTAAACTAAGTTCTACTCAGAACCTCTTAGTTCTGACACAATATTTAAGTTATGTGAAACCTGATATTTTAATCAGCTCACCGCGAGATAACTCCACAAGTGATTTTGAACCTAGAACTTCAAAACGAAACCACATAAAAGACTCTTAAGTCACCACTTTTTTTTGTCAAACTAAATAAATAAATTTTTTTTTGGCCAAATCAAACTAAATTAATTAGGCCTTATATTTTTGGTGCAAACTAAAAGGCAGACTATTTTTTTGGTAAAACAAACTAACTGCTTTTTCACCCAAAAAAAAACCTAACCGTTTAACTTTGTATTATATATATATTAACTAATATATTTTAAAATAATAAACATATAACGTGTTGCCACTAAAAAAGAATCTGATAGTAGTAACGATCTTAAATTTATAAGAGTGAGCACTTTTAATTACTAAACCACCGTATCAATGGTTAACTACAGGCGTGGCCGGCCCGACAAGTCTCGAGGCCTAAAGCAAAATTTTACTATAGGCTTTTTTAATTATAAAAAAATCCTTTATTTTAGATATAATTAGTATAGAATTTAACTTGCCATAGTATGTAAATTTATTTGAAATGTTTTAAGAATTACTCATTAGACTTTTAAGTTTTGTTTAGATATTTTAAAGACATTTTTGGTAAATTATTGTCAATGTTAATTTTGAAAAAAAAAAAAAATCTCAATCAAAGAGTACATATATAAAGTTATAAACTATAATTGGAGTTTTCATTTATCATTTTGCGGGTATTAATTAAAAAATTAAAAGGAACAAACATTAAATGTAACTAATTTTCCGAATTTAATGAGCTACTATATATATATATAATATAAATAAGAGAGCTATCAGATTAAGCATTAATTAAGGTGATTTTGTATCCAATCAATATTAAGGTGATTAGAGGCAATCAATGCCTTATTTTTTTGGGCCAAATAAATACATTAATTCGGTCAAACGAAAATTAACCTAATTTAATTTGATTAGTGGCCTAGCCTAATCAATGCATATGTGGAGAGTTGGTAAATAAAAAAAAATTTGAGGCTTAGTTCCATGGACGCCTCAAGCGACAGCTTGAGTTGCTTGGGGTTGAGCCGGGCTTCTAAGTGTGTCCGTTGTCGTCGTGATAATATTTAATGATATAATCAAGCTTACTTCAAATATAATATACGAATATGATCGACCTAATTCTAAAGATGATACAAAAATATTATTTATTTTTTATTTTAAAAAAATTGAACTATGTAACAAAATGTTACAAATTTTAAAAATATATTAACAATTAAAATTAAAATGCTCGAGCGATGGTGAGTCATTTAATAAATTTTATATATAGAATTGAAGAGCTCACATCTCTCTAGCATTTTTAAATTTTATTTTAAAAAATGCTAGAGAGATAGGAGCTCAAAAAAACCGAAAAAAATGCTCATAAATAACCAAGCTAATTTTTAGTGTATCAAAATAAAATATTTATTACCAAAAGCTGTTAACGATAAAATTCTTACCTAAAATAACATATTCAATGCAGTCTCCCTTAAATCTAGCCTAAACTTTAACCGCACGAAATATATTAGCCTAACAAATCTCTTCACTACACAAATTGCTGCCATAACTCCAACAAAACACACTTCAATCTTGCAGCTGAAAAATGAAACATCATGAGCAGTTATTCATCACTGTCTTGTTACTTCCCATTCTTTTTCTAATCCAAACCACCGAAGCCAAATCACACAAAGATGGGTTCGTCAAGACAAACGGTTTCCAATTCACTCTAAACGAATCCCCATTTTACAGTAATGGATTCAATGCATATTGGCTCATGTCTATGGCCTCTGATCCTTCTCAGCGCTCGAAAGTCTCCTCTGTGTTCGAGCAAGCCGAGACTCAAAAGCTCTCCATTGTTAGGGCTTGGGCATTCAGTGATGGCGGCTACTATGCTCTGCAGAAGTCTCCCGGTGTTTATAGTAAAGAGATGTTCCAAGTATTCATCTGAACTTATTGGGTTAATGATTAAATTACTATATGAACTTTAATCAATTTATAAATTGTTACTTGATTTTTTTTTTAAAAAAAAAAATTGGCACCCTAAACTTTCAATTTTCGAGCAGATTGATACATCTGTTTCAAATTCCTATGAATTCTTGTCAAATTAGACAGAAAATGAGTATTTTTTCCGGCTTGTATATCTTTTCATGTGTACCAAAGATGGATTCATATAAAAAATGAAAGTATTGCAACGAAAAATATTTAATTGGATGCTCAATTGGACTTCCAACCAATTCAAACGGTGCATTTCAATTGAGCATCCAAATTAAAGGTATTTCATTACAATACTTTCAATTTATGTTTGATCTATGTTAGATACATATGAAAAAAAAAACCATACATTTGCGGAAACATACTTATTTTTTGTCCATAATCTGGATCTATTTATTTAACTGAATGACACGAGACGAATTACCGGCTCTACATTTGTTTTTTCGTGATAATGAACTGTTTTTTTGTGTATCAAAATTAGGGTTTAGATTTCGTGATATCGGAAGCAAGGAAGTATAAGATGAAGCTTATATTGAGTTTGGTGAACAACTATGATGAGTTTGGTGGGAAGCAGAAGTACGTCGATTGGGCTCGAAGTCTAGGCGAATCCGTTTCGCTCGGAGATGATTTCTTCACGAACCCTCTCATCAAGACGTTCTACAAAGATCATATTAAGGTTATTACTGCAAAAAATAGAATTTCAGTTAATTAAATCAGAAAATGACACGTAAATTATGAATTATTAGACGGTGCTAACAAGGATTAACACAATAACCGGAATAGCGTACAAGGACGATCCAACCATAATGGCATGGGAGCTTATGAACGAGATCCGATGCCGGTCTGATGAATCCGGAAGAACCATTCAGGTTAGAATCTGATTTGGAAAGTTAATATGTAGTATAAGAGTGTATTGAATGTCTTCATCTACAAGTTCGGACTTATGTGACAGTTGGTTAATGCGCACGTCTTATTAATATCAGAGCACATATGCTATATATTCCTATGTTACCTGAATCATTCGTCCATAAGTTCGGACTTATGAGACAGTTTGTTAATGCAGACGCTTTATTATTATTAAGAGGGTGGTTATAAAACGATCTTTGATGTTTATAATAGATTGGTACAAATGCAGGATTGGATAGTGGAAATGGCATCTTATGTGAAATCCATAGATAACAACCACTTGTTAGAAGCTGGATTAGAAGGGTTTTACGGTCCTTCGTGGGCTCAAAAGCAGCCGAACATCCCATATTTCATGGTCGGGACCGATTTCATCGAAAACAACCTTATCCCCGACATTGATTTCGCCACTGTACATTCTTATCCTGACCAATGGTAAGCTAGCTTTTCCATGTTTTCTTGACAAAAAAAAAAGTACATGATGACCATTTCTTGTGCCACAAGGTTTTATTAGTTTAAGGCGTTTTGTTTGGTTCGTAAGTGTGGTGTATTCTCAAGCGCGCCACATGAGCGCTCAATCATTTTTTCTGTGTATTTCATCATTTTAAACCTCAAACTGTACTATGAACTCCTAAACCCGAAAGTAAACCCTAAACTAGCTAGAACGATAAGATATTTGGACAACCCAATATAATGCCTTTAATTAAAGCATTTAATTTGTTATTATCAGAGAATAATATTATTAACAGAGATTTCACATAGTACTTTAAATAGTTACTTAGCAACTATTCTTCTTTAATAAATTGTTAGCTAAACTTTTCTTCTTTGGACATGTCTACGTCATGGGTTATTAATAACAAATTAAACATAGCTATCATCTTTTTTTTACATAAATTCAGTTGTACGTACCCCAAAAGTTCAATTAGTAAGTAGGTAATTAACCATACTTTAAGATTTCATTTTAGTTGATTCCACTACAGTTATAAATCAATTTTTGCCAAAAATGCAGGTTGCCTAACTTGGACGACAAGGAACAGCTCTCCTTCCTGAAAAACTGGGTGAACACCCACATCAGCGATGCCCAAAACATCCTTAAGAAACCGCTACTATTTGCGGAATTCGGTAAATTAACGAAAGACGCGGTATACACAGTTGAGAAGAGGGACCGGGTTTATAATACGGTCTACTCAGCAGTGTATGACTCAGCTAGGCGAGGTGGAGTGGCGGCAGGGAGTATGTTCTGGCAGCTTATGGCAGAAGGAATGGACAACTTTAGAGACGGGTACGAGGTTGTCTTGAGCGAGAACCAATCAATAACGAGCTTGATCAAGTTGGAATCTCGAAAGATGTATAAGATTCGAAAAATGTATGCGAGGATTAGGGATGTTGAGATTTGGAATAAAGCTCAGGAGGAAGGATAGGTCTAGATGAAAGTTTTGGGATTTGATGATTATTCGGGTTCGAGTTGGATCTCAGTTGTAACATAGTGGTATAACTTCGTACTTTTGGTTTGATTATCACTTGGTTACATGATTAATGACTTTTCATTATTGTTATTGTTAAGCTTACTTTGAATGGTGGTAATTTTGGGGCTCTTGCAAAGTTGATACATTGGTGGTAGGGGTTAATTATAAATTATTGGTCTAAAAGCTTTCGATTGTAAATATAGTCGAATTTGTAGCCATTAAATTTAGAGAGACCCAAGGTTCTGTAGACGCCACATAGGGAGGACTTTAATATTAACGTTCCCGGCCCGAAATTGCGGCAGCAATTATATATAACAAAAAAAATAGAGAGAAAATGAATATGATTTTAAAAAAATTAACATAGTCAAATTTAAACCACTGCACAAATTTCGATACACCTAATCTAATAATAGTAAATTCAACTGTGCAAAATGGAGAGAGGCCCAATAGACTTGTGCAAAGAAACAAAGGCCCAATACACAACCCTTCATTATCATCCTCTTCTGGAAGAACAAGGATCAGGCAACCAGAGCCAGAAGAACATTCTTCAATCTTCATCCCCTAATCCATAGCCAACTCCACCTTCGACCAAGTGAAGGCCAGCAATGGCGCTTAACCTCACCACTACCTTCCTCCCACGAACTCTCCTTCCTCCAGTTCTTGCATCCAACAAGGTAAACTCCTCAATTCTCCGATTTTTCCGCTTTTTTTCCCCCAATTTCGTGAAATTAAGTCTCCAATCCACCAACAGGCGGCGGCGGGCGGAGGACGAGGCCGAAATCAGCCGCAGGTAACCTGCCGGAAGAAGGACATGCACCCGGAGTTCTACAACGACGCGAAGGTGTACTGCAACGGAGAGCTGGTGCTGACGACCGGCGGGACGAAAAAGGAGTACGTGGTGGATGTGTGGTCGGGGAACCACCCGTTCTACCTCGGGAATCGGACTGGGCTGACGGTGGAGGCGGATCAGATGGAGAAGTTCAGGAGGAAGTACGGTGAGCTGACGGAGATTATGCAGATTCCTACTCTGAAAGGTGAGATTGTGCTTCCGTCCAGGCGCAAAGCCAATAAGCCCAAGAAGAAGTAGAGCTTTTGATCGACTGGGTATCATGATTTCTTTCTGTAATACTGTTGTTGCTGCTGCTGCAAATTGATTGCTTTAGCGGAATTCGGGTTTAATTCTATGAAATTGAGAAATGCCTTGCTACATGGATGATTCTTCAATTTGAATTAGATGTCCTCGGCATTGTTATTACCTGTTCTTTGCAATTTACTGGATAATACATATAGATAGGGTTAAATACCAAATTCTAGATGTTGATGACCTGGCTGAACTTATACTGAAGTGCATCTTGCTAGCTTTGGTCATCTCTATGCCTTTGCCTCTCTGCATTTGTCTCTCTGGTTGCCGTAGCCGGAAAATGTGATGGATTAGTTATTGTTTACCAAAAAAAAAAAAAAAAACATGAAATCTAAACTATACTTGATGTTCCAGAGATTTAAAATGTTGATATTCGATGTCTCAACTATTAGAGTTGTTAATTTCCACGTCTTACTACTATTTTTGGCAAATTAACTTTGGAACGGCAATTAGCAACAAGACTTGAAGTTGAGACTGTTTTTTTAGGTTCTTAACCCTTAAACATATCATAGTTGTTTAAACACATGAAATGTTTTTGTGTTAGACACATATTTGCATAAGAATATATGGTTATAGATCAATTATACTCATTTTGGAAATATTACCGGCTCTGATCTGATGCAATACAAACTAAGATACAAGGAGGTAAAAGACTAAGAACATAACGTAGTTTAGACATACATATCTTTGCCATAATAAATGGCTTATTTAGTACAACACAGGACATGACAGAAGCTTAGAGTTTTAAGGTAGTTTTCAGCTAGCACTTGAAGTAGCAGAAGCAGGCAACACCCGGGAACTGAGTGTGGCAAGCACCGTGGGAGGCGCCTTCCCAGTTACGGCACTGTCGGTTACAGTTGCCACTGTTGCCACAGAAACCGGACCATGTCTTGCTTCGCCTCTCACACACTTTGCCCTCCACCATTCTCATTTCTGCATCAAAAAAATTATCATTATTATTGGGTTAATAGGCTTTTTTTTTTTACAACATGTTTGACCAATTTTGGTACATTATGGTTAGGTTAGACTATGTCTAGGTCAATTTAGCTCTAGGGCGCAGTTGAAAATAAAAATTCGGGATTAGTCATGTACGAGTTGCGCGACTATTTAATAATTTACTGACGGTCAATCAACGAATACACCAAAAGTGTAGATGACTTGCAATGTATAAGGGAATAAAATATATCTAATATATTTTATTCCCTTATATATTGCAGTAAAGGTATAAAAAAAAATATTATACTAAAGGCTAAACATTATCAATCATGTTGCATTAAAACACCCGTTATTCTATTAACCCTTATTATTCCACAAGCATAACGTACAAGAAGAATGGGAGTTAGAAATTAGAACCAGTAGAAGCAAGAATGAATAAGATGAGGAAGCAAAGAGAACAGATGAGCTGCTTCATATTTAGTAGCTTGGCCATGATCACTTGTGGGTTGCTGCTGTATTAATGTCTCCGTCTCTACATATATATATAGGAGGAGAAACGGGAGATTAGTTTTGCTCAAAATTACGTGTATTTCTCGGCTTTTTTGGAAATTACGAGTGATAGACATGAAGTTGGAGTAAGTAGATTTGGATGAAGATTAGTGTGGAAAATAATGCCAACTTCATCGAAGTCAAGTGTTCTTCCTGGACCTCTCTTTTGTCACTTAACTAAATGGTAAATAAATGAAAGGTTAAGAAATTAAAAATCATTTCCATATAAGTCTAGTTGTTAATACATGTCGTAAATTTAAAATGTTAATATTCAGTGTTTTAATTTAATTTCTATTATTTTCTCTTAAAATTGATGAAACAAAAATATGTTTTCAAACATCAAATAAAGTTAAACCATGAGTAACAAATTTAAACTTCATAAAAGTGAAAAACAACATATTGTTGTTTAAAACGTCAATTTTAATATCAAATCCAGTCGGAAAAAAATGGAAAGAAATTATGATAATTGAAACACAAGATATTAACATTTAAACCCGTAGTGTATGATCATCGCCTATAGTTGAGACTGTTTTCAGGTTATTAACCCATAATAAATAAACAAAGGAAGAACACTGACATTTTTCCTTACCATATTTTTTACTAATATATATATGAGTTTTTCCTTTATATATATGAGGAATGTAACAAACAGCTTGTTGGACTGTACACCTGTCAAACGTGAGTGTGGGTTAGGAATGTGTTGATTTCAGGACATCGTCCGGTGAGTTCTTAACCTTGTATTAGGAATATGTTGTTCACACACAACCTCGTACCTTGCAAAGTTGATTACAAGATGTTTAAGTCAATTGGGGTAGTTAATATAATAGTTTGTTAATTATGTAGGCCTAACATTGTCTCTATAAAAAAAATGAGTTCCCTATCATCAACAATTTTGATTTCATTGCCAAACTTTTATTTTTTTTTTTTTAATTTCCACCTCATTAATTAACTCTATATAATTAGTACAATGCAAATCCAACGGGAGAAGACCTAGCGGCTAGCCCTTTACTATAAAATTTGTACTTAACGGGTTAATAATCAAATTCCTACTTCGAAGTTCCAATTATAACTAATTTACAAATTATTATCTAATAACTATTCAGTTAATTTAGTAATTTTTAAAACCTTGTAACGATACATTTAGATAAAAGGTGAACGGACTTTAAGTACCATGATTTTTAAGCATGTTAGGGCAGTTTAAAACATGTTGAGTAGAGGTAACAAATTTTTGTAAATATATAGTGATGATATATATAATTTTTTCATATTTATTTCATTAAAAGGAAAGAGCTAGTAGTGGCGACCCTAGACCCATCCCGCCAGGCACGAGGCCACATGAGTACGAGAAGGGTCCATTGCCCCCTCTAACTTATGTAAAACTATATACTAATACTAAGTATCAAAACAAAACTGTGAAGATAGCAATTTTGCCCCATCTAGTTTTAGAGATTATTTTTACAATTTTTTTTAGAGATAATACATAAGATTAGTTCAAATTTGCCCAACTATTAATTTTTAGTAATAAGAAATTTTCGTGAATTAATTATTTTTTTTACCAACGCCATGAGTTAATTAGGATATAGGGTTGTGTTATACTCTAACAGTGCTATTATTATTTTTATTCTTATTAATATATATTTATTAATCTAAAAATAAAAATAATAAATGGACTTTTGTAATTGTGAAAGGAATATTGTGAGCTAAAATAGTAGATTGTTAATGAATGTTTGAAATTCTTTGAAAATATAAATTTAACTAATTTTTTCTTTAGATCGATCGATGCTAGAAAATTAGTTATTATTTATTGTAAACAAATGTTAATCATAATTCAGTTATTATCTAGATTTTAAAAAGTAAAACCTTGTCGTGATTTTAATAAATTTGACATCAAAAGAAAGCGAATTAAATAAGCAATTACAGTTGAAACTAATGTAGATTGCTCAAAATAACACGAAGAACTCAATGTAGATGATCTTTCGTTAGATCCTGACTTAAGAAAATTCGGATTTTTATTCCATATGATATAAAACACTTAATAAATATTGTTGATTTTTTTTATAATAAATGTATTGTGTTTGATGATATATAGAGTATGACTTTTTATGTTTGTTTATTGTATAATTAATCTAAATGTTGCCCCCTCTGACTATTTTTTCTGGCTTCGTGCCTGCATCCCGCTACGTAATGTTCGAATTTCTTGGTCATAGTCTGGGTTTTTTCAGGCAGTGTGTGAACTAGGCGAGACCAAATATTATTTTTTAAACAGGTCACCGCGAGGTGTTGCTCCTGAAAGGTTTCGAACTTGGGACATCAGAGTCAAACCATATGGGAGTAAACGTTTTTTACACTAAACCAACTTTTGGTGATTATTTATTTATTCGAAAATAATCAAATAGATATGTAATGTGGATAATAATAACAATAAAATACATTTGTAAGCACATTATTTCATAGTTTTATTTACTATTTATTTTCGAATTTTATATCATTTTAGTATTTCCTATATAAATGGACAATAATGATCTCCAACTCAAAGTAATATATACTCTGATGAATGCCTCCCTGGCTACAACATTACACCGCCATGAATTCCCAGAAAACCCTAAAGATCCTGACTCTGCGAATCTCCGAGGTCCTGCTGGGGCTGTCTTTGCTGACGTGGTACTCCCTCCACGTCACCGGCGCCTGCCTCCACGATCTCTTCACCCTTCTACTCCGCCCTCTTTCCGTCTTCCTCATCAGTAACGCCATCATCGTTACCGTCGCTGTCCTTACCGGTGAAGCAGGAACGACAGACGCTAACAGTAATGCGTCTCGCCGGAGCCACCACACAGCATGTGCAGAAACTTCCGGCGAGAAAGCGGCGGCGGAGGTTGCCTACGCAGTTACCGGCGAAGTTTTTGTTACAGTGCCACCACCGAAGGACGACCCTGAGGAAGTTCGATGCCTGTTATTGGCGGAGGAGGCGGACGGTGGAGGTCTGCAGCTTGGGGACTCCGCGGAGGTGAGTGATGAAGAGAGGAGAGAAACGGTGGTTCACGGCGGCGCCAGAGAAGAAGGTGGCACTGACACGGTGGTGGAGGATTTGAGCGAAGAGGAGTTCAATCGGACGGTGGAGAAGTACATCGCCTTGACGAGGAGCTTCTTGCATAAGGAGAGACTAGATGATAATAATTTAAAAGAGACCTACTTTAGGGCTGCCTATCTTTAAGAGCTAGCTACCTAGTTATTAGTAATTATTTTGTGAATATTAGTATGATCTACTTTTAAAACTTTAAGGGCACGTTTGATTGCACGTATTAGCTAAGTGGCGATTACGATATCCTAGTCAGTGCTTAGTTAATCCTATGTTTGCACGAACCATGTATTGTGATATCCTAATACAATGTTTGGATGCATTTTGTATTAGGATATACTAATATAATGACTAAAAGACCTAAATGCCCGTAAATAGATATATAATTTTTTTTTAAATATTATAATAATTGAAATCCGGCCGGTGACCGATGTTATGAGCCGAAGTTTGTATAGTTATTGTATATTAAGTAAGGTTAGGGGTATTTTTGTCATTATGTACCATGTATTAGCTAATACATGATTTTTTGAGTGTCTTAGCTAATACATGATTTACTATAGAAATGAGTATTAACTAATACTCATGTATTAACTAATATCAATACCAAAGCAAAATAAATAAAGTATTAACTAAGACATGTATTAGTATATCAAAATACATGCAATCAAATATGCCATAAATGAATGTTCATATAGTAGTTGTCCTATTCAAATAAAAAAATATCGGATTAATTAAATTAGATAATGACATGCATGTAGCTAGATTAATAATTATAAAATATAAGGTCAATAGCAGAGTTTATAATTCCAAAATGAATGTTATTATACACTATATGACACAATCGAACACAATCGAAGATTTTAAACTTAAAACTTACTCACAAAATAAAATCGTCATTAAATAATATCATCTAAATTTTTATTTATATTATATACTGGTTTATTTTTATTTTCTATAGTATAATATATTAGCTAATTTTTTATACATTAATAGAAGAGTCATCATTTTTATATGGGTTAAGAACACAATAGGGGCATGAATGTTTGCCCATGTTGCCAAAAGGGGTCTGAATTGAAAAAACATATTATTTAGGGCCTGAATTTTGAGTTTTGTGTATAAGTGAGGTCTCCGTCTATTTTTTCTGTTAAAAGTGACGGAAAGTGGTCACATGCTTGGCATGTGACAAAAAATAATTTGAAAACCCGAAAATGCCCTTTGACCAAAGTGTGTCTTTCATATGTTTGACCTAAAATGACGAAAATACCCTTTAAGCCACCACAGCTCCGGCGACCACCACCACCCCGACTCCGGCGACCACCACCGGCCTCCGGCGACCACCACTGACCTCCGGCGACCACCACCAGCCTCCGACGACCACCACCGACCTCCGGCGACGACCGAAAAGCTCCGATCGGAGCCACAGGGCTCCAGATCGGGAGCCACAGGGCTCCAGATCGGAGCTCTGTGGCCCCGATCGGAGCCACAGAGCCGACCGGAGCTCCAAAGCTCCGATCGGAGCTTTTTGGCTCCGATCGGAGCTTTTCGGTCGTCGTCGGAGGTCGGTGGTGGTCGCCGGAGGTCGGTGGTGGTCGTCGGAGCCGGGTGGTGGTCGCCGGAGCCGGGTGGTGGTCGTCGGGCGGTGGCCGGAGCGTGGTGGCCTTAAGGGCATAATTAGTGTGTAGGGGTATTTTAGACATTTCATGTTTTATTAATTAAATTGATAAATTGTATAATAATTACAAAAGGGTATTTTTGTCTTTTCACGTGGTTCTGTTAGATTTAACAGAAAATTTGGACGGAGATTTGAAAAAACACAAAACTTAAATTCAGGCCCTTAATAATACGTTTTTTCAATTCAGACCCATTTTGGCAACATGTGCAAACATTCAGGCCCCTATTGTGTTCTTAACCTTTTTTATATAAAACTTTGATTTACAAAACAATTTTTTTTCAGGAAAAGTAAATGTCGTAAAGACCTTTCGAGCGACATATTATATATTTCTAATTTACATAAATTAATTAATCAATAATAAAATGAATATTAATTTAAAAATAATTTTCCACACAAATGACAATCTAATGACAATATAAATTAAGTTTTCATATACGAAAGAGATGGTCTTATATTTGGTAATATGTACTTTGAAAAAAAAATGTTGAATTTGATTAGTTAACTAAGATTTGTTAATTTGGCCAAAAAAAATTGACATTTGTAATGGTTGGCAAAAAAAATTCACTCATAAAAGGTTAAATTATGGATAGTTACGATTACTGACAATAATTAGATATTGTTACCTGTGCAAGTGAGCTAACAAATAATCAAGTGTACCAATAATAGAGCTATTACATTTGGATAGTACTTATTACATTTGGTTAAAACCTATTACGGTTTAATAGAGCGACCAAATTCTAAGCTCGTATACTTTAGGATCCAAGTATTTGCGACCGAATTTGTGACCAGATTTTCCTAGTTACGTTGATGATGGTATTTATTTGGTAGGTACGATGATTTTTATAGTGGGTATGTTAAAATTCTAAGCTTCAGTACTTTAGGATCCAAGTATTTGCGGCCGAGTTACGTTGATGTTATTTATATGGTACGTACGTACACACATGGTCCACGTCGCATTGCTTGTGCGTGCATTCTTCATTATGAACCAATTATATATTTTTGTGTCGTTCAAATATTGATTGATTGATGTTAATCGAAGGGACCTTCAAATTTTGGCTTTTAACTTGCCTACACCAATAATCCATTGGAAGGGAAAGTGATATCCTCAAAAATCGGATATAATTACCAAAGTCGAAAATTAAATATTACCTAAGATATGATATGATATGCTAGTTGTAAGTAAATAAACCCTAGCTAGCTAGCTTTTGCTAATGAATTCAACTTTTACCACCCACTACTAACTACACTAATAGTTAAATTAAGAAAAGCACTAATATTTGTTTTTGAAAAGGTTAATTTGGTTTCTCATCATTACTTTGCTTCCATTGTCAACATTGGCCCTTTTTCTATTTGTTAACAATAATTTTTGGTAATGATATACCATTTTAGGTTTTGGATTATTGGATTGCAAATTTACAATTATAAGACCTAGCTAGCTAGCTACTTATATCATCATCAACCGGTTACTTAAGTAGATAGAGATAGTTTGTATTTATTGTACATACATATACAATTTTGAAAATAGTTTTAACTCTAATATTTTCTACTTGAGATTGTGAAAATCTTGAAGAAAAAAAAAAAAAAAACTTAACTTTCGCACTAGAAAGAGTAGGCATGCACCACCAACGCTTTATTTAGCCATAAGCAAGCTTCCAAAAATTTGATTGAGGATCTTGTTTGTTAGCAGCAGCAGCAATAAATCAATCAGGGCCCATGCATGTGGAATTAATTTATAAACATACTTCTTTTTATTTATACATATAATAAAAAAACTAATGGATATGTTTATCGTTGTTTTCAATGATTCACTCACCTTTCTCTTAAGTAGAAGATTAGCATTCCAAACATGATATATATTTGCACCCTAAAAGTGAGAAGATAAGTTAATAAATTAAAGCACATAATTTTTTCAATTTTCTAAATTACAAAAAAGAAGAAAGTTTTAACTTTATTATTATTATATAGTGTTGTTCTTGAAGTTTAATTATATATCAAAATTTGATATAGATATGGATGTGAATTGGATATGACTTGTAGATTGTTATAATTATTGTAGCAGTTGCTTCTGGGTTTCAATCTGGACTGCAAATTTCTGTTTATTGTAACCCTAACTATACACTGTAAATGTAAACTGTGATCCTCTATGGAAAACAGAATTACAAACGTGATCACTGTAAAAGTAAATTCGTTATTTTCTGGGTGATTTTTTACCTTTCCCGATATTCAACAGATAACATGGGCAACAAGAAAAAACTGTTATTGAGTAACCGACTTTTCACCTGAAGAAAAAGTAATATAGACCAACACTGGCTGCATTTGCCACAAAACTACAATCTCAGGATCAACTTTCACCAAAATTGAGACTCACTATGAACATTTTAACAGCAAAAAAGTTGCCTTGTCCCCCAAGCAAGGTAAAATTTGGGGCAGCATCAGCATAATTATAACCAGAACCATACTGTCAGAAACCCTAATCACCTGTAGAACATTCATAATACATTCTATAAATTACCGGGCTCCGTAAATATCCAGCTTAGATTCCCCAATGCCTCAAGTCGTGCTTCATCATTTTGATCCTTTCCTGAAAGGCCCTTTCTTTCCGCGAAGAACTGCTCTCTTCTCCTCTCTGTTCAGACAATTAAAGCATATTTAAAAATAAAAATAAAAAAAGTTCACCAAGTATTCATTTTTTTTAGGGTTAACAGGTCTTTTGGTCTACGATGTTTGACAATTTTTGGGTTTTGGTCCATGATATTTTTGTTTCCTAGTTTTGGTACCATATGTTTGCAGATTTTTTCTAGTTTTGGTCCGACCGTTACATTCTGTCCATTTTTTGACATGTACAAGTCACGTAATCCACCCTAAACTTTCAATTTTGTTCAATTTAGTCCCTCTAATACTTTCCTAACATTTTTTTGTTCAATGTAGTCCCGAAGTTTCAAAAATTCAATTGGACCTATTGTCCAATTGGGGTCAATTTTGAAACTTCGGGACTAAATTGAACAAAAAAAAGGTTAAAAAAGTATTAGATGGACTAAATTTAAAGTTTAGAGTGAATCACGTGACTTGAACATGTAAAAAAATGGACGGAATGTAACGGTTAGACCAAAACTAGAAAAAATCTGCAAAAATATGGAACCAAAACTAGGAAAAAAAAACATCATTGACCAAAACTCAAAAGTTGTCAAACATCATAGACCAAAAGAACTGTTAACCTTTTTTTTTTACTGTCTGTTTTTTCTGGTTAAGAAATATTGACTCTAAATTTCATTATTACCTGCTTCTGGAAATTTCCTCCCTTGCCGGAAATTTCCGCTTCTCCCACTTCCTCTTAACACCCACAGGTACTCCCCCTTCCTTTTGTTTACTATGGCCATTCTCAGCAACGCCACCATTATTCAACTTGACTTTCTGAGAAGCATTTTGATGAACTTTCTCTACTGCAGCCTTTTCACCATTCTCCTCGTCATTCTCCAATACTTCTCCCTCTGCTGCTTCTGTTGCATCAGAAGCTGCTGCCGAGCTTTTCTTTGCATTGCTCATTTTCTTCAACTGATAAAGTAAAAGCAAGCATTACTTAATTTCTCAGTGGCAAAAAAAAAAAAAAAATACTAAATATGTTGCAGTTGCAGTGTACAATGCATAGTTTTAGTTTTATAGGGATGACAAGTTATATATGTACCTTGGCGACGAAGAATCCATCCATATTATGCACGTGAGGGTAAAACCGCCTCGTCTTCTCTAAGGATGGATGAAAGTGGTTTTCTCTAAATGCAGTAAACCTGGAAAATTCAAGTTTTCCAATGTATAGCAAGTCTCAGGAGCTGCCAATTTGGATAGAGTATGAGATGACTGGAAAATAAGGCTTACCCTGGACGGCCAAAATCTAGTCCACATGGTACAACTTTGACATCCCTCTTCTTTAGAGCGTAGTCAATTACTGCTTCATTCTGCATAATTTCATCAAATTAAGCACATTGTTTTAAATGGAGTTGTCTCGTTATGAACAAATTGTTAAAAAAATAAAAATTTAAGAAAAAATTGTACGAAGATTCATGGGGTTCACCTCAGGAACCATGATAGAACATGTGGAGTAGACGACATAACCCCCAGATTTTGAATTGGCATCCACCATGTCAATTGCTGCAAGTATCAATTGCTGAGTACAAAACAACAGTCCATCAAGAGTGAATCAGCTAAAGTACAATTTGAAAATGATACAAAAATGATATGCATACTCGAGAAAAATGAAACATACCTTCTGCAAAAAGGCACATTTTTGGATGTCGTCAGCACTCTTGGAGGTCTTGACTGATTCATCTTTCGAGATAACCTTTAAAAAATTGCACAATTTTAGTTGCATTGATATTCAACAATTGCTGTAAAGCTGAAAATGGGGGTATGCCATGGACAAGTAAATTACTCACCCCAGTTCCACTACAGGGTGCATCCAGTAAAACTCTATCTACTGAATTTGGGCCCAAGACCTTTGGAAGCTGCAAACGAAGATAGAGAATGTATATTAACGTATGTACTTAGAACACTCAAATATGGATTGCAAAAACAATTAGATAACTAGAAGCTGACCTCCTTCCCGTCATAGTTGCACACTACAGTGTTTGTGACACCCATACGGTGAAGATTTGCAGTAAGAGATTTCAACCTTGGTTCCTTCATTTCGTTTGCAAAAATAATCCCTGTTAACAGATGAAGAGGATACAAAAAAATATTTCCATCATAATGATGCAAATAACACGAATCCCAAAGTGCGTACTAAATACTAATTTCAGCATTTCCAAATCATCGGAAAGTTTTTATCACCATTTTCACAAAAAGAATGACCAAATCTCATACCCAACCTTTACATCAAGGACATTGAGACTTACCGCTATTTTTCATTAGAGCTGCAATATAAGTTGTTTTACCACCAGGTGCAGCACTACAACATGTAAAGACCATTATCAATAGAAAGAATTGAGTCAGTAGCTGACAGTCATTCAGAACAACAATGTAATCTTTATGTGATGGTGATAACAGAATTAATGAGGCACCAAGCAAGTGCAGCATGCAAAAAATGAACGAACTATCACTTACGCCATATCAATTACACGCTCATTCTCTTGAGGAGCAAGGGCCATCACAGGAAGAAAAGAACTGGCGCTTTGCAGCTGTAAAATTAAGAAAATCATATCTACTCTGCAAGAAAAAATAACGAGCAATGAAAGCAGTATCAAAGGGTAACAATTACACTACCATGTAAAAGCCCGCCATATATTCCGGAGTAGCACCAATAGGCACTTGTGAGTCATAAACAACTAATCCAACCTGCGTTTAAAACAGAAGTATCGTTCATCTATTTTGATGCACATGCTTCTGTACCCAATAATATCTAAAACTTCATATCAGGTGACTTACTTTCGACCATTTGCTTAATGGATCCAGGTTTACACCCCTGTTTATCAAAACATCTGCCAAATCTCGTCTTCTTGACTGCAAGGAACATTATGGTGTTTAGTAACACGTGTATAATCAATTGATGTGTGACTTGAGAGCGAGGATTATATTCAAATGTAGTATCACCTTTAAGGTGTTTGTTCTAAGACATATAGGCCTAGGCTTTTCATAAGCTTCAATAAGTTCTAAGAGCTCAACAGGTCGGAACATCTGCACCAAAATTGAAATACACATATGAAGTAAGACCAAAACAGAAGAGATGCTTAAAGTACAAAGATGCGATGCGATGAGAAATATCAAGTAGAAGAAAAAACCACACTTGCACCGTTAATAGAAGAAACAATCAATCCATAGAAATAACTAATCAACTCAAATACCTCCACTAAGACCCCAGTTAGGAACTCATTGTAGCCATAATATGAAGCTAGGTCCCTTTTAAGCTGACCTACATACTCCTTCCTTGTTG
This sequence comes from Clarkia xantiana subsp. parviflora, assembly GCA_036873135.1. Taxonomy (NCBI): domain Eukaryota; kingdom Viridiplantae; phylum Streptophyta; class Magnoliopsida; order Myrtales; family Onagraceae; genus Clarkia; species Clarkia xantiana. Next base: position 6,152,581 of record JAPTYO010000010.1, on the reverse strand, counting down.
CTCCTTCCTGCTTCAATTCCTTAAGATTCGACAGGACTCGGACAACTAGCAGAGATAAAATTGAGCATTACATTGCAGTTCACTACATAAAATGTGATGAAATAAATATGATTACTCACTTTCTCTTATCCTCCTCTGGATATTTGGGAGATCTGGGGGCCTTTGAGCCTCTTCTTGAAGTTCCTAAATGTAAACAGATTAAAAAACCTATAACTTTTGGCAGCGGAAATAAGAACTCAAGTGCAAATAGGACCAAACAGGCTATAAAGTACAACATACATTCAGCATCGTTTTCGACTTAATTTGATAACAAATGCACAATAGTTCTGTTATACATAAATCATAAGTGGAAAAACAATACCTCCTCCTTGGGCAATCTGAATTCATCAGACTCCTCCTTAATATTAAGTTGCAATTCATCTCTGGCTTCTTCTGCTACCCTTTCCCTTTCTTTATCAAGTGCTCTGGACTGATCCTCAATATCAGCGTCAGAATCCGAACTATCCTCAGAACCCTCATCAGATTTTGGGCCTTCATCTGCGGGAACATTCAGAGATGAGGAAATTATGGACCAGCTCTAGGCATCTCTTTTTTGAAAACCAGCACAAAATGAACAAGGAACATCCGTACCTTCGCCTTCACTCCCTTGAAGGAAATCATCAGCAAGCAGATCATCTCCATCGGAGGATACATCGGAAGCAGAACCAGACTCTGCTTCTTCTTCCGACTCTTCACGTTCTTCCACAACACCATCACTTTCGTCATCAGAAATTTCATCTTTTTTAGATTTTTTCACTGCAAACAAATCATTCTTCTTCTGCTTCTTTCTCGGTGGAGGCTTCTGAGCTTTTACTCCCTTACTTTTCTTGAAAGCTAGTGGACCCATTAAGCTGCAGAAGGAGCAAGAAATCTGCTATATTTAGCTTGGAAACTAGAACAGTGGAGATACACTAACCACTGAGCTTGGAAATTGGAATTGCTTCAGCAATGTTGAAGTTCAAGGAACACATAAGCGGTACTCATTGTTAGTGCATGTAAACAAACCTTGTTTGTTCTTCTGCGTATTTTTCTTCTTCGTCTTCTTTGATTGGCCGACTCGCTAGGGTTTAAACACAACAGATAAAAGTTGAAGGTGCTCTGGTTAGCATTTACCGGGCTCTCATTTCGCGCCTAACCTAATAGGCCCATTTTCCTTATCGTTATTTAACGGGCCAAGCTTTAGTTAATCAAGGCTCATAGTTGAGCCCAATATGTTGAACCCAGGCCAATATGTAACCATTTTTAACTAATAAATATATATAATACACATCAGTCCACACACTATGCACACGTAGCGTCGTGATGATGATACATAGCATAATTAAACCGACTCAATTGATGATACAAATGGTATGATCAACTTAAGAATAATAAAAGAACTTCAGAATAATAAAAGAGCATGATTATGTTAACTCTGAGCATCGTACAATCGCATGAGCAGCTGACTCTAATGATAATATAGGAATAAATGTTTAATAAAAAATTAAATTATGTAACATATTTTTCGTTAAAAAAAATCTTACAAATTTTAAGTCAAGTACTTGGGACCAGAAGCAAAAACAAAGACACTCATTAAAACTCATACTAAGCTAAAAAACAAAGACACTCATTAAAACTCATACTAAGCTCGCATCGGGCATGTCTATACAAAATTATAATTAAGTGTTTGACCATTAATATTTTATAACATTAATTTCCAATCTCGAGTGAGTCATAATGATAAATAGCGAAATAAGCAATTCTAAAGTTTAAAAATAACCTAGAAGTTCTAGCTCTAAACACGCATTATTCTGCTACATGACAATTATTGGTTCTAAACCTTAAAATACATCGGAAAAACTTACATCAATAATAGATATATTATACAATTTTTTTTTTTTTATAATATTTATATTTACAAATATCGTAATCAAATAATTATAACTTTATATAGATTTTTCTAATTCATAGGCTTTTTTTATATGAAAATAGATATTGTGACTTATCAAATAACATGCGATATGATACATTTATGACTTACATACACGATAGTAAAAAGGAAAAGAACCTATTTAGTGTCTCAGGTTTACCTCATATTTCAGTTTGGTGTCTCATGATTAAAGTGTTGATATGGACTGTCTCAAGTCTGAATAGTATTGCAATTTGGTTTTCTGTTAACTTTAGGTGTTAAGTTTAACAGACTTAGATGAAAAGACCATACTGCCCCTAAATCCGATTTCGGCCACCCACCTCCGATTACGGCCACCCACCTCCGATTTCGGCCACCCACCTCCGTTTCCGACCCCCCCCCCCCACAACTCCAATTCCGGCCACCCACCTCCAAACGATATGATTCCGGTCTATTCCGACCCGATTCCAGCCGATTACGTCCCGATTCTAGCCGATTTTGGCCGATTTAGGGTTTAGGCTGAAGCAGCTGGCCTGATTTAGGGTCGACCGAATACGGCCTATTCCGGGCAATTTAGGATTCTGGCCGACTTAGGGTTCCGGTGGTGGAGCAGCTGACCTGATTTAGGGTTTAGGGGTAATTTGGGCATTTTCAATTTTATTTAGTCATGTGCTGGTCACATGACCGAATTCTATTAAATTTAACCTCAAAATTTGACGGAGACACCAAATAGCAACACTATTCAAACTTGGGACAATATAAGTACGCGTCAGACACCAAACTAAAACATGAGGTAAACTTGAGACACTAAATAAGTTTTTTTCCTAGTAAAAAACTCAATCAATAATAAAAAATAGAGTTAAATATTTTTGTTGGTGTCATATGTTTAATCAAAATTGTGACATATTTTGATTTTTAAACTTTTAATATCATAAAATTGCATTTTGTATATTAGGTGCATAAAAAAAAAAAAACCAGTTCCTCAGGGCTGCCGGCTACCGTGAGAGCTTCCATTGTCGGGCAGTAACAGTGAGGCTGCAGCTGCACATCTGTTCTTCCGATGATTATTAAGGTGCCAAGTTTTATGCTAATGATATGCCCAGAGTTAAAGACATAATTACAGTAGGGCCACTTGTTCAGTTGTCAGCCAGAGCCTCAGGCATCTATCTATCTATCTTCTTCTGCGCTTCTTTCTGAGTCTGCATAGTATTGAGTCTGTTGACTCTTCTCCGACTGCTCGAGTTTCGAAGCCTGACTCGTGGCAATCGCTGGTATCAATCTGATTCGGTGTGAATCGGATGAATTGTTATCTTCATCCTGATCACTCAACTTCTAAGCTACTCCTGTCTTCATCTTTCTTATCGGGAACCTTCTTCATCTCCGTTTTCTGCAGATAGGACCGATTTCAGCGTACTGAAGCCGAATTTTCACTAGATGGGCCTAATTTTGGACGAGAAGGACGCGGCCGACTGGATTTACAAAGGCGAAGGAGCGGCTAATATAGTGGCTGCTTATGCTGGATCCTCACCTTCGTTTGTAAGCTACTCCCTTTGGAGCTGCATTGTCGTTGTTGAATTAGTACTTTTTTGAATTAATTGGTCTTTTTTTACCGATGATCGATAAATTATCTTTGTGCCAAAGCTTGATTTTCAGGAATCTTTGATTGGTACTGTTTTCAGTTACTATATTATTTTTCCATCTTATTTTAATCGATTTGTCTTCAGAATATACTTCTCTCTTTGATGTATTAGAATTAATCTGTGGTGTTGGAGTTGAATATTGAGGCCTCATTAGAAAGATCTGCTGCGGTTTGTTGACTAATTTTACTTGTCATTTGTATTGATTGTGCACGTTGACAATGCTTAGGTATTTAAGTAATAGCTTTGTCCTTTGAGCATCTTAATAAATTAACTATTGGGAAATTTTCTCTCTTTCAAGTGGATGATATAATTCCTTAACATCTACTGGATCATGCAAATACAGTTAATAGAGTGAAAAAAGTTACTATATTTGATTTCGAAGTTCATTGATTCTGGACAGAAGGGCTGTCTTTGCTTTACTGAATGCTGATTTTGATGCATCTTTGTTGAGTTATTTTGTAAATTGAAGTAGGTATTTGAGCATCTTGATGAACTAACAAGTTAATTCTAGTCTTTCATGCATGCAGGTAGGAAAAGTTTTGCGGATACAAAAGGTACCGATAAATGGATCAAATTGTGTGAATGGTAGCTCGGTTTTCTCAACACAGGAAAAGCTCTTATGGAAAGAGTACAAAGAGCTTTTACTGTCTCCTACTAAAGAAGATGCAGCCCGACTTTTTGTGGAACATGTGATGAGCCCTTTGCTAGGCTCGAAGAATGTTGATGCTGGGGTATGTATATCTTTTTCTTAGGTCCTGATTAAGCAATCAATTGTGAATCTTGAATAGTTGTTCACATGACAATTCCATTAGATAGCGCATCATCTATCATACAGAAGCCCCAAAAGTTAAGCTCCAACCCTTTATTTTATTTTCTTGGGCCTCCTTTCTTTAGGAGTATCTACTAAATAGAATTTGGTTAAAGTTGAGTTCCTTTAACAGGTTCAGATCCTTGTGTCGAAGAAATTTATTGAGGCAGTTGAGAAAAATATCAGCAGGCAAAGACCTACTTGGCGTATTAATGCTGCTAAGATTGATACACTTGGAAAACACGCACTTCTGATGTCTGATCATTCACGTTTTCCTTGTGGTAAGTTCTTGAATTATCCTTCCCCTGAATTGTTATATGATATCTATATAAGTTGGATGTTATTTACTTTCAGGTATTGATAACAATGAGCCCTGCCTATCTGTTGAAATAAAGGTGATTTCCTTTGATATTCGACTATTTATTTTTCTTTTATAGTAAATACTTGGTGAATTTGTTTATAATCTAAAGTTATTTCCCTTCTGCTGTCACATTTGAAAGAATAGCCCAAATGTGGATTTCTCTCAATGTCAAGATACATTGCAAGACAAAATTCCGTCAAGAAGAAAGTAAGTCGCTTCCAAATGCACCAACTGCTGAAGCTTCACAAACAAGATGTGAGTTCATTCCTGGAAAAATCCTGGTTCTTTGTTGCAACTTTCTGTCATGTCACTGAAATGTGTTGATAATTATTGCATGAGCCACTCTGGAATCAAATTGCTGAGCTTACCATGCTTCTCAGTTAGTTTAATTATCGGTTAATGACAAAATTACTAGTTGAAGTAGTGGCTATTGATCTGGTAGCCTTTTTAATTTTTTTAAATTTTTTTTTTCAACTCTTCACTGGCTGAACTAATAATGCTAGCTCTGTCCATTTCCATTAACCTTGGACATATAATGTATATACATTGTGAATTTATATGTGAAAAATGGATGGAGCTAGCAAATTGCAGTTATTTATTAGTTTAGCAGTGAAATTGGCCAAAGGAAAATCAGCTACCAAACATCACATCAGCTGCAAGTTCATAGCAATTTGGTTTTTGACCCAATAAGTTATTTAATCCACTAATTTTTTATTTACTTTACAGATTGCTGAATTGAGTGAGTACGATCCACTGGATCTATTTTCTGGATCAGAAGATCGGATGCTGAAAGCTCTAGAAGCTCTCCACACCACACCTCAAAACAATTTCCGCGTGTTCTTGAATGGTTCTCTTGTTCTTGGAGGACTGGGCGGTGTTGCTGATTCTACAACCAAAGATATAGAAGAGACCTTCGAAAATACGCTCAAGGGTTTCATCCAAGCAAACTATGGGGACCGAACAAGAACCTTTCTTCAGCTTATTGTGCAGTCAATTCGTAAATCCGGTGTATTGGATCGGCTACTTGAAGTTCAGAAACTCGATGAACTCGACATAGAAGGAGCAATCCATGCGTACTACAATCTAATATCTGAACCTTGTGAAGTGTGTCGGGATATGGAAGATGTAGATTTGTTACGTGAATGTCAATCACTGCACTCGATTTCTTTGGATGAGAGCTTGAAGATTGTGAAGAACTTTCTGGTGGCTGCTACTGCAAAGGATTGTAGTCTCATGTTATGCTTTAGACGTAGAACAGATGAATCCTCGTACGGAAAGGTGTACTTGGAAACGACTGACCAAGTCTACGATTACAAGGTACCTTTTGAACTTGTAGATCCATAATAATATTATACAGGGGATGTATTATTATTATTAGTAGCTACTGATGCATAGTGAATTTGTTGCTGTTAGGTGTTTTTCATTGATCTGGATTTGAAGCTATTCGAGAAAATGGAGTACTACTACAAACTAGACCAGAAGATAGTGAGCTGCTACAGCCGTGCTGCGAAGAAGAACGGTATTTCTTCTATTCCTCACTATTGATTAGAATTAGAATTGAAGTGGTGTTGTACTATGTAAAAACCTTGTTTGTTTAAGTGATTGTTTGTAAGATTACAAAATCACGATCTAAGGAAAAATGAACTCTTTGGAAGAAAAAAAAAACTATGTGGGTTGTTTAATATTATATGCTAAATTTTAGAAGTTTATTATGCATATATATAGGGTTAATAACAAAAAAAAAACTTTACAAGGTTGACTCTAGGTTAAAATTAAGTGTCTGAAATTTCAAATAGGCTGTCTCAAGTTTTATTTTTGTTGAAATTTGGTGTCTCTGCACGTCTTTTCATCTCCATTCAATCATTTTCATTAACCCACCCATTCATAGTTCATCACTCTCTACTTTTCACAAAATCGTCAAATTTCATCCAAAAATTGAACGATAAAAAAAAGTTTCTAGAAGAGTGGTGTGAAGCTATTTTCCAAGGACAACAGAGCGAGATTTACTTGCGCGGATATGGCCAACTTTTTAGGTGACGGTCCCGGCAAAATGACGAGAAGGGAGTGTATGGGAGCTCGAATTTGACAGACGGTTTCGTCGGAATTGACTTCTTAAAAGTAATCACACCGAGACAATACATTTTAACAAATTTGAAATCTTGGACATTACAGTTTAACAATTGAAACTTCAGACACCTAATTTTAACATAGGGTAAACTTTGGACAGTTTTTTTAGTTATTTGATGAGAGCTGAGAGTGTGACTTTTTTACCATGTTTGTGAAGCACCATACTTTTGTTTTTTTGTTTTTACAACTAGAGTGAACTTAATTATAACATAGGTAAAACTTTAAAAGTATATATTTTTTTTTTAAACTCACCTCATATTTGTATCATACTGTTAATGATTAAGGGTCCACTTCATACCATATGTTTACACGAAATCTACTGTTCTTACTATATGTTTTTTTTTGTACCAATTTGGTATCAAACGTTTCCATTTTGTACCGTTTTCATACATCCGCTAAAGTTCCGTCCATTTTGTCCGTTAAAAGATATGTGTTATGCACGCGAGTGACCCTAAACTTTTGATTTTATTTAATTTAGTTCCTCTAATAGATTAATAGCTTTTAATTTGTTCAATTTAATCCTAAAATTTCAATATCGAACCTTGACATAAATTGACCTAGCTGGACCTAGCCCATGGCTAGGTCTGACGATGTCAATTGGGACATAGTTCAATTGGGGCTAAGTCCCAATTGACCTAGCCGGACCTAGCCATGGGCTAGGTCTCAATTTGGGTCAAGGGTTCGATATTGAAATTTTAGGACTAAATTGAACAAATTAAAAGTTATGAATGAATTAGTGGGACTAAATTGAACAAAATCAAAAGTTTAGAGTCACTCACGTGCACGACACATAACATCTAACGGCCAAAATGGACGGAACTTTAACGGATGTATGAAATGTACAAAATGGAAATGTTTGGTACCAAATTGGTACAAAAAAAAAATATGGTATGAATAGTGGATTTCTTGCAAACATGTAGTATGAAACGGACATTTAACCCTACTGTTAATAATATCAGTTTCCCTATAGGGTTCAGTTAATAAAAAAAATATCCAAAAAGAGTGCCACAAACATGGTATTTGTTGAGTATAGTAGAAAGACTCTGAGGAGCTTTAAGGTGATGGTGTACCTCCTGTTTGCACACGTTCGTTGAGTGCTTTCTTCTCTTCAAGTCCTCGCTCTCTTTTCTCCTCGAGTACCTGCAAAGGGGCGCCGGGAGTTCCCGGTAAGCCAACTCCAATGCTTAAGACAATATGGGCTTAGATAGAAAGTAAGCTTAGAGAGAGATAGGTTGCCTCCAAATGATGGAAGGAGAGCTCTATTTATAGAATTCCTAAAGATCCGTTTCGGTTTTGGTGCTTTTCCGGTCCGGTTGTGGCAGATTAATGATATAACCTGGTATTGACTGTAAATAAAGAAGATTTGATATTGGTCTAACATGCGTTTATTATAGATTAAGTGTCAAAAAATGGCCTCTAAGGGCGTTGCCCGGGCGATATTTCGTCTGGGGCTTGAAGTCACTCGTTCGGAATTGGGGGGGGGGGGGTGCTGGTTACCCGAGCAGAAGTCCTACTCGGGTGATCCCGAATGATTTTTACCACTCGGGGTCTTCCGAGTGGATTTTGCCACCCAAGGTGTTTCTGGGTCTAAGTATTCGGGTCTCGGGTGTCCATTTGTCAAAGTTTCGAATTATAACCGAGTATAGCTCAATTATATAGCCCAATTTAGGATAGCTTGGGTGTATATCCAACACTTGCCCCCGAGTCAAGCAATGTTTAACCTTTACTTGACTCTATTTTTGCGGAATATCACCCAAGTGAGTTATGAAATGTACCTTTTTGACGATCCCGGCCTTCATTGAGTGCTCGAGGATCGTTGTAATTTTTCATTGCTCCATGTTGGAAGGGTGTCTGTTCATACAAAAATCTGTGTGTTAAACAACACGGGTGTTGGTGTTAGTACAAGTATGTACATGGATAACATAGATGATTATAAGTATGAGATATGGGTCTTAGTCCTATTTTACTTAGCATTTAGGTTTATCTCCTTATTGGAGAGACCTCCTTTTGGGATTCTTGGAACTGATAGGGTGCTTAGGGAGCGGTGTTGCACTCTGTTTGCGAGAGTGTGAGTATGGTTTTTTAGCATTGACTTCGATGGGCATGACGTTTGTCTTCCCATTTGTCGGCGTGTGAGTATGGTCTTTTAACCTTATCCTCTCTTTATATAAATGGATGTGAGAATGGTTAAAATTCATCATCTTACCCTTTGTACAAAAGAGTCTCATAAATACATGTAGAAGGCAGCCTAGTTGTTCTTAAATTGTCCTCAACTATTTATTTATTGTTCTTGAGAATAGTTCTTTTTTGTGTGTTTTTAGCTCATCAGGTTTGACCTATTCATCTACTTTTTTTTAACTGAGTTTTCGATCTAATAGTTTTACACATGATCTTCTTAATTTGTTTCGGGTGACACTTTATTCTTCGTCAACACCTTACAAGAAATTGCATTTTTCTTTTAGCAAAAAAATGTACAGGAATTGAAATTTTCATCTGATATATGCTTCCTCCCTTTTTCATCTATATATGTATCACGGTCATAGGAAGCGCAGAGAGAGAAGATTTTGATCTGGAATTCTCTCAAATGAATTGATATATATATACATGAAGGGTATTTATACAAAGAGGCGTGGTGTATTTATACACAGAGGCGTGGTGTACTGTAACTAACTTTACAACTATCTAAAGACTATCTATAATAATATGTGATATGTGATGACTATTGTTGGGTATTTAAATTATAAAAAAAATTGAATAAATAAGGTAAAGCTGCTCAGGCAGGATTAGATAGATCTAAGGTTGCAAACTCCTTGGTTAATCAATACAAGGAGTTCTCTGTTTTACTATAATAATAATCTGGCTGTGGGTAAATCACACACACAGTATGCAAGAGTCATGGCTTTCTTTAGTTTTGATAGTTGTATAGAGATAGAAACAAACATGATTTTCTTGTTTGTGCCATGAAAGTATGTTGCAAGTGAGGAAATCATAGATTAGTTTTAAAAAATTAGTTTGTCAACATCAACAAATATGTTTTTTTTTTGCCCAAATAACAAATATGAAATTGGCTGCGATAATTTTTTTTTTAATTACATATTACCGTATCATAAAATAACTGTAGATATGTAAAAATCACCCGGCATCGCGGGAAGAACCCTAGTATAATTATAAGGGTTAAAGGTACTTTTCATACCATATGTTTGACCGAACGTGGTTTTTAGTACTGAATGTTTGATTTTGTATACTTTTGGTACCAAACGTTTGAAAAATATGATTTTTGATACATCAGTTAGTTGACCGTTAGTTTTGGCCGTTAAATCACATGTGCAAGTCACGTGACCGACTCTAAACTTTTAATTTTGTTCAATTTAGTCCCTCAAATATATTCCTAGCTTTTATTTTGTTTAATTTAGTCATAAAAACTCAAAATCTACATTCCACTTGGGTCTAAATCAACTGGGTTCGATTGGTTCAATTGAGTTCGATTTTGAAGTTTTAAGACTAATTAAACAAAATAAGAGTTAAGAATATATTCGAGGGACTAAATAAAAAAAAAAATCAAAAGTTCAGGGTTGGCATGTGACTTGCACATGTCATTTAACGACCAAAACTAACGGCCAACTAACAGATGTACGAAAAGCCACATTTTTTCAAACGTTTGGTACCAAAAGTATACAAAATCAAACATCCAGTACTAAAAGCCACATTCGGTCAAATATGTGGTGTGAAAAATACATTTAACCCTAATTATAAATGCTAAAATGACTTTTTATATGGATCAGTTCATAAAAAGAGAGAGCCACATGGCAAAAGAGCCATTTCATTATTTTTTTAATGAATTTGATGAAAATCTTAATAATTTTACCGAAAAATACAATGAAGAACACTTCAATTTAACATAAGGGTAAAAATATCATTTTATAACTATTTAATTACATTAAGTAATATATAAGTAATTAAATAAAAGTAAATTTGAAATTTTAATTACAATTTTGATACGTAAATAATTAAATAATCACATAAAAAAGTAATCACATTTGACTAATTAGATTGAACGAATATAAGCAACTAGATATCTCTCACGTTGACGGTTTAAAACCAAAACTGAAAACACACTAAATAAAGTGGTGTTTGAACCACGACATTAGGGACGAGCCTGTAATTAATTGTCGATAGTCCGTACAAATATAAGAATTAGTTTACTGAAGAAAGTTCAGATGTCTAGTTATTTACCAAAATAATTAAAATGTTGCTCGGTTGAATTGAAAAATGAGATATTTTTGGAAAATTCTTGTGTAAGCTTTGGTATTTACACTAAACCAATCTAATAGTGACAAGTGTATTTTGCTCCCTCCATCCTAGAGTTCATCCTTAGGGTTTTAGAAAAATATTAAAAAATAGTAGGACACTTATACTAATTGTATTGGTTTGGTATAAACATCAAGCTTACACAAGAATTGTCCGATATCTTGGATCAAGGAAAACTCTAGAGCTATAACTTGGTTGCCAAGAAAAGTTTCCTCTGTGTGTGGAGGATATTGATTTAAATAGTATCTCCTTCATTCAAGTTGTTTGTAAAGATTCTTTAACTTAAGATTTGTAAATGATTAGTTATCTATTAATTATTAATATATTATAGACTTCTAATAAATATTTTATTGGGTTAACATGTCTTTTGGTCCATGATGTTTGATAACTTTTGGGTTTTGGTCAATGAAATTTTTTTTTACCTAGTTTTGGTACCACATGTTTGCAGATTTTTTTCTAGTTTTGGTCTAACCGTTACATTCCGTCCATTTTTTGACATGTTCAAGTCACGTGATCCACTCTAAACTTTAAATTTAGTCCCTCTAATACTTTCTTAACCATTTTTTGTTCAATTTAGTCCCGAAGTTTCAAAATTGACCCCAATTGGACAATAGGTCCAATTGAATTTTTGAAACTTCGGGACTAAATTGAACAAAAAAAAGGTTATGAAAGTATTAGAGGGACTAAATTAAACAAAATTGAAAGTTTAGGGTGGGTAACGTGACTTGTACATGTCAAAAAATGGACGGAATGTAACGGTTAGACCAAAACTAGAAAAAAAATCTGCAAACATATTGTACCAAAACTAGGTAAAAAAAACATCATTGACCAAAATCCGAAAGTTGTCAAACATAATGGACCAAAAGACCAGTTAACCTATTTTATTTCATTTCCTCTTTGTCTTATATCTAATGTATGTATGTATTTTTTCAGTTTTCTTGGCAACTGTTTTTTTTCCAACTTAAGTAAAAATAGAATGTATGGAATGGCAAATTTGGAAAACAAAGTAGGCTGCCTTGGGAATGATGTAATGCTTTCGTTCGTTAGTAAGTTAACGGGATATTTCTCTGCGTTGCGTTATATAGATCTCGCTCAGCCGTACGTTTCCGAGCTCCATCCAATTCGGCCACTCTTTCCTGTTGTTCCGCATATGAATCGAAAGCTCGACTTCAAATCATGTAATTTTCTTTTAGTTCTCGTCGATCTGATCAACTCTGCATGATTCGTCCTTTCTATGCCTGCTGATCAATTGATCTCTGATTTGGGAAATACTTAATTTTACTTTATTCTACCGATATCGCTTTCTCTGGAGCTCGAATTTTGTTTTTTTGGGGGTTAGAAGGAACATTGAGCTGAAATTAGGTTGTAAATGAGGTAATTGTGTGGTTTCTTCTTTATCTGGTAAGAACGTAGCCTGGATTAAACGTCTATTCGTAGTATGACGGTTATCTTTTTGGTGCAATCTTGAATTAAACCAACTGAAGAACAAAGTACTTGCTTGATAGTAATTGCAGAATATTTGAATGTATATGGAGAAGGTTTATAAGATATGGAGTTAGATTTATAGGGTACTAGTTTATGCCTCATAGACCAACCTCGTCTATTAAAGCATAAATACAAAGGAAACTTGTGTCATTAGTACTATTAATTCGGGTTCGGATTATGAAGAAGCGAGTTTTCTGTGATTTAGAATTTCGATCATCATACCTTCACAAACTCTGCATCATCCTCTGAAAAATAATTTGACAATCTTACTGATCTGACTTAAGCTAAAGATGTTTGTTGCTAGTAATCTCTGTAAAATCTTCAACAATAGGAAGTCTCAGCCTTTTGTTTAACAGGAACTTCTTTTGGTATCTTTTCCTTCATTTCTCTTTTGAATTCTATGGTCTATTTTCCAAGGCTTTGTCTTGGAAAATTTCTTTTTGCAATTTCTAAGCAAGATATGTTTGAAGTCACTAATGCTTACCCGGGCATCTTTTTGTAGCTTTTAATTAAGCTCTCTGTTTACTGGACTCCTCATCCAACAGCCAAAGTTCATGTCTGATCTCGAAGTTCACATTCCCTCTGCTTTTGGTAAGTGAAATATTAAAACCTCAGCCTCATTCTTTTAACTTTATTATTTCGGTTATTCAAGTTTCTCATCACATGGCTTCAGATCCTTCTGCTGATGCAAGCGCTGAGGACTCTGGTGCTGGATCGAAAGAGTATGTCCACATCCGCATGTAACAGCGGAATGGTCACAAAAACCTGACACTGTACAGGGTCTGAAGAAAGAATTTAGCTACAACAAGATTTTCAAGGACCTCGAGAAAGAGTTTTGCTGCATGGTACTGTTGTTCAGGATCCATAGCTAGGACAAGATCTCTTTCATTAACTTGTGATGGTTGTTAAAACGTGTGTTTTTTTTTTGCCTTGTCCCAATTTTTTAATTGAAAGATTTGTGTTAAATGTTGATGCAGGTTATTCAGCTTCAGGGTGATCAAAAGAATGTGTCCAGGTAATTTCCATTGGAAAATTCTACAAAGCGGTAAACTTTGTGAAAAAAAGTGATATTTTTTTAATTAAAAAAAAAACATTTTTCATGTGTTTAAGACTAGTATTATGAAGAAGGAGCATATCAAGATTCACGGTTTCTGATTGAGGCAGCCTGCTAGTGTAGTGTAGTGGGTGTGGTAACTAAAAGTGAATCATTGTGATGATCTTTGATGCCTATTGTTAGGCCTTGATTTTTAAAGACCGAATGCCGAGGTCTGGACAGGAGTCTCTTCCTCCTAATGTGTGTGGTTTATGTGCCGAGTCCTTTCAGCTGTTATGGAAAATATAATGTTGTGTTTGTTCTGATTTTAACAGTTACTTTCTATGTTTCTGGAATGGAGGATAAAAGCAGATGAAAAAAAAAACTTGGGGTTGAAATGATAGTGTACGGTGAAGCCCTTAATTTGTTACTTTTTACCTGGTATCACTGAATGGAGTGGACCTTTCTACAATGCTTTTGGAGCACCATGCTTTTGCTACTAATTTTTTTTTTAATTTTTCTATTGCCCTAAGGGTGAACCCTATAGAGAAATTGATATTATTAATAGTATGATACACATCTTAGGTGTAGTTAAAAAAATTCATATTTTTTCACTTTTAAAGTTTTAATTATGTTACAATTAAGTCCACCATAGTATTAAAAAAACCAAAAGCATGGTGCTCCCAAAGCATAGTAGAAAAATCCGAATGGAGTATTGATTGCTAACTGGACCTATTTTTTCTTAATGTACAAATTCGTCCTTTATAGGGAAAACCTAACATTTATATTTTATATACAAAATGTTATAAAACTACAAGGGTTATATTATCCCAACAGAAACAACAAGGGCCAATGTTGTAAAACTTGTATTATATAATACACTATCCAAACTGAGTTTTTGACCGATATAAGCCTTCATGGACAACCAAATACAAATATAGACTGCATGAAAAAATAATTACAAATATGAGGCAAACCGAGATTTCACATCTCGGTTAGGATTTTTTTTTTTTTTTTAGGGTTTAGGGCACTAAAAAACCCTAAACCCTAAAAAAAAAAAATAAAATAAAAATAAAAAAAAAATCCTAACCGAATCTCGGTTTGGATGAAAAAAAATTCAAACCGAGATGTGAAATCTCGGTTTGCCTCATATTTGTAATTATTTTTTCATGCAGTCTATATTTGTATTTGGTTGTCCACGAAGGCTTATATCGGTCAAAAACTCATCCAAACTAGGGTTGGTTCCCCAGCCGCATTTCCATTTTAACTCTCTTCCTCTCCAAGTCGTCCTCTCCAAGTCGCCCCCATGGACGAGCCTCATAAAACTGTGAGATTCTTGATTCTTCCATTATTCTTCTATTCTATTATTAGTTTAGGTTTCGTGGCTAGCAATTTATTACTAATTACTTTTGGAATTATATAATAATGACCTGTATGTTGAGCAAAATGATTGTGCCAATCAATTTATTACTAATTAATTATATATATAATATATAATAATGACAAGATTCTTTATTCCTAACGACCTAATCTTTTATTTTCTCTGTATGTTGAGCAAAATGATCGGGCCAAGCAATTTATTACTAATTAATTATATAATAATGACATGATTCTTTATTCCTAATCTTTTATTTTCTCTGTAGTCTGTACGTATGTTGAGCAAAATGATCGGAAGATCCTTACTCTCCTTCCTAATTTGATCGATCTATTTTAGGGGATAGGATTTTAATTTTTTTTTTTCCTTGATTAGCTGCTAAGCCATTTATATATACATATATTTTACTACTAAGAGCATCCACAATGGTTTTACATAAAATGTATTCTTTAATGTTGCCACATAGACATTTATGTACACTTTAAGTAATACGTAAAGTTAAGACACACGTAAAAAATATTTTCTCTGCAATCGTATTACTTAAACATATTCCTTAAATATATTTTATTATTAGATTTTCCAACAACCACCAATAAGATATTAACATTAATTATAAAATGAATTAATTTATAATAAAAAATTAGTTACGTAATACATAGTGCATTACTTAAATTTAAGGAATGCTTTATGTAAAAACATAAATTTACGTGTGGGTCCCATCTTTAAGGAATGCTATGTAAAACCACTGTAGATAGTTTTTGTTGTTTTACTTAAATAAACATGTAGGACCCACGTTTACGTAATCTTTACGTAATACCATTGTGGATGCTCTAATTGACTTTAAATTAGTTAAGTAAGATTAATTAATCCTACATATATATTAGGAATGATGTTAAGAAAAATGATCGGAATTGCCTGAAGATCCTATATTGTCTCTTAATTTAATTTGATCGATCTATTTATAGGTCCCTTAGATTAAAAAAAAAAAATTGATCAATAACTTATTTTGTATTTAACCAACAGGCGCCATTAATCTACTCCCTTGTAAATTCTAAAGCTTAAGACTACCTAACAACAACACTATCATTACTCTTTTAATTGATAGCAAATTCATGATGAACATCAGCCGGTTGCGGAATGACGATCTCGGTCTTGAACAAACAATGAAAGATCACATGAAGTTAATTTGGCACAACAATATCATTACCCCGTGTTTCATATATAAAAATAAGATTACATGAAGTTAATTTGACACAACAACTTTATTACGCCGTGCTTCACAGATAATGACAATAAAATTATGTTTTTTCATGGTCATGACGAGTCTGTGAGTAAGTCTTGTCCAATATAAGTTCCATGTAGCAAATTGCCATGGTAATAGCCATTCTGATGCAAGTCCTCATGGATATATCAATGTACCTATTTGTTACATCTATTTACAAATAGGTACATTAGTATATCTATGAGGGCCTTGCATCAGAATGGATACTACCATGACAATTTGCTCCATATAACTTATATTGAACAAAACTTGTTCACAAACTCGTCATGACCATGATAAAACATAGTCTTATTGTTATTATCTATGAAGCACGGGGTGATGATATTGTTGTGCCAAATGTGGTCTTGTCCTTATTTATGAAGCGGGTAATGACATTGTTGTGCCAAATTAACTTCATGTGATCTTCCATTACTTGTTCAAGATCATCATCCGCAACCGGTTAATGTTCATCATGAATTTATCATCAATTAGAGGAGTACTTGTTAGTGTTGTTAGGTAGTCTTAAGCTTTAGCATTCACAGTAATTTCAAAGTCAGCAGACGAGTCAGATTTTATGATTGAATATATCCGGAATTTCCGGAGAGATGATGAGCTAATAAAAACAGGTTTGTCCTTGTAAATATTATAATATATGAGCTTGTAAATATTATGATCATGAAAGTAATATAATGTGCAGTTTGAATTATCAGTTGAGGATTACCATGCTGGTGATCGAAGTGCATTCCATAAACTCATGGGATCATCATGATTACAAGCTTGTAATGAGTAATGAGAAAGTACTTGAGAGAATTCTTCCTCTCTATTGCTTGTCAGATGTTACTTATTCAAGAAGTCTGAGTACGTGTCTAGTTAACTTATTAATTGATGGTATACTAGAAAGTATGCATCATATATATATATATACACATTATTCTTTTGTGGTGCAAATTTCTTCCGAAATGATGAGTTTTCGGTCACCCTTACTTGCTCAATGAGATTGATTTTATGAGCACTCTTGACCGCCTCTTATTCAAAGAACTCGAATCACCTTCTTTAAAGCATGTGGCTAAATATATCAGCCGCCCAAATTGGTAAACTGGCGAACTGTTGCACTTAACAGCCAATTTGTTAAAAAGGTCTACTATTTCGATGTCGGGAGTTGCAGAGAGGAGTAACATTCACAGTCATCCCCAGTAATTATACTACCACCATTTCTTGTATAAAGGCATTTATAAACAGTGTGGAACACGGTTTCCAACATCTGGTATTGCAAATGAATTTTTATATATTATTTATTTAAAAGATCTATTCTTTTATATATATATATATATGTATTTAACAATGCAATAATTATCCACTTTTCAGCCAAACAAAAATGTACGGTACAAAAAGATTGTGGTTAACAAGATACTAGAAGAATAGAAGATTTCAATATATTGCCGGGTGTCTTTGAATCTTATTGGATCACTCCTTGAACATTTGAGTTCCACTATAAGGTGAGTATATATATATAAAGATAAATTAGGTGATTAGTTGGATAAACCACTTCTATGTCTTTGTTTATCTCTAGCTAATAGTATTCATCCAAGACTACCGATCTTGGGAAACCGTGTTGCTTTGAAACTCACACACCTATGAGGAACGAGGTTTTAAGAAATTAACTTAGTATGAAAGACAAGTTGAGTCCCGGCCAGTAAGATTTCTAAGCTCGATATATATAATTCTATCCATTAATTAACACTATCTATCTATATATGTAACCATTTTCTTTTACGACCATTGATTTTAAGGTGATGACTGAAATGATGGCTGAGGGAAGAGAAGCAACTTGGCTAGTATTGACTGTTTGTCTGCACTGATGAATTGAACTTGTTCATTTTGTCTGTTAATTTATGTGTCTGTTTGTGATGATGCCTAGTCTACAATATTGAATGTGGTGTGTAAGACTAATATCTATCTAGTCATGTTGATGTTAGTGTGTAAGACTAATGAATTAGGCTAATATTATCTAGGCATGTGGATGTTTATAAAGTGGAGGCATGGTATGGTTTTCAGGGTTTAGATGCTATGTGGATGTTTGTAATATTGATGGTATGTGGAGGCGTGCGTGGTGTGGATATGGATATTTGATCTGATGCTCAAATGTTGTTGAAATGGTACTGATGCCGGCCGGCCGGCGATTTCTGGTGTCAAAACATTTAATAGTTGAATGAATATGAGCCCAGAAATATCAAAGAAACTGGATTGGATATACAACAATTTATTTTAGCCTCAACTGATGAACATCATCTCCGGCAACGATGACAGCATGTATGGCCAGCGAGGCTGTTCCAGTGCTATAAAGAATCGTGCGTGGTTTAGGTTTAGGATTACATAGTGAATTTTGTTTTAATAAGTCTTTACTTGGTACGACGATGTTGTACAACTTTTAGTACTTTGTTAAACCTTAACAAAAATTAACATAATGGATTTCCATAATGTTTATCTAGAAACATGCGCGCGCTACGCGCGTGCGCATTGTGTACTGTCTTCATTAGAATGCTATAATAACACGATCATGGTGACCCTGACTATAATATTGAAGCATGCTCGACCCGACTCCGAGTAGGATACAAGAGTAGAACATTATTAGAGAAATAATTAACTTAAAATTATTTAACATAATATTATATAAAAAAATTAAAAATTCTTAAAAATTGAAAATTAAATGCTCGAGGGATCGGGCCTATCGAATCGGAAGTTTGTTGTTATATATATATATATATTTTTTTTCACTTTAAATTTATAAATTAGTCTCATTTCCATATAATTAATTTAGATAGAATTATTTAGGGTCTGACGGAATGAATATCTTGCCAATTAAAAATATCCATCCATTTTTATAATATATATTATAATT
Source organism: Clarkia xantiana subsp. parviflora (assembly GCA_036873135.1). NCBI lineage: Eukaryota > Viridiplantae > Streptophyta > Magnoliopsida > Myrtales > Onagraceae > Clarkia > Clarkia xantiana. The sequence continues at coordinate 6,133,357 of JAPTYO010000010.1, read as the reverse complement.
ATCTTTAGGAAAAAAGTATGAAAAAGATATAATATGTTTGATAAAAATATTATTAGATATAACATGTTTTGTGGTGTGTGTATTTAGATATAATATTGTTCGAAACTGTTGTTTTAGACTAAAATGTTAACTTTTATGTTGGAAATAATGAGGGAAAATATGCAAATTTACAAAGTCTGATGACCAAAATACAATATTCTAAAATTCAATGACTAAAATGCAATTAGTCAAATTTTGGTTACTTACTAGTAATTACTCCAATTCGCATGCATGAAATATGCTAATCCGAAATTATACGTAAAATCGATACAAAAACGAACACGTATTTTTTATACTGAGGCCCGTGCAGATCACGGTCTCCTTCGCCCCACCTCACCCTCGGGTTATGCAAAGAAGTTTAAACATGGGGCGATCACCTCCCAGGATTCAACAGTGTCATCGAATCGTGTTATGCACGCAACACGCTCGACCGAACCAAACTCAATACCTGAATTCAAACAAAGAACAGGAAAGCCGACAACAACGACTAGAGATAAAAAAATAACTAGAAAGGTCGAACGCGACATAAGTTGAAATCAACCTAGGAAGAACTCTGCAATTCGTCAACACGAAGAACAGATGAGGAGAAAGTATAAATTGGATTCCAAAAATATGGATTCCGAAAATATTGGATACTCAACCAAAATGAAGATATCACATTTTCTAAGTGCACTGGAGGAGAAGAATGGACTAGTATTTATAGGAGGTGAAAATGAGATGAAGAATGTGAAGTAGACAATGTGGTACAAAAATCCTCCACAATTTCACATTCACGCAAAATTGGGCTAAACAAAGAGTTCGACTCAATCTAAAAAATTGGGCATAAAAAGAATAGTCCAAAAATCCTAGCCGAAAAACAATTAAATTAAAAATCAGCCCAAATTTTCTAACAATCACCCACATGAATAGAATTTGAAAATATACACACGAATTTTGAGTTATACGGTCAATACCTGCAAAGGATAGATGTGGGTAACCCATTGAATCTATCCCTTGTGAGATCATGCATTCTCTTATGACTGGTCGGTAAAGACGATGTCCTTGAACCGAATGTCGTTGGTGTAAATGACGACATAACCCACACAGGTACCTTCCTAGTATAGTTCGGTTCACGCCTTGTGATCCGTAGGCCCTGGATCACTCGCCCGGTTCTGCAAGTGTTCTAAGAATTGACCATCAACAATCCCTTTCGAAGCGGCCCACTTCTCACTCTCATATGTTGATGAAACACGTGCGTCGATGTCCGTCTTTGGATGGTGCCTTCGAGCCTTGATCATTGGTTTCACTCGTCATTCGATTTTTCCTCGTAAACCTGCACAAAGGATTGCGCCGGAAGGGGGGGGGTTGTGTTTCTGGCGAACCCTCTTCGATGCTTAAGTAAGTGCTCAGTTTTAGAGAGATAAAATCTAGAGGGAAGTCAGAGCTTCAAATAATTCAACCCCTTGAATGAAGAATGTGAGGTCCTATTTATAGGGGTTGAGGATTTGGCCACGATGGGCCCACAGAAATACGGTGGGGTCCGCAGAATATTCCATACAGGATAGTGAAAATTAGGATGTTCTTATACGAGGTTGGATGCATATACGTCGGGTGTGCGTACTTCGATGGTACGTCACCCCGACGTAGGGGGCGACTACCGGAGCGTGTCGTCCCCATTCGGCCGGACTAGTTTGGTTAAAGGGGTTTGACCGGACTAGTCTGGCCGAAGGTCTCCTTCGACCTAACTAGTCCGGTCGGGGGCCTTCTTGGGCGGACTAGTGCGGTTTTTAGGTCTGGGTTGTCCATTTTGCCAAGTTTCGGTCTTTAATCGTGTCTAGGGTCGACGTTGCGACTAAGGCGAGCCTAAGTGAGGTCCAATTAGGTGTATATCCATCATTTGCCCCCCGAGTCAAGCAATGGTGTAACCCTTCCTAGACTCTATTTTTTAATAGGATTTAAACCTGAATTGTGACCTCAGGCGATACATTACCTCTTTACTGAGTTTGTCTTTGTCGGTGCGTATGACCCAACGTCAGTCCCCTTTTCTTGTAGGGATGTCAATATGTGCATTTTATCAAAATCACAGATACAAATATATACACAAGTACTGAGTAAGTCACAAGTGTATAATCATATGTTTATGTAGGTGTATATGCCTATTTGGACGCATGTATGAGCATGTAATACAATGCAGTGCACGACATAAGTGCGTATGTAGTGTTTTCATGGATGTGTGTAAAACACTTAGTAAAGAATATGTATATCAATGTAGATGAGTACACATGTAGCAATCATGTAATGTAAGGAGGATGCTCATAAACATGTAATAAAGCATGGTGTATAACACAGGTGCATACATGATGTTATCATATGAATGCATATATAATACATGTAATAACATGAAAAAAATCCAAGTGTTGGGCATACACTAGAATTGATGCATATGAATGCATATATGATACATGTAATAACATGGAAAAAATTCTAAGTGTTGGACAAACACTAGAATTGATGCATATGAATGCGTATATGTAATAATCATCTTGATGCATATTGATGCTAAAATGAGTATTTGGTTTTGGAGAGATAAAATTCTAGAGAGAGGTCAGAGCATTCAAGTGAAATCAAGTTGTAGATGAGAGATATGAAGCCCTATTTATAGAGATCGTGATCTTGGCATCGAAGGGGCCCACGATATTTGGTGGGGTCAATGTAATATTCCATACGGGACAGAGTTACCGTCGTGCGCGTTAGCCCGGGTAGTGGTCACCCGGGCGTCGGGGCGAACACGGGGACGCGTCGGCCCCCTTTCGACTGGACTAGTCCGGTCGGAGGTCTTTTAAGTGGACTAGCGCGTATTTGAGTCTCGGTCACTCGATCACCAAGTTTTGGTTTCCAACCGTGTTTGGGGTCGACGGGCGACCTAGTCGAGCCTAAGTGAGGTCCAATTGGGTGTATATCCATCATTTGCCCCCGAGTCAAGCATATGTTTTACCTTTTCTTGACTCTACTTTTTTTAAAGGATGCACACCTGAATTGGTACATCGGCTATACGTTATCTCTTTAATGAATTTGGTGTTGTCGGTGCGTATTCTCCGACGTTTGTTCCTTCCTTGCTTGGAGGGCGGTCTACCTATGATATTGTCATAATCATAGATGAAAAAATGTACACAAGCATGTGGTGAGTCATATGTGTTGTAAACATATGCTTTCATAGGTGTATGCACTGATATGGACATATGTTTGAATGTGTAATGAATCATATGTGATATTGCAAGTGAATTCAGGCGTGTCGACATGAGTACGTGCCTATGTATGTAATAGAGCATTTATGGATGAATATTTGTATGTCGTCATGTGTGCATGTATAAGTATGTAAAAATAGTGACATTTGATGCAAGTGAGTGCATACACGTTAATTATGAAGAAATTTCTAAGTGTTGGACAAACACTAGCATTGATACAAATGAATGCATACATGTAATAATCATGAAAAAAATTCTAAGTGTTGGTCAAACACTAGCATTGATGCAAATGAATGCATACATGTAATAATCATGAAAAAAAATTCTAAGTGTTGGACAAACACTAGCATTGATGCAAATGAATGCATACATGTCAACCATGGATATATGCCTTACCATTTAAAAATAGTGACACTATATGCCTAAGCATGTAATAGAAAATGGATATTAATGTAAATAAGCCTCATTTGATCTAAGCCTTTAGATCTTATTACTTTTAGTCAATGGTGATGATGTGGTCACTTTAGCAAAAACCCTAATATCATCTCTTTAAAAAGGGATGTATGTCACCTTTTTCCATGGCCACCAAAAACCAAATTTTCATACACCATTAAAAATACTTTCTTTTTACTTACTTGGGGACCAAGAAATCACCGTGGCTAGGTGTAGAAACTTGGTTTGAGCATCAGTTTAGTCTTGGTCTGATTGATCGAACCTTGATTTGGTTCGATTTCGGTTCAAAAAAAGGGAGCCGGCTCGTGGTGTTCGAACCAGCCGCGCCGGGGAGCTCCGTAGGTGTAGCTCGCAGTGGCGTTGGGGAGCTCCGGCGGTGGCAAATCGCGTCGGTGAAGACGAAGGCGGCCACGGCGGGAGGAGACAGTGCAGCGTCTCCGGTGACAGCTGCAGCATCGTCTGCCGCCATGAGGGCCTTTGGCGGTGGTGGCTGCTTTGGCTGGCTGGGGGAATTTCAGCGGTCCATTTCGGTTCGACTGAACCGGTTCTCATCGGGCCGGGTTGGCTCGGTTCGGCTCGGACGATTTGATTTCGTGATCGAGCTCAGTTTTTGAAGGTCCAATCTTTTACCCTTCCTTATTTCATATCTTTCATCATAGTTGAAACAATATTTGCAATACATGGTTATATCAAAATAATTGAATCATTCTATATAATCGGAAAGTGATTACCTTTACATCTATTTTGAAAATAAATCGGTTGAAAATTCCATGTTTTCCCGAGTAGAAATGTTGTTGTTTCCGTTCGAGTTGTTTTTCATATCGATCATTTTGTGCATAACTTGCGATCATGAAATCAAAATGCATATATTTTCCCCCCGAAGTAGGCTTGTTAATACCTTAGACGTGAGGTGTTGAGTCTCGCGTCGATAGAGTCGTATGTTATTCTTGCGCTACCTCTCATTTGTCATAGATGTGTTCATATATTGGACGTAGGGGGATACCATTTACGTATGTTATGTATCACGTGTTTATATGTCGGACGTAGGGGGTTACCATTTACGTCTGTCATGTGTTCATATGTCGGACGTAGGGGGTTACCATTTGCGTCCGTCATGTGTCATACTACTAGTATCATGTTGCCCCTGAAGTAGGCATAGCAATCATTTTATGTCATTCATATCGTATTGCTCATGCGGTTGACGTAGTGTAGTGCGTGGCAATTTATATTGGTCATGTCGTTGTAGCGTATGTATATCATGTTGCCCCCGTAGTAGGAGTAGTAGTCATCATGGACGTGGGGTGTCGACCCTTGCATCTGTCGCGCTTCATAGCGCGCGTATGTCATATTGCCCCCGTAGTAGGCGTAGTAGTCATCCCGGACGTAGTGTGTCGACCCTTGCGTCTGTCGTTCTTCATAGAGCGCATACGTCATGTTGCCCCCCATAATAGGCGTCTATTCAAGAATATGACATTGATTTTTCATGAATATCAACAAGCGTTCCATTCATACTGTAGGTTATTTGTGTTACTTGCTCCTGAGATCCTTGGTTTTTTGCGTGGACGCGATTGTCGTTGCCTAGTTAGAACCACACTCTTCATCATGCGTAAGTCTTTCTCTCTTAAATATCATGTTACTATATTTCCCGACCGTTATTGGGCGTCGGAGACAGAAGAGGACTAGGAAGCCTCTGTCGAGGCTGACTCGGTTTATGAGTTGTCACCCATGTCTGATTCTGAGTCTGGGGCTTTTATTGGAGACGAGACTGGAACTGTCGTCAGAGCATGGGTCATATTTGGAGAATTCGTCTGATTTTGAGTCGTCTGAAGAGTCGGCGGACGATTTGAAGATTCGAGCGGACTCGGGGTCGACGGGTAGGTCGAGCATATTTAATAGTAAATTAACAGATGCACAAAAACTCAACAAATTGTACCAAAAGTCAATTTTGGTCAAACATGTTGTAGCATTTAACCCTAATATTACACAGGAGATGTATTATCAGTGTTTTGAAAACCAGGCCGGACCGGCGGTTGGACCGGGTCAGACCGTGAACCGGTCATATCAGCGGTCCAATTCCCTAAAAAGATAAGAATGCACGAGAGACCGGGTTCGATGAGAGAAAACCGGGTTCAACTGGGTTGGACCGGATGAACCGAAGCCGGTCCGATCTTGAGAAAAATAAAAGAAATAATTGCTAATTCAAAAAATCTTAATTGTTAACCTACCTAAGCGTGGTCTCTTCTTCTTTCTCTTCAAGGGCAAGCAGCCAATCTGCAAATCTACAAAACCACACAATAATCTTTTGAAAAAAGAAACCCAACAATCTGCAAAACCAATCCATGTCCACAATCATCTGAAAAACCAAATTAGAGAACCGTTCGAAGGAAGAAACGCATAAATCCGAGAGAGAGAAAGAGAATCTACCAAGCTTTCCTTCGTCTCTAGAAACCAGAGGAATCATAGGTTCAGGGTTTTGGGGAAAATCACTGGATAGCGAAGGACCCGATGCCACTGACGGAGTGTGCGAGCCTGCGACCTGAACCCAAACCTATTTACCCGTCCTCTCAAAAGCTGAGTTCCCATCGTAATATAAGGGAGTTGGGGACAATGTCTGGTTAACTCCTTTTAACTTTATATACTAGTATATATATACTAGTGTGCTGTTACCGCCCGCCGGGCGGGGTGATTTATTATTTATTTATAATTAACACAATAATATTGTTTTTCTGTAAATTACATAATTATCATTCACAAATTAATAAACTTTTGCTAAAAATATATTTAACTACATAATTAATAAAAGAAAATAATGTTCAAGGTAAAATAAGTTAAAGAGATTTTAGAGGTTTTAATTATTGCATTTATTTGTGACACTGTAAACATAAGAAGCTAACTTGTTTTATTAGATTTATTAATTGAATTGTTAGATTCAATGGATAATTTAAATTGTCAATTGTCAAAATATCATTGGATATAAATGATGATGTGTCAAAATGTAGAAGAATGTAAAAGATGATGTGTCATGATGTAGGAGAATGGTTCTCTTTCTCTTTGCCTTATTATATATATAGATACATTTTGTGATTTTTATGTTTGAACCGCTACTAAACCGGGTTGAACCGGGTCGAACCGGTTCGGACCGGAACCGGCCACCTTACCGATTTAAGGTCCGGTCCGGTTTTCAAAACACTGTGTATTATTATTATCTAGTGATGCATAGTGAACCTGTGATTGTTAGGTATTTTTCATTGATCTTGATTTGAAGCAATTCGATAAAATGGAGTACTACTACAATCTATACCAGAAAATAGTGAGCTGCTACAACCGTGCTTCGAAGAAAAACGGTATTTCTTGTATTCCTCACTATTGATTAGAATTAGAATTGAAGTGGTGTTAATGTTATTTGCACCAAATTTTAGCGCTGGTTATCTATTTCCGTTAAATAGACATGATTGTATGTATTGGATTAAGGTCCTTTTTACTCTGCGATAGAAAAAAAAAAAAAAAAAATAAATGATCTTTTGGTGACATATATTTGGCAAATGTTGGCTTTCGGTGAAATATGTTTTTTTAAGGCTTTTGGTGTCATATGTTTGCATTTTGTAGGCTTTTGGTGCACCCATTAGTCATCAGTTAAGTTTGATCGTTAAATAATTTTATGGGTTAATAACTAAAAATCTGTCCAAGGTTTACCCTATGTTAAAATTAAGTGTCTGAAGTTTAAAATGTTAAAATAGACTGTCCCAAGTTTCATTTTTGTTGAAATTTGGTGTCTTTGTGCGTCTTTTCATCTCCATTCAATCATTTTCATCAACCTACCATCCCACACATAATGAATCACTCTTTACTTTTCACAAAATCGTCAAATTTCACCTAAAAATTGAACATTAAAAAAAAAGTTTCTATAAGAGTAGTGTAGAGCCATTTTCCAAGGACAATAGAGCGAGATTTACTTACCCGGATGTGACCAACTTTTTCGGTGACGGTCCCGGCAATATGACGAGAAGGGAGTGTGTATGAGAGCTTGAATTTGACAGACGGTTTCGTTGAAATTGACTTCTCTAAAGTAATCACACCGAGACACCAAATTTCAACAAAAATGAAACTTGGGACAATCCATTTTAACATTTCAAACTTCAGACACCTAATTTTAACATAGGGTAAAGCTTGGACAGTTTTTTAGTTATTAACCCTAATTTTATTTTGTTCAATTTAGTCATCCAATTTATATTTCTAACTTTTATTTTTTAAAATTTAGCTCCCAAAGATTAAAAATCGGACCTAGATTGAAATTGACTGAACCAGGGTCCTACCCACGGGCCACGGCTGGTCGGACCCTGGCTAGGTTACCCATACCCGGGAGACCCTATCTAGGGTCAGACCCAGCCGTGGGTCGGACCCTAGCTGGGTCAATTTTACCCAAGAGTCCGATTGGGGTTTCAATTAGACCCTTGGATCAAATTGACCCAGTCAGGTTCCGACCCACGGCTGGGTCTGACCCTGGTTAGGGTCGCCTGACTCAGGCGACCCTAACCAGATGCGACATTTTTGGTTGGTAAAATATTGTTTTTATTGTTCATACATGGAATTAAATTGATCCCATAAATACTGTTTTTGTTCAATTCGAGATTTATTTTTTTAAAAGATGAATGTGGAGATGAGATGAGATTCAAATGAAGATGAAGAAGAATGTGAGGACAAATTCGTTAATTTAATAAAAATAACATTTAATGAAAAAATGAACGAAATGTTAACGATAAATGCATTGAATAATGTCCACAAACAACAAAATAAACATGTATATTATACGCCACGTGAGAAAAATGTTAATACAAATAACAAAACGAGATAAATATATGGTGTACCAGCCGTACAATTTAACTTTTATTATTTTATGATATAAAAAAAGTAATAATAGCAACACTGGATTTTGGATATATAATATGTAATGAAAATTAGAAAAAGCAAGTTGAAAAAATAAAATAATTTAAATATGAGCAATAAGTTGCTCAAAGGTATTCATGGCAGTAACCGGCAAGGCCATCACAATGGTGATGCCCCTCTTATTGTTCCCTTCTTCTTCACCCTCGGGCAAAAATACGCAAAGCTCTCTTGCCAGGTCAGCACAGCCGAACTGAACCGGGTCGCCCCACCCGAAATTGCTGCAGCCGTAGGGAAGCCTAGCCCATGAACTGATCACCAATGTCCCAACAGAAGTAAGCTGGGGACGGTGCACATGAATGTAGTCAATTTTGGAACGAATGTATTCCTCGTTGACCAGTTGGCATGCCTTGCGAATCTGGTCCACGACTTGATACAATGGTTGGTCAACCAATTCACTAGCGCTACTCAAACAACAAGTTGTGGTCACCGCGTTCCCAAAGTATGCGCTTGGCAATGTCTCCTTCAACTTTGACCTGGATTACATACAATGCAGGAGCTTCAGATTTCAGCACTTGAATTTGCTAACTTATGTTTTTTGCCAAATAAGTTCATAGTTCAGGTTTCTTTAAGTGGACAAATTATTAGCTCCTTTAAATATTCCGTTTAATTTGGATGGTATGAGCCACGTGATAGAAAAAGCGTAACAAATCGCTAGCTGATATTGGGCACTTGAATAATCAATTGTTAGCTGATTATGTCCAAAATAGACTATTATATTAACACAGTTACCACTATAAGAAAATTAGTAATTTGTAACAATTTTTTTTTTTTTCAGGGATGCAAATCTTTCACAAATTATAAGAATTTCAAAGGGTTTTATTAAGTTTCGAGAAAATTCTTTACAAATCTCATAATTTTGTAAGGAATTTCCTCACAAATAATTTTAGTCGGACTTTTTATTAGGAGTTATTCCTTTAGTATTTTTTTGAATTTTGTATTTGTAAATATTTTTCATAATTTTTTTTGCAAATATATGCTTACTATATGTCAATCATAAATAATTCTCTCATAAATAACTAAATTTCTTGTATCGTATATAAATAAGAAGCCTAAAGCTAGTAAAATATTTGAAAACAATACTTCAGCTATCAGTTTGTTCTATTGCTCTCACCTTTGAAACAGCCTAAACTATAGAAATTTGATAATTAACCATTGAAGAGTTGAAGGTAGTATTTTATTTATTTTCGAATTGCATAACATCAACATATATAATTTACGTACGGTAAATGAAGTTATTAGTTACCTGAGATCAACCATAATTCGAAGCTTGGTGAGTTGATGTGGCTTCATGTTGAGGGCTTTGCTCCGGGCACGCCATACAAGCGCAGCGAGAGCCGAGAAGGTCGAGCAGTTGCTAAGGTAGCCATCTTCCATGGCCTTGGTTTTGATGGTTGCGAGTTTCTCAGAATCAAATGTAAACTTGCGACTAATATTAGCTTCATTTTGATACAATGACTCCATTTCCGAAACATCGGATATAGCAGCATAGTCAGCGTCATAAGGGTACTTAATCTGTGGCGGAACCCTAGCCCGGAGAAGTGTGCGGTCGTGAAAAGGGATTGTGGAGATGGGCACGCCCCTAGCTACCTCGCCCCACGAGTTTATAAAGTTCATACATGAAAGTCCGTCACCGATGGAGTGGTTGATTGCCACTCCGAGACTGAACCCTCCACATTTAAATCTTGTCACCTGAATAAATATATGAAAATTTGAGTTAGCTATTTATCTGAATGTCCAAACATAAGCTAGCAATATATAAAATGATCACTTTAGTATAAATAATTTAATACATTTATTGGTTTACTTATAAAATTGGGACTATTTCACAATTTGATTAAAATTAAGTATATAGATGGTATAACTAAAAAAAACAGAAGATAAAGGGGATATTTTGTCCCTTTATTTGTTATACACTCTTTATTATGTATATAAATAATAAAATGTTATTATTGACACTTCATCTATCAAATCAAACGTTATATATTTCTAGCTATAATAAATATACAGTATCTTTTACAAATTATAAGATGCACGAAAAATGAATTAACTAATTACCTGCGCCGTTAGTAGAGGTAAATCCAATATGGATTTGGCAGTGGTGTCCAGATACGTGAGCTTGTTAGTGGTATCTTCATTCGGCACACGTATATCGCCCAAACTTTCGATGTCACAATCGGCTTGAGCCTCAACAAACGGCACACTTTTGTTGCTGCAGTCAACGATAAAGTGTCCATCTGTGTTTAAAGCCAAGGAACCCGCAAGCGGATAATAATGCACAAGAACCTTGGCTAGGGCTTGCGTCAGCACAGCGGCCACAGTCTCGATGCCACTCTTGTACGTGTAGATGGTTCGTATCGGGAATGGAATGGCTTGGTCGAGGCTCGAGAGGAAGTAGTAGCCGTCGGGGGTTTCGGATTCGGGTTTGACTAGAGTGACCGGTGATTTAATCACAGTCATGACGCCACCGAGATTGATACCCATTATTTGCCTCGCCATCAAATTAGCCGTGAAATGATATATATGTAGAGAGAGCTAGGGCAATTAATAAACTCTCTATGTTACTTAAAGTGAAGATATATATGATATCATTGGAGCACGGTGTAGATATATTTGTACTAGTAGAAGAAGAATATAATAATCACTTACAAGTTGGTCGGTCGTTTGAATACATATTATTTGATATTACATGCTTTTCTCATGTATAAATATAAATAAAGTGTTCAAATGATATTTGGGTTTAGTATATATCTTGTTGATTTTTGGTACAATATTTTTTTCCATACTTTTGGTGTCATACGTTTATAATTTGTAGATTTTTTATTTATTTGTTAGTTAATTGTTACGTTTGACCAATACATGTTACTTAATTTTGTTCAATTTAATTCTCCAATTTATATCCATAACTTTTGATTTTATAATTTAATCCTTAAACAGTTTCAATCGAACACTAGGTCTAATTGACCTTGACAGGGTCTGACTCATGTCTAGGTCAGATCCTGGCTAGGCTTGCTCATTTCCGGCGACACTAGCCAGGTTCAAGTTAACCCTAGGGTTCGATCGACCCAATCAGACCCTAGAGCCAAATTGAGCCAGCCAAGGTCGACACATGGCTAGATTAGACCCTGGTCAGGGTCCTCGGACTTAGGTGACCCTGACCAGAGTCTGACCCAACCATGAGTCGGACAATGACTAAGTTAGTTAGATATATGGTCCGATTGAAATTGTTTATGGGCTAAATTGTAAAAATTAAAAGCTAGAGATATAAATTGGAGGATTAAAAAAATAAAAATATTCAACAATTAAACTTTACGGTCAACTAACGGATGGACAAAAATTTTACAAAATACAAACATATAACCTCAAAAATCTAAACAAAATATTGTACCAAAAATCAATTATGATCAAACATCTCACACGAAAAGTTAGTCAATCGAATACATATAATATGATTACATGCTTTTATCATGTATATTTAAATATAAATAAATAATAACTAGTACAAGTTTTCGTATTTTATTATGGTTTTGAGTTGTAAACAACGCGGTTAGTTGTCTTTCTGATGGCATAATGTGTAGCTGTTAAGTCTCTCACAGCAACCTGCACTGCATGTATCATAACATATTGGAAACATAATAAAATAATTTTGAACGAGACCTCGTGTGTCATTAAACTATATATAACCGAAGAAAAAGAAATGTAACTGGTAGAATTCTAAATTGGTCTAAAGATTAAATAACTAGAGTTGTTGTGTATCAATAACGGAGCTATCAATTTACACCCCTTATAAAGAGCAATAAAGATAAGGTAATAAAGTGAAATTATTTCACTGGACAAATAGATTAAATGGTAAAGAATATTTAGTGTACTAGATTTAACTCGGATTTTTTTTAATATCCGGATTAAATTATTACTTTTTTGGAGTATCAAATTGCATTTTAGTTGTTTTTCAGTGTTTCGGTGTGATTACCTTAGAGAATTCAATTTCAACGAAGTCAATTCCAACGAACCCGACTGTCAAATTCAAACACTCTCGTGCACGTTTCTTTCTCATCACTTGAAAAGCTGGTCACATCCGCACAGTTGTTAGACCCAACTCAGGGCTATGTCAATTCCCCATTTGAACTAGGCCAAGCTTGGTCTATTGAGTTTAGTGGTTAATTTCGAAACTTCAAGATAAAATTGAACAAAATCAAAAGTTTAGAGCAAGTCACGTGACTTGCACATTCCATTTAATGGCCAAATTAACGACCGACACTTTGCAGACGTTTTGCACCAAAAGTCTAAAAAGCATACTGTACGAAAAGAAAAAATCGGTCAACCGTATAATACTAAAAAACCATTTAACCCTATATATTAATGGTAATATATGTATATATTAATTTTTACATAATATAAAAATAAAAAATAAAATTGGAAAATTCACATTTTTAATTGTTACTCGACTACACTGATCTAGCTAGTAATTCAGGATAATTGATGTAACATTTTACTTTTCGTTTGAGCTGGGGTTAAGAACCTATAAGCTGTATGAGGTTTGCCTCATGTTCGATTTTGGTGTCTGAAGTTTAAAATGTTGATATTGAATGTCTGCAAATTTGTTGAAATTTGGTGTCTATGTCCAATTTTTCTGTTAAATGTAACGGGATCGTGCGATGTGCCTGTCACGTGTGAGGATAAAAATTGAAAACCCAAAATTGCCCCTCCGCTTTCCTGTGCCTGTCACGTGCCTAAGCGAAAAGACTAAATTACCCCTGGGTGCAAAAACTTTTTTGGAGTCTCAGATTGCATTTTACTTGTTTTCAGTGTTTCATTGTGATTACCTTAGAGAAGTCAATTTCAACGAAGTCAATTCCAACGAAACCGACTGTCAAATTCAAACACTCTCGTGCACGTTTCTTTCTCATCACTTGAAAAGTTGGCCACATCCGCACTGTCTCCCGACTCAGGGCTATGTCAATTGGAGTTATTTCCCCCCATTTGAACTAGGCCAAGGCTTGGTCTATTGAGTTTAGTGGTTAATTTCGAAACTTTAAGATTAAATTGAACAAAATCAAAAGTTTAGAGCAAGTGACTTGCACATTCAATTTAATGGCCAAAATTAACGACCGACTAACGGATATACCAAAAGTTTACACATTGCAGACGTTTTGCACCAAAAGTCTAAAAAACATACTGTACGAAAAGACAATATCGGTCTACCGTATAATACCAAAAGACCATTTAACCCTATATATTAATGGTAATATACGTATATATTAATTTTTACATAATATAAAAATAAAAAATAAAATTGGAAAATCAACATTTTTAATTGTTACTCGACTACACTGATCTAGCTAGAAATTCAGGATAATTGCTGTAACATTTTACTTTCCGTTTGAGCTGAAATTCATATGAGTAATTAGCGCGGCTCAATTGGCGTGGAAATTCTTGCAGTTTCTTGCGAGATAAAACTTACAATGAAGTAAAAAAGAAAAAGCATGATGATTCACAAGTATGGTAGAAAAACTCTGAAACTTCATGGAAAATTATGTAAAACATACAACATATTTGAAAAATATGGTTTTTGTTACAATCATATTTTAAAATGTACAACATGTTTCGAAACAATGGTAATTTGTACTTGCTTCAATCGTTCATCCAAAATTGTAGTTAAATACACTTTAAGTTTAAAAATTAAGTGAATAATGATATAAATATCAAATTAAGACCTAATAACTTATATAAATGTTATCGTAGTGTCCAAAGTACCATAACTCGATTGTGACGAAATTGATTCCTACCTGGTTAGAGTTAGATTGACTCAATTATAACATTTTTATAAGTCAGTATGACTTAATTTTTTATACTTCAACAAGTAATCAATTAATTATGTGCAATTGAAACACATTTTATGACAATTTTGGATGAATGGTTGAAAATAATACAAATTATCATCATTTTGAAACATATTATACAGTTTAAATTATGTTATCTTCAAAACAATTTTTTTTTAAATATGTTGCATATTTTACATATTTTCCACAAACGTGATCCAATTACATGGTAGCGAGATGATCTTCTGATGCATCCTTGGCTACTGTTGATATTTGATCTAATAATACAATCAATATACAAACCAAATATATACTGTCTGTGTTGATAACACATACGAGCATATATGCTTTCGTGGCAACCACTACTCTTGCTTGTTCATCAAGTCACCAGCAAGATATCTGTTTCACACAAGATTATATATAATCGCTTTAATTAGTCTAATTCTTCTTCTTCAGTAGTAATTAGTAAAAATAAACTAAACTCCTCTACTGATAGAGTTTCAAAAAGATATGTCATCACCTGAGATTTCGTTGTTGATGATTGCCGACTCTGCAAATACGCCAATATCTCCTCCTCCCTCACAAGTGCTTCAAATAATGCCTGTAATCGTATATGTTAAATTATAAATTATGAATAAGAGCGTGTTTAATGTCTTCACTCATAAGTTTAAAATGACGACAGAGGCATGCATAAATATATTTAGGGTTAAAAGGTCACTTGTATAATATATTTGATCAAAACTGGATTTGGTTCAACATTTTTTTTTTTTTTTGTAGATTCTTGATGCGGTTTGTAGACTTTTGATACATCTGTTACGTGAACGTTAAATAACACGTGACTAACCCTCTAAGGGACTAAATTGAAAAAAACAAATTGTCTCTAAACCCTAAATTCAATCAAGACATATGTCAAAATTGACTCAGACAGGATCCAACCCATGGCTGGGCTAGACCCTGGTTAGGGTTCCCGAACCAGGGTCGCACCTATGGTCAATTAAACCTAGGGTCCGACTGAAATTGTTCAAGGATGTGTAAATTAGGAATATAAATTGGGGAACTAAACTTAAAAAATGAAAGGGCTAATCACGTGAAAGTAAGTGTTACTTAACTATCAAACCTCGGATCAACTAATGGATATACCAAAAGCCTACATATTCCAACGTATTGCACTAAAAGTCTAAAAAAAAAAAAAAAATTGAACCAAAAACTAATTTTGGTCAAACATGTTGTATCACTAAACACCCTGTAACTCATATCTGTATCTTGTGTCATCAAATTCAGCAAGCAAATTGCATTAAAATGACGCGAAGCAATAAACAACATAGTCCAGTTAGCAAGTTGCTAATTCGTTGATAGGATTGATGATAATTAAAGAGCATATATGCAATGATATCCTTACCTTTTTGGTAGAAATCAACTCCAACTCGAGCGTATCGATGCGGGAAACAGCGGCATTAAGCAACTCCTCTTTCTCGCGGGGCAGAACCAGGAGCTTTCCCTGAAGCATTTCTAACTGCTCTTCAAGCTTGGACAGCCTTTTCGATGTACATAATGATAACTCCTCTTCTTTTTCTTCGTCTGCCCCCACATTTGTAGGAGCCGGATCGAGAGAGACAGAGGTCGTTTTATGGAAGCTTAACCTCACGGCTACTAAACTAGCAAAGGCCAAGACGATGGAGAAGAGAGCCATGAACAATGTTCTGGTGCCACCCTTCACACGATCCCGAAACTCGTAGACCCGAGACAAGAGAGCGGACCCTGGTAAGGAGATTAAGATGTGTGTTATTACATGTTCGATTATGAGTTCCTGCAAATTATAACTGACGGTTATGCCAAATAACATAACTGCATCAGACCTTTACTCATAAATCATAACTAGTATGCTAAGTACATTTTGTTGTACTATATAACCATTCTCGGTATTTTGTTGTACTATGCTAAGTGATAATAACTTAAAAACAGTCTCAACTATAGGTCAAACATTGTTTCAGATTTAAAATGTTAAAATCCAGTGATTCAACTATTAGATTTGTTGTTTTCACTTTTTTAAAATGATTTAGTGTTAAAATTGATGTTATAAGCAACAAAAAAAATATTTTTCACTTTTCCGAAATATCAGATTTTGTTGTTCATGGTTTAAGTTTATTGATGCTTAAAAAATATGTTTTTGTTTCGTCAATTTTAAGATAAAAAACTGGAAATCAAGCAAAATTGACCAGTTGGGACGCCGAATATCAACATTTTAAATATGGGACAACGGTTAGCAACATAACCTATAGTTGAGATTGTTTTTAAGTTCTTAAACCCTTTAACAACGGTTTTCCAAACAAGAACTCATATTATTTTTGCTAGTCTTTACAAATAGTATTTTGACCTTTTGGGTCTAAAATTTACATTGACTATTAGAACACTCTAAATCCTAGAGAACTAAGATCAACTGAATCTGAAACACAACAAATGCAGATTCATAACAATTATTACAACAATAGAGGTAAACAAAAAAACGTTAAGAAGAAGTTACATCAAAGATTGTTATCTGTCTGGCTATCTATAACACACTCAGTTACTTCAATCAGCTGTATCATATCCCACTAAATGATTATTTTCTCTTAGTTAGAAACTCCAAAATTCAACAAACAAGAGGCAATAGAAAATGGGTGTAAATTTATTAACATATTTTGATAGATTACACTAACCTTCTGAGTTGAGTGATTCTTGACAAGCTGTTGGTTTCTCCAAAACCTTGTCCACGGCCTTGTCAACCACTTGAACATTATCAAATTCAGGTGAATCAAGGCCACCAATAACATTGCTTGTTGTTGCCTAAACGCATAATTACACAGTATCAACCTTCTGATCCATTTCTAAATCTATCTTAATCATGATCTGTAAATAAATGACTCACAAATTCACTGCAATCTTCACGCGGGTAACTTATCTCTGCTCGAGGAGAAGCGCTCTCTTCTACTTCTGATTCTGCCGTAGATGCATCATTCCACTTGATCTAAAGTTGAAGCTAGTCAAGCACAATGATCATTTGTCACGGTAAAAAAGTAAAAAAAAACGAAAATAACCTTATGAACTGAGTTTATTTTGCTGCAGCTTTGTGCTTCACCGTTTTGGATTATCTGTAAAATTTATAGCACAGAAGAAGTTGTAATTCTAAAGAATAAATTGTGACTCAATCTATTTCCAGAAAACAAACCTTTAAAATGTCGGGGTTTTTCCATGGACCCTTATCGGATCTCATACAACCTCCATCGCAAGAACAGTTGCCACCAAGAAATTCCGGTAGTTCACTGCAAACACCAAAAAGTTCATGATAAGGACAAACCATGATAAATAAAAGGGTTCATCTTCATTAGCAATTTACTAGTAGCATATTACAAATTTAGACAATTTCCTAGCTCCTTTTAATTTTGTTGCTTAATTAGGACGGAAATTTGCACAAGCTGATCAGGTACCATCATAACTAATCTAGCAAATTGCAAATTTCACCCAAGTTCAGTTAGACATGTACACAAAGATTGAGAATCTAATCACAGTCCCAAGTTTGCACGATATTAGGTGTCCAGGTATAAATTGTTGCTAATAAGTGTCACATGTTTCATTTTTGTTATTTTTTTTCCTGTCCGTTTTTTCTGTTGAATTTGACGGATTATGGTCCAATGCTCCATAAAATTCAACAGCACTAGCACTTAAAGAAGAGAAAAGAATAAAAGAGCAATTACGCTTCCCTTTAACTTATGTAAATTATGGTGTACATAAACTGAAATTGAAGAACTTATGCAAAATTGATTTCAGTTTAACTTAACTGGCATAAATATACATAAATTGAAAAAAAAAAAAAATCATATCCAAATCCATAAAATTTAACAGAAAAAACAGACTTAAAATAAAAAAGCAACGAAAACGAAACCTCAAAAATTTAAAACTGGACACCTAAAACAACATGGTGCAAACTTGGTATTGTGATTATGTTATTAACCCTTTACCGAAAGAACAACAAGATAACAAAAACAACATCCAAGTCAGGTAACAAATCATATATAATACCCGGGTCAATAACCTGGGAGAGGTCTGAAATTTGGCCCTTGTTAATTTGAGAGGTCTGAAGATTGAAATGGTGATAACTGAGGTCTGAAGTTTGGACTTTGTGATTTTTAGGTTTTCCGTCCAAATTTTCTGTCAAATTTAACAGAACCGTGTGAAATGTCAAAAATACCCTTTTGTAATATTTGAATTAATAAAAAGTTTAATTAATATAAAGATGAAATGACAAAAATACCCATGTCCATAATTTAAACCTAACCCAACTCCGACCACCACCACGGCTCCGGCCGGCCACCACCCTCTCCGGCGACCTCCACTCTCTCCGGCGACCACCACCCTCTCCGGCCGGCCACCACCCTCTCCGACGACCGCCACCACGGCCTCAATTGGGCCCAAATCGGAGCCACCGGCCCCGATTGGGCCCAAATCGGAGCTCTGTGGCTCCGATTTGGAGCTCTGTGGCTCCGATCTGGGGCCACATAGCTCCGATCGGAGCCACATAGCTCCGATCGAAGCCACCGAGCTCCGATCGGAGCTTTGTGGCTCCGATTTGGGCCCAATCGGGGCCGGTGGCTCCGATTTGGGCCCAATTGGGGCCGTGGTGGCGGTCGTCGGAGAGGGTGGTGGCCGGCCGGAGAGGGTGGTGGTCGCCGGAGAGAGTGGTGGTCGCCGGAGTTGGGTAGTGCCGGCCGGAGCCGTGGTGGTGGCTGGAGTTGGGTGGTGGCCTTAAGGGCATTTTCGTCTTTTCATTGAATCATGTGAGATGCAAGAAGGGTATTTTTGGATTTTTTTTTTATTTCTGGTCACATGCAATGCACATGACCAACTTCCGTCAGTTTTAATGGAAAAAACTAACGGAGACCTCTATTATCTACAAGTCGAAACTTCAGACCTTTGTTATCACCATTTCAAACTTCAGACCTCTCAAATTCACAAGGGCCAAACTTCAGACCTCTCCCAGGTTATTGACCCTATATACCCCTAAAATTCAACTAGCTAGGAAGTTGCTTGTTAATCCTAAAAGGAATCGTGTCACTTACCTTGCATTGATTACTTCAAGTAACGCACTTTGGTACTTGTTTCCGAGAACCTATACATACAAATACAACTAAGTTTAGTAGTATTATTTCGATTACATCCTATTTGGACCATAAACGAAAATGAGAATAACAAGCTATCTCTAGATCATACATGAATCTTGCTGATTGTTGTCGGGTCAAGAAAGCTCTTCACCGTGGTCCATAGCATCTTGAATCCAGGACCGGCATTTACAATGAACATTTTGAAGAGGGTCTGCTCAATTTTTACTCATAGATTAGGTACTCTGTAACACAACAAGAACATGACAATTAAAAAAAAAAAACAATTTTTTTTACCATACTTCGGGATAATAATCACCATCTATCTTCTGTAGTTGCATGAGGAGATCTCTTGCAGGCTTGGTGAAATTCTTAAAGCCCTAATATAAATTAGAAAAATAAACAACGATAATTAGCATATTGTGACCATTGTTACTTGGGATGGAAGAAATCTAGTGTTACTGATCATATGTATGACTAATAATCTAACATGACATACCACGCCTTTGACATCCAAGATAGTTATGCTCGAATCTATGTGGCGTTTCGCTGCAATGGAGCAAGCAGGGAACCTAATGGAGAAAGTCCTCTCGAATTCTTGAACATGGTATTTAATGTACCGGTCCATTGAAGTCACCTTCATAAGCTTGTTTGGATCAATTTTCCCGAGCCTCTCGATATAAACTGGTCTCCCCAGCTTATCCACTCCATGGTAGCCTTGAGGGCAATGATCTTTAATCTCATTAATCTCTGGAAAATCAAAATCCTGCCAGAAAAAAAAAAAAGGTCTAAAACCCTTGAACAGAAATCAAGTACGGCAAGATTTGAAATTAATTTTCTTGAGTGGCAAGTTTTCTATTTAAAGTATAAAATCCTCATTTATAGTTATACTCATAGTTAAAAAGAAAAAGAAAAAAAAAGATCAATAATTAGTAGAAATTTAAACATACTTGTGCATTTTAAGTTTTTAACTATTAACCCAAGTAAGCGATTATGATGCACTAAAAGTACCTCCAAAATTGTGTCTGTGCCAAAATCTTTCCTCCATTGTATCATATCAATCCACATAAGTTTCGCCTTATCGATATCGAACTTCCTTGCTTTCAAAAATCTAAAGAACAGAACACACATTGATAAAAATATGCAGATGACTATACTCTATACAAGGGTAGACATGAGATTTCAATTCTCATTTGAAGTGATCATACCATATATAGTTAAATACAACACTACTAGCTAGAACTTTACAATCAATGTACTAGTTTCTCACTGTAGACCACTATAACTTTTGTTTTGGAAATATCAAACCGAAAATTCATTGAAATGGACGGAGCTAGCAAATTGAATTTTTAGCATCAGTTCAGCTAGCAATTACGCATTTAACCCTAGCCATCATATATATGTAGTATATATGTAGATTTGAACAATGAAAACTACCTCAAGATCATATGATAATCATCTTGTCGAGGTGGCAACAAATTTTCCGAAACGAGTGTCCTTCGGAACAATTCAACGACTTGTTCTTCCTCATCATCCCGAACATCCTCAATCGGCACAGCGACTAGTTGGCTATCGCTTTTCCTCCGCTTTTTACTAAAAGATCGCCGGATCATGGTTGATGCATTAATGGCCTTCTTCTTGAAATTCCCCATCTTTTTCTGTCTCGTCTCATCAAAGCTCAGTTTCCTTTCTCTCCTAATTTCGATGTCTGTGGAGTTCCCTTCCAAGCCTGAGATGTCACAAAGTGCTGAAAACACCATTTGAGGAACTAATTAAGGAAACTGTGTAAAAATCTCGTCTTTAACACTACAGAGTATATATGCAAATAAAATTTGACACCGTAAAAATCTCATCTTTTAGAAATATGTTGAAGAATACTCCATTCGAGTTTAGGAAATTTGACTCGGACATGAATATATGAATTTCTTCCCAATAGTATTAACTGAACATGCAGATGCAAATCCTGGAACACAGTTTTCATCAGTTTATACTGGAGAATCTTTCATTAAAGCTTAATCTATAAACGCAGAGAGAGTCGGTGTAAACTGTTGTCAGTAAATATTAGTTTCAAGTTTTAATTTACAGGTTCTTGATGAAATTTACTAACCCCAACCCAGAGAATTGGTCAAAATTGTTCACATAACAAGACTAGATGAAAGGATCAAATTAGCATCAAGTTCCAAACTTTGAATGAATCATCAATCCAATAAACCGTAACAATCAAATAAAATCAATGGGCAGTTGCTAACAAGATGAAGAAGTTGAAGATGCTGAGGTTTAATTACCCGGCCTTGTGAATCCATTGAAAGAAGTGGACATGGCGAAAAGCAAACTCAATCAAGCAACACAAACTGCGTGCCTTTGGGATTACAATAAGTGGAATCTCGCCACTATCTAGAACCAAGCAACTGTTTGCGTTGCTGCGAGAGGAATATCACGCTCAGGGAATTGATTCACACAAACGGAAGAAGGAACGGTGAAGATCCGATTGATTATTCTGAGAGATATTTCATATCCTTGTGCCAGGAGTATATACGCCTCCTAAGTCCTAGTCAACCAACCAGACCGGGCCAAACTCAACTTGACTCGATTACATGCTCCAGGACCATAGAGGTATAGAATATTGTCCATTTACTAATTATTATTTTTAATATTTTATTATATTTCAAATTCTATATATACATAGAATTTGTTAATTTCATTACAATTTGTTAATTTCATTAGATTTTCTATCCAAATGAACGGAATAAATCACGCATTCAAACGTGAAGAATAACAGTGCTTTAAATTAATAATTATTATTTGAACAGTTGAATAAATTACTAATTGTTTTTTCCATCATGTGCCTAGTATTAAGTAATTCTAGATAGACGAAACCTTTGCTGAACAAACAATTTATACACATAAATTTTAAACTAGTAAAATGTTAAAAGAAATCAAGTTCGCAATTTATTGAAGTCTTCGAACATTAATATGTCGGAAAAAATTAGATATATATATATATATATATTCCTTAGGTTTACATGCTCCAGGAGCGTAGAGAAATTTCTTATCGAGAATGAGGATCTTGGTGGTCCCACAATGGACACGTGGCAGGAAATGAAAGTCGTGAGGTGTAGGCATACCTGGCGGGAAAATAGTGGCCAGTACTAGTTTACCAGGCACCCGTCAACGTCCAAACCGCTTCTTCATTTAGAAGAAACAACCCCTGAATTATCTCATTTTGCAATACGTCCTCTGAAACTATTATTTGCTTATTATAACCCCAATACTATTCAATTTCTGAGGGCAAACCTCCTCTAATTTTTTTTAAAGGGAAATACAACTTGAAACAATTTTTTTGAGTGTCGTGCAACACAATTGAAGTGCTGCACAAGGACAAACTTTCCAAATGAGACAGAGTTCACATATGAATAAGGTATTTACAAAATTAGACTAATCAGTATAATAATGTACGGGATAGATGAGAAATGAAAGACATTAAATAGCAGCATGTGAAATTTATTTGACTGGACTAATTAATAAGAGTCGATTTTACAATACATTTCATTGCATGGCGATAACATTTTATTTCTAAATATATGATGAGATGGTGCTCCAAAATCCTAGGCGATATGTTCCATTTCGCCAAGTCACATAACCCTATGACAAGAGTTAAGTTAAATTGCATTACTCATATGTTTGCAACCATTCCGACAAATTCCGAAGACAAGCAATGGACCTGCTAGCCAATCAAATTCCTCCCCGGAAGTTTGGTGGCGGCCAGACACCCGCGCCGTCATTGGTGACGTAAGACATGCATGTCAAGGGAACAAGACAGAGTCCTCGACTCTTAAGATCCGGCTCACCATTGCCCTGAAAATATATATACTTAGTATTTTCATTCATTTGACCATCAATATATAGGGTTTAATTAATCAAGTAGTGGTGTATATCTTATCTAATGTAAAGAAATATAATTCTATCAGATTATATTACTTAATGTCATGTGACGTATATGCAACATGAGATTTTGAGGTTTAATAAGATTAATATTAGAGTTTTCAGTGATGTGTATTGTTGTGTCATATGGAAGTTTAAAATTACACCATTAGACAACATTGTATGATTTCAATATTTACAAATATATTTGTTTACTCTTGGATATCGTAATTAAGTAATTATAATTTTTTATACAGTGCTCTGATTTACGAATTTTGCTTGATTTTTTTTTTTTTATGTTAAAGTAGAAGTGAAGACATTTTCAATGACAAATGATTCATATATTCTAATTTACGTACATTAGGCTATAATAAACTAATAAACAGTTTTTTTTTAATTAAGTATATCAATTTTGAAAACTTATTTATACTAAAAGCATGAATCAATAATATTATTGTTATATAAAGAAAATTCGAAATAAAATTCCACACGCAAGAAAAAGAACTAGTGATAATAATATAAAACTTAAAAGTCTTACTCGTTGGGAAGTTCTGTTATTGTCATTGCGTTTCATATATGGCACACTTAGTGTCTGCAAATTAAAACAAAACAAATATATTAGTTTGGAACATACTAAAATTTGATATAATTAGACGTTAGATAATGATTGATATATACTTTTGATGTGTCTAATTATGATTGGCTTATAAACATCAAATATGGAAAACATTACATCCTTATTAATAATAAATACATATAGATATATAATAAATCATATCGAGATTATCTATAAATAAATATGTACCCTTACAAAAAAAAATATGTATAATAAGAGGAAATTATGAGAATTAACCTGGATTTGATTTTGAAGAAACTTGATGTATCCTATTGCCTCCATCAGTACGGACGCAGTGTCTGTCTGTATCAATAATATATTTCTCCATCACTCAGCAGACATTCCATAGTTGAAAATATGTTACGTTTTTCATTATTATTAAATCATTATATTATTATTATTATTAACTAATACAAATTAATCATAGGTCATCTACACTTCCAATATTTTTCAAATTACAAAGTTTAGTTTTCATTACTTTTTAGATTTTTATCCATTTTTTCTATTAAATTTAGTAATTTTTTGTCAAATGCTCTATAAAATTCAATAAGAGCATTGAAAGAATAGGAAATAATAAGATGGGGATTCTTTCATTTTAACTTATGTAAATTAGTGTGTATACTGAAACTGAAGAATTTATACAAAAATGTGGTTCAGTATAACTTTTTTTTTTTTTTTTCAAAGGTTCAAGTTAACTAAATTGTTCAAATTTAACATAAAAAAACGGATGAAAGAACAAAAAGTAATAAAAAAGAAATATGAGACACCTATTAGTAACGAAAATTAAACCTATAATACCTATTAACAACAATTTATATTTGGGAAACCTAAAAGCAAAATGGTGCAAATTTAAAATGGTGATTTGGTTCTTAATTAACTCTTAATATAATAATGTAGTAAAATTAGACTTACTTTCCCAAAGGGTGCTACAAGTTGCTGCAAGGCGGCAATTCTGTCTCCCAACTTCTCTTTACGGACCTGTAATTTCAGGTTTCATGATGAGTAACATATACATATATTTACCCCACCCATAGAGACGTTACTTAAATAGTTTTGTAACTAAACACATAAAAAAAAGCTCCAAAGTTAAGATTTGGGCACCTTCATGGGAGGGCAAGAAGATGGTCGGGTTTCGACCCGGGTTTTCTTCGACCCGGTCGGAGCCTTTGTCTCTACAGAGCTGCTCGGCCGCTTCGCATCCATTGTCTTATGATCCTCATAAGAACGTGACACCTTTTAAACAATCCTTTAACTAATTAATTAACTTTCGAGTTAATAAGCAACTTGTATATGCTCAGCTTTAAGGGCTCCGACAATTTGTTAAAAAAGTTGACAAATTATACAAACTCCGTCTGTAATGAATGAAAATTATATTAGTAGAGATATAAGCTAAAACATCTTCCGATTGGATCTCAACAATTAGGCACAATACGCTAGCTTTGTACAACTTGATGTTAAATGAGGACAGAAATGTTCACATGCCCGCAATGACACTCAAACTCCAGCTACCAAATCGTAGATTTCCCTCAAGTAACTTATATTTAATTTGCACATAGAACAAGAAATTCACTACAAGAAATCTAATCATATATGAGAGATTTATTTGTAAGGGATATATAAACTTATTTGTAAAGAAATGTTGAAAATCTCTTACAAATACAAGAAAATGACTCTTAACAAAAAGATTGGCTAGAAATTACTGAAGTAAATCTTTTACAAATACAACTTTAAAAAAATTCTAAAGAAATGGATCCTAACAAAACTGTTTGGTAGAAATTACTGTGGAAAATCCCTTAAATTTTTTAAGTTTTGTAAAGAAATTTTCCACAAAACTTAACAAATCCCGTAAAATTCTTATAATTTGTGAAATAAAGTTGCTTCCTTTAAAGAAAACGTCATCACAAATTATGTTATGTGATTCAACATGCAAGTTTCCATCCTCATTTAACAACAAATTAGATATATAAGTTTATTACAACTCTGTATATCTTCAGCAAAACTTATTGGCACTAAAAAATAAAATTTCAAAATTAACCACTATTAATAGAGAAAGATGAACTTACATGATCAAAGCTACTTGAAGAAGAACTCTTATACAACTCCTTCCCATGATCATACATCCCACAATCACCTCTTTCCCTCTCCGACCAAACGCTATTACCCGAAAATTGCTTATGATCATCATCGCTGAATCGCGCACTGCTCAGTAGATCAAAGGTGGGCCAACTCGAGCTCGAAGAAGATTGATAATTACTAGTCGGGTTAGAAATATTTACGCTCGGGTGAATTTGGCTAAACACGAAACCTCTCGTGCCACCTCCATTAAAATGGAACTCATCGTCTTCCATAGCTCGAGAGGTGGAAGATAGTAAGGTCTTGAGCATGAGCTTTTGGCTAAGCTCGACGCTTAAGTCGCTGTTACTCTTCATGTAGCTAGAGGGGCATAACTGTAAATCGTCATCGAGGATGTTGGGCGAGGTTGTCCCGTTAATAAGCATGTCAGTGAACTTCGGGAAGGTGTTGGTTGGGATGTCCCCGAGCTCAGGCCACTGAAATCCAGTAGGGTTTTGAGACATGGGATTGAAATTTTCATGTGGTGAAGGTGTTGATGGCTTGAGTATTGTTGGTTCACTATTTGGAAGAGTTGTGAGTTTGTAGTTACTATTGATCCTGCATGAATATATTATATATACAAATTATACACTACAATAAAATTGGTAATTTGTGACGATGTTTTTTTTTTTTTTTTTTATGGAAGACAACCTCTCATGAATTATAAGAATTTTCAATGAATTATTAAGATTCGAGGGATTTTCTTTTTTACAAAACTCAGAATTTTGTAATGAATTTTTCTCACAATTTTCAGCCAAACTTTTTGCTAGGGATTTTCAACATTCATTTAAAATAAGCTTATATGTTTCTTAAAAAAAAAAAAAAAATACAAACGACTAAATTTTTTTTATAGTGATATGAATACTAATGGTGTTGGAGATAACGTTAACTCAAATTTTGAAATACAAATGTATATATATTTAACTCCTTATATGGTACCTGAAAAAAATCTAATATGGCTTTTAGGATAAGATACTAGCTCCAACAAAAAGTGTAACAAGATAATAATTACTCAAGAAATTATATATTCTTGTGGTGCTAGCTAAGCAGAATTGAGTTCCATATGCACAAAACCCTTGATTCGCTCCCATCAATCAATTTTATTATATATATTTTTTAAAAGAAAAGATGTGTAGAAAAGAGAAGAGATTCCAAAAACTTTAAAAAGCAAACTTCATGATGTAGAAAGAGAGGGGGGGACTTACAAAGTTGTATTAGGGGTCCATTGATGGGAGTCAGCTGCATGTAAAACAACTCCAAAGCAAGAAGAAGAAGTAGATGAAGAAGGGTTATCTAGAGAAGGTGATGATGATGAAGATGATGAAGATGAAGACCCATTTGCAGCAGGGTGGTGGTTCTGGTCATGGAGGTGATGATAATGAGAGTGGATATAATTTGATGAAGAATCCATGATAGTGAGTGATGATAGTGGTAGTGGTGGAGGGTGTTTTTTTTTTCTATTGAATGGTGATCTCTACCTATATCAACAACTCAAATTTCTCTCTCTCTCTCTCTCTCTACCATCAACATAGCTATTGCAAATTTGCAAGAGCTAGAGAGGAGAGGAGAGAGGAATCTCTCTAGCCTCTCTCTCTCTACAATATAATTTAGCTTAGCTTGGAGTGGTGATAGCTAGATAGAGAGAGAAGGAATGCTGAGTTCAGGTGACACCCACAAAGCTTGAAATATGCTTTTCCCCCTTCACTTTTTTTTTTTTAAATTTCTGAACTTTAATGATCCCTTTACTCTTTTCAAGTTTCAATCAAAAGTAAACCTTGAAAAGAAATCTCTCCCCTTTCTCTCTATATATATACACACACAAAACTGAGTCCACCTCTCTTTTAGTTATATCTCTATTAGTAAACTATGAAATCATGAAATGTTTACTAACACTATTATGAATTAGGTGATAGATGGCTTAAAACACAAGTGGTTTACACCATATTAATTAACAACGGCTAAATGTCTTCATCTGTTTAGCGTTCATCCTAATTAGGGTTTTAGATTGAAAAAAAAAAAGTACACACAGAACAAACTTGATACTTGACCTATTTCAACTGGTTTAGTGTAAATACCAATTAACTTATATATAGTTGTAATTTGGAGTTAGTATTTGTGATATAAATTAAGCCCCTAACACAATTTATAATAATATTATATATGGAATATACCATATATGTATATGTTATGGAAACTTAAAGGGTTGTCAGATAGAAAGAAGTATAAAAACTAAACTAAATTTTTACCTATCACTTTAATATTTTAGGACAATTAGTCAAGTGATAATTAGTCTATATATTATCATGGTATCTAAGCGCATATGTTCAAATCTCTACAGCATTAACTTTAAACTTCTATTTAATTAAAGTTTCACGTGTCGGCTGAAACAAACTTTCTCAGCAATCACGGTTGGTTACAATATATTTTATAATGCTAATGGCTAAAACCTAGGTACTTAATTATGGGATAGCGCGCAGCTAGCTAGGGCTAGCAATAAGATTGCAGATTCATCAATTCAATCATTCGAGAAACTAAAATGATTGGTTAACTAAAATTACCACTTCAAATACACGTAATCTTGTTATTTTGGGAGAAGAATGTTAATAACCGCTCACTATCATCATTATATTGGTAAACCCTAGATATGTATTATATTAGCGGCCGGGTCTAGCTAATATTTTCATCTTATCTAGGTATCGTACCGACCATGTATCTGATCATCTTCGCTGTATTTGTCTTAATCACAATCCTTAAAGTAGCTAGGTCGGTCAGAGAGCTGCAGGGTAATGCTTTTACCTTTTTATTTAGTAATAATGCTCTAGTAAGTACAATTAGAGGGAAATGATGAAGTTAATTAATTAGCAATGATGATGTTGTTAATTATTATTAATTAAGATTAATATGGGATGGGAGCCTTCAATCCCAAGGTTGTCAAAGACAGGAATAATGATGGCCGGACCGGACACCGTATTTATCTTTCTTTCTCTGTCTTTCTTTTCTTCCCCACATGACGCTCCTATAAATAAAATATACAAGCTAGGCATGCGGTCTCTGTGTCTGTGTGATGTCGTCTCTGCTTCTTCAAAAGATCATGCTTTGTTTGGTCTTTTCTTACTGATCATGTTAATTTTAACTGAGATCTTGCCATGTCAGCAATAATTACTGATCTTCATACCTTAATTTACTCTATGGCCCATCTTGACTATATGCTATTCAATCACAAGGTTGTCCAACACTATTCTCTGAGGAAATTTGATAAATGTGTTTTAACTAATTGTATAATATTCTTTTAAAAATCTATTGAATTAAGCAAACAATTTCACCGATAACTTTAGAGGATAAATGTTTTAAATAGTATTATATTTGTTTTAAAATAAAGATCTATTGATGGTGAATAATATAAGGTGAACCTACATAAATAATTACTCTCAAACATACAGACCAAATGACCGATATTTATTTTTCTTATAGAAAGTTCCATGAGTACAAATATACAAGTGTCTTTATGTACTACATGTAGTAGTAATTTATTAGTTAAGAATGTTTATTTATATGTAATTTTGCTTTGAGGTCTAAAGTTCAAAACTCATCGGGGAGTCACCTCGCAGTGATCTGATTAAAATATTAAGTCTCGCTTGGTATATCACGTCAGACATAAGAAGTGCCAAGTAGATTTGGTCTTAACGAGCCGGCTTCTTTACTATGTTAGGTTCCTAGTGGGGCTACGTTGATGGGACAAATGCGTGTGCTGATTATTTATTAAGTCTTGTCAGAAAACACCTCAAATAGCGAGTAGGAGAGTTCGAATATTACGTAGCGAAATAGGTCTAGGGTCGCTTTTTTTTTTTTTTTTTAAATAGTTATTATGTAGAATCATATAGAATGAAAGAAAAAAGATATAAATTTGTGTATATAAATATTTCACAATTCAAATTGAGAGAAAGAAATTTATAATTGAAATTTGACTAAAAAAGTTAGACTCGGTCCGCCACCTTAGTATATGGACCAACGAATGAATAAAAGACATGTTATAAATGTACTTTAAATAAATAACTTTAGTAAACAAGTGATTACAATCTAATAATTCATCATGATACCTCGGTTTTTGCTATAAAAAATCTTAATAAATAAAAATATTTTTCTCATGTACATATATAATAGAAGTGTAACTAGTTTTGTATTTTTTTTTCCTCCAAAAATTTATGAGATGGTAAACCTTAGAAGACAAGTGTTCATTCACATTATGGGGTTCACCGTGTCCAATAAGTAAAAGCTATTGACACTCCTATTATATTTATATATTATAAAAGAAATTATTTTTATTAGGCAAAAGATGTATTGATTAATTCAAAGAAATTATTAATTGGATTGTAATAACATATTAACTAAAATTATTTATAATTATTTATTTATAATAATTGTTTATATATCATTCATTAGTTGGTCTATACTCCATGTACTGAGATGGCAAAATTTGTCATACAAATAATTTTTCGGATAAATGCTTATCTCCTATATTTTATCCACTAAAACGAGCACTTACCAAAGTATTTTCCTTTACCTCAATACCATGTAATCAACCGACAACCGCATTAATTAGTCTACCAAAAACACCCGACAGCGAACGTGAAAATGATGTAAAAATTATACATAATTTGATTTTTTGGTCCTAATTTGATTTGATTTTTTTTTTTTTTTTTTTGCAAAGGCCTAATTTGATTAAATAACTATTATTATTTTGAATTCTCAACTTTAATCCTTTACTGTTTCATTATTACAGTTGTCAAGAATTTTTTTACTTTCATTTACTTTTAAAAAATAAATAAACATGATGTAGATAATAGAAAAACCAGTATATGTATTATATAGCGTTGAAAAGAAATTTACTTATTAAAGTTGTATTTGAGATATAAATTAGTTGATGGAGATGCAAATTAAATAAAAAGTTGTATATAGTAGACAAAGCCCCAAAAGAGTCTTAATTAGTCAGAAGAAAAAGTGAAGAGAGAACGTGCACGAGAGAAGAGACAGAGCAAAGGAATGGGCAAAGCTTACTCTTTGCTTTCTTAACGCCCTTTTTATTTTTTACTCGGATCCCTCCCTATTATTGCATTCCAATATAGATTATTGACACCACCATAGATTAATAATAATAATTATTATTGGTCAGGCTAGATATATCCCCACGCATCAATTTAACAGCACCATGTATTTATGCAGAATTATATGTATAAAAATTAAATAAATTCGTTCTTTGTTATAAGATTATGTCTAAATAAATCATATGTTAGTGAACCCTAAATTTTAATTGTAGAAAAATAATTTTAACTGGCAAAAGATGCGAAATGTGTAAGCATATATGTATTTTTTTTTTATAATTATTATTATAATACATATAGGGTGCTTTTGTAGGAATATAAGGACTTATTTGTCGTGTTAAGAAAGCTTAGGGTATCCTTTTTAATTTGATGTTATTATAACTACTATATATAGCAGTCAAGTTGTAAACATAAAACTAAGTATGCAAGCACAGTATGTGGAGATCCTTTGCTTCTCTGCTGTAGCTTTAATGGAAGTCGTCTTCTCCATTTCTCTCATTCTTCATGGTATCAGAGCTGAGTGCTCGATTTTCTTTTTCGGACTTGATTTCTTGTAATTAGACCTGGGCTCCGTTTCGATCGATTGAAAGAATGGCAGCTCATAATACTCCACCACCACCACCGCCCGCTTGGCCGCGTTTGGGTACGACAACACAGACGACGAACATGAATTCCGATCCTATGGATGATCGATTTTACTTGCATCCTTCCGATACTACAGGTCATTCTCTGATTCCGGAGGAGGAGAAACTCACCGGGGCAGGGAATTACCACAACTGGGTCCAGGCGATTTCTGAGGCTCTATTGGTGAAGAACAAGCTTTGTTTCATAGATGGAAGCTGTAAGAGAGACTCGATTGAAGAATCGCTGCATTTCCGATGGGATCGATGCAACGCAATCGTGAAAGCTTGGGTAATCAACTCTGTTGCCCGGGATCTCACTCAAGGATTGAGATATGTTCCTACTGCTCGATTGATCTGGGAAGAGTTGAGAGAACGATTCAACACCATTGATGGAACTCGTGAATATCATCTGATTCGCGAGATCTACTCCATGAGGCAAGGCACTCTTACTATTGCTAAATATTATCAGAAATTTAAGGTGTTGTGGGATGAATTAGCCATTGTTGATGATGTCTGGATGTGTAGTGATTGTTCAATTTCACCCAAAGCTCTAGCTAGGAAAGATAAGCAGAGATTGATTCAATTCTTGATTGGATTGAATGAGACTTATGCAGGAGTTAGATCGAATCTACTGATGCTTAGTCCTTTACCCTCACTGAACCAAGCATATTCTGTGTTAATGCAAGAAGAAAACCAACGCTTGGTTGCTTCTTCTATTGGGGGATATGGTGAATTGATGCCGGTCTCACCCACTGATAATTCGATTGCCTTGTATTCAGCTAGTTCTACTAATGCAGGAGGACCTCAACCTGGCCATAGTAATGCTATTGCTACTGTTTCAACTGATTTTTCTGGTAACTCTCGTTTTGGGGGGAATAGTACTCAGTTTAACAGAGGAAGGAAGGATTTGCTCTGTACTTTTTGTGGTAAAAAGGGACATAAAGTAGATAAGTGTTGGGCCAAACATGGAATTCCAGATGATGTTAAAAGGAGGTGGAAAGCTAATGCTGTCACTGCTGGTTTTATTTCTCCAGAAACTTTCTCTAATGACAGCATGAACTATAGTGTCACCCAGGGTGCCATGTCTCTGCCTTCTTCAAGTGCTAATAATCAGGCTACACGCCTCAAGCTCAGACTAACTTGGTGAATTCCCAAACCAATCGAGTTGTTGCAAACACACCACTTTCATTTGCAAACACACCACCTTCATTTGCAAGTGTCAATCATGCTATGTCAGGTACTTCTTTTGCTGCCTTCATCGCTGAAAATGCTAGTTCTGGATTTTGGATTGTAGATAGTGGAGCTACAAATCATATGAGCTGCCGTGTTGATTGGTTATCTGATATTGAAGTGAATAACTCCTCTACTAAGCATGTAACTTTGCCAAATGGACATTCAGCTAGTGTAGCTCACATTGGGAGTTGTTCAGTTGATGGAATTTCTCTCAAACATGTCCTCCATGTGCCTGATTTTCACTATAATCTGATCTCTGTGTCTCAACTGTGTAAGGACAACCAATACTCAGTCACCTTTTCTTCTGATTGCCTTATACTACAGGACCACTCCAATGGGGAGAGGGTGGTGTTTGGTAAGAGAGTTGGTGGTCTCTATTTGCATCAAGGTGATTCAAGGGTGGCTTTACAAGTGGAGATAGCTGATAAGATGACTCTTTGGCATAGAAGATTGGGACATTTGCCTCCATACCAGTTACAGAAGTTATTGCCTACTAGTGCTTCTAGTTTATCTCATATCAAAGATTGTGTTGTATGTCCTTTGGCTAGACAAACACGGTCTTCCTTTCCTATAAGTACTACTATATTGATTTGATTCATATGGATTTGTGGGGGCCTTACAAAGTACCTACTTATGATGGGTTTCGATATTTCCTTACAGTTGTGGATGATTGCACTCGATCAACCTGGATATTTTTGTTAAAATACAAAGATGAAACCATTTTACATGTGAGAAGCTTCTTAGCTATGGTTTCAACTCAGTTTAATTCAAAGGTTAAAGTCTGTCGAAGTGATAATGGGTCAGAATTCCTCAATTCTTCCATGAAAGAGTTATTTGCACTCTCTGGTATTATCCAACAGACTAGTTGTGTAGCAACTCCACAACAAAATGGGGTTGCTGAGAGGAAACATCGCCATTTATTGGAAGTAGCAAGAGCATTAAAACTCCAAGCTGCTATACCTGACAGATTTTGGGGATTATGCATTCTGACTTCTTGTTATTTGATCAATGTCATGCCCTCGAGTGTACTGAATGAGCAGTCACCTTTTGAAGCCCTATACAAAAGGAAGTTTGACCTACACCATCTCCGTGTGTTTGGTTGCTTAAGCTTTGCTTCAAACTTTCAAAATTCTGATAAGTTAGGACCACGCTCCATAGCCTCTGTATTTTTAGGCTATTCCCCTACCCAAAAGGGTTATAGACTACTCAATATGCAAACTGGAGCTTTGTTCATTAGTAGGGATGTCATATTTAAGGAGCACTTGTTTCCATTTAAGATGGACAGAACTCAGTTGCTTCACACAGAACAACAACCACATGAGTTTTGGGATGATGCTGCAGATGCTCCAGCCACAGATAGCTTATCATCAAATTCATCACCTTCTTCTTCTGCTGGCGGAAGCATTCCTCTCTTTTCACCCAATAATTCTGGTTCTTCCTCCCCTTTCAATATGCAGCAAACCAGCACTCCAAATGAAGATGTTACTCAAACCAGCACTCGAGATGTTATTTCTCAACCATTGAGAAGATCCACTAGGTCCAGACATCTCCCTGGATGGACTAGTGACTATGTTTTATCTTGTGAAGATTTGGATTACACATGTTTCAGCAGTGCATATAGCTGTTTTTTGAGCAAACTTGACAAAGTGCATGAACCAGTAACTTTTCAGGATGCTTCTTCTGATCCACTATGGATTTCGGCAATGAAGGAAGAGATCAATGCCTTGCAAGCCAATCAAACGTGGGTTTTATCTGATTTACCTCCTGACAAGCAACCCATAGGCTGTAAATGGGTCTATAAGGTGAAATATAATCCTGATGGCACAGTGGAGCGTTACAAAGCACGCCTTGTGGCAAAGGGATACACACAGAGAGCAGGAAAGGACTTCAAGGAAACATTTTCCCCTGTTATCAAGATGGTGACAGTGAGAAGTTTTTTGACTATTGCAGCAGCTTACTCATGGCCATTATACCAGATGGACGTGAGCAATGCATTTCTCCAAGGAGACCTCGAAGAAGAGGTGTATATGGAGGTACCTCCAGGCTTTGAACACACTTCAGGTGGAGGGAAGGTTTGTAAACTTCTGAAGTCTCTATATGGGTTGAGACAAGCGTCTCGACAATGGAATCTTAAGCTCACTCAAGCATTGATTGACAATGGCTATGAGCAGAGCAAATTTGATTATTCCCTATTCAGCAAGTTTGAAGGAAGAAAGCAGGTGCACTTACTTGTATATGTGGATGATCTATTGATAAGTGGATCAGACGCACAAATGATTGATGATTTGAAGATGGTTTTGAGTTCTCATTTCAAGTTAAAAGACTTGGGGATCTTAAAATATTTTCTTGGACTTGAAGTTGCTCGTTCAAGCAAAGGAATTGTTCTAAACCAAAGGAAATATGCTTTGGAGTTGATTGAGGAAGCAGGAATGGGAAATGCTAACTCAGTGGATACCCCTATGGAACAGAAGCTGAGATTGACCTCTTTTGAGTATGACCAGGCATTTAAACTCAATGAGGCTGATTCTCTATTACATGATGTTGAATTCTATAGAAGGATTGTTGGTAGATTATTATATCTAACCATGACTCGTCCAGATATAGCATATGCAGTGCAGACATTGAGTCAGTTTGTGCATCAACCTAAGAAATCTCATCTTGAAGCTGCAAAAAGGGTAGTGAGATATATCAAGAGTAATCCGGGACAAGGAATATTCTTTGCGGCAAACAATGAGCTGCATACTGTCACTGGGTTCTGTGATAGTGATTGGGGAACCTGCAAAGTCACTAGAAGATCTGTATCTGGATATGCAATCAAGTTGGGAAGCAGTATCATCTCGTGGAAATCTAAGAAGCAAGATACAGTCTCGAGATCTAGCGCGGAAGCAGAATACAGAAGCATGGGCGCTGCTGTATCAGAATTAGTGTGGATAAAGGGATTGCTGGATGAGCTCAGAATTCCGGTTAAATTTCCAGCCATTCTCTACTGCGATAACAACGCAGCAATACAGATTGCTGGGAATCCAATGTATCACGAACGAACTAAGCACATCGAAATCGATTGCCACTTTGTTAGGGCTCAAATGCAAAATGGGGTGATCATACCAGAACATGTGGATTCAAAATGTCAAATAGCGGATGTGCTAACCAAATCTTTGCCAAAGGAATTACACAGAGACTTACTCTGTGGTTTTGGCGTCATCAATCTTTTTAAGAAGACAGAGGAAGAAGAGGTTTCTTAGATGGGGGGGAATGTAGGAATATAAGGACTTATTTGTCGTGTTAAGAAAGCTTAGGGTATCCTTTTTAATTTGATGTTATTATAACTACTATATATAGCAGTCAAGTTGTAAACATAAAACTAAGTATGCAAGCACAGTATGTGGAGATCCTTTGCTTCTCTGCTGTAGCTTTAATGGAAGTCGTCTTCTCCATTTCTCTCATTCTTCAGCTTTGAATACTTAAACCAACCCTTGTTTTTATTTTTAATAATGTAATGCGTAGTTAAATTTTAGTTCCCATATTTGATATTTCCTAGTCTTACTACATTCCAAGATTCATTTTCCAAAAGCTGCTTTACTCGCAAACTTTTGAGCTTATATATATTATCAACTTCTTGTTATCTTCACTGAATATATAACAGGGAAATAATATAATGACTATAAACGATTATTTATAAATAAAAAGTTGTGGATGGAGTG
The DNA here is from genome assembly GCA_036873135.1 of Clarkia xantiana subsp. parviflora. Classification (NCBI taxonomy): domain Eukaryota; kingdom Viridiplantae; phylum Streptophyta; class Magnoliopsida; order Myrtales; family Onagraceae; genus Clarkia; species Clarkia xantiana. Next base: position 6,096,444 of record JAPTYO010000010.1, on the reverse strand, counting down.
GAATAAATCCGGGCTTATTAATTAACTTTGGTACCCATTTTATTCCGATGGTACGGCTCGACCTTTTTTTATCTTCTCCCATCACACATATATATAGTCGAATATGAATTAACAATGTTAATAATAAGATGTGCGTCTTAACCAACTGTTTTATTAGTTTGAATTTGTGGGTGAAGACATTTAACACATTCTTTATATCTCGCATCGTCAAGTTTAAACCCCTATTTAATTATAGTTTCTCGTGTTTGACATGCAAAATGTTCCAGGCCACACGTGATGGGGAATGTTGAAGTATAAAAACTAAACACGCTTTCACCTATTATCTTAAGGTTTTAGGAGAGTTGGTGTAGTTGTTAGTCTTAACTTTTCCACATGGTATCAAAGCACGCAGGTTCGAATCTCTGCGGCGTCATTTTAAAAAAAAATTAAACGTTTTATAAAAAAAATGTTGAAAGTTTGGACTTATGAGACAGTTAATTAAGACGCACGTCTTATTGTTAACAAACAATACATATAGTTATATCTTAAAGTGGATAAAAAAATCACGTGAATTAAAATTAAGATAACCTACCAAGACCATTCACTGAAAACATGAACATAGTCGGAGCGCGGGTTTATTCACCTTATACTAGCTAATTAATAGTTATTACATGGTGTTGTGTGAGATTTTATGTATTGAAAGTTTATACTACAATATAGCTATTGATTTAAGCTTTTTGCGAATTAATACTTCTTATTCTTAATTAATTTATTAAAATAATATGATTATAAATTTGAAATGTATGATATCAATCTTATTAGAGAGCTCTTCTCATGCATTGTCACATGAAAAAATAGCTCATAAAGCAAAGTACTATAAAAGAAATTATATAAAGATCTTTAATTATTATGCTAAATTATTATAATAAAGAAATATATATATTAAAAGAAAAAAAAAACTAAATCATATAGGTTATTTAACTACATATTTTTAGTACGGTTTCAGAGTCTTAGAATTATTACTAGTTTTTGCCACAGTCCGAAATAATATGAAGTTCTTAAGCACCTAATGGGCGCATAATGAGTTATTACTAGTTGTGCCACATTTCGAAGTATTATAGTTTTATTAAGCACCAATAAATGGGCGAAGAATGAGTTCCTAACTACTAACCGTTTCACATTTCAAAATAATATGGATTTATTAAGCACCAAATGGGCGAAGAATGAGTAAACTTCAAACCTTGAGAATGACTGGTTTATTTAAAAGAATTAAAACGATGAGTTATGAAAATGAATCAAAACAAGGAATAATAATAATAATAAAGATTTTAAAAAAAAATACATAAAACGGTATGGGAAAAGAAAGCAATGAGGTAGAGACAAAACCCTAAAAGGAGGAAAGAAGCTCTCATCTCCCATACCTTTTTTTTTTTTTTATGCGGGTGGTCTTAAGTGGGTCACCATTAGAAAGGCAGCACCCGCAATATACTTAAAGTTTAAATTTAGATTAATTTTCACTCACATTGGGGTCAGCTTATAAAGGTAAATCGTTGACTATTGATATTTTTTAATTTTCATTGTCACTTATACGGAAATTGAACCTCTGATATCTATTTAATAGTGGATGAACCACACCACAATATTATTACATGGTTTCTCATCTCCCATACTTTGCTAGGGCATCACTATACCTTAACCCGCGGGGTCTACCCTTAATTGACACAACCATGCGACCGGACCGGACCAACCAAGCTAGGCCACATCACTATCATTTCACTAGTGCTTCTCTCATTCAGTGTGTATAATATATATATATATATATATATATATATATATATATATATATATATATATCTACTTCTTTTGGTATTTAAAGATGATGATTATAATTTATATATTTATTTAAAAAACTTTCTTTAATGCAATAATTGTACCCTAAGAAAAGCAACTTCCCATCATTGACAACTTATGGGTCCCATAATTTCTTTATTAAGGATTGACATATATACAACTGGATAGGTTATGTATTGCCCTAGCCGCTATGTATATAGTCAGTCATCTAATGGGTTAAATTAAAGGAGTCAAAGGGTCACTTTTATTGGCCCTCTTTGTTCTTGGGGCTTTCCCCCAAATTGATTTCCTTCACTCTTTTATTCCAAATTTTTAAGTAAAAATTAACTGCAGATATTTTCTGTGCTAACTAGGGTGAGCTCGGGCCGGGACGGGCGGGCTTTTAACCTGAGCCCGAGCCCGAAATTTTCGGGACATTAATTTTTAGCCCGAGCCCGAGCCCGAAAATGAAGAAAATGGCCCGCCCGAGCCGGGACTTCGGGACTCGGGCTCGGGCTAGCCCGAATTTTAACAAAAAATCTGAAAAAAAAAAAAAAAAAAAATTCGAATATGGAGGAAGATGGTTAGATACTACCTATAGTTAGTGGGGAATATATATAATTATATATATTTATATAGTATTAAAAAAAATTCGGGACGGGCTCGGGCTTTTTGGGATTTTGGCACAAAAGCCCGAGCCCGAGCCCGAATTGAAAATAAAAGTCCCGCCCGCTCGGGCTCGGGTCTTTTCGGGACCGGGTTTTTCGGGACGGGCTCGGGACGGGTTTTTCAGGCTTTCGGGCTTTCCTGCTCAGCCCTAGTGCTAGCTATATATACACAAGTATATATATAACCTTATAGATACATACAAAAAATATAATAGTATAGACGTATCAGTTAGCTATAGCTAGGGCAATACCTTAATGATAATATATATAAGGAAAGGAAAGGAATATTCATTCCTCTTTATATATATTTATTATTTAGAGTTCATTGGAGTGTTTAATTTATTTATATATTTTTCTTGGTGGATCAATATCATCATTTATTAAAGAAGCTTTCCTAAAAGTGATGAAGCTGAAACATCAATATGACAAATTGTGACCAACAAAAGAGGACACCCAATAGCCAGAAAACCCTAGAAGGACCTGCAAAGGGGTCCCTGAGCAACACTACTGTTGAAGAACTAAAGAATATATATATATATATATATGCCAGCCATACTTTCAAGAAAGAATCCAACCCCTCTCAACCTCAAGGACCACCCCTTGTTTTGATCTTTCAACACCTTGAATCGGTTAGCAAGAGGGACCGAACTAATGCTAAGGATTTCTTTTATAATTAGGACAATTATCTCTTAACCTTTCAATATATCTTGTTAGATATGCATGTTATATATGCCTACAATAAATCTCAATCATCAATATATAAATTGTGCAAAGATTTTGAATGCACTTCAGTATTGTGCTATTTAGCGAATTTCAAAGAAAATTTGGGCCTAAGATCTTAATTGGGCTATTATATAGGAAACTTCATTTTCAATTTTTATAGGATCCAAACATAAGCCTTATTATGTTGGGCCAAACTTAAAGAAAAGCCCATATTCTGATGGCCTTAATATCCAATGAGAATAGGTCCATAGAAGAATTAGCTTGGGCCCTAAAATGAACTACACTAATTTAAGCATCATATAATTTAGAACTAGGGCTGAGCAGAAAAACCCGAAAGCCCGAAAGTCCGAAAAACTCGTCCCGAGCCCGTCCCGAAAAGCCCGGTCCCGAATAGACCCGAGCCCGAGCGGGTGGGACTTTTATTTTCAATTCGGGCTCGGGCTTTTGTGCCAAAATCCCGAAAAGCCCGAGCCCGTCCCAAATTTTTTTTAATACTATATAAATATATATAATTATATATATCTCCATTATTTGGTTTCTACGCCTCCCTTTCTCGGTTTCTTCTTTTCCTCACGATTTGTATTCCTCTCAAGCTCCTAAAATGACTATGCGCCTCCCTCTCCAAATTCAAGCACTCCATCTTCCTCCATGTTTGAATTTTTTTTTTTTTTTTTTTTTTCAGATTTTTTCATTAAAATTCGGGCTAGCCCGAGCCCGAGTCCCGAAGTCCCGGCTCGGGCGGGCCATTTTCCTCATTTTCGGGCTCGGGCTAAAAATTGGTGTCCCGAAAATTTCGGGCTCGGGCTCAGGTAAAAGCCCGCCCGTCCCGACCCGAGCTCACCCCTATTTAGAACCCACTCAAACATCTTGAGTTCCTCTTTTGTAAATTAGGAAGTTCCAACCCCTGAATTCAAGCCTAATCTCCGATTTTCCAAACCCTATCAATATTCAAAATATATATGTGATGATATGATATATATTTTTAGTATAGCGATAGTTACTTAACTTCTACATATATATACTTATAGAGTTATAAAATAAATTATGTTGTTTTGGAATATATTTTAAGATAAATTGATAATTTGAATTCAAATAATCAACACTATAAGAATATGTACGTTTACATACAAACAATGATGTGTGGAAGTGATGTGTAAATGCGTTTACACACCCACTGCAAACAACAAAAAGCTGTGCGTAATATAGAGCTGGTAAATGGTTTGGAAATTGCTCACAAGAAATTCGGTGGGTATAATTTACACTCCGACTATTACGGTGTGTAATCTGGCTGTGTTCAATCTGGGTGCAAATTATATACACCGAAAATCAGTGTGTAATTCGAAGGAGACTCTATATTAACCCTACCAACTTTGATACTATATATTACCCTTTAGTAACACCCATCACAATTCAAGTCTACTTCTTTAGTATTAGATTAATGATTTCCAAATAGTAATATTTAGTAACTACAATTTAAACTCTATTTAGAGCTTTTAGTATTGTATTTATAGTTTCAAAAAAATGGATTTAGTAACTATTAATTTAAAATCTATTTAGAACCTTTAGTATTGGATTTGTGGTTCCTAAAAAGTTGGATTTAGTAATTACAAATGTAAAATCTATTTAGAACTTTTAGTATTGTATTTGTAGTTTCAAAAATGTCGGATATAGTAACTACCAATTTAAATTCTATTTACAATCTTTAGTATTGGATTTGTGGTTTTAAAAAATCAAATTTAGTAACTATCAAACTAAAATCTATTTAGAATCTTCCGTAATGGGCAAAGTCTATCAAATAGAATTATTCACCTACAACTTCCAGTTCTAAAAGTGATTGTAAGTATTACATTCAATTCCAAAAGTTTCTTTAGATTCATATGTACAACAATATTGATACTAATGATACTTTTTTGAGTTAAATAAATTGAATTATATTTTACAATTTTGGTATTATATTATATTAATAGATTCTATAAATATCACGTAAACTCAAAACGCCACAATGTGTATTAGAAACACTTTTATTAATAATCTCGACCCAAGATGCTTAAATTTACAATGCTAATTTCAATTGTAACAATACAAGGTTCAGTTTGGTGACCCGAACTCTGTCTACTATACTCTAAGCTTGCTAGTTGGCGATTCAACTTGTAGATACGGTTGCATCCAACATGTCTGGCTTTCCATGTCACTCTTCACAAAGTCATCTACCATTTCTTTGAAATCTTGGTAAATGTAAGGGCCAGAGACTTTGTAACACACTATATAGCCAACTTTTTTGAGTTTCAAGTATTATTGGGGAAGCTGCACCAAAGAATACAAAAAAATTTAAATCAGTATCATTACTTGAATTATAATGTTCAAAACATAAGGGGGGTAATTAGCAAGTGTAGCAACAATGAACTGGATACCTGCAGTGGCCTCTGAAGATTCAAAACACAATCAACATAAGGGGGGGTAATTAGCAAGTGTAGCAACAATGAACTGGATACCTGCAGTGGCCTCTGAAGATTCAAAACACAATCAGAAGGTAGCCAAATGTTTGATGAATGCTGCAACCATCTCCATATCATGTTGCCTATCTTCATACAACACCGCTCTCAGTGCTTAGGCTAACATTTCTCCATCGCCCCTACTTTCACATAGTAGAAAACAAACAGAATATAAATTATTGTGTTAATAGAAAGAGATGATGATAATTGTAGTTACAAATTCACCGTTTGTATGATGCTAAAAAATTGAGTAATTTTACAAAATATCACTGATATGAAACACTTTTCAAAGCTGAAATTCTTATGTTCCCTTTCTCAGAATTATCAAATCTAAAATCAATTGCATCATCATAGAGCAACATTTTCAAAACATACTATCTAATAATGTAATCGATCATTTTTTGAAGTTGCATCGGAAGGGTTTCCACATCTGGTTCATCATAGCAGATGCTCAAATCATGGAAGCAACTTGGATCGATACTATTAACAATATTTTACAAATATGGAAGATCGAGATTTATTTAGCTGTAAATCAACAAAAATGGTATAACTATGTTCTTAATCATCTAGCAACCTGGATCAATCGGTACTTTGAGTTCATGATTGAGCTATTGACTTAAGAACGCTGAGTATTTCTAAGTGTGGAGGTTGTTGGCTGCCTCGTAGAGCATGACAACATCTTTCTTTGCAAGAGAGATACTAAACCTTCTAATGGCTTTTGTTAGTATTTGTATCTACCGTTCTGATTAGACGAACTTAATGGTTCATGTGTACATTTATTTAAAAAATATAGATCCAAACCTGAGCTGGTGGGCTTGGCAATGATTCAACGAACCGGTGACGAGTGGGGACAACGAAGCGGGCAAAGTGGGGTTCGACAGCGACGAAGAATCAATACTGGCCGGCTTGACGGCGAATCAGTGCTAGCGGGCTTGACGATTAATCGGTGATGATGGGCTTGACGGCGACGCGTGAATGGATGCGACGCAGAGATGGAAGGAGAGGCAGGTTGGACGGCGATGCAGTTCGATGAAGGACGAGGATGGTCAGCGAAAGAGAAGAGACAGACAGGGGAGTAGAGAGTTGAGGCTGCGTAGGAGGGGGTTCAAATGTTGAAGTTCAGATGCTAGGGTTAGTAAAGTAGCAACTAATAAGAAAAATATAGTATTTTAGTTAAATTAAATAATATATAATAATAAGATTATATAGAGGGGGAAGAGAACTAATCTGATTGGTTCATTGGTTACCACATGGATCCGTGAATTGTTATAAATAGCCGTCAGATCGAATTAGATGAATCTATTGAATGACGGTCGCGATTTAAATAGTTTAGAAAGAAATAAGAAATTAATTTTAATATAATAACTATATTTGAGCACTAAATAATTAATCTCAACTTATTTGAGCACTAAATATTAATCTCAATTTTAAAAGGACAATCTCCATAACTCAGGAACATGAATAAAATGACAATTTGAAGATTTTTTGCCTTATTGCTACTGATACAGTACAAGAATATGCAACTTATATACATGCATGCCAACTCTATGCAAACAAAACCTATTTTGCTGAAAGGAAAGGAATTATATAATCAAGAAATTTAACAACGGGAATAAGTAAGGTACCAATTTGTTGTTCATCTTATTTATTTCTCATTTAACTTATTATTATTATATATTTTTTCAATCAAATTTCACACCGTATTTAAAGATGAATTTTATCTACCGAAATTTGCTGTTTTGTATACTGATTACACACGGTTTAATACACACAAATCAAATCGGTGGGTAATCATAATGAAAAACCGAAATTGTACACATAGATTGCACACTAAAACCTTCTGGTATGTAATGTGGTATATAAATTGAATGTGATCCAAAATTCAAAATTTTCAACTTAATTAGTATGCACTTTGTCTGTAACCAATATGGAATTACACACTGAACAGCCCGTGTTCAAAATTCTGGTGTGGACAAGAGATTTTTCTTGTAGTGCAAGTTGCTTGTTGATGTTTAGACTCTTGAATAAATTGCTGTTATTAAACATTTTATTAGCCGAGTCATCTCATATGTACATTTTGCTAGCTAAGTTGTGTTATGATATTTTGCTCGTTCCGTCTAGATATTTGTCTTTGTTTGAAGAAAATCACAGATGTACTGAGTACACGAAGAAAATAGAAAACAATCGTTTTGGCTACATAAATATAGCTAACAACTGGTTTAACGCAAATATAGCTAACAATTAGTTTAACCACTCAAACATCATATATCAATTTGCTACGCGTTTAATCATTACGTATTGGCCAGGTGACTCATTTTATCCATAATAAACATAAATTTTACTGGAGTTAGTAATTTGTGCGCATCGAAACTTAAACTATCAAATAATCATCCAATATAATTAACCTTGAACCCAATCAACAGTTTACCAAAAAAAAAAAAAAGAACCCAATCAATAATGCCCCACCCATGTGGATTCCAAGTTTGACCCAAGAATGGAGCAAAGATTCTCGCAGTCTATGCACATTGTATAGACTCACTCACCAAGAAAGGAGCAAAGTCAAGTGGATTTGGGTGGAAGATTTTGGTATATTTTATTACATTCCTTCATTTATAGATCAGCTAATAATGCTTTATTTTATGGATTTTAACAATATATATATTATAATTTATTGGCAAAAAAAAAACTATTATTTATTAGATATAATCCTCATATGATATAATATTTTCCTAGTTTTTTTACTGGTAATATATCATAGTAAAAGTGTTAGATTCGAAAATTTCAAAAAGAGCATCTTAACAATCAGATTACACAATAACCACCTTGATTACGCAATAATGTACCATTATTATTAAAGGAAAAGAAGCCAATTATAAAAGAATACATAAAGATGTTCTTTTAAGATGATTAAGATATTGTTGCGGACATGATGATAATCAAATTAAAGTGATTCAAAGTTAGACGACGATACCCGACTCTAGAGGATTTGAGTATATATTTATCATAAAGATAGAGTGATGGATCCTCAATTTGGAATATTTTAAAGATACCGTCGACATGGCAAATCTTTTCATGTGGGTCTATAAAGTAAGTAGTCTAGTAGTGGGCTAGCTAGTTAGTTATTAGGAGATTCATTAGTAAATATATAAAAACTTATTTATTATTGCTATTAATATTATTATTACTAAAGTTAGATGCGATAAATATTATTATTATTTGTAGAATTTCAATGGACTCTCTCTCTCTCTATATATATATATATATAATTTAAGTATTGTAGCTAAAACATGTAATAATCTTCTCATATGTTATAAACTTATAATGTATATAGTATATATATACACTAGTATTCGGTTTATGTATGTGTGTTTTTTTTACGTCTTGCTTATATTTTTGCTCAATCTCTCTATATAGATTCATATTTTATTAGCTAATTTTGTGAATAAAATAAACGGATCTTAACAAAAATTTGATTAAAATCATGTCGATTTCTCAATTATCATAGTTAGTTCTGTAATTTTGGTTATATAATAGAGAATGATGTAGACTCATAATAATGTTTTTCATAATTTTGGGACAAGCATAATTAAATTTAATTATATACAGGAAATAATTATGATATGGAGAAGAGATGTGATGTAAGCATAAAACACATGTATACATACACACCAACAATATATTCCTAGTGAGTGAGTGGTTTCTGAATGGGCACTCATTCTTCCTTGGCATGCAAAATATACTTTTAATAAAATCTCACCATAATATCATTAGGACTTGGAAGAGATTAACAAATCTTACCAATAATATATATATACATACAAGTCTTCTGCACCAACTAATTAATGAGATTGATTATGTACTACTTCGACGATATATGATTTAGATAAGATATATGTATAGTGCGCTTATGGCATTTGGCATATAACCGCACCATAATACGTGCATCATGATAGTGACTTTTCGGGGCAAATTTTTATTGTCATAATATAATTTATATAAGAACTTGATTAATTTTTCAGAGCCGATCACTGAGTAATTCAATATAGTTTGTTTAATTCAAATATTTTGATGAATTGATATATAAATAGAAAAAAAAAAAAAACACTAAAAAACATATTAGGATTTTTAAGATGAATACATAGGTTTTATTTTTTATACACCCATCCATATTACTAATTTTTTATTTTTTGAAGAATCAGTATTTACTTTGAGTAAAGTAAAAATTGGTGGTTAGAAGTTCAAACTTTACTGCCACTTTTAGACGGCGGTTTTAAAGCATGAGAGATATTCTGAACGGCATACATACGGGAGGACTTTTTGGGCACTGCAGTGGCACAGAAACGACACGGCCGGAGAGATTTGTAGTGGCAAAACGACGAACCTCTTTTTTTATCGTTGAGATTCGTAAGACTTTACAAAAGGCCGACATTTGTGACGCCATTAATTGAAAGGCATCTGAGTTTGAATTTTTCAAAAGGTATGCATGCAAACAAGAAACATTTAATTTAACGCAATTCATTCCTCGATGTCGATTGCATTTGCACCGACCCATGTTGATACACTTAAGATTTGATTGCTCAATGTTTATTTTTTCGATACGCCAGGGCGGGCATTTTGATTCTTCACTTAAAAAAGTAACAATTTAGATGCATTCAAGTTAAAAATTTATTTAAATATTAAAAGTAAATACTAAATGCTAATCCTATATACAGTATATATATCTATATAGGAAAATGATTGTAAGGACGAATTCACACTGCCGAAATTGGGTACGGCTGTGAAGGTGTTGGTGACCATTAATTTGTTGTCTTGAAAATAGTGAAAGAAAAGTAAAGCTGACCAATGGCCAACAACTTCAGCTTGTAATTCTGCAACTGTTTCGGTTCCCATAGCAACACCCATATATATATAATTAAGGTGTTGGCCTGCGCGACATATGAAATTTGATAAAACCACAAAGATTAATGATAATAAAATTATAAAGAAAAAAAATATAAAGAGTAATGATTATTATTTTTAGAATGAAATAATACAAGTATATATAATTGTTAAGATATTTACCTTAAAATTATGCACCTCCAACTATAAGACAACCGGAAAAAAAAATATATAAGAACCGAGGAACCCCTCTCCCACTTCGATTCGATATTCTACTTGCTTTCGCAAGCTTTCGATATACATGATTGGTGTCCCACTTCGTCACTTTCATCTGCCCCTGAAGGTGTATGAGAAGACAGTTGTTAAATATAGTTTGTTTAACAATATGTTTTCAAAGAGTTTGCGTGGCACAGTGTTTCTAGTGAGGTTTTTTTAGCTATTTGGATATTATTATATTTCGAATAAATATTTTTTAAATTAGTGAACTTTATATAGTGTAATGATATTTATTTACGTGGTCATTGGCCGATAAAACTGACGTGTCGGCATGAGGTTTACTATCTTATTATTTCACAATCAAAATTAGTATACATAGAAGATGTTTCAGAGAATATAAATGAATTTTTATTTTATTATATGATTGTTTTATAATACAAATGTGTTACTGTGAGAAACTAATATATTAAACCTCAAGCTAACACGTCTGTTCTATAAGCTAATGAGATTGCGTCATGTGAGCCATTTGTAAACAACATGTTGGTTATTTAATAATATAAATATTATAAATAAATACATTATATAGTTTAATTTAAAACATAGTCCCCATTTACCATCGTGACAGAACTATATGAGCTCGAGTTCCCTTATTTATAAGACAATCAACAAAAAAATATAGGAGATTTTGAGTTTTAGAAAGATAAGAAAACAGTAGATAAAATTCAAACTATGGGTGTCATAGCTTCCACCTTATAATTGTACTAAAGTAAAAGTAAATGCATGAGTTAATTTGTCCTTTTGTCTCTCAGTTAAAGTAATTTACACGGTGCATAATAATTCATTCTCTTCTCCATGCAACCCATTCACGTAATTCCCATTTTGCCCTTCTTCCTTAGTGAAGCAGCTCTTCATGCAAAGCTCGAACTTCTCCGCCAAGCTCTCCGGCACCGACACCAGAACCCTCACCGACCCCAAATCTCCGGCCACCGGCAAGAACAGACAGTATATGTCGCTCCCGACCGGCCCCATATGTTCGGGCCGCCCGCCGCCGAAGTCCACCTCCTCGAGCCCCAGCCGCGACCACTGAGATATCACCAGGCTCGCCGACAAATCCGGCCGCGCCGCCCCGTCCACCTCCAGGAGGTCAACCACCGACCTGACGTGCTCGTCGGTCGTCCTCAGTTTCGCCTCCTGCACCAGCCTCACGACGTCGTACAGATCGCCGTCGTGGTTTACGAGGTTGTCCACCGCGCACTCGGCGCACGCTAGCACGAACCCGTTCCCGTAGAATCCGTCGGGGAGGTTGGGTGTCGTCTTCTTCCTGACGTTGACGGAGAAGAGGAGCTTGGCGTTTGTTGACGGCGCCAGGTCTAGAGTCCTAGCCCATGACCGCCACGTGTGCGCCGCCAGGGCCTCGAAGGCGGTGCACTTTAGCAGGGGAGCGGAACGCTGCTTGAGGCGCAGGATAAGGGAAGGGTTGAATGTTAAGGATACGGGGACCAGCGGCTGCGACTGTAGATGCCGACTAAGGTCGGCCGGTTGGCAATGGGGACTGTCGGGGATGGCATTGTTTGTAAATACGGGGAGGTTGGAGGTTATTTGTGGAGGAAAACGAGGCTTTAACAGAAATCGGGAGTGGAACGGAGAGAGTGGCGGGTCGACGGCGGGGTTGGCTGTGATGTGGGCCCATGCATGGAGGAATTGAGCCGTGCCGACGCCGTCACAGAAGCAGTGGTTTATTGCGGTGCATAGGATCATCCCTCCACATCGGAGTTTTGTCACCTATGAGCAGAAATTCATATAATTTTTAAATTAGTTTCACAATTTAAAAATAAGCATAAATTAATATTTCAACAAATTAGATTATATAATTGAGAATTTAATTATACATATTTTAAATTAAAGGAAGATTATTCAATATATATAGAATTGTTTACGCAATTTCTAATCGAGAGTGTTAAAGTTAAAATTCTTCTTAAGGTGGCGTCTTTAACAATATTTAAAAAAAAAATTATTTTTAAATAATATGAATAATTACTATATAATAATTAGTAATAAACTTCTAAAAAATAGTGATATAAGTTGTAATTCTTTTTGGTGGAAATTGAATTAATATAAAAGAAATATAGTAATACATAATACCGAATTCGGTTCTGAGATTTAAAATGAATTCTAAATTTGTGACCTCAACACTGTGCCAATTCAAATTAATTAAGAACAATTATATATATATATTCCTTTAACATAAGTAAACTTTAAAAATATTATTTATATCAAAATCAATACACAAATTAATATATAATAGTAAAATAAAGAACTTTATACAAACAAAACCCGCACTAAACGCGGCATCGGTGTTTAGTATACATAATATCCTAACAAATAGGTCTCCACCATTATATTTAGATCTTATCTAGTTTTATTTTATCATCAGCGGAGGATATATATGCCAAAAAGGAGTTAAAGTTACAGAGCCTTTGAAAGTAAAAAATAAGGGAGGGAGGGAGTAGTGAATTTCGTAGGGTCATATGATATATCTATCCACAAACTTTACAGTAATTTTTCCTCAAGAATAATATTGCCTACAATACTATTATGACCGCGCTCTATATTGTACATATTATATATACCAATGATCCATTAACATTTGGGTCCACCAATGGAGGAAGTGACACATGTCAATTCCAACTTAGGACTATATATTTCTAGGTTCAATCAATCAATCTATCTAGTGCTCCATTTAGCCTATACTTAGACTAATATATTTTTAGAATTTAGTTCTGTAAATAATCAGTTATTTCTATTTAAATAATCCACTTTATTTTTTAAATAAAGTAATTACAAACTTAACCCTTCATTATGTTAATACTAGTAAGGAATGCCATCTAGAATTACTAAATTCAATTGTTTCTCTAATTATATTACTAAAATCATATTCTGTTTTTATTGTTGTGAATAGAATTTTGGAGTAAGTAGCTGTTAACATTCCAAACTCCCAATAGGTAATTTTTTTAGTAAGACCCTCACTTATTTTTTTAATTATATATTTAACACGTGATTCATTCCATCAAAATTATTCGTAAATCATAATAAAGTTAAAACTTTGTAAACATGTAAAATTTAAGCTAACAAAATATTAAAGAAATTAACTAGCAATTTGTTAGAACTGTCTGAATATAGCTAGCGGTATGACCATACTAAATGTTATTATTTTTATTTTAAATAAATAAATGATAAGCTATATTACGATAACTTTTCGAAAAATAAGAGAGGAGCTAGCTTGCTCGAACCTGAACAATGAGCGGCGGCGCGTCAATGAAGCTACTGGACTCCACCTTGTAAAGCAGCTTCTTCCACGACTTGTTCGGCTTTTCAGAAACTCGAAGAAACTCATCCGCCGTGGCATCCATCGCCGCCTCCACAAACACTGCGCCTTCCCCGTTGCAGTCCACCTCCAACCTGTTCTGATCGCCGTCGACTGCTCTCAGCCTTCCGGCGAGCGGGTAGTAGTCGACGAGAACCCTGGAGAGAGACGACCGGAGGACGTCCGTCGCCGGAGAGGTCCTGAAGACATAGAGGTACTTAATGGAGAAGCGGAGGAATCTCTGGTGGTCGATCGTGGAGAGGTAGAGACGGTGGGTGGGTGTCGGAGATTGAGGCTTGATGAAGATGGGCGGGCGGAGGAGAGTACAGTCGGGAAGTTCCTCTGTGAATGGTTTCATGTTATAATGCTCTGTTTGTCTGTGTGTTAAACTGGAGAAGAAGACGACGATGAAGAGAGAGAGAGAGGGGGTCCTTATAGAGAGACAGAGAGCACGGTGTGTGTCTGGTCTGGGGTCTTAATATGGAGATGGTATGAAGATGTACAATATCAAGATTCCCCTCCACATGGAAGTATGACGAAACTAAAGGCAGGAACCGTACTATAGTGTAAACATTAATCTAGCTAGGTCTTACCATTAAAAAAATTTAGGGTTTTCTTTCTTCTTACTCAACATTATAATTTGGACTCATAAAACCAATTGTATTTCTTAATTTATTTTTTTCACCCTTGTTTTAGGGGTTTCCATCAGGTAAGTATGCGTTGGAAAAGTAAACGTATTTAGGTTTAATGCATTAGTGAGTTCATGTATTTACAGTTACATGCATTTGATAGAAACTAGATTCATGCATTTAGAGATACAAAACATCTAAGATCTTTCATATGTACATATAAATATGTGATCAAATGAAGGAGAAATCATCAAGTTGAGTAGACAAACAACAAGACTCTCATTCCCTCTCCACATCTCTCACACACATTCATACACCAACAAGTGGTATCAGAGCCAAGTTTAAAGATCGTGATGGCATCGACAAGCATGCAAGTGCCAAGATTGACGAAGGATAACTACGATAGATGGTGTATCCAAATGAAGGCCCTTTTGGGATCGCTTGACGTGTGGGAGTTCGAGGAACCCGAAACGACGACAGAGATGACAAAATAGGAGAATGATGAATTGAGGGAGCAAAGAAAGAAAGAGAAGAAGGCCTTGTTCACAATATATCAAGGTCTTGATGAAATCACGTTCGAGATAGTCGCTCCGGCCGAGACATCATACGAAGCATGGGGGATACTCCAAAAAGCGTTCGGTGGCGTCGAAAAGGTAAAGAAAATTCGCCTACAAGCTCTTCGTGCTCTATTCGAGTCCCTCCACCAAGAAAGCTCGAAATCTATATCCGACTATTTCACGAGGGTCATTTCAATCACGCATCAAATGCGGAGAAATGGAGAAAATTTGGAAGATGTTCGAGTCATAGAGAAGATCTTGAGATCCATTGATCCTAAGTTCGACCTTGTGGCCGTGGCGATCGAAAATTCCAAAGACTTAGAAGAGATGTCCGTCGAGCAACTCATGGGTTCTCTTCAAGCCCATGAACAACGACTTATGAAGCGAGGAGAAGGAAAGTCCTTGGAGCAAGCTTTACAAGCGAATGTGACGATGAAGAATAACGAATCTCGAGGCGGCTTCCAAAGATGAAGATTCACACCACGAGGAGGAAGAAGTAGATCAACCACCAACGAAGCCTACGATGATGGAGAGTCAATTCAAGAAGGAGATCGAGGAAGAGGTCGCGGTCGTGGACACGGTCGCGGACGAGGTCGTGGTGGATGGAAAAAATCAGGAGTTCAATGCTACATGTGCAAAAAATACTGTCATTATGCATCGGAGTGTTGGTATAACACCAAATTTGAGGAAGAAAATGTGAACTTCGTGGAGAAGATTGACAACGATGAAGTTCTTTTGATGGCATACAATCAATTGGAGGAGACGGAGTCCAACACATGGTTCGTCGACACGGGAGCATCCAACCACATGTGCGGAAGAAAGGAGTTCTTCGCGGAGCTCGATGAAAGACACGGTGGGCACATTTCCTTTGGCGATCTTTCCCAACACCTAATTAAAGGAAAATGTAAAGTTCTCTTTGAACTCAAGAACGGACGAAAGTTGTGCATCGACAATGTTTATTTTGTTCCCGACATGAAGAACAATATTTTAAGTGTCAGACAATTTCTCGAGAAGGGATACGACGTCGGGATGAAAGAGAATACACTTACTATCTGTGATAATAACAATAATGTTATCACGAATGTAGCCATGACGAAGAATCGAATGTTCCCGTTGGAGTTAAAGATCAATGAGCAGAATTGTTTGAAAGTGACAGCCAAAGATAACTCGACTATTTGGCATCTACGGTATGGCCATCTGAATTTCGCGGCGCTGAAGTTGTTGGAGAAGAAAAATATGGTCAGAGGCTTGTCGAAGATCGATCGTCCCAATGGCGTATGCCAAACTTGTGTCGTCGGAAAGTAAGAAAGAAGACCATTCAAGAAATATCCATCGAGGAGAGCAACCGACCGTCTCGACTTAGTCCATTCTGATGTGTGCAGACCGATCAATCCCATGTCTATTGGCGGCAACATGTATTTCTTGACTTTTACCGATGATTATAGTGGCAAGACTTGGATTTATATGATGAAACAGAAGAGCGAAGTCTTGACGGAGTTCAAGGAGTTCAAGAACATGGTCGAAAAGCAAAGCGGCCGTCATCTGAAGTGCTTGCGGACCGACCGAGGAGGCGAGTACACTTCGCGCGAGTTTGATAAGTTTTGCATAGAGAACGGGATCGTGCATCAACTCACCATGCCGCAAACCCCACAACAAAATGGAGTCTCCGAGAGGAAGAACCGGACAATCTTGAATTTAGTTCGGTGCATGTTGAAGGAGAGAGATGTCCCGAAAGAATTTTGGGGAGCCGCTGTTGCTACTGCAGTTTATTTGATCAACAGGTTTCCGACCAAGCGAATTGGAGACATGACACCAGATGAGGCATGGAGCAAGAAGAAGCTGTGCATCGATCATCTTCGAGTTTTCGGGTTGTGGCATATGCAAAATTGCAAGGAAGCCAGAAGTGCGTCATGCTCGGATATGACGAGAATACAAGCGGCTAAAAGTTATATAACCTTGTCACAAAGAGGATTGTGATCTCAAGAAATGTCGAGTTCGACGAAGGACAAGCATGGAGCTGGGAGATTAATAATGACCAACCAAAGAAGGTTATTGAAGTAGAAGAGCCTCAAACAAAAGAAGCCCGACGTGTTGAGGTTCAAGAACCAGTATCATCACCGCATGTTGCTACTCATCAAGAAGAAGGCGACTCGAGTGAATCATAGGTGCTGAGGACAAGGCGGATCCGAGACGTATACGTTTCCGCGCAAGTCATTGAAGTGAATGATGATGAAGAATTGTATTGTAATCTATGTCTCTCTGCAGGATGTGAAGTTAAAGAGATGATGTGGAGAAAGAAAAAGACGACATCGCATAGAAGATTCAATGATCGTAGAGTGCGAAGACAGAGATGGAGTACGGGTTGTCAAAAAAGACAAAATCCAAAAGACCACCAAGCATACTCGAGTGGTTATGAAAAAGATAAGCACTAGACCAGACAAGTTACAAGGAGAAGTCATGAAGATCGTATGGACAACAACGGAAGAAACAAGTTTAAGGGGGATGTTGGAAAAGTAAACTTGTTTAGGTTCAATGCATTAGTGAGTTCATGTATTTAGAGTTACATACATTTAGAGATACAAAGCACCTAAGGTCTTCCACATGTACCTATAAATATGTGATCAAATGAATGAGAAATCATCAAGTTGAGTAGACAAACAACAAGACTCTCATTCCCTCTCCACATCTCTCACACACATTCATACACCAACAGTATTGACGGCTATGGGTACCTTATAAGTTTTGGATGTCCTGAATTATACTAGAACCGTTTGCAACTAAAATAGCTAAGAACTGACCGGTTCCATAGGTACTCATGGTTCCGGGTTACCTAGTTGGACCAAAACATGGATTCTGGGTACTTAGTTGGAATCAATCATGCATGGTTTCTTATACTCAGTTTGAACTGGAATATGTACCTAGTTAATATATAAACATACATTTTTTCAAATAAAAATCTCAAATTTTACAATCATACAACAATTATAAAATACACAAAAAAAATCTTTAAAAAAATTAGGGGGGGGAGGCTACTAATTATTTTATCTTATAGACTTAACCTGTTTTAAGTATTTGAGTACCCAAATGCTCATTCCAAAACAAATTCAGAACAAAAAACACCGGTTTCTTAAAATGTTACTTCATAACAGTCCCACATGACATACTCCACACTTAAATAATATTCGTTCGTACCGAGAAAGCTTGTTGTAAAGGCTAAATACTGACCTTGAATATTTTTTTTCAATTGCGGAGTATGAATTTGAAATTTGTAATTATAGATGAATTATACATAGGGATGGCAACGGGTCACGGGTACCCGATCCGACTTTGACCCGCCGACCCGCGGGTACCCGATCCGACTTTGACCCGCCGACCCGCGACCTACGGGGCGGGTTCGGGTTTGGGTTCATGGCGACCCGCCAACCCGACCCGAGTTTCATTTTACATATATATTTAATATATGTATATTATATAAAACTATACGGGTAATATAACACATAGTCAAAATAACAATTATTCTAATGAATGTGGTGATTTATATTTGGATTATGAGTTAATTTAATAATTTATGATTTAAATTTGGAGTTGAGTTTGGATACGGTAACATAGAATTTAGAATTTAAGATTTAAAATGGTAAATTATACCTCACACGGGTCGACCCGACCCGACCCGAAAGTGCATGAGACGGGTCCGGGTCGACCATATTGACCCGCGGGGCGGGTCCGGGTCTGGCGATACCCGCCCCGACCCGCCCCGACCCGCCCCATTGACATCCCTAATTATACACATTAAAGTGTCACTTATGCATATGTAAATATCATACTCTTTGAGGTTAGATCAGTCATCTCCAAGTCCATTCTCAATAGCGTTCGTACTAACGACAGTATATTAGTTAAATGAAGTGCTAATTAGTTTAGTTTAACTAATATTGTTTTTGACCGTACTAAAATAGTTGCAATTTGGAGGCAGCTAATCTATCAAAATAATTATGTATTTTCATTTTTGGTTGAAAAAAGAGAAGAGAAGAATATAGCAATAGTAGTAACATGCTTATTGTAATGTGCAATATCTGTCACCACTCACCACCACTTTCCTTTTGTTATTAGCATTAGCATGCCTAGCTTGGGCTTTATGATTATAAATTATATATATATGTCGAGCTGGTCCACTCCTAAAGGCCACTGCTGTTTCAGAAACAAAGAATCAATCAACGTGCTTTAATTTTCACCATCCCCATATATATCCATTTATATATACCACTCATTTACTTCCCTATATATAAGCGGCCTTGTCGCGTAAATCAACCAAAAAAAGAAAGACAGCTTAGCTTTATTCTACGGCGTTGACGAGGTTAATATGTGAGACATATATACGTACAGAGCCGACGTGTTATATATATATATGTATAATAATGTTTAAAGGTGCTTGCAAAACTTTAACATGATGAAACATCATTGGACCCCTAGCCTATTTTGATTGAAATCGGGTAAAGGCAAAAGAAAAAAAAAAAAGCCCTACCTAGTGGTATATAATATATATATATTAAAGAGCTCCATGTATATATAATTATATATAGTCTCTTCGGAGTGCTATATATTATGCGATAAATACACCACACCTAAATAGAAATTAAGGTTTGGTGTATGTGATTTGATTTTTTTCCCGTACCAACTAACTTTTATATTATGTCTAAGTTCGTTATATGTTCAAGTCTATTAACATAGTATTAAAGTTTAGTTAATCCTAGAGCTATATATATTATATATATGAAAACTCGACTGGTGGTGTGTTGGTTTAACGTGCCCCATTAAAAGACCACAAACTTGGTTAAATATAGTGAAAGTTAGAGTAGTAAATTAATAAATCGTTTTGAGCTAGCTAGCTTATATATTTAAGATTATAAGAAAGACTCATAAATAAACAACATATAAAAGTCTACGCTAATTAAGCTATCATAGTTTTTTACTTATATATATATATATACGTTAATTAATATGAAACAACGCACTTAATATTATCCTTAACACTTTCATATATGCCATAGAATATAGTAAAAAAAAATTAGTCGAAGTGCTACGCACAACGAGTTTATAAAATAATAAATATATATATGTATATATACCACTAATTCATATAAATAATCAACATGTGTATTTTTTTTATATATTATGAGAAGATAGAGTTGTTGATATAGATAGTATGCACAAACCAAATCTTTTTAGGTAGTGAGGCACTCACATGCTTTCTCTGACAACTTTTGATTAGCTTATTATTATCTTATTAACTACTCTACTACATCGTATTACTACCTTCTTTTAAAAAAGAAAAGAAAATTGCTAATATAAAAATAAATATATCAACCGAAAAAGGGTAGAAATTAAATTAAGCAAGCAAATGTGCTCCATTGAATTTCTTTTGGAAGGACATAGCTTTTATTCTTCTTGTCTACTAGTCTCGTCATGTGTTGTTCATTGATATATGTGTCTAATCATTTAATTAATCAAAATAAATAAATGTAAGATTCTCTAGAGAAGATTTGCGTGGCTGTTTAGTATGTCCGTACGATTATATTTCATTATTATTTATCGCTTAAGCATATATACTTTACTACTAATACTTATATATCTTCTCCTTTCGCTAACATGTTAAGCCGAAGCAGATAATAATTTTATTATACACACATATCTTCTTGATCCATATTATTCTTTTTAGGGCCAAAAATATTTTTAAAAAATGGGAAGATTAAAATATCATTTCCTTAGAATCTTAGCTTTACACAATTTTTAAGCAGTGGATGGATTGATTGTTGCTTGCACCCATTGGAGATTATCTATCTATATATTTTTATTATCTATATATATTACAATAATCGAGTAGAGGACACTGGAATTCTTACTATTCGGCCCACATTGAAGCCCAAATTTACATATATAGGCCCATATATGATTTCTTTTTAGCCCAATCACATTTGCTGTTTTTTCCCTGAAAAATGGATGCCAGTTTTTGTAAACTGATGATACCTTCCTTGTAAAGTTAGGATTGTTCAAATTATTATTATTACTAGGTGGAACACTCGCGCGTTGCGCGTGATATTCAATTTACTTATAAACAGAAAATTGAAAAACTTCAAATTTAGTATTAATAGTTAATTTTCTTTTTTTTGTTTTAAAAAGCTGAACAAATTAATAAATAAAGTAAATTTTAAATAAGTATAAACAATGTATGGAAAATTCGATATAAAATTTGAAAAATATGGTAGTTGAATGATACTTTTATTTAAATATATTCTGTTATTATTGATAATGTCGTAAATGTATGAAATAATATCATTAAATTAAAAAATATTATGTAAATAACTAACATGATAATCAAATTGAAACTATCTCAAAACTTTCATAATATATTTTATTATATACATTTTATATAAAAATAAGTCATATTTTTTATTCAATATCATATTAAATAATATATATAAAATAATTTTTACTGAAGTTTGATCATTATTTGGCAAAAAAAAATTATATTCACTATTGTATAAAATAATTATTTCGCTTGTGTACTAATAGAATATTTACTTGAATTATAAATCATATTATTAATTTAAATTATTAAAAAAAATTAAAAGATAAAAATCTATGGAAATAGATAAATGTTAAATTTTTCAAAATATAAATCTATTTTTATATAATAATTATTAAATGCAATAAATCTTCGATATTTAGAAGCTTTTAATTATTAAATTTTAACATAACAACTATCCAATCATGTATTTTTGTCAAGTTTTTTTTAGTATATTAATTCTAGCTACTTGTATGGAAAATATAATTTGCCAAAAAAAAGGGATGAATAATAGAGTTATTAATGATGTGACAATAATCACTTTGAGCGGATTTTAAATGTAGTTATTGGTTAATTTTTAAAGTAATATTTAGAATAAAATTTGGTATAGTTCATGCGAAGAATTTATTAGGAGTTAAATTAGTTTAAATCTTGCACAATAAAATTATTGTTAACGTATATTGTGAACCTTATTATAAATTACTTTATATATATATATATATATATATATAATATATATATATATGTGTGTGTGTGTGTGTGTAATCTATAAAATGAAATAACACAACTATTATTAGATAATTACATTTTTTTTGGCCATGAGATAATTACATTTATTAGAAAAATTCAAATTAGTATTAAAAAAAAACTAAGCAAATTGTTTACACATAAATATGTTTTTACGTTTGATGTAAGCCATTGATATTGCAATAAAAAAAATCTGTTTTTTTTAATAAATAAAATGAGATATTATAGTTTATTTGATAATGTTATTAACTTTTTTTTTGGCAAAATAATGTTATTAACTTAATAAGGGAATAAATGATCTTCTATCTGATCATTAATACTAATTAATAAAAAAAATGATGTCATAAATATTCTTAAGTAGAGTATTTTTTTTTTTTTGGCCAAGTTAAGTAGAGTATTAATTTGGTTTATTTGTTTAAAAATAATTTATTATGATTTTGACTCATAATATTAACATATGTAAATATTTTATTATTAAGAAAAGAATGTAGATTATTTTTTCATCAAATGTAGATGCATACCTATATTTTATATAATGTGAAGTGAAAATATATTTTGCTAAGTATGAAACTAATTATGTTTATATTCTTCTTTATCATATCATACTTAAATTTTTGTTGTACTCAGTGGAAAAAAATGAAGGGTCTAGGTATCACTCTACGATGCTACAAACATATAGAATGAATAATTCCTATTATATAATATATAATGAGATAGATAGATCTCACATCCAAATAATAAAAATATTTATAACTGTTCCACTTATGAAATATGTGTATTCCATAAAAATAATCTCATTTTAGTAATAATATACTTTATTATAATTGTTATTTTAACGTGTATACATATTTATAAGAAAAATATTAATAATATGAAAAATATTATTATAATTTTATATTTAAAATAAATATAAAAAAATATTCATCATATTATGTATACAATAATTAAAAATAAAAAGTTTATGATGAGGAAATTTTAATAATTAAGAAGTACAATAAATATATATATTGTAATATTTGATAATATAATAAACTTAATACTAAAATTTTAAATTAAATAAATATGAAAGTACGTATTATTAAGGATATATAAGTGTTGATATAGAATATAAAATTAAATACAATATAAATACATACACATGAAAATATTTTATAATATAATAATGTATACATTTAAATTTTAGATTAAGCAAAAAAAAAATATAGCTGGCAATTAAGGAAAGCTGAAAGTAATAATTACTACATATAAATATATGTGCTTGTTATTGGATTTAGAATTGAATTGAATATTTAAACGAATTTCCAAATTCAACAATTCATAAATATGAAGGTATGTGTGAATATATGCATTTAATCTATATAATAATAATGGTAATATAAATCTTAGTTATTGTTATATATATAAGGAGAATGAAAAAGTTAGAATCTATAATCCGCTCGACGTCACATGCATCCGAGCTTCATTTGATAAAACCTTTAATCACATTTGTAATGCCTTTTATATTAAGAAATCGTTCTTACAAAAAAAAATTCAAGTTCCCAAACGAACGCAGCCGTTTAAGAAAATGGATGAGCACAATTTCTTCTTTGATGAGTAAGCGTCGATGTTGAAATGATTCTATCCGGGTGATTTTCTTGTAAAAGTTTACATTATATTAGGTTAAAGTTTATATGATAATTTTTAATTGACCATTATTGAATTTTAGCGGATGCAAAATAAAAACGTAAGAAGATTATAACATATGTTATTTATTATTTTTATCTATGTATTTTTAACACGTGTTTTTTTTTTCTTCTTTTTTCATGTTATTTTTATTATGAAATTTCTATAGTTATATATTAATTATATTATATCAATTAAAAAATATATTAATTATTATAATTATATTAATTCATCATTATTTTTAATCATTTTGTTTTTAATTTATTTTTAAGATGATGTTTTTTATCTTTATTTCTTATTTTATTCTGTTATATTTATTTATAAACCTAATTTATAGTTATTTATTTTTTTTTGGCCAAATTTATAGTTATTTATTTTTTTTGGCCAAATTTATAGTTATTTATTAACTATATAATATTGACAAAAAATATATTCATTATATTTCCTTCTAAACTCAGTTTTCCTAACTTGAAAATAAAATGGGATTTGAATTATTTATATTAATAATTTAACTGTTAAATTAGATTTATTACAATATTAACTTAAAAATGTGTAGTGATTTTTTAAAATTTACTTTAATACTTGTTGTTTTTTTTAACTTATGAAACTAATTTTAAGCTATGTATTGGCTAAAAATATTTAAATTTTAATATATTAATTTTTTAATGTGTAAAACTTGCATTTTTCTAAAGTTACGGAGCAAAACTTACTTTTTCTAACTTTTGATTGTAACGGTTTGTAAGAATGCATTAGGAGCTTTGCCTATAATCTACACTTCCATGTGGAGGTTAGAGAATAGTAATTTAGATGTAACTCATCTAAACTTGACATGGACCAATAATATTGAGTTATTTAAACACCTAAGTGAGAGAAAATGATTGAAAAAGCTTACTTGTCAACATTATACAAAACACACACAAATTATATTATATATAGATACTGCACTGAATTTATAAAATAGACGGTGTGCGACCCAACATATATACAGATCGAATACTTCACATGTTGGATTTTCCTCGTGGTGGACTACTGGTCTGCAAGCGGGATTATTTGGTTGTTTGGTTTAGATTAGGCTTGTTCTTTATTTTTGATTTGGGCTTGACCCAGTTCAGTTGTTATATTGTTTTGTTTAAGACTTTGTTGTTGTTTTCTATTTGTTTTGGATTCGTTTTATTCATTTGTAAAAATTGTGGGGTAGAACAGAATTATATTTGGTTCTCCTTAGTGGTATTAGGTGAGACATAGTCAAATGAAGAAACCTATGTCAATGATCCGTAAGGTATTCTTCTCATTTTCTCTATGCAAATTAGGGTTAGGGTTTGGTTTTCCACATGGTATCAGAGCGGGGTCTCTGCAATCTTGCTTTGTGATTTTGGAGTCACGCTTCCGTCTCTTCCTGATGATCTTTTCGATCATCAACTGTCATTGCTGCTCTCGTTGATTCTCTACTCGTGTCTTCTCATTCGTGTTTCACGACGGTCCAGTTCATCGAGGGCTTGGATTTCTGAAAGGTATTTAAGTCTTTTATTCGTATTCTCTGTCGAGTACATTATCGCCATGGCAACCGATTCCAAGAAACATGATGACTCTTCGGCTTCCGATCCCACGAAAGTTGAGGATCCTGCGATGATTGATTTTTCTAAAGAGGTTCATCCATTGTTTCTTCACATTTCGAATAATCCCGGACATAGTGATTGTAGTAGGTGGCTGCTTGCGGTTGTGTCTATCGGGTTCAATTGGCTTGGATGGGAGGAGTAGGCTTGGTAGTCTAGTGGTGGAGCAGAATAAATGAAGTCTGCTTCTAAAGATGGGCTTCCGTTATGCTGCACTAATTTTAGGTGTGAGCTTTCTTATTAAAATAAATGGGTAGAGTATATATTTACCGGGCTGGACTACAATTATTATTTTGTGTTGCAATAGTTGGGCTACCGGTCCGACCGGGTTCGAACCGGGTCGAACCAGACGAACCGTGAATCGGACCCCTATCCGGTTCGATGTCCGGTCCGGTTCTGATAACACTGCTTGTAAGTCCCCAACCATCCGACAGTCCGACGCTCCGACAGTCCGACGCTCCGACAGTCCGATAGTCTGACGCTCCGACTCTCCGACAATCCGATAGTCCGACGCTCCGACTCTCCGACAGTTCGAAATCCCGACTGTCGGACACCCACGAACTCAAAAAACACGTAGTATAACTACACAACACTTCAAGGACCCGACGACTTTCGAGTAAACGACCCGCGAAGAGTCAGGATCCAACACTCCCCAACAGAGCAAAAGGGTAAGCGTAAGAGAAAGGACAAAGACCTTCAAAAGAAGACTAACAAGTCGCTTGGTCCATACACACATAAAGTTCAAACTAAAGCAAGCTGAGGGCAAGAACAAGCAGAGGAAACGAGCACGTATAGAGAAATGTCGAACGTGCTTCAGGTGTGGTGTAAAAGGCCACCTGGCTGCTGCCTGTACCAATCCTCTTAAGGTACGTTCCGAGAAACAATGAAGAACGTCATATATTCTCTTTAAATTCCTACTTCCTCGGGATTAATTCAATCCCGCTTGTGAATTACAGAACCCAGAAGAGGAAGAAGCGTAAAGATTGAGGATGCTGCCCCAGAATAAAAGGGATCAGACGATCGACCATCTCTCGCTTGCTTGAATTTTTCTATTTCTATCAGTATTGAGTACTCTTTGGTTATAAATTTCCTTGTGAAAACTTGGAACCTTTTTGGGCATATATTGAATGCTTGAACCGAGTATCGATTATCTTATTCACCTTGCGCCGCTCAATATTGTGATTACCATTCTATGCATTGCTAATTTGAGTGCGACCGATTTAACTTCCTTATTTGTTAGTATTCCATTAAAATTAATAAATCGTAACGATGAACATGTGCGAAACTGGTTAAATTAAATTCTGAAACGAAACGATTACACCACGGGTAACATCTACTGTCGCTCGCGTGCCGCGCAAGTTCCTTCGACAAATAGGAGACACATCGATTCGAAGTACAAATTTTAAGTATTTGATTTAATGCTCGATTTTTTTTCCATTGCACATATATCTATTTCGGGTTTTATACGCATACAACTTCTCATAGAGAATTGTGAACGAGCTAAGGGTGAGAACCTAATGCACGAGTAGAGGTGGACAAAAAAAATATGAGTATGCTATGAAATGTAATGTTGGTTAAACGAAGATCTTGAATACACCTCTAACGAATCAGATTGGCGGAGCAGCTTAATCAAACACTTCAAGGATATGGTCAGAAGACTCAGAACCGTGATGTCGCAAGCTCAACTTCCGATCTCCTTCTAGGATGATGTGTAGTTGATTGTCACTCATGTAGTGAACCTTGTGCCTACAAAATCGGTGGACACGACACCATATGAGCTGTGGAATGGTAAATAAATGGATCTAACCAGGCTGTGACCTTGGGGTTGCACAGCATACACGCATCAGACCGACAACCGATTCGGCAAGTCGGGACCTAGAGGACTGAAAACTATCTTTATAAGATACTCCGGGAACTCTAAGGGATACCTATTTGTGGAGGCACAGGTGAATGGTTGCGTGATCGAACATGAGTCCAGAGACGTTACGTTCCTTGATGACGAATTTCCAATGCTTGGTAACATCAAAACGAATGAAGTCTTAATTGAACTAGAACTTGATGATGATGATGTTCAAGTCCCACTAACTTCGAGTGGGAGATTTGAGGTGGAAACACCAGTGAACGACATAGTAAATGAGAATGGAGACATTTTCATAATAAATCCAATGGGAGGAGTAAATCCAACCACGCAGATCACTGTTGTTGCAGGTGCGAATCAAGTGGAACCTGATCATCACATTGCTGAACCGCAGGATGAGAATCCTATAATACCTCAATTACCTGTTGAAAACAGTGGGAGTGGGACAACTGACTTGGTTCTTGGTCCTAGTAACCTTGGAATTCATCTCCCAAGACCAATAGGTCGTCCAAGAAAAGTTGTAGGTGGAGGTTCAAGCAACGCACTTGTTCCCAGTGGGAGTATTGTTCCGAGTGAAAGCATTGTTCCTAGTGGGAGTGTAGTTCAAATTCAAGATGGGAATATTGAGCTTAAACGTAGTCAAAGGCATCGAACTTCTCCTAAGAAATATCCCATCGAGAAGGGTGAATTGTTCACTATGACTTCGGTTGATGAACGGGTAACAGTTAAACAAACGTTGGAAGGACCTCAAGCGAAGGAATGGAGGAAGAGATCGCCTCTATGAAAGCCAATTCAGTGTGGTCGTTAGTTGATTGCCTGCTGACCGTAGAACAATAGGGACTAAGTGGGTTCTGAAACTGAAACTCACTGTTGATGGAAACGTTGAGCGTTACAAAGCTCGATTGGTTGCGAAAGGATATACCCAGCTCCACGCAGTGGACTTTGATGAGACATACTCACCGACTGTGCGTTACACCACAGTCCGAGCTATTTTAGCCCTGGTTGCAAGCCTCGATTTGGAGCTGCACCAAATGGATGCCAATACTGCATTCCTCCACGGAAACCTGGAGGAAGATATTTTTATGGAGCAAGCAGAGGGTTTCGTTACCCCTGGTCGAACATAAAGTTTGTAAACTCCAAAGATCGATCTATTGTCTTAAACAATCGTCCCGACAATGGTACCACATGTTCCACAAGGAAATCGTTGTAAACGGATTCATGAATCTTCACGAGGATCCCTGCGTGTACACTAAGACCTCTGAGTCGAAGTACGTTATCTTGACGTAATACGTCGATGATATACTCATTGCCGCGAACGATGTGAGTTATTTAAATGAATCAAAGCCCTGGATGACATCTGTTTTCGAGATGAAAGACACGAAAAAAGCCACCTACATCCTAGGCATTAAGATTGCTAGGGATCGGGCTGCTCGTAAACTATTTCTTTCCCAAGAAGCATATATCAACAAATTGTTGAGAATGTTCAATCTCCAAGATTCCGGACTTGTGGATACATCGCTCGTGTATGGGTGCGCGCTGTCGAAGCATGATGGCCCGAAAGATCAGGCGGAGCGTGAGTAGATGAAAAGTGCAGAGTACCTCAGTATGGTTAGTAGTCTGATGTACGTCATGCAATGCACTCGTCCAGATATCTGTTCCGCTATGGGCTTAGTAGCACGTTTCCAAGCAGACCATGGATATCAACATTTACGATCTATTAAACGAATTATTCAATACCTAAAAGGTACTGTCGACTACAAACTGTGCTATAAGGGTAGAAAGCTAGAATTGACTGGGTTCGGTGTCGCCGACCATGGTGGCGATCCGGATGATTGTAAGTCCACCTCAGGAGGAGTATTTCTCCTTGCTAATGGCGTCATTTCATGGATGAGCAAGAAGCAATCTTGTGTCGCGTTGTCCACGATGAAATCTAAATTCGTGGCCCTCTCTAAAAATGCACATGAAGCTGTCTGGCTAAAGAGACTCTTGACTGCTCTGATTGATGTCAAGGACTGGAGTAAACCTGTGATGATTTACTCTGACAGTCAAGCAACAATAGCAGTAGTTAAGAATCCAAAGTACCATAATAGGACGAAACACATAGATGTTAAACACAATTATGCGAAGAGTATTGTAGAAGACAAATTGATCACATTAGAGTACTTATCCTATGAGAGTATGGTGGCAGTCTCATTGACCAAACCTTTACGCAGAGAAGTTTTCGAAAAGCATGTCAAAATGCTTGGATTGCGTAGGGTTTATGAGGATTGTATTGTGTCAATAACATTTTGAGTTTTGAAGTAATTTTTGAATGAAAGAATTGCAATTTGAGTTTATGATCTTACGACGTTATAATGTTTGAATTACATTGGATTTTACGGTCTATAAACTAGTCGTTAGAGCGTAAAACCTCCCAATAAAATATGTCGAATGTGGGACAGCCTCGTCACAAAGGCTCGGTCGTCTTGACGGAGGGGGAACATCTACCATGTCAAGACCGGCTAAGAACCACTATGTTTTCGAAAGATAAACCTGATTAAGCAAAACGATCATTTGGTTTCGGGGAAACACGACATGATCTTTATTTAGAAAGTTATCGAGTAATACATGTTAAGTAATGATTATTCATAAAGTGAAAAAAGAATCTTATTATGCATTGTCATATGAACCTATAAGTGTTATCTATAAATTTGTCTCAATTTTTTTTCAATATTCTAGCGTCATCCCTAATTTATTCACCTGCAGATAGATATTTCGTAAGCAACAAAGCAATCCTATTCCTACTCCTACCACTTGGCGGGGCCAACCTTGTTGGCTAATTTAAAAATAAATATATTTTCCAATTTGTTAATACTTTCTTTCTTTCACATCTTCTCACCCATTCTGGTCTATAAAATCAGCCATAGACACCTTCACAAACCTCTTCTCTTCTTCCTCTCTTCCCCCTATTAGGTTTATACTTCTCTCTTTCTCTTCATTTCAGAGTTCTCAAACTCTGCTGCTTTCTTCCCCCATCAATTTCTTGCTTTCTTTTCTTCCCAAAGGGTCGAAGCTCTGTTTCTGCTCTGTTCTTCTCAAAATCCGCCATTTTTAGACCTTGAAGCTCCGATTTGCAGAAATATTGATTTTTTGCTGAAACTGATGGTCCTAACTCATGTCTCCAGTTCTTAGTGAAATCCTCAGATCTGGGTGCATGATAAGCTCCGCCCTGAGACGAAGAACTCACCTTGTTCAATCCTTCTCCGTCGTCTTCCTTTACTGGTTCTACGTTTTCTCATAAACAGATCTCCACTCAGATCTCGATCTCTACTAATTTACTTATAAAATTTGTTGGAATATTAATCATTTATTAAAAACAAGAATTATTATATGGGTTCAAAATTAAACATGGATTCATCCACAAGCGGGAACTCCTCTGCTTCTTCCGACCGGATCTCGCTGGCGGCTGCGGCGGTCGATCCGAGGAAGCGGAAGCGGATGGAGTCGAACCGAGAGTCGGCGAGGCGGTCGAGGATGAGGAAGCAGAAGCACATCGGCGATTTAACTTCCCAGGCGACCCATCTCATGAATGAGAACCACCGCATCGCAGCCGGAATCGACGTGACGGCGCAACACTTGGTCGCCGTCGAGGCGGAGAACTCTGTTTTGAGGGCTCAGACGATGGAACTCAGCCAGAGGCTGCAATCACTTAACGAAATTGTAAACTTCATAATTGGCAGCAATGGAAGTTGTGAAACGGAGACGAATCTGGGTTTTGAAGATGTGTTCATGAATCCATGGAGTATGCTCTGTTTCAACCAGCCAATAATGGCGGCTGGAACAGGAGATGCTCTTCTTCAGTATTGATTATGGTTTTGTCCAATTTCTGGTTGGTGGGAGTTAGAAAATATCAAGTGGAGGGAAACAATTATTAGCTTAACTTTTATTTTATTATTATTATTATTAATTATTATATATTAGAAAAATCCTAAAAAATTGTAATATTTTAAGTAGCAGCCAGCAGGAATGGTGGAATGTGTCTATCGGGGTAATCAGAAAAAAAGGCGTGCGTTTTGTATGGTTTTGTTTTTTGGATTTCTATTTAGTTTGTAATTGTAAATGAGATCCTTTTTTCTTTTATATTATTATTATCATAAATAAATTAATATTTGGATGTAAATGTTATTGACTTGTTCTTCAATATTTGTTATTTTAACGAGAAGTTACTTGGAGTTGTTTGAAATGCAACCTATATAACATGTTTACACTTTAAATAATATATCATTCAGGTCAACCCTTAAATAGTTCAAAACATACAATATTGTTCTTTAATTGTTACACAATAATGTAGTTATAAATTGTTCAAGTTAGATATTGAATGTTTTTATCGGTCTTCAACTCTATAATACGAAGAGAAAAAAAAATCATACAGTAGTTCAATCTTCCATCTACATAGTTTTCTACAAATTATCAATTAATTCATCATAAATCATAATTCATTTTATATAATGTAATGTAACTAATACGTTTTATATCTTTATCCAATTATAAATTATTATAACTTGCATATTTATCTTGGTAGAGGATTATAGTAAACTCTATAAGCTGTCACATAATTTTTATTTATTATTTTACATTCTTTATCATTTGATAAACAATATGGCAGTCACGTAGTATAAGGATGACAGCAATAACACGAATCAATCCACATGCGCCGTACATGAACTCTCTTAAAATTTATAAACAAATGCTCGATTAGTTTCATTCTATGGACCAGTCAAAGAGATAATTTATGTTCCACATTTAGATCTGAAGCTCTATAAGATAAGCACTTACAAATTACAATCCTTGATTAATATTTATTTAATGTGAAAAGAAAAAGTATACATTTTTTAAAACTAATTTCAAGAATAATATTTTAAATAATAACTTTTCATGATGGTGTGTATTTAAGTGTTTCATTTGATCGGATTTTTAATTTTGCGCTTCTTGCTTCATTTAAAAAAGATTTGTTTTGACACGAAAAATTTGTGTCACGTGTCACAAGGGAGCTGTTTGTGTCAGCTCTTGTGTTTGAAAAAAATAACATGTTTAAAAGCAATGTGTTTTAATATGAGAGCTGTGTTGACGCACTTATCATTAGGGACACAATACAAATCAACACGATACGACACGATTGTCATCCCTATATCCTCACTCCTCACTCTTTACTCTATTTATAATGAAATTTAACCTAATTTATTCACGAGGGGCCGGTTTAAGGGTAAAACCACTAAAGTAAGGATTTTAGGCTCTAAGTTTGAAGAGTTCTCATATTTGGTAGTGACCTTTTATATATTTTTATTTTAGGTTGAATTCTTATGCAATTAAGGTCATAATCATACAAAAAATTACAAACTAAAAAAAATTAATAAAAAATTATGTTTAATAGTCAGTTTAATGTTTGGACAAAAATAATACTTCTAACAAAAAAAAAAAGGTATCAAAATGTGGTTTTACTCAAGTTCTCTTAAACAGACCCTGTATTTCGCGTTATTACTTAAGGTACACTCTTAAACTAAATTCCTCTCAAGATCCAATCATTATTTGTTAATTTCCCCTTTATGCTCATTAATATATATATTCTTAAAATAAGCTTTTAATCAAGTTGAGTGGGTGAAATTAGGTAGAACATAACTAATTTAGGAATTAATATATGTTAAAAGAAAGAAAGCAATGGATGGTGTAGTCATCTGTCATGACTTTCCATGGGTGTTCTGTGATTAATTGGTAGAAAAAATGGCTCCTATTTAATCATGTATTATTCATACGATTTAATTATGTTATATATTGACAATTATTAGAAAGGTGATGAAAGCATAACACCGTCCCGTTGGAAAAGGGCGATGAAGTCACTCTCTATTATGTAATAATAATAATAATAATAATAATAATAATAATAATAATAATAATATAGCTAATGAGAAAGGAAAGGGACCCGAGCATCGTGAAAGACATTGATTCTGAGTATATTACAATATTATGATCATATGCCTATATATATAAGGTAATTAACCATCATTTGAGAGTAATACAATAAAAATTGATTAAATCAATTAATTTATGAGTAAAAGAATAAAATTGAATATAAAAAATGTTCGAACCAACGGAAGCTAACCATAAGGCATAAAACATATGAAGTATAAAATGGCCTTTGGTAATAAATAAGGCTAATGGCTGCTAAGTAAATCTTGGTTGGTCACTTTCTTTCTCTTGTTTATTTATTATTATGAGTAGCTATAGAAGTGTCCGGAGAGACGATGACTAATACTTGTATTATTATCTACGGCTCTTCTCTAACCAAATAATGAATTCAAGAAACTGGAATAGATAATTATAGTTTTTAGTTAATAAAAAGTTTGTGACTAGTATGATCTCTTCGGCCACTCGCAAACTATCGCAATAATAAAATGACGACTCAATCTATACGGACGTAATTATATATTTTTTGTGCAATTTTTATATCAAAACACCACGAAAAGTGATTAACGCTAGATGAAAATTTTAATCACTAAAATTTAAAAAATATACTTGACATTGCCCCAGTTATTTATTTAACTACTTATTAGACTATGTACGACTTGACTGAATGGATAAATAAATAATTTAAAATAATAGTTTGAGTCCATAAATATTTAAAGAAGGCGGCTTGATTGAATGGATAAATAATGACTTAAATTAATGGTTTGCGTCCATAAATATTTAAAGATTGTCGATTTTCAGTAACAATATTCGCCACATATTTTGATATGTGCTATATCATATATGAGTTCAAGTGAATGATCTAACCATACAAAATTCTCAACATATACACAAAATTTCCAATAATTGAGTATACATAGAATGACTCAAATTTGTAGGCATAATGAAAAGATAAGCTAATCATAACTAACCCAATATGGCATTTAAGCGAGTTAAAAAAGATATCGAACTTTAATTAAATGACAAATTTAGTAATAGTGGTAAACATGCTATACGTATCTTATATAGTCTGCGCAAATAATATATATTATATACAAATATAAGAATTAATTATACTTTATTAAAAATGAAATGTGTAATAAAAAAACACTGTTAACATTCTCACGCATGGCGAAAAAACACTTGTCACGTTTATAAAGTTAAAGCAATTATGAGTAAATATCTTTACAGTATGGTTTATTTGTTTGGACCAGTCTGTAAACGTTAAATCCATGCTCGTCATAGTGGCAAATGTAGTTAATTAATATAAATCTTACTATGCATAAAATTATCTAAAAATATTATTTTAAAGAAAATCAAAACTAACCTTAAATTTGGCACAGAAAGCAAGATAATGATGATGTATAATAAATAACAAAATAAATAAACAACATGAGTCATGTACATTATTATTATTATTATTATGATTTTTGGGTTGCATTATTTGAAAGGGACGACAACTTCATTGAAAATTGAGCAATAATAGAGAGTTCGATTCAATCTTCTGTTTTGCGGCCTTCTTTAGCTTCTTTAATATTAAGGTTAATGCGTCATTTGGACAACATATTTCACCGAAGTAAGTTTTAGTGTAATAATATTTTTTTAAAATATATTTTTTTCATACTTTTGAAACTAATACACTTTTAATATATCAAATAGTTGACGGTTAGTTTTGAATATTAAGTAGTATGTAACTTGCACGTAAGACGTAACTTACCTTCTAATTTTGTTTATATATTTTTATTCAGTTTAATCCCTCTAATATATTCTTAAGTTTTTTGTTTAAATGTCCTAAAGTTTTTCGAACCAGACAATTAACTCGGTGAACCTAGCCCGGGTCAAGCAAATGGCTAGATTCGACCATGGTCAGGGTAACCTGACCTAGGCGACATCGACCATTCTATGACCTACGGGTCGAGTCCAGGGCTAGATCCGACCCTGGCCGGGATTGTCTGATTGCCCCAATTGGACTATGTTTCGATTGACCACAGCCCAGACCTAGTCATGATCGGGGTCGCCTGGGTCAGGTGACCCCGACTAGGATCGAACCTCGCCCTGCGCTAGAACATATTAGGTCCACCCAGTCAATAGTCCGATTTTAAAAATATAAATTAAGACTAAATTAAATAATAAAAAAGTTATGAACTATTAGAGGGAATAACCTAGTAAAAAAAAAAAGAAAAAAAAGCAAAGAACGTACTGCTTATTAAATCTAACAGTGTATTAAAAGTGTCAAATTGTGGCACCAAAAAACCAACATTGATAAAACATGTTGTAAAAAAAACCTATTAACCCTGCATTAATGTAATTTTATAACCATATTCTGTCACATCATAAAAAAAATATCATCCATTGATCTCATACAGTCTCATCCGTTAATCATATACAGTCTCATCCGTTAATCATTAAGTGGCAACTACAGAGCATTGATGTTTGTTTGGTCAATGATGCTTTGCAGTCCGGACCTATAACTCGGATGGACCAGCCTCACCCCAAGCTCGGTTTTCAAACGGGTGTTCGAGACTCGCTTCTCACCCCGCGGGCTTGCAGTCTCGGTGCATGGCTCGGGTTTTACACGAGCATTATTATCTCGGAACCTTCCGGGCCATTTCTTCTCCACCAAGTACTTTGCGTAATCGAAAACCTCTTCCCTCGGCGCTTGATCATCGTCCACAATGTTGTAGATATTACTGAAAAGCAAAGACCGTCAAAATATTAAGGGTTAAATGTACTTTTGGTACAACAAACATGTTTAACCGAATGTAGTTTTTGGTAAAAAAATTCAGGGGGGCAATTGTAAGATTTTTAAGGGCCAAATTGACAATAATTATAAATTTTAGAATAAAAATTACACATCACAAAAGGTTTAGGGCCCCCCTCACCCTATGTGACTTCGTCCCTGCTTACTAGGGTCCATAAGTATCAACTAGGACTTGAATCTTTAATATTACTGTTAGAAAGAAATCAGCGGTTTAACCAATTTTCTCATAAGCTTGAACTTAAGGGATAACCTTCAATACACTATCAAACATAATTTCAACAATAAGTACACAGAATGTCAGCACAAACACACAATCTCTCATTCAAGCAATCTAGAATCATCTATAACTCAATGCTGCGTCATGGC
Source organism: Clarkia xantiana subsp. parviflora (assembly GCA_036873135.1). NCBI lineage: Eukaryota > Viridiplantae > Streptophyta > Magnoliopsida > Myrtales > Onagraceae > Clarkia > Clarkia xantiana. The sequence continues at coordinate 6,059,782 of JAPTYO010000010.1, read as the reverse complement.
AATTGGCATAGATAGGTGACTTAATTTAAAAACTTAGCTTTATCAAACACTAGAAGACCAATTTAGCAGAGCTCGAGTAGCAACTAAGGAATACCTGGAAGATGACAGGCAGATAGTAGCTTTGAGTGCTTGAGATATGTCTTCAACATGAACCCTAGATGTGTACCCTTTTGAAGATCTCATCTTTTGTGCATTTGAGAGAGGTTTTTGACTAATGATTGTATCAATAGCACTGCCAGTACAAAAAGAAAAGTAAGATCAAAAGGATTAATCATACATACAATTAATTAAAGTCAGTAATAACCTTCTTCCAGGGCCATATATCCCTCCAAGTCGAAAAATAACTGTTTGAATTCCAAGAGACTGACCCAGATTCAACCAGCCCTTCTCTGCATCTAATCTCACTTTAGCCTTCAGATTTGACGGATTTGCAGGATAACTGTGGTAAGTTACAATGGGTAAAAATGCTCGATCATTACGTTATAAAGAACAAAAAATGGTTTGAGAAAGAACTCACTCCTCATCCACCCATTCACCTCCACAATCTCCATACACACCTGAATTAGCAATAATTCACTGTCATTAATGAAAAAGTGTTCTGTAAAAATTGCATGGGACAAATATTTCAGCAAGTGAATATTATGTATTAAACTATCAAGCTGAAATAATAAGAAAGGCATACTTGTTGATGATAAATAGCATAACCATTGTAAACTGCAATTCTTCAGTGTAGATCTCAATAGATGTTCATTTTGAAGCATCTACAGCATAGGTGATAAATACACTAATTGAGCAAAATGATATCGAACAAACAAATCGATAGGTCTTACTTCACATACCAAATCACCAATGCCCTGGACAGGAGGTATAGACACAAGAAGGTGTGTGTAATCTGTCAATTTTCCGAGGATGCTCAACCTGATAGGCAAATCAATTATCTGAAAATGATGATACAATCATAAATTATCCCCTCCAAAAAAAGTTGATTTGATCCAATGATGCTGAATAATAACTAGTTAACAGTATCAATGAACACATGAAAGAAACTGACTCTGGTTCATTTGCATCGAAAAGGAAGGCATCCAATCCCTTTTCTTGAAGCTCCTTCTTTTTGGCCTCACTCTTACAAGTTCCACTGACATTCCTAAATTCAAACTGTCAATATGTTAACTCTTCAAAGGTAATTGATCATGTTCTAACAATGCAGAGTTACAGCTAGCCTATTATCAAAATTATCAGCCAATTCGAACAGATTATAGTAATAACAACTTGATTCAACTTCAACATATAAGAAATAGCGTCAAATTTATAAGCAAAGATAGAGATGGGAGATTTTACCAGCCTTCTTTGAGGAGGTCTTGAGCAACGAACGTTCCTGTGAACCCCATGCCAAGAATGAACATCCGATTCGGAGATGCAGCTGCTTCTTTGTCTAGTGCAGCACTAGCAGGAATCGAGCTTTTGGGTTTCGATTGAAGAAACCGAATCTTGTCAGCTCTTCCGAGCACTGACGTTCTGCATTTTGGACGGAATACCGTGGGAATCGACGGTAATTCGCGCCAAGGAATGCAAATCCCCATGAAATACGATAGGAAGACTATCAGTCTCTTTGTTCGTCTATAGCAGCAGCTGCTGCGGCGGTGATACTCCGGCGGCCGCCGCTCGTTGCAACCGCTTAGCCACCGAAACTATATGCGTCTACCAAAAACAAATCGTATGTGGGCCGAGCTGCCAGAGTCCACGAAGATAAGTATTTTTATTAATCAAATGTACAGTTCAAAACTTCAAAATGTGAAAGTAGACAACTAATCCTTTGGGTTTATATAATCTTGAAGAGCAAATTTTACCTCATCTTGAGAACAAATAAATTAGAAGGAACTAGCGACCTTACTTATTTGTAATCCTTCTTCCGTTTTGTAAGCAGATTGCTTAAAAGGGAAGGTTCCTAGGTCGCCACCTTATTTTTCAGAAAATGTTTCTTCTGGCGGTGATGATAAGTAGGTTGTCTCATCATATTTTCTTAGGAGGAAATGTTTCTTTGGTGGTGATGACAAGTAAGTCGTCACCCATATTTTCTTATGAAAAAATGTTTCTTCTGGCGGTGATGACAAGTAGATCGCCACATCATCTTTTCTTATGAGGAAATGTTTCTTCTGGTGGCGATGACAAGTAGGTTGTCACCTTATTTTTTCATTTTCTTAGATGAAATGTTCTTTTGGCGGTGAGGAGTGGGCACCGTATCTCCACTTTTTCTAAGAGGATGGGTTTCGTACTCTCACCTATTTCCATTGACGTATATGGCATCGACCCGTAGTCGAACTTTTATCTTCATATTCTCATTTTTAGCCTTATTAGTCGTTGACCCACCTTTGCTATGAAATGTAATTGTGTTGGTTGGGTTGGGTAGCTCCACCTCTCCTATGAAGGCCAATATTTTATAAGACATAGATGAGGGCCTGAGGGGTGGTCCTCCAATAATTAGGAGAGGGTCTTTTTTTCCCACAGTGGGGATTCATCGAGTGGAATGGAACTATGGAAGCGGCGTATACATACACTCCTCCTTAAAGAATGACACGCATCTACTCGTTGTCTTAGTCTTTTTATTAAAAGTTGGCTTGACTGATGTCACTTTACGAGAGATCCAACTCACATTCCCTTCTTATGTTAAGTTGGATGCACTCTTTATGAATTTATTGAACAGGTATTACCACTCATCAATTTTTTTTTATATATTACATATATATCACAATTCTCACTTCTCTAAAGCTCTAAAATTAATAAAACCATTAACTAGTTGATCAAATAATGTTTTACACAAAAATTGCAAACTTTGTACCCCTAACCATTTATTTGGTAACAATATGTAAGTTGTATCTACAATATAAGACTAGGGGTGTATCAACGACCCCGTGAACTCACTCATAGAATTTGAAGGCAATCATCATCTTTGGCCATAAAATAAAGTCAGCCATATTTTGTTTTCAATGAATGCACCATGATTGATAAATGAAAGATAGTACAACAAAAGTTCCAACACATATCCCAACCAGAACATTTCCACAATACATAGATTAACCACCTGATGAAACACAAAGGATCCTCCTAGTCCTTGGATTTCCAACTAAATCCCAACCAACCGAAGCCCGCCGCCGTAAGAAGTTGATGGTAAACAAAGATGACTTGTTAATCTTTTCCAAAATCAGCATTGTAGTGCGCAGTTGACTCCAGTTTCTTTGCTTCATTTAGTTTCCTTACTGCCTGCAACACCAAAAACCCAACCAGTTAGAATTCTATGAGTAATCCGTAAATGTACCCAGATTTACGTCTCTTTAAACTAGTCAAATTTGTTGTGTCAAACTAAATCCGTCCTAAATATATACCAGATTTACTTGACACGGGAACTGACAGAAACAACCACCATTAAACTGTTAGCATTAACTGGAAAATTGAGTTTAGGTAATGATGTTTTAACATAAATGTATTGCTTTAAGTTTAAGAAATGCCTCTTGTAAAAACATTTAGGTCCCACTTTTAAGAATTGTTATGAAAAACCATTGTAGCAACAATTTCTGCACTTTATTTTAAAAAAATGTGGGTTCCACATTTGAGAAACATAAGGAAAACCATAGTGGATGTTCAAGGCCGTGTTTCAAGTGTCAAAGTTGTGTAGATATCTGTTAAAGATCGTTAAATTGCATCGTATGAGAAATTGCAGCCCTATAGGGCCCACCGTAGTATCGCTAGAAGAACCAACATTGATCTAATTATCAACCTGATCTAATTATCAACATTGAGCTATAATATTTAGTTCTTAGGAGCTTAAGATCATCTTGTACTTTTAAGACCCACCAGTAATTTTTTAAAGAGGAACAAAGTTACCTTCATGAAATCTTCCTGGATGACATAATCACGCTCGGCGCGAATTGCAAACATCCCAGCCTCAGTGCAAATATTACGGAGATCGGCACCATTGAAACCCTGCAAAGAAGATTGAAACGTGATAGTCAAACTCAAGAGAGCCGAGAGTGGTAAAAACGATTTGATTGTTGTGGTATATAATATAAATACATTATACATAGCTGCAAAAGATGTTACCTCTGCAAGCTTTACGACAGCTTCATAGTCGATGTCTCCATGCTTTGCAATTCCAGCAGCATGGATCTTCAAGATCTCTGTTCTCGACTGCTCATTAGGCAATGGAATCTCAATCTTTCTGTCCAACCTACCTGGACGGAGAAGTGCAGGGTCTAGAACGTCCGGCCTGTTTGTAGCCATGATCATTTTCACCTAAAACGCCAAAGAATTTGTTAAATAAAAAAAAAATGTCATATGAATTTGGATGATCAAGAAAATTAAGTACCTTTCCAAGCGAATCAAAACCATCAAGCTGATTAAGTAACTCCATGAGTGTTCTTTGAATTTCACGATCAGCACTTGTACCCTCGCTAAACCGCCGACCACCAATGGCATCGATTTCATCCATGAAGATGATGCAAGGCTGCAAAAAGTATGCTTTTCAAGTCAATAAATATGCAAATAGACTAGAAGATCAGACTGCTATCAAAGTTTTAGAACAATTACTTGGTGGTCACGTGCATATCCAAACATTTCACGGATCAGCCTAGCACTCTCACCAATGTACTTGTCAATGATAGCACTTGAAACAACCTTCATCAAGGAGGAGACAAAGCACAGTCAGTTATAGACATACATATATGCACACAATGGAGCATTACAAAAGCACATAAGCTAATATGATAATCTCTAACCTTCAAAAAGTTTGCATCTATGTTGCTAGCAATTGCTCTAGCTAGCAAAGTCTTGCCAGTTCCAGGAGGCCCATAGAGAAGAACACCCTGAGCCAAAGATAGCGAAAATTAGCTCTCATCTACTGATATCTATCTATTAATGGAGCCCTCACTATATAGAGCGGATCCACATTAATTACTTAGAGGAAAAACTTTGATAGTACATAAAAAAACATGAATTTACCATCCAAAAGGAAAAGAGGAAAGTAATACCTTGGGAGGTTTTATCCCAACTCTAAGGAAGAGTTCAGGGTTCATAAGTGGCAGCTCAATAGACTCTCTCAGCTCCCGAATTTGATCAGACAATCCACCAACAGCAGAATAGCTAACGTTACCAGGATCCTCGTGCAGCATGTTATAAACAACTGGATCAACCTGCCAATCAATGTCACATACACAATGATAAGCAAATCAATTGGCAGTATTTGCATAGGGTGTTCATGTAAAGCAACAGCAGGAGAAAAAAACCAACTCTAAACTCCCTCTTAAAGGATGATCCAATAAATTAGCAAAAAGAAAATTACATACCTCGCGTGGAAGGGCTCGCATAATGGTAAGGGTTGTCATGTCCAGTACCACTCTGGTTCCAGCAGTGAGCTTCTCTTTATCGACCTTGCTTCGGCAGCCCACAACATATCTGGGGCCGCTGCTTGCTTTTACAATCACTGAATACATGACAGAGATAGCAATAAGAATTGAGTTTTAAGATCAAGGGATGGACTTTTTTTTTGGAAACCACAGCTGCTAAGAGCAAATACCAAGCATAGTAATAATCCATAAATAACAAAAGGAGGCAGCAAAGATCACTAACGTCGTTCATTGTCGAGAGGCCTGAGAACTTCCCCAATGATTTGACCAACACTTTGAAGGGACTTCAGATCATCTTCTGTCTTGTTGAACTCTTTTTTGGCACCTCGCAAGTTTTCTCTCACTGTACATTCGCCAATTCCAACCAAATTAGTGGAGTTTTCAGATGACGGAAGAAATATGATAGTCAAAAATAGGAAACGGAGCATTCAAATTCACAAAATTGCCAATTACACGCAAGGAATCTTCAACAAATCTAAACCCAAATAAGAACCCTAAAATCCGAAAGAAGCAATTACCAGATCGTACTCTCGATTCAAGCTCCTTATGTTGAAGGAGCTTTTTCCGATAGTCGGCATCCGCATTACGGCGTCGGATGGCGTCTTCTCCCTCCATCGTCGTCGGATTTAGGATCCAACTTGTTGAGCAAGTAGCTTGTAGAGGAACAAATTATAAAAAACAGCAGAAGAACAACTCTCGATTTATATCCTACGCCGCGAGTATATAAGCCTAATCTATGTGGGTCATCGGCCTAAAATCTATGTGGCCCACAATGTCGCCGAACATCCGCGATAGGCCCAATTAACACGGGACATTAAAAATTGAATCAATTTAATATAATACATTTTTTTTTTTTTAACTCAATTTAGATTTAGATCGATTAATTTTCTTTTTCAATGTTATAAAACAGACAAAGATAACATTTCTTCACGTAAAATTTATTTGATATCTTAGATTTTTTTGGCCAAATGATACCTTAGATTACATCGAGATTATGATAGGATATGTTATTATATGTACCTTAATTATATGCCACCTCCTTATCGTTTCTATTTTTGTTGCCACCTCTTTTTGCTGGGCATCTAGTTATTTCCATAGTTAGATTAGATTGTATGATTTATTTTATTCTATTGTTATTGTTAAGGATATAATAATAATTTGTTTTGCTTTTAAGCATCACGATGGTTTTTCTTAAACTGTATTTTTTAAAATTGTTACATAAATATCTATGTACACTTTAAGTAAAACGATATACATAAATATTTTTTTTCAATATTTTACTTAATTATATTCGTTAAATATATTTTATTATAAATTTTCTAAAAACTGCCAATAATGTATTAGTATTAATTATAAAATGAATTAATGTATAATTAAAATTGGTTATGTAATACATTATGCATTCCTTAAATTTAAGGAATATTTATCTAAAAATAAGGTGGGTCTCACTTTTAAGGAATGTTATATAAAATCATTGTAGCACGTTTTTATACGATTTACATTTAAAAAAAATGACTCACATTTAAGTAATATTATGTAATACAATTGTGGATGCTCTTAGCGTCAAATGTCAATATGTGTCGAGAACCCCATTGGCTTCAAATCCATATTTTTGTATTTATAATAAGGTTAACAATCTAATTATAATCTCAAGTTTGCAACATATTGTTTTTAAATGTTCCATGTACCATTTTCATTGCTAATAGGTGTTCTACTTTCATTTCGTTGTTTTTTGGTTTTCCGTTTGTCTTTTCAGTTAAAATTGACAGAATTGAATATGGGTTTCTTCAATTCATGTAGTATAGGTATGCCATTTAAGTTAAATTAAATCTCAATTTTGCATAAATTATTCATTTTCACTATATATACATACTAATTGATATAAGTTAAATGGCAGCATAAGTGTTATTTTTTATTCTCTTCTTTAAATGCTCTTGATATTGAGTTTATGGAGCCGTAGTACCAAAATCCGTCAAATTTAAAATAAAAGACAGACGGAAAACAAAAAAATAACAAAAACGAAACCGAGAACACTTATTAATAACAATTTAAACATAAGATATCTAAAAGTAACATGGTGCAAACATCAAACTGTGACTATGTTTTTAACCATTTATAATATTGCTTTTTAACGCTAAATTATTCAGTTAAAAAGTTTAGGTGGCAAATTCTTATTATTCCTAATTCCACTAAAAAACAAATTTGTAGATTAGAGAGAAAGATAGCCATCTACTCATCCAAACACACACTACATAGGAACAACACACTTCTCATACATCGACGAACAAGAAAACATAGACAAAGGTGGTAACTAACAAATCTAAGCATGTTGTTCTTAGTTAACCAGACGACAGTTCTTCTTCTTCCTCACCAGCTCGCCTTTCCGCCCCGTCAAAACCCCGACCTTCCCCGTTTGGGGTTGGGGGTAGGGTGGGGGGGAAAAAGAAAAATATATAATATTTTATCCATTTAATAAATAATAATAAAATAATAAATATAATAATTTCAAATTATATATGTAATCTTACATTATATTGAAAATAATAGACATAATTCAATATTAGAATGGAATTCACATTACATTATTTAGTCCATTCAAACACCATTTTAAGTTAACAAATTAATTGCCAAATATAGAGAGATTTTGCTACAAGTGCAACCGTCTTTTAATCATTGGGGCCTGGGGGTTTTGGGTTACAGCCCAAAGGATACCGCTCTTCCGAAGAAAGGGACAATAGCAGAAAGCCTCTGTAGCTTTGGATCTTTGATATTAATTAGGGCCGAGCTGAAAGTCCATATCCTGCATCTAAAGTATGTGCTTCACATTACCCAACCCAAAAAATATAATCCAATTAAGTGCTTACTAACTTCACTAACCGGCTAGTTACGTGTTTCTTCACTTGGTATATATATTTTATGAATTTCAGTTTGGCCATATCGGTGTTAAGAATAAGAGAACTTTCCCACGAATACGAACGTATAAGTGAATACTCTAAATACGCTTGTATACATAAGTAAACAAACTCCATTAAAGACTGATATTTGCGGATAACGATTTTTACACTTTTCACTAGGTCCACATCTTAAGTTTCGATCCAACCACCCAACTTTTTTAATGGAACATTTCAACTTTTTAACATTGTACCCCACATTCAAAATTAAAGGTTCTGATACTAGTATTGAAAACAAGACATGCGTATATGTAAACATTTTTTTTCTTCATAAAATCTAATTAATCTCAAGACAAGTCGAGTCTGCTCAACGCGCATGTGAATGACTAATTAAATTATTAATTTTTTTTTGAAAAAAATGACTACTAACTATTAAAAAAATTAGCCAAATTGATAATAATTTAGTTGATATGAAAAGTATAATTTTGCTAAGCTAAGAAGTAGGCTCTATACCGTAGGTAGTATGTAGCTTACTATGCAGTTCATAAATGAAATATTTATAGATAATTAAGTTTTGTTAGGGTTGCTTAATAATGAAGTATCTCTGGTTTGCAAAAAAAAAATAATTATATGAAAAATCGATTGGATTTTGTCTCTGGACAAAGTCACTGACACCAGTCTGTCGGTCGGGATCACGGGGAGCTACTTCCCATCGGGAGGCTCGGTGGACCCCGCAACCTATCCTTCTGCTGATCTCAACCGTCGGATCCCATCCAAACCCGACAAAACAATACGAACTATTTCTATTGGACTGTCAATTTTAAATAATAATAATATCATAAATAAATCACTAATCATATAATATAATCATCATATATAATAATAATAAATAATAAAATCATATAACTATGTACAACAATATGCCTAGATATCCATTTCATTCCTTCAAATTTCAATGCGTAGTCACGTAAGCAGTATTAGAGTCGAAGGCCGGCCGGAATATGCGCTGCCCCGTGGCGAGTATCCGGTTCGGATCGAACCGCATTTTGTTGCGATTAAACCGGTCCCACTTGTCCCCAAAGTGGGCCCTCCACTCGGCATCGGTTTTGTAATGGGGAAGATACTGCTTGACTTTGATGTCATGGTCTTTACAGAATTTGAGAATCTGCCGGTTCTGGTCGGAGAGGTAACTCAAGCTATGTATCTCGTCGCCATTGTCAAGGGCCGACCGGAGAAGAGCCACCAAGTAAAAGACATCCTCGTCTGGTGTCACGGCGGAGCTCCGAGGGTCCCACCTAAAACCAAACAGCAACATCAATTTAGGATATATATATATATATATATATAGAGATAATCTAATTAATTAACTTGATGAAATGGAAAGCACCCATGTGATTAGGGACTGATATAGTATGTGACGATTGGTAATAGTAATTCTTAACTTTTTATAATGTGCAATTTTTACTTTAAAATTTATAATTATTGTCAACATTTTAAAAATTTTATATTACCACCATGATTTTTTTTAATAGTAATTAGCGGTCCCTAACTCAAATCTTACCACTGGTTTTTTATTGGCTCTGTCCTTACATGTGATCAAAGAAAGGTGGTGTGGTGTCACTTTCAATCACCATATTGCATAACAATTGACAGCCAATGCTCCAAAACCAAACTTAAAACCTAACTAGCTTTTCTGAATCCTTTGTTTTTATATGATTCTAGTAGTATACAGAAGCAGAATTCATAGACTATAATATATATTCAGTATATGATTTTACTTAATTGATAAATTGCTAATTATAAATATTTTTTTACTTTTAGAATTCAAAATATGAGTTTAAACTTAAAATCTTAGTTAAGAGATGAGACTGACATGTATATATGTTTGAGTTATATTTATCAATAATAATCAGCAATGTTGTTTTGTAGAAGAAGAAGACATGATGCAATCGCGTCACAGAAGATCTTCTGACACAAAGAATCTTCCCCACTTGCCCAAAAGTGATGATTATAAAAAGTGCTTATCAATCCTCTCTATTTAGCTAGCTAGCTGGATCTTTCTCATCATTGTCGTCATGTCTATGTCTTAAGGTTTTACTTTTATCATTGTCGTCTTCTTTTCTCTAACCTTGATCCAACATCTTGTCTTCTTAATTACTAATAATTCTATTCTCTTCTCTTGCATGTTCCATGCATGCACATTATTATTATTGGACAGTGTTATATTTTTTTGACATATAACTAACTAACTAACCTGTCTTTATTCATGGGGTAGATAAGGATGGGCCCACTTGTTTTATTCCCCAAAATGCCCTTGAAGACTCCTCGGTCAAAGTCTGCGATCCTTGACTTTGGGACGAATAGGTTGAGCCACGGGTGCGGCACGTCCCATAGGTTCTTAGCCCGGAGCTTGAGCTCGGCTCGGTGGACCCGGTCCAGGAACTCCACATAACCCATGTCCGTCGAGAAAACCGTTGAGGGAATAAAGTTTAGATTCCTCATTAGATACTCCACTTCCTGAGAATGAATTAATAATTAGCTAGGGTCAATAAATTTAATACTAATAATATAAATAATTAAACGAAAGTACAAAAGGAAAAACAGTGCTCTTGTCAGGGATAAGTTCTATTCCAACCAACTATTATATTATATAAAAAATAATATTGTGTTTACTACCGAGGAATTTTAAATCCAGACGCATCAAACCGTGGGTCTTACCCTTATCGTTCCATTTTTGGGACTTATAATTATTTTATTATTATGTGGAAATAAAGTCAGTCTGTTGATGCTATATGGTATAATTACCCATAGATTATTAACTATTTGGACGGCGAAAATCCAGCAAATATTCAAACTGTGGCAAAACAACTATTAAGGTTGTAATCAATGTTGAAATCAGATGATGGATCGTGTTTTCTAGTGCATGTTTTATGTTATAGTAACCACATAAATATATAATGCATCTAGACAAAGGTTTAATTTACTCACTAGCTATGTCTTGATTAGGGCATCACTTTCATTAGAGGGTTTAATTAATTAATTAAACTTCTTCTAGCAATACACTACCGCTAAGTTTTTTAATAGTGAAAATGACTTTTGTAATATAAAATGACTCTATGGCCAAAATATATATATATATAAGTCACGATATGAAAATTTAATAAACAACCTTTAAAAGCGCGCAGCATAACTGAATTATCTGGTCCAAATTCAGCGTAAACCTATCTTGACTTGAGATTAAGTTGGTCATTATCACCCTTACCAAATCCGCCTATCATCGAATTTAAATATATTTAACATTCCAAGACGCAGTTTCATTTGCCGAACTGAATTTTTCTTCTTAGAATTGCATGTGGTCACGTAACTTCAAGTTTGGTACATATTCCGTTATTGACGGTGACAAAGCCGCATAAGTAGACTCCACTAACAATATTTAGGTATATGACAAGTTCATTATGTGCACGACACAACTACAGCTATCTACGTTATAACAAACTTATATAATTAGACTATAATAATAATTAAGTAGTACCTGATCGACTGTATCGGCAGTTGATTCATCGTAGTTCTTGGTAACCTCCAAGCAATATAAGACCCCGTCTTTTGTGCCGAAAGAAGATATTTTAATCGGGTTTCGTGGCGAGAAAAAAGACGACCTCCAATTATTGATGAGACCCTCGTCCACTATAACGAACCCTTCTACGTAGTCGAATTTACGCTCGTGAAGCGATATTAAGTACTCTTGGTCCTTCGTGAAGGAATCAAAGTCTGAATATAGAACCCTAATCCACTTGACCTGTATATAGTGGTAGATTTAGAAAATTTAATAACAAAATTTTAAATAAATTTGTAGCTTTTGAGCCAGGGGCAAAATGGGGTTTTACTATGTCTAGGTTTTATTTTCTTTAGGGTACTAATAATAATTTTTAAAAATTAATGGACAAATATTCCATATATTTTTTTGAATCCAGATCACCGGAATCACTCTTCATGCCTCAAATCGTGTCTCGTCATTCAGATCTTGACACGTGTACTGAGTGTAATTAATTGTATACCTATTTGAATTGGCAAACCTTAAAATAAAAATATTAAATCTAAGAATATGTGTTAATATCTTAACGGTGAAAAACAATCTTAAATAGAAAAAGTGAGACAACGGGTCCATTTTTTTTTTTCTCTTGTAGGTTGGCCGTTTAATTAATGGAAAGTTTTAATGAGACGTCAATAAGATTGCATGACATACATTAAATCTTAGACTGAGAAAAGAGGTCGCTATATAATAACAATAATATATGAGAAATATAAAAATATAAGAGGTCCCTGAAAGACCATCAATTAAAAATTATGAGAAATATTTCGTGTCCCTGCCGTGGCAACAATATAGAGGTCAAATTTTAGGTACTCAAGGAATATCAGTCATATATTGATTTAAGAAGCATAAGCTAAACGTGGTTAATATTTTTTATACGATTCTTCTGACGTGTGATATGACATATTTTCATAAGAAAAATAAAGTTGCATGTACCCTTTGAGGAGCGGGTTCGATAGCGATTCGAGCCCTAGTGATGATCCCGAACTGACCCAAGCCGCCGAGGGCGGCGTGGAATAGCTCGGAGTTATCTTCTTCTGAACACGTTAATATCTCACCTTTTCCTGATTACCCAAAAAATATACGAGTCACACATAAGTAACATATTTTATAAAACATAAGGTTAATGTTTGCGCATAAAACAACCTTATCCGAATAATTCACTTGAATTAATTAACCTATGAGGAGAGCTATATATGTGCGTCATCATCATCATTAAATAATGCTCATCGTTGCTTAGTTGTAACAATTATCGTACTTATAGTAAAGAAAGCTCCATTTATTGGCGGGATAAATAATATTAAATAAATAATAAAGAGAGAAAAGCACTAATTATTATTCTAAAGCATAAAGAAATCTTAAAATACTCGAACTTCGAATGCACTACAGTTGATAGGAGGAGATCTATCCATCCTAACAACCATGCTCTAAGCTCAAGCAATTATTGATGTTTGAAGCATTAATAAATAATTATTGGTCGGAAAAATAACTATTTTTTTCTTATCATAATGGGATTTTTCTTTTGAAAATATTAGTATTTTATTGCCACGGAAAATGTTAGTACAATTCTCACAATTATATATAGTGTTTAAAATAATTGAGCATTTTCAATTAAATATTTCGGGTATTTATGTGACGTTTTATTTTATACACCATTTCAGGGGAGTTTATGTGTCATTCGGATCTCCTAGTCCCTACTATATGATCTGATGACATAAATATAGAAAAAAAAAATAGATTTCAATAATGTAATATATATATATATTTAGATATAGCAATATAATATAGTCGCCTAATAAAAGCAGAATCACATGCAGAGAAAGCGACGCACCTGTGACGACGTCAAGCTCGTGGACATTACTGATCTGAGGGCCGTGGTGGAAGGCCTGGCCGCTGATCCCGGCGTTCGACAGCGTGCCGCCCACCGTCAAGTACAGATAATCCGTCCACGACCGCGGCGCCATCCCAACCTCCAGCGTCCGCCTCAACACATCGATCCACAGCTCCCCTCCCCAAGCGTCAACGTATCCCTGCTCCGCGGCCACCGTCGGCAGAGCCCAGTTTCCTCCGCCGTGACTCATCTTCACCACCACCCCGCCTTCTACATGGGCCTGCCCGTTTATGGAGTGGCCGTGGCCGCGAGCTGACACCGCCACCCCAACGCTTCCCGCCATTCTCACCACCCGGGCCACGTCCTCCGCCGACGAAGGGCGGACCACGGCCGCCGGTGTCTTCTCCAGACGGGTCATGAAGCCGAAGTCCGATGACGCTGCCTCCAAATCGGCCCGGTCCTCACTGACCAGAATTTGCCCGCCGAGACGGAGGAGCTCCGCCGCTGGTTCCACGTTGAGCCCGACCGCCACTATGAGCCGACATATCGCCAACCAGACAAGAAGCTTCGCCGCCATTATATTCCACCGTCACTAGATTCAACTCAACTCCAGAAATTATATAAAGTAGAGATTTTTTTTTGTAGAGAAACCAAACCAGGATTCAGTGAAGTGGCGCAAGCTAAAGCTAACGTGAGGGAGATTTGGACTTTACAGATTTTGTGCGATTCTCTCTCTGTTCGGAAAACCACCTTTGATGTTTGTTGATACTGATGACGCTGTTCTGTCTCTCTTCTTTTGTTTCTCTCTCTACACTTTGGTGTCGAGGATATAAGACGCAAGTCGTCGATTTATAGGACAGAGAGAAAGGCACAGGTCGGGGAGGCACGTGATAGTCACGTGAACTGTTGGGTGACACGTGTGAGGTGGAGTTAGCGGGCCCCGGCGTGGGACCCGCTGATAGATACGGAGGATCTGTGTGGGGACGAGGAGGAGGGCAGTGTTCAAGTTCACGTGGCCATGGGTGCAGAGCGTGATGCCATGCAGTTGATTAGAGATAGACCTCAGAATAAACGACGACGTAAACTTATCCATCTACTTTGTCGATATTAGTGTGATTTTAAATAAACAGATACTTGAAATAATACTTATTGAAAAATTGTTATTTCATATAATTTATAAATTTTAGTTAATTGAGAATTTCAAAAAAATGCACCTATCGAAATTAGGTATTATATTCTCTCTCTCCCTTTTTTTTTAATTTATTTAACGAAGGTTTTGAGTTTGATACACACCTCTGCCACAGATATAATGGTTTCCTACTAATAAGCAGTATTCAACTCTACATGTAATTTATTTTTTAAACTTCCGGTAAAAAAATCCAGATATATAAACGCATATTGCTAGATTAATATGTAAAAATTATCCATTGCCAAACTAGTTTGGCTAGATGGATGTATGTGGGATAGTGTGAACAAAATTAATATTCTCTATTTGTATTTTGATATATACCGCATAAAAATATAAGAAAGTAAAATATAAAATATGGATTTTAAATAAAAATATATTCATTTAGTTTCAAAGTATATTTTCTTTAATAGTAAAACGCTATTTAAAAATGTCTAAATCCGACCCTGAGAAATGATCGAATTGATCAAAAGGTTGAAAATAGTATGTTGTAGTAGTTTGTTTTCAGTAGCTATCATGACAATGAGATGTGGTAACAACGTTATGGACAAGTCGGCCTCTTGTGATTGGTCATGAATCATGATCAAAAGACTTTCTATATGCGTATACAATGACTCAATTATAATCTGCGGTAGCTCTTTTTTGAAATAAAAATGATTTTTTTTAAACTAGTGTTATATAGCTATCGACATATAACGGCGCCGTTCTAGCGTTGCTCAAATAACGCAGGAGGATAATTAATTAAACATTTTAAGGATGTTTAAGGAAATATGTTTGTTTTCATATATATTTGGATATATTAATATATACACTATGTAAAAACGCTTTTTTTTCCATAATTTAAAAATGTACTTTGAATTGAATATTTATTGTTATTAATTAATATATATCAGTTATAATCATTTATATACTCAAACCATGATATTATTTACATACGGGTCATTTAAGAATTTTAGTAATTTATTAGAATATTTAGTCGATATCTAACTAATAAGTATATTTGTTAATATATTGTAACAAAAATGTCATAAGATATATTTTCAATGATGATTTATTTAAATTAATAATTCTACTAAATTCAGGGACCACTCAGTCCAAAGAGTTAATTATTGTGTCATCATTTATTAGAACATATACACTCAAATCAATCGGCTAATTTTATTTTTCTGTCGAGACAATCATGGTTTGTTTATTATTTATACACAATATATATATATATATGCGGTTGTTGGGGCACGCCGACTTTAATTTTAATACTAATGATTTAACGTTTGTGGCCAATTTTTTTAACGTTTATATTCACAAATTGCAAATGCAATATATATAATTAAGATCGTGGCGATGTAGAATTCTTATATACCAATCATGAGGTCACTCAGCATCTTCACCTTAGATTCCATATCATTTTTATAACTTCCATAATTCAGTTTGTGTTGAAACCATAAATTTACTTTAAGGCTAAATTAATCGTGTAGCTGATGATTTTTAAAAAAAACAGTGTTCTCTCTTTCTCAAATTGTTATTTATTATTTAAATAAAATGCAAGAAATAATATATATAAATACAAGAAATCCACATGTTTTAGCCTTTGATGGTTGGTTATAATAATAAATAAGAGAAGCAACAGTTGGTTTTTTTTTTTTTTTTTATAATATTATTATTTTACGAATAAGTTATGACATGTGCATATTTTTTCAAATATTTATTAATTTTTAAACTCACATTTTCCATAGATGGCCAAAAAAAAAAAACTCACATTTTCCATCTCTAGTGCCACGTTCATGAAGTTAACCAGGTTATAACCTTCGACAAGATATGGTATGATATAACATAATATATATTATAAATATATGTATTATATATTGTATTATTATAATATATTTTGATATGGTCGTGTATATTATATACATATATTTAATATTAAATATTTTGTAGTTATATTTTTTTTTATTAAAAATAGAAACATTTGCGTGACGACATAGTCGCACTATATAGGTATATCATTTAAATATAAACTTTTAACTATTTTATTTATTATTTTACGTAGAGTTTAAAATATGATAGAAAAATATTTCAAAATTAAAAGTTACACAATATTTTATATTTAAATATGTAGAGTCCTAATTAAATTAGAAAATGATAACTAGAAAAAAATACCCAAGTATCATTCAAAGTAATGCACGTAAGTTAAATTAATATATTATAATAGAAGATTATTATGGATGGATTAATATATAATAATTCATTAATATATATTTTTTAATTTTTGGGCTAGGTGACTTTTTATTCTTGACTTAAAACTTGTCCAAAAATGGTTAAAGTATTTTCAAATTTGTATATGGTGCAAAATGGCCAACTCGGTGTTTTGCAACAATAATTGGGGTACATATCTTCTGCCCACTTTTCATGTTCAGATCGTGTTTCACTGTTAAGATTTTGGCACGTGTTCTGAGTGTAATTAATTTTGTAATTTTTTATTTTCTAAAACCATATTGAGAATGATGAACCCTAAAAAAAATATTAAATTTAATAACACGTGTCAAAATTTTAACAATAAAACACGTTATGGGGCAGAAATGGTGGGACAGATCTGAATCCTTTTGACATCCAATATCATTATCATCATCAAAAGTCAATCTACGGGATGAAAAAAGTGCATGTTCTTATAATTACTCTATTCCGAAAATCCAAAAATAGTTCAACTAGGTTTTAAAAAGTTATTTATTTATCTCCAAGGTAGAAGGACCAATCTTAGCGTCAATGGATAATTAAATCATTATTTGTATTTGGTTATATATATATATATATATATATATTGATAAATCATTCTAAGGCAAGTGGCACAAGACATGGACAAATGTGAACTAACTCTATTGTGCAAGTGTATGGTATGACTTGTACTTCTCTTCTCATATATGCAACTTGGCGTGGGTTTTTTGTTTTTTTGTTTTGGTTTTCATGCAATATATAGTATATATATAGTAAGTTTTGTGCATTAGTCAAGTGGCATCCAAACGTGATATCACTTCTTTGTTTAATTAAGATTTTATTCTCTCCACTAGGTATTGTAAAGAGTATGTGCAAATAACATCTATATAATAAATAAGTCTGATATAATTATTGGTCACGCGTTACACTAGCGAAACGACTCGCTGAACACAAGTAAGATAAGAAAATCAAATTTGCATTAATCTCAATTTCTATAATTTGCAGTAAATTGGTCCAAGTCAATGAGGAGAGTTGTTGTTTTGATTTCTGGTGTCTTGAAATCTTTCAGAGTAAATGTATCTATACACTAGCTAGGAAATGTCTCTTCATCCAAAGTGTTTATATGATGATATGTGTTCTTCAGAATGTCTAAAAATTACGGACTAACCGTATCTAAATCATAATTTTACATACCACAACAGCTATCCCAAAATCTGAGTTATTTTTTAAAAAAAAAACCTTTTGGATTCTATCTACATATATATGCAAGTGTGGTCTAATGATTGTTTAAACTTTGGAATTTCCCTTCCTATATCACTAAAAGAAAACAGGGCATCACCAACAGAAAATCGGTTGGAAATCTGTTGGTGAAGCCCTTCACCAACAGAATTTCCAACGGATCGTCCGTTGATGATACCCCGCTGGAAAAAAAATTCCAACGGGCTGTAATTCTGTTGGAAATGTTCCAACAGAAATCGGTTGGAACATTGGAAACATCTAATGGTTGACCGGTCAATATTCCAACCGATTAATGTCCGTTGAAACCAGAATTTCACAATTTCATAATAATATTTTTTCCTATGTAAAAGATCTTCAGCGACGTAATTTATTAGGTATCTTCAGCGACATAGTTTATTAGGTCGGTGAAAGTTTTTTGGCAATGTAATTTATTGCGTCGCCGAAGGATCTTCAGCGAAGTAATAAATATGGTCATCATAGCGTTTTCAGACACAATATATTACGTAGCTGAATATCTTTTAGCGACATAATAGATTAGGTCGCCAAAATGTATTCAACTACGAAATTACTATCATCACCGAAAGGGTTTTATAAAATCTATTCACCAAAACTGATATTTTGTGCCATAATATTTCACCCATTCTTTACACATCAAATATCTAACAACATACACTTAGTTCACTAAGTCAACAATTCACAAAATAGTAGTTTGAAGCTTAATCCAGCTTATACAATAATAAAATCCAGCTACTACAATAATAAAAGCAAACTTCAAGATCAGAAGTTTCCCTTGAAGTCGCAAGAAGTTCAAAATATTCTTCATGCCATCATCAAGCTTAGTAACCCTACCCTTCTGCACAATAAAGTGAGAATGCAAATACTTAAGTAACTCGAAACAAAAGTACAAAAGTAATGCTCAACTATCAATACTAATGGTTTTGTTCAAATTCCGACCCTGCTTTGTCTAATTTGAAAGTCAAAAGACATGGCTAATCATTTATGCAAACTAATATTTACTTATGATCAAGTATAAGAAAAACTCATCATTAAAATATAGTACGTTGTGTTTCATCTGAATCCACAAACGGTGATGAAGCTTCTGAACCAATACCATTCGAGTCAGCGTTCTGACGGGTCGCCAACAGTGACTCATACTTAATTTGCATATCTTTGATAACAACTTTATCTAATTGACGTGCTGCGTCACTCTCTTCAAGCTGTCGAGTAAGTTCATCAATGCGGGCACTGTTCGATGAAGTCGTGTTTGTGACTCTACTTTTTTTCTTCACCTGTCATCTTGCAACTTTAAAGATAGCATCCTCACATACTGATTTCCTCTGAACATCTACTTTTGTTGTCTGCTCCACCACCATTGACTACAAGTAATAATATAAACTTAACAATAAGTGACAATTCTTCCAATAAAACAATAAGTAACAATGAGGAACAAAAAATATCTCATACATAAAATAATATGACTATAACATAGTAAGATTTGAAAAAAATCATCTCTCAATTATTTGAGTCATACATAACTATATACTTCCTTACTAAAAACATCCAAATGTAAACATAGAGAAAACACAATGTTGACTTCCATTATCAAAGTTTTATATACTAATTACATAAACAAATCTCTCATTAAGAAAAAACATTAATTCATTTTGAAATAGTTTGGACATATACTTTGTTCATAAATTAACAAGTAACAACTTACAATTATGCTTGCTGTTTTTAAATCTGCTGGAGTGCCATAGATATGAGTATGCACCTTCTCAAAGAAATTATAGGGAGTTGGTGGTATGCCATCATTCCTCTTAGTCTAAGAGTATACGAATAGATCAATAATTATTTGGCACAGTTGACAAATAGATTAAATACACTTGTATAGTTACCTCATCATAAAAAACATTGGCATGGCTCACTGGTCTTGATGTGCAAGTTGTCTATTCTCTGTGTTTTTCTTGCTAATGGCCTATATATAATAAAATGGGTTACCATAAGCAAACAATGAGAACACAAACATGATAATAATGACTAACTAGAGTGGTTCTCTATATATGATAAGATATATATTTGAATTATCAAAAATTCATAAGGAAAATCAGTTGAAATAATATTTACAAGAGGATATAGTCAATTTTGTGAAAGTAAAAACCAGCTTAACTTAATAAACAATCAAAATGCCTACTAACAAACATATTAGCATGCCCATGCTTTACTTTGCGCTTTTCTGAGCTCCATTTGTTCACAAGATATTTCCAATCTTCTTTCTCCATATTCGGAGGCAAATATTTAATACGCTCTTTATTGGTCTTAAATTTGAAGAAGTGCTTCTTTAGCTTATTTAAGTGGTCACTGTACTTCTTCCCTATTGAAGAAAGGACATGGGACTTCACATCGCTACTCCCTTCATCAACATCAAACCGCTCCTGACAAAATTTGATAACTCCAATATATGAGAACAAATTATATTCATGTTGAACTAATGGGAAAGAAACACAAAGAAGTGCTTGTACAAATAATAATGTAGAATATTTAACATACACAAACTAGTTTGAACATTTCAGACTTCTTTCCCTTTAGAATATGGTAGAATTTTTAACTGTAGAGGCGCAAAAGTAGGGCCACGAGCGATTATTCCACAATAGCTCGCAAATTTAGATCTGTTTTTTCCACTTGGTTGTCCTTCAGAATTCCATGATATTGGTAATTTCATACCTTTGGGCAAATCTAGCATTTCCTTGAGTTTAGTACTTCCCCACACTGGGCTAATTTTACTATCAAGTGTTCATATTCAAAAGAAATTTTACGTTATTGAACATATGAAATGTATATATATAATATAACTTATACAATAACATGAATTTAATTTTGCGCTCACTAACCATGTGTATTGTCAGATGTTCCTTCTTGCACATTATATGCTGCGATTTTCTTTCCACCCTTTACAATTGTTCCAACTACAAGAAGATCTGACTGAGTTGATGATGGACCGGATCTCGAAAGGCGAGGCCCCCCCGGAAGGAGGCCTTCTTCGCCTTCCACCTAAGCTGCGCAGGAAAGGCCCAAAGCCAATCCCAGTGAACATTAAAGTTTCATAGGTTATTGAACCAACAATGAAAATATAAGTCATAGTTATTAACTAAATACCCTTAGCACTTAACAAGTAATTAAAAACAGCTTACTACTTAATGTTTAATGAACCTACTAACACATAATGAGCAACTGAATCGATGATTAAAAATTTCCATCGAAGCACTTAGTAAATATTGAGTGTATGTGTTGACTCAGAAGACAAACCTGCAAATTCCAACTCAGACCGCATAGTGCTTGGTACCTAAACTCAATACCAAACCAAATTAGTATTGCACACTCCATAAGTTAATAAAGAAATAAATCGTAAATATTCAGTTTGTTACACTTCCACTTACCCGGTTACTCAAAGTATTTGTTAAACAATTATGTTCCTTGTCTGGATTCTTATAAGCAACAAATGAATCTAGTACATGAGATTCATACACGTAGCTTGAATGTCAATTCCTAATATAAGGAAGATCTACAGAGCCAATAAGCAAAACAGAATGAACATTTTTCCAATTTCTACAAAGTCAAATTTAACACAAGGATCGAAAATCACAATTTTTAAAACACAAAGACAGACTTAATAACAGAAAATGTTAACAATTTAAAAATTCGCACAAGATATGTGCAAGGTGCAGGGAAGTATCACGAAATCAGATAGGGTTCTAGTTACAACATTAATTCAGAAGGCATGGTACAAATGTGACAGCCGATACCCTAGAACCTAATAAAGAACTAGAGAGAAGGATAATAAGCAAAAGACAACACAACAGTCAAAAATCAAAACCCTAAATTTTGTCTAGAAAGAGAAGTAAACCATAGAAATATAACACGAATCTTCAAAAACGGGGCTGAATATACCACAAGTAGATCCCGTTAATTAGGGCCGAGTGAAAACGAACCAGAGACAGGAGCGGAGACAGGAGCGGAGAGGAGTGGACTATGGCTAGAGAGAGTTTTACAACATGAGTGAACTCGATATGTATAAGAGCAGCCGCGTGTTGTGCGACTGTGTTATGTAAAGAACAGTTGTGTTTAGGGTTTATTGTTACATGTGGGTTTTATATTTGTTTGAGTTTTCAATTATAACATATAAGATTTTTTGGTTGAGTGGTTCTAGATGCCGTTTATCATTCCACATGCCTAGGTTCGATACTCTGGTCAACGTTATCATATGTATCATTATCCCCATCTAACAACCACAGACCCTCCTCGACCTCAAATTCATATTCTTCTTCATTGTAGTCAGAATGACGTAAGCCGACATTTTCCACTTGAACCTCAAATCTCAAAATCCATAAATCTAGTAGGGTCAACGTTATCATATGTATCATTATCCCCATCTAACAACCACAGACCCTCCTCGACCTCAAATTCATATTCTTCTTCATTGTAGTCAGAATGACGTAAGCCGACATTTTCCACTTGAACCTCAATTGGATGTGTGGTTGTACTTATTTCTTCAATAAATACTTCTGCACCTTCGGACTCACGATCCACAAAAGAATGGCATGGCCGTCAAGCGAAATTCCAAAATCTACAATAGTCGGTATGTTATCTCCATCGTCGTGGTAGATATCATCCTCTTAGTAAGGTCGTCGCCATCAATGTGATCATTGAAACCATTTAGAGCACTGAAACTATTTAGTTAAACATTTAGTTAAACAACTATTTTTTTTGGGCAAAAAAATTCCAACATCTATAAATTTGTTGGAAAAAGGGTTGGTAATCAAAATATTCCAACCAAATTCCAACAGATTTGGTTGGAAATATTTGTTGGTGGCCGTTGGAAAATCTGTTGGTAATTAACCAAAGTATCTACTGTAGAAATCTGTTGGAAATCGGTTTGAAATTTTCAACAGAATCGGGTTGTTGGATATGAATCTGTTGGTGATGCCCTATTTTCTTGTAGTGTATCGTGTTTCCTGCATATTTATCCTATTTATTTTAATGGAAAAAATCCTATTTATTTAAACAAATATTAATTATAGAGCAAACATTTCTATGTGGGACAAAATTTCCACGTTAATATTTAATTTCAAATAGCAAACATTATCTCCGCCATGTAA
Source organism: Clarkia xantiana subsp. parviflora (assembly GCA_036873135.1). Classification (NCBI taxonomy): domain Eukaryota; kingdom Viridiplantae; phylum Streptophyta; class Magnoliopsida; order Myrtales; family Onagraceae; genus Clarkia; species Clarkia xantiana. Next base: position 6,036,289 of record JAPTYO010000010.1, on the reverse strand, counting down.
TTATATTTGGTGGTACCAGAAAACAAGTTTTTACATACTGATTATTTACACCATCAGAAATTACACACTGATTTCCAACCGAATGAGTAAAAAAGGCACGTACATTTCCACTACACCGTTTTTCACTTATAAATGTCCACTTTTGTTCAAATCTACACTTGCTCGTCTTCACACACCCCACCCCCACCCCAAAATTATGCACTTAATTTTTTTTTTTTTTGTCGAAACTCTGCAATTAACACACTTTTTTTTTTTTTTTTCCAATTTTGTCTAAATTGTATTATAATGCCTAAGCCTTCAATTAATTTCAAACTTGAGGAACCCTAATCCCCAAAATTGAGTGAAATTGAAGAAATTAAGTAAAATTGAGGTTTAGTTAAACTTAGTTAGCATAAATCGACATGAATTGAAGAAATTTCATACCTAATTATCCATGTCATGCAATTAGAGTTTAGGAAAACTTTTTGAGCAAAATCCTTAAATCTATTTCGATGAAATTGAAGAGTTAAGCAAAATTGAGGTTTAATTGAACTTAATTGACATAAATTGAAAAAAAAACATACCCAAATCGACATGAACCGCTAATAAATGTTGAAGAAGATGATGCAACCGTTTTTTTTTAAAACCCAAATGAAGAACTCCAACCCCCAAATTCGTATAATGAGAAATTCCAGATATGTTTTTTCCGATTTCTTCTTGTTTTATGAAGAGAAAATCACGTACCCTACGACACATATTCTATAAGAATTCAATCTAGAGGCATTTTCGTAAGCTCATCACGCTGTCAGTGGAGGAGATAATAGTTAGATGAGCAAAATTGGAATTTCATTGGCCTGAGACAAGCACGTGATTAAAATAATTTAAAGTTAACTTCAAAATCATATGGAAAACTGAAAACAACTAAAATAAAATTTAAGACACCCAAAAGCAAAAATTTATTTCTGAAACACCTAAAAGCAACAAGAGCTAAACCCGTGATAAGAGCTAAACCCGTGATAAGTAAAAATGTTCTTAACCCCTAATATAATTTATTAAACTACAATTATATATCTTTAGCTCAATTATAACAAATATAATTAATTAATTAAATAAAAACATATCCTTCCTAGCTACCCTTTTTCAAATTTCAATAAGTGTTCCCTTGTTCACTTAACTTTCCTAGGGTTCTTTCTTTGTTTCTGTTAGGTCAAGGTTTTGGTTGTCCACTTTTTGAGTCGAAAATCGAAAGCCAATATTCTCTAGCTTTTTTTTTTTACAGAGAATGGACAATCAACATGCAATTGGCCCTACAAAGCTTCAACTTTATAGGCAGTGATGATTCATGAGTGCATCCCAACTTTTGTACACATGCTACGTACGATATGCACTCCCCTTTTCCTTAACAATTAGATTAGGGTTTTGAATTTCTGTAAAATAAAAATAAAAACTTTATACAGCAAATCTCCCTAAAATACAATGTGTATCTATTTCAATTTCAGTGATGTTGATGATGGGACGACAAGAATGGTGCAAGAAAGTAGGGTTTGTTCATTAATCTACAGAGAATCTAAAACATCTTTATTTATTGTTAGATAATTTATTCTATTCTCATAAAACGAATTTTTATATTAGATTTGATTCTCATCTTCATTCCCTTTCCTCGATGCCTTCTCCCCTTTCTGCACCCTGTTTCCTACTTTCCTTGGAATAGTATATATTGTATACATATAATTATAATTCATTATCACTTATTATTAGAGTATATATATACATATATAACATGAATATAGGCTTTGGTAAAGAGAAGTAGAGGGAGATCTCATCTTCTTTTAAGGACTTACTTTTAGTTCTTTTTATGTGATAATAATATATATGGAGATATCGCAGATCGACAATATCATAGCTAGATACACTCATTTACTAATTTATATTGGTTTAATTATCTATTTGCTAGCTGAAGTTTGGAATTCTATACAATTTACTAGTTGAAATTTAGACAGGATTGTATCATATGTTGTAATTTTGTATAAGTTCAACTACAAATTAGTCCAAAAGAATAGTTCAGTTAGCAATAATTGTCCAAATTCTCACAAATTCAGCTATCTAGTCAGTTACTAATTAATTAGCCCTTTTAAATATTATTATTATTATCGCTAAATCAATAAATTATATGATTATATAAACGCGATAAACGCCATGTCGGCCTCTCTAGAACTATACAGCTAGCTAGTGCTTATATTTCTTTTTTCTATAGTGGTATTGCTTATACAGTGTGCTACACATTTTCAGTATCTAAAGGATTTTTGCTGCTCGCGGCGGTACTCAGTTAAAGTAATAATTAATATAGTAATCCATTAACCAAATGTCAGCCCTTCTTCAATCTCTGCTGAAACTTTACGAATAAAAAAATATTTATGACCAACACTTTAATATGATGTAACAATTTATCCATTAAGTAGATGTCAGGACTCAGGAGTTCAAACCCTGCTGAGGCTTTGTGATGTGGGTGAAGTGTTGGATTTTAGCGTGTGAATACAGTTTTTTAGACGGAAACGGAGGACTGAGCAATAACTATGATGTTTTTAAGCTAAATACAGTGTTGGATTTTAGCATGATGTTTTTAAGCTAAATTTCTTCATTTAGAGTGACAAAATCGCAGTTTTATATTTTTAGGTCATTTTTGCAATTTGTCGGTTTTGTTAGGACCTATTTATTAAATTCAGTTTTGCTCTAAAGTTAGGGTTTTACTTTCAATATTTAAACTCTTTTTATCCGTCTTTATCATTCATTATTGTTTATTAATGAAAAAATGAGGCTTTCCTCAATCGCGCATCGAATTCTCAGTATTTTCTTGAAACAACTAGATTTTGTGCCTTATCTCCCATCTATCCCATCACGATGCATCACTCTGAGAAAAAAAAAATTTAAAAAAATCATGGCCAACACTTTACAGGTTATGACTGACTCCGTGCGAGTAAGAATTAGTCTACTTGTTGCATACTACAAGTGCCCTCTTGATAAGGGTCCACCTATAACTACTTTACGGGAAGTTAAAAAAAGTAACAAAAAAGGTAGTAATGTAGTAGTGATAAATAGGTTTTTTAAAGGAAAAGAATAATTTATTGTGAACGTGTAGTTTGATTATTGTCATATTTGTTCTACAATCAAATTGAGAAGTTCTGTAAGGCAAATTGATAGTTTATAAAAGAATATCCATTTTCAAAACTTGAATCCAATACCAAATGTTATAAACAGAGTGATGAGTGGATATGCAATTTTACATCCTTACTATGATTAAGGGGTAACTAGTAATAATATATATGTATATAAACAAATGGTTTGGTACACTAAGATACGGGTCGAGTGTCGGGGAATGTGGATGATGAATACGACACGAAAGAGCACAATCTAAGCCCAAGCAAGCTTACTAGCTAGCTAGCTGTGTTTTTTCATAATGATGATATGTTTTTTATTTACGTACATATATATAGGGATCCCACAAGGTAGATGCCATGTTTTGAATTTATATACAAGAATAATAATTAATTTAGGTTTGTCCCACCCACCGTTATGATCTGGAACCACCCAGGCATTAATATATATAGTGAATGCTTCACAGCTCAATGTACACAATTTGACAGCACTTTAAGCTTACAACATATATATATATTGAATTGAATGCCCCCACAGAATCGTTCCCAAATTTAGAAAGTGAAAAAGTGTCAATAAATTGCTTCTAACATGTGAAAAAGTGTCATTCAATCCAAGTAGAAATGATATCAACTTTTGCTTTTCCTTATTAGCATTGACTAAAGCACTATCAGCATCACATTGGAGAATCAAATCATCTGTTGCAGCTAAAGCATCCCATAATTGTTTCAGTTTGGCATAAAACTCAGTAATAGACATAGTTCCCTGTGATAAACGATAAATTTCGCGCGTGATATGAAAGATTTGAGTACCATCGACTTTATCGAACATATCTCTCAAATCATTCCAGATAGATTGAGCAGTAGAATTGTAAATCAGTCCACTAACCAATTCTCTGGAAACAGAGTTACGAAGCCAAGCTTTTACAATCGCATTGGCACGATCCCAGCGAATCCTCTGTTGCACGCGTATTGAATCTCTCGTACAAGTGCCATCGATGAAACCGATCTTATTTTTGACCAGCAGACCTTCCTTGATTGAAGCGCACCATATGTGATAATTGGATGAACCAGTGAGTTGAAATGGAATAAGCTGTGTTCCTGTAGTGTCTGCAGGATGCAGATACAATGGATCTTCACTCGCAACGACTCCAGCATCTCCCATGGATTATGATTTCACAAAATCAAGAACAGCGAAATCGAAGCACCTCTTGAATCAAGAACCAGATGAGAAACGAACTCAGCAATCGAACGAAATCGAATTCTGAAAAACAGCGAATCTTGGATCAGTTCACCGTAGCTCTGATACCATGTAATATTCTCCAATAACAGAAAAAGATCTTCATTATCACAGAATTAGTTACAGATAGTTCAGCAAGGGATATATATACATAAAGAGTTAGTTGATGGTCAACAACTAAAGTCAACTATAGAGTAAATAGTAGTCTACATGTATTTGTCTCTTAACTATATCCTTTTGATTTTTCTCTCTTTCAAGTGGATTCGGTTTTAGGGTTTACTGATTTGGATAAACACGTTTTAAAAAACAGGTAGTTACTGTAGTCTGTAACTAAGCAGGTAAACAGTAAGATATTATATATAATCGGGTTTGGTGTTGGGGTTTCAATGTTAAAAGCTAAAGTAGGCCGTCCATTCAATTTCTCCCTGTTTTCTAATTTTTTATTATTAAGAACCAATAATCAAAGTACAAAGTTGAACTATGTTGTTTTTATGTATCTTCGATTTAAATTGATGTTAATAGGTGTTTCAGATTTCAGTTTTGTTGCTAATATAGATGTCCTAGGTATCACTTTCATTGTTTTTTTAGTTTTCTGTCTGTTTTTTCTGTTAAATTTTACGCACTTGGAAATACATTTATTTCAATTCATGTATATTTATGTCAATTACAATAAATGGAACTTCAATTTTGCATAATTTCCTCAATTGCACTGTATATACACATAAATTGACATAAGTTAAAGAAGTAGAAGTACTATTTTATTATTTCCTCTTCTTTAAATGCTCTTTCTATTGAATTTTATGGAGCCATTTCAAAATCCTTCAAATTTAACAGACAAAAAAAAACATGACGAAAAACTGAAAACAACGAAAATAAAATCTGAAACGTATATTAACAACAATTTAAACGTGGTACACCTAATAGCAATATAGTATAAACTTGATATTGTGATACATATATATAATTTTTTTTTTTTTTTATAAAGTCTCTCTGTCCTTTCATGCGATAGGCTGCCCCAAAAAGGCCCAACACTCAACAAAGACCAACCCAAAAAAGAGACCCATGGGCTTCATCAAGTGTAATTGGTGAACTTAAATTAATTGTGTTCTAGTTACTGGTGAACTTAAATTAATGCATTTTCTTTATAGAGAAAAAGAAAGTGTAACTATTATTAATATATTTTAAAGAGAAAAAAAGTGCTGTTAAGACTAGAGATTTTATAAGAATCAATATTTTCTGTTAAAACCAAACACAACGACACATAACACAATTACATAAGGTATACTACACACATATTTCCCATATTCCGCTCTGATGTTTGATACCTGTAAGGCTGTAACAACGGGTAACATATTATTAGATAGTTGGATTCGATAAATTACATAAAAATGTTTTACATTACAGAGAAACAATTACACATTCTTACACTTCTTCACCAATAATCTCCACAAGAACACTTGCCATCTCTAAAACAATGTACCCTCTTTGTATCGCTCACGTATATTTCCCGACAATACGACGCTGAAACATACTTCGAAAACCGGTGGCAATCCTCACACATTCGCCGGTTCTTCACGATCTTTATACTCCGACCACCCGAACCGGGCCCACCGCCGATTAAACCAAACGCAACCGCTAGTTTCTCACTATGAATCAAATCCCTTTCATCATCATCCTCGATCCCCATGACAGATTCTCGAACATCCGATCCACCGACTCTTCCTTCAATGTCCCGAATCAACGAACAAAGATCGAACAAAGATTCTGTCCTAGACCGACATGACACAAATGTATGTACCTTGTTCTTTGACTCAATCCAGCTCTGCCCTAAGGGTATGTTTTTTTTGTCTTTTTTCTCGGAATCGAGATCTTGCAGCTTCTCAAACGCGATATTTGCCAAGCCGTGATTTCTACCTATTCGGCACGCAGTAAGAAGCGAAGCCCAGACTGATGAGTCGGGCTCGATCGGCATCTGTCTGATGAACCTCCACGCTTCCCCGATTTTCCCCGATCGGCCGAACATCTCTACCACGGCTGCAAAATGTTCATGGGCGGGCACTATTTGATAATCCCGGGTAATGCTTGAGAAAACATCGAGTCCTTGCTCGATCGTGCCTGCTAGACCACACGAGTTGATTACAGCTAAGAATGTTCCTCTGTTCGGTCTGATTCTGAGCTGCTTCATCTGATCGAACAAATCGAGCGCTGCTCGAGGTTGTCCGTGGAGAACATGTCCCGAGATTGCGGAATTCCAGGAAATGATGTCTTTTCGTGGAATTGTGTCGAAAACCGATTTTGAATATTTAGGATTTCCAGATTTAGCGTAAGTGTCGACGAGTGAATTTGCAACGGAGAGTATTGATGCCAAGTTACGCTTTACCACGCAGCAGTGAATCTCCTTCACCTTCTCAGCAGCCACCAGATTGGAACAAGAAGGTAGTATACTCAAGATGGTGACCCAGTTTGGAGGTATTGAACAAGACTGCATCTGTTTAAACACGCCCAATGCATTGTCCTTCTCGCCGTTCTGAGCGTAACCTGCAATTATAGCGTTCCAGGATGCTGTGTTTCTCTGGACTCTGCCTTCTTTTTCAATTTGGTGGAAGAGATTCACCGCTTGATCTTTATCCCCATTCTGCATGTACCCAGAAATCATGATGTTCCAAGTGATGACATTAGGGTTTAACCCTGGATTTTCCTGCATTGTCAAGAACAGTTCATGGGCTTTTCCGCAGTACCCAGACTGGAAGTACCCACCAATCATTGAATTCCAGGAGTATAGATCTTTCTCCACTATTGAATCGAAGATCTTTCGAGCAGATTCTGGGTCTCCACATTTGGAGTATAGATCAATCAGAGAGTTACCAACGAGTAAGTTATAGGCAAGATCGAGTTTTGCAGCAATAGAATGGATTTCTTCACCCTTGTTCTTAGTCTGGGTAGAAGAGCAAGCTGAAACTGCACTTGCAATTGTGACTCCATTGGGTTCAATCCCAGATTGAAGCATGGAGCTAAATAAATCCAGGGCTTGACGGTGCCTGCCATTTTGGGCGAACCCGGAAATCACGGAGGTCCAGGTGAAGACATCGGGGGTGAGGTTAAGACCCTCCATGTTCTTCATGAGCTCCATTGCTGTATCATAGTAGCCAGATTGGGTATAACCAGAGATTAGTACGTTCCAGGTCACAATCCCAGGATCGATGCCTTCTTCCTTCATTGCATCGAGTAGTTTATGAGCTTCTTCATTCTGCCCTTTCTGGCAATACCCGGAAATCAATGAATTCCAGGTCACTACATCTCTATCCACCATGGTGTCAAAAACCCTTCTTGCTAAACCCAGTTTTCCACACTTTGCATACACAGCTAACATCGAATTGCTAACTCTCACTGAATCCATCAACCCAGTCCTAATTATGAGAGAATGCATCAGCATCCCAGTTTTCAGATCCTCACAGTTGCCACAAGCCTGTAAGATCTTCGGAAACAAGAAGGCATCGGGAAGGACACCGTCCTCTATCATAAAAAAGAACAGCTTTACTACTTCCCTACACCGTTTATCTCTAGCAAACGCCCCTATCATAGCAGACCAAGAGTAAATATTTCGTTGACGCATTTCGTCGAACACTCTCTTTGCATCGTCCAAGCATCCGCACTTGGCGTACATGCTCACCAATTTTGTTTCCACGAACGTGTCCACCTCCACGCCCTTTACCTCATCAATCAGGGAGTGTAACCTCCGACCCAATTGCAGAGAATTCTCCGTGATGCAGCAGTCCAGCAAGTTTATGAAGGTACTGCTTCGTACCTTAGCGCCGGTTCGACCCAGCGTCTGAAGCTCTTCGACAGCTTGCTGGAGGTGACCGTTCCGGCCGAGGGAGTTCAGACGGACGTCAATGGACTTCGCCGGTAGAGAAATGAATTTTGGGGGCCAGAGTTCCGAGGCTTGGTCTTGTTTGGTTAAGAGCGACCGCGGAAAAACTGGAGCTGGAGGTGTATTACATGGAAGGATAAGGTTCTCCATGTTTCGTCAACCACTAGTCCGTCCTTCCTATTGATAGATAGTGTCGACTGTCGAGTTTACTCCCTGTTCATCAAAGTTTCTCTTCCATGGTACGACGAAGAAGAAGAAGAATAAGAGAAGACGTTTGGAATCGCGGCTGCTGTATGGAGGTTGAAAGTGGCCTGCCTCAAATCTCAATGGCTTCGATGAGAAGTTCTGGATATGCATTATGCAAGTTTGCTCATGTGGATCCCACTTATCATCCTCTCTTCATAATCAAACTTAACCGTTCTTTGCACACAGAAGAAAAAACTTAACCGTTATTTGCACACAAAAGAAAAAACTTAACCTTTCCAGATATTCAACGCCGAGAATTAAAATAGGAGTAGAACAATCTGATGACCCTAGAAAATCCCACAAGAAAAAAAAAAAAAAAAAACTGAACTAAACTAAACTGCTACGTAACAGTTTCTAAAATAAAAAATAGCTAATGGTCATATTGAAGTTTTCCACTAAAATAACACTATTTAAATAATAATCAATTAACAAATTAACTAACTATTCACAATTAATATAACAAATCGATATTTTCAGAATGGTTCAACTACGAAAGTCGAAAACATCACCTAGCAATTTTAAATTAACCGGAAGAAAAAGAAGTGTTCATCATGATCGTAATGTCTAGTGACGGGTTCATAAATTGAACAACGGGGAATATTTTTAGAAAAGAAAATAATCACAAATTTTTTTTAATAATTTGAGAGTTTTATAAAATAATTATATATTAAATTATAATACGTCATAATAAAAATTATTATTAATTATTATATTGCTAACTCACATTAATCATGCTTTAAGAAAATCGTACTCCTTCTATGTCTCGATTTTCAATCTTTGTCCATTTTAATATTTGGTCTTTAACTTTCAATTAATTGCAAATTATCCCCGAATCCCGTAAACGTCAACAAAGATAAGTATTCAAATTAAAAAAAAACATCACACTCTACAAATATAAGTAATCAAACAGTTTATTAACCATTATGATAATATATATTTGTAATACAGTCGACACATTAGAAATGACACATCACCGGAATCATGTCAGACAATACAAGCTGTATCCACCCAAAAACAGGCAGCATTAGGAAATGGTTTATACATAAGGTTGACCGAAACAAAGGTACGACGATGTTCATAGTTCAGCAACTAGAAACCCAACAGATATAATAGCAAACACATACTAAACGGAGGCACTTCCAGCGGTTAGATGTTGAGTGATTTTGGATTCCAGTTCCGCCTTGTTTGCACCCACAAGCTTATCAACGTGTTTACCTTCTTTCAGAAACAAAAAAGTCGGCATTGCCCTCACTTCCCACTCCTCAGCTACTTCCTGCAAATGAGAAAATATTCAGTGAGCATGATACAATAATGACAACAAAAAATACTGCACATTTTGAGATCACACTATCGGTTCATATCACAAACCATCGAGAAAAAAATATAGAGGATTATTCAATGACTGTAATGGTATTCAGTGAGCTTGATTGATGATGAGTAGGTGCATAATAAACAATATAAAGGGTTTAGAATGTCTCTATCACCTTCAATTCATCCACATCAACCTTGAGGAACACGACATGAGGTATCTTCTTTGCAAACTCTGCAAAAACTGGAGCAATGAAGCGACACGGAGGGCACCAAGAAGCAGTGAAGTCCACAACAACCTGTTTGTCACACAAAGTTTATATGGGGATGACTTTCAGTATCTAATATCTTAACAAAAGTCCAGAATCATTCAACAAGAGACCTAAACATTTAAAAACAATGGGTCTTTTTACTCCAAAGGATCTAAGGAAGTGTCATCAATAGAAGCCCCTAATTTGTTCGAGAAGATACCTAATGACATGATAGCATGAAAGCTTTCCTGTTTTCGGATCTCAACAAGTTACTTAGGCTTCAGACCTCAGAACATAAGACAGCAGCAACAAATCTTGACGATCTGCTTAATCTTATGCTCCCACACAACAAAACTAAGTTGATTCGTACTCAATTTGCATAAATCTCGGAAGCTAAATCCCAGTTAAGTCTGTTCTAGGACTTTAGAACTAGCAGCATAACAAAATCATAAACCACAAATGCAATAATTTCGTCGCATCAATTTAATCGATCGGATAGGTCCAGCACCCTAACTGATGAGGAATTATCAATTTCAGCTCTTCCAAATCCACGATGTCAACGATAATCAACAAGAATCTTCAATCAACAACTGAAACTAAACCTAATAGAGGCCGAGCGGTGGACGGAAACAAAGATTAAATTAGATTTACCAGTTTCTTCGATTCGTTGGCCTTCTGGAGCTGCTCATTCCAGGACTCGATGGTGTGGCAGGCGATGACTTGTCCTTCTTCGGCCATATCTCTCTCTATCCGTTTCTCTCGCTGGCAGACAGATGTTTCCCGCACAAAAGGATTATTGAATTTGGATTGCAGATGAAGTTGAAGAAACCTTACTCTTGATTTATTTATAGGGCGCCAAAGCGGGGTTGACGCGAATTTCCGATTCTACAAGCAATGACGCACATCAATTTCTAAAATGCCATCGGTGCTGTTGGCGTGTTGGGACGCGCTCCGACTTTCGTCAGCGTTGATTCAATTATTTTATTTAACGCTTTTTTTTTGCCAAAATTTTATTTAACTCATAAAAAAAAAACGAATAATACCAATCATATAATATAACGTTGCGGTTTGTCTCGGAATAAATGATCTCGAGCTCAAATCACGTCCAAAGTTGCGAATGAAAAAACAGTCAATACCAAAATTGTATCCTTAATAATTCGATGCAAATATAAATTATTTTAGAATATAACATCCATTACATCTCATAAAAAAAAACTAATAATACCAAAACAGACGCTCATGAAAAAGAACGAATAATTCCAAAGCGCAAAGGGAAAGAGAATAGTTTTACCAAAAGAAAAAGGAAAGCGAATAATATATATATCCTCTAAAGTAAATTATCTTTCTTGATGGAAAAAAGACTTCTTGAAAATTTAATCAAGACAGATTATGGTTCTTAAAAGGGAAAATTGGGACTTCCCCCTTTATTTTTGGTCAATTTGAAGTATACTCCCCCTTATGTTTATTTTACTAAGCAATTACCTCATATATTTGAGAACACGTCTAAATTTCCTTCCTCAATTCCATCTCTTTCAATTGAAATTGTCACAGTGGCAAAAAAAAGGGTAAAATTGTCACGAAATTTGAAGTTTCAGGGAAAATGAATCCATTTTTAAACTTTGGCTAATTGTTCTGTTAGTATTTAATACTTGACAAAGTAAACGTAGAGGGAGAGTACTTAATAAAATTGCTCAAACATAAGGGCTTGCAATTCTAAAATACGTGTCTCTATATTATTTTTATTCGCCACTCATTTCATATACGAACCGACGTTATATATATCCGAGATTATCTTTTTCTCTAATAGTGTTTGACTTAAGTGGTTTCAATTTTCAAATTTAGGGAAAGAGGATATATATATATATAAAAAATTAAAGAACGATTCTCACGTTTGGAATCACGCACGCATATACTTGAACTTGATTACTTGCTGAGGAAGATATCCATTTTCACAGAACACGATTAAATTCAGCTCAAGTCATCTCGGTCTTTTTAATAATATATTATATTATATATATATATATATATGATGCATTTGTTATATGCGTAATTATTTTCGTATTTGTGTTCACAAGGTTGTTATTTGGGGAAAAAAATCACACAGATAAGTTAGATTGTCAAAATTCATATTGATACTATTTTTAAATTTTAAATAATTTATGAAAAAATATATAAATATTTTTTAATAAAAACGAAATTACATATTAGGATTCACAAATAGGTTAGATTTTCAATTTCTTAATTTTAAGAATTTAAAAATTAACAAAAAAATTAATGAAGTATTTTCTAAAAATGGAAATTACATTTTAGGATGTGCAAATGCCAAATAGTTTAGATTGCCAACTTTTTTTTTAATAATTTATTAATTAAAAAAAATAGTTAAACAATTAAACAAATTGAAATTATCTAAAACAAGTAGTTATGGTAGATTGTGTTTATGTTAGTTTATTATAAACTGTTTATTTAGAAAAATTGTGAAAATACATTTCAAGTGCAACAGTTCATTTTACATGGGTCAATGAGAATCGAGATATATAATTGAATGGTGTTCTTATCAAATATGGTTACAGTTAATTCATGTATTATTATTAATATTATTATTATTTAAAAAAAATGATGGAAACGAATGACTTATTTTGCTGATAAGTTGATCATTGATATGAAAAAAAAATTCTTAGAAACATGTTTTAATATGAAGGATTTTGATTAACTTGGTATTTTTTGGGTTTGAGATTGCACATTCTAAGAAAGGAATAGTGTTATATCATAGAAAATATGAGTTATAATTAATTCCAAAATCCAAAGGCTTGTTTAGTTGGTATTAAGATAGCCAAAAATCGTAAGGAATTTCATTGTAAAATTATTAGTAAGAAGTATGATAATTTTTTTTTCAAGTGAATCAAGATGATAAAACTCTACTGGATGTCACTTATTTTCGAAGGCTGATAGGAAAGTTGTTATATATCACGATTGTTAGAATGACATTTTTTTGTAGTACATCTTCTAAGTCAATTCTTAAAGGTCTCCAAAATGTATATTTCGATGCAGCACTATGCGTGGTAAGGTATGTTAAAGGTGAGTCTAGTATGTGTGTTTTACTTTCTGCCTCTAGTGAGCATAGACTTGTATCTATTGTGATTCTAATTGATAACTTTGTTGAAACTAGGTGCTCTCTTAATGGTTACTATGTTAAACTTGGTAATTCACTTGTTTCTTGGAAAGTTATTGATGTGTGGGAGATCTTGAAGTATCGGATTTTGCCGTGCGAATATAGATTTTCAAGTGGAAACGGCGATCTGAGCAAGACTCATAGTAAACTATGAAGTTTGATGGTTTTCGGCCAAATTCCTTCGTTTAGGGGGTCGAAATTGCAATTTTTTTTAATCTTAAATGCCGTAATATATTAAGCCAAAGTAAGCACAACCGCACGCACCACCTATGCTTCCCGTAGTGGTATCGGGATGTCACAGGCGACCCAAGATCCAGTTACAGATAAATCCGCCGCACACTTAACAAGTCTGTGTGCGCGGGAAACCTTACTTCTAAGAACTGAATACAAGCTGGAATAATACGTAAAAGAGACTGGATATCCTGGACGATGCCGAAGACGGATGGGTGGCAACTCGTAGAAGAGGAGTCAATATGATAAAACAGATTTGTCGAATCTGTAAACACCATATGGATGCCTTGTGGGATCGACCGTGCTAACAGTAGTCCTGACCTGCAAGCTAAACCTTCCGCCAAAATGAGATCATCTCCAGGTGCCGATAAAACCGAGTCCGCTATGATTCTGTTCGAATCATCTACCAAAATCGCGCCTCCAAATACTAAGTTCCTGCTGGCCTGTACTGCTCCATCGCACAAAATAGTGGGCCTCCTGTGCGATGGTGTTGTTTCCCTAAACTGGTGGGGATGGTGGCATGTCCTCCTGTTCTTGGATTACAAATATTGGCATTATAATTATCATTAGTTACAACCTCTATGAACTGTAAAGCAGAATAGGGGTTCGAGTTTTTTTTTCCTAAAGATAACCGCATTTCTTTCTACCAAAATACCCCACATCACTATACATTTACAAACTAAAAGTTCGTCGGTGCAGCTAATGCTAAGTAGAGGTTGGGAGCTCGAGAACAACCAATCTTTAATCGTGATTCCTGGCAGCCGATCCGCATTCGTACCAAAGATTGATCCGAACCAGATCCTTTGAGAGAACGGGCAACTCCACATTAAATGTTCCCAGTCTTCTGTGTGGTGGCTACAAAGGTGACACTTTGGGTTAAATGAGGGAACTCGTTTGTGAAGGGCCTGCCCGAGAGCCAGCCCGTTGTTGTAACCTTTCCAGATGAACATCCGAATTTTTAGTAGTAGTTTAGCTTTCCAAATTTTCTTCCAGAAAGACTTATTAGCAGACGAAGAGGTTGACGCGAGGATCCCCTGCTGCTCTGAGGTGAGCAGTGATCTAATGAAGTGATACCCTGATTTTATGGAGTAATTCCCGGAATTATTATGTAACCACAGGAATTTGTCATCGGTTTCAAAGAGTGGCAAGGCGATATTCTGAATCGATTCTTTTATAATTTGTGGGGTCGCCTGGGATAGAAGATCTAGATTCCAACCGCCATTTGTTATGAACTGGAATACCTTGGTGTTGAATGAGAGTTGTGGCATTAATGTCGGGTTCTAGTCGGCAACCCAGTCCTTCAATATTCCCATGTTCGGAACCCACGGGTCAGTCCAAAAGAATGTGCTGGTGCCAATACCAATGTGCCATCTCCCTCATTTGACCAGGAAACTTCTGGTCTTAGCCAGTGTTCTCCAGACCGGGGAATGATGAGGTTGTATTTTAACTGTGAAGAACGATTCATTTCTTAGGTATTTTTCCCTCATGCATTTTACCCACAAGTATTCCTGATTCGTCACAATTCTGTTCGCCTATTTTGTGAGCAGTGCCAGATTAAACGCATTCATGTCCAGAAAGCCTAGCCCTCCGTCGTCCTTTAGGCGGCACAGTTTGTCCCAGACAATCCACATTATACCTTTTTTTTTTTTTTTTTTTTTTCCAGCGGAATGGTTCCACCAGAATTTTCTGTGGAGTTTCTCAAGATTTGCCGTGGTCTTTTTTGAGAGATTGATACATGACATAGTTCGGGACTGATGCAGCTGTGGCTTTCAGAAGGACCTCTCTCCCTGCCGTGGATAGCAGTTTGGTCATCTATCCTTGAATACGAGTCGTAGTGCGTTGGATTAGGTTATCGCCTACTTGTCTCTTTTGTTTTGCCCAATCTACTGGAAGTCCCAGGTATACCTCGTTCGGTAGCATTTCGCGTACACCCAAAATTTGAGCAATCTGATCCACTGTTTGTTGTGGGACGTTTGGACTAAAGCGGATGCTGGACTTGCTGTAATTAATGAGTTGGCCAGACTCGTTCTGATACTCTTCTAGTATATGCTTCAATTGTGATGCATTGTCCGGTGTCGCTTCAAGAAACAAAAAGCTATCAACCGCAAACAACAGGCGAGACAGTTCCTGAGTGAATTTTCCCGGTTTAATTCATTTGAGTCTCCCGTCTAACTGTGTTGACGATAACTCTTGTGACAACATTTGCGAGACCATTATGAACAAATATGGAGATAGCGGATCCCCCTGTCTTAGTCCTCTGGAGAAGAAACTATTTTATGTGACAGTAATACCACATCATCATCGCCACGTGGAGTGTCAAACTAATAAAATTGTGACATTTGGAAAATTTTCTAAAACATTAAACTTTTAATTAATGAAATCATCTCATAATATACTAATTTCAATTACATACAGCTCTTTAGGGAAAAAAATTAATACAAATTTTTGTTGGCACATTTTTTGTTTCTTGAGTTTTTTTTCAAAAAAAATAAATTGTTTTTTTGAGTTTATGGTTTGAGTAATTTTAGGATTTAGACAGTTTTATGTTTTTTACTTTCTAAAACCCTATTAGATTGGGTGAGCGGTTTGGCTGGGTGAACCCTAGAGGGCTAAATTGGATGAACAGTCTGGCCGGTGAACTAATGATTAGGTCGGACCATGGTTATGTCAATTTAGGTCGGACCAATGATTAGGTCGGACCAATGATTATGTCGGACCTAGCCATGGGTTGGAACATGGCTAGGTCAATTTAGTCCTAAGGTGCGGTTGGAAATGTTTAAGGGCTAAATTGCAAAAATAAAAATTTAGAACAAAAAATGTGAGGACTAAACTGAACAAAATCAAAACTTAGGACTAAGCATGTGCAAGTCACGTGACTATTTAACGGTCAACCCTAACGGTCAACTAACGGTCGGAACAAAAGTAAACAATTGGCAAACAGTATAGTACCAAAAATAGACAAAACCAAACATGTAGTATTTAAAGCCAAAAATGGACAAACATAGGTACCAAAATACCTATAAACCCTTAAAACAAACTTATGCAGATAAATACTCATTAGCATGAATTTTCAGTTCAGCAGCAGAATTTTACCTTCTCCTTCCAATGGCTTGATCAATTAAGAAGTCATACTTTTGAGTACCAGAAATGAACAATGATGGATTCATCTGGCAGATTTTGTCTCCGAATGTCATAAAACTACTCACTAAGGAGCTAAATTCATTTACAAATCAAAACTTTACAAGCCAATATAACAAAGATCAGTCAATTGATTCACTCTTCGGATAATTGGACACTAACCGTGTTTGTTTAACCCGATCGATCATGAAGATGGAAACACATCCTTCACTGCAGTGGCTGCGGACAAGTAATTGAGAGTATTTCTCAGCGTCTCCTTCTCCCTCTTTAACCTCGTGGCGGTGTCTTCAAGCTCCAGCAGCGCCTGCTGCTCTCTCGGTGCACCTTCAAACGTGCTGCCGACGAAGAACGAGAACGGTGTGGGAAACAGATTTCTTCTCAATTCCTGAACCTCCTTCTCGGGCTTTCCGCTCAGCCTATTGGACAGCCGAATCACGTCTTTCATGTGAGATTCAACCTCGTTGGCCAGAACATCCAGATCGTCGATGCTGCCGCCGTCGCCGGACGGCCGGTCCTCGAGCCAGGTGACGTGAGCGATAAGGTAGGGCTTGGTTCGGACTACGCCTGTGACTCGAAATCGCTCCTGTCCTTTGCAGATTAGGAAGAATCTGTCATCGGTGAGCCTCTCGTGCTTGACGATCTCGCCGACGCATCCGACGTCGGCGGTTCCGGTGACAGGGTCGGTGTAGATGACGCCGAATCGGAGGTCCGTTTGGAGGAGAGTGTGCATCATCATCCGGTACCGGAACTCGAAGATTTGCAGGGGGAGGATTGCGCCAGGGAAGAGCACCAGAGGGAGCGGGAAAAGAGGCAGCTCCACCACGTCGTCAGAGGAGGGAGAACCAGTATGATGCTTCTCCGGGAATGAAGAAGCGGAGCACAGGAGTGAGCTCGGCCTCCGTCGCCGCCCCCGGCTGGGAGCGGCGAAGGCCGCGAAGTTCGGGCAGAAGGAGGATGAGACAGCTGTCGTGGTAGTCGAGGAGAGCTTCAGAGATGGTTTATGGGAGAGGGAAGAAGGAGGAGAAGAAATCAACTGCGCAAACGCCATTGGAGAGGTGTGAAACTCAGTGTTTAGGTTACAGAAGTGAAGGCCGCGACTGCGAGCAGAGATGGAAATGGAGAAGGAGCAAACTGCGATTGGGCTTCCAAATTCATTATCTGAGATTGGTTTCTTAAGATTTTTGTTGTGGAGATAAACTTACATTTCCGTGTTATTTATTATTTCCTCGAATTTTATAAATCTCACATTTTATTTTTTTCCACATAAATACAAAGACAAATTCAATTATCTCTTCGATAACCTAAATTAGTCCAACCAACTGATAGAGTATGTTGTAATATTTAGTTGAACTACTCTCTTTTGAATATTTATTTTGCCAAACTTTTGTATTATTTTTTAGCTCAATTAAAACAAATTTTGTTCAAAATTTTAGATAAAATAAACGTGCACGTCACGTGATCCATAATTCATTTCTTGAAATAAAAGTTTAGACTCTTATACGTCACGTGATCCGTAATTCATTTCTTGAAATAAAATTTTAGACTCTTATATCTTGAAATTCAACTAGTGAATTGTTTCTACATTTTTTCGGTTGTAAAGTTGTTCAAAACTGAAGAGTACATTTAGCAAATTGCTATTAAATCATATATGTTGAATATGCGGAATATTTGTTATACAATGTGATGTGCATATATTATTTTTTCATTCAGAATTATTTAAAAGATTGATGGAAATTATAAATTTAAGTTGATCTAATTTGCATGTTGGTTAAAAAACAGTTTGATTAAAATATTATACAAAAGTTCATTATTATTTTAAAGTGGTGGTCTAAGGAGGTTGAGAGAAGGAAAGAAGAGAAAGCTGTGGATGAGAAGTGAGGTGGAGGGCATGATTGACAACGGAAAAATTTCAACTTATGATTGTGGTACTGAATATTCCACGTAGGATATTACGTGGCACCTGCTCAACTATGATACTGATCCCAGACTTAATAATTCACGAGGATCAGTTAACTAGTTAACTGCCTCCTAAAAAGTACGGGGGCCGAGCCCAATATTATATTATCGAGGTATAAGAGTGTGTCGACGCATTTTTATACAAGTTTATATAGGAGTGGTAATAGGATCGCGTTGTGTCTACTCGTGTTGTATTACTAGTGACACATATATCTACTTGTGTCGTGTCAAAACGTGTTCATCCTATTTTCGTGTCGTATTGTATCTGTGTCATCAAATTATCGTGTCGTGTCCATGTGACTAGCGTATGACATGAACACTGCTATCTCAGGAAAATTAATAATAGTAATATTACACATTTGACCCTATTTTTTCAAATATTATAAAATGATCCAAAATTAACCAACATCACATTTTCATAAATAAATTCATCATTGTTTTATTTTTAATTAGTATAAATGTTACGGGTCAGTGGTGCAGTGAATATGAGTAACAGTGTAAATATAAAATGAATGGGCATGAAACCGGTCTGGCCGGACCGAATCTGGGCCAGATCGGAACTGGTTTAAACAATTTTGGTCAGGTCCGATCCAAATTTTGTATTGGCTAAGGTATAAGTGAGAAAAAATGGTCTGTTTCGGGACCGGTTTTGGACTAATTTGTTAAAAATAGTCCGGCTCGGTCCAAATTCGGTTCTTCCCATTTTATATATAAACTTACGTTAAACCGTAAGAAAAAAACCAATCCAAAACCATTATAGTCCAGTCCAAAACCAGTTCGGCCTGTTCATGATCGGTTCCAAAGAAGTATACTAATGGTTCTTGATCAGGTTCTCCACTTCAAAACCTAGTTTGTTTGGAATGGGTCTGAAATGTACCGGTTCTAAACAGTCTGGTCGGACCGGTTTTTTTCCATCCGTAAATATATATTAATTTAAGGGCTTAGTTGCAATATTGAAAATGATGAGCTCTATATGTAAATACTAAATTTTAAATAATTGTGTCTATTTGTGTTTAGCTGTGAAACCGTGTATGTTCGTATCTTAGTCGTGGACATGCAGGTCTAAACTACATGGACATACTCATAGCCGTATATATTCGTGTCAGAGTGTTGTTTAGACACGGGCCGTGTCGTGTCAGAGATGTGAAAAAGCTGCTCAAATACAGCTCGTGTATTCGTGTCGTGTTAGAAATTGTCATCCCTAATTTCAGATATATGTATATCAAATAGTTAATTAAGACGTACATATTATTATTAAAATGATATTAAAGTGCACAGATTCTAATCTTAGTGATGCCATTTTAAAAGAAAAAAAACTAACCTCTCATTAAAAATGATGAAATCCATATATTTGATACAAAGATGGTCAAAACCGAGGTGGTGATCGGACCAATATCCATAGTTTGACCCAAATGACAATATTGAAGTATAAGAGTGACAACCTTCACCCACAAGGTCAATATCAATGGCAATTCTTGTGTTCACTTGGGACACGTTTGATTGCCGGTATTGCAATATCCTAATACCGGTATTAGCTAATACCGTGTTTGTGTCAACTTGGTATGGTATTAGCTAATACTTGGTATTAGCTAATACTCAATTATAGAAGGAATTTGGTATTAATTAATACCATCTAAAAGTAAAGCATTAGCTAATACCAATCTCCTAATTACCAATTTACCTTGTAATATATGGCAAACTCTCACTGTTTACATCGTAGCTTCAGGCCGGACCCCGTTTACATCGAAACTTCGGACACGGGTCGGGCCGAGTCATGTTCGGGCCGGGCTGAGCGGTTCGGGCCGGGCTGGGTGGTTCGGGCTGGGCTGGTCAGTTCGGGTCGGGCTGGGTGATTAGGGTTGGGCTGGTCAGTTCGGGCCGGGCTGGGTGGTTCGGGCCATGCAGGTCAATTCGGGTTGTAATGTGCGGTTCGGGCCGGGCTGAGCAATTCGGGCTGTTCGGGTCGGGTTGCTTTATGTTGCTTTGGTTTAGTTCGGGTTAGGCCCGGCTAGAATGGGCTGGGTCGGGCTAATCACTTTTTTCAATTGTTTTGTACTATTTTCTTTATATATATACATATTTATACATTAGCAAAAATAGTTTTTACTATTTATACATAAATTTGATTTTTTTTTTTATGAAAAATATTATTTTAAATAATTGAAGTTACTTTTTTTTGTTAAATTTTATCATTGTTAAATTAATCATATGTAAAATATATCTTCATTGAAAATGCAAGTAAGGGTATTTAGGTCTTTTAGTCATTGTATTAGGATATCATAATACAAAGTTCATTCAAACATTGTATAGGATATCCTAATACATGGCTCAATCAAACATTGTATTAGCTAAGCATGTATTAGCTAATACCGGTATTAGTATCGCAATACCGGCAATCAAACGTGCCCTTGGTGTTTACACCAAACCAATAAAAACATGTCAACTGTTACACTCTTTTGATGATTTTTTTAAAACCTAAAAATGAACCTTAGAATTGTGGGATGTAAAGACACTTGTCATGTTCTTAATAGTTTGGTGTAAACACCAAGCCTACACAAGAATTTTCCATGAATCAAACTTCAATGACTACATTTAATGAAGGGTTAATAACTAAAAAACTGTCCAAGGTTTACCCTATGTTAAAATTAGGTGTCTGAAGTTTGAAATATTAAAATGGACTGTCCCAAGTTTCATTTTTGTTGAAATTTGGTGTCTTTGTGCGTATTTTCATCTTCATTCCATCATTTTCATCAACCCACCAACCCACTCATAATCCATCACTCTTTACTTTTCATAAAATCGTCAAATTTCACCTAAAAATTGAACATTAAAAAAAAAATTTCTAGAAGAGTGGTGTAGAACCATTTTCCAAGGACAATAGAGCGAGATTTACTTGCCCGGATGTGACCAACTTTTTAGGTGACGGTCCCGGCAAGATGACGAGAAGGGAGTGTGTACGAATTTGACATACGGTTTCATCGGAATTGACTTCTCTAAAGTAATCACACCGAGACACCAAATTTCAACAAAAATGAAACTTGGGACAGTCCATTTTAACATTTCAAACTTCATACACCTAATTTTAACATAGGGTAAACCTTGAACAGTTTTTTAGTTATTAAACCTTTAAGGAATCCAAACTATGAGGACCAAACCGGCAATGTAATTCAGACCACAAGTGATTATTATCACTTCATCACTCTACATTGATGCAATGATTATTAAAACTCTTATAGGTATGAAATGTAGTCTAATAACAATTCTACATTTTTTATGCCCAAACAAGAACAATAGACTCAGTCTAACTGGGTTGGACTACAGAGCACAGGCGCTATTGAGGCGTGGCAACGATACAACAAAGTATTAAGAGTCACGAACAAGCTCAGTTGCGTTGGTCGATGAGTACCAATATCTATTCATCAACCACACCAAATCGCCAGCAACAGCAGTCCCATCTTGGTTCCGATGCCAACTGAAGAACGCATGTGTCTTGTTCTTGATCTCCAACATTCCATGTCCATAGCTCGCTTCTCGAAAAGCAGAGTAGCTCGGTTGCGGCTCCGTCATCCTGATCACATCACACACTAAATATTATACTAATGTATTGTTAATAATAAAACGTGCGCATTAACCAACTATTCCATAAGTCCAAACTTATAGGTGAAATGTGTTCAACATCGGACGAGGTGATCAGAAAAATTCGACCCAAGTGAGGTCAAAGACCGAAGTGGCAGGAGAATGTTAATATGTAGTATAAGAGTGTCTTGAATACCTTCAACCATAAATTCGTTGATTAAAGCGCACGTCTTATTATTAAGATAAATTTCTTCTACTTACTCAGTTGCCAACCCTTCAAGATTCCCTCCATCTCCGATGGTTATATAAATCGGGGCGGATTCATTCCTCTGAGGCGTGCATAGCCCGTTTACTATGTCATATGCAATGTTCGAGATACGTTTCTAAACCAAAAAACATGTTTTTCTTAAATAATGTATCTGCAATGAAATCTAATATAATCTGGCAAATCAGTTCTACTGTAAATAGCCACACAAAAAAATTACCGATCGTTCGTAGGCATGGACATGGCCTGCAAAGACAACATCAACCTTGTGCTCCACAAACCACGACTCATACATGACTCGCATTGTCTCTCCTTCCATGTAATGCTTGTCATAGCTATTGTACATCGGTGAGTGCATCAAAACAATGAGCCACGGCGTCTCGCTCCGGTTCACTCGACCTAGCTCGGCTTCCAACCACTTATATTGAGGCGTATACTTGCCTGCTTATTACAAGAAAGTTCAAAACTTTGAATTTCCAGTAAAAAAAAGTGATCATCATATATAATCAACCCTAAACCCTAAATAATTACCATATGCAGCATAAGAAGCCATGATAATTATGTGAGCCGAAGCTCTCTTAACAGAGTACCAGAGCGGAGTCGTGCTCCCAGATTCTTCATAAGGTACATAAAACCGATGTGTATAAGGTTTAAAAGGAATAACTTCACCCTGCAAAAAAAAAAAACCCACCAATTTTTCACACAAATACATTCTTTTCGTATAAAAATACGAACAATACGTTAAAGTTTCCAACTAAAATAATGGATCTACAGTTTCTTGCTTACGATATCTTCATCAAAATCGATCTCGTGGTTCCCAGCAGTCCAAATCCAAGGTTGGTAAGCAGCATTTCTTTCTATGAAACTTCCCCAAGTATCCCACCTCACATTGTTGTGATCGGGATATGTGTCGGCATAAGAAAGGTCTCCGACAAACAACAATGTCTGTCCCCTTGCCGGGTTTGTTTCGTAATGGCTCAGTGTAGAATTCGAAGCAAAAGTCTGACCAAGGTCTCCTGTATATATTATACACAATTTATGATTACTTAAACATCATTGCTAAAAAAAACATCATTGCTAAACAAACCATGTAAATAATTATGTGTGTGTTTGCTATCTTGTACCTATCAGCCCAAAAGCATATGGAATATCGGGACCGAGCCCTGGAGGTGTCACGAACCAAAACTGCCGTGTCGTGTTCCCGATCCCAACCTCGTAGTGATATTTTGTATCATACTGTAATCTCAAACAAAAATTTGTTACTGCAGTGTTTAAAAAATGGATGAAACACTAAATTGCCAGCTGAACTCTTTTCTTGGATAATACTGAAGTGTAATTTACTACCTCTATCCATTTTCCAGTTAAACTCGGAGCAATCTATATGTTAATAATACGACGCGCGCCTTAAACTTGACCAACTCCGGGTCCATCTCTAGGTATAGATATCAGCCCGGCCACCTAGGCCTCTTATCTCTAGGTCAAATATAATGGGCTTCACCAGGACTACAACATATGCGATACTATGTTAATAATAAAACATGCACCTTAACCAATTGTCCCATAAGTTCGAACTTGTGGGTGAATGCATCAACACACTCTTATACTTCAAGATTGTACACTCGGCGCAACTAAGAATTCAAAAATTGGGTAGAACTAGCAAAAATTGCACTAATGAATTAGTTTAGCTAGCGAGCAAAAAATTCAACTAGTAATTTGGTATTTAACTCTATAAAGATAGGAGTGTATAGTACCTCCAAGTTACTAATGGTGCAATGATGGATATAACCAGAAGTGTAGTTGAAGTACTTGTAGGTGACAACTATGCCCTCGGAGATGTTCTTGATCGTGCTGTTCTCAGCCCAGTAGATCACGGTGTTCGATCCCGGTTCATCTGGAGTTATCCATGATATAATCACACCTTTACCCACATAATCTCCTTGTGTTATATGAACCTGCAAATAAAAACCATTGCAAAATTTTTGAGACACTAACACATGAGATCAAAACATGACATTTCTTGTGTCCCAAAATTCAGCAAGTTCCTGTACAGTCCATAAATTCGAATATTCGAGGTGAGCATGATTCTGTTTGGCTTGATCGCTGTATAGTTTCGGCTCAGATTTTGGCTTATCGAATTCAAATATTAATAGAGTCGATCTTGAATAGCTATTAGCTAAGATCACTTATACCTTTAAATTTCCCATCATATTATTATGAAGTAAAAGTGAAATAAAAGGCAGAATCATCAAGAAATTGAAGAAATGTTGTGAAAATAAGAGATTTTGTAAGATTTCTTGTGTCCCAAAACTCAGCAAGTTCCTGCAAAATCCATAAATTCGAATAATCGAGGTGAGCATGATTCTTTTTGGCTTGATCGTTGTATAGTCTCAGCTCATATTTTGGCTTATTGAATTCAAATAATAATAAAGTCGATCTCAAATTGCTATTAGCTAAGTTCATTTACACCCCTAAATTTAACATCATATTATGAGTAAAAGTGAAATAAAATGCAGAATCATCAAGAAATTGAAGAAATGTTGAGAAAAGAAGAGATTTTTACCTGCTGAGGAGCATTATAGCCCGGAGGAACATGGAAGACATCGCTGTCGAGTGGCATATCAGCAGAATAGTTGGCCTCTCGGACAAAATCGCTGGTGATTCCGCCATGGATGGACACCAGCGAGCTGCTGGACTGTAGAATCACGCAAGCAGTGACGCAGAAGAAGATTTGGAAATAGAGCCCCATCTCTTCCTCGAATTTGGGAGAAAAATGAATCGTGCGCGCTTAATTTATTGATCGAATTTAAGGATCTTGGTCGGATATTCCGTGGAATCTGGGTGGAAGAGTGAAAACCGAGTAAAGAGAGAACCGCTTCCATGGGCTGAAGAAGAAGACGATGATTTGAGTGAAGATAGATTGTAAAATCGTGGATAAAGCTACAAGCTTTCTCTGTCTCTTTCGACGTAATTGAGGATAGTGATGCAGAGCTGCCATTCAAGTCAGCTCCCATGGCGTCCATTTGTCCCATCTTGCTCCACAGTCTCAGAGAGCTTAGTACTCGTGTAAAGGAAACGAGCAGAGCTAACTGAACATAGAGTTACATAAGCGTGTTCAAGCTAAGAGCGGGACGGGTTTGGCTAACCCGGTTCCGCGGGTGAATGTGTAAGTCCCATGCCCGTCCCATATATTTCGGGGTATTAGAGCATCACAATAGTATTACATATTTTACTATTAAAGTGTATCGTAAGCTTTTTATGTGTAATTTAAAAAATACATAAATTTACATAATACTTAGAGCATCCACAGTGGTACTACATAAAGCATACGTAAACGTGGGTCCTACATGTTTATTTAAGTAAATCAACAAAAACTATCTACAGTGGTTTTACATAGCATTCCTTAAAGATGGGACCCACACGTAAATTTATGTTTTTACATAAAGCATTCCTTAAATTTAAGTAATGCACTATGTATTACGTAACCAATTTTTTATTATAAATTAATTCATTTTATAATTAATGCTAATATCTTATTGGTGGTTGTTGGAAAATTTAATAATAAAATATATTTAAGGAATATGTTTAAGTAATACGATTGCAGAGAAAATATTTTTTACGTGTGTCTTAAATTTACGTATTACTTAAAGTGTACTTAAATGTCTACGTGGCAACTTTAAAGAATACAATTTAGGTACAACCATTGTGGATGCTCTTAGGTCTTTACTTAAAATATTTTACCTAAACATATTTTATATTAAATTTTAAGAACTAAATTAAAAAATAGTTATAATTAAAGTTTCAATTTTTGCATATTTGTTTTATATATATTCGTTATATATATATATATATATTTGTTTATATACATAAATATTTGTTATATATACTAAACCATGCACGCACTATACGCATAATTTCAGGTCAAATTGTTACAATGATGCCGTTGTCACGCCCTGAAATCCACCTTGGAAGTTAGGGGTGATGGCCGTTATTTACTAGTAATAAACTTGTAAATAACGAAGCCTCAAAATATCCTTTAATTGAAAACAACTCCAATTCCATAGGTATTCTAATACAAGGAACCATGATACTTAAATAATCCAACATCTCTCTATACATAAATATTTAATTCAAAGGAACAACGTCAACTGCATACCTCTAATGCGTTCTCTAAAATAATCCAAAAATCCAGAGTATCCACGTCATTAGATACGGAACATCTGACGCTCTATCTGCTTATCCTGAACTTGAGTAGTTGACAACTTCATGATTCATACTTATGCTGCTGCGCACTCTGATATCGTCCAAAATTCAACGCCTCGAAATATCGCATAGAAGGTCGACGGGAATTGATGATCTGAAGTACTATTCACTCATCCTGAAACTGAGGAGTTTAATAGGGGTAAGTTGCTGGGGAGCAACTCAGTAAGTAGTGGTCACTTATCCCTACCGAATCAAGCTCTCGAAAAAGTATATATACATATTTATACTTAGGTCATAATGATTAGAAATATAAAGTTTTCAGAGAACGTCAAAACAATGTAAATTTTAAAAGTTTCTACGTAATAAATTTGATCAAAAAGTCAGAGGTTAAACAGTAGATGCATAACTAATCAAAATTCAGATACTGATCAGAGTCATAGTCAATCAGAAACAGAGGCTTCGAACTTAATCGAAAGTCGGAACGGAACATATCAGAGGTTTCGAACTTAATCGAAATTCAGAACATAACAGATCAAATCAGAGGTTGCTCTAGTCTTTTCGCCACGCCTACGATGCATGCAGGAAGGCTCCAATGTTTTCCCTTATTGGAAGGATGTAGAGCCCAGGTATGCCGCTGGGTCGGCTCCAATGTTTTCCCCCATTGGAAGGATACAGAGCCCATATATTCCGCTGGGTCGGCCAAAAGCGATCGATCTTCGTATGCATACTCCGGAGGGGCCCTCGTAAGGGTTCAGACCATAGCCAGACTTACGAGTACAGAATTAGAGACAGATGTCGAACTTCATAAAATAGATTTCCGAGACAAATGTCGAACTTCATAAAATAGGTTTTCGGGACAAAGGTCGAACTTCATAAAATAGGTTTCTAGTATCTAATTTCCTTATCAAAATCTTATATCGAAACATACGACAGAAACATTCTTGCAAAATCGATCATATCAAAATATACGTAATTAATAACAGAGCTTCAAGCACTTGATCCGAATTTCAAAAACGAAAATTATATTCATGCTCGAAAAGGGTTTATCTTTGAAACTTCATGCAATGCAGAAAATATTTATATTATAAATATAGTAATAAGCTAAAACTACTTACCTCAACTGAAACCCCCAAAACTAATGCCAACAGCGCCGTCGATCCGATTTCCCTAAAATAATCCAATAACGAGTTTAAGACCCTCTGTCCGAACTAAACAGTCTACTAAATTTCGAGCCGCTTATTCAGAATTCAAATCTCCTAAAGTCCAATTCAGATTTTCAGATTCACTCTTCCCTTCACGGCACGTAAACCTATGTGGAGACCTGATATCTCATTATTCACTGCATTTTTTACCATCTCAAAAAAATTCCCAAAAATACTGTAAGTAGAGGATTCAAATACGAGTCCAACGACGCAAACAGTGTCGCGTTTCGACATCTAGGTGGCCCATACGGGCCGGTCAAAGTTGGCCGGGCGTGGTCAACTTCATCTTCAACCTAGGAATAGATTTTACATGTTCAGAGCCAACTTCGGGAGCTAGGTTCTCCCTCGTCCGGGCTCGGTTTTGGGTGTTTTTGGTGTCAATGGAAATCTCTTACAATGAAATACAAGTTCGTGGACTCTTTGCTGCGAAATAATCAGTAAAAACACGAATTTTATGTCCTCGAAGGTCACGGTTCAGTTAAATTTCTGAAACTTCAAATCTCGATATCTAACCAACGACACGATGAAATTCGGTTTCGTCACTTGTGTTAGTTTACTTAGGTCCCCTAGATTCTACCATGGCCAGAAACGATAATCAAAACATCCAAACCGAAATCCACCATTAATGACCGACCATTCAAGCTTTCTCTTTCTAGATACATAGCTCTATGAATAAAAACAAGGCCAAGTTTGCGAATTTGACCTTGATTCTGATTCTCTCGTACGACTATTGATGATTGTAGTTCGTTTTCGATCATCCCTCGATTTGTCATATCTTTCCCGAGTTTAGAACTATCGCCTGTTTTCCGTATCTTCATTAGACAACTTAGGGTTTGAGAAATAGTAGGGAAGAACAAAAACATCTCTTGGTTGCTGCTGCACTTAGGGTACTCATATATTCGCTGATCTGTGGTGCGGTGATTTTCAACTTAGGTTTAGAATAAATTTTTCATTAAACCTATTATGCCCTTGAGCTTAACCATTAGGTTCCATTTGGCCCATGAAGTTGTTTAGTTTCAACTTTAGTCCTCACAGTTGGTCCGGGTGTTACAGCCGTAAAGAATGATGCATGTCATGATTAACAAAACTCCAATCATGATACAAGACCGTAATCGACCCGACCCCGATGATGATACAAGAATGGAGCTTAATGAAAAAGAATGATTTTTTTTGGTAAAACAAACAAATTAAAATCATATAACATAATTTCATAAATAAATTTAAAAAATAAAAATTTAAAATGCTCGAGCGACCGGGAATGAAAAAGCTACTAAAGAATTCTCGGTTGTTATATATACATATATTCGTCTGGAACCGCTGCCAAACAAAATAAATGAGGGAGGTTGTCCGCAAATTTGAAAAAAAAACGAGGTAGTGCTTTTCTTATATTTAATGAATTTTTTATGTAAAAAAAAATATGTGGGTCCCATTTTTAAGAATTGCTATGTAAACCACCGCAACACATTTTTTTCACTTTACATAAAAGAAATATGTAGGACCCACATTTATGTAATCCCTATGTAATATCACTGTGGATGCTCTTAGGAATTATATTTTTTTGACAGTTCACTTCTTTTTTTATTTTTTCGAAAGGATTTCAATTTAACATCAAGACGAACCAATGTTCAAGAAAGAAAACAAGCTAAAACAAGTTAGAGGGAAACCTCTTAATTAAAATGTCGGAATAGAAGGCCAAAACTAAAGGCCATTAAAATCGTGTTCCCATCATCGATTAGCTAAGTTCTGGGCTATTGATACTCTAGCGCGATCAACTTTACAAACATAAGGAGCATTAAACAAACTACTTAACGTAAAAATGTCGCCCAGGACTCCAAATGAGCTGCATGTAACGTGAATTCGTGTAGATAGCGAATTCCAGCTGGGATGAATCAGTGAAAATGGAGATGTCAGCAGAGCGACATTCAAGGGCAATCAACAGGTCAGCACGCACAGCAACAACTTATGCGAAAAGAGGGGAGGATCCCTGTAATGTCCTGATTGAGACACCATATAATAATAAACCTTGTTCATTCAAAAAAACGGCTACTCCGATAATTTTGCCGTTCCTAGAGCAGACTGCACCATTAGTAATAATGGACCAACCTATGCGTTGTGTAGGAGGAGTTAATCGTCGTTGGGTTGGCCTGATGTCCCTACCTGATGAGATCCCCAGAACATAAGCAAAAACCAAAGCATTATCCAAACAAAGCTTGTTAAACAAGTTAAGTACATTGTCATGGCAAAAAAAAAGTTAAGCGCATTGTCGATGTTGCAAAATGTTCAATGAAATATGACACTGTTTCTCTCCTTCTAGATGGCCCAGAGTAAAAGGCACTTCAATGTAACAATTGTAAGAATCGGTAGCCTACTAGTCAGGATAGTGAAGGGAGAAGCAAACCAAACCCTCCTTGCAAAAAAACACTCCCATATGAGATGGTTCCATGTTTCAGGTTCTGCATGACAAGTAGGGCAAAGTGGGTTGATGATAGGAATACGTCTATGGAGGTTAGCCCCAAGGGCTAGACCTCCCATACACCCCTTCCAGACGAACATCTTGACTTTGGGAAATATTTTGTATGACAAAAAACGACTCCAAAATGTGAGGTTAACAGTTATATGGGATCCTGAGGTAGAGCCATAGTTTAAGTCTAAGTGAAGGGTGTGGAAGAAGCGATACCCAGATTTGACATTGTAGTTACCATTTTGGCTATGGGACCATGAGAAACCATCAGTTGTTGGAAAGAGGGGCAAGGGGATAGAGGATATGTGATAGGCCACAGTTGGATGAAGAGTGGATAGGATGAGATCAATGTTCCAAGTATGGGATGGAGAATTAATGAAAGAAGCAACCTTGATTGGTGGCCTAGGTCCTTGGCCTAAGCCCCAGTGTAAGAGGGAGGAGAAGTTTGGGACCCAGGGGTCAGTCCAAAAATTCACGGATTGACCATTTTCAATTTTCCAGCAAGATCCTTATGTGAATGTGTTTCTAAGCTTGATGATAGCTTTCCAGATAGAAGAACGAGACTGAGAAGGTTTACATGTGTGAAATGAGACATTGTGAAGATACTTTGTTCTCATGATATTGGTCCAAATGGAATGTTCATAGGTAATAACCATTCAAGTGAGCTTAAGAACCAGAGCTTGGTTCTGGATGTTTGAAACTTTAAAGCCCAGAACACTGGATGACTACGATTTAGTGAGTTTAAACCAAGCAATCCATGGAATAGAATGGAGGTGGAGAAGAAAATCTAAGTCTAAAGAAGGAGAAGTGCTCAATGGAGATGGAAGCAAATAATGAAAGGAAACCTATAGCATACCTTATAAAGGGATGTGTTAGGGGTTTTTTTTCTTCTTCCGAAAACTCCAATAAAAAGGAGACGTGAATAAAAGGACACGGTTCAAAGGCTAAGTAAAACGAGACAATGGCTCGTAATTCTTATCCTTATACAATGTATGTACATAGCATAAATTTGCTCAAGCTAACAATAACATTTTATATATATATATATATATCCAGCTTCTTCAAACAAGGGGCTAGGAAAACCACGACACTTCTTGAGCATTCGATAAATGCCGGATCGTCATAAATGTACATTTATAACTCGCTCGGGCGATACTCCGCAAAAATAGAGTCGAGTAAATGTTAAACCATTTCTTGACTCGGGGGCAAATGTTGGATATACGCCCAAGCTATTGTAAATTGGACCTTATAATTAGGTCATATTCAATTATAATTCGAAACTTGGAAAAACGGACACCCGAGACCCAATACTTAGGCCCAAAAATACCCTGAGTGACGAAATCCACTCGGGAAGACCCCGAGTGGCGAAACCAGTCGGAGGTATCCGAGTGAGGCCCTTTGCTCGGGTAACCCGGAGCACTCGGGTCCTTAGAGGTACCCACCCGGGTACCCCTCCCCCCCTCCATCCGGACGAGTCCCACTCGTTCGGACCCTTATCCCCAGACGATATTTCGCCCGGGGTTCGCCCTTAGAGGCCATTTTCAAAACACTTAAGCTATAAAACTCACATACGGTCGAACCGATGTCAAATATACTATATTTACGGTCAATACCGATTTATATTACAAAACTGTCATAACCAGACCAGAAAAGCACCGGAACCGAAGCGGTTCAATAGGAACTCTATAAATAGAGCTCTCCTCTCATCATTTGAAGTTAATCAATCTCTCACTAAGCTTACTTTCTCTCTCTAAGCGCGTACTTATTTAAGCATCGGAGTGGGTTTACCGAGAACCCCCCGGTGCCGATTTGCAGGTACCCAAGAAGAAATGAACGGGAACTCGAAGAAAGAAGGCTTACGAAGAGACCGTGTGCAAACAACAGTAGTTCTACAATTCGTTTGGCCAAGAACCTGATACGTGCCCGAATATTGAGAGCACGAAGAACACGAGAATATATGTAAATAGGAAAGCTTACTTCCTAATCAACCCTAATCTCTTTAGGAGACTAAGATTAATTGTTGGAAGGTTTGATATTTCATTAATAAGAATACCCTATATATAGGGATTACAAGAAACCTAAAGATAGATATTCTAAATATTATAAGATAGCTAAATATTATAAAGATATTATTTAACCTAATAATATTATCCCTAATATTAGATATAGATATAGATGTATTCTAGCCACTATTATTGGTCACAGTGGTATTGGCTGTAACATTACTCCCCTCCTCGATTACGAGCTTGTCCTCAAGCTCGTGTGTTGGGTATGCTTTAAGAAATTTGCTTGTATCACACCAGGTCGATCCGTCTTTATTTTCTCCCGGGTCCAAAACATACGAGATCATAAAAATTATGAAATTTAGCTTTTCTCCGGGATCCAAAACAAACATGACATGATAGTTCGAGTTATGAATCCTCTTCGGTGTGTAGGGTTGGCTCACATTCAGAGTAATGATGCAACCACGACGACGGCCTCTTTGTCTCGGGTTCGGATCTCCTTCAAGCAAATCTATTTGCCCATTCAGCCCCTCACTTTCCTGACCGTGGCTTCTATATCTGAGTCCCACGTCATGATCTCTATGATATGCTGTTTCTTTTCTATCATGGTGGGTCCCACCTTTAACTTCACCTTGATTATCATCATGCAGTTTGCCGCTTCTTGAACTAACTTTTTTGTTTTCGCTGCTTCTTATGACTCTCGAATCCTCTATGTCATCAGGCTGAATCTCCTCGTCATCCTCAATATGACCCACACATAGATGGAATTCTTTATTTCCAGTTTCTACAGGAATGGATTCAACAATCTTCTGCTTCACTGCTTCTTTTTCATCATCAAGAGGAACCAACCCCACCTCCATCGGCGGTGCTTCGGTCTGGGCCGGTTGAGTTGTCTCCCCCGCCCTGGCATTGGCCTTCTGCACTGCAGGCTCTTCTATCTTCTCCAAACGCTCCTTTAGGAGCAAAATTAATTCCCTCATCGACATCGAATTTCCAGCTGGTGCTTCGTTAACTTCATGGAGGAATTCCACCGTCACAACCAGCTCTTCGAGTCCCAGTTTTAACGGCACCTGCTCAAGCTCCACATCCACCAGCTGTGCGTCGGCTTGACTGGCTTCTCGACTACCTCTTCGACCACCTCAATCTCAACCACTTTCGATGTCGGCAATGGTGTTTCTTCCCTGGTGGGTTGGGTCGGTTTTGCGACCACTTCAAATACCTTCTGTACCACCTCTTCGATCTCGACCACCTCCTCAGCAGGTAGCTCGGAAGCGGGCAGAATCGTCGCTGCCGTCGGGGAGATAGAAATCGCTACCAGCTCTTCAAGCATCTTCTCTATTCTGTCAAATTCGTTCTGAATAGTCGGTGAGCAATTGATCGCCCGCAACTCTTCTAGCTTCTTCTCCATCACCTCAAAGTGCAGCTCTCGTTCCCTGTTGAACTCGTTCCAACAATTCCACGGATCCATTGGATCGTCGGCTCTGATACCAAATATGATACGTGCCCGAATATTGAGAGCACGAAGAACACGAGAATATATGTAAATAGGAAAGCTTACTTCCTAATCAACCCTAATCTCTTTAGGAGACTAAGATTAATTGTTGGAAGGTTTGATATTTCATTAATAAGAATACCCTATATATAGGGATTACAAGAAACCTAAAGATAGATATTCTAAATATTATAAGATAGCTAAATATTATAAAGATATTATTTAACCTAATAATATTATCCCTAATATTAGATATAGATATAGATGTATTCTAGCCACTATTATTGGTCACAGTGGTATTGGCTGTAACAGAACCATGTGCTCCATGGAAGATCCAAACACATAGATGTCAAGTTTTACTATTTGCGTGATCTCTGTACAATAATAGTTGCATTTTCAATTGAGTATTGCAGGAGTGATGAAAATACAACATAAATTTTCACTAAACTTTTAAAACTTGGAGCTTTTGAATTCCTCATATCGATGTTGTTTTTGTTGTTTAAAGTGAGTTTCATGCATGAATTTTCAGTATAGGGATGATATATGTTAGGAGGAAATTGATGTTGAGTTGAAGAAGAGTGATGAAGAGATTCAGCAACCCAGTGCAGAGAAGCAGACAGCAACATAGCAATAACTTATTGAGCAAGTTTGTTAACTTGGTGTTCAAGTAGTTAGTTTATGTTATGTTCAGATAAGAACAAGGTTGTTTATCTTGTTGGTAATCATTTTCTAGATGTCAGGGGCATTTATAGATGTATTTTGGTAGTTATCTTTAACAGTTATATATTGTAGTAACTTTGAATTAAGTTGATTGAGTGAAGTTTTTTAGTTTTTCTGCAACTCTTCTTCTATTGATTTTCATTGAATTCTATTAAGCTTAACAAATCAGACTATACTATAAAGTTTGGACCAATTCGATCCAACCAAATTCTATCAGGATACAGGTGTTTATGTGTCAGAAATGTTATTACAGCATTTATTTTCAGCTCCTACCCTTACTGGAGAACATTCAATATGAACACAAGACATCCATTACATTCCATCAGTCCAACCACCAACAATCTATTCAATTTCCTTCCGACTATATAATACAATTTATTTATTTATAATGTGTGTATCCTATTTGGATTATAGCGGTGATTGAGGAGCAGACTATCGAGCGAATAATAATTACGAATATCAGAAAATAACATATCGTCATTTTTATTTTTTGGTGAAGGAGATTTCATATGTCGTCATTTACTTTTTATATATATGATATGATTGATTCACATAAATTACATGGACGTGTTCCATTTTTTAATTAATAATTATATTAAAAAAAATTGAACTAAAACAAGAGAGGACGAAAATGGGGAAAAAATCCTCTTAATTTGCATAAATATAAACTAAAAATTAACAATAGAATAATGAGAACCCTTACCAAAATAGTCGGTTTCCTGAGGTTTATTTATATAGCTTTAAATTAAAAGCCTCCAATTATAGCTAATTTAACAATGAATGCACATGCCATGTTCTTCTTATTTTTTTGGCCAATAGTCAAATGTTTAAATTTTAAAATTAAATTAATTTCTTTTTTTGGTAGTATATTTTGAATTCTATATACACACACCATATATGTACACATATATTTCTGTTTTTGACCATTTATAATAATGAGTCTTTACTCTCCAAATTGTACTGTTTGTTTGACGATTATTTTTTTTCCCTTAAAGAAGGATGATGAGTTGTAATAAGTGTTATGTGGGTACTATAATTTGAATTCTATATACTACTATTAGTATATTTATTTATATAGATACTATCTCGTAATATATAATTACCGCGTATGCTTCTCTTTAATATATTTATTTATATGTTTACATATACGTACACTGCACACATACATACTATTGTTGGCCATTTTTACTAAGGAATCTATACTCTCCAAAATTGTATTGTTTGGTTGACAATTAATTTTTTCCCTTACAGAAGGAAGGATGATGAGTTGTAATATACTAATATGTGTTATGTGGGTCCTAATGATAAATTTCATTAGGGGGGAAAGCAGTCGGACCGGATGTTTAGTTATTTCAGTCAGGTCTGGTTTTTCAATAAAAAAATCCGTATAGAAGAAAGTAAATCATCCAAATTCAGTATAGTATTTTTGTTTAAACTGAAACTATAAATAATAATTAATATTTAAAAAATCTTTAAAGAACACTAAATAGAATTTCCTTTCGTCATACTTATAATAGATAACATCGATCAATTCGTTCACACAATTTTCATTTTCCAGAGTCTAAGGACCGAACTGAAAGACCCGAAATTCACTTAAAACAGAAGCCACATATCGAGTGTATTTAGGTTTGGATTTTTCAAATCGGTCCGGTTCGTTTTTTTGGTGGTTTTTCGATCTGTTGGATTTTGATTTCGGCTCTAGTTAAATTTGTATGAAGAGTTATATACCACATATAATGAGATGAGACAGACGGTTGTGAACTAATAAATATTTTCACCATATATATATATATATCACCAGCACCATTTTTTCTAGTGCGAGAAATTGAAGGGTTGGAGGAATTACAGTGCGTAGCTCTGAAAACAAATGACGACGTTGGTGAGCAATGGCTGCGTTGACAGACGTGGCAAAATCGCCGACAAGGAGAAAACAGGAGGATGGAAAGCAGCTCCATTCATTATAGGTATTTCTTCCAACAAGCTTTTTGATCCGTCCGATAATGATTATTATTATTATTATTATTATTATGTCTGAAAATTTAATAATTATTATGTATTTACGGCAGTGAACGAGGTGGCGGAGAGACTGGCATTCTTCTCAATAGCGGTGAACATGGTGGCGTACTTGGTGGTGGAGATGCGGCAGCCGCTTCCCACGGCGGTCACACATGTCTCCGACTGGATAGGAGCTGCTTACGTCCTCACTTTTCTCGGCGCGTTCTTTGCAGACGCTTATTTGGGTCGTTTCAGAACCATCATCGTCTTCTCCTGCATCTATGCTATGGTACGTACCCAAACAATTTGGCTCAGTTTACAATTAAATTAAATCCAATTTCGACATTAACCGAATCGAACTGAATTTCGACATTGTTCATACATTTTGGTCAGTTCTCCGCTCAATTTGCAACTCTTTTTAACTAAAAGCGAATCGAGTTCGAATTCTTAATAATTATAAAAAAGGATAATTTTATTTTCTATAATGATCAAAATCGTGAAAAATGATCTTGTACATAAAAATGGGATTCATATCAGGAATGGAGTCATGAATTAAGTTCAGAAGGAAAGAATTGTATTAGGACGAATAACTTTAATCTAAAAAATAGGGGGGAATTGTAAGATTTTAAAAGGATTAACTAAAATAATTACGAATTTTAATATAAAAATTACGCATTATAAAAAGCTGGTCAACTGCCACTCCTCACCACTATGTAGCTTCTTCCTTGCTGTGTCTACGTGATACTTGTTAATCTTTTTGGTTAAGAACCAAAAAATAGTCTTTACAATATGACATATCATTAATTGTTTCGGATTGAAATTGTTGATATTCAATGTTGTAGGTTCGTTGATTTTCTTTTTACTGATTTTGACGTTTTCTAAGGCAAAAGACATATTAACTTTTAATTTTCTGAATTATCAAATTTGTTGTACATTTAAGTACATTTAACGCTTTTTTTTAATCAATTTTAAGAGTAAAAGCAAAAAAGTGAAAATCAACCCTTAAATGTCAAATATTAATATTTTAAATATAAAATATAAGACAGAGCCATTATCATCATCCTACTATATAGTTAGAACTTATATTTAGGTTGTTAACCCTTATTTTTAATTCGTGTGTACTTGATAGGGAATGATTTTGCTGACACTCTCCGCATCCATCGACACCCTTCACCCACCACAATGTCTAGCACCACCGTGCCCAAAAGCCACCGACGGTCAAACCGCCTTCCTATACTCTGCCCTTGCCCTTATCGCTCTCGGGACAGGTGGCATCAAACCGTGCGTCTCCTCTTTCGGGGCGGACCAATTCGACGCGTCGGACCCGAAAGAGGCTCGTAATAAGTATTCCTTCTTCAACTGGTTCTTCTTCGCCATCAACATCGGAGCCCTCTTCGGAATCACGGCTCTTGTCTATCTACAAGCCGTGAAAGGTATTAAGGAATAAATATAATCGTAAAAAATATGATTTGATAATATTGAAAAGTCAAAATATATCTATTTCTAATGTAACTTTATTCCCTAATAAAAGGTTGGGTTTGGGGGTTTGCGGTCCCGACCGCCTTGATGCTCGGCTCCGTGATTATCCTTGTTTCCGGGTCGCGTTATTATCGGTACCAGAAACCGATGGGGAGCCCGTTTACGAGATTTGTCCAAGTCGGGGTGGTCTCGATAAGGAACCATTTCCATGGAGTCGTGGTTCAGGACGGTAGCCGACTTTACGAGGTTACAACTCGTGAGTCATCGATCAAGGGAGCTCGGAAGCTCGGTCACACGTCCGATATGCGGTTAGTAATATGACTATCTTGCGGAATTTCGATATCGACTCTTCTAATGATATCTGAAGATCGCAATTTAGAAATGTCTCTTTTCGTAAAAATATAAAATGTTATACACATTTTTTTTTTTAATTTCCTTAATATTTTTATAGGTTTCTAGATAAGGCAGCTGTGCAACTTGACCCGCAAGGAACCACAGTGAGCCCATGGAAGCTCTGCACAGTGACCCAAGTAGAAGAGTTCAAGTGCTTCCTAAGAGTCCTTCCCATCTGGGCAGCCACCATAGCCCAAGCCATCTGCTTCGCCCAAAACTCAACCTTCTTCGTAAGCCAAGCCGCTCGAATGGACCGTAGCCTCGGTTCATGGTTCAAGATCCCCGCGGGTTCAGTCCCGGTCTTCGGTGCAATCAACGCCCTAATAGTCGTCCCCATTTACGAAAAATGGATCGTACCCGCTCTCAAAACCCGCACGGGTCACCCCCGCGGGTTAACCTCCCTCCAGAGAATCGGTGTCGGGCTTATCATCTCAATCTTCACCATGATTTTAGCCGCATTGGTCGAAATGAAGCGACGGGGCAGCCCTAACCCGTCGGGTGAGACCGTGTTTTGGCTCGTGCCCCAGATATTCTTCATGGGTATGTCGGAGGTTTTCACTTACGTGGGTCAGCTCGAGTTTTTCTACGACGAGGCCACGGACGGGACCCGCAGTATTAGTAGCGCGATGTTTTTGAGCGAGATCGGGTTGGGGAGTTGGATTAATACCGGGTTGGTGAAGATCGTGGTGGCGGTTACTGGAGGAGTCGGGGCGGGTTGGCTGAGGAATGATTTGAATAAGAGTAAGCTTGATTACTATTATTGGATATTGGCTGCTATTAATGGGGTTAATTTTCTTGTGTATATTGTGGTGGCTTGTAAGTATAAGGGCAAGAATGGGGCGGCGTCTATCGTGACGGATGAGAAATATAGTTATCCGGATAATTCGATAGAGGCTCCAAGCACGAGGTTATGAAATTGTAATCGAATTTCGTTTCAATAATGAGGTAAATGTTGATTATTATTTCACTAGTTGTGGGACTTAGCTTTGTGCGAGAGCAATAATTCAATTGATAGTGATGATTTTTTAACTGATTTTTTTTTAATGTATGATATCTTAAATTGCAGCTACAAAACAAATTATATATTACCGACATTGGGTTAATTAAAACTTTACATAAAGTTAATGGAAGTGTAAGAGGCATTTAAATAAAATATACACTTATTTTTATTTTATTTTTATAATTCTATAACTGTTTTATAATTGAAAAAAGACGATGTTTTGAAAAAGAGTGTCAAATATGACAAAATTGAAAAAATGACGATTCTTATAAAAAAAAAACTAAACTTAAGAGGTATTATACCTATCAACCAACCATGCAAATGCAATTAGTAGTAATATAAAATATTACTCCAAGTAATAATAATATATAATTGTATAATAGCGAAACATAAAAAATTACAATAGGCAAATATCCCTGACAATTTAATAATGTTTGGATAAATTCAAGTAATCACAAATATTTAAATATATATGATCATTTTTATTTTAGTTGACAACTTTAACTAATTGTTTGTATTTTATTAAATTATGTAATCATTATTCAAAAAATTGTCTTGCTCATTTATATATATATTATTAAATTTTTAAATACAAAAAAATTGTAATTTTTATATATATATAATAGGTAAATAGTTGAACTACTATCTTAACGAGGTCGAATTTCGACATCAGGATTACCACACGTCAGTAAAAATTAGAATCCGAAATTTAACTTAAAATTGACTTACTTTGGACAAATTCCGTAAAAGAATATAGAAAAATTAATCAAACATCAATTAGATTTTTATAATTTTATACATAATTTTGTCAATTTTTTTAAATATAAATCAGTTAAAAACTTGAATATCATTTAAATAAGTCGGTTCAAATATTTCCCTTATGGTCGTCCCGATAATAGACCGGGCCTTGATGATCGAACCAGAGACCAAGATGACCCTCAAGAAAAGCATTAAAGTAGAAGCTACACTACAAAGAACATCATCCCATCTATACTAACTTGGCAAATATGTCGACAAAGGCACAGATAAATCGACAAGACCGCACAATATCACGAGGACCTACGATTTATCCATGCACGACTGGAAATGCACAGCCATTGTTGTAATAACTTGCTTATTGTTATTGGTACTTACAAATTCAGAAGACTTAATCAGCACCTGCAGTTTCCTCAGCAACAGATTTCTTGTACTCTGGTTTGAGCTCATAAGTCCCTTGATTGGCCCCTCTCTTGTTATACACGCAAAGTCCATTGGGTCCGCTCAATATCTCTTTCACAAATTGCTGCAATAAAATCACATAAACCCCATTCATTTATTTCCATTCATCATCTGATCATATAACTAATGTAAATAAATGAACATACTGCAGGTTGATCTGTCTCGTCCACCAGGTGCTTCAAGGTCCAGTTTGGTTGCTTCTCGAATAACTTGAACATTATATCTTCCAATTCTCCTCGGTCTCTTCTGGTTCTCTTCAGGTCCGATTGTTTTACGGGTTGCAACTTTCTCTTGTCCTAGGGTAAACAAATGAACCATCTTATCTATGTCTCTCTTTAATTAATGGGTGGCAGTTATATTTTTTCAGACGATACGATACACCAACATTTTCCCTACCTTATTAATAGCGGATATAATTCCCATGCCAGGCATAAGCCTCATGTGCACCCCTCGATCATTGTCAAGCACCTGTTAATTTACATCAAAAGGTGAGAACAAGAAGTGTAATGCCAACAGGAGCAATCTCGCTCTACCTGTATCTGTCGACTCTTGACCATAGATTTATTTGTGCGTTCACGGCAAAGTTTTCCATATTCCATCAAGCTACCGGTTTTGGGCTTCATGTCGAATTTGTGATCAATCTTCCCTTCCACTGCAAGCTTACCTATAAAGTGATCACAGATTTGTAACAGTTAGAAGAAATAATTTTCTCAAAAAGAGTGATGACAAATTAGACAAGTAAAATGCAATAAGACCAGAACTCTCACAAGTCTTCGTCCGTCAATGTGCTATCTGAAGGCCTCTACTACTTTTTATACATGTATACTATTGGGATCATCATGCAATAATCCCCCAGAGATCACAACTACTACTAAACAAGCCTAATAAATCATCTCACAGATTTACCTCACAATATTAGTCATTCTTATACACATAATCAAGATCTGAGAAACTGGGGTTGGTAATGCAACAGTTCAAGCATAAACCTTCAATGGTGACAATGTGAAAGTAAAATAAATAGAGATCATTTCCACCCTTCCTACTTTTCACCCTTCCTACTTTACAATTTCCAGAACGTGCGCTGTCAAGTCCTAAACTTAATCAGTATCATGGCTACTTGTTATCCAGCAATTTAATCATCTCATAGACTATCAACCAACCCCATTAGTTTCCAACATAAATTGCAAGAAATCTAGGGACCTCCACAATGACGTTTACTAAGTTTTATCATAGGGTCACATGACAGATCTTAAAAATGATGGTTACAAACGGGTGAAGAACTTAAACTGATATTTTTACAAGAGACTCAATGTTCCTTACACTGTTGCATGTTGGACCATTTGCACTACCAACTACAGTAATACATGCTAAGATTGGTATTACGACAATATGAAAAGGCACAAAGGAATAATATAGAAACTAAGTACTAAAAAATCACACAAATAAGCAATAAATGAAACCACTTCTAGACATACATCGCCTCAAAAGAAAAGGTAAATCACCTTGGGTTGTTTCAGAGAACACACACATAGGAATTAAGTCGTTGTTCATGTTCAATTTATAACTCTTTGGCGGATTCCCAGCATTCCCAGACTCCGGAGCCGTCATCTCCATTGAAAACTAGTTCAAATTGGAAAAGGATTCGAATTAAACAGCTGAGACAATGCTGATTTGAAACCTAAAAGAACCTCCAAGCTAGAATTCCCAATTCAACTGACAGGATGTAGAAATGCACACAACATTACACAATGCAACTGACAGGATGTACAAATGTACACCACATAACAGCGGTTCATTAGCTTAGGTTGGATTAGTTAAGGTTTATATTCCTTACTCAGAACAATATATGTAGCGCTTAACTAGTAGGAATTAATAGATTGACAGAAGAAGCAACGTTGACAGCACTTTAAAGATATTGTCAAGTTACTTCACAAAATTGAGTATCTTTATCTGAGTTATCATCAATGAGAACTCAGGTGAATTATTAATAGGTATCTTTTGACATGCTGTTATCCCCCGAGATCCAGTTTCTTACTTAATTCCTCAATAATAATTTTCTCTTTGATCATAGATTCTTTCACTAAGTCAAAATCAATGATCAACTACTGCATAGCTCCAGTTAAACGAATACTAAAATCTCTTGAGATCGCAATGCAGCTGCCACACAACTAAGGAAACTCCAATTACTCCAAATCAAGCGATCCTATTTTACTCGGGAAAGTAAAACGGAAACAGAGAGAGGGGAACCTCAAGAGCATCACGATCATCGGCGGCGCGGAGAGGATCGAGGGAGACGATGACTTTGCCAACGCGAGTAGGGTCGGAGGGCGAGTGAGATTGCCAAGACTTGGCAACCACAGGAGGAACCTTCATTAGCCACACCGCTTTCTCCGCCCTTGAAGTCTCCACTTTGCTGGTGCTGCTGCTGCTGCTATGGTTATTGTCTTCTTCCATCGATCTCTCTAGGGTTCTTCCCGTTTTTCTTTCGTCGCTTGGCTTTGATATACCGCCGTAGAAACGGTTCCCCTTTTCTCCCGTTGATTTTGAGGAAGGGGAATCTTCTTTAACACTACGCGGCTACTGTTTATTGGATACGTTCGAACGATTAGCCGACAAACTTCATTACAGAGGGGTGTTTCAGCCCATTGGGCTTTTTGTTTAGGGCTTTGTGTAAAGTCTCCAAAATAGAACTACGCGGAAAAAAGGCTGGTTTGACTGTTAAAATTAACATTGCATAATTCTTTTCTTCTAAAAATAGAAATGCATTTGTAATTTACAAATACCACTTAATTTCTAAACTACTGTTGACCTTTTTTTAAGTTTCTAAATTGGCATATAATTTGTCTTTTAATAATAATAATTATATATCTACACATTTATACAATTTAGTTTCCATATCTGTTATTATCTCATATTTTTCTCATATAGTTCATTTTATATTCACACAGTTATTTCAATTATTTTATACACCTACGCTTTTAAAGTTAGGATTTAATAATTGCTCATAACGCGTAAAACGCACCTCGGACGACCCACCGTATAAAAGGGTTACGCTTTGTAACTTACACCTTCAATTGACATAGTCTTGGAAGAAGTATTTGCAAATTGGAACTCTTTATAATCAACGTACCGTCCCATCTAACTAAATATATATATTTTTGCAACCTACACAATATACCATATAAAGAATATACTTGATAGGGTATATACAAATTTGCAATGATAAAGACCTACACGTGATCATTATTCCGGTTCAGTTATTCTGCTTTGGATCGAGCTTAGTTAATTGCTGTGATTAATTAAGAACGTGATAAGATAAACATATATAAAAACCCTAGCGTAGAGTTAGTTTTGCTAGATAAATAGAGAATGAGTCGCTTTAATTTTGCCCAGAATTCAAGGGCCACCTTGCAATTTTAGCTCCCATAAATGGCAAAGTTCACGATGCTCAAGAATT
Organism: Clarkia xantiana subsp. parviflora; assembly: GCA_036873135.1. Classification (NCBI taxonomy): domain Eukaryota; kingdom Viridiplantae; phylum Streptophyta; class Magnoliopsida; order Myrtales; family Onagraceae; genus Clarkia; species Clarkia xantiana. Next base: position 5,992,290 of record JAPTYO010000010.1, on the reverse strand, counting down.
GTGTAGCTAGCCATGAATCGTGTTCCATTTTGAGGTTGTCGAATTATTAAATCAACCATAGGATCTGAGGAGGTATCAATATAGTACCCAAAACAAAGAAAATCCGCTGAAAAATTTAACTACAAATGCAAACTAAATTAATTATATTTCTTAATACGTACATCACGAAAATCTCACCTGTAATATCCACGTAATGTATAACAAAAATGATGTTATCAAATGGCTGAACTGAACTACGACATGCAATTTAGATCACATTTTAATAGATAAATTAGTATATAGTTGACACCTTGTTATATAATATTGAAAGACCACTATATTATTTGTAATTGAAAAAACACTGTTTGTTTTATTCAACTAAATGCTCAAATTTCAGCTAATTTTTATTTATTTATTATATATAATATGTGTATTGTAGAGGGAGAGAATTGGATGAATTGTCTCATTCATTTTGAAGAGGGAGAGATGGAGATCACATGTATTGGGTCAGGGAGTTACAAAGTTGAGGAAAAACTTGTCAACCTTTGTGGTTCCTTTCCTATGTACCATTTTTTTCTGTATATGGAAACTTCTATTAACTCCTATTTCACATACCGTAACTATACATTATAATGCATATGAATTTTAAATATACCTGGTGTGTGTATATATTATATATATCACATGCACATCGTTTCTTGCAGGAGCATTTATCAATCGGCAGCAACTTTAATGAAGGTGTGATGGGGATCATCAGCTGCGGCCATTTCATATTCCAACTATTATATATATCCATGTGTTTTTATGTTTAATACTTGTATATATATATATATATATTGTGCATGTCACATCCATCCATGTCTATTTCAAACAGCTAAATATGTTGTTGTAACTTTGCAGGGTAAGTGGTTGGTGTAAATGCAATTCTCTGGTAATTTTAACTCACCCATTTTCGTGAATGGGGGAGACGTAATAAAGATATTTTCACAATTTACATTAACCATCACATGTGAAATAAAATACCTCTTTTCACATATAATGAGCAAGAATATTCATGTCTTGTAATTGTTACTATGTTTGCAAGCATTATTAATAATACAGATAAACAAAAATAAACTATAACATATAATTACATAAAATATGGTTGGCTTCTTAATTTAGGGAATAAAAAAAATTGTACGAGAAGATTATGTCTTAGTGGCAAAAAAAAAAAAAAAAATCGTGTTCTCCGTACAGTCTAGCTTTGAATATGACTTATCATTTTGTTGGAGAAACAATAATCTCATGTAAATAAATATAAGAAAAACGGTAAATTATTATTTATTATAACTAAAGGAGCCGTAAAACAAAACAGTCACGAGGGATAAATGAAGGAACTTAGATAATCTGAAGAACCAAACACGAATCCTGTTACACTCCTAATGCTCATTATTGATTGAATTACCGGATAATCTGGAAATGAAAAAGCAGCTTCGAGTCCAACAAAAAACAAATAAAAATCTCATTTTTCATCCCCAGAAAATCAAGAAATCCCGCCACATAATAATAAACCCTTCATGATCATCATCTTATTAACCACATTACTTCAAATATATATTCAGTCCGTTCGTTATATAAATAGTATGATCATATAATTTGCCGTTAAATATGATTTAGGGTTTATTTTGTACTTTTAAATCGAGAGAGTTCACAACCCTCCAGATTCGTCTGTGAATATATAATATCGAATCTACAAGTAAAGGATCAAATCCAAAAATTTGTAGATCGGACTCAAAAAATTAAAAGATTGAAACTATATATTTTACATCTTAATTTGTATATTATACTCGTAACCCTATTATACAGTAGGGGCGGGACGGTTTGTTTTTGGATATACTAAATGAAGATATATACTGACAAGCATGGGTGTGATGACATCAATATAAGGTATACATATATGGATATATAGTATTATACGCACTGAATGGAAAATTCACATAAAATGAAGGAAAATTAATTAAACCAAACATAAACATTAATACTTGTCTGTCGAGATTATTGTCAGCTCTCTGGACTTTTGCTCCCCTTTAATTAGCCCTAGTTAGCTAACTAATTGGTGCAATTAAGACACATGCTAGCTAGTTCCTCAACAAAATGAAGAACAAGTACACCTAGCTAGCTAATTAAGCACAATACAACCTTAGAGCTATATAGATCAGTTGATCCATGCATTTGTTAAATGACTCAAACCCATCAATAGTTCAATTAATTAAGGATATGGAAACTGCTCCTTAGAGTTTAGAGTAAATCAAACTAAACCTTCACTTATGAACCCTAGCTAAAGAGATACCTAGATCATAGTTAATTTGCCCCTTATGACCTCGGTGGTGGGAAGAATTGCGTACCCGCCATGAAAGCATTGAGAGGAGCTGGAAACAACGAAGGGTCGATCATTGCCGATGGGTTTGATCCACTCGTGGCGGCTGCTGTGGCCGCCATGAGGCTGAACTGCTGGTGGTGGTGGTGGGCGGCGCCGGAGCTCTCTCCTCCTCCTCCAGCAGCTGAGTAATTACGTGCAACACCACCACCACTACCCTCCTCTGGACCTTGGTCGTATAAAATGCCCTTGAACACGTGTCCTGCAATGTTGACCGATGTCTGATAGGCAAACTCCTCATCGGTGTCGTCAACTCCGGTCACTCTCACACACCGGAATACTGCCGGAGAGTTGACCTCGGGTGGGTAATGTTGACCCACCTCTAACCCTAGATTTCCTCCATGTATCAAAAACAAAGCAGTCAGAAAATTATTATATTTCCCTCCTGTATCTATAACATATATACATTTACATAAATATATATTAGCAAATTAAGACTTCGGAATTTTACTTTTTTTTTTTTTAAAAAAAATGCTGCTGAGTTTTACTATCAAACAGTGACAAGGGTTTGAAAAGAGAGGAGAGACAAAAAGGAGATGTATTAGGTGGAGGAAATGACTGTGGAGGTGGACTTCTTCACAATCTAACGAGAACCATTTTCTAAACCTTCGTAGATCTTTGTATCAAATCTATCTATAAAGAAGATAACAACAAAAATCGACCACAAAAAAACAAAAAAACAAAAATTTACCAGAGGATCGAGCAGCGACAAGCTGTTGTTGGTGATGAGGATGACCATGCTCCTGTCTGGGTCTCTTGGGGTTCTCCGAAATTCGAAACGGCTGCTGCATGCCGGCGATCTGCTGCTGCTGCTGCTGCCGCTCACGGCGTTTGGCAGCTGGGACCCACGTGCTCTTCAGGTGGGTTGAGCACTGGAACCCTCGGCTCTTGCAGCAAGTCCTGCACCGAATGTGGGGACAGTCTTTCTTGGCTTGGTTCCCACAGTCCTGGCAATTCGTCCCTCCTACTCCTCCTCCTACTCCGGCGGTGCCGCCGCCGCCTGGTCTCATCGCTGACGTAACCCCCGATCTCCAACACTCATCAGAGAAATCGATCAGATTCACCCTCCTGCCACTATCTTCACTACTGCCGCCGGCGAAGTGGTGGTCTGCTTCGTAACACTGCGGCCATAGCTCGAAACCCTTGGTGGTGGCGCCGCCGTGACGGTAGATCTCGTCTGGTCGATGGGCTTCGTCTTTGCTTAGGTGGTGATTTTGTTCTCTAGCGCTGCTTGTTCCTAGATAGAACCACCCAGCCATTTCCTAAGGTTTATTGGGACAAGATCCATGTGAAAACCTCGTAATTAACAAACCCTAAATCAACCGCCACGGTGAAATTTCGACGACGAACACTCAAATCATGGTTTTGAGTGAAGGAGGAAGAAGAAGGGTAAAAGGTAAATGGGTATACAGCAACTGTTGGTTTATATTAGCTATCTAGGGTAAATATATATAAGCATATATATTTATATATATTATTTTTTTATATATACGTAAATAATAATATAATATAAATAAAGAAAATGTGCGGTGTGGTGTGGTAGTTGCTTGACTTAGCTGCAGTTCACTTTCGTCGTTCGATGCAATTATGGCACGGAATTAGAGCTTCTCTGCGACGCGCCGCCATGGATTCTCTCTCTCTCTCGCTCTGCTACTCTTTCATTTAAGACAGACAAACCCTTCTTCTCTTTCTTTTTTTCTTTCTTTGTTTCTCTAACAAGACGAAGCTTGGTTTCCTTGGAACAGAACAGCAAAATCTCTCTCTTTCTCTCTGGGTACTTGTCTACAGTTACCTTCCATGATGAAAACCTAAAGTGAGAGGCCCGGTGCATCGGGGGTTTCCATCCAACGGTTAGTAGCTCTCCACGTGTCACTCCACTGCTCATCTCTTTATCTTTCACCGGAAAACCCGCGGGTACTTTCTTGACCATCTGCCTGTAATCTATGTTTACTAGCTATTACTATTTTTTTATTCTTTTTATTATTATTTATTTATTAATAGTGAGACATTTATCTGTCAATTGTCATATATAATGTATATATGTATGCACCTAAGTTTTTTTTTTGTTTGTGTACAATAATACAATTAGGTGTATCCGTGTATGTATTATTCGTATACTAATTAATGAAAATTTGAAGTAAAGATGTTCATTGTAGAATTAGTGACAACCTTAAATATATATATTACTTGCTCACTAATCCCTTTTGTGTTAGGAAAAAGAAAACATTCGAAAGGGTAATCTACCCTAGCCCTATGGATATATAAAAGGTAAATGGTCACATGCATGCAATACTTATTCGTTTTTTTTTTTTTTTTTTGTGGCTTTTATTGATTGGAAGAAAAGAAAAGAACATTTCTAGGGAAATCTATTTATTTTAATGTATATATATACATTATATTTTGTTGTCTCTTTCTAAACAATTAATGAATTATATATATATAATAAGTTGTTAAACGATCAATAATTCGAATTATGAGTGTTATATATGATTGTTTTTTTATTGTAAACCGCTTCATTACAAACCGCTATGATGAATTCAAGTGTTAATGTTAATTAATCTGAAATATTTCTTGACTTGTGTGGTTCACATGTTATATATAAGCACCACCTACTTCAATTGAATATTGTGTCGTCATATATATATATATATAATATATGGTTGTGACGAGAATCAACGACGTAGTTATTTAATTTGCGGAGTGTCTCATATTAGTGAATTTTCGTGAAGGATTAGATAGTCATGGTCTCATTATTGTAGGTCAACACCTTCCAATAGAAAATAAATTTATATAGCTAAACGTACATAAAAGGAATGTGCACCGGCAGAATTTATGGCTAGCTCTAGCTAGGGTTTTTACTCTCCAGCTATGTAAATTCAAACTCATTCACAAGGAGGAAAGGAAAAAGGCCCAGGCCCCCAGCTTGTTACTGTTTTACCGTACATTATTTCATCGCCTTTTTCAGAGTTTTTTTCTTGGTTATCCTACTTGTTAACCACTCACGTATCGGATTAGTTTGTAAAATGTAAACAGTTGACTATAAATAATTTTTATTTTTCAGGAGTCAAGCGTAGTATTAAACCCAATATCATAATTAAATAATAAAATGCTGAAACTTTTTACACTATCTGTAATGCATTTTCAATAGGGTGAGCAAAATACCCCAGTTGGAACACGAACCGGACCATTTGGGCGATTCTGGTTGAGGTAACCGGTTTTGGGTGATTTTTGAAATAAAAAGTTAACAATCGGTAAAAACGGTTTTGATAAGTGTCCGGGAACCTAATTATCCAAAACTAGAATATATTTTTTTTAGGGTTAATAGATTTTTTGGTCCAACATATTTGACAACTTTTGGGTTTTGGTCATATATCTTTTTTTTTTCCTAGTTTTGATACCATATGTTTGAAAACTTTTGGTTTTTGGTCAATCCGTTAGTTGACCGTCAGTTTGACCGTTAAATAGTCATGTGACTTGCACATACCTAGTCCCAAAATTTTATTTATTCAGTTTAGTCCTCAAAATTATTGTTCTAACTTTTTATTTTTGCAATTTTGCCCCTAAACATTATCAACCGCACCCTAGGACTAAATTGACATAGCCATGGTCCGGCCCATAGCTAGGTCGGACAATGGGTATGGTCGCCCAAGTCCGGCGACCCTAGCCATGGTCCGACGTAGCCATGGGTCGGACCATGGCTAGGTCAATTTTACCCAATGGTCCAATTTGATCAATTGGACCCAAATGCTAAATTGACCTAACCATGGCCCAACCCATGGCTAGGTCGTACCATGGTTAGGGTCACCCAAGTCCGGCGACCTTAGTCATGGTCCGACCTAGCCATGGGTCGGACCATGGCTAGGTCAATTTACTCTTAGGGTGCGGTTGATAATGTTTAGGGGCTAAATTGTAAAAATAAAAAGTTAGGACAATAATTTTGAGGACTAAACTGAACAAAATAAAATTTTGGGACTAGGCATGTGCAAGTCGCGTGACTATTTAACGGTCAAACTGACGGTCAACTAACGGATTGAACAAAAACCAAAAGTTTTCAAACATATGGTACTAAAACTAGGTAAAAAAAAGATATATGACCAAAATCCAAAAGTTATCAAACATATTGGACCAAAAGACCAATTAACCTTTTTTTATTAGGGGGATTTGAAATCTGATCTAAAATTACATAAGCAAAATGTTTATGTTTTTTACACAGAATGTGACAAACTTTTATTTGATGAAATCATTTATAACGGAAGGTAGGAACTTTTATCTGACGAGTTTGTGTGTACGTAGTAAATTGAGACAACACTGTATCCGTGTATCGTGTAGTGCTCTATTAATAACTAAAATTTTGGTTTTATTATAGCTTTATTTTGTAAAGCGTTGTCAAAATTACACAAACAATTTTGCCGATTTCCATGATGTTAGCCTATACAGCACATTGCATGGGTAGTAGTCCACTGGACTATTCTACTATTGTTTTCAATTTTGTCACTATAATATAATATGTTTAACTCAACATTTAACTTCAATTCAGCAAAATGTTTATGTTTTTTTACAGCAAATAAAAATGTTATAACTGTTTCCTTACCAGGTACCCAGAACCGATCGGTTCTGTTACGGTTTCAGTTCCTAAATGTTTTCATACGATACTATAAAATTACAAACCATTTAGTAATACAAAAAAAGTACATGATATATATTCGAAACCGCTAACTCCTATTTTCAGAGTCTTATTTGGTTATACAACAAAAGTGTGTATATATATATATATATAATGGATAAAGAGAAAGAGTCTTGAATTTGTTGAAGTATTAAATCCTCCATTGTGAGTAAAAATACCACACCGGTAATGTGTGTAATATTTGACACTATATAAGTAAGTGAGCTACCTCATTCTATCAGCAATTGATTTTAGTATGGAACCCCACTTGCGAAAATAGTTGTTATACGTTGGTCTGTTGGTTATGACTTGGCCAGTGTGGAATTTAACAGAATTATCATAAGTTAAATCAATAATAATTCTCACAACTAATTCAGTTGTATGATTAAATAACGGTAATTTATCTCCTCGCTTTTTCCAATCATTCTTAGCTTATTTCTTAATTATTTTTTTTCGCGGATCATTGATAGGCCATTAGGAAAATTAACAAATAAGCCCAACAATTTCAACTTAATAAAAAGAAAGCGAAACCATCAAATTACCATGTTTCGCAACATGCGAAATATCAGAACTTAAAAATTTAAATCTTTTTTGTAGTAAATGAAACACTGATTATATAGTTCTTAGTTGTCTGCCTCTCTCGATCGGAGAACCTAATCTCAGTCAATGAATGTGCTAAGTTATCAATTTCCTCTACCATATAGAGTCCTTTCATAATGATTGCTAGTAAAGGGAAATATTAATAATGATTTACCCACCCTTAACTACTATTACATATATATATATATACTAATAAATATTTAAACTAGTAATACAAAAGCTACCCGAAATCAACACACCTTGCCGACACCTTCACCTCGTCTTCAAATCCTAGACTTGATCCGAACCGAAGAATCGTCGACTCTAGATGGAGATCACTTATCGAACAAATAATAGTTTGCTTGAGGGAAATAATCAAATTTAATTCTACGGGGGAAGAATTATAATTATCAAAAGTTAGAGTGATGTCGGCTAGCTTGTATGGGAGATATGGAAGTGTACGGATTTCCGGCAGCCTTAATCGCGCCGTACATCTTCGAAGTACTGTTAATTCATTCTAAGACTATCATTACATTTTTTACTTTCAATTAACCTCAGGTTCGTTACTACTACTGTCAATTAAAGAGTAAAACAACGGCTTTATTATTTAGAAATTATAATAAATTTATATTTGAATATTTTTTTAAGGGTTAATGAAAAGGCATTATTAGGGGCCCGAGGCAAAAAAGTCATTCCCTACTACACGTATATATAGACCATCCTACACGGCAATTGGTTACATTTAAGTTTATTTTTAAATAAAGAATAACAATATAGTAATAATAATCGAGAAACGATATATATATTATAAATAGTAATTAAACAAAGTAGCTGCTGCTGCATGTTCTGTAAATAAATAAATAAATAAAAACAATGATTATATAGCCGCTAATAAGCGTGTGGTCCCCACTCCTTAGAATGAATTATGTCGCTATCTATAGTTTCTTCGTCGTTGACATTATTTCCCTCCATAATTTTGTGGCAGTAAACTCTACTTATTAATTTTGAGAAAGAAAAGAAAACTCTAGTTATTATTAGTGATGACTATCTGCACTTCTCACTTTGTATCGATGGTGGCGTTTCAATGGGCCAATGGATTTGGGCTCTACAACAAAGACATTCCTCTTTATTCCAACTTTTAGCCTATTTAGTTATTATATTATAATAGTTTCTTCTTTCGAATCTTATCATGTGTGATATAGTTCACAAATATGAACGCCAATTGCATTTTTCGTATGGATCCGTGTTATTATATATTACTTTAATTAATTGTATACTTACATGTAAAATAAGAATAAAATAATAAACTTCCCATAGTAAGAAAATTTGAATTCATATACCTTGGAATAAACATTAAACTAGTTAGAATTTTAAAACACAAAACAAAACCTGTCTATACAAAAAGATTCAAGAATTAGACTTATCGGTACAACTTAATCATGAAATTACCTTGTTTCAATTAGTCTTTTTTTCACATTAAAAGGGCAACACTTGTAGCATATTTAATGAGTATTCCGATAATTGAACTCGGGAGCTCTCGGACCCTAAGCGAGAATCATACCACTAGAATAAATGGCCTACTATTCTATCATATCGTCATTATGGATACAGATCGCATTTCCAGCTATTTCTATATTATAGATCGTGCATCACTGTTTAGATCTTAACACGTGTTTTGGGCGTAATTAATTAATTTTTTTAAAGCTTTATTGAGATTGATGAACCTAGAAGAAAAATATTAAATCTAAGAATTCGTATCAAATCTTTACAGTGATACACAATTTGAGACATTAAAGTGAGGTAGAAGATCTGAATCGTGTCATTATGTCATAGTTTACTTATAAACGAATTATTCGTATGCATTCTTGTTATGTGCTGGCACTATCAAAATATTGTTTGCCCTATATTCAATATTAAAGTGTACTAAATATATACGATTATATGACATATATATATATATATAATAGATATCGTAGTATTAATTGTAATTATTAAATACGTACATCTATCTTTAACTACCAGTGCAGATGCAGTTTTTACAGCATGCATGCAAAATTACCAACATGCATTAATTTATACGGTTGTAGCGTAATCAGCGTCGGCTCTGTCGAGGAACCGATCCACAGTCCTATCCATCCTATCCTACTCTACGTAATTGTTTTCAGGGCTCCATCCATCATGTATTTGATTGCTTCATTTCATATTCATTTATTGTTAATTATTATATATGATGGGATTAGTTGTTTTTTAATATAGTAGCTAGCTATATCTTAACAAAATTTAGATAATTATGAGAAGATTTGGGGAGTGGTAAAGGTGAGAAAATCGAGACTTCTTTTTCTCAATTTTTGTGAAAGCAATGATTAAGCATCGACTGATGAGTAGTTATAATTATTATTAGGAGACTATATTGGTAGGTTTTGTCATCTACATTAATAAATGAGTTAATTACTAAATTGCTAGCTATTTTTTTTTGTAAATTTCTAGCTAGACTTTTTTATTTTCTGTAACAAATTACTAGCTTGACTTTCTATATTATGCAAAAAACTAGCTCCGTCCATTTATTTGTTAGTTTTGGACGGAAAAATATTTTCATAAATTGTTAAAAACACTTTAAATTTTTACTATAATAATATAATGATATGATGTTTTATATAAAATTAAAATTTCAAATAATACATGTTAAGAAATGCACCAAAAAAAAAACGTAGCTTAAAAATTATATATATATTTAAAATTTCTATAACACATCAATCTGTCATGTCTGTCTTCTTCATTCTAAAATTTTATTTCGATATTTATATTTATTTTTATATAAAAGTTGAGGTTATTTTAGAATCATAGTAGAACTTTAGGGTACTTTTCGTAATTTTAGAAAATATATTATGTCCATAATTAACGGGAAAATTGAAGGAGCTAGCAAGTTGCACATTAGGAAAAGTTCGGCTAGCAATTTGCTACAAACATAAGTCTGGCTAGCAAATTGCACTTTCACATAAAGTTCAGCTAGCAAATTGGTAATTAACCCTTAAGAAATTATATATATATATATATATATATTCGTAGGTTTTAACCTTTTATTATCAAGAAAACGTGTTGCAAAAAAAAAAAAAACGTCTCCTCAAACTATATTCAATTTCAATTGAATGATAATATATTATAATAAGTTATATTAACCTTTACTTACATGCGTGTAAGATTTTATTTAAATTAATGTATTAAAAAATATATGTATATTAAACTATTTTGTTACTATAACATATGTGAATTAAAAAATATATGATACTGTATATATATATATTATTAAAAGTAGGTGAAAACCTGAAATCGCAGTTTTTGCATAGTTTAGGAATATGTATTTAACCATTCCATTTTACTGTGGTGTTGTTATGAATTATGATGCTGAGTTTTGAAGTCGTAATAGTTATGATATTGAATTTATATTCATAATTATAACCGTTGTTATTTATCTAATAATAATACTTACCTTAATCGTAATGCTCAAAATCCTAATTGTCTACGCAGTCAAATTAGTTGCATCAATCAGCATTGATTTGTATTACTATTAACTAGGTTACTCACGCTAGCTAGTCATTTACAACTGAACCGTCGTGTTGTAATAATTGTTAAAACTTGAAATCTTTGTATTGTATTAGTTTGAATTTCTTGTATGTGAAATTTATATTATTTTCCGGATTCTCTAGTTTTATATATTCGGTTATGGATATGATTTTGAATCTAATTATGAACAAATAAGGGTATACGAGAAAAACCATGAATATGCATATGTTACTTAAAAAGTAAACAGTTCCTATAAAACCCACACCAAATTTGTACCAGTGCCAGCCTCTGATTAAAAAAAATGTAATAATTGTAAATTAGAGTTATAATTCTTTAGTTTTATCATTTGCAATCAAACTATGGCTATTTAATATTAATATTCTAAAGTATTAGATAAAACTTAACATTACGTTGTGCATTTTAAAGTTACAAAATTGATTATGGAATCATGAAATATTGTGCATTTGTACCAGAAATTTTAAAATTAATTTCAAATATATCAGCATCGCGGATTTCATCATAGTGTGATGAACCCGAAATTTAATTTATTAATATTAATATATACATGGTGGGATAAATTAAAATTGACACACATGATATTGTATAGAAGATATTAATAAAATGAAGAAGACAGACAGGACAGATTGATGTGGTCGAAGATTGTAATAATTAATGGAGGCATGAAAGATCACTCTCGAGCCCAGAGCTGAGCTGAGGCGAGCTGCCGTGAATGAATGAGAGGTGGCCCGAAATTGACTGGATCGGGTGGACACTGCAATATGTCAGCTTTTTCTCTACCCCTTCCTTCACCCTTTCTTACCTTATCCAACAAAACATCCACCACTTCCATTCTCAGCCCTCCCTTTGTCTCCCACTCCACTTATTATTATATCCATGCCTCCTCAGTTTTTTTTTTTTTTGACGAACATGCCTCCTCAGTTTATTCATTAGTAATTAAACGTATTACTAGATTACTATTAAAAAAGTATAGTCTTTTTGTGATATATTTATTATGAGGTATATATATAAATTTAATTTTAAATAAATGTTAAAAATCTATTGCAAATATAATTATTTGAAAAATTTCTAAAAGAATGACTCTTAACAAAAAGTTTGGCTAGAAATTAATGTGAAAATTACTTACAAAATTCTTAGTTTTTAGGGAATTTCCCTCAAAACTTAATAAATATCTTCAAAATTCTTCACATTTCTAATTGCTTCTCTTGAAAAAAAAAAAAATCGTCACAAATTACCAATTTTCTTGTAGTAAATAACTATATAACCGCAATGCTATATATGTTTTATGTGAAATTAATAAGAAAATAAACCACATTTCGATACGACAACAGTACTCAATGAAAGTAGAGATTAAACTCAGGAATATTTCAATCTCCAATTTACTAGTAATTATTTTGGTACACCAAAAATAACAGAATTTAACGAATTTGATTAATCTCTATAATCGTATCAAACGTATTTATAATTGTTAATCAATAACAAGCCACCCCCATATGCCGCGCATGGATATCACCTAGTTTTTATATTAATAACTATATATTTGCTTATTTATACTTTTATAATTTCAGATACCGTGTATATATAGAAAGATCAATGTACATAATAATCTTTTAATTTGGTTTTATAAATTTAAATGAGTTTCTAGAGCTTACCCGCACTTTGAACAATTTAGTTTATTTATTTATACTAAGTAAAGTTGATAATATTATTTTTATTATAAATTAAAGAAACTTAAATTAATTAATACACTCTAATGGTAATTAAATGTGAAAACTTTTCGAATAACATATAATAATTATATATTTTAATTTAAGTATTCCGTTGTAATAATAAATCTATAATAAAATATATATATTCTTTTAATTTGAAAGTAAAATTCCATACAAAATGCGAGCATAAGATTTATCAAATTTTGCTCAAAGCGCGAGTTATTGAATTTAAAATTGGTCTCTTCCTATATCATGCAAAGGCCCAAAGATTCAATCACAAGAAACCTAAGGTATTGTTCATAAACTTGAACCAAAGCCCACTGGGCTAAAGTTTACCCAATTACGAAATTGTCCCACAAATTTTGTATCATGGTTCATTCTAGTCCCCTTTACGCTAAGATTTCTGCAATCTCTTCTTAATTAGTATTGATAAGTTTGGTTAAAAATGAAAAAGAAATACCAAGAATGAAAAGCAAACAAAATTAGAGACGAGGCTGTTCAAGTAGGGAAATGAGGAGGATTAGACAGATGATAGTGATTGTACGTACGTACTTTGTTGGAGTCACCAAAAGAACCAAGCAACAACGTTAATGACTTGGAAGTTTGAGAGCCAGCCGTACGTGTTGTTGGATGCTGAGCCCAAGTCAAAGCAACCCTAGAACTATAAAAGACTTCTTTTCATTTTATTGGGCCCAACTAAAAAAAAAGAGTAATGTGTAGCTGAATCTACTACGGCATCCATTAGACCATCGGTTTTCTTACTTCTTCACCGCTCAGGAACTTCATTTCTCCAAAGGGAATATGCAAAAGAGAGACCCTAAATTAACAAAATTACTTCTTTATTATATTATTATTATTTAGAAATATATACAACTAGCAGATACATCATGATGTGTATCATAATAAAAAAAGTATTTGACACTATTCTTAAATTCCGTATTGCGCCGAGTCAAACTCAATGGGTCAAATAAAAAGCAACTATTTCCACAAGTAGGGTTCCATCCTAAAACCAACTGGTAATAGAAAGAGGTAATCCACTTATTTATATAGTGCCCTCAATATATCTAAACCACCGGTGTGGTACACTATCACAGTTAGGGATGGCAACGGGGCGGGTTTTGCAGCCCCGGACCCGCCCCGCGGGTCGGCCTGGCTAACCCGGCCCCGGCCAAATGGGCCTTTCGGGTCGGGTCGGGTCAACAATCCCGCGGGTCGACCCGCGGGGCCCCGACCCGCCCCGTCATATGAACAATTTTTTTTTTTTTTTTTCAATATTAAATACAATTTTTTTTTGTCAAAATATTACATTATATATAAATTCAAAACATAAATCTAACATCAATCAAATATAAACAACAAACACATCAAATTCATTACAAATACAAATTTAAATCCAAACACCAAATTAACAAATCCTAATAATCTAAATATAAATCTATTTGGTCCATGTTATTTATATAGGTACTATATTAACCATATTTTTTTATTAAATGTTAGATCATATTAACATAAAAAAATTTTAAAAAAAAAATATATACATATGGATTTCGGGGCGGGTCTACGGGGCCCCAGGTCTCTAGACCCGGACCCGCCCCGACCCGACCCGGACCCGCCCCGTGACCCGCGGGTCGGCGGGTCAAAACCGGGTCGGGGCCCCGCGGGTCAGCGGGGCCCCGAGACCTGTTGCCATCCCTAATCACAGTGTATACTTCAACAGCTATGGCACTAGCTAGCTATCAATTTACGGGGACCAAACATGCTAATTATGAAATTTCATACTAACCACTTGACCTAAAATTTTAAGGTGAAGACATGATTTAGCTTTTATGCTTTAACATTTCCTCTCATATGTGGCTCAAACATTTTGAAGGCTAACGCGTGAAACATAAATTAAATAGAGTTTAAAACTCAGCATTATGGAAATTCAAACATGGACGCCAATTAATAAAAAAAAATGGACGCTCTTATACTATGTAAAATATTAGACTAAACACTAGACCATTTGTCTTAAAACGACATGATTTAACTTTTATATATACTTCAACACTAAGACAAAATTGGTTCTAATAACATGTTAATAAATTTACATAAAGCAACCCTAAAAGCTATTTTTATAGAGTGCGAATTCTCAATCATTATATATTACCTCCATTAAAAAAAACAATTATGATGTTGGTTGTTAGACTTGTATATAAATGGGTTTGGTGAATTTTGGCTACGAACATTATAAATCGTGTCTAATCATGTCGTGTGTGAACTTTATAATGATGCATATAATGCATTTGTGTCCTGAACAAGAGCTAGCACTTCACTGTCAAACCTTAGCTAGTGCTTTCAAAGTATCAAACTCACACTCTTTGAAATTTTGATTTGAAGCCAAAAATGGAAGAGGGTCAAGTATACAAATGTATGCAATATTAATAATGACAGTGAATATGTTAGGGCCGGGTCCATCTTTTGATATCGAATAATGTATGTATGTATGTAGATGGCCGGTGCTATCTGCTAAAGATTAAAGGGCAAACAAAAGAACCTCATCTTCTCCAAACCTCCTTAAAAGCATCGCTACTCCATGTCCAATCAATCAACACCCTCTCAACCAAAAAGAAACTATCTTCCTCACCATCCATGTCCATCAAATAACCATAATATCTTGTCATGTTTCAACATTTTATCCATTATTAAACAAATTGTAATCCAAACCCCTTATGAATAATGAGAATTGAGATCTATTCATAGTCACACACTCAACTCCTTACATGCTGATATGGTGCGATAGCTAGATTAATTTAGGGAAAATACGAACATTATTTTGTAGAAAAAATGGGGAAAAATAACAAATATGTTAAGCGTTGTAAAAAAACCGCCCAGCCAAACTATCGCTTATTAATTGACACTTTTAATAACACGGTACACGTATTTATAATGTCTTTAAACGTACACAAGTAAACAACCATATCTAGTAGGGAGACAATTAAAAACAAAACTGAATTGCTGAAGAGCTCCAATCCTAAACTTGACGATCGCAGCCAAGTTGTTTCCCAATAAATATGCATAAACTTGGATTTCAAAACTGATTCAATAATTTCTTACCGTCTAAAATAATATGTATAAATTTTAAATAGAGTTCCACAGTTTAAAAATAACATGTTGGACAATTAGGACATCCATCTCTAAAAAAACTTATAACCAACAAAAGTCTTACTATCTTTTGTGTGCCTCTCCACCACCTTTCACCCTTCAGTAAAAGCCCTATTGCCATTTCCAGAAACACCCAGTTGTTCAAATCACTTCCAATCTTCCACATAACATCAAAGATATTAAGAAGAAGAAAACTAGGTAGGTTGTAGAGAGAGAGAGAAAATGGCTAGAGGGAAGATTGAGATCAAGAAGATAGAGAACAACACCAACAGGCAGGTGACCTTCTCCAAGCGGCGGAACGGCCTCTTCAAGAAAGCTCACGAGCTCTCAATCCTCTGCGACGCCAAGGTTTCTGTTATCGTGGTCTCGGGATCCAGCAGTAGCAAGTCCTATGAATACCACACACCCTCTACCTCGTACACTTGTCTAAACCCTAGTTTTTTTTATTATTGCTGATATTAATTAAACCCTAATTCAAAATGTTGAAATTAACTATTAGGATCAAGGAGATTGTGGATCTGTATCAGAAAACCACCGGTGTCGATGTTTGGAGTTCTCAATATCAGGTTAATTTAATTAGCATAATCCTTTCCTGACATAATTGATATTTCCTTCTTACTTTGCAAAAATAAATAAATAAATAAATTAATACATATACAAACTAATTTGTGTTCATATATGTAAAAAATATATTTTGGGAGTAATTAAGTATGTAAATTTTTTTTTTTTGTGCAGAAAATGGAAGAGAACTTGAGGAAATTGAAGGAGGCAAATGCTGAAATCCGTCTGCAGATTAGGTAAGGAAATTTATTTATCTTCCTTTTAAGACCTAACTTATAAAATCTTTGCTCTTATTACGCTGTTATATTGATTTTCACTGCCAGAAAAACAATAAATTGTGAAAAAAAAAAAAAAAAAATTTAAGGGGAAACTATTTATTTGGAATTTATAAGATGGGTCTTATTAAGTTTTAAGAAAAATTCATTACAAATATCAAAATATTGCAAAAGAGTTTTCTCACAATTTTGAATGTTGCTAGTGACTCTTTTTTGTTAGGAGTTAAGTCCATTGGAAAATTCTTAATTAAATCGCAAGAGATTATTTTTTTTAATACATTTCTCACAAACAATTAGATTTTTCTGATAGTGTTTCAGATAATTGAGATTTTGAGCATTTTTTTTTATCAGATCTTACTGCCATCCGTTTTTTCAAAGCTGAGGGCTGGATCGATCGGGATTAATTTTGATAGAATATGATTGCAGGAGAAGGCTTGGCCATAGTTTGGAGTCTATGAGTCATAAGGAACTGGTCCATCTTGAAGAAGAAGTCGATGAGTCTATGAAAATCATCCGCCAAAGGAAGGTAATATATTTTTATTTTATTTTACAACTTTATATAAGTTTTGTCCTTCTATGCTGTAAAAACTATGAACCCTAATTGATTCTTAAGAGGTTGCTCTCCATAATGTTGAGACATTACAATATGGTATTGTTTCATGTGTGATATGGATATATGATGCTTGCCTTATTTTTGAAGAATAGCTCAAAGTCATTTCCAACAGGATGGAGACTTCCACTAGAAAAGTATGTTTCCCTTTACCCTAAAACCTCCAATTATATAAGGTTAAAAACCATGTTACTTTTATGTATCTCGAGTTTAAATTGTTGCTAATATATGTCTCAGTTTTCGTTGCTAATATAGGTGTTCTAGTTTTTAATCACGTTGTCTTTTAGTTTTTCGTCCATTTTTCTGTTAAATATGACAAATTTAGATATGGATTTTCTTCAATTCATGTATATTTATGTCAATTAAGTTAAATTGAACCTCAATTTTGCATAAGTTTTTCAATTTCAATGTAAGTACACACTAATTGACATAAGTTGGAAACATAGATGCCATTTTGTTTTTTTCTCTTTTTTTAAATGCTTTTGCTGTTCAAATTTATTCAGTGTTTCAAAAATCCGTCAAATTAAATAGAAAAAATGGACGGAAAACCAAAAGGTAACAAAAATGAGATCTAAGACACCTATTAGAAACAAGTTAAATTTGAAACACCTAAAAGCATGGTAAAATTTGAGGCTGTAATTAGTTTTAGTTTCTTAACCCAATTATATAAGCCCTAGCTAGCTAGCTTGTTCCTTGTTGACACTGTTTTGATAATGCAGGTGAGGAATGAAAAAAACATATTTCGAGACAATCATGGATATGTAAGCATCGAATTTCCCCATTGATGTATTTTAATTAAATACTAAACTGAGCAAGCAAGTTAATAGTTGAACTTTATATATTCACCACTTCTCACTAATTTAAGCTAGCTTCCTTCATTTTTCTGTTAATCTTGAGTGAAAAATGTACATGTGACGCCTAATTGAATATAACACGTTTGCTTATGAATCTAAACATACATGTTTTATACGGATAGGCGTTCTATGTACTTTTTTCGATGTTTTTTTTTTTAAAACGTTTCTCAAATCGATATTATGATTTTTCTGATACAGGAACCAAGTGACGAAGAGATTAGGTATTGGCCGGTGAAGAACATAACTGATATTGCGGAAATCTATGAACCGGTGATCGAGTTTTTTGATGGAGTGGCTCCGGTGCTTAGTCTACGACACACTCAACTCGATCCATCGAATTATCTCGGCTCGCAATGGCAGCAGATCTAGCTAAGATGGATGGGTTTTAGCTATATATGTACTTATTGTTGAACCCACTTTTAATTTTGGAAGAAGTAAGACTTTAAGAACTAGCTAGCTAGCTAGTTGATTAATTAAGTGCATGTGACACTGCTGTATTCCCATCTATCTATAAAACTTTAGTATTAGATGGATTTGGATCATCTATATATGTGGCATAAAAAAATGTGGCAGAATTTCATCTACTCAGTATGTTGGGAATTAGACGTTGGAGAGATTTAGTTTGATTCTGAAATAGATAACCAAAAAAATTGTTAGACAATACAAGGTAAATAGTAATATTTTGAAATATGAATGATTAACGCTCAAATAGACTTTTATTTTGAAATAGACTTTTCTTTAAAATTTTGAGCAACATGCGAGTTCAATGAATATCAATTAAAATAAGTTTAAGCATATATAATGGATAACAACCAATCGATGTTGTCATTTTCCAATTACATTCGCTTTTAAGTATATCTATATATATAGAATCCCATTATTTAAGGGATATATATATATATATATATATATATTATTTAATCGGTTTTTGTTAATAAAGATTATAGGGCAACTTATAATTGGTCCCTTAACTTATAGCTAGTTGTTATTTTGATATTGTTTCCGAAACTTGGTTCTAATTTGGTCCCGGCGACTGGCGTCATCGTACCAATTTGAAGGAGTTAAATTTTCTTGATAATGACGGTTTAATAAACTAACTTACTACTTAAAATTGGGTTTGATCGTCCTATAAATTGCTATTTGAAATTTGATTTTTTAAACTCCGCTTTCTTAACTTTGATTTTAGACCAATTATTTTAATCATTTTATCTGTCAAAAGTCAAAACACTACGTATAACTCACGTGACAAAGGATGAAGACAATTTTTTTAGTCTACAAAACTGTATGAGGCGAAGATGTGGTATTGAAATGGATGTTTCTAACATGCTTCCCATTGAAATATACCATGTCTATGGGTATTTATTTAATAATAAAAAAACTAGGAGGACCAAAAGAGCACCGTTAATTTAAGTAGAGGACCAAATAAACTGAGTTGAAAACAGAAGGACCAAACCTAAAAGTTTCGGTATTACGAAATAGAAAGCGAAACGGCCCTCCACGTTTCTAAAAACCCTCTGCCGCAGTGCCGCTTCTCCCTCCTTCGCCTTCACCTAAAAACCTTAAACCCCCAAAACCTCTCTGCTTCGTTAAAATCTGCAACTCTGCCCTAGACAAGTTGTGCTGCCGCAGAATTGCTGTGGAAGAAGCCACAGTGTGAAGTCTCTGAAGCTGCGCCGTTTCTGTTATTCACGGAGATGGGCGCTCTAGCCCCTGTCGGTCCATGGATTCCAGAGGATGATCTTCTGCTGAAGAACGCCGTCGAGGTGGCCTTCTTTCTTTCCACTTAATATTTTGCTTCATCTAATTGATGACCAATTTGAATTTCAGCACCTCTTTACTTATTTGAATTTGCATTCGGGAGGGTTTTGTAGTTCTTTGGCTGTTTTCACGGTCTGTGCTTTTTCGATTGGTAATAATAAGAGACTAATCTAGGGTTCTTAATTTGTACATTGTGACCGTGTGCGATGATTAGATTAGTTAATTGCGAAAACAAAAAATATGCTTGTTCTGCTATCTTGATTCGATTTTTTTATAGGCAAATGGTGTTATTGGTGGATTAAATTGAAAGGTTGTTGGTTTTGCAGAATGGTGCTTCCTTACAATCACTTGCAAAGGGGGCGGTCCAATTTTCTCGGAAATACTCAGTGAGAGAGCTGCAGGAGAGGTGGCACAGTCTCCTCTACGACCCAGCTATTTCTGCAGAAGCTTCAGCTCTAATGTTCGAGCTTGAGCGGTCTTCGCAAATGCTTCCATCGAAGTTGAATAAAGTTGGAAGTTCAAAAGATCTTAAATGTATGTCAGGGAAGAGAAAAGCTGGAAGTGTAAGAAATCGCTACTATGCTCTTCGCAAAAGAATATCAAACGAGCCATTTAACCCCATGGATATGAATTACATTGTTGGCCCGAGTGACAACAACTATGCCAGAAGTGAGAACGGACATCATAATGGAAGTTGCATGCTTGAAGACCCAGATTCTGTCCAGTTCGAGCTTCAAGAATCTGATTTTGAGCTTATGCATCTGATAGAGGGAGTCGTTCCAAATGAAGAAGATATTGAACATAACACAATTCCTGATGATCTTGGAAACGATGTGGGTCTGGTTGAATTGGGCCCTGAGGTAAGGGAATTTGGTCAACCCAAAGAAATTCCGAGTTGCAGTGTCATTGAAGCCAATCCTGAAATCGAAGATGGCAATGTCTTCAATTCGTCAGTCTTAGACTGTGGTGCATCATTTCCAGGTCTGGAAATCTGGAAAGGAGTGGAGGGTATCTCAATGCCTCCACTACCCAATGATATTACCCTTGGAGAAAAAGATATTCACGAGGGAGAAACATTTGTAATTGGTGATCATAACGATAACGATGCTAGTACATCCGGTTATGATCTTTTTCACCAAGAATCTGACATGATAAATAATACAGAGGTAATAGGTGATTCCCATACAGATGGTTATTTGGAACACTTCGAGAAGTCTCTTCTAGACTTCAGTAACGAGGAAGAACTCTTATGTATGGATTCCGATGTACAAGATGGCTACTATGACGGCTTCAGTTCATTGTTAGTGAATTCTCCTAAAGATGATAACCAAGACGAACCGGTTGGGGATGAAGGGATGATGATGGTTTCTTCTAATGCATGCTTTATTGATGAATCGTTTATGTGTCCTCAAGACACTGATGAGAATATGGCTATTCCTGTCAGTAATTTTAGTTCACTTCCTCAAATTTCTCAAACATGCGAAGCGTTTATGCTTTGTACACTCAACACAGAGGACCCAGAAATTCCCTGCAACGATGATGTCATTTTTCCGAAACACGATGCACCAAAACCAGTTTCTTCAAAGCTCAAGTGCAAGTTTCAAGAAAGCAATGGTTTTTCTTCAGCAAAGGCGGGAGCTGTCAATCTCGGAAGGACCCCTACTTTGGTACAGCCTCAAACATCACAAGGTGTAGTTAGACATTTTAATCAGCCACTTGGGGTTTGTAGTCTTAAATCCGGGGTAGGTAGTGGAGACTCAAGGGTTATTATTTCAAATGTAACCAAAGAAAAGACTGCATCAACTATAAGGTCAGAGCATGTCTCAAGTGTTAATCTTAAGGATAAGGCAATTGGAAACTTGCAGAATGAAAGTGATGCTTCTCTAGACAAGTTGTTAGATAATGAACTGGAACGGTTGCTGCACTCAGATGCTGGTGATGGCGTTGAACAAATGGAAGATCCTGGGGCTCTTCACGATCCTCAGTTCTTACATTCAGAAATTTCTGGAGATCTCTGTATGCCAGATTCGGGAACTCGTATAAATTCTTCTGCGTCCGATATATTTGACAGTGATGATGATGATGTGCCCTCCTTTTCTGATATTGAAGCTATGGTAAGCATATCGGTTTGACATGTTTTCTGCATGGAAAATTCTACAAAGTGTTGAACCTTCCGTGAAATTTAGACTGAAAGTGAAAGTGATAGAAGATGAGATGCTCAACAACTTTTTGAAATGGGAAATTTTTCATTTTTTGTTCTAAGCTCCACAGTTTGTTTCATTGCCCTGTCTGTATTTGTTTGTTGGTAAATTTGTTGTATTTGCGCAGATACTCGATTCGGATTTGGAACCAGATGAACCTGACTTGTTTTCCAATGAAGAAGGTAATAACATCTACAAATATCTCACTGAAAAATTGAAAATGTAAGGAAATTTTTTTTTCATCCTTTCTCTAGCTGTTTCTGATTTGCTGCTGTTTTTTCCTGGCAGTACTGAGATACAATACCGACGAGATGAGGAGGCAAATCGTGAGACTTGAACAATGCCTACGCTCTTCTACGCAAAGAGAAATTGCTTCTCATGGAGCTTTTGCTGTTTTGTATGGTCGGTATTCAAAACATTATATAAGGAAAGCAGAGGTACACACTTACTGCATATTTCTTCCATCATTTGACTCAGTAAAGTAAAATCCATGTTGCTTCAAATCTGCATCTACGATTGTTCTTATTAATGTAATGTCAATTTCAAAGGTCTTGCTTGGAAGAGGAACCGAAGATTTCAAAGTTGATATTGATTTGGCAAAAGAAGGACGGTACAACAAAATATCCAGGCGACAGGTGAGTCATATTTCATTGAATCTCTGCAGATTTAAACAGCAGTTGTAGCATTTGCTCTGTTCCTGCAGAATTTACTATTTGTCTGCAGTTATGATGATGAACTAAAAAAAGGTTCATTTTTTTTCTGGGTTTTCTTTAAAGGCAATGATAAAGTTGGAGAATTCAGGGTGTTTTGTTCTGAAGAATCTAGGCAAGTGTCCGGTAACTATCAATGACAAGGTAGTCGCCCCTGGACAGAGCCAACCCCTTGCCTCGAATTGTTTGGTCGATGTACGTTGTCTGTCCCTATAAATATCTTCTGGATTTTGTAAACTCCACTGGAATTTCTTGTAGCTGAGAGAATCGATTCTTTGTTGATGCAGATAAGGGGAAAGGCATTCATATTCGAGACAAATCCAAAGAGAGTAGAACAGTTCTTGAATTCCACCATTGACAAATCATAGCATGGAAATCATCAATCATAAGTGGAAGGATTAGGAATTCAGAATTGGCGCCAATTTTCTCAGCGCGATTCTGCATCTTTTTTCCCCCTTGTAATTAAACCACATCTTACCATGCATTATGCAGCTGCAGCATTGAAGAATGAAGAGCAATCCTTTTTTTTCCCTGATCTACATTGTAATATAGAGCATTTACTTCTTCCATTGCAAATCGAAGTGCACATTTGCATGAAATGCAAGTTATGTTAGTAGTTGTTGGAAACCATTCACGAATGATTTAATTTTTTACAAATTTTGTCATTAAGTGGAACAGACACTGATCAGCATTTGTGAATTCAATTTTTCAGCTATCCCAATTTCTGAATCAACATTGTGTATTTTGGAGCAAAATATTCTCAATTTTGGGAAATAAATTTCAGGAACAATATTAGTAGATATTTTGGTGATTTCCCACTCCAAAAATGGTGCAAATTCAAAAGCCAACACAAGAGAAAGTAGGAAAAAAAAAACAAACAACCCACGCAAAAAAAAAAAAAATCTCTGGGGGCGAAGCGATTGAATTCTTCGGCGCGGTGTTATGTAAGATTGCGAGGTGGTTTTTGGCCACGAGTTCGGGGTTGGAGGCAGTGGGCCTTGCAGAGATAGAGACAATCGTAGAAGCAAGGGCCGCCGCAATGAAGAGGACAGTCCAGTTTCATCCCTTTGCACCTTCCTTGCTTCCCCATGCATTGTCCGTACTCTCCCGTCACTATCTCTCCTCTCCCACGTACCTTATTATTTCTCCGGCAGCCCCACTTCCACCACCCGCCTCCTCCTCCGCCACCTCCCCATCCCCACCCACCACCTCCTCCTCCTCCACCACCGCCACCGCCACCGCCACCGCCCCCTCCGCCACCCCATCCCCATGAATACCCTCCACCCCCTCCTCCTCCACCACCACCACCACCACCACGACCACCTCCGCCACCGCCGCCGCCACCTCCACCAGCATTAGTGTTCTTGCTGCCGGCGACAATGCTAGCGTTGTTACTAAATAGAGGGAAAGGAGAAGAAGCTTTGTGATCTGCTTGAATGAGGTCAAAGAAGGCAAGGTTGACGACAAGTAAAAAAACAGGCAGCCATATTTTGTGGTTTCTTAGGGGATCCATGTAAATGTTGATGTGGTGGTGGTATTATGAGAAGATGGTAACTCAGCTAGTTTATAATGGGGTGGCCAAGACAAGTTGCAGATAAAAGAATAGCTATCAATAGGGTTGTCTTCCTCGTCAGTTGTCCCCCACCACCCATTCTCTTAAAGTTGGGAGTGAGTGAGACATAACTTAAGATCTACACTTTGTCCCCACCTTCTGCAATCACGGCGGCCAGCTGAAACCCAGCCTGCACGCTCCCACTTCTCTCAGTTTTCTCTCCACGCGCCACCACCTTAATTATATAAACCTATATATAGTTACACTGATCTGTGTTGCATGCGAGTTGGGTTGAAATAAAATCTGGACCTTATTGCTCTAACTTTGTTTCATCTTGCCCCCATGTTTTATTTTTTGGATAGTTTTTGTACCATGCTTGTCATACTTTCTTAATTGAAACATAAGTAAAACTTTAAAAGTATTAATTTTAACTAAACTTAATATTTGTATCATTAATAATATCAATTTCCATATGAGTTCCCATTTAGGGCAATACAAAAATATATATAATAGAAAAATGAGTATCACAAACATGGTGCTTGTGGAGCATCATATAATAGCTAGAAAGAACCGTTAAATTTACTGGGTTGTAACTAAATTAAGTAGTTCGTTGCATATATTTAAAACTTGGAGATGTGACCGACTGTTAGTATTTAGGGTTTATGTATCTGTATATTAGGGAACAAGACTCAAGTGAAGAAACGTCTAGGAAAAATCCTAATTGTTGTCTCTTTTATTCCCTCTTTACTATCTGAATTTTGCTCTGCTAGGATGGTGGAAGAAATTAAATAACCAATTAGTTAACCATTTAGGACATGGCTAGAGCATAACAGATTACATGTGACTTGGTTTACAATATTGTCGTGGTCTACTTTTAGTTTTTAGTATTAGTATAGTATAGTATGGTGTCTTGCTTGGTGTTGAAGGGTAGTTGCTACTAAATATATATATATAGTATATTAGCTTGTTGACATTGAGTATGTGTTGGTTGATATTAGGTGCGTGCTATCGATCTTTGTATATTACTATTATTTTAAAACAAATACTCGATCTCTCTTGTAGATAAATACTTGTGAATGAAGTGAAGGTGCGAGAAGTTAATTAAAGAAAAGAAGACATGCAATTGAAATGATGACCAATCAACATCATCAAAACATAAGCAAGAAGCTTCTTTCTCATATATATATATATACTACTAAATATGTTAGATGGACGAGACCATGAGGTCGCAAATTTTAATGAGTAGTTAGGCTGGTAAGACACATTTTTACTTAATCAATATAAGTATTTTTTATTCTCATGGATTGAATCCAAAACATCTTATAATACATGACGAAATAATGAACCGATATGTGTCATAATATATAAAGACTCCTCGGTTCAGTCTACTCCTTTTTGGACTCCTCGACTATATTGATTGGTGGCAACTTGAAAAGCCAATCATGGGCCTAACTGGTAAGGCCTTAATGGGCCAATGCCTACTATTGCTATTTTCACGGGGCACGCCCTTCATCATTCATTATTAAAATGACAAATCACCAAAATGCACCATTGTATTTTGCTTTGTTACTCAATGCAATATATATATATATTATTAAGTGCACAACTGTATTTTGAAATATTATTATATACATCAGTTTATTAGTTTATGGGTAAATTTTAAAAATGTTGTTGATATACTATAAATATAACATTCTATAACAATATAATGTAAAAGAGAAAAAAATCACAAAAAAAATCATTATTTTTTAAATAATATTATTATATTAAAAATTAATAATATATTTCAGGTTACTAATATTTACAACGTCGTTATATTTATTTTTAAATTTAATTATAAACTAACATATTAATATATTTGATCACATTTATATATATAGTTGTGCATTTAACAACACGAAGAAAGAAAATAGTACATTCGGCAATATGATCAACACATATAGGTGTGTTTGGCTAATCAACATTTATTAAAAAAGAAGGTAAATATGTAATTTATTTGTCATTTTGTTTTTCCTTATATTAATATAACTAGAACTAGAAAAATACGGGGACCGTTATGCTTTTAACGGCGGGAAGCCGTCCAAATCAGCATGGGGAAGAAAGATAGTTGACTAGTCTGTTCCATCCCAATTTCTTCTCTGTAATCTTATTCATATCCTATCAAAACCTGCAATTCATGCGAACCTTAAACTTTGGGATATTCCGTTGCTTTGTTCTTTCTCTTTCTTTCATCAATCACCACTCGTTTTCCCATTCATTCTACAAGACTCTAAATCCAGTGGCATCGATCTTTCGACCATTAGAAGAACAAGGTCAGAGACAACTTCCACAGGTTTGAGGGCAAAACTTTTCTTGTTTCTTGACACTCAAGAAACCCACATTTGTGGTCTAATTTTTAAACCCGGTTTTTATCATTCAGTTTGCTTTTCGGGTATTTCGATCTTAGGGGAATAATGATCGTACTTTTGTGATATGTTATGTTTGATAAATGTTCCCCTTTAAGAAAAAATTGTCATTCTTATATTCTTTGATTAGTGACAAACTGTGATCATGTTTCTTGACGTTCAAGGAACCAACAGTGGCAGCAAGCGTTCTAGACCTGCGATTTGTTCCTCATTGTCTCTGCGGGTATCTTCATATGGTGTCACAATTAATATCTTCATATGGTGTCACAATTAATATTTTTTCCTGTAAGATCATGTTTGACGAAGCTCTTAAAAATGCTTATTCATTGCAACAATGACAACCTATATATGATCACGTTTCTTGACAATTAAGGAACCCAAATTGGTGACGAATGTTCTAAACCCGCATATAATTTCTTCATTTTTTCGTGGATATCTTGATCACAGGGTCGGAATGAACATTTCTTTGTGATAAATGATGTCTGATGCATCCCTTAAAAAATGTCATTATTGTCGAATTGATCCATAAAAACGTACGATCATGTTTTTGTCGTTGAAGGATCTGCGGCAAATATACTAAGCCTTCATTTTATTTCTTAATTTTCTTTGCGGGTATCATAACACTGTGAAAAATGGCAATTCGTTTAACCTTTGTCGATGACACCTTATGATCATGTTTCTTGACAATGAAGCAACACACATTGATGGCCAATGTTCTAAACCCGTGTTTTGTCTCTTCAATTTGTTCGTGTGTATTTTCAGATTGATCATGTTTGATCTGCAACCCACATGTGTACAATGAGCGTTTCAACGAGATAGATCATGTTTGACGTGTCCTAATAACAAAAATGGTCATTCTTGTAACAATGACAACTTATGATCATGTTTCTTGACATTGAAGCAACTCATGTTAGTGGAAAATGTTCCAAACCGCTTTGCATTTTCCCGGACATTTTAATCTTAGAGGCACAATAAACTCTTCTACATGAAAGATTATATTTGATGTATCCCTTGAGGAAAAATATGGTGATTCTTAAAACCTTAAGATAAGAGATGAATGCATTTAGCATTTATACTTCAATAGTAACAACCTAAAACTTGTTTGTTTTTACAGGTGATTCTGGAGGAGCTCAGCTCCTCCTCCTCTCCAGATCTTGATCTGGTGAGGAGTTGAATTATTATACCTAAAAAAGAAGTTTTTGAAGGGAGAGGAAAATGGAGACGATTGCTGAAGGAGATGCAGATTATGAGACGAGCAGCTTGGGCAGTCATAAGGACAAGGAGAAGATATTGGTATCAGTGAGATTGAGACCTATCAATGACAAGGAAAAAGCAAGAAATGATGTTTGTGATTGGGAATGTATCAACAATTCCACTATTGTCTTTAGAACTAGCCTCCCTGATCGCAACATGTTCCCTTCTGCCTATACATTTGGTAATCTCCTAATTTTTATTGCAACATCAAAGATAATATTACTGTTGTGTTTAAAGATGTAAGTATTTTTATTTTTATTTTTTTTAAATGGGATAGATAGAGTATTTGGGAGCGAATCATCGACAGATCAGGTCTACGAATACGGTGCCAAAGAGGTTGCACTAGCCGTTGTCAATGGTATTAATGGTACGTTATATCATATATACACTGCAAAAAAACTAACTTCTCGTGACAGTAGAAATCATTTCTCGTGACATAAAAATACGTCGTTATAAAATTAGCGACGCATTTTTCGATATGTCCTATCTAAACATCGTCGCGAAAAATATTGTGATGCTTGCATCAAGTGTCGCAAAAACATTATAAGAAGCGACGATTTCTATTAGGTCGCTAGGGCATGCAAGTTGCAACACAGCTAAACATCATTATAATAATTTTTTTTCTTAAATATTGTTTTACCTAAATCAAAACTTAATAAGTCTTTAAAAAGTATCGAAATAATACAAGAATAAACTACGCTACTGCGAAGCGTCGCCAAATTTTGAATAAATTTGATTACTATGAAGATATTTGCAACGCTTGAGAAAGTGTCGACAGTTAAAAAGTTATCTAAAGGTTTTTTTTTTCTAATAATAATATATATGGGATACAAATTTTTAGGATACCTCACAATGTCACAGTTTAAACTCGATAATTTTTATTCAAGACTTTTAAGTACGTAACATTTACTCATTGAGATACATTATCTTTTAGATATTTAAGCATTTCATTTTTATTGTTGCATTTGTAGCCATGATGGGTTATAAAAGTTGAATACCAAATTTTAACAATAAATAAAAACAAGATCGATAATACAAACTTTTAAAAGATATGGTGCAATAATAATTAAGCAAATATTATTAAGTACTTGAAAGTACAAAAAAAAAAAAATCAGACATTTATCCATTTATTATATCCTAATGAAATTTTTCATCATAATATATATATTCAGCAAGCATTTTTGCATATGGGCAAACAAGCAGTGGAAAGACGTACACGATGGGCGGAGTTACAGAGTATGCAGTTGCTGATATATTCAAATACATAGAGAAGGTGATTATAGAAAAAAAAAACATATCTTCATAATTTATACATATTTTCCTGATATAATAAAATCATTTTATTGACATCTATATTTCCTAATGTTAGCATCCTGATAGAGAGTATGTACTGAAATTTTCCGCCATGGAAATCTACAACGAAGCCGTGCGCGACCTCCTTAGTATCGACGCTACTCCCTTAAGACTCCTAGATGACCCCGAGGTGAGTATCGTGACCTATCAACAGTCGATTTTTCGACTCGTGCTTTATAAATACGAAATTATATATAAAAATTAATTATACTATCACGACAGCGAGGAACTGTGGTCGATAAATTAACTGAGGAAGCAGTGTCAGATTGGAACCATTTTCTAGAGCTTATGGAAGTTTGTCAAGGTACTCTACAACAAACTGATAAACCAGACACACTGTTTTAAAACCTTAAAGTGTTATGTGAATAATCTGTTAATAGTTTTATTGTATAACGAAATGTTATGTGATAAAAATGTAAATAGTAAGTCACTATGGTTGATTTTATCGGCACTGCATTAATCGATCAGTTTCTTGCAGCGCAAAGACACATTGGAGAGACGTCGTTGAACGAAATGAGCTCCCGATCGCATCAGATAGTGAGATTGGTAAGCATATAGTCCACAATTTATTTCCCGACATAGTAGTTCGGTTCGTGTAACAGGTTGAGTTCTTGCAGACGGTCGAGAGTTCGTCCCTGGAGTTTCTCGGTCCCGATAATCCGAGCTCTCTGGCAGCTTGTGTGGTACGCCTATCGATCAATATATATATTGAAACTAAAAAATGTGATTATTAACAATTTTAGAAAATGTATCATCTAAGTGAGTCATTTGGTTTTAACAGAATTTTATTGATCTTGCTGGGAGTGAACGCGCTTCGCAGACAATGGCTGTAGGGGCAAGACTAAAAGAAGGTTCCCACATAAATCGCAGCTTGCTCACTTTAGGAACTGTCATCCGCAAGCTAAGGTTGCCTTTTCAGACTCTTAATCATTATAAAGATTTTAAATCAAATATTTACATAAAATAATATAATTGGTATTTGAGATAAATTTATGATTTTTAGGTATATGAGTAATCTAAACTGCTACACCAATTAAAACTATGTCTCAATTACCATACTCAGGATCAAGTTCAGGATTAGGCCCAGCTATGGCTATGTTCGCCTGACATTGGGGAACCCAATCATGGTCTGATTTAGTTCTGGTCCCGACGTGTGCTAATTCAATTGAGACTTAGGTTCAATTAAGTCCCAATTGACATAGCGGGTCAAGCATAGGCTTGGTTAATTGTGACCTATTTTTCAATTGGTGCAACAATTTGGACTTCTCATGTACCTAAAAGTAACAAAAACTATCTCGGACACCAATTTATCAACTCGTGTTATCTTAGGTACCTGTTTGATTTTAAACCCTCATTATAAAGAAGGAAAAATAATAATTTGGATCTCAAACTGTAGGGGTGTGTTATTTCACTAAATTCATTACTAATACTAACTGATGATAGTATGAGAATCATCAAATTGATACGAGTTGGGAAATTAAAATCGGAATACCAGTGATTGGAAAATTAAAACTGGCAAATGAGTTCAGACCAACTACACATAAGCTCATTAAACTTGTATAATGTTCCGACTCTTCAAACTATTTAATGTGTTACTATGTACTCACATATTCATTTAACATGTATCTGATCGCTGCACTGATTCGATGCAGCAAAGGAAAAACCGGACATATTCCATACCGAGACTCGAAATTAACCCGAATATTGCAGAATTCATTAGGCGGAAACGCGCGAACCGCCATAATATGTACGATGAGTCCTGCAAGAAGCCACGTGGAGCAATCGAGGAACACACTTTTGTTCGCTAGTTGTGCTAAGGAGGTGGCCACCAATGCGCAGGTTAATTTGGTGATGTCAGATAAGGTTCTAGTTAAGCAGCTTCAAAGAGAACTGGCTCGAATGGAGAGAGAGCTTAGGAGCTTCGGCTCGTCTTCTACGTCATATAATTCTAACGATTTACTGCGTGAGAAGGAAGCTCAAATCCAATTGGTAATCCATTCATTCTCATCTGGTTTTATAATTTAAAATGGTTAATTATCAAATTATTAGCTCCGTCAATTTTTTCATTAATTATGAATGAAATATATTGTTAAAATTACTATAAGTAGTACTATAATTCTATAATAATCTCAACTTTTATATAAAATCAAATAAAATATCGAATAAAATTTTAAAATGATACATATTTTACAAAATTATACACAATTTAAATATATAAACCCTAAATTTAAAAATTGAAATTAATTTTTTTTAAAGTTTGTCTTATATATATATTTTTTAATAAATCAATTTTTTGTATTTTTAAGCTATATTTTTTTTCTTTTTATATATGTCTTAACAAGTATTATTTAAAAAAAATGATTTTATTTATATAAAACATCATGTCATTATATTATTATAGTAAAAATTTATGTCTTTTTAGGAAGTTTTGAAAGTATTTTCCGTCTAAGGCCAACAAAAAGATGGATGGAACTAGTTTCATGCATAATATAGAAAGTTCAACTAACAATTTACTAAAAAAAGTATGGCTAGCAATTTGTAAATTCATGTAAAGTTAGCTATGACAAAAAAAAAAATGTAAAGTTTAGCTAGCAATTTGGTAATTAACCCAATTAAAATCATCTTTTGTTTGTGAAAATTTTAAAAACCTTGAAATTCAGTACAAAATTCAAAAATTTAGGAAAAAAAATTAGCTAGTAATATCCTTGTTGGATTTTTATTGATAAATTACTGTTAAACGAAGATGGAAAATTGTACATTTTATATCATGCGTCATTAGAACTCATTAAACAATTTAAAAAAATAGCACTGTTAATCACAATGTTGTGATAATTTTAGTTAAACTTTTGTGCAGATGGATAACAAGATTAACGAACTGAATCATCAGCTCGAACTTGCTCAATCTCGTATCAACGATTTACAGCGATCAACCAGCGAATCGAAGCACGAGGAGGAATCTTCTACATCAGGATCTCCAGTCAATAAGCATAATCCTCCTCCAGATAAACGCAAGAAGTTCGAGAGACTAAACTCAAGCAAGAGTAACCTCGACTTCGCCGAAAACACTGACGACAGCTTTTTATTAGACGGTCGATCGCCTCGAATATCCACTTGCACACCAAACTCCGAAGACCCGTCGATCCCCGCTAAACCCAACACCGAAGAAGAAATCTTCAAAGACGTCCCGTGCATTGTAGTAGAGAAACCGAAAATCCAGTGCCTTGCGCAGCAAGAAACAAATTTTCCCGATAATAAGAAAATTGGTAATTTTCGACATATTTTTTTTTTCAAGGGAGTCAATTCCTAACAAAATCTAAGATTTTAATGAATTTATTAAGTTTCGAAAAAAATTTCCTACAAAACTAAAAATTTTATACGAGATATTCCTCGCAGGTTTGTAGTTAATTTTTTTGCTATAATTTTCTAATGTGTATTTGTAAGAGATTTTCAATATTTCCTTAGAAATAAATTTAGATGTCATTCACAATAAATCTCTCACAAACGACTAAATTTCTTGTAGTGAAAGAAGAAACGGATCAAAGACAAGAAGGGGAGTCAATGAGAAACGAAAGCAACGTCGATGTCACTTACGACAGTCTGAGGAACAAGATTCAAGAAATGCAGAAAACGATTGATAATATCGTGAATGTTTACCCGATGGAAGAAGGAAATAACCCGTCTAGTTCGGGTGCAGTTGAGGCACCGAACCCGACAGTTAAAAGGAGTAGGAGCTCCCGGTCCCTTCTGATGGGGATCGCTCCGTATCGAACACCTGCCGGTTCGGAGGTCGGATTTTCCGGAAGTGTTTGTGGAGTTCCGCGGCGGTACGGTTCCATCAGAGGTTCAGTGGTGTCATTTCAAACCGAAGTTACAGAATTTAACGATATTCGGAGCTTCAACAATGCTGGTGTGGAACGGTATCGGCCAGGAGATGTTCATTTGACGCAAGTCGACGAAAGTGTAAGAAATTTGTTGAAATTAAAATACTCCACCGTGAGTCTGGAGTACCACAC
The DNA here is from genome assembly GCA_036873135.1 of Clarkia xantiana subsp. parviflora. Lineage (NCBI taxonomy): Eukaryota > Viridiplantae > Streptophyta > Magnoliopsida > Myrtales > Onagraceae > Clarkia > Clarkia xantiana. Next base: position 5,958,678 of record JAPTYO010000010.1, on the reverse strand, counting down.
CGGTTGGTAATGACCAATATAGAACCAGTCCGGCCTGGATAGGTACTGGTTAGACAGTTCATGTCCTGTTTGGCCTGGCCCGAAATTGATATTAGCTAAAGTTTAAACCTGAAAAGGTGGATTTCTAGTCTCATTTTATAATAAAAAAAACGGTTTTGAACCTGTCCGTGCCGTTTTTCTATATAGAACACTACTTTTTATTACACATAAAAAACCAGTCTAAAACCAAACCAGTCCATACTAAAAACGGTCGGAAATAGTTCGGTCTAATTCAGAACCAGTTTTTAAAGAAGTATACTAACGGTTTTTGGTTCGGTTCTCTTGAAAACCCAGTCTGTTTGTATCTGGTCCATACTAGATCGGTTCCAAAAGTTCAGGTCGGACCAGACCGATTTTTTTCCAACACTATTGGTTGGTGTGTACAATTGGTCACTAAATTTGAAATTTTTACAATCTGAATGAATAATTATTGTTGGATGATGCAGTCGGGGGATGATGATGATGAAAGTGATCAAGAATTGATGGTGCAACGGTATGCATGGGAATCGGAGTTCAACATAAGACGAGCAAAGATAATAGAGCTATGGCAAGTGTGCAATGTGCCGTTGGTTCATCGGAGTTTCTTCTTCTTGCTATTCGAAGGCGACCCCTCCGATTTGCATTACCTGGAGGTTGAGATGAGAAGATTGAATTTTCTTAAGAACTCCATGTTTGGAAGGGCTCAAAACTCAACCCTAGCTTCAAGGTACCTACATGTCTTTCAGTTTGAGCAAATATTGAGATGTTTTTTTTTTTTAGATTTTCATTTAAGAATCTTCTTATATGTTGAAGTATAACAAAATAGTTGTGGATGGGTTTGTAACCGGTCAGCACAGGCCAGTTCCGACACGGATCATAAATAGTTTAAACATTTTCTGTCCGGATCGGGATTTAAACAGTTCCGGTCCTGCCCGATCCGAATTTTTAATTCGCTAAGGTTTATGTTAGAAACAATAGTCTAGTTATGGACCGATTGTGGATTGTTTTGTTCAAACAATCCAGTTCGGTCCTGAACCGGTCTGGTTTGTTTTTCATAAAGATTTACACTATATTTAATTTAAATAAAGCAGAAAAACCGTCTGGTTCGGCCCAGATAAAACCGCCGATCTAGGTTAGAATCAGTTCCACAGAAGTATACTAACAGTTCTTGGTATGGTTATCTCCTGAAAACCTTGTCTGTTTGGAACCGACCCGGACAGGATTTCCAAACGACCCAACCGAGTTGAACCGGCTTTTTGGCTATCCCTAATAATAAAATGTCGAATGCATTCACCAATAAGTTCGAATTTATGAGGCAATTAGTTAAGGTGTTGATTTCAATGTTGATGTGGTCGAGGATGTTGAAGTATAATATAAAATACTGCTAAATATTTTCATCTATAAATACGAATTTATAGTATAGTTGGTTACGTCTTATTATTAAAATCATAACTAAGTGAAATGTTTTTGTATGAAATAGTATCAAAGCATTGAACAAAGAAAGAGAATCTCTAAGCAAGAGAATTCAAAAGAAGTTCCCAAATAACAAAGAGAGGGAGGCTCTCTACAAGAAGTGGAACATCGATTTGAACACAAGGCAGCGAAGTGTGCAACTCACGAAACGACTGTGGAGCGAACCGAAAGACATCGTCCACGTGAAGAAAAGTGCGAAACTCGTTGAGAAACTGGTGGGTGTGTTGGAGGCAAAGAAGATTCCTAAAGAAATATTCGGACTCAGCTTCTCTCCAGAACCTCTGTTGTCGAGGAGACCATCGATGTGGACACCTGGCGCATCGTCTACTGTCGGCGTATCGTCTATCCTCGGCAGTTGATCTATCGCATTGAGTTTCGTGAGATGGAACATAACATAGTACTTTGCCGTGATATATAGTGGGATATTACAATCTAGATATATAACTAACAGATTGTGTGAATGATTATTTGATGATTTTCGGTAAGTGCATGGATTGTTCCTGGGCATTTCATGTTGTGCTTGAAATGACTTGAATTTTGTAATTGCTGGCTGCCCTTTCTGTATGTTTGCCTTGGAAATGGAGAAAACAATATACCAATAGTAGTTTTCGGTGCTCTGATACGAGTTTTTGACCGATATATATAGGCCTAATGGCTAATACTATGCAAACTGTTAAGAAATCAACATTGACTTGCCATCATGGGCCAAGAAGAACTAACATTTATGGGCTAGGACTAACTTGTCATCATTGGGCCAAGACTTAAGATTTGAGCTAAGAGATATTGGGCCAAGTTGATGAAAGATCTAGAGACTAAAGTTTAGCTCATGTGTCTAGATGATTCTAGGGTCAAATAATTGTAGGATGTTCTAGATAACTTCTAGAAATTTCTTACTCTAGAAATATCCAAGTCTAGAGTTTTCTCTAGGATAGTATAAATAGGAGTGGAGTCATTTGTAGTGAAGCAAGAAAACCACCACCACTAGATCCACCACCACAAGTTGTAAGAGTCTCCTATCATATTTAGAGTAAGAGAGCTATATATATAAGAGTTCTTCATTAGCTACTAGATACGGTCTTGGGCAAGTGCAAATCGGCACTTCGTTATTTTTACATGGTATCAGAGCCACTTTTGCGGTTACGCGGAGAGATTCAAGATCGGGATTGAAGAACTCGGGAACTCTAACTATGAATGCTGCCTCTCGAGTGATTGGACAAGGAATGGAGCTATTAAACTCGTCCAATTACCGAATTTGGAAGTCCTGCATGGAGTCGTATCTCGTGAGCGAAGACTTGTGGGATGTCGTTGGAGGCAATGATAAACCGCCCCGGAGGAGACCACCAGAAATGGTGAAGAGCTCAAGCGCTGGAAGCGGAGGAATGCCAAGACGGAGTTTGCCTTGAAGAGGTCGATATCGTCAGCGGTGTTTGAGAATATCTCACGATGCACCTCTGCAAGTTCGATCTGGAAGACGCTAGACCAGCTATATAATAAGAAGAACGAGGCGCGGTTACAGATGTTGGAGACGGATCTGGCGAATGCAAAGCAGGGTGAGTCGTCGATTTCACAGTTCTTTTTAAAGGTTAAGAACTTGTGTTCGGAAATTAATTTGCTCAACCCGGAGGAGCCAATTTCGGAGGCGCGGATAAAACAGTCTATTATTCGGGGATTACGTTCCGAGTATATACCGTTCGTTACGTCGATTCAAGGGTGAATCCAACAACCATCCTTGGAGGAGTTTGAGAACCTTCTAGCTTCACAGGAGTTGCTGGCTAAGCAAATGGCTGGGATCAAGCTGGAGGAAGATCAGTGCGCGCTCGTGGCTCAGGTAAAGGAGAATGACGCCAGGAAAAAGGTTGGTGGGAATGCGGAGTCGTCTCGTAAGAAAGATTTCAAGTGCTATCGATGTGGGAAGCCTGGACATCTGAAGAGAAATTGTCGGACCAGACTGAAGGAGAGTAACATGGTGGAGCCTAAGACCTCAACTGAAGATGAAGAGTGGGCTAAATGTTTTCTAGCCAAGACCACTCCTACATGTGCATTTTCAGCTCGAGACTCAGGAAAGGAGTGGATTGTAGATTCAGGTTGCGGTCATCATCTAACTGGAGACGAAGATCAGTTCTCTACTAATCGTCGTCATGGAGGAGAAGAAGTCATACTCACGGCTGATGACACAGTTCACCATGTTGAGAAGGAAGACACTGTTGTGATCAACAGTAGCGATGGAACATCGATCAAGCTCAATAATGTTTACCATGTTCCAGGCATGAAGAGAAATCTCCTTTCAGTGGCGAATGCTGTCGATTCAGGTATGTACGTTTTATTTGGTCCGAATGATGTGAAGTTTCTCAGGAATGTTGAGATGATCAAGGCGGACGTAGTTCACATCGGAGAGCGAGTAGACGACATGTTCGTGATACCGGCTTCAAGTAAGAAAACTTCTTCAAAGAAGGTTCATGGAAAAAGGGGGAGTTCGAATCCTCGCGGAGACGTCCATGGAGAAGCCGATGATAAACAAGTAGTGAAGCAAGGATCGCGGAAATCGATCATCAAGCCAGTTTGTGATCAGGATAAAAACCGCACCTGCGCTTATTCTTGCTTCCTTGCAAGTCCGGTAGTTCGCAATAAATCTCTGTCTCAAGATGAAGAGAATGAAGAGTCGGACTTGGAGATGTCTAAGGGAGATGAAGCTGTGCTGCCGACGACGGGAAACAAGCGTCGACAAGTTACATTGTCGCTTGCTAAGAGTTCAGCCCTCGATAAAGGAGGAAGTACTTCAAAACCACAAGTTGATCAAGACAGAAAAGTGCGACAGAAGTATCGAGAGCGGCACAGACTGGAGCGCAACATTGATAAGAAGAAGCATGAAGGAAAGTCAATGTTGAGGTGGAGTGTTAAGAAATCAACATTGACTTGCCATCATGGGCCAAGAAGAACTAACATTTATGGGCTAGGACTAACTTTTCATCATTGGGCCAAGACTTAAGATTTGGGCTAAGAGATATTGGGTCAAGTTGATGAAAGATCTAGAGACTAAAGTTTAGCTCATGTGTCTAGATGATTCTAGGGTCAAATAATTGTAGGATGTTCTAGATAACTTCTAGGAATTTCTTACTCTAAAAATATCCAAGTCTAGAGTTTTCTCTAGGATAGTATAAATAGGAGTGGAGTCATCTGTAGTGAAGCAAGAAAACCACCACCACTAGATCCACCACCACAAGTTGTAAGAGTCTCCTATCATATTTAGAGTAAGAGAGCTATATATATAAGAGTTCTTCATTAGCTACTAGATACGGTCTTGGGCAAGTGCAAATCGGCACTTCGTTATTTTTACATACAACCAAATATATGAAAAATGAATTACAAATCTAGATTTAGCTGCGATATCAAAGCTCAGTCAAATATCGGCTAGACTTCACCGAAATATCAAATCTCGGTGAAGTAGCCAACAACTTCGGCATAACTTTACCGAGATTTGATATCTCGTCGAAGTCCACCACCTTTTTCAGAGATGGTCTCAGTGAAGAACATACCTTTTGTCGTAGGATTTACAAAAAAAAAAAAATATAAATAAATAAATAAATAAATAAATAAAATGAGAGAAGGTGTTGGACTTCACCGAGATATCAAATCTCGGTGAAGTGTCGAAGTTGTCGGCTACGTACTTCACTGAGATTTGATATATCAGTGAAGTTTAGCCGAGATGTGAAATCTCGACCAGGCGTAGATTTGTAATTCATTTTTCAGCAATCTATATGTATATTTAGTTGTTGTATAGATCTATATCGGTCAAAAATTTGTTTTGATACCATAAAATGATTTCGGGGTTCGTATCCAAATTGCTAGACCAATTTAATTACAAATCGTTACTTGAATTTAAATTTTTAAAATTGATTATCCAAACTTTTGATTTGTCGAACAAATTGTTACATCTATTTCAATTTTCGTCAAATTGGAGTGAAACTGAGCATGTTTTCGTCACGTGAGTTTTTTTTCATGTGTACTCAAAATGGATTAAGATATAAAATAAAATAATTCCAACAAAATACATTCAATTCGATGCTCAATTGCAATCCACCCTTCGAATTGGGTGGAAGTTCAGTCTAGCATTTAATTGAAAGTATTTCATTGCAATACTTTCGATTCGTGTTTGAATCTATTTTTAATACACATGAAAATACTTCATGTGGTAGAAACATGTTTTTTTTTTCTATCCAATTCGACAGAAATTTGTAACAGAGCAATAATAATTTGTTCAGAAATTAAAAGTTCGGATATTTTTTGGGCCCTGGTGGATCAGATCAAGCTGTGGACTTCATGTGGCGGACGGCTGGGCCTTGGGCCGTGTGTTTTTGGTTGTTAGTTTTGGGCTTCGGAACTTTGTTTTGTTTAAGGACCAGATTGTTATTTTGTATAGGTTAGTTTGTTTTGTTTGTTTGTTTTGGGACTAAAGTTCCTTCATGTAAAACTGTGGGGTAAAGTCTTGATTCGCTCAGGACTTCCTTTAGTGTTATTAGGGTGATGGCAGGCCAAATTGAAGGAACCCTAGCCAGATGATCCCGCCAGTGCTGTGTGTTTCGTCTTCCTTCCTTTAGCTCTCTGAAACCCTAAAATCCCAAAATATTCAAATTTAAAAATAAAATAAAATCCAGGTAGTGATTTGTTAATTGGTCAAAGTTTAATTAACCATTTGATATTAACCGACGATTTTAAGTTGTAACAAAAAAAAATGAAGATGGGCTGCGAAGTGTGATTGCAAGTGATGTAAAAAGCATAACTAAATTGTTCTTAATTATTGAGTAATAAGTAAATTTATGTTATTATTTACTTAATATTTATTTGTAGCTTTATGGGTGCTTCTCAATCATCTCATCCACCCATTCCCTCCTTTGTTGATTATTAGTAAAGCTCGACAGTTGACACCATTCCTTCCTTTATTAGTATAAAACTTTTTGTCGCGATGTTATATTTAGGGATGGCAACGGGTCTCGGGGCCCCGACCCGGTTTTGACCCGAGGACCCGCGGGTCACGGGTCGGTTCGGGCGGGTCAGTCCCGGGTCGGGTCCGGGTCTAGGGACACGGGGCCCCGTTGACCCGCCCCGAAATGCTTATATATATATTTTTTACTTTTTTTTTACTGTTAATATAATGTAACATTTACTAAACAATATGGTTAATATAGTACTTATATAAATAACATGGACCAAATTATAAATAGATGTATATTTAGATTATTAGTATTTGTTAATTTGGATTTGGTATTCGGATTTGAATTTGTATTTGGTGATGAATTTGATGTGTTTGTATTTGATTGATATTAGATTTATGGTTTGAATTTACATATAATGTAATATTTTGGCAAAAAAAAATATATTTAATATTGAGAAGTGGAAAAAAAAAATTTATTCACGTCGGATCGAGTCGGGGATGACACGCGGGATTTTTGACCCGCCCCGACCCGGGAGGTACACTTACCCGGGTCCGGGTCAGCCAGCCTGACCCGCGGGGCGGGTCCGGGGCTGCGAAAACCCGCCCCGTTGCCATCCCTAGTTATATTAGGTTCATAGTACGATTTGATGTTTTTCTCTTTGTTTTTATTTATTATTATTCATCTAATACAATAGTTAATTAGTTTGAATATAACAATTATTAGTTCAACCTAGAATTACGTAGATACGGCAGAAAAAAAGGCATCGACATTCGACACAGTGCAGAGCTAGATAGGTACGTAGTCCAATTTTGTCAAATTTTTAAATTCCATATTAAGCCGAGTTAAACTTAATGGACCAACATATAGCAATCATTTATACAAGTGAGGGTTCCATCCTAAAACCAATTGGTGATAGGAGGAGATAGCTCACTTGCTTATATGGTGCTCAAATTCAAACACATCACTGGTGTGGTATTTGTACAGTGGAGAGATACTTCAACACTCCCCCGCACTGTGAAGACTCTTTAACTAAAGCACCGGCTTTTCAAATCCGGACCGGTTGGGACTTAATTTCAACAAACCCCACTCTCACGCCAGGCCCGACCCGATAACCTTGTACGTGGAGCCAACAAAGGGGACAAACCCAACACCACCTATCGGAACCGGGCTCTGATACCATGTTAAATTGCACATTGGGCCGAGTCAAACTCAACGGGCCAACATATAGCAATCATTTATACAAGTGGGGTTCTATCCTAAAACCAATTGGTGATAGGAGGAGGTAGCCAACTTGCTTATATGGTGCCAAAATATTACACACACCACCGGTGAGGTACTCACGGCGGAGATATCTCAACACACCCCCGCGCCGTGAGGACTCTTTAACCCAACACCGCATATTAGTAGAAAAATTAACTATTTCTACTTCTCATCTCTCTTTCTTTATATATATAATTTTTTTTTTATAAGTATACCTATTATTTAATTCATGAATTCGCCAGTGCATCGACATACAATAGCATGTGTGTTTCATGAATATTAGCCAATAATAAAATTGATTAAGCCGTAATTAACCCAATGATTTCTATTTCTGCATATCAATTATTAGTTGGTCTAGTTACTCTAGTACATAAATGCTAATAATAGTCTTCAAAAATCTATCTTAAGTAATCATGTTACTATTATACAAGGAGGTTTCTATATATTTAATTTAATTAATGAACTTTAACCATTCACATATAAATGATAAAAATTAGTCAAAATCGAACTACACAAATGATTTACCGTTTACGGTGCAAAACTTTAATAATTAATTTAGAAATATAATCATTGTCAAAGACTAAAATTGCGCCATATGTTATTGTTTAGAAATTTCGACACTTTTTATATAGGGCTAAACATAACTTGCTTTTTATATACTAATAATAAAAAATTGTCATCCAACTAGAGTCGATTAAAGAAGATCACGTAGAGTGAAATGTATGGATACACTCATGAGCCCACCAAAAGAACACATCTGTCGTGCATGACTTACTTTATATATTATTATTATTGGACGTCGCATTTCTCATTATTCTGTAGCATGCAAGCCCAAAAGGCGTGACCACACAAGCATGGACTCACAAGACTTAATAATGATTCTCAACCCATCAACATCACCGTGTCATTTTCTAATCTAATCTAAATCTAATATATAGACAACAAACAAACACCCTCCCAAAAGACCCTTTCTTGGCTTTTTTACCTTTCATTTCATTTATGGTGTTCAACTCTTTTCCCCCCTTTTTTTAAAAAAACAAAACAAAAAAATAATACCGCGCGGAAATTCATTTATCCACCATACTAAAATCTTAAAGTAATTAATATGTGGATGTCTATTGCATGAAATCTATCAATCTATAATATAATTTCAATAAATTTATCAAAAATTTTGAAAAGTAATAAATGAGTTAGGTACATACCAAAATAATGTAATTTAATTGGTATATGCCAATTTATATATCTCTTTTAAAACGTGTCGATATCCTATAGACTAGTTTAAGCAATAAGATTTCCTCCGAGCATCCTTATTGTTGGTAGTCGTTTCATTTTCTTGACATATTTTTTTTTTGTAAATTAATATTAAGTATTATTGGCAATCCACTATGAATAATAAATGAGAATTGATATACATTCCAACAAGTTCTGATTGTGAGTGAGTGGCAGACATTATAATTTTAATCAAGTTTTGAGGCATTTGTATTACATTGCGCAAAAGGTCGGAATGTATATCATCACTCTTAATAAATTCTAAAAAAGTTTATATTTTTGCTAACCTTTTTTTATAATTTTATTTTAATATATTAGAACTATCATGTTTGATACTAAATTTGATTTTAGATAAAATTAATTATATGTATGTTTTAATATTAATTATAATAATACTACATTAAGATGACATTTATTTTGTTTTTTTATATTTTATTTCTCATCACAACTAAATTTGTACATTATTTTTTTCTAAATACTCTTGTATGCGGATAATTTTATAACTAGAAAATTATATGCAATTTGCACGATATGTAGAGTATTTATTTAAATAGTTGCATTTCGAAGACATTTTTGTATAAAAAAAAAAGGAGCAATTGAAATATAATCGCACCATAGATAAAACGCACGGATCGTTTTGAGAGCAGTTAGCCAAATCAATGTGAGAACAAGATCGCAAACTAGCGGGATGCAGCTGAAAAAATTAATGTGATGAGAATTACCAAAGATCTAAGTAGAAGATGCGAATCAAAGTTTCACTGCTCTAATGTCATGTAAGAATTATAAATTGGGTTAAATGTAGTTTTCACACCACATGTTTGACCGAATGTGACTTTTAATACTGGATTTATGTATATTTTTTGTATCAAATGTTTGAAAAAATGTGACTTGTAAATCTGTTAGTTGGCCGTTAGTTTTGGCCGTTAAATGACATGTGCGAGTCACGTGACCGACCCTAAACTTTTGATTTTGTTCAATTTAGTCCTCAAATGTATTCCTAACTTTTATTATGTTTAATATAGTCTTAAAACTTCAAAATCGAACCCAATTGAACCAACCGAACCGAATTGACCTAGCCAAACCTAGCATAGGCCTAGGTTCGGCTATGTCAATTGGGACATAGCTCCAATTGGTTCCGGTTGACCTAGTCTAAATTGAACCTTAAAACCCCAAGTTGACCTAGCTGGACCTAGCTTAGGGCTAGGTCCGACCCTGGGTCCGGGTCGGCTAGGTCAGTTGGGTTTAATTGATTCATTTGGGTTTGATTTTGAAGTTTTATGACTAAATTAAACAAAATTAAAGTTATGAATATATTTGAGGGTCTAAATTGAACAAAATCAAAATTTTAAGATGTACTAAAAAACCACATTTTTTCAAGCGTTTGGTACCAAAAGTATACAAAACTAAACATCTGGTACTAAAAACCACGTCGGCCAAACATGTGGTATGAAAAGTACATTTAAGTTTAACCCTTATAAATTTTAGCGGAGAAACTCTAGTAGACAAAACTTTTACTGGTTGTGTGGATATATAACGTGTTTTTTTTTTCTTTTTTTGATCGTTTGGATTATAGAGTTAGGCGGTCAAATTCCAACTCTCACCTGAATAGGTTTAGGAATCCCGAGTATGCTTAAGGTATTAAGGAGTAAAATATATTAATAGAATATTTAGAAATTAATATATTTTATTATTATGTTTTAATTGAGTTAGGTTAAAAATATATATATATTTAATATCTTGTTATTATCTCTTTATTATATTATTATAAATTTAGTATTATATATATATAGAGGTACATTCTCATTAATCAAGATAATAATACATTCTCATTCTTCTTTCTGGTATCAAAGTCTTTATAGCTCTAACGAGTATAACTTACACGCCTCCGTCCATCACCGTCGTTGTCTAGGGGCGGTCGGCAGCGCCTTCAGCTATGCAAATGTCATGCTGGCCTACCTCATTCTGATCGTAGTTTTTTTTTTCTTTTCTAATAAGACAATAAATCTATGATTCCGTGTTGACGACTTCTGCACCGATCCCCTAATTTAGCGCAACCTGACGAAGCCACCAAACTGATGGTCCATATTATCGTCATTTACGCCTCAATTCTTCTCTAATGATGCCGACTGGATCTCTCCGGGCTTTCGCCGATGCCGACTGGAACTCCAGGCTTCCGCCATTGCCAACTAGACCTCCGGGCTACCGCCGTGTCGAATGGATATATCCGGGCTACCGCCGTGCCGACTGGACATCTCTGGGCAATTTCGCCGTTGCCGATTGGGCATCTCTGGGCTTCCGCTGTTGGCAACTGGACTTCTTCAGGCATCCGCCGATAATGCTCAGACTATTCGGGCATTCATCAATATTCTTCGTATCAAGATCAGCATTCTTGTCAGAACGTCCGTCTTGCGGGGGCGTATTAGGGAATAAAATATTTAGAAATTATATATTTTATTATGTTTTGATTGAGTTCTGTTAGAAATAGATATATTTCTAATAACTTGTTATTATCTATTTCATTATTATATTGTTATAGATTTAGTTTTTGTTATAGATTTAGTCTTTTATATATATATAATCAAACCTAAACAAAATAATAATACATTCTCATTGTTTTTTATAAGGGTCCTTGTAGTATGTAGAAGTGATAAAACAGGACACATAACTGGTGGGGCTTCGTGCTGGCTCGCACTGGAATGCCGTTTTATCCTGGGAGACAATCGCTCATGTTTATCCTCTAGCACAACCGATGAGTCGGTGAGGGGGCGAAATTGTCTTAAGGAGACCGTGATCAGCACGGGTCTCGGTTTAAAAATTCTTCGTTCATTTGATCCAGAAAATTCTCCTTTAGAATTCCCCTTTTACGTGCTATTATTTTCCAACAACTGAAAATAGAACCTACGAACTAAAGGGTGTTGGGATGGATGTAATGTGGACGTAATCTCACATTACGTTACACATTACATTCACATTATGTCGATTGGTTTGTTAAACAACGTAATGTGCATTGTAATGTAATGTTTATTGTAATCTGAGATTACGTCCAAACTTCATTCACTGTAATTTGAGATTACATCAAAAAACGAATGGAATATGAGATTACGTCCAACATCACCGAGTGTTATTATTTTATTAGATTTATTAAATAAATAAACAATTTATATTATCTTTATAGTTTATTATGATAATAATAATATTATTATTAGATTTTATTTATAATTTATTTCATAAGTCATCATTATAATAAATAATAATGCATAAGATGATTGTATAAAATGTTTTAAGTAATATAATTTTAATAGTTATGCATATTGAGTTTAAATATTTAGTTTTTAAAGTTCATAAATAATTATAATATCACAAAATATAAAGTTTAAGAAGTTAGTTGTTGTTATTTATTTTTTTATCTTATTACACTAATATATAATATACTCTCTATACATTAATAACGCCTACCAAACATTATAATTTAATATTACATTAAAATACAATAAAACACTACGATTTAACACTAAATAACTCACATTTCAGATAATCTCGTCCATCTAAACACAGCCTAAAAGCTGGCTGATTGACAAATTACATATCCATCACTCCATCAGACCACAAACCACAATGTCCAGCATGAATTTTTTAATACGGTAACTGATGAGAGAGACCATAAATTTCTTGATGCGGTACTGATACATAAATAAATACGGATGCAACAAAACTATTGTCGGAGTATGAATAGAACGAGCTGCTTATAATCAATGACATTTAATTAAGCACGTGTTCATTAAGTTCGTTTCATTAGTACAGTGCCTTGTATTGACTCTAAACTTCATTCGTACAACTATGTATTGAAATTGAACTACTTGAAGTAAATTTTGTTTTTAATTAATGATGTACATTTGAGCATCTCAGTAACTCTATGAATGAATGAATATCATCATCATCAATAGTTAAAAGTATAAAATCAACAAACAAAATAAGAATACTACGGAAGATACTGAATTGGAAACAGGTTTAAAATTAAATGCTACTGATGGAATTGTATAGCAATTTAAATTTAAGTAAAATGTAATATCCATGGTAACAAAAGTAAAACGTAATATCCATGGCTACATAAGTAAAAGATTACATCATATATTATTTGTTATTATTAACTTTACTTAATAGTTAAAAATAGATAAATTTTGCTTTAAATTAATAATGGAAATATATATATCTTATTTTTTATTATGTTGTTATTAGGTAAATTAATAATAAAAAATTTATATATATTTTTATATAAAAAAATAGTTCATAAACTATTTATTATACATTGTAGCAAAAAATATGTATATTATATAAATAAATAAATAACTTTAAAAAAAAGTAAAAAATATTATTTTTCCCACGGGGTGTTCTTTGTGCAAGCCAGACTCTAGCTAGCATAATGAATGTTTTGCATCAGTTCAACCTATAAGTGATAATTATTATGAATATTTTTTCATATTGAGAATTGGACAGGGTATAAGTATTCAAAAATATTGTAATAAATAAAAAAAAATACATATGTAGACATTAATTAAAATTGTTCATGCAACGAATACATTATTTCTCATAAATCATGATAAATTTGATATATCTTAACTCACTCTAAATGAGTAATACCATTTTGCTTTTGCTTCCCATTTATAGTCATCTCAATTCTCACATATTTTTTTTTTATATATATTTACATTGCTTTCGCATGTTCAAACTAGGGCTGTCAAATTTACCCGCGACCCGCAAACGACCCGCAAACAACACGTTCACGGGTCGGGTCCGGGTGACCCCAAACACGCCAACGGGTCATTTACGGGTCAACCCGTTAATGACCCGTTGAGGCCGGGCCGGGTACGGGTTTAGGGCAATGACCCGTACCCACCCGTGACCCGTGTAAATATCGTTTTTTTTTTTTTTTTAATTCCTAAATTCAAATTTAATTCTAAATTTCTAAATTCTAAAACACTTCAGGTAGACTGCTTAACTGCACAAACATAATTAGCAATTTTCCGTATTTTTGTTCATCACGTGACCCATTTCGTCCAAATTATAAATAGAAATCCTAATGAAACTAACAATTTGTAAAAATATGAAACTTGTACTACCAAAGTATATTTTAAAGAAATTAGCAATCTATTCAAAGGATAATTAGCATTCTGTATTTGTAGTAAATCTGAATTATATAACAAATCGATTTCTCAACGGTTAAATTAGTCATAGACTCATATAGTCATATTGAGATTTATGCCTGATCTTATACCTAAGAAATCTACTAAGTCGACTTCATTTTAACCAAATACATTATCAAATGGCTACCTTAGTTCAAGTATCTACAAATGGCTATCTCCATTAAGATTTTCGTATAATTTAATGAAATGGTTACGTTACATATCCAGCACGTAGTGAAAAAAAAAAATTGCTAGCACATATGTTTGACCCGGGTCAACCCGTGACCCCGGGTACGGGTCTGCGACCCCTGACCCGTGGTGACCCCCGGGTCAATCACGGGTCGGATGGTCGGTGACCCGCGGGTCACGGGTCACGGGTTGTGACCCGTTGACAGGCCTAGTTCGAACCGGTAGCGTTAATGTTAAAGTCCTCCCAATGCGGCGTCTCCGGCGGGTTTCGACTTCGGGCCGCCCACAGAGAACACAACTCGCTTTACCAGTTGGTCCAACCATTAAAATTAATTAATTTAATTTCAGATGGCTTCACCTTCTATAATGACTAAGATAAATTCTTTTCTAAATCTGATTATTATATTATATACTATAAATATTAGATGACACATGAAAAGATAGTAAAACATTACAACAAAATGTCAAAATGTACTAATATTATCGGACAAGTTAAAGAATAGAAAATAAGAATGAAGATTGACAATTTTTAAAAAGACATTATAGTACTCTTTAGTCTTACCCCTCATAATTAGTTTAAATTGCATGTAATGTAACTTTAAGGCTAACATAATAAGAATTTGAGTTTAAGAACTATAGAATAGTGCAGTAGAATGTGATTTAATTAATCACAGTTATATATTTTAAGATTAATAATTAGTAACATAAAAGGAATTAAGCAAAAAATAATAAATAGTTAGTAACATAAACGAGAAGCACTTGGAAAGGAGTGTATGGCTTCCTCTGCCACTATCATTTCTCTGTTTGTCTTCTTCCTCTATCTTCAACAGACGCTCCTCCCTGGAATCTGCACTTGCCGTCTCCACTCCCAATACACCAACAACAAACACAAACCCTCGTAAAACCACCACCTCCTCCGCCATTACCCTTCTACAACTCTGATGGCATCAACGGCTACTTCTCTCTTCTTTTTCGCCACGATCTTCTTCTCCTTCTTCACGACGCCGCACTCACAGCGAACCTCAGAGATCGACGCGTTACTCGCCTTCAAGACCGGCCTATGGGACCCTCTCGGCTCCCTTGACGGCTGGAACGCCGCCACGGCGGCGGCTCCATGCGACTGGCGCGGCATTGTCTGCTTCCAGAACCGTGTCCGCGAGCTCCGCCTCCCTCGTCTGCACCTCTCCGGTGAGCTCAGTCCCCGCCTCGGCGACCTGACGGAGCTCCGCAAGCTCAGCCTCCACTCCAACGGCCTGAACGGCTCCGTACCGATCGCCCTCTCCCAATGCGTGTTACTCCGCGCTGTCTACCTCCAGTACAACTCTCTCTCCGGCGGCCTCCCTGCGGCGATCCTCAACCTCACGAACCTCCAGATCCTCAACGTCGCTCACAACCTATTCTCCGGCGGAATCTCCGGCGACCTGTCCCAGAGTCTCCGGTTCCTCGATTTGTCATCCAATGCTTTCTCTGGTCACATGCCAAGCAATTTCTCGACGAAATCGCAGCTCCAGCTCATCAACTTGTCCTTCAATCGGCTCCAGGGGCAAGTTCCGGCGACAATCGGACAGTTACAGTACGTCGAGTACATCTGGCTCGACTCAAACCAGCTCGTCGGAACCCTACCATCCGCCATTGCGAACTGCTCCTCCCTAATTCACTTCAGCGCCGAAGATAATGCACTCAGCGGTTTGATTCCCGGCACTATCGGCTCCATTCCGACGCTTCAGGCTCTTTCTCTGTCGCGCAACAATCTCTCCGGTCAAGTCCCTTCATCTCTCTTCTGCAACCTTACTTCCAATTCTCTGAAATTACTGCATTTAGGTTTGAATGCTTTCACGGGAATAGCTCAGCCGCCATTAGACAGCTGCATTAGTGGTCTAGAGATCTTAGACCTTCACGAGAATCGTATTGAAGGCATGCTTCCGTATTGGCTCACAAACATCACCACACTGAGTTTACTGGATCTCTCTGCAAATTCATTTTCCGGCACCTTGATTCCAAGTTTTGGTAATCTGTATCATCTGGTTGAATTGAGAATGGCTAACAACTCCATTACCGGAGAGATTCCTCGTGAAATCTTGAACTGCAGTCTCTTGACTGTTCTTGACCTCGAAGGGAACAGATTATCTGGGCAGATTCCCAGTTTCTTGGGTGGACTAAGTAGCTTGAAGGTGATTTCATTGGGAAGAAACCAATTTGCAGGATCGATTCCGCTCGAGCTCGGGAACCTCCCTCTGCTCGAAACACTGAATCTGAGTGATAACAATCTGACTGGAGATATTCCATTGATGAGGAACTTGACCAGTCTGAATCTGAGCTACAACAATTTCTCCGGTCAGATTACAGCCAGCATTGGAGACTTGAAGAACATTGCTGTCTTGAACTTGAGCAGTTGTGGATTTTCGGGGAAGATTCCGGGAACTATTGGGAGTATGATGAGATTGGTGAGTTTGGATTTGAGCAAGCAGAACCTATCTGGGAATTTACCAATCGAGATCTTCGGGCTGCCGAATCTGCAAATCGTTAGCCTTGAAGATAACAGGTTTTCTGGTGATGTTCCTGAGGGTTTCAGCAGCTTAATGTCTCTGCATTTCTTAAATTTGAGCTCGAATTCTTTCACTGGCGGAATCCCTTCCACATTCGGGTTTCTCCAGTCTTTGATTGTTCTCTCCCTGTCGAAGAACTCCATCTCAGGTCCGATTCCTGCCGAAATCGGTAACTGCTCCTATCTGGAAGTGCTTGAGCTGGGTTCGAATCGTTTGAAGGGATCAATTCCACGAACCATCTCGACCTTATCTCGATTGAAGATTCTGAATCTGGATAATAACGATTTGGGGGGTGAAATTCCAGTTGAACTATCAAAATGCATAGAGATGAACACTCTTTCTCTGGAGAGGAATCATCTCTCAGGCCACATTCCCCGGGAATTATCAAAGCTGTCCAGTTTAACATGGCTGGATCTCTCTTCGAACAATCTAAACGGGACGATTCCTTTGAATCTGTCGGATTTACGCAGTTTGGTTTATCTTAATCTTTCGAGAAACAATCTCGAAGGAGAGATCCCGAAGCCCCTCGGTTCTGAATTTAGCGATCCGGCTTCATATGCGATGAACGGTAGACTATGTGGAAAACCGTTGGATCGGCAATGTCCGAACGAGAAGCATAGGCGAAGGAAGAGGTTGATTATACTGATATCGGTGGTTGTGGCTGCAGCGTTACTATTAGGTCTCTGCTGCTTCGGATACATCTTCAGCCTGCTGAGGTGGCGGAAGCGGCTGGCCGGAGAAAAGAAGCGGAGCCCACGGACTAGCTCCGGAGCAGACACTCGAAGTCGTGGAAGCAGCGAGACCGGTGGACCAAAGCTAGTCATGTTCAATGACAAGATCACGTTTTCCGAAACTACCGAGGCAACCCGACAGTTCGATGAGGATAATGTCTTGTCCCGTGGCCGATACGGTCTGGTCTTCAAAGCCACGTTCCAAGACGGAATGGTGCTTGCGGTCTGTCGACTTGGGTCGGGTCCCGATGAGGCCACGTTCCGGAAAGAAGCCGAGTCTCTAGGCCGGGTCAAGCACCGGAACTTGACTGTCTTACGAGGATACTACGTGGGCCCGCCCGATGTCCGGCTCTTGGTCTACGACTACATGCCGAACGGGAACCTCGGGACCCTATTACAGGTATTAAGGAATAAAATATATTAGTGTATTTTATCTTCTGATTAAGTTATATCAAGAATGGATGATAATAAAATATGTTTTATTTTCTAATAACAGGAAGCCTCCCATCGAGACGGACATATGCTGAACTGGCCGATGCGCCACCTCATCGCCCTCGGGGTAGCGCGTGGTCTAGCGTTTCTACACTCGATCCCGATCATCCACGGGGATGTAAAACCGCAAAACGTGTTGTTCGACGCGGATTTCGAGTCCCATTTATCGGAATTCGGACTCGACCGCCTTGTCACCGCGGGGACTACCGAAGCCTCGTCATCATCCATCCCGGTCGGAACACTAGGCTACGTCTCCCCTGAGGCGGCCCTAACCCACGAAGTGACCAAAGAGTCCGATGTGTACAGTTTCGGAATTGTCTTACTCGAGATTCTAACGGGGAAGAAGCCAATGATGTTTACCGACGACGAGGATATAGTGAAGTGGGTGAAGAGGCAGTTGCAGAAAGGGCAGATTTCCGAGCTTATCGAGCCGGGTTTGTTGGAGATCGACCCGGAGTCGTCAGAGTGGGAGGAGTTCTTGCTCGGGGTGAAGGTTGGGTTGCTATGCACGACTACAAACCCTGCCGATCGGCCGTCCATGGCCGATATAGTGTTCATGCTCGAAGGGTGCCGGGTGGGGCCCGATATTCCGTCCTCGGCTGACCCCACCTCGGTACCTTCTCCGGCATGAGGATGAAACCGATGATGAAGATTGTTTGTGGGATCATTGTTTTTTTTTTTTTTCCGGTAGTTGTATGTTTTTCTATGCATTTTATTGTAATGATGCAATTTTTTTTGGGATAAAATAGTAGCGTGATTAAGATTAAGATAAACCCCACGGCGCCGTTTTATGGACCCAGAACCAATCAACCAACAAACCATGGTCCGTGTTTCCTTGCAAAATTTGTTGAGCTTTGACAAGTCAGTCAAGTAGGGCATAAAATATTCCCGCCAAAAAAGTGTAGATATTTGAGAAGTAGCCGTTAATACTAATAGAGAGGGGTCAGCATCAGCGGAATCCGTGAAGAGCTGTCGGGGACAGCATAAAGTGTTGGAATCAGAGATTCTGTGGGGGCTTGACTGGCGCCACGTGTCTCGCTGACTTGTGTTGTCACATCGAGGAACCAATTATTGACGAGTTTGGTTTCTACTTACATGATGATCTGTATCAATAGTGTAATAGTGTGGAAACTGGAACGTTTAATTATGCAGCCATGTACGCACGACTGGCTCTAGTTTGGGTCGCAAATCGCAATTGTACTATTTAGATAATAGGGGTGAAAAAAAAGAAAAAGAGAACCCGGAATCCGAGGAAACCGTTCCAAAAATCCCATCTGAATGAAAAATCGAACCCGATTTGAAAATTCATGCCTGAATATTCGGGTTTGGGCTCGGGTTATGAGCTGAAAAGTCCGTTTCACTTGAACCCGCCCGATTATTATCATTGTTATTCCACATATTTGTTCTTGGGCTAGGCACACTAGTCCATGTGTTAATAATAGTTACTTTAATATTTTAGTCTAATGACCTATCATTCAAAAAAAGGAGCTAGAGAGTGAGACGGCACATTGAAGTAATAGAAAGAAAATTGAGAGAGTTCACCTAAGCGGCGCGCCAGTTAGCTCTCAAACCTCGAGTCCGACGATCTCGCCGTTCGTCTAAATAGATATTTAACCATGTACGATCAAGTTTTATTCCTCTATGGACTATAACATATGTGTATATAAATAAAGTTAAATCTCCATGCTTAGAGCATATGTGCTTCACTTCATATGGTGATATAATTGAATATGTTTTTTATTTAGCAACTACGTACCAATGTCTCTTTCTCACCACACCAATTGTTTGATGCTATTTTACTCTAATCCCTAATAAGTTGTTAGTTTAGTCTAACCCGAACCCGCCCGAAAAACCAGAAACTCGAGGTTGGTCGGGATTTTTTTTCAGTTTTTCCCGACCGAACCCGAATCCGAGCCTAAAAACCCGAACTTTGGTGGGCAGTAATTATTCTTCAAAAATTTCGACAGAACCCGCCGCGCCCACCCCTAATAATTGATACATAACTCATTCTCTGATATTCTCGGTATTAGCACGATGCTTATAGCAATTAAATTAATGAACACGTTGGTTGAATAATTGAGTTAGAATATGTGATCACATACTATTTTTCCTTTAACTAATTTTAGTTAAATTAGGTATTGAAGTTGATCTACTAATTAAAGTTTGGGGTTATTCTTCCTCTCCTTTAAACTTGCCGAAAAACGAAGCGTGGGCCTAATTATTTCTAATTTTCTACTCAAATCTTCAATGTGAAGCAATGGACCTAATAGGCCCATCTAATGTCAAAAGGCCCATCATTTTATATCCCATTCTTTTAGTCTAAAATAGATTATTATTTTTCATAACAATAACATTCATTAACCAAATGTCAAATGTTCAAATATCGTCACGGACTCTAAGAGTGGAAAGATATTCATAGCTAGTGCATTTCCTCTTACAGGTTGACTCCGGTTCGAATAGAGATTAGTTTAGGTGTGGTGCAAGCATGTTATGGGTGCTGTCCTTCGGACGGCCCCACTTAGGACTACCTAGTTGGAAATAAATAAAACTAAACACAAAACTAGCCAAATATTTACGAAAATAACCTATTTCGTAAATGTCATCTCTTATACAACACAAATTTGTGATGTGCCACAAATGACATTAACGGTATGACATTTTTTTAAAGATTTAAGTAATTTTAAGATTTATATAACTTTTTTTTTTCTTCCTAAAATTCTATTAGAATTGATGAACATGTTGGAAGGTTAACCCTATATAGCTAAAATTGGACAAACTGTTTGGACATGTGAACCCTAGATGGCTTAAAATCTGGGTTTAAGTACTTGTATGGTTTATGTAGCTTTAGTATATATATATATATATTTAAAAAAAAAAAAAAAAAAAACTCTATTAGAATGGATGAACCATGGAATATTTTAGCTTTAGATGGTTCACCCAGCCAAAGTGTTCACCAATTATAACAGAATTTTAGAAATAAACCATAAAAGCAATGTTATCAGAACCGGAACCGGCTAGGCGTCCAGTTCCTGGTTCGACCGTTCCGTGAGAGAGATAGGATGGGAAGGAAGCTAAGACATCAATAAGTGAAGAAAAATAAATGAGTGATGCTAGAACATATGAATAAATATTAAATTTAAT
Organism: Clarkia xantiana subsp. parviflora; assembly: GCA_036873135.1. Lineage (NCBI taxonomy): Eukaryota > Viridiplantae > Streptophyta > Magnoliopsida > Myrtales > Onagraceae > Clarkia > Clarkia xantiana. The sequence continues at coordinate 5,937,448 of JAPTYO010000010.1, read as the reverse complement.
GGAAAGCATTTCTAAGTCCACATGACAATGCATAACAATATTCTCTTTCCACTATATGAACAACCATTATTTGACATGTATTACTTGACAACTTTCTATGAATTTTTCACTAAAAATTTCACACTTTAAAGATTTACACAAAATATGCTAGTTGTTAGGGGTGAAACCGGACCGGTCGGATCAGTTTTTAGCTTGTTTCGGTTGGGTACTTAAATTTTCGGTCCGGTTTTTTTCCTTAAAAAAATCCGACTTAAAAACGATTACCGTCCATTAGTAGTACAGTTTTTCGGTTCTCTTTTAGGTTCAAACCGAAAATCCAATATTAGACATTACCATTATAAATTCTTATCATTTTCATGGATTATATCAAATCAAAATGAAAATCTAATTCTGTTATTATAATTAAATAAATTATAAAATAAATTTAGAAAAAATAATCCTCATAAATGCCTATTTTACAATTTATATTAACCTAATTAATTAATTATATTAATTAATATCAACTAGTATAATATATTTTGTATATATTTAGTTAGCATAACGGTTGGTTCTGTCCCACGGTTCTCAAAGATCAAAATCCGAACCGGACCGAAAATCCGAACTAGAGCAAAAAAATCCGACAAAAAACCAAACCGAATATTTTGGATTCGATTTTTCGATCCGGGCCGGTTCGGTTTTCACCGATTTTTCGGACCAACCGGAATTAAGTTTCACCCGCCTAGTTGTAATTAGTTTAGGTTTGAATCGCAATATAAAGAAGAGGGAGGAGGATCTGGGGCGGAGAGAGACTTACGGGTGGTCTTGAAACTGCCAGGTCCGTAAGGGTGCCCATGGTCGGCAGTGGAGATCCAATTACATAATAATAATAACTGCATTTCCACAGTTTAGATTGTGAACCGCCTGACCGGTGAACAGGCCGGTTTCTAAAAACCGGTTAATTTGAAAAAAAAAAATGAACAGTTGTTTCGAATTCTCTTACATTCTCCGCTTTAATCGAATCAAATCGTTGGAAGCACTGGTTTCTGGTCGAACCGGCGGTCGGTCTGGTTCTGATAAAACTGCATAAATCCAAATTTTTAACTCTAATGTTCCCACAGCCAAAATATTCATAATTTCTAATATGGTTTAAAAAAAAATGCTAAAATTACATAATCCTAATATTACTTAAACATAAACAAAATGAAAAAACAGTGTCATGTGACAGAACCGCACGGCACAACACAAGTTTGTAGTGTGCTAGGGAACGACATCTCCAGAATAGACTATTTTCAGTTTGATTATTCAAATAGTGCATTTTGGTGTGAATTTCTTAAAATATGGTAAGAAATAAAATGCAAACTATGGCAAAAAAATAAAGCACAAAATTATTTTTAATACAGAAGATAAAGTAAAATTAAGTATATGATGGTATATATTGCCTAGACGGGTCTACTTATACCGAGAAGCTATGGGCTTTTATATATTCTTCTTAATTAATTAATTAATCAATTTAGGCAAGTTACTATATCAATAAGTTGCTTCTAGGATGGACTCATTTCCTTAATTAGTCATTGTTGTTGTGCTTTTGTTAGATGGACTATACTTTCCCACCTTGAATATATATATATATATATAGGCGGCTATCTTAAGTTTCTCATATGTTGAAGCTTCTACATAAATATAGTCTAACTAGTAACGTCATATTAATTAAGAAAATAATCTGATTGGACTTAAAAAGAAATTAATTTACGCACACTAGTTTATATATGTTGTTGCTTCCAAACTTTGAATTGTCTTGTTCGTCAAGCGAAGCTTATCGGGTCTATGAAAATATAAATAGCGTACCATAAACAAACTGCATGTTAATTAATCTTCTCGTAGATTACGACGGTTTAACAACTCTTCTGTCTCATATATACTAATTAATGACTAATCATCACTAGCTAGGTGTGATTTAATAACACGTGTGGTCGTGAAAGTATTTAATTATAATTACTTTCACGACCACAAATGTATACTTTCAAAGCTATTGCGTGTTCTCTTAGCTAAGGAAGAATGTAATTCATAGGATTATAATTTATACGTCTTCATAACACTTAACACTTTATTATGCAACGCTTTTTTAGTGTAATATACCTTCCGTACCTAAAAAAAATTCCGTCCAATATGGCGCCTTCTTACTTCTGAGGCAGCCATTATATATAATAATATTATGCTTAAAGCTTTTCGTCTTTGATTCGGTTAGGTAAGGAATCTATAATAATAATAATAATAATAATAATAATAATAATAATAATAATAATAATAATAATAATAATAATAATAATAATAATAATAATAATAAAGGTTTAGAATCTAATCACACATTAAGCATCATGTTATTTTAAGTGTCTTGGTTTAAATTGTTGCTAACAGGTGTTTAATGTTTCAATTCGTTACTTTTTAATTTTCCGTCCGTTTTTAACTGTTTCGGGTATAAATTTTCTTCAATTCATGTATACTTATGTCAATTAAGTTAAATTGATACTCAATTTTTTATAAGTTCTTCTATTTCACTTTATGTACACACTAATTAGCGTAGATTAAAGGGAAGTTGAAGTGTGCATTTATTCTTTTCTCTTCTTTAAAATCTCTTTCTTGTTGAATTATACAAAACCATTGTACCAAAATACGTCAAATTTAACATAAAAATGACGAAAACCCAAAAAGTAAATAAAACGAAACCTGAAACACTTATTATCAACCATTTGAATATGTGACACCTAAAAAAATATGGTATATGCAAACTTTAGACTGTAATTACTTTTTTTAACTCTAACAACTACAATAATAATAATAATAATAATAATAATAATAATAATAATAATAATATGATTGCTGGAGTTTTGCAGGTTCACGAAGAAACCAGTGGCGTTCAGATGATGGAACAGGCAAATTGGAAAACTCAATGTAAAGTGATAGGTGGAGTTTTAATTTCGTTAGATAATGAAAGCGACCTTCGTTGATATATGTGTAGAGAGAGACTACGTTACTCCATGCAATGGACATCGACTGATTAAGATGATTAAGACATTATATATTAGGAATGTATTAATTAGAATCGTCTTTAACAAGTTCTATCATCAATCATATAACTGTTTTTCATATTTAATTCTTAGTTTCGTAAATGTGCATTTAGTCAAGCTTATGCTACAGAAGAGTCGAGATAAAGATTTACCTTAATTACAATAGTTATTCATCGTGTTATATACATTTTCACAATTTAAAAGATTAAAGTCTTTCTGGAAAAATAAATAAATTAAAGTCAGAAGTGAGAGGTATATCTCGTTTAATATATATATTAGTTTAATTTAACGTATACATACTTCGTGTAATATACTATTAAATTAATTAAGGAATATATATTATATAAAATCTAGCTAGACGACTAGTTCTCCTGTATTTATTTTTCAATTATCAGTTAGTTGATGATTGAGGTGAGAACATTCTTTGAACCTCATTGTAAAATGTCTTTAAATTCATGAATCATCTTATATATTTGTAAATAATGATGAACAGTGTCATATAATGCACAACAATACAGCTAATATGCCTTCGATCTAACCCTTCATTAAGCATACAAATCCTTTTGAATTTTGTTGATAATGTATATATTTCGGTCAAAGGAATAAGATGTATTTTCATTATCAATTAAGGGTACAAATCGGAAATGAGGGGTTGACATATATATCCAGTTATCAGAAGAAATTTTATTAGTGGATTAGACAATAACTTAATTAGTTTGTACAATTATTTGTTTTCCTTGTGACGATCTACTGCTATTTGAATAGAATTATTTACGTGGCGGATCAAGAGTATAAATTCATGAATAGTTTTCTTTTTGTTTATTATTGAAATTATTTATTATATGTATATAAACAAATTTATGAAAAATATGAATCAATAACATATATAAATGAAAATCCATTTTAGCCTTAAAAATTCCTCTATTATTATTACTATTATTCAGCAAATATATACGTACGTACCTCATTACTAGTTGTGTAGGTCCGCCTGTAGTATGAACACTTATATATCGGTGGCTAAAGTAGTTGAATTTCTAAATTTGACGTCCAAGTGGAAATAAAACGCGGAACGGGCAACATAATAATAAGATAAAACGCAGTGGTCTTATACGGTGAACTTAGCTACCAACTTCTATATATGCAAAGCTTCCATTCGCCAGATCCCAACTATAACCTATTATACATATCTTAATCTAATCTAAACAAATATAATTACAATACAAGAAAATCTAGTCATCTGTGAGAGATTTATTTTTTATGGACGTATAACGTTATTTTGTGAGAAAATTGTAAAAATCAATTACAAATACAACATTATTTTTTTTAAGAGAATGACTCCTAAAAAAGAGCTTGGCAAGAAAATTCCTTAAAAATCCATTGAAAATCCTTTCAAAATCTCTCAAAATATAATAAATCCCTAGAAAATTCTTATAATTTATGAAGGAATTGGTTCTCTTAAAAAAATGCCGTCACAAATTGCCAATTTTCTTGTAGTGTTATATTCGATTAATTTACATAATAACATATAATGAACCTGAAATTTAAATTTTAAAATTAATTATAAAGCTTCAAGGCACATATGTGTATTAATTTATTATGATGTGTTAAAATTTTGAATTTTAAAACATGTCTTAAAATTTCATGCTATTAATAATATTATGTAATTATAATTTCTAAAAATATAAACATATTTGATTTAATATCTTATAATATTATTTATTTTGTAATATATATATATATATATATATTAATTAATTTGTGCACTGTCTCTATATTACTTCTCTCCTTCAATCTACACGGTCAACATATTTATTTGGTCCCAGTATATATATACTAGTATATATATATATATATATTTTGGCCACTATATTACTAATATTCAAAACAATTTCGAACTCTATAATATAGTTTTCCTAATTTACGAGATCTTCGATTATATATTCACACGATAGGCAAATTAGATTCCAAGTTGAGTAATTTCAGATACCAATAATTTATAGATGGGTGATATATAGTTTAGATAGCGAATTTGGATGTGAACCCAAAGTATTATGAACATAAATCCCGTGAAACTAAGACGAGAACCAACAGAGAAGACAACGTAAGACAATGACTTCAACTTTGTCATAACTTTTCACAGGACATACGTCTATAAAGCTCTTGCCTTCAACCTCAAATTTTCTCACACCTCTCTTTCTCTCTCTATCTCTTGCATAAATAATAATGGATAACCGTTGCGTCCTTCTTCTCCTACCTTTCATCCTCTTTCAGCTGGCCTCCGCCGCCGGCGGCCGATGGCAGCTCCTCCATAAAACCACCGGAGTCTCCGCCATGCACATGCAGCTCCTCCGCAACGACCGAGTCATCATCTTTGACCGGACCGACTTTGGAAAATCGAACCTCTCATTGCCGAACGGCATGTGTCGCCGGAACCCTAATGACCTGGCCTTAAAAGTCGACTGCACTGCGCACTCCATCGAGTACGACGTCGCATCCAATAGTTTCAGACCGCTAATGGTTCAGACTGACACGTGGTGCTCATCTGGGTCGGTTGCACCGGACGGCCGGCTGATACAGACCGGCGGGTTCAACGACGGAGCTCGTGTGGCTAGGACTTTTGAGCCGTGCAGTGGGTGTGACTGGAAAGAGCTGGGAAATACATCGTTAGGGGTTCCACGGTGGTATGCAACTAATCAGGTATGAATATTACACGTGTCAGTTTTAGAAATTAAGAGTATAATTAACTGAGCATGTAAATAAGCAGTACTATATACATCTACACCCTAAGAATCTAAAATAATAATGTGTTGTAAGTAAAAAAATCAGATACTATATATTTTATTATACTTAACATTTTTTATAATGGATTTTTGTTCGGTTTAATTAAATTTTCAAATATTTTATTTTTGTTTCGACTTCGGACTCGTCGAATTATAATTCGCAGGTTGTGGCTTATTTTATTATATTTTTTTTTTTTGTTATTTGGGTCCTATGAATATATATAGTATTTAAATCCATTTTAAGCTATGGTACTATCGAAAAATTTAGATTATAAATTAGATATATAAGAAATAAAAAGTTCATATTCAACCAAAAAGTATAAACCTATAATGAATTATAAGTGTAATTCCTTTATATATATATATCAACTCATATTTCTAATAATGCGGGATAAATCGGATAATATCTCTATTTTATACTTTACCATATCAGTCATGAGAATTTTGAGAAATATTTCATTAGCTCAAATTTATTTTGTGACACTGATATAATACCTATCACACCAATAAATTCATAATATACGACTTTTCCCACTCTCTTACTTTCTATTAGCACAAATTTATTGATATAAAAAATATTATATCGGCGTCACATGATAAATTCGAGTCAACTAATAATATCTCATCGATCGGTCAGTTATGATGTGTTATAGTGCTATGACATGTCATGGAAATTTTACACCATATATAATGTTTGTATGTATGTATGGTTATCAGATATTGCCAGATGGACGTCAAATTATAATTGGCGGGAGGAGGCAATTCAGCTACGAGTTCTACCCCAAAACGACATCCGGCGGCGTGTTTTCCCTGCCGTTTCTGTCCCAAACCAACGACCCATCACAAGAGAACAACCTCTATCCATTCGTCCACCTCAACGTCGACGGAAACCTCTTCATCTTCGCAAACAACCGCTCCATTCTCTTCAATTACGTCACCAACAAGGTTGTCCGAACCTACCCTGTCCTGCCAGGTGGCGACCCGAGAAACTACCCGAGCAGCGGTTCATCCGTTTTACTGCCATTCGACCCCCGAGGACCTGCCACCGATATCGAAGTCTGTATCTGCGGTGGGGCTCCTCGAGGGGCTTTCGCTAAAGCCGACTTCGAACCGGCTCTAGGTATTAGAGAATACTCATAATATAACTTTATCGTAATATAATAAAAATATAGTTATTTTCTAACATTAGGTGTAAATATATTATGAATATATTTATTCTCTAATACATAGAACTGATTCGAAGTTGTAGTCTATGGTGGCCCCTCGAGGAATTTTCGCTAAAGCCAACTTCGAATTAGCTCTAAATACTAATTATAACTTTATCAAAATGTAATAAAATATATTTTTATAATATATTTATTTTTTGATACTTAGGGACATGCGGTCGGATCAAGATAAATGAACCGAACCCAGTTTGGCTAATCGAGTCCATGCCGATGGCTCGAGTCATGGGCGATATGGTTCTGCTTCCGAACCGTGACGTGTTACTCGTCAACGGAGCTGGGTCGGGGACTGCGGGTTGGTTAGCGGGGAAAGATCCGGTGTTGAAACCGGTTATATACCGCCCGGGAAACCCTACCGGAAACAGGTTCGAGACCCAGAACCCTAGCACCATCCCGAGAATGTACCACTCGACTGGGATTCTTCTACGCGACGGTAGGGTTCTCGTTGGGGGAAGCAACCCTAACGTAGGGTATACCTTCACCGGAGTTCCTTTCCCGACCGAGCTTAGCTTAGAGACTTTCTCGCCATCTTACCTCGATTTGGAGAACTCGGCTCTTCGGCCGAAGATTATCTCACCGGCCTCACAGACGAAGTTCGGTTATTCCCAACGATTTGCGGTGAGGTTTTCGATCACTGCTACGACAATAGGGACGGTTGAAGTTACGGTGGTGGCACCATCTTTTACGACTCATGCGATCTCAATGAATCAGCGGCTCGTGGTGATTGGTAGTGGAAAGGTTCTGCCGCTGGGGAATTCGAGTTATGCGATTCAGGCGATAATGCCGAGTTCCGGCAACTTTGCGCCACCGGGGTACTATCTTTTGTACGTGGTTCATCAAGGGATACCTTGTGAAGGCATTTGGGTTCAGTTACAGTAAGAAACTAGCTGTTGATTAATTTAAAATTGTGAAATAGTTTGATAAAATGATTATTTGATTAGGTTTTTGGATATAGAAGATTTATATGTTGTTGTGTAAAGTATATTGTCAAAAATCAGTCAAATATATATTCTAAATATGGTCACAGTTGTATTATACAATATTATGCATGGTATATTCGAGAAAAAGTATATAAAGTTGGTCATTCACATCAATCCAGCTCGAAATGAAAAATAAATAATTGTAGATATTGATTTGCAAGAAACTTCCTTTCCCATGCATTGAATTTAATGCACGCCCTCCTTGACCATGTAATCCACAGACTATAATAATATTACGTTTATTTATAGCTTGTTAATTAAAGTGCGTGAGAGTAGTTTATGAAATTGTTTTCTAACTGGTAAATTCTTAATTAATTATGTTATCCATAAAACTCTGTATTAATATTAATATTAACACGTTATTGAATAAGTTATGATATTGACAGTGCGTGTGGACTTGATAAAAAAATTAAATTATTTATAATAACTAAATAAGATAATATATATAAATTATATTTCAAAGCTAAACTTTAATTCTTGTAGTAAAAATAAAAAGTGTGAAGAAATTATTTTTAATCATGAATTACATCAATAATGAATTGTGAGTTGAGCATCTACTATAATTTTATACTTAAATTGTATCTTTTAAAGTTGTCACATAGATATTTATATATATTTTAAATAATACGTAAAGTTAAGACAGACATAAATAATATTTGTTCTGCAATCATATTATTTAAATATATTTTATTATTAAATTTTTCAATAACCACTAATAAGATATTAACATTAATTAGAAAATAAATTAATTTATAATTAAAAATTAATTAGGTAATACATAATGCATTCCTTAAGTTTAAAGAATATATAACGTAAAAAATAGACAGATCTCACGTTTTTTTTTATTTTACATAAAAAAATAAAATACATTAACTCACATTTAATGTTAGGGAGCACCTAATCTTAAGTCGACCGAAAAATCAGTCGAATTAATAGCCGTTGGATGAGTCCCTTGAGATTTGCGCTCAGTTCCCTCTCTCCTCTCTTTCTACTGTGACTAACGCCGTTTGTCTTTTTCATTATCTTTATTTCATTCCAAGTTACTGTTTATAGGTTCTCATATAAAATGACAACAAAATATTCTTTGTTCCATGATTTTTCAGCATTAAATGGATTATAAATAAAACTAATATCATTTAATATTTTAACAGAAAAATATTATTTAATAATAATATTTTAAAACTTTAAATTTAATTTAAATGAACATATACAACTAGTATATAAGTAGCACTATTTTAAAAATTAAATATAGAAATTTTACATTTTGAAAACATATAGTATTAAAATTGCACATATTATAACTGTAACGTCCATATATTTTATTTTGTGTTTAAGGTAATTTTACAAGTTTTTTTTTTCTTTTAAAATCTATAAAGTTTAGTGATCGATTATTTGTTTTGTAAAGCTCACATAGTCTGATTGTACACATATTTAATAGGTTTTATAAAGAAACCATAACACTATTTAAACTCATTCATTTTTTAGGGTTCACCCAATCAAACTGTTCGTTCAATTTAATTACTATTTTTTTCAAATTTTTTTTTTTATAAATTATGTAAATTCAGTTTTCCGCTAATGTTTAACCAGTCAAATCACACAAATTTTCTTATTGGATAAACAGTTATCCATATTTATTAATCATTCGTATATAATATAATATATAATATTCCTTATTGTATATAATAAAGAAAAAAAAAGATAAAAGGAGATGGAGAGAGAAGAGAGAAGGGTGTGTCAGATCATAGCATGAGAGAGAGAGCAAAAGAAGAAAAAAAACAAACGGAGTCAAGTGTAGAAGGGTTTATTAATTCGACTGATCCTCCAGTCGACTATTAGCCATACCCTGTAAGTTAATACCATTGTGATGCTCTCTCTCTTACCCTCTTATTTTCAAAAATTGGAATCCTTATTCAATTTAGTCCGATCTCGCCGAGTAGTATCTGGAGAGCTGAAATTGACGCCCGGAATGGCGATTGGCATGACGGGAGGCTACGCGTGGGCCATTGGAGCAGGACTCAATGCTGCTCTTGCCGCCATCGCTGCCAAGTTCATCTCTTTTCAGGTGACTCCTCTTTCCGATTATTATGCTTGCTGGAGCTTCATGAATCAGAAACCGAGTCTTTTATTGCCTAGATCGCAGTACGATTAGTGAAATTGACGCAGTGATGATGAATTTCACTCAGTAAATAGAAGCTATAGATCATAGAAGCTCCAATTCGAAGAATTGATTGCTCATAGTAAGCTTAGGGGGATTTGAAGTATATTTGAGATTAAGTTAAGAAGCAACAATGATGAAAATCCGGGCTTCTGTTCGTACAATTTGTGTCAACTGATCTGTAGGAGAGAACGAATTGTATTAATTTGTTGAGAAAAGCTTGAGCTTCATGAATCCTGGTATCAGAAACCGAATTGTTTGTTGCCTAGATCGCAGTACGATTAGTGAAATTGACGCAGTGATGATGAATTTTACTTAGTACATAGAAGCTCCGATTCGAAGAATTGATTGATGGCCAAAAAAAAAAACAATTGATTGCTCATAGTAAGCTTAGAGGGATTTGAAGTCTATTTGAGATTAAGTTAAGGAGCGACAATGATGAAAGTCCGGGTTTCTGTTCGTACAATTTGTGTCAACTGATCCGTAGGATAGAACGAATTGTATTAATTTGTTGAGAAAAGCTTGAGCTTCATGAATCCTGGTATCAGAAACCGAATCGTTTGTTGCCTAGATTGCAGTACGATTAGTGAAATTGACGCAGTGGTGATGAATTTTACTTAGTACATAGAAGCCATAGATCATAGAAGCTCCGATTCGAAAAATTGATTGCTCATAGTAAGCTGAGGGAGATTTAAAGTATATTTGAGATTAAGTTAAGGAGCGACAATGATGAAAATCCGGGCTTCTGTTCGTAAAATTTGTGTCAACTGATCCGTTGGAGAGAACGAATTGTATTAATTTTTTGAGAAAAACTTGAGCTTCATGAATCCTGGTATGGAAACCGAATCATTTGTTGCCTAGATCGCAGTACAATTAGTGAAATTGATGCAGCGATGATGAATTTCACTCAGTAAATAGAATCTATAGATCATAGAAGCTCCGATTCGAAGAATTGATTGCTCGTAGTAAGCTTAGGGGGATTTAAAGTATATTTGAGATTAAGTTAAGGAACGACAACGATAAAAATCCGAAGCTTCTGTTAGTACAATTTGTGTCAACTGATCCTTAGGAGAGGACGGATTGTGTTAATTTGTTGAGAAAATCTTGAGCTTCGAGTCAATTTCGTTGATTTATTGCTTCTGCAAACATTATTATGAACTTATTAACTTACTGTGTGATAGCAAAGTTTGCACAATCTACTCATTGTTACTGCAGTCGTACATTGCGATCATCTGTTCGTTCGATCAATTGGCTCAATTTCTTGCTTCTGCACCTTGCCTGGAATATGTACAAGTCAAGCTAGCAAATTGGTATATAAGCCCTAGTCAGTATTCACTAGCTATTGTCTCTTAGTTTGGCAGATATGAAGCATGGATTTGCAGATTAGTGTATAAATTGTATCCTAGATGTTTAATGTTTACTCGATAACAGGTGCTAAGATACAGTCTGGTGGTGTTGTTCAATGTGACAATGTGGGGATGTTTCGTTAACAGCCTCAAAACTCTGACATCTCTTCAAGCAACTGTCACAAATTTTGCCACGAATTTCCTCACCTCTGGACTAGCTGGATTCTTTCTGTTTGATGAATTACTCAAGTTGCAGGTAGGTGCTTTTCTTGAAATGTCATTGTAATTGTAATAATGTCTCAAGAAGATTATAGATAGATCTATGAAAAAGCAAAAGATGGGTTGTGAAATTGTGTTCTTCTGTTCTGTGCAGTGGTTTGCAGGTGCGTTTCTCATTGTAGTGGGTGTTCTTGTTCTTAGCACTGAATCTGAAAGGAAGCCAAGCACCGACTAAAAAGCTCGACTTTTGCAGCGACCCACCCAGGATGATAAAAAGAGAGTATTTCATGTAGTGTCACTGTAATTGTACTAAAATCATCCGTTTTGAATGCATCCTGTATTTGGAACGTGTTTTATTCAGGTTATCACATTTGATAAACCTTGTACAATTCTTTTGAGATTATATCATATACTAAATTTTCTGATATAATTTTACTGTCAAATTCATTGATGTATGGGCCATCAAGATTTATAGTTTCAAGATAGCATTTGAAGGTCTAAAAAAGCATACATCGCATTATCTCAACATCCTTGTAGCTCTGCCGAATAATAACCAAACAAAAGATTGACTACCATATATATAATAATTAAGAAAAGAAAGGGCTACTATAATAACCCAGCAAAAAAGGTTACCATATATATTCAAAATGGGTTAGTTAGCTCAATACGCCCATTCTGCATGTTGCTATGTTGGTGAATGCATCTGAAACTCTAACACCGTTATTTAAATACATATGCGCCACACATACACTCGAATGCACCCACGACAACCAACCACCGCGACGACGACTAGTCACCGTGATGGGCGAGTAGCAGACGACCAGCCACCAAAATACATGACAAGTAGCGACAAAGAAGCGTGTCTGCAGAGGTTTAGGTTTAAGGTAATTAATTTCATCACGACCGTAGATGATGAGGATGAAGGGTATATCTGTCATTAGCAAAATTATTTATTTTTTTAATTTAAAAATGTTTGCATGTGAGTAACACGTGAATAACTAACGACAAAAATAAACGGAACTTAGATGAAATGTGTATTGAGCAACAAAGCAATACATATCGGTGCATTTAGCAACACGAAAAAACATATGGGTGCATCTGACAACATGACTAAATGAGTGCAGTTGGCTAAAATGCTTGTTGTGATGACGATGAACTAGGTTAAGCGTTATCTCTACTTATCCGATCTGTATGTTCTAGAAATTCGGGGAATCTCTCTCTCAAGACGTTTCATTGATTGCCCGTTGGGTGTTGCTACAAACTGTGAAATTTTCTGTAAAATTTCTATAGAAAGTGATATAGGGTCCCACCAAGCACCAATATATTTATTCATTTACTTTCTCTTTCTTACTTTCTATGAAATTTCACAAGAAATTTCACATTTAAAGATTTACTCTTGCCCGTTTGTTTGCCTTAGTTTGTTGAAGTGCTCGTTTCAGACTTCCTGTCTAGAAGTGGACAACTTGCAAAGAAAAATAAGAAGAAAAAAAATTCAATCTAATTCAACAGTAACAAGCGGTTTGTCTAACATCATTTTAAAGTATTGGTGCTTTTATGCATTATTTTTGTTTAAAAATTATTTTATTTATAGTTTAATTCTTCAATTATAAGAGCATTATACTATGTCTCTTATTAGTAATTATTTCATTTTTATTTTTGCCTCCGAATATTTTTTTTTGTGTTTTTTTAGAAAACTGTTATTTTTATTTTCTACAATGTAAACCTTAACATTTAAATTCAAAAAAAAAATCTTAAAATTCACTTTATAACGATTGTGATTATTCAGTTTGATTTTACAAATTTTTGGGTAAAATTATAAATAAAATATTTGCAAAAATAATTTTAAAGCATGGATACTTTCAAAGGATCCTAGCAAATCCCAGTAACAAGTCATTTAAATAACTAACATGAATCAATCCATATAGTTTACTTTCTTATTTTAAATTAGGTTAAACATCTTTTGGTATTATATGTTTGACCAAAATTTGACTTTTAGTGTCATATTTCTTCTATTTTCTAAAATCTAAATAGAGTCATCTCTTTTACCTTCTCCGTAGAAGATTCCTTGAGATCGAAACCAATTCGGTATAATAATCTATACATATGTGGAGTTGATTTGGTTCGGTCTTTAATGATCTTATTCGGTCTCAGACCGTAACCGAACTAGGACCAATAAGGACCGAATGGAGAGAACCAATAGTCTTGATCTCGAACCGATTCGGTCATAGTTGGTTTTGATATGGATCTAGAATTTATGATCATTGAAAACTATCATATTTTGTTGTTGTGAATGTGAATTAGAATTTATGTTGATATGAACTTTTGTGGGCATCTGAATACGTTTTAGCTTCCTTTAGTGTTAAAGTTTCAGGAGAGAACTGGAAATGGCCATATTGAAGATGTAATTGGATAAACAATTATAGATTCTTTCTAGGATCAATAACCTGGGAGAGGTCTGAAGTTTGGCCCTTGTTAATTTGAGAGGTCTGAAGATTGAAATGGTGATAACTGAGGTCTGAAGTTTGGACTTTGTGATTTTTAGGTTTTCCGTCCAAATTTTCTGTCAAATTTAACAGAACCGTGTGAAATGTCAAAAATACCCTTTTGTAATATTTGAATTAATAAAAAGTTTAATTAATATAAAGATGAAATGACAAAAATACCCCTGTCCATAATTTAAACCTAACCCAACTCCGACCACCACCACGGCTCCGGCCGGCCACCACCCTCTCCGGCGACCACCACTCTCTCCGGCGACCACCACCCTCTCCGGCCGGCCACCACCCTCTCCGACGACCGCCACCACGGCCTCAATTGGGCCCAAATCGGAGCCACCGGCCCCGATTGGGCCCAAATCGGAGCCACAAAGCTCCGATCGGAGCTCGGTGGCTCCGATCGGAGCTATGTGGCTCCGATTTGGGGCCACAGAGCTCCGATTGGGAGCTCTGTGGCCCCAGATCGGAGCCACAGAGCTCCGATCGGAGCCACATAGCTCCGATCGGAGCCACCGAGCTCCGATCGGAGCTTTGTGGCTCCGATTTGGGCCCAATCGGGGCCGGTGGCTCCGATTTGGGCCCAATTGGGGCCGTGGTGGCGGTCGTCGGAGAGGGTGGTGGCCGGCCGGAGAGGGTGGTGGTCGCCGGAGAGAGTGGTGGTCGCCGGAGTTGGGTGGTGGCCGGCCGGAGCCGTGGTGGTGGCTGGAGTTGGGTGGTGGCCTTAAGGGCATTTTCGTCTTTTCATTCAATCATGTGATATGCAAGAAGGGTATTTTTGGAATTTTTTTTTTATTTCTGGTCACATGCAATGCACATGACCAACTTCCGTCAGTTTTAACGGAAAAAACTAACGGAGACCTCTATTATCTACAAGTTGAAACTTCAGACCTTTGTTATCACCATTTCAAACTTCAGACCTCTCAAATTCACAAGGGCCAAACTTCAGACCTCTCCCAGGTTATTGACCCTTCTTTCTATATAGCTTGGCCATTTAGTTATTTACGTTTAGACAGAAAAATCATGGTATACAGTTTCTCGAATTCTCTTGTTCCCTAAATGTTATGGAGTAAGACCATACGACCTTTAGGTGCTCGATCCCGTGAAGGCGTGGATCACCCGAATAAATGCAGCAATTCGCCAAAATCAGGTATCCTATATTTATAGTAAATTTATTCACAATCGGCAACGAAGCTAAAGCTTCATATTGGTCCACTCGCCTCTTCCGGCCCTTGGCTGATTCTACCATCTTATAAAAGTATTTTTTTTGAATGGATGAAAAATTATTTTGTGTTGCAATCTAGTGTATTACTAGGTATTTGCTCCGCGCATCGCGCGGGGTTCGATATTTTCAATAATTGTTGTATGTGTTTATTATGATAACTTTTTTTTTGTTGTAAATATTGCATATTATTCTATATGTTGTCGTGTTACATCATTCCAGAGTGCATGTGCCGCCCAAGAGCTCGACAGTAGCCTCCAATAGATAAGAAGAAACTGAGTTTGAGCTTCTATTCTGCGAGGTCAGAGTTCCTTGAAGCTGCAAGTGAGTCCCTTAAAATCGATCAAATGAAATGGCTAAAATGTAGTAATATGAAACGACTGGAGTTTAATTGGTTTAAGGTTGGAAGGATAAATGGGCATGTAAAACGGATGGAGAGTTTAATTGCTTGATGGAGTATAAATCACTTTAACATTTTTTTAATCTATATAAATAAAATATATGCAAAATGTATTGACTAATATGAATTTGAGCTGATGACTTGGCAATATTTTAGAGAGGGTATTTAAGTTATATTATTATATAGAATATCGAAATTAGAAGTCCTAGATGTCACTAATAAATTACATAGATTAAATTGTAAAGTACGACAAATAAATTTTGTGATTGTAAAACATCAATTGTAACCGCTTCACTTGTACAGTAGCTAATTTACAGATTACGTAAGGATCATTTCGTTTTTTAGGCCGGTCCAGTCTATTACTATTTCCTTGTGCCTATTTCTCTTTAGGTCAGTTAATAAGAGAATTCAATTAATTTTAAGAACAACTTTTGAGCCAATAAGAAAAACATTATCTTTATTATGATTTTTTTTAAAATGAAGCGTCATTTTCATGCAAATTAATAATTTTGTTGATTTTAAATGACAAGTATTACGGGGTAATATTACGCAATGCGCGGAGCAAATACTTAATATTATTATTTACATTCTTCATGGTTTTATTAATTAAATTAGTTAAAAAAATATGACGTTTATTTCGCAATAATAGTTGTGACGGATTTTATTACATGTAAGCATTTAAAAAATTAAAACACATTACTACTACATCTACAAGTCTACAACTGTACAGAGACGGAGGAAATATAGAGGATTATCCTTTTTCTTATATTCTCATCTCTCGAACTAAATCCAACTCATTTGCGCCCAGCAACGAAGCCCTCTTCTTCACCAAATTAGGGTTGCTTCAGCTTCCTGCCCTTCAGTTTCAGATTCTACTGCTGGTAAGGTCAACCGCGCCTCCGCTGACTTCTTTGACTGCTACTCTTTCTCTTGCTTCCTTATCTTTTTCGCATTAATTCGCAATTGTATGGAACCGCCGGGATTTAACTGAGCTCCGGTGAGCTGCTTGAAATTCTATGGTTGATTTTTTTGATGATTTTTCTGTGTTTGATCGGGTCAGAGCATCTATTGGGGGCGATTGAGCTTGTGCTCGAAGCACTGTGGGGTTTTGAGCTTCAATTTAAGGTTTCTGTTGCTACATTAGCTGATTCTGTTTGAGATAGCCAGGTGTTTGTAGTGTTTGAGGTTAATCGCTGTCTTCTAGTCTGTATCTAAGAATCAACACACTATGCTTGGATACTTAGAAAAGTCAAATTTTACAGTTTCCAAGTCTAAAAAAGCTTGGTTTTGTTCCTGATGTTCTAGTATATCTCTTAAGATCCACATTCTTTGTTGTATGCTTCTGTGTGTAGATTGTAACCTGGACTTATAAATATCGAATTTATTGAGTAGAGATGCTTTGTCTTTCAAGTGATAGTTTTTTTGGCCGAATTTCAAGTGATAGTTGACTCCAGCAGTGTCAGTTTAGAAAAAAAAAGAATGAATGGTGCAGCTATAAAATATAAATGATGTGATTTAGATGAATGTGCATTCCCAGTTTTGGTTTACTGAAGGCGTTCCTGTTATCACCTTTAGCGATAAGCTGCAGGCATGGTTGTCCTTATTAGTAACACATGAGCTAATAAATATATCTCTTCGACTCTTGAAACAAGATTATTTGAACCATTTTCGCGAAATAACATTTTGGAACTGTTATATCTCCTTTCTGTTCAACCAACCACACCCTGCCAGATTGCTTTTGCAAACATTATAATACCAGTTTCTTCTAGAATAAAAATATAAATAACCGACGATAGATTACTTTTTTTTTAAAAAAAGAAGTGTGTACTAAGTGTAGTGTAGTATCTTACCTAGTATGATCGCAGGCGTCATTGTCATTTCATTTTCTATATGAAGATGACAAACACCAGCTAGTATGGTATTTATGATCTATCTTCCCCTGTAATAGCATGTGGATATGTCTTATGAAAGAAAACTTTTTGGTTCTTTATTAGTTTTATTCATTTCATGTTAATCAGAGCATAATAGCTAGAACAAGCATAACATAACATTGGGAAAGATAAAAGTGACAGTAGACAAACATTTTGTAGCTTTCATAATATTTTAGCAAATATGTGGAATGCAGCTTCTACAATAGTGTTTGACTATAATACCAGTAGTTGGTGCATACTGATTCTTCATATGACATCACCCATTGGAATTTATCTTCTATTTTATGAGGAATATGGACATTCTGGATTTTAGATGTGATTCAATGTTCGATAAATCTTGATTTCTTTTTTACGTAGGTACCTGATGCCTCAGCAATCCTTATCTCTGCATTTGCTATAAGGGAAGTGTACTAACAGTTCACTTTTCTGGTAAGTTTTTTCTCCATTAGTAGTTGAAGAGCTCTGCATATTCTTCAATATTCATGATTTCTATTGAAACTTTTTGTTTATCTTGCGGTGAACTTTTGAATAGTTGATTGTCACGTTCGAACCTTGGAAATTCATTTGGTTGGTGACCTTGAAGGAGTCTGAGATGGATGATGGTGGCCACAATGAAAATGGAAGACACAAACCAGATCAGTATAAGGCTGCTCAAACTCAGGTATCTTTTAAATCACTATATAACAACACCAATACAAATCATCTCATCTTTTAAAACAATAAAGAAGGATAAAAGTCTCTTTGCTAACTTGACTGTGTTTCAGTTGCAAGTTGATAACTTTATCTGAGTTGCAAAAAATAATCTAAAGTTTTTGTGTGAATTTTTACTAACTTAACTTTCTCAGTCTTGCACCGTCTATTTTACTGTTAAGTGTGTTAGAAACCCGTATATGCATCAACATTGACAATTTTCCCTCCATACTAACAGAAAAATAGACAATACAACACTGATGAAAGATACTTTAGCAAAAACTCACCCAAAACTAAAAAGTTAGGTTATCAATTTACATCCCGGGTAAAGCCGAGTAAGCAAAAAGAATTTTATCTGTAGAAAAAAATGATGCAGAATTGACAAATCTCATAATATTGTTGTTTAATGCAGTGGATGATGCAGCATCAGCCTTCAATGAAACAAATAATGGCAATCATGGCCGAGAGAGATGGAGCCATCCACGAAAGAAACCTAGCCCTTTCAGAGAAGAAACAAGCCATGGCAGAGCGTGACATAGCTATTCATCAAAGAGACCTAGCCATTGCCGAGAGAAACAACGCCATAATGGAGCGTGATAATGCCATTGCAACTTTCCAGTACCGAGAGACTGCCTTCACTAACAGTGACATTTCCTCATGCCCACCGAATTGCCAAATCTCCCGAGGTGTCAAACACATGCACCATCCCCAACAGCATGTCCAACATGTTTTCGACATGTCTGAGCTGGACACCACACCTGTCTCCCCCGTGGCTTCCGACCCTCCTAAGCCTAGACAACCGAAACGCCAAAAAGAAGCAAAGAAACCATCTAAACCCTCCAAGAAACTGAAAATAGGTAATGAAGATGAGTTGTTGAAACTCAACTGGAAGGGGCACGACCTTGGGCTGAACCAAGTTGCTTTCGATGATTCCACCATGGCCCCACCTGTCTGTTCATGTACAGGGATCCCAAGGCAGTGCTATAAGTGGGGAAGTGGCGGATGGCAATCGTCTTGCTGCACTAACACTGTATCAATGTATCCACTGCCCAATGCTCCTAACAAGCGCCATGCAAGAGTCGGTGGGAGGAAGATGAGTGGAGGAGCTTTCAGTAAGCTCCTTAGCCGCCTTGCTGCTGAAGGACACGACCTCTCCAACCCAGTTGATCTCAAGGACAATTGGGCCAAGCACGGTACAAACCGCTACATCACTATAAAGTAGGTAAAGGGTTTGCTTGCTAAACTTGTGATTGATGTGATAGTTGCTAGTTGTGCTTTTTTAGCAACATTTGACTAGCTACAGTAATACATTAGGATATTTTGCTAGCTCCTCCATTTTTCTGTTAAGTTTCAGACATAAACCATTTTCCACCAAAGGTTAACAGAAATAGGACGGAGCTAGCAAGTTGCACTTATGTATTCGTTCAGCTAATAAAAAGACGCAAAAAAAAAAAAAAAGTTCAGCTAGCAAGCAGCACATCTGCCAGAAGTTTGGTTGAAAAAGTAAGGGGGATAGAAATGGTGGGTAGAAGAGGAAGTTAATGTAGGACTCTCCTGACCTCCTTTATCGCGATATAGGGCGGTTTTCTGTAAAGCTCTATGAGGTACAGTCATTCTCTGCTTTAATTTGTTATGTTATATAACTATAGAGACATTGTAATGCTTGTAGAATCTGAAAGTCTCAGATCTTTCTTATATAAGTTGTACCTTATTTCAGTATAATTAAATGTAGTGGCAGGGGATTTTGATAATAGGAACTGCAGGCAGAATAATGGCATTGTAGTATTGACTGTGGCATTAAGGTTAATGACATGATAATGATAGTGTTGATCTCTAGGAGGTGCAGAAAAGAAAAAGAAAAAGGATTATGGTTGCTTTGGTTGGCCATAGAAACCTTGGGACAGGAAAAGAGCAAAATCTGAGGAAAGCGACTTGTTTAAAGTAAAGTCATGGAAGAAGGGGACAGAGAACTGGAGAAAAAGGTTTATCTATAGTCACCTAGTAAATTTTAAAGTTTAAAATTAGTTTTAAAATAAAATATGTGATATTTCTTTGTGTGACATAAAATGTTGCATAATCCGGGTCAATAAATAATATTCATTTAATGTTATTGAACTATTTTTATCACCACATCACACTCACACATGCAGCAAAAAGAAGTATGATAATACTGAATCAATTAATTAATTAAATGTGTTTGGTTGGCCAAAAAAAATTGATTGCAAAACAACTTGGTTGTGTGGTAACGTATGCTACAATAGTAGACTAATTTTTTTATTTTGGCCAAAGTAGACTAAAGTTTTGAAAATAGATACTTCTTTGAAGTATTTAAAAGTCCAGATTTAATACTCGGCCAAAAAAAATATCTGATTAAGTGAAAGATTCACCAAAAATGAAGGACTCACAATTTCTAAAAATAGAAAAAGATAAATCTTATATAAATGTACTGTTAAATTTTATTTTATAACAAAGGGTACTGTGAAATTTTATTTTATGGCATTACTGACTCTAAATGATATAGCTGATAAAATAATACATACATCAATATAGTAACTATTTATTTATAAAATAGAGATTACTAAAAATAGCTACTAATAATATTAATAGAAGAATTATATTTAGAAACTGAGATGCTAAATAAAGGAAAAAATAAATAAATAATGAGTTTTCCACGAAATAACTAATGACAGACGTCCAATATTATTTTGAAATGGAAAATATTTTATTTTAATTAATTAAATTTGGCATCACTTTTAAATAGATAAATAAATAAATACGTCAACCAAAGTTAGCTGCATCCTAAATTTCTAATAAGTAATAACCAACTAGTAGGCTTCTCTCTCCAATTGATTATGAAATGCAAATACAAAGAATTACATTACAAAGCCCCAAAAATCCATCCTTTTATCCTCCTTCTGTTCCCGTGTGTTTGAATTAGGGTTTTCTCTTCCATTCATCTCTACCTCCACTGTTCTTCAGCCCCAATCCTCCGATCTCCCTCACCAACCGTTAAACTCTCTTTCCCGCCAATTCTGCTCCCTCTCAGCCGCTACTGGGCCGCTTATTTGAATACTAGCCGTTAGATCTCCTCGTTCTGGGAGGTCATTTTGAAACTTTGCTCTCTTCGCGGGAAAATGTCGGCTGAGGAGGCGGAGAAGAAGGTGGGTTCCCAATTGGATGATGAGAAGGACAAGGAGCAGGAGAAGAGTGGAGAACTGCTGTTTTGCGGTGGCACCTCTTGGGATATAATCGGTAGGAAGAAGGGAACTATGGATGGAAACTTAGTATCTCCAACGCGGTTACGTCCACTCGTCGGGATCGACATTCGCTTTGTTGCCTCTGGTTGCGGTAAGTCATTATTAAGCAATCAACTCCCATTCTTGACAATTGATTATTCTTTGTGATTCTTGGGGAGGAGTTGACGTCTCTGGTGCATATTGAGTTGTAACTGCTACCGCAGTAATAGTTAATGATTCATGCCGTCACTTGCTTCGCCAAAAGTAGGCGGTTTATCTTAAAATCATTGTTCTTGCAGTTTTCAAGTAGAAATTTGTTTTTATCTCTGCACAACTAAACTGTAACTGGTATCGTATTAACAATTCATGATGTACGTTGCTAAATTTGAAATTAGGCGCTGTATCTGTATTCTGTAATCGCTAGGTGCTACTTGTGGCTAAAACGTTTTACTATAAAGTGGCATATCTTCAGCTTGAAACTTGTTTGAGTTCAAAATTAATTTGCCCTGTCCCTGTAGATGACTGGGCTAACATTGGAGACTTGAGCTTTAATCAGTTGTTTATTAGTCGCTGATGTTAAGTTATTTGTTCTTCCAAGTGAATTTAATTTTCTAATTTCTGATTCTGCAGCCTCATGTCATTGTGTGGCACTGGATACGGAAGGCCGTTGCTACACGTGGGGGCGAAATGAGGTGAGTGAAAGATTAATCTCTGTAGTTGCTTAGTTGGTGATACCATTCAGTGTGATCAGCCTCCTAACTTACGACCTTTGTTTTACAGAAGGGACAGCTGGGACATGGAGATACAATTCAGCGTGATCGGCCAACAGTTGTGTCGGGACTTAAAAAGTAGATATTTTCAAGGGCTAGTGTAGCCTCTCTCTCCCCCTCTTCAAACATATTAGTCTGTTTTAGGTCTGGCAGCTCTTTCTTTTGTCAGTAGAAAGAAAGGAATTGGAATTTGGTAAATGGTTCCTAAGTTCTTTCTTAGAAGAACTTAATTATGTGAAATATTTGGGAAGTAGAAGCTATGCATGTAGGAATGCTATCAACTTTCTGTGCTTGCCTTTTCAATAAAAAAAGGCCTCCAATACTTTCCTTTTTTAACTTGTGGTTTAAGTTACAAAGTCAATTGATTTTCTCCCAATGGCCTATGTTTTCAGGTAGAACAATGCATACTGTATGATAAGTTTTTTTTTTTTTTCTTTCTGACAGGTATGCTATTCTAATTGTTAAAATGCTTATGTTGAAGGTATAAAGTTGTCAAAGCTGGTGCAGGAAGAAACCATACCATAATTTTAACAGATGAGGGACAGTCTCTAGCTTTTGGCTGGAATAAGCATGGACAGCTTGGATCTGGTTCCACAAGAAATGGTAGGCCTACTTCAAATCCTATTTTAAGGTTCATATTTGTACTTGAATGTGTATCTTGAGAATTTTCTAGTGAAGTAATACTTTGAGGTGATCTTCCCTTAAACATCATTGCAGAAATTGAGGCTTCCCCTGTTCGCTGTCAGGTGCCAGAAGTTACAACAGTTGCTTGTGGAGCTGATTTCACGGTTTGGCTGTCTTCTGTTGAAGGATCTACTATATTGTTAGTCTGCCTAATCTTTATATGAATAATATATTCAGTTTGTTTGAATTGGATTCTCAAACTACTTTTTTGAATTTCTAGAACTGGAGGGCTACCACAATATGGTCAACTTGGACATGGAACTGACAATGAGGTACAACCAAAGGAAGATGCAACTAGATTATTCATACCATATATATTCACAGCTCTTGCTATATCTCTTGAAATAAATCATATTAAGTAACATATACGTTCTTTTCTATCCAGTACAATACCAAAGATAGCTCATTGAGGTTAGCCTATGAAGCACAGCCGCGCCCTAGAGCAATAGCAACTCTTTCTGGAGAGACCATTGTCAAAGTTGCATGTGGAAATAACCATACAGGTTCTTCTCAGTACTCTTTCCTTCAATACACTCAATTCGATTTTATACTCACTTGCCATTTTCTTATCTTGTGTACTTTGCGGGTTCCCAGTTGCTGTCGACTCAAACGGCTACGTTTACACGTATGTATCTCAGTTCAATCACTTCACATGTTTGTTTTGCTCTTGCTTTTTATATGTCTGGTTTTTTTTATTAATTCTATTCAATAACTTGCATTTTCTTTTATTGCACAGATGGGGCTTTGGAGGCTATGGAAGGTTGGTTCTTGCAGTTACTATATTTACCTTTCTGATTCTTATACTTTTAGATTATAAACAGTCCTAGTTTCTGGTTCTTATATTGTCTTGCATGGCATTATCTTCTTCTTTTGTATTTGACAGACTTGGACATAGAGAGCAAAAGGATGAGTGGAGTCCTCGCCGTATTGATATATTTCAAAGGCACAATGTCTTGCCGCCCAATGCAATTGTTTCGGCTGGTTCTGCAAGCTCTGCATGTACTGCAGGTCGGAATACTACTGACAACTGCAATGATATGGTAGTATTTTTCAAAGTTAAAAGGATTGATTTTGAGTATTTGTCCAGGTGGCGGCCAGCTGTATATGTGGGGGAAGATAAAAAATACTGGTGATGACTGGATGTATCCTAAACCTCACATGGATTTAAGGTTCCTTCCTTGCTATCTCGTTACAGTTTTTCTTCACCAGATTAGGTGGTTGGAATGTTCTAGTTTTGCCTCTATGAACATGATTTCTTGTAGTTATCTTGGATAGAGCACTGAAATGTCTGCTCAGTATCATAGATATATTTCTCCATAGTCATTCAAAGATGTACAACTAACTCTTCATAAATTCCCATCATTCTAAGAAATATATTTTTTTGCATTTTTCAGTGGTTGGAATTTACGTTGCATGGATTCTGGAAACATGCATCATTTTGTTGGCGCGGATGGATCCTGCATAAGTTGGGGGCATGCTCAGTATGGAGAATTGGGATACGGCCCAATGGGACAAAAGTAAATCGTCATCTTCTCTTCATCATTTAAAAAAAAAATTATATCAACATTTTCTCTGTAACCAAAACTTAATCCTTTTGTAGATCTTCAGCCACACCCAAGAAAGTTGAAATCCTTGAAGGAATGCATGTCATTGGGTAATTTATCACTTCATTCAGTTAATACTTCAGACATGCTTACTCAATCTAATTACAATTTTTTTTTTTATAAATTCAGTGTGGCTTGCGGAATGGGACACTCGATGGTCATTGTTGATAGAAAAGACGTCATGGAACGTCTTGATCAGGTCTCTCTTAAGATTTCATCTTGAACCATGTTCTTACCAGTAGTTGATAATATTTTGAATGTGCTAAAGAACTTTCTCTTATTTGGCAGCTCGACGTTTATGATGGAAAATCATCTGTTGAAGGTACTTAATTTCAAAACCCTTTTCTTCTTTTACAAAAATAGCTAACCGGGCAAAAATTCATGTTGCAAACATCATACTTGGTCATTTTCTCTACTTGCCTGCCCTACAACATAAAACTTTCACGATAACAAATAAAAACAACTATTTTCATATACAATATAATATAAGTGTTACTAGTTTTTTTTTTTTTTTTTTCTAAAAGACTATTAGACATAGTGTGCATAGTGTACGGTTGAGTGGGTGAACCCTAGTATCATATAATCTTGTTTCCTAGATTGCTTCTGAGTATTTTCTTGATTGTACAGTGGTGATTGAGGAACCAACTGTCAAATCTCCGGTGGCCCCTAAACAGACAAAGAAAAGAGCAGCAGCGAATGGGTCTGGGAAAAAGAGGAAGTCCAAAGATGCATCTTCCTCAGAGGAAGAAGAAGAAGACGATGAGGAAGAAGAAGAAGAAGAGAGTGATGCGGATAGCGATGATAGTGAGAAAGTCAACGGTCAAAGGGGTAGGAAGGGTTCCGGCAGAGGAAGAGGCAGAGGAAAGGGCTCTGGTGGTGGTGGAAGGGGCCGTGGAAGGGCCACTAGTAAGGCTTCTCCGATTAGCAGTGGAAAGAGAGGGCGGCCCCGTAAGTCTTGATTTTTTACTTACCCTTTTTTTTTTCTAAAGACGGAAATTTTGGATTACAAACGATGTTGGACAATTTTTATTTTTTAATTAATTGTTGTTTTGAACGATTGTATGATGATTAACAATTTAATTGACTTCATTGACGAACATTTTCAACCAGGGTCTCACTTCTCAGTGAGGTATTATGTTACGATGTTTTGTTATTAGTGGGAGGAGTTTCTGTGATTCATTTGCATAGCGAAAGAAAAAGGGTTCATAAACGAATCGCTAGTCGCTACACACAAAAGTGTTCACTAACCTTGATAAACCACATAGGTGGTGGTTTAGTAATATTGAGCCCATTATATAATTAGACTATTTTTTGCTTTTCTTATCATCTGAATATTATTTGTATGAATAGTTTGGTTTTAAGATATATAAATACTCTTCCCCTATCATTAGGGGCAGCTCCACATTTACAGAATGTCCTCCATTAAATTCAGTTTTTTTTTTTAAAAAAAAAAAATTATAGTTAAATCAAATATTCAACAGTTACTATTTTTTTTAAGTAAACTAAGAAATAGGTTAAGTTATTTTTACTAAAGTGATTATATTTGCAAATTGTTAGCTTATGTTTAAACACTCAAATAAACTGTAAATTGAAGTTTCTATTTTACAAATTGTCCATAAAACAAAATCTAATTAGCAAATTATTAATTAAAAAAATTAGCAAATTATTAATAAAAAAACACTTCAACTAACAATTTGTCTATGAAGTGAAATTTAAACTAGCTAATTGTCAAATAAAAAAAAAAACAAATTAACTTTAAGTATCAATTTATTCTTGGACTCAAACGTGTTGGGAATTTGGTAATTAATCATTTTTTATTGTGCATAATGAATTACAATCTAATATATAGTATAACTTTATATAAAATTTATTCATTATTTTTAGTTTTTGTAAACAATATTTTTTTTAAAACTAATATAGGTATTCTTTAGGCTTTATGCCAGGTCTCCTACATTTTTTCAACATTTTTTTAAAATGTTATTGTCAAAATTCGAACCATCAGATCTGATACCACTATTGAGAATAAAACGTACGCCTTAACAAATCAACTTAAAAACTCAAATTTGTGATTGAGTCTTCAGTACACTTAAACTCTCTTTTAAGTATTCTTTTAAGGGTCACCCTTCTTTTAATAGACTAACATGGGCTACTTGATCAGTTAGATGCAATGACTAAAAGTACACTCGAAAACCACACAACACTTGATTAACCAACCAACCACTGGAAATTAAGCAACACATTCTTCTTCTATTTCTACATTCATGATCTGGATGGAGATTCCATGTCCTTAATCTATTTAATTAAACATACGACGACATAACAACCTTCTAATTTAACTTAACTACTCTTAAACAGAATCTTCAATATCCATCTTCAACCTTGGACTCGATCGAGCTCGCTCAGGAGGAGGAGATTCCTTGCCCAGCTGCAGCAGTGCTGTTCAGAAGCTTCATTCCCTCTTCACTCATCTGCTGCACTTCTACCGGCGATAATATTCTGATGCATCGAACACACCCCACAAATTCCCTGTACAACATTCACACCCAATCACAATCATATCCCTGTACAACACATCGACTTTCAAAACAAACCCTAGAATCTCGACTTACTCCCACGGATCGTCACCCACTAGCAGCACGTCGTTTTCGTAGTCAACATACACAAGTTTCCATCCCGAACCTCTAGAGTCGCTCAGCAGTCCCTCGAGTCCAAACATACTCTCGATAGCGGATAAGAGCTCTGAATACTTCTTGAAGTTCGTCACATCAATGGACCGCCCCACCGATCCCGCCTTCTGAACCTGCACATAGTGTTGATTCGTAGTATAAGACTATGCTAAATGTCTACACCCACAAGTTCGAACTTATGAGACAGTTGGTTAAAGCACACGTCTTATTTTTAAGAGATAAAACAACATTTGTTATTATCATATCGGAGCATGCACCTAAACCCTAAACCTAGATATGTGTACCTTTTAAGCCCCTATACCGGGCTAGTTATTCAAAGTAGTTTACCTTGGTGTAGGTTCGCAACGGTTGAGCAACGGGCTGCCACGAGCTACTCCTCAGGAGACTACTATCGCCGAAATCGACATTACTCGAGGAGGTCCCACCAGAGCTATCGGGAAATTCGTGCCTCGACAGTGTCTGGGTGTCAGCAAGGCTAGCCGAGGTGATCTGAGACTGAACATCCTGGCTCGAGCTGAAGATACATTCCGGAGGGTTCTGGAACCTTGTTTCCTTCATGCCACATAAGTCGTCGATAATCGGATCCACCAACGAGCCGTAGATTCCGCTCTGAGTGTTGCTCTCGTCTGATAAATCCCTCAGAAAACCCGATGGGTCGTGATCGGGAAGTGGGGTAAGTTGGTCGATCTGGGACAAGTACCGCGAATGATCCCACATGTCCTGACCCATTTGAGGTAATATTGAACTCATCGGGTCCATGAAGGTGCCAGATGGGTCTTGAACCCCGAACATGGAAACCGGACCCTGGGGTCGGTGAAACCCGGTCGGGGAAGGGTTTAGAACCCAATCGTCTCCGTTATTAAAAGGAGACAAGCTGTCACTTGGTTGGGGTTGGAAACTATGTGGTTCGGGTTTTGGCTGTTGCGGCGGCCAAGCCTGGTTCGAGCTAAGAACCACCGACTGGTTTGGATGGTTAGAGTTAAGAACTACCGACTGGTTCGGATGGTTCGAGCTAAGAACCACCGACTGGTTCGGATGGTTCGAGCTCAGAACCACCGACTGGTTCGGATGGTTCGAGCCTGAGTGAGCTCGATCTGAAGAACCGGACTTGGACTTCTCAAGCTCGGGCACAACTGGTACTTGTTTTTCGGTTCTTGTAGGGGATTGGACTTTTTCCAACACATTCACCTCGGAACTGGACTGGTCTGAGTCATCTTTCTGAACCAGAGATGGGACCGGGGCCTGAACCGGATTAACCACCTTCGGTTCGATGTCCCGAGTCGAGATCATCTGTGGTTTCATCATCATCTGAATCAACTGGTCCGAACAAAGATTCTGATACGAGTAAGGTAAAAGATTCCCGGACCCATTTTCGGGAATCGAAATCAGAGGCCTCTTGATCAGATTCCCCCATTCAGTTTCAGGAGCTGACAGAATCAAAGCAACAAAATTAGACCACAATGCATCGGGCTATTCGCCAAACCCTAAACCCGAAAAAATTGACACAAAAATCGAACATACCGAAGAATGGGCGTTTGAGACCCGAAGTCAAAGAAGGGAAAATGAAGAGACTTTCGGGGGTTTCGACCTCCCAAGAACTGACTCGATTCTGCTTATCGACACAACCCGGTTCGTCCCACTCTACTTGAAGGTTCCGCCATTTGGACCCCGGCCAACGTATCGGGTCCAAATCACTGACACCAGTAATGGTTCCCATGTATCTGTAACAAAAAGTATCATAGCATTCAATCAGCATTAAGGGCCACCCGTAAAAGCATCAGTTTTCCAGATTCTTCGGTAAAAGCGTTAAAAACGACCAAAACTAACCTGCGTTTCCCAGATTCTTCAGTTTCAAACATCATCCCGAACCTCATACCAACGGAGATTCTTGTCCCGCACACTGCTTTTCGGTACTTAGCCAATGGAATCACAAATTCTGAAGGGCAAGCCCTACATGATAATAAGTAGTACAAAATGATTAGATCTCTTTTTAGTTTTTATTGCCAACCGTGTTTAAAGGGCAGCTATGAAGTGTGGAGGAAGAGACAACCTCGGATTGTAGAAAATCGTGAAGGAGCTTCGGTTGGCATTTGCATGAGCAGCAGCAGCAAGGATACCAATGTGCATACTATCTGCAGATAACACTGAAGAAGGCAGTGTCGTTTGTTGACGATTTGCACGGCGAATGCCAACAAGTAGTTGTGATTTTTCATCCCTATTTAAAAAGAATCCAAAATCGTAAGTAAAAACACGAGTTTTAGAATAAAAAAGAGTTTTTTAATACCTGATAAACAGAACTGAATCACCGGCTTTGAGCCTTTTTGCTCCAACAAACAAGCTCCATCCCGTGGTAAGAAGGTGTCGCTTTGGCTGCCCTGCAAAGACAGTAAAAAGATACAATTTTTTTAGTTTCTAACTGGATTTTTTTTTAAAAAAAACAAACAAAGGTTCAAAATGATCGAACCTCGGTAAATATGTCTAAATGTCCATGTATTATCATGTAAATCCCGAACAACAAGTTCTTGAGTTGGTGGCTGCATTGTGAAGTCCTGTAACAATATGTAAAACAAATACCTAAATGCTTAGAAGGCAACGCTACACATTTATATTTGAGAGGTCATAAATTATATTAAGATGCCATTTTAGCCATGGCAAGATAAAGCTTCAAGGAATTACCAATGGAGGAAAGAGCTTTTCTGCAGCTCTTCTTGGCACTGAGAACCCACCGTGTGTGCTGGTGTCACTTGCTGTCAAAGTTTTGCAGAAGAACTCACTTGGATGTTTGCTTGGCTTCAATCCAAAGTCAGGTACAGGAAACATATCCTTCTCCTAAATAATTTTTTGTATTTAAAAAAAAAAATCAAATTCAGAACCTATTTAATTATCATATAATGTCAAATTAGAACATCAACATTATACTAAACTTACAGTGTTCACAGGTTGAAGACTCATCTGTGCAAAGATTTCATCGGTCTCTTTATCTGCCTGTCGTAGGAAATGAACACGGTTTAAGATTCAAGAAGACATCATGGTATAAACATCGACAGATGAATGATCTTACATGAAGGGTCACATTGTGAACTTGGCACATCAATTGAGATGGCAGATTTGGGTAATTCGGAATCTGTGATGTAGCTGGCCTTTTCGTAGAAACTGCAACCTGACATTATACACTAAATTTTCACTAATCTAGCAATGCAATACATTTTTTTAATCGAAAAACACACAACTTAGAAAAAAACATTCTTAAATCTCATAGCAGCAGCCATACAGAGAAATTCAACCTAGATCTGAGAAGCTAAGTTCAATATTTTGTGACATGAACAGAGGACTTCATCCAAACATAAGTTGCTGTCTTTTTTGCAGTAATTACAGTGAGATATAGTGAAAATGCAGATACCTGTTCACTGTGTCCTTGAGGGAAATAATACACTAAACTTCCCAACTGAGGCAAGGACACAAGTGGACCCGCACAAGCGTGCCATAGTTCTGAATTAATACACCTTCTGGACCCTGAAATAAATTTAACACAGAACTTTTAGTATAATACAATTAATTAACTACTGAATAAGCCAAAAAAAAACATATTTTTTTCTTTCTGGTCTAGAAAAGACAGTAGTTTGAGGTGGGGAAGAAGAAAGACGAACCAGAATGGTCTTGCATTTCCTTGAGCAGCTTCATTTCTTCAAGAAGGGACGTGGGTTGCTGCGGAGCAGAGAGTGAGCTTCCATTTTTCATCTTTCCGTCAACAATGGAGCTAGCAGCCATCTTCAAACCTTCAAGCTTCTTCCTTTTTTGTGAAAAGAACCAATCTTGACCTCTCGGTGGTAAAATTAAATCCCCCTAACCCTAATTGACACCACCAACTAACTAGAGGAGGCAAAAAGGTTGCATTTTTACACCAGGCCCAGCTCAAGAACTGAGAGAAATATGGAATTTTGCATTTGCAGCTGTCATGGAATATAAATTTTCTAGCAGAGAAAAGACAAGATCAAGGGAATAACAAAGGCTGCGAAAGGGAAGAGGGGAATTCTGATGTGGGGGCTACGACGTCGGAGCGCGCGACTCGAAGCATTCTTGAGAGCGATCCATCCTTGTTTGGTTTCTCTCTCTAGAAAGGTTTGGCCTTTGGGGCTTTTGTATCATCAATGGCTTGGCTTTATCTCCATACATGCTCTTCTTCACAAAGACACTGACCTTTCAGTGAAGATGAACCCACACCCATCATCACCTTTCGTTTCCATTGTCTCTCTCTCTCTACATGCTCTGTTTCTTGAAGAAGGGATAAAAAAACTCGATTTTAAAGAGGATGGTAGAATTAATTATTGAATTAAAGAAGAGGGAGTGAAATGGGAAAGAGTAGAGAGCAGAGGAGGAAGACCATCTGAACACGAAAATACTTTTTATGCAGACTTGGATAGTAGAAAGAAAGAAAGAAAGATACAAAATCCAAACTTGTGCAGAGAAAAGAGGAGAGATTTTCAGAAAAAGCGGAAGGAAAAAGAAGAAGATAGTTGGGGATATGTGCACTGCTTCGGTCAATTCTAGTATTCTGCTACAATATACAGAAGAGAATTATAAAAACCAGCGCATTTTAGCACGTGTATCTTCTTCTTATTCTTAATGTCCGATGTTAATGTGTTCCATTTGGACTTTTCTATTCGGTCACCGAGATTTTTCATCTCAGTGTCAAAAACATAAAAAATACAAATTACAAGGACTAAATAATTATCATAACGGAGTTTAACTCCTTGCTTCGAACCAGGCTAAACACATTATCATGTATCATACTTTATAAACAAGATAATATTATTCAAATCATTTATTTATTTACTCACAAAATCACATAAAATACGAGAGACATTCAAAACACAAAAGTGCATTCGTTTCAATCTCCACCTGGAACTGGAAGTATAATGTTAATATTAGTAATTTCAACTTTACTACTTTTATTAATTATTATATATATAATTTATATATACTAATCTATATTATAAAAATAAAACTAAAATTTATGTATATGTTTGTTGATTTATATATTCTTTTATCATACACAATAATTCATTTTATCATATTAAAATAAACTCAATAAAAAATAATTCATTTATACTAATCAATTTTTTCCATACAATTTTTTTTATATTTTATTTATTACATTTATTTGTGCTTGTATTGTATCTTAAAAAAATTTGGTAATTAATTTCTACTAATTTTAAGATTTAATCAATTAGACTTGAGCACAGTGTAGAGTTAGTGTGTATGATAAATGTATGTTAATTAGTTTTTTTTTTCTTGATACTTTGAATTCTTTAAATTTGTTTCATTTTTTTCTTTACTATACTAAAATTTTGATCATATGTTACAAACGGATAAGAATGTTCTATTAAATCTATTATATACATATCAATTAAAATCTCTCAACACTATTTGGCTAGAATCATCCCTATCGGTGGCTCGAGTCACTATGAAGCTTACCCTACCCCTTTACCTTTTTAAACTATATTATTAAAATATTATCTTTATTATATATATTGTATTATTCACTAGTACAACCTAAAAAAAATCTATATAATGTTGATAAATAATAATCGATAGTAAGATGAAATCTAGCGGAATTAATAAGTTTGTCGAGCCTAAAATAAGAATTTATCATAATTGAAGAATACATAACATTTTTTAAGTAATTTACATGTTCTTGATTTATAATATTTTATGATGTTTGTATCTTTAATAAATATTTTATATTTTACTATTGATTATATCATTTTTTCGGGTGTAATTTTATTTTATTTTTCCAATAAGCCAGTTCGGACCACTCTCAAATTTAAGGGTAAAATAGAATTTGAACAGTCAATTAACAGATGCACCAAAAGTCTACAAAATGCAAATATATGTCACCCAAATATATGTCACTATACAAAGCTAAACATATGGCTCCAAAAATCAACATTTGTCAAACATATGGCACCAAAAGATCCTTTAACCCATTTATATTATATAAACTGATAGAATTTTAGATTTTTCGCTAATATTTTTTTCATCATTTTTCATATTTATTAATTTGTCGTGGAAATTTTGAAACTTATTTGTATAAAAAAATATAATATTATTTCAGTTTTCAATTTTTTCTTTTTTACATTTTTATTATTATTATCATATATTGGAAATAATTTATTTAAAACAAATGCTATACTTTATTTCTATGTGACACAAATTTGAAACATCATGCGTCAATCATTTTATCAGTTAATAGAAAATTGACGGATGGTGCACCGAATTATATGCCAAAGTATGTTGATACATATATATGTGACACACACTTAACAATGAAGACGATGAGATTATTTGTTAGCTACCTTAACTAGAACATGTGAATGATCTATACACGGTTAAGTGTACCAACATGTTTTGACATATAATTCAAATGCACCAGCCGTCAATAAGGTTATTGGCGGATGTTGTTTCAAATACATGTCGCATAGTACCAAATTTGTTTTAAATAAATTATTCGAAGAGAAAGTGTATAAATTATTGTGTGGTATAAAAATTGTTTTAAATAAATATAGATTAGTATATATAAATTATATATATATATAATAAATAAAACTACAAAGTTAAAATTACTAATATTAATATTATTCTTCCAGGTGGGGATTGAAATGAATGGACTTTTTTTAATGTCTCTCGTATTGTATATGATTTTGTGAATAAATAAATAAATGATTTGTATAATATTATCTTGTATATAAAGTATGATACATTATAATGTGTTTAGCCTGGTTTGAAGAAGGGAGTTAAACTCCGTTATTATAATTATTTAGAGCTTGTAATTTTTATTATTTATGTTTTTGTCACTGAGATGAAAAATCTCGGTGACTGAATAGAAAAGTCCGTTCCATTTGTTCTATAGGTGTAAGATAAATCGAGACAGAATTTTGAAGTAGATTCGGATATTTCCGTATTATATTTTAAAGGACGTTTGTAATAGCAATAATAATAATAATAAAACTACAGAGACCCAAGTAGAAGACGTAATAACAACAAACTGATTTATGCAGTTATTTAATACATATATTTTTTGAACGTGAGATTAAATTATCTATACTATCTAGTATAGTATGAACGTAACTTATGAGTAATAGAATATTAAATAATATATTTAAAAGTACAAAATAATCTAAAAAGATATACGGTGAATAAATAAAATATTATTTTCTAACCTACATCCCTAATACGCCTATGTAAAACGGATATACCATCGAAAAGTCCGATCTTGTCACAAATTTGTTTGAATCACCCCCAAGAGAGTGGCTTAGTAAGAGCATCGACAAGTTGATCATGTTTTGAGATATAAAGAACTCGGAGAGAGCCTTGTTAGACTTGTGCTCGAACAAAGTGATAAGCGACGACAATGTGCTTCATGCGGGAGTGAAAAACAAGATTCACACTTAACTTGGTGGCCCCCTTATTGTCACAAAATAAAACTGGAGATGAATCCAATACAACACCAAGTTAATGGAGAAGAGAGCGAACTCAAACAGACTTGGCGGCGGCATCCGCAAGTGCTTGATATTCAGCTTCTGTAGAGGACCGAGCAACACAACATTGACGGTGAGAGCTCCAAGATATCACATTGTGCCCAAGATAGACTAGATGCGCTATTGTGGAGATACGGTCATCAGGATTAGTTGTCCAATCAACATCAGAAAATAACCGAAGATGCAACGGAGACCGGGCATAAATAAAAGAGGCCATAGTGAATAGTGCCTTTTAGATAGCACAATAATTGTTTCACGGCCACCCAACGAAGCTCCGTAGGTTTATTCATGAATTGAGATAGCTTATTGACAGGGAAGCTAACGTCGGGCCGAGTAAATGACAAGTATTGCAAGACTCCAATGATGCTTCGATATGTGGTGGCATTAGTCAATGCAGAGCCATCGTCAACCTTGAGTGGCGGCTTGAAAGCTATCGGTGTGGCAACGTATTTTGGACCGCCCATATTGACTCGTTCTAGGAGCTCCCTGATATACTTGGTTTGTGAGAGAAATAAGTCATTCTTCATTTAGGGAACTTCAACTCCAAGGAAATAGTGAAGCGGGTCAAGGTCTTTAAGGGAGAAGCGAGCCAAAAAAAATCTGCAATAAACCTTGTAATGAACTCATTAGAGCTCCCTGTAACAGTAATATCATCGACATAGACTAAAATGAATGCGTGAACATCCCCTTTGTTGTATGTGAAGAGCGAGGTGTTCGATTTGGAGCAGTGAAACCATATGCGGTTAAAAAGGACCCGAGCTCAATGAACCAAGCGCGAGGGGTTGTTTGAGCCATAAATGGCCTTGCGGGGACGACACACGGCTTTTGGAGAGGTCGTGTTAACAAACTCGGTCGATTGCGCCATAAAAACCTCTTCCCTTAGTGTCCCTACAGAAAAGCATTGTTGATGTTGAGTTGTCGGAGAGACCACCCAAAGGACACGGCAAGGGAAAGAACGCGACAAACCGTGGTCGGCTTGACAACAGGGTTGAATGTCTCCTTATAGTCAATGCCCGAACGTTGATGTAAGCCTTTTGCGACAAGACGCGCTTTGTAGCGTTGTATGGTGCCATCTGGATTTCACTTGATCTGAAAAACCCACTTGCTCTCAACAATGTTCATATGCGGCTGTGGAGGAACAAGTTCCCATGTATTGTTCCTTATGATAGGGTCGTATTCATCATCTCGGTCTTCCACTTAGGAATCTTGAGCGCTTAAGATGTCGACGATGGTTCAACATAGTGGCGAGCGGGTGTTTAGTAGCCACAAACATATGCTTTGGTTTGAAAATATTATTCAGAGACCAAGTAACCATAGAGCAAGTCCGCAAAGTATTACCTGAGGTGCCGATTGGCTGTGAAGATGCACGGGGAGGTAACATACTAAGTCTGCTTACTTATAATAATGTACAAAATTAACTAGTAAATTTTAAAGTATAAAGTCTAAGTCTGCTTACTTATAATAATGTTACAACTAAGTCAATAGAATCGTAACCGATTAGAGTATCAGTTGAGTTACAATCAAGTTCATATACATAGACACACTATAACATTAGTATAAGTTATTAGGTCTTAATTTTGATATTTAGAAAATTATCGCTTAATTCTGTATATTTAAAATGTATTCAACACAAATTTTGGACGAATGATTGAAAGAATTTACGAATTATCATCATTTTGAAACATGTTGTATATTTTAAAATATGTATAATAATACTAAAAAAAACATATTTTTCAAACATGTTATATGTTTTACATATTTTTTCTCTTTAAATTAATGAACCCTAATAAACCTCCATGATATTATTACAATGATGCATTGATAGATGATTAATATTTAATAAAATAAACTATTCAAAATTTACAATCATAATTTAATACAATCAGATTCATATTCTCGAACATATATCTTCATAGATAATTAAGAGGATTAATAATCAAATCGCTACTTGAACTGTGACTCAATTACAAACCATTACCCGAACTTTATTTTATTTTTAAATTGCCCTAACTGGTTCATATTCTTAAACATATATGTTCATAGATGATCGCTTATTTTACAATTTACATCCTTTGATGGGTATCCAAAAATGATTCACTAAGAAAATATTGCAGTGAAATGCCTTCAGTTATAAGTTTAATTTAAAGGCACCACTAAAATTGGGAGGTCAAATAGAACAATCAATTAAAAACATTTCACTAAAATCATATCAATTTATTGTCTACGTCATCCTAGATACACATGAAAAAACTTCTCGTAGCAAAAACATTATCATTATTTGTCTGATTTGATGTAAATTGCAACATATGTAGCAATTTGCTCGGAAATTAAAAGTATATCTACCTAATTCTAGAAAAACCAAAGTTCGGGTAGCAATTTATAATTTGGTGAAAGTTCTGGTAGATGTTTAGTTCTTCGCTCTAATTAAAATATAGAATATTCATATTTCATAACCTAATAAGTCTTAAACCTTATATTTCTTCACATAAATAAAAAAATACACTATTTAAAATACATTTTAAAAGACGGTTCTTCAAACCAAAACATTAGCATATATAATAGTTAAATCACTCTCTTGAAACATTAAGTTATACAATCTCTCTATAACGAATGTCTTTTCAAACAAACTATTGACAACTATTGTTCTTTTAACGATACAAATTGATGTTATAATCGCTTTTGCATTATGACGATTGTAAGCATTTAAATATTAATATTAAAAACTCTTCTACCAATTATAACTAACAACTTTTTCGTCAAATACAATATACTATTGTGAAAAAATTGGTTGACACTTATGAGGCGATGAACAAAAAAAACTTTGAAATTCTACATGTAAAGTTGAAGAAACTACACGACTTAATTATAGTGCAAACTGCAAACCATAATTTTCCAACCCGTAACAATTAATAATATATGCATTAACAACATAATAACTCAATATATATATAGAACTTATTTGCATTGTCGTTTGAATTCAATCTCGTAAATATTAAACGATGTTTACTATACTCAACAATACATAAAAATGTTACCCTACGACGCATTGAGACAATACTAGTTATATAAAGCCTAGATCGACGTATATATATAAAATCACGTGGCTTGACATGGGTGATATTCAATTAAGCTTGCGAGTGAAAAAAAAAAAACAACATTAATAGATAGTTATCAGTAAACTAAACTCATTAGGCAAAAGAAAATCAAAATATATATTGGCGTTGTAGTGTATATTGTAATGTGTTTTTATTATTATTATATTAATTTATGTAAAAATATATTATATCTTAATATGATAATATTTAGATGAATATTTATTTAAAATAACTAAATTTCTTTTTAACTTTTTGTTTTGTGTTTAATGTGTATAGTCTATTCATAAAGCCAAATATTAAAATATAAAAACAAAATCCGCATTTCTTTTAAATTTATATTGATTGAAACATTTTGTAATATTTTATAATATAATTTTCATAAAAAAATGCCGAGCAAAAGACTTTAGTCATTTTGTGCGAACATCATGTGATTTATTTATTATAATTATAAGTCATGAAACAGAATGAAAAATATCAAAATAATAATTGTAATACTAGCAATTGTAATAATATTAATAGACTAAACTACAAAGATCATACAAAGTATTTTATCAATTTAATAAATAATAATAAGATATAAAAAAAAAACATTATAAATTTTGGACGTAATCTCACATTACATCCATTTTTTGACGTGTTGGACGTAAAAGCTTGTGCTTCTGAGCTCTGTCGCGACTAGGACTGAAAGTAAAATCCGATAAGACCGAAAAAAACATAAAAAAACCGAACCGGACCGGTTCGAATAAACAGAACCGTACATAGACTATTTGGTGTGTGGTCGGATTTTTTAGGTATTATTCGGTTTTTCGGTTCGGTTCGGTCCTCATGTTTTAAAAACCGTTTATACCGAATTAGACATAAGTTATCCGATATTATAATATAATATGGTATATATTATATATTATATTAAGATAACTTACAAAAATTTCTTAAAGAAATCAAATATTTTCAATTATTATTATTATTACATTCATCTATATTAGTGGTAATCAAATTGTATTCTTCTCCATTTCTCTATATTTTTTACGTTTCAATTCACGGTAGTTTCAAATTTCTCTTTTTATTAATTTTGGAACTTCAAGTATATTCTATAAGTATGAGTTGTGTGATTATTTAGTATTCAACATAATTTGGTTAATGGGTACTTTATTGTGGTCAACGAGATTAGAGATATTTTAAATATTATTTATTACGTTCGGATTTTCGGTTTAAACCGAAAAACCGTACTAAACATGGACGGTTTTTTTTTAATACAGATTTTTGGTCGGATTTTTATTTTATCTGGTCCGAATAAATCGGAACCCGACCAAAATAGCAAAAAAAAAAAAAAAACGACCGACCAGACCGGTCTTGGTGGTTCGACCTGACCCGCGCGAACTGGCGGGTTGTCGGATGGGTACGCAGATTCCTAGCCTGCCGGACTGTCGAACTGTCAGGATGTCGGAGTGTCGGACTGTCGGAGGTCCTTAAAATGGCTAAGTGTTGAAACGTCTGTATGTACGGCTGTTCGCATACCAGGATGTCGGCGTCCCGGAATGTCAACATGTTATCATTGGTTATATCCATACATGCGTGTGTCGAGATATAGGCACATACGCGCACCTTGTGGAGTATGCGCGATTCCTTCCTAGCACCTGCACAAGGGGCAGTATCGACACCACGGGGGGGGGGGGGGGGGGGGGGGGGGGGGGGGGAATCTTGAAGTGACTTAACTTAAAATGGACCGCCAAGATTCCAATATATAGGAGCTCTTGAACCGAAGCCCGGTTTTGTACGGTTCAACCCCGATTTTGTAGAAAAACGTGAACTGAAGTCGTGTTTAATCAATGTTGGCTATTGGAAAACTCGAACTTCGTGTAAAAATACGCTGGTAGTGGTACGCGCGTCACGAGCGGCAATCCGGAGGTCCAGATTGTCTTTGACAATCTGGACGAGCGTATTGCTCGTCCGGACCGTTTTGACTCGCGGGTATAGAGTTTCGATCCTTTTTGTGGGTTTGTCGTGTTTGCGAGGTCCGAAATATAAATGGCATATATTCATCAGGTTTCACCCTAGCTGCGACTAACATCCAGAAGAAAGAATGATGAGATTTTGAATCTGATAATTTTTTATAAATAATTGAATTAATTACCAATTATCGCCATTTTAAAATATATTAGATATAAGGGAGGGAAGGAAGTAAAAGACATGACAAGGGTCAAAATAAATAATGACTGCGGCGCTAATTAAGCACACTTCTTATTCCCTTTATATAATAAAAAATTAACAAGTACTTATCCTTACACCTTTTGTATATGATGATCATGATGACGTTTAATATACACTTTTTGAATATGGCAAATTTTTTATTATTAATAATTTCGCTAATATAATAAAAAAATATTCATAGTCAACACTTTATCTCTTACAGACTGGTCCAATATAAGTAAGAATTAGTATAATTATGGGTCAAGCATACTACGTGTGCTATCCTCTTAGTTGATGAGTGACCATCCTAGGACCACTCCGTGAGAAACAACAAATAATAATAATAATAATTTCACTAATAAAAGAGTATAAAGTCAGGACACGATCTAGTCCAGAGTCCACCACGATATATAATTTTGAAGAGACAATGATGGGTGATAATAGGTTGATGCAGCGTGGTGAGAATAGATGGATCAAAAACTCATTGATTCTAGTAGAATTCCGAGAATTTGATGGATATAGCGCAAGAACTGGTCAATTTAAAGAATGCCGAGAAATTGACGCAGGATTGAGGAAAACTTTCGATTTTTTTTTTATTATATATAATTCAACTAAATGTAAATGACGGCTAACAAAATTTAAATAGAGAAATCTAAAAATCTAATCCTAGGACATAATCTGAAATTAACAACAAAGTACCACACAAAACCGAAATATTACAAAAAAGACCGAAAGAAACATAAAACTGCATATTTGACCCTCTAAATGAGATAGAAATTTCCCTAAAGATGTCAAACTTTATAGTTTACTATGGATCTTGCTCAAATCGCTGTTTCCGCATGAAATACTGTACTCACGCACCAAAATCTGACTGTTTTGTCAACTTCGCCCACATCATAACTATTTCCTAGATGGAATGGATGAATAATTTATTCCGGAAGATGAACATGGATGAATAATAGCTAACAGGTCCTTCCTTGATGGAGAAGATAGAGATAAATAATTAGCTGAAATAAGATGCTCTTTACTTGAAATTAATTAGTAATTAATTTACAATTTGCGCGGAAGTGTATTTAAAAAAAATATTTCATAATATTATTAATTCGTATTTTGTACAGAAATTTGTATTTAAATTAATTATTAACATATTAAAAACGTATATGTACTTTTTTATTAATCAATTTGTTAAAGTAGTACACATAAAATAGAATATATAATATTATATATAATTTAATTAGAAGATATTTACATCTTTATCCATATGAAAACAAATTATTTATAAATTAGAGTACTCTTTGAAAAATTATGGCTCTTTAATTATAATATTTAAAATTAAATATTAAATAATATTATATTAAATAAAAGAAACAAATTTATTTGTAGACATTAAAATTCTAAATATTAACTAATAACATGTTTTAAACTTCAGTTTTATTGCACAATAATATTTATTTAAAGTCATAAACTTCAATATTGAGTTTAAAGTTTAGAATGATCATTTTGTCACATCTCATTATATAATTTAAATAAATATAATTATACATCTCTAGATTATAAAAGTTAACCGAAAGGGAGATTATTAAATCTCTTTCACGACGATTACATGTTTTAATTAATTATTTATAGTAATATTATAAAAGTGTAGATCTTTATAAAAATAATAAATATTTTATTTAAACTTCTAATATGACTGATTCAAAGCGTTAATCATCTCATATTAATCATGTGAATAAGTAGTTTTCTCTTAGGGGTGTTTGGATGGATGTAATGTGGGATATAATCTTATATAATTACGTCTGACATTATATCAACATTATGTTGTTTAGCAAACCAAACGATATAATGTGAACTCTGTAATTTAATGTGCATTGTAATATGAGATTACGACGGGTTGGTGAAAACCCGTTGACTTACACTCTCAACGTAATTTGAGATTACATCTGTTTTTTAATGTAATGTGAAATTATGTCCAACATTACGTAGTGTTTATTACTTTATTATTTGTTTTCTCTCCCGCTTTTTTATTTCTTTATATTTATCTCCACTCTTTTTTTTGTCACTTGTTTTTTTAGTCTACTTCACTCTTAGTTATATATATATAAACCCTTGATTTATAAGAATAGATTATTTTCTAAATGTCAT
The DNA here is from genome assembly GCA_036873135.1 of Clarkia xantiana subsp. parviflora. Lineage (NCBI taxonomy): Eukaryota > Viridiplantae > Streptophyta > Magnoliopsida > Myrtales > Onagraceae > Clarkia > Clarkia xantiana. The sequence goes on along the minus strand of JAPTYO010000010.1, from coordinate 5,895,023 downwards.
ATTAGATTTATCAGTTCACTTTATTACTCATTTATTATAAAGAATACTGCATATAATATTAGTATAAAATGAATTTCTCTTGCGTAATTTTTTTAATAACATAGCAAGTAAGAATGGAAATTTAGCTATATTTCAAATTTGATGTTTAAATATTGAATATAAATTTTAGGGATCATGTTACTTTTAAAAAAAAAAAATACATATTTAAATTGTTCATATTAAGATATAATATATTTTTAAATAGATTAATATTATAATTATAAGTAAATCACATTACAATGTACATTACAAAGTACATTATATATGAAACAAACAGTGTAACCTGAAATTACATTCCACACTACATTGTTAATTATAAATAAACTCATTGAATCATAACGTTACAAGTAATATCCGAACGCCCCTCCAACCCCTTATAGAATGAATGTAAGAGGTGATATCTCTCTCCACAAAAGTTGGTTCACACCATTTACATGATATAAATGCTCTTATGTAATGCTAATGCAATAACAATCTAATCTATTATGTCAGCACCTATTGCTATTCTTAACTGAATAACTGCAATCCCAGATGCTCGATGATTCCTTACCAGCCAATCCACTCCATAGCTATAATTAAGACATGATATCAGTGTTATCAGAACTGGACCGGGTCCTGAACCGGCAGGGCCATCGGTTTCCGGTTCGGCCGGTCGGACCCGGTCTGAACCGGGTCCGACCGGTTTTAGTAAAAAACATGCAGATTTGTAGAGTCTCTCTGTAAGTTAACTCTTCTGTAGGTTTTAGTCTGGACTAGGGCCTGCCTCTCTGTAAGTTAACCCTAATTTTTTTTTTTAATGAAAGGAGTCCGAACCGCCCAGTTCGCCCAAAACCGGCCGGTTCGGTGAAAACCGGACTTTAGAACCGGGTTCGCTTACATCCTCTGAAAATAAACAAACCGGACCGTGGAGGGGTCCGGTTCCGGTCCGACCGCGGTCGGACCGCCGGTTCTGATAACACTGCATGATATATATATATATATATATAAATATTATTTAATGATTAGATATTTTAAAAGGGTTAATAACTAAATAACTCACTAGTTAAACTTTGACTTAACTATAAACTACTACTTGAATTTCAATTTTTTTTGAAATTGGTTATTTGAATTTACAATTTCCGAAAAATTGATACATTTGTTACAATATTCGTCAATTTGGATAAAAATTAGCTTGTCCGGCCGCATTTGGTCTTTTTATACGTACCCAAGATGGATTCGATAATAAATTGAAAGAACTGAAGTGAAATACCTTCATTTAGCGCTTAATTGGACTCCACCCAATTTCAACGGTCTCTTTCAATTGATGGTCCAATCGAACCTGTTTAGCTGTAATCCTTTCAAGTTATTAGAGAAACTATTTTGGGTACACATCAAAATATCTAAAGTCGTCAATACATGCTTCGTTTTCATCTAATTTGATAAAAAAAAAATTAACAAATGTAACAATTTGTTTAGAAATTGGAAATTTATATAGCCCATTTTAAAAGAAAAAAAGTTCAAGTAACGGTTTAAAATTGAATCAAAGCTTATATAGGATTTTGCAATAACCCTTTTGAAATCCTACGTTCGAAACATTTCAAAAGCAAACACAAATTGCACACTCATCACTATCGTCAATTCTTAAAGCATTATAAACCATCCACAATACACACAAAATTTGGAGGACAACTTCTCCATGTGGGAACGTGGGTTGTCTAATTGCATTGGAATGATCAATAAAATTTATCTAACTCTATTAAGGAGGGATTCACTATTTCATTTCTCATAATTAATGGTTCGATTTTTTTTATTTTATCTTTCATATTTGTTTTTTTTTTTCATTTATCTTTTCTGTTAACTATTTCTGCAATTTTTTTGTATGATTTTTTTTTTATAAGTGTTGAAATATTATTGAGATTTAGTTTATTAATTTTGGCTTAATACAAATGTATGAAAGTTTTTATTTAAATTTTAAATGTTTACATACAGTTATTTCTCCATTAATTTTTTTAGTTTTTTATTTTTTATTTTCAAATTTAAAATAATATTAATACTTATAAAATCCTATTAATAAATTATAAGAATAAATTATTATCTTATTATAAATTAAAAATGTAATGGTTTAATTTTTTTAATATGAAAAAGCATGTAGAGTCCTAGTTGAGATTGAAAATAACTTTAAAATATTTTTATTTTTTATGTGCTGATTAAGTTGTATCGATGTGGTTGGAACTCGAAAATATGATATAAATTGAATTTATGCATTATGAATACTGTTACAGAAGAGACGGTCAATATTTGAGAAAAAAAATTGGCCAAATATTTGAGAAATTGGCCCAACAAATTTGATTGCTAATGAAAGGATCTTGTAAATAAGTTTGACAGAGATGGTTTTTTGATATGTTTGTTAATTATTAATAAATAAATAAATTATTGAGGCGGTTTGTGGGGAATAATAATGAAGAGAAGCGGTAATCTAATCTAATGTAATCCCAAGATGGCACGTGATTGCATTAGCGTCCAAGCGCATGCAACGGCGTCGGGATGGACGTCTCATATCGAACGGCCCCGTTTCGTTGCTAAAATCGAGTGGCACGCCGTGTCCAAATATTTATTAAAGCACGCCTCTCAACGTTTCCTTTTTTACCTGTTTTTCTTACCCATATTATTGATATAGATATCATACAGTAAGTAGTTGATAAAAATTAAAATTTTAAATATATTTTATATAGTATACAAAATATTTGAATCAATAAAATTAAAATTAAAAGCTATGATAACTCGCGTAATATATTATAAATAACGCATATATTACTCATATATCTGGAGTGTTTACTATACACCTAAATTAATTCATACATCAGCTTGTAATAGATAAATTCTTGAATATATTTTTTTTTTTTTTCATTCTCAGAGTTTTAACGACATTTGTACATTTAACATCTCAGTTAAGAAGTATGATTCAGATCACATATTATACTTTTTATATATCATAGATCACCCTCACCATTAAGATCTTAACATATGTTATTAGATTTAATATTTTTCTAATAGAGTTCACCAATCCAAATAGGTTTTTAGAAATAAAAAAAGGCACAAAATTAATTACACTAAACACACATAATCACAACGACGAAACTCGATCTGAAACAAGTAAAGTGAGACAAGTGATTTTGATCCTAAGAATTAACGTGTTACATGGTTCACAGTTGGGATCATATATATATGGGAATAGAACCTAAAAACTGTCCCAATTTTTACCCGTGTGTCAGTTTGGTGTCTCAGTTTTAAACTGTTGATATTTGGTGTCCCGATTTTCAGTTTTGTTGCTATTTGATTTTCCGTTAGATTTTGGGGTTAATTTTAACATATTGAGTTGAAAAGACTATTTTGCCCTTTTTTTAAAGCCTCCACCACACACCCCGACTTCGGCCACCCACCTCCAGCCACCCGCCTCCAATCGGTCGGAATCGGTCGCGAATTGGCCGCGAATTGGCTGGGAATCGGCCGGAATCGGGGTGGGTTTGTCGGAATCGGCCGAAACCCTAATTCTGGTCAGGGGGTACTTTTGGAATTTTGAAAATTGTCCACCCACGTGAGCATCACGTGACCATATTCCGTTCAACTTAACCCTAAAATTTAACGGAGACACAAATAGCAACACATATGAAAATTGAGACATTGAATTTCAACCTCGGACATCAAACTGACATATGGATCAAAATTGGAGATTTTAGGTTTTATTCCCTATATATTATATATAAATAAACTTATAACTGCATCTCATTTATGAGCATGTGTACAATATATCGAGTTAACTACGTAGGTGGTATTTGCAACTAAGCAAATTAAAGCGACCTTTGCAAATAATAATAATAAAACAACGCACTCAATTCTTGACTTTGCAAAATTCTCTTTCATACTACGTAATACCTATATACTTCTAATAATGGAATTATGGAACGAATCAATACACAATTAGGCAGACTTATATTAAGTTCATAGAATAAAACACTAAAAATACATAGAATAAGAGGCAAGAACGAAATGCCTTCATTACCATTTGGGTTGCTGCTCACGCCAATTTTATCATATTATTCTTATTCTTATCTTATTATATGATGAATTGTATTTAAGGTTTCGTGTCCATAGTTGCGAGAAAAAAAAAATGATCATCTTTCAAAAAAAAAAATTTGTGTAATTTCATGGATTTTTTTTTGGTTGAAGTTTCATTGAAGTTGGATAGGAGGATAAAATTAAGCACTTCCTTTCGGCATTCTCTTATTTTTTGCTTTGTGATTTGACGACAATGTGAATAGCGATCACCATATTATTACAGAGGGAAACGTTAGGGGCCAAAAAGGATTAACGTGTAGAAAAGAAAAATGCTATTTTAGTCCTTTAACCTGTAAATGTGAGTCATTTGATCATCGGGCCAAAATTAAACATAATCATGAATTTAAGGGTTTTTTTTTCTTCCTAAAAGTCCGAATGAGACAATTGCCCACCTAGACTCTTAATAGCTCCATCAATCCCTAGTTGTACGTAGGACGAATGGTAATGTGGAAATCAAATAGACGTGAAAATAAAATAACTATGGATATGGTTATTTGCACAATTTATTACAATAATAATTAACTGCACCACATTATAATTGTGTGATTATAATTATGAATATTGTACACATAATGATTATAATTATGGTTATGGTATTGTGTTCATGACCAGTGATGGATATGCGCATGATTCGGGCTCGGTTTTAATTATTCGGACCTCATACATGCGTGAGACCCTTTACGAAACCCGATTTCGAGCTAACCGGGGGAAACCGGGCAAGTTTCGAACTTGCCCGGCATCCCCGGGGGGCTTACCCGGAAAATTCCGAGTAAGCCTAGCTTACCCGGAATTTCCGGGTAAGCCTAGGCTTACCCGGAAATTCCGGGAAAGCTTAACACCCGGGGGGTGTCGCGTACACCCCCCATTTCGTCCCGAACGTATAGGAGACTCGATTTTTAACTAACTCCTATGTGTCCGAGACCTATGTTTCAAAGGCGCGCGCGTCCCGCTCGTGACAGCCGCCTGAGACGCGCGTCAGAGTCCTTTTCCCAAAGCTCTCCCCTGCATCCCGGTTCACATTTCCACATCGAACCGGGTCAAAACCGGTTTACGGTCCAAGGTTGCCTATAAATAGCCACCTTGGGGGTAAACATTTTCAAGTCAATTCGAAAGTCACTTTGGGTGAGAATGGGAAAAGCTCTGACTTCTCTCTAGAAAACCCTCTCTTTCTCTCTCTAGAAACCGACTAATGTTGATCGTCGGAGCGAGCGCACCAAGCACCCCCCCCCCTCTCCACGGGGACTGCTTGGTAATGCTCCTTTCGCAGGGGGCAGACAGACGATCTTCCAGAGAGCCCAAAGGACTTACCGCCGTTCAGAAGACAAAGCTAAGGCCCGCACGCGACTTTAGAGAACGGACTTGGCTCGTACCCAACCCGAAGACTTCGACGAGTTATTCAGCGGGCAACCCACAATAACTTGGTCGAAACACTTGGCGCCGTCTGTGGGAAACGCAACAGAAAGCCTGCGTTACTCAAACGAATAAGCAAGATGGAAAACACATACACCATACACGGAGGCTTCAGTGCAGGGGACGAAACCTCTTACGCAAGGGAGAGGTACGCCGCCGGGAAAAGCACTCGGCGCCGTCCGTGGATCACCCACAAGACCAAAAGCATGGCAAGCAACGAGCAGCCACCACCGACTAAGACAAAGAAAAGAGGACCAGGACGTCCAAGGAAAACTCCGGCCCCGGAGTCAAGCATGAGACCTCCTCCGCAGAAAGCTCAGAGAGACCCCCCGCAGAGCCAAAGCGAGGCCTCAGTCGCCTCGTCTATGCCAACAAGAAGCGTACACTCTCGGAGTAACGCACAAGGGTCACACAGCAAACCGACGCTCCTCCAGGCTTCGCCCATCAAACCTTCAACACGCAGGAGCAACCATACGGAATGCCAAATGCTGGGGCATACAATCAGGCACCAGGGGCACAGGCTGCGCCTGCAGTCACCCCAGAAATAATGGCGACACTCGAACAGCTGCTTCATCTGAGAGAGGCCCTGCACAACCAAGGATACGGGGCGCCTCCGCCCCCTCCCGCGCAACAAGCAAATATGCCCCCGACACCAAGGTAGGCGCCTCCAATGAATGCACCTCAGCAGAGAGGCCCTACAATCTCAAAAACCCCGACCTTTCACGGGAATGCACAGCAAAGCAGGCAGTTCCCCCCAACAAGGGACAAGACAGGAGCTCTCGCACTCCCAAACACCCTATCAAGCAGGGCCATTCAATGAAGGAGCCTGGAGGCAGCCGTCTCAGACATCCCAGTGATACCAAAGTTCACTCCTTGCGTAGGAAAAATCACTCTGTAATGGCAAGCTACCCCGGTCCAAAACCAGGAACAAGCCACATACATCACCAACAAAGGCCCTAACTCTACACACAGAAAGGGCAAAAAACAAGAAAAGCCATCAAAAGGATATCAAAGCAAGACTAAACAAAGCTCATGCCTGTATTCAAAACAGAGGGAGCGCGACGCATGCAAGGAGACAGAACAATTTCATCAAGGATGTGAACGTACTAATCTATTCACATCCTTGCAAAAAGTCGGGGGACAAGCGGATCATTAGGAATCCTCCATCGCAAACAAATGCAAGTGTCGGACGTACTAATCTATCCACACTTCGCCACAACACAAGGATGTGAACGTACTAATCTATTCACATCCTTGCAAAAGTCGGGGACAAGCGGATCATTAGGAATCCTCCCTCGCAAACAAATGCAAGTGTCGGACGTACTAATCTATCCACACTTCGCCACAATACAAGGATGTGAACGTACTAATCTATTCACATCCTTGCAAAAGTCGGGGACAAGCGGTTCCTTAGGAATCCTCCCTCGCAAACAAATGCAAGTGTCGGACGTACTAATCTATCCACACTTCGCCACAATACAAGGATGTGAACGTACTAATCTATTCACATCCTTGCAAAAAGTCGGGGGACAAGCGGATCATTAGGAATCCTCCCTCGCAAACAAATGCAAGTGTCGGACGTACTAATCTATCCACACTTCGCCGCAATACAAGGATGTGAACGTACTAATCTATTCACATCCTTGCAAAAAGTCGGGGGACAAGCGGATCATTAGGAATCCTCCCTCGCAAACAAATGCAAGTGTCGGACGTACTAATCTATCCACACTTCGCCGCAGTACAAGGATGTGGACGTACTGACCTATTCACGTCTTTGCAAAAGTCGGGGGACAAGCGGTTCCGTAGGAATCCTCCCTCGCAAACAAATGCAAGTGTCGGACGTACTAATCTATCCACGCTTCGCAAACAAACAACTATATCAAGTATGTGAATGTACTAATCTATTTACATCCTTGTAAAGGAAGACAAGCAGTTCAACATGGATCATCCTCCTTACAAAGCCACGGGTGCCGGTAATACTAATTCATCCGCACCCCACCACCAACAGAGATGCAATTTCCTAAGGAAAACCATCGGATTAAGGAAATCGACCTGTCAACAGAGCTACACTCTTCCAAAAGAGAACAAGTTATAGAGACAGCAATAAAGGATGATGCAAAATAATACTAAGTATTATATCTTTCTAACATCTCATGTCAGGCATATATATATATAATATGGCAGGTCTGAAGAGTAAAGGCATCCAGCCAGCAAAAAAAGTCAAGCCCGGGACACACCCCGCCATAATCTCACCCGTGCAAGGGGAGCAACCATATATACACAAGAGAGTCATATAAAACAAAGAAAGATCAACCTGACCCAACGTCAGGAGCACCAGAGCCAAACGCGTCAGCCATAAAAACATCATGCGCAGGGCTGCTGAAAACAACACGGCGATCGTCACCAACAAGGACGGACACCTGTCCCGTCAAACCGCTCGATCCGCCCACATCGCCCGTTAGGATCCCCACAATAGCCCCGAGGGCATAGCCAATATATGGCCCAGTATTCTGGAAAGGAAAATCGGGGGCAAGAGAGTATATCCTCCTGAAGTAATCCACAGAGAAAGACTCCATACGATCATCACGGGCCTTCTCGAGAAGTTTGGAGTAGTCAGCCGTAGTAGGAAACTCAATCATCCCAAGCTGATCACCCAGGGCAACATGAGACTCCTTAGTCTCCTTCAGCGCCACAGCATGTGCCTCCTCGTCGACCTTCTCCTGGCGCAGTAAGGCAAACAGCTCCGCCTCCAGCTGAGACGCACAATCCTGACTTCCCTTAAGATCAGCGGAAGCCTTGGAAGAAGCATCTGAATGTGCGCGCGCCTTTTCCCTCAACACAGCGACATCCTGAGACAAGTGCTCATGACGACCCTGCAGACCCCTCGTCTTCTCAACAAGCTCAACAACAAAGGATGAAAGATTGGTCATCACAGCATTCACCTGCAACAACAACACAAGCACATCGCACACAAAGAAGCCAGACAAACATGATAGATCCAACGTAAAAAGAAAACAACATACAGGAGCAAAGCGCGCGAGTGACTCCTCAACACACTTCAAAGCAGCCTCAGGGTCGCGGGGGCACTTCTTGCGGTCAGCCGGTGGAACAGACCGCTGAACCACACGCACACCAACAGCAGGTGTGCTCAAGGAAACATCCTTGGGAAAGCGAATAGCAGACTGAGAATAGGGAGTCCACTCGTTCCCGGACACATCCCGATCAAGCCGACACATCAGATCAGACTTGCGAAGAGCTGGAGGAGTAGGAACAACTACACATCAAAAGCAAACACATTAGGAGAAGGCAAAATATACCAATACAACAAGAAGTCAACCACAGTCACCTACCAAGGAAGGCACCTCCGCTGAACGACCGCTCCCCGACCGGGGGGCAGGCACGGTCGAATCCGCATACATTGGCCCCTTCCCTTTGTCACAGGAAGAAGCAAGAGGCATGCCAGCAGACGTCGACCTCTTAGGATCGCTCGGGGAACGGACGTCAGCGTCATTCTCTCGGACAGGTGCAACTCCCCCCGCCGTCGGGAGTACCAAGTCTGCAAAGACAACCGCAAAAAGACCATTAGCATGTTAACATGGGGAAAAATCTCAACGAAACCTTTAAAGGCACAAGTCCCAAACCCGGGCTAACAGGAGGAGTGTCGCCGAGGCCGGGAACAGTCTGAGGAAATCCGCCTGCGACTCCGCCCTGTACACTTGGCGCCATTTCCGGGGAACACAACGACAAGTCATGTCGTACCACTGTTATTCTAAGATCACCACTTTACAAGATTCGGGAGAGTCACGCCAAGCGCGTACACCTCCTACACCTCCTACCAAACGCGCGTGCATCGACGCTCTAAGAGGAGGAGTAACACCTCTCGCTCAGAAACTAAGTATAGTAGCAGCGGACACTAGGTGCAGCACTGCGCGCACAGCATCGCACGTGCGTACACGTCGACATGGCAGTGTGAGATCTACCACCTCACATACGAAGAGCCTAACAGATACACTAAGTGGCTATCATGTCCACGCATCTCGAAGTAGCGGTCGCTAGACACACTCTGCCTTGGGGAAAGCCAAGTAGCGGTCGCAGAATGCACTCTACCTTGAAAACGCCAGGTAGCGGCAACATCATGGATAGGCAGTCGACTCGCCGACCTTTGACCGACGCCATGGAAGGACACGTCGCCTCGCCGACCTCTGGCCTTCTCCCTACCTCGGAAACATCAAGTAGCTGTCGCTAAATGCACCCAACTTAGGAACAACCAAGTAGCAGTCGTGGAATGCACCTAACTTTGGAACAACCAAGTAGCAGTCGTGAAATGCACCCAAATTTGGAAAAACCAAGTAGCAGTCATGGAACACACCCTACTTCGGAAGATCCCAGTAACCATCAACATGGGAGACAGCTACATATCTATGAGACTCGTTAGTCTCTACTTATCACATAGCGAATACCCCACGAGGGGGGCAACCCCCTGTACATATCAACCACTATGACGACACCTACTCTACGTCGTCATCAAGCCTATAGTGACAACATGCATGGCAACAGACAAGGAAAAAATTCTAAGTGTTGGAACAAGCGCGCACATACAAGCGCACACATACACGCGCGCACATACAAGCGCACACATACAAGCGCACGCATACTCAGCTAGCACGCATATGGATGGTAGTATGGTCATGAAAGAAAGAGCCAATCAAGGAACATTTTCTAAGTGTTCCACCATGTCAGCAGTCGACTTATGACGAGGTGTCGACTATCAATGAATATTTCTAAGTGTTCCACCATGTCAGCAGTCGACTTATGACGAGGTGTCGACTATCAAAGGATGTTTTCTAAGTATTCCACTATGGCAGCAGTCGACATATGACAAAGTGTCGACCATAAGAAATACTTTCTAAGTATTTTCCTATGACGGCAATCAACGGCAGTCGACAAAGATCAAATAACGACAACCATGGTGACGAGTCATTAGGCTAGCGCTATCACGTCACTACAAGCACCTCTACTCCGGGGGCAATACTATATCAACAAGGGCCTCGTCTCTCGGCATATACGTTGCAAACATACCCCGTTCGTCAACGACGCGGCGGATGCATCACACCTCGCAAGCTTAGGACCCTTGCGTCCGTGATACACGCTCCCTCATAAGTGTGTGGGTAATCCTTTACCTGTCTCTATTTTTTCTAAGTCTTTTAATACATGACTATGCATCCTTTACACATACGTCATACACACGTCATCGTCATGCATTGCACACATCCATGATTTACATCCATGATTTTTCATATCAAGTCCATCACATGTGATTTTCCAAACCCGGCGGTATTTCCTTTACTAAAACCGTCGTCTCGCCGTCACGACGGCCGTCTCGGACGACGGGCTCCCGAAAACCATCATATTGCATGAAAAACGTTTTATCAAAACTTTCATGATTTATTACCATTTTGATGCAATTAGCCGTGGCATGAACGTTCCATATTTATTTGATCATCTTACAAACCCGAAAGATTTCATGTGCGCTCACACCTTACTTCTTCCAAAATCACATTTATCATATTATTCGTAGTCCGTTGTGCTACTAACCCTTTGCGCAGCTATCAAGCATTACCCTCTCAAAAAACTAAGGCAAGGAGCTCGTTTGAGCCGCGCGTGTCCATCCTTGGTAGGTCAAAACTCAAGGTGAGCAGACGACCCGAATCACGCGTATACCCTATCTTAGAATAGAGTTAAACAAAGGTCAAGCCATTATTTAACTCGGGGGCAAGTGATGGATATGCGCATGATTCGGGCTCGGTTTTAATTATTCAGACCTCATACACGCGTGAGACCCTTTACGAAACCCGATTTCGAGCTAACCGGGGGAAACCGGGCAAGTTTCGAACTTGCCCGGCATCCCCGGGGGGCTTACCCGGAAAATTCCGAGTAAGCCTAGCTTACCTGGAATTTCCGGGTAAGCTAAGCTTACCCGGAAAATTCCGGGTGAGCTAAGCTTACCCGGAATTTCCGGGTAAGCCCCAGCTTACCCGGAATTCCGGGAAAGCTCAACACCCGGGGGGTGTCGCGTACACCCCCCATTTCGTCCCGAACGTATAGGAGACTCGATTTTTAACTAACTCCTATGTGTCCGAGACCTATGTTTCAAAGGCGCGCGCGTCCCGCTCGTGACAGCCGCCTGAGACGCGCGTCAGAGTCCTTTTCCCAAAGCTCTCCCCTGCATCTCGGTTCACATTTCCACATCGAACCGGGTCAAAACCGGTTTACGGTCCAAGGTTGCCTATAAATAGCCACCTTGGGGGTAAACATTTTCAAGTCAATTCGAAAGTCACTTTGGGTGAGAATGGGAAAAGCTCTGACTTCTCTCTAGAAAACCCTCTCTTTCTCTCTCTAGAAACCGACTAATGTTGATCGTCGGAGCGAGCGCACCAATCACCCCCCCCCCCTCTCCACGGGGACTGCTTGGTAATGCTCCTTTCGCAGGGGCAGACAGACGATCTTCCAGAGAGCCCAAAGGACTTACCGCCGTTCAGAAGACAAAGCTAAGGCCCGCACGCGACTTTAGAGAACGGACTTGGCTCGTACCCAACCCGAAGACTTCGACGAGTTATTCAGCGGGCAACCCACAATAACTTGGTCGAAACAACCATAGTTATAACTATCAACATTATATGTATATATATAATATTTTATAAGCATAGTATTTATATATTGTAAGTATATATTCCAATTTTATTCTTAGTCGCCGTTCATTCGGTCATTCCTATAATTTTATCCATTAATTATTGACGCATATATCCTCACCGTTTATTCGATTCATTATGAATATATGATCTTCCATTCTTTTTATCGCCTATAAAAATCTTGAAATTGTTTTAATTTGGATTTTTTATATGAAACAAAAATGATGATAAACGTTTCGATTTACGATTCTGAGAAAGTCCGAATTAAGTTACAGTTGCAAAGATAGTAATAGTTGCCAACTTAGATGACATATTTATTGACTCTCACATCTCAGATTGTCTCGGAACACGGACGCTGGAATGCAAATCATTTTCACGAAACAATATTTAATTTCGGGTTTTTTATATGAAATAATGGTTATGGTTATGATTATAGTATGAGTGCAAAAAATATGGTAATGTTATTAGTATTAGTAGTAACCTTACCATACCCTCACTATCGTCAGTCCTAGTTGTATGAATCAAAAATCAAAATCCTAAGTGGATCTTAATTAGTAATATACCTTAATTAACAAGTTTATGGCTTTCGAGTTTAAATAATTTTAAATATCTTATGTTTCCTTTCTTCCACCATCCCTTATTTGCACGAGATAATGTCAATTCACACCTCATTATTTTTGAATTATATTATATTTTTATTGGCCGACTATATTTCGTCGGCATATAGTTATATTCACTACAAAAAATAGATGGTTACGATGTTAGAATTAATTTTTCGCGATGCTAAATTGTGTCACTATGAAGCTAGCGACGCAAATCGATATGTTGTTTTTTTATCACCGTCGTAATAAACTCTACGACGTTTTAGAGCAGCGTCGCTAAACTCTCAAAAGACAGGACGTTTTTGCTTGCGTCGCCAGTTCATTCAAGTGGCAACACAACTAAGTGTCGTTACAAATACTTTTTTCTTGAAAATTGTCTTACCTAAATCAAAATTTAAAGACGCTTTGAAAAACGTCGAAATAATACAAAAAGAAACGACGCTACTATGAAGCGTCGCCAAGTTTGAATATATTTAATTATGTGAAGATGTTTGCGACTCTTGAGCAAGCGTTGTCAATAAAAAGTTATCTAAAACTATTTTTCTAGTAGTAATTATTTTTATTTTTATTTTTTCTAACTCTATTTTTTTCTTCATGGACAAAATTTACTTTGTTGGTAATTATGTTACATTATGGGACATAATAAACTTTTTTTTTGCTAGTAACTAATACATTTAGTGACAATTTCGTCGATGAAATATATAAATTCTAAAATTGTGAGATTGATAAGTTATTTTTAGGTTTGATATTTTACATTTGTTATGATAAATATTATTTAAAAAAAATTCAACTAATCTAATAGCAAAATATTAATATTAAATTAATTACTATAATTTAATTAAGTAATATATTATTATTTATATAATTAAAGTTGCCCCGCGAAAATGAATCTTAAATCTCATTTATTTCTCTTGGTAGGGCCTGCAAATCTTTTCGTATATAAGGAAGAAAGAAACTGATTGCATTATATATTAACTCAAAGTCATGCACCAAAAAGCATACTAAAAAGACAAATAATATAATTTTGTAAGGTCAAAACCTAGCCGTAACTGCAAATTTTAGTAATGGTTTTAAAATTTAAATAAGCCGAAAATATGTTACGCACGCTACTGGGCCCCATTCAATCTATACATATCTAAAGCCCACTTATTGAGTTATGGCTTCAAAATTCAAATTATTATTTTTTGTTTGGGTTAAGCCTAGTTAACTAGGCGTTGTCCCGCACGCTGCATATGGTAGTTTTGTATATATTGCTAAATAATTATAAAAATATTAAATATAATAATTATAATTAATCAAATGGATTATAATTAAATTGATACTTGAGATAACACGTCAATACGAAATGGTACTCGATACGATTTTTGTGACAAATTAGTACCCGAAAAGATCTAGGTATTGCACAGTCTGTATTTTCATTAATTATGGACGGAGAAGATCACGTGAATTTTTTATATATACTATAAGATGTCACGTGAATATAGCTATAATTAATAAGATAAGTTTATATAAGTATTTTTTTTGTCAAAAAAGAAAATAAATTAATTTGAGAGAAGTGAGAATCAGTCTGATGCATTTCATTATAGCGAACTTACGCTTTAACCAGCTTGGTTAAATAGTTTAACATAATTTAGTTAATATGTTATAAGTCACCTTTCATTATTATTGATATTTTATATTGTTAGTGTTTCAAAATATGGTTCACTTTCTTCATCTATCACCATTTAAATTAATATGTATAGATTATTAGTGGTTGTCAACATGTCAATTGTGTAATAATTTTGAGTTAATTTTTTCTTAATAGAGCTCTACCTTTATATTTTCATATGAATGAGATAGATCATACTCTTATATACCGTCGGATTGATAACATTCTCACCACGATAATACAGATGCGTATAGCACGGACATATGTCTAGTATGTTATTGTATTAAATTTAAATTAAATTGTTATATGATGTTTAGTCTTCATTACACAAGTAGACATTTGCGTTCACTACTTGTCTACTACTAGCAAAGCGCACCTATACTAGTACTAGTAAATAAAAACAAAAGTGGTTTAATTAAGATTAGGTAATAGAGCTCTTCTAGTCTCTACAGAGTGATGCCATGCCAATAGAAAATGCTCATGATTATCGAGCGTGGACCACATGCTTAGGTAGATATTATTGTTACAGTGTCCCCACTCACATGCGTTGAAGAGAGGATCATATACAACATAAATACAATGTTAATTTATACAAAATATAAGATCAATTTTTTTGTATACAAAATAAATACATTGTGCTCATTATTTGGTGTGGGTACGACACATGCGCATCTGTATTTGTTAATAAATTATATGTATCATGGTAGCTACATATAATACAAGTTGTAGCTAGCTAGGTTTTTAGGTAATTATTATATATTATTATGTAGAAATTTAATTAATTTGAAGTGTAAAAAGGAGTGAAGAGTTGTGTAATTGAGGAGTCAAATGAAATAATGGAGAGGTCAGGTGGGTTTGTGTAAGCTTTACAAAGCGATTAAATGATTAACCTTGTTAATGATCATATCATGACCCCTCTTTGTTTTTTACCAAATTAACTCCCATCAAGACAAAACCATTCATCTCACCCATATACACTTACCAATTAGATTAATAATTGCTACCTGAACTTAGACTAATTTTTAAATGGTTATTTGAATTTTATTTTTTTTTAAATTGATATTTTAATTTTTAATTTTAGAGTAAATTGCTACACCTGTTTCAATTACCGTCAAATTGGACAGAAAATGAGCATTTTTATGTTATGTGGGGTCTTTTCATGTGTACCCACCAAAAATTCAAATATAAATTAAAAGTAGTGCAACGAAATACCTTCGATTTGATGCTTAATTGGACTTCTTTCAATTAATAATTCAAATAAAAGCATTCCATTGTAGTACTTTCAATTTATATTTGAATCCATCTTAAATACATATGAAAATATCCACGTGGCGGAAATATGCTCATTTTGTGTCCAATTTGACGGGAATTAAGACGGAGATAGCAATTTGCTACAGAATTAAACTAACTTTAAAAATTAAAGTTCAAGTAGCATTCGTCAATTCGTCAAAATCCGGGTAGCAATTTGGTTATTAACTATATATATTATTATATAGTAAATAAGTTTCGAATTAACTTACTAGCTAATGCTGGAGTGTAACTTCCTAATTCCGTTTAAAAAATTCATTTTCGCTCATCCTTGAGTTGAGACCCTAATGACATTTAGGTTAAGATTGTTTCCATAACAAGTTAAGCCAACTTTGCATGGTTAATTAGTGACATTTTTTGTCCTTGATCATGTGAATTAATTAATTTATGAGTTGGTGTAATTGTATGTGCGAAATATATTGAATTGTTGTTGTTGAGGGCGATATGACATAATATTAATATTAATATTTATTGAAAAGAAGGGAGCAGAGGCGTGGTATGAGGTGAAAGTGTTAAATGTCGGGACACAAGGAGACACTGCTTTCTCAATTTTCTCATCACTTCTCTTTTTGTCTTCGCTCCCTACGAAACACATACCATTTTACGTGTATGTATGTATGTACGTATTATTATATATATATAATAACAACAACAAGACGGATAAATTATAAGTTGTCAGATCACCAATCTAGCAGATAGCTACTACGTAATGTTCTTCATTTTCCTAAACAATACACAAATCCTTTCATATCTTCATCTTGAGATCGATGATTATATATATCAAATCGTATTATGTATGTAATAATGTAACTTGGTATATATATGTCAATGTATAATGTGGGTTTATGTATACTAGTTTGAAAAATCAGTAAGTGTATGATACATATTCACTTTATATATAGTTGAATACAACCCTTATTAGTTGGTATAGTCGCTGTATTGAGTGTGAATAAGCAGAAACTGTAGACAACTTTTTTTTTTGTAAGTATATAAATTTGTGTGTGAAGTAAGTTGACAGACTCTTTATACATATATATATTTCAATACCATCTATATAGTAAGTAATATGATGTTTGTAATTAACTCAGTTTACATCTAGCTTCCTAGTGAGATTTACATATCATGGATTGTTAGAGCATCTACAAGACTACAGTAGTAGTTCATATTCTAATTTTTTTATACATAAACACCAACTAAGCAATGTGTTATAAAATATAAATTAACTTAAAAAGAATTTGTGATCCAAATTGAAACATAAGAAACCTCAAATATGTATCAAAATGTGATAATTTTTTTGGTAATTACAGAAATAATATACGTCGTTGTTTGGAACAGCGGCCGTCTAGTTTACATATATTAGCTTTTAGGTTTTAATTTAAAGGATTTGTGTAGTTTTTATAGTTTTTTTTTTCTTTCTAAATTCATATTATATTATATTAGGTGTGCAGTTTGACTATGTTTGATAAAACTGGTTAGTAGAATTAATCCGACCAAACCGTTCAACCAGCACAATAGAGTTTTATAATTTATATATATTTTTTTTGGGAATTTAGTGTTTAAGATTTTTATTCTATTGGCAGTTTTATCCTTCGGGTTAATATTGTTAAATGTACACCCAACCTAAACCTAATAGGGTTTTCAAAAACTATAAAAACTACATAAACACATTAAATTAAACCTAAAAACCTAAAAAAAAAAAAAAAACAGAAAATTATGCGGGACGCCTGTATTTTGAACAAAGACGCTGCTGTTTGGAACAACGATTTGTGTTAATTCATATATATCGGAACTTTTATCAAAATTTTGGATTGTGCTTTTGTTGTTATTTAAATTAAAAAAAAAAATATCAACTTAAAATGAGAACTCCAGGAATGCCGGCATGATGCAGTTAAAATTTAATAACCATATAATTTTCTGTATGATTCTATTATACATTATTATAATATACCACAAAATGTTTGTTTTAAAATTTTTATTTATTATGGGCCACCATATCAAAGGCCTTTCTCCAGCGTGGAGGAAAGAACATAATAAGAAATAAAGAGGAAAAGGGGCCCAACTTTTATTGCTCCTGTCTTAGAAGAGAACTGCACTGTCACACACAAATTTACTTATTTTAAAGAACAAACATCTAGAAGAAAATCATTAGAAGAATAAAAAAAAAAGCTTCACACTTTACAGGCTTTGTATTTATTCGATTGCTGCAATGTATACTTTCCCCTCCCAAGCATGCCGTGAAGAAAAAAGAAAGCAATCATATGTTTTGTTCTTCATCATTGTATTGGCATTTATTGCACCAACTAACTCTCCATTTATGCTAAATAGACAAATATATTCAATTATATCACACTTTAATATTATATATATATAACAATGCAATCACTTTTAGTTTTACCATCATGTTTTCAACTTACATAATCATTTTTTCGGTGCATCATAAATCCACTTGATGGATAAGCTTTTCCTTTTCATCTAGGTCAATTAATGTAGGTAGTTTATAATAATTAGTAGGGTGGTTTAAAGATGTATGTGTTAGACAAATACAATTACAAATTGTTACTTAGCAGTGTTAGTTGGGTAGGTTGAGTTAGTCAAAAATATATAAGAAGATAAATATATGCATAGAATATATTATTTAATAAATAAATTTTTAGAGTTATTTTAAAATTTAGTATGGAAATATTTCCAAAAGGTTTAGATTTATTTAAAAAAGTATCAAAGTTATCAATTTTGCTACATGTACCCAACATATAAGAAGTATGCTTGATATAATCAAGCAGCCAAAATTCTGCATAAGGATTTATATTGGGTTTGTGTTTGGGCCCACTAAGCTAGAAAAATAAATTGTGAAGTCCATAACAAACGGGCCGCAGTTATTCCTACAGAGACGAGGCCCAAAACTAGTCCTAAACCCTATAGTCAAAACCCTAAAAGACGCTAATCCTCAATCCGCCATTGTTGCTCGCTGCTTCTGGAGCTGAGTCAATGGAAGGGTTGAAGGTAACAGACGCGAACCTAACGGTGTACGTGCATCCCTCCAAAAGCAAGCGAGTCTCTCAAGCAATTCTCCAGGAGCTTAGCTCTTTGCTCTTCCGGTAATTCTCCCTGAAATTTCTCTGGTATTGAAATTCAATGTAGAGTTTAGAAGCTAGATCACTGCTCTGTGAGCTCCACCCACCTGTCAAAGCCAAGATGTTCCAATTACCCAACGAAAAGGAATTTTTTTGAACTGGAACAACTTTGAAGAAATTACTGTACTATGTAGTTGCTCTGCTTTTCCGTTGGATAGACTCAATTAACTTAATTCCTGTGTGTCTGTGTTCTGTTATCTATTTATCGTTTCATAACACTGTAGTAAACCTAATCACGGTGGATTGAATTCATCAAATTTGTGATTTTTTTAATGTTGATTTAGTTGAGAGTACATCTCTTTGGCAAAATTTTAACCTATGTCGGGTATTCTATTCTTACTATATGAGTAGTGAAGAAGCTTGTTTCCGGCTTAACAACTAAAGATTTACTAAAAAAATAGGAACTTTTGTACAAGAACAGAAATGTGTAGTATTTTCTTATGTGTTTATGTGTAGCACTACCACTTTCTCCTTATTGATCTCAGATAAGGTTCATTTTTGGTGCAGGTACCATGAAATTTTTGATGGGGTAGTACTGGCATATGATGTTGAGGTTTCTGATAAAACTGCGAAGATTCTTCCTGGGATCCACCCATACTTCAATGTGAAGTTGAAAGCAAATTTGCTGCTTTTTTCTCCCAAGCCAGACATGCTTATAGGTAGATTGATGATTCTTCATATATTTTCTGGCTGCAAAAAACTAACTAGCTGCTTAAATGCCTCTATGTTGTATGATTAATTTCATAATTAGAAGAAATGAAGATAGCAATTACAGGAATTTCTTTTGTATAAGGTGAACACTGATCATAATTATTTTTGTATCCTGCAGAAGGAAAGGTTGTGAAAGTCGCACGAGAATCAATCCATGTCATAGTTCTTGGCTTTGCTTCAGCTGCTATATTTGATGAAGACATCCGAAAGGATTTCAAGTTCAAGACGGTGAGCAATTGGTCTAAATTGATTGTAAAAGAAAAACTAAATATATTGAGAAAAAGGTCATTTTGATTCGTTGAAGAGAGAAATTTGATGAAAAGAACTTGTGATGAAAAACTGAGCACACATTTGTCATCTAAAGAAGTATGATTTTGCAAATTTCTGCAGAAAAAGGGAAAAGACGAATATCGTAGCAGAACTGACAAGCATCATGTCATTAAGGTTGGGAGCATGATTCGTTTTCAGGTCAAGAGGTGATTATTTTTGCAGAATTATTAAAAGCTTATGAACTTTATGTTGGTATATAAGCTTTAATCTTAATGTCATTGTTATACTTTAGCCTATCTCTGCTTGTTTGCAGATTGGATGAGGAAATATTGCACATTTCCGGGTCACTACTTCCAGATAAGACAGGAAACATACAGTGGTTGGATAAGAACACTGAAGAAGCACAAATAGCTGAAAGGTAAGCTATAGATCTCGGCTTAGATTTGCATCAAAATTATTTATTGAGAATGTAAATAACCATTAATGGCCTGATTTACAGGACTGACAAGAAGAGACGAGAGGTTCAGCAATCTGGTGAAGAACAAACTCCAAACAATGACAAAAAATCGAAGAAACAAAGGATTAGAGAAGAGACTTGAAGAAGTTGCAGCCATATATTGCTATTAATTAACCTGGATTGTTGGTTGATGAAATCTTAGAAATGTGCTCTATTTTGATGAATAGAAAATGTGCTCTATTTTGATGGAGTTGTTTTGAGCAACCTCAGAATCTTTGGCCGGTTGGGTTACTGTCTGTCTAGGTCAATGGTTTTAGAACAAATCATTGGGTGGATAGGACAGAGATTCCCACAGATTCTCAAGGGTAATTAAGTGTGGATTCTTGAAAATAGTTGAGAAGTTGTGATTTATTAATGTGTATTTGAATGAAGAGTTCCTTTTTTAAAATTTTAAAAGAAAATTATTCGTTTATTAGAGTAATTCCAATTGGCAAATTTGCTAAGACATTTGCTCCAACGAAGTGAGATGTTATGATAAAATTTATCTTCACCACTAATTGTCCCTCTACAATTTTTTTTCTTTTTCCTCTAAATATTTCTAAGGATATTTGTGTTTCCAATATATTTAAGGGTTAAAGAAGGTACTTTTGGTGCCACATGTTTGACCAGTATAGGTTTTTGGTGCCACGTGTTTAGTTTTGTAGGCTTTTGGTGCCATATGTTTGAGAGGTTGTATGTTTTTTGTTCTTCCGTTAGTCAACAGTTAGTTTGACCGTTAAATACTTTTATTTTGTTCAATTTAGTCCTTAAATTTATACTTCTAAAAATTAATATTTAAACTTTAGTCCCTATTGTTTGCTCAATTCACCGCCCACCACCCACTACCTCCAAAGCCGCTGCCGACCACCACGAAAATGGCCGGCCACCACCACTTGTGTCTGGAAACCACCCCAATTTGTGGTGGCTATAGCCCTAATCGGGCCGGCCACCACCAATTGGGGTGGTGGCCGGCACCGATTGGGGTGGCCACCACCAATTATTGGTGGCTCCAGCCCTAATCGGGGCCGGCCACCACCAATTGGGGCCGCCGACCTCGATTAGGGCTGCAGCCACCACCAATTGGTGGTGGCCACCCCAATCGGGGCCGGCCCCCACCAATTGGTGGTGGCTGCAGCCCTAATCGGGCCGGCCACCACCATTTAGGGCCGGCCACCACCTCAATTGGTGGTGGCCGGCCCGGATTGGCCTGGCCACCACCAATTGGTGTCGGCCACCACCATTGGGGTGGTTTCCAGGCCCAAGTGGTGGTGGCTGGCCATTTTCGTAGTGGTCGGCGGCGGTTTTAGAGGTGGTGGGTGGTGGTCGGCGGCCTTCGACGGTGACTTGAGCAAACAATAGGGACTAAAGTGTAAATATTAAATTTTAGAAATATAAATTTGAGGGCTAAATTGAACAAATAAAAGTATTTAACGATTAAACTAACTGTTGACTAACGGAAAAAACAAAAAACATACAATATCTCAAACATATGGCACCAAAAACCTACACTGGTCAAACATGTGGCACCAAAAGTACATTTAACCCTATATTTAATTTTTTATTTTTAACATAAATAAAAAAACTTACAAAACATATTTTATTTATTTATATTATATAAAAATCATATATATATATATATATATATATATATATATCCAAAATGGCTTGTTTAGTTTGTCCAAAATAATTTTTTGCCCATTTTGAGTACTTTTAACAAATTACATTTTTCTCTCTTTTCTATGACACATAGCATATATGGTTGAAAATGTCCATCAAAATGTTTTTTTACCATTGCTCTTAACTTATCTAAGCTTGTGGAGGTGAAAGAGATCATGATTTGATGTGAAATTAGATTACAATGATTATTAGGTCGGAAATGTTAGGATTCCGAATTTAGGAATCTGCCAACTTCCGAAGCGTGACACAGTTACTAAGTACTATAGAAATTGATCTAAATTACGCATGTGCCACTTAGAGTGGAATCGGACGCTTGGATTTCGACAGTCGAAATTCCTATCACCTCTCTTATTAGGTAGTTACTAGTTAAGATAGTTTTTTCAATTAAATTAGCGAAATCTCTTTTGAAAAAAAAAAAATATCTAAATCTCCACATCTTTTGTGGGCTGGTAATGAAGCAAACCATTCTCAAATCAATCATTTGGTTAAATAATAAGACCAAAGATAGTTACACCGTGATGGGCAGGGACCCTCTTTAACTCCGAATCTCTTCGACTTTGATCTATTAATTAATTAATTAAAAACAATAATATCTATTCAATTTAATTTCAAATAAAATAGAAGAGGGGGAAGGCCAGGGTGGTCCATAACGGTCCAAATCTGCAATCAAAATTAATGTGCACGACTCTCATCTTAATTGGTTCAACCAATCATCCAATGCAAGTTGCACTTCATCTACTTATTATTTTTAATTAAAACTAGAGAGGCACACACAAATATTCATTCATATATACTCGGATCTTTCTTTCGATTTGATTTTGGGTTATTGGTACAATGTCACATTTAATGTGTCTAACATGATTTAGAAGATGTCATATCTTTTGATATAACATGTTTCTCTTTTTAGGTGATCTTATAATTAGTAAAAAGTTGTCAAAACTTTATATACTTTATGAAAATCTACCAGATTTTGATTCTAGCTTATTTACTTTTATGAGTTGTAAAATTCTATCGTCGACCATTAACAATGCATCGAAATAATGGTATGCATTGTACGTAAGTGTATTTTGGATGAAAATAGTGTTGAAGTCATCACTATGAGTCTGTTCGCATACATTAATAGAGTCTGAAATAATTGAGTACCATATAATTAAGCAAGTGAACAACCTATTTAATATGATGACTTTATTTTCATAATAAAAAGTATAGGGTGCTTTATGCACATTATCTTAATTTAGTTTCATCAAGCTTCGCAAATGGTTTAAAAAGTTAGTCTTTGTATTAATCTTATAGTTAATTAAGGGTTACTATTGTTGATAACCTTTGCAGTCTTTTATTTTTCTTGAGGCAATTTATTTTTCCTTTATTAGTTATTGGGGTGTAACATATAACTATCCCTTATAAACAACTACAATTCTTGTAATCATGTAATATAATGTAGCGGTTAAGCGATTCCTTTCTTATAACTAGACGTTGTAAGTTCAAAACTTCCTTGAGCCCTATGAATTGAAGAATATTTACGACTAGCAATTTAACTTTTACGAGCTGATTCTGATGCGTGTGTGAACCAAACCAAACATGTGACCTACATATGGTACTCCTAATGGAGCTCGTTAGAACACCTCGCATAGAAAGAAAGCAAAACAACTAGATTTCTTGTAGAGTGACATGATTCTCAAATCAATAATAATTTCATCAAACAAACTTATACATATGGAGTTCCACATGAGCTATATATATATATATATTTATGCCAACATAAAAACATTTCTTAACCACTTTAAACTAACCATCACAAATGATAAATGTGAGGTCAATAAAATGAACATAGAGATATGAAGAAATAAAACATATTTTTTTTTAATGCAGGAAGGAAAAATAAGTGATATGATCCTTAAATACTAGCAAGTAGGGCACAATGTGATATTCTGACACAAACGGGAGGATGAACCCTACCACAATCCGTGCCCCTAACATGCACGTGGACCCATTTACATTGACCATTCAAATGGCCACTCTTGATGTTTCTTATAGACATGTTAGTTAGTGTTTGGACCTCTCAAATCTTTGTCAAGGGTAATGAATGAAAATGATTGATCACCTATCGGATGCATATTCCCTCACGTCTTTTTTTTTTTTTTTGCATATATTGCGCATGCAATGTCACTTCACTTTATTTTCTAAAGTTACGATTGATTGATTCGTTTTCTGGTGATTCTTGGAGACTCTGAATTGAAGACTAGCTAACAATTCTAACGTTAGTTGTCGACGCTTCATGTTGGAACTTGAATATTTAGATGTGAATTGTGATTGATCGTGGCGCTCCTAAACTGCATTAAGGAATAAGTCGGAATTGGCTCCGACGACTCCTTTCTAAAACTTAAGTCAATTAGTGGAAAATATAATTTCATAGTTCATTTGTAAGAAAATAATTTTTCACGTGTATGTTTAATAAGATGACTATTTATGGGTACTATTTATAAGCATGACAGTTATGATATCAAACTATTTATAAAAAATAATCGTTATGATATCAAATCAATTCATTAATAATGAACCGATCCATTAATAATATTAAACCAATCCATTAAGACTGTTAACCTAACAACTTTCATGTGGTTAAAGTTAACTGTATCCGAAATTCAAATTATAAAATATATGAGACCAACGTTAGATCAATATTCTTCATTTGCTTCCGAAAATGATGAAGGTTTTACCTGCATTAGTTATTGCTGGGCCAATCCAAGTTTAATACCTTTGTACGGATTCATGATCGAAAACAAATTCACCTCAAAAGATTTAATTTTCAACATTTCATATTCATGATATTACAATCACCAAATGGTTGATGCTCTTAAAAGGTCATCAACCAAATTATTATTGAACCCAAAAGTTTATGCTATTATAATACAACTGATGAATTTCTACATTAATTTTATATATATATTACTCAAAAGGAGTTTCTTATTGACGAGACTACTCCGTCGATGTATATATTAATTAAAAATTGGATGGAATCAGCGTCAAAATTTGCCGCCGATTGAAACCCATTATTAAACTTTAAATGTTATATATATAATGTATATAAAAAATTATTCTAGATATGATATAGGACATGGTTGCTTGAAGGGTGCAGTAGTTAGGGAGGGAAGAGTTTTGGAAGTTTTTGGAAATATATATATTATTATATTAATATTAAAGAAAGAAAAAGATGGGGTATCCTTGCACATGGGCTATGGTTATCGTAATTCGTATGGCCGAATACTGAATTTTAAATATAGAACATAAAATGATACTAAATTAGGAGGAAAATTTACAAATTAAAAGAATTTTTATTTAACAGTTATACAAACCAAATACGAAAATAGTAAGTAAAAAACCTTTTTCCATTGAAGCTGTTTGAAACAGAGGTACAAAAGTATGCTGCTGTCTCAAACAACAGCGAAAGAGGCTGCCGTTAATTTTATACGTCAACCATGCACTCCGCTCTTTAAGAGTGCGGCCAGATCTGTTATATAAATAGCATCGCCGGACTCTGCAGTAGATGTTCACCTTTTCAAATCAAATGTGCATAAATCTACAAATGTCACACAATGTATTAATTGGATGCAGATTGTGTCTCACCGTTGTGATCTTGACAGATGTACTTAATATAATTAATATTATAATTTTTTTTTTAAAAAAAAACTTATTAAAATTGATGAATTCTGAAAAAAAAATATCAAATATAATGATATGTGTCAGAACCATAACAGACACAATCTAAGGTAGAATGAATAAAACAAATAATCTACTTCTGTATTAATTGGGGGTGTTGTCTCTAATTAAGCTAACCTCTTAACCTTAGGAACGGTTAAAATTCAATGTTAAATTAGGAAGATCGTTAAACTTAATGTGTGTTGATACTATATGAATATCATACATAATTGTGCTCATTACATCTTACCGTAGTAGTAATACGAATTGAGTTGGATTCATGACATTGTACAATTTGTGTGATTCTTTTTATATATGGCCAAATACATTTTGTGTGATTTGGATAAATCATTTATTTATATTTTACGCTATATGACCGTATAACTTTCCCGAATTTAAATATCCTAAAATTAACTTTGACCTTAATAAATTTAATAAACTTTTGTAAAAACAAGTAACTAAATTCGATCAATTTTGGTAAGAAGCAATTTTCAAAGTAAAAATTTAAGACACCTAGCGAACATGGAAAGTATTATGATGTCATGAGAGAATTAATTACCTCATTTAACCATAATCTCCAAAATTGCTGACACTAATTAAATTGTGTTTTAAATAGATTGAAAAAACAAAGCAGTGGCAACAGTGTAAATATCGTCAAACGCCAAGAACAATTCCGCACGTAGGCCATTATATAAATCCCTCCGCCGCTGTCCATTTGTTCTTCCCGGAGTCGCTCTCACTCTCACCACATTCCCAATCCCAAACCAGACAAGACATAAAAACATCAAAGGAGAATGTCTACGGCGTTGGAGACGGCGGCGGCCGGCGAGCTCGGAAAATGCAGCAAGATCCGCCACATCATCAGGCTAAGGCAGTTGCTGCAGCGGTGGCGCAACAAAGCGCGTCTCTCTTCCGCCTTCAGCCGCGGATCTGTCCCCGACGTCCCTCCCGGACACTTGGCCGTCTACGTCGGCCCCAGCTGCCGGCGATTTGTCTTTCCGGCAGCCTACCTGAACCACCCTGTCTTCAGAGAGCTCCTTGACCAGGTAGAGGAGATGTACGGCTTCGACCGCCAGGGTCCACTCACCTTTCCTTGTGAGGAAGCCATTTTCGAGGAGGCGCTCCTCATCGTCTCCCGATCTGCGTCTTGTTGCTTCAGCCGGTCCGGCAACCTCAGCTTCCTCCATCTGCACTGCCACGGCGGCGCCGGTCAGTGGCCGGAATCTCGCGCTCTGCTAACCGAATCCATCTGGTGACTTTCAAAGCTTATTGAACCACTGGTCCATTTACAGAACCGGTGGTTCAGTTAGTACAGTCCATTGACTCGGCTGTGTTTAAAATAAAAAAAAAAAATTCCAGTCATTTTTATTTTAGGGAAATTGGTCTGGTTATTCTTTTGAGAAAAAAAACGGTTCTAAAGGTAGAACCATAATTTTCTCCTTACGAGCGAGTATGGTCATGGAGATGGCTTTCGACGAGTCGTCCCTGGTTTGAGTCGTGGAAGCTAAGCTATTGTCTATGGAAGATATAGATTTAGCAATTATTCAGATATTTGGGTGGTCAAAATTGTAAATTCATTTTCATTTATATGCTGATTCATTTTGTTGATTTTCCCTAGTTATTTTTTTTAACAAAATTAGGGTTGTACTTATTTGATTTCATTCTCAATGGTGTCTGTGTTTGTAAATGCAGATCAATAAATATGTTTTAGCTTTAGTTTAATGCTCATTGTTAGTAATATTAATATTATAAACATATTAATTTTAGTTTTTTTTTTTTTTATCATTAAGCGCGCCGATTTTATTGAAAATGGAAACTATAACAATCTACGAAAAAACCGTAACCGCTCCGGAGGTATTGGTTAATGTCCAATACCCGAATAAGTAGAGCAGATGCGGCTAAAACGACAGAAGCAAGGATAACAACGTACGAACTAGAACTACAGCTAGTAATGCAAAAGCTAAAGCAGCAAATCGGCTTATTGACGGATATGACCCCAGGCAAATGATAGAAGCTTGGAGAGGAGGGATCCTTTTGATACATCGGCGAACTCCTTTTGGAAGGTGCTAGAACCTCCCTTGAGACTGATATAGCTATTAAAGGACCTGCACAACAAGTGATACCATACCGGACCATAGTTTGTCCGAAACGCAAACAGTTCTATCCAAAAACTAAGATGACCACATGACTGGTGTAGGGATTTCGTAAAGCGCCCCCGCCATAGGAACATCCGCGAAGGACTAGCGCAAGGGGGAGGTGCCAAAGAAATGCTCTGTCTCTCCGAAAGGAGACGCGAATGGGATGCGATCGAAATCGCATCGTGGGTACTCCAAATAGTACATATTATGCAGTGGTTTGTTTGGTGGACATAATGTTGGTTCTAACGAACTATTCCATTTTGGATTTTACCTCGTCTTCTTTATTTAAGGACAATAATATTATGTCATTTAATAAATTCATTTATTTATGAAATTCCATTAAGATAGCTTTTTAAGTAAGAATTCCATTACAGTTAATTATTTTAGGTGTAAAGTAAACTTTGCTCTGATTTAGAAATCCATCCAAGTAAGTTCATCTATTGGCCTTTTATACGTAATTTTCATTGATAAATTGGATCATTAAATTCGGGCCGGGTAAAAAAAAAGGGTGAAATTTTACTATGAACTTTATTATTTTCACACAATGGCGGATTTATATTGTCTATAATGTCGATTCGCTTTGTAAATTTTTTTTTTAATTTAACATATCAATGTATTTCATTAGGAAAATTATATTGAACATACTATATACTTAAAAAATATGGTTTTTAGTGTTAATATGTTTTAAAATGTACATCAAAATTTTCAACAAGTTCCAAACGATAACAATTGGTACTTTTTTCAATCATATGTCTAAAATTATGTTACGGCCAATATTATTATGGCCAATAATAGTGGCTAAATACACCTATATCTATATATGATATTAGGGATAATATTATTAGGTAAATTAATATCTTTATAATATTATAGGGTA
Organism: Clarkia xantiana subsp. parviflora; assembly: GCA_036873135.1. Lineage (NCBI taxonomy): Eukaryota > Viridiplantae > Streptophyta > Magnoliopsida > Myrtales > Onagraceae > Clarkia > Clarkia xantiana. The sequence continues at coordinate 5,866,236 of JAPTYO010000010.1, read as the reverse complement.
AATTATAATATTTAGAATATCTATCTTTAGGTTTCTTGTAATCCCTATATATAGGGTATTCTTATTAATGAAATATCAACCTTCCAACAATTAATCTTAGTCTCAAATAGAGATTAGGGTTGATTAGGAAGTTAGCTTTCATATTTCCATACATTCTTGTGTTCTTCGTGCTCTCAATATTCGGGCACGTATCATATTTGGTATCAGAGCCGACGATCCGATGGACCCATCGTTGGAGATAGCTATGAAGGAATTCTTCAAGAAACAAGAGTTGTTCTTCAAAAAACAAGAACTGTTCTTCAAAGAACAAGACATGTCTCTGGACAGGATAGAGAAGATGATACTAGGAGAGCTACTGACATCATCGGAAACTGTTGAGGTCGCGGTCGAAGAGATCATTAATGAGGTGGTCGAGAAGCTAACACAACCTGCCGAGGAAGAAACCCTACCGATCTTGGCAGAAGGGCTGTCCCTGGTGTCATCAGAGCAAGATGCTGTCTTCGACAATTCTATGGCGGACTTGTCTTCGATGTCCATGTTGACGGTGAAGGAATTAACTGCGCTCCTAAAAGAGCGTCTGAAGAAGATGGAGGAAGCACCACCTCCGGTGCCAGAAAAGGTTGAGGTCGTCGTTGTCGAAGAGGTGGTCGAGAAGATAACTGAGGTGGAGGAGGGTATTGCTAAGACGGTGAAGGCTGAGCATGTCCAGTTAAAAGTGGGACTAAAAAATCTGACAGCGACAGTGGAATCCTTCCGCGAAGGCAACCCCATCGTGGCTGAAGAAGATGACGAAGGATTAGGTGGCTTCAAGTTCACGCTCGGCGGCTGCCATTCGTCCTTTCAGAGAGACGATTACAAGAGTGGATTTGTTGGCTTTAATGGCATCATAATCACTGCCGAGGCTGAGGGACCGCCACTACCACCACCAGCTGCACCGGCAATCATTGAATAATTATCACGGTGGTTCCGGCAAGCCACTGCAAGCTGCTGCACAGGGGACAATGATGGATGCTGATATTGGAAATCCTCCTTCTGCTCCTTTTGTGTTGGTCGTAGTCGAAGGGTTGCTTGAGAAGGTAATCGAGAGGGACAAGGGTGGTGCTAAGTCAGTGGTGGCAGAATTGAAGGCCGATCAAGCGATGGCGAGGGCGGGCCTTGCGGAGCTGTCGACGGTGGTGGAGTCCCTTTTAGGACATATAATTGCTGCTTCAGAACATTTGGATACTAATTCAGTACAGACCCCTCACGTCATCAAAAGCTTGGAGATTGATGGGTTTCCTGTAAAGTATGCGACGGTAACCGATGGGAGAGCACCAAAAGGTTCAGATTTTGATTGGTTGGCAATTAATATTGCCTCTGCTTCAAAGGACACAACTTTTGTTTTCAATTACCAGATTGGTAGGGGAAGAAATACTGCAGGTGCTGTAATTGCGTGCAGTTTAATTGTCCATATTGATTATGGGAGACCTATTATTAGAGTTTTGGTCGATGACCCAATTGAAGAAGATGGAAGGAAAAGTGGTCGCATATTATCGATGATATGGACCCCGGAAAAGATGAAGACAATGAAGAAAAGTCGACGGAAAATTATGCAGCCAAGCTTCTCGGGGCATATCCAGAACAAGAGCTTGAGGACAAGCTCTTAATCGAGGAGGGGAGTAATGTTACAGCCAATATTATTATGGCCAATAATAGTGGCTAAATACACCTATATCTATATATAATATTAGGGATAATATTATTAGGTAAATTAATATCTTTATAATATTATAGGGTAAATTATAATATTTAGAATATCAATCTTTAGGTTTCTTGTAATCCCTATATATAGGGTATTCTTATTAATGAAATATCAACCTTCCAACAATTAATCTTAGTCTCAAATAGAGATTAGGGTTGATTAGGAAGTTAGCTTTCATATTTCCATACATTCTTGTGTTCTTCGTGCTCTCAATATTCGGGCACGTATCAAATTATCGTTAATTAAATTTCAAATGCACAAAATTATCTGACTATTTTTTTAAAGTATCACAACTAAACACTAATAACTTATTAAAATGTTAAAATCGGGTCGAATCAGACCAGAACCGATTGTGGATCAATTGAGTCGACACTATTGTACACTAATATAAGTTATTAGGTATTGATTTTGATATTTATAAAAAAAAATGTTATGTGAATTTTCTCAATTTAAAATGCATTTGACGACAATTAAGAGGGATGATTGAATGAAGTACAAATTAACATTGTTTTGAAACATGTTATATGTTTTAAAACATGTTAGTACCCATAACAATCTTTTTCAATCATATTGTGTATAGTTTACATAACTTTCCTTATTAATTTGACATCTAATATGATAATAGATTATAGTAACTATAATTTATAATATATTAAAGAGAGCTAAATAATAAAATTTACCATCGTCATCGTCAAGTCAAAAACTCAAAATTTAAAAATATCAACTTTTTCCGAATGAATTGAATTAAGGGCTAAAAAAAAAGAGATTTAGAAAAATAATAATAGTATATTAGTGTCTTACATAAGATAATGATGATTTTACATCAAAATAGTGGGAATTCAGAATATAATTGTCTTTAAAAATAAATATGAGCATTGATATAAATATACTCTGCCACACTGGTTTTCCATGATATTGTTTGATGAATTATTGCTTACCTCGGCTCCAGTATGTGGGTGTCATTCCCTCCAATAAGTACATGTGTGAAAAATGACATGACAAAAATAAAAACTATGCAGTACACAGTCACTTCCTTCTTGGTGGGAGATCCACCAGCTGGCCTTCACTGAGGTTAGTTATAATTTCTCATAGTGTCCTCATTGTGAATATAACAATCATAAGTATAAAATATAAACTATTGAAATAGAAAGGTGTTTTTGTATATTTGCTTTTAAAATTATATATAAACAAAAATAGGGAGCTTCATATTCAAATAGAACTTAAAGTTAATGCTGAATTAAAAAATATAAAATCAATGTATTCTATGTTTAAAATAAAAGGTTATATTTAAAATAACTTTGTAAACCCTTAAACAATGGATAAACCATATGTTTAGGTTAATTTATTTATTTTTACAATTAGTTTTTCATTTTAAAAGTTGATTAAGTATAAGGTCTAAATTTATTTCATTGTAATTAAGTAGGTTATAGGGTTAATTAAGAAAGCCAAATGGACAGACATCTCTTCTTAATTTCTTATATGTATATTTTAATTTTAATTATATTATATTACAGAGATAAAGTGAAGAAAAAAAATGACCAATAATCTGATGCTATATAGCATGGAACATGATGGATCCACTACTAGGAAAATGACTAGGCTCAATACCAGACAAATTACCAAGATTTTCTTTTCAAGTGAGGTCCTTTAAGAATATTTAATGGGGTTTCAAAAATAATTATAAGAAATATGCCTCTATTTTTTTTTTTACAACAATTGTTATAGTATACTACAGATCCGTCATCGACTATATGTGCTACTATTCTCTATGTGGACTTCCTAAACTACTCGTTGAAAAAAAAAAAAAGTAAAGTTCTTTTAAAAACAATATATTCCCGCGGGTCTTTTAGAAACCTCATAAGGACTACGGTACTATTTATATATTTGTTTCACTTTTAAAATAATTCACAGTTGAATTATGCCATCTATATATGTAAATTACTCATATCTGAAATATTTGATTAATGAACTAATCGTTTAACTTCTAAGTCATATGGTTGGTCAAGTGTTGTTTCATATATGAAAATATATACGTATCAATTAGCTCAATCTTTAAAAGTTACACGTACAATAATAATCTATTAGGTATGTTATCCTTTAATCATTCTTATTTTAACATATCAAGAGAGAGAGGAGTTTTCTATGGAAGCAAATGGCAGTATTAGAAAGGTATTCTCCAATTCCATGTGCTAATCATAGTACGTTGATTCCTTGTTATTTTTATTTTTTTTGGCTATCCTTGGAGTAGAGCACTGGATTGCACTTCAAATAAGTGATATAACAACTGGCAAGCATCTATAAATATAATCTTCTTTAAAAAAAAAACATTATCTTCTTTCAATGTTTATCAAATTACAAAGAAGTTTTATCTGTTATCAATATCATTTTATTTTTGAATTAATTACATATTTAATCACATATATTTATCGAGTGTTAAGTTTATTATACTTTTTACGTTGATTAATCGTCAATTGAAATCAAAGTATAAAGATGATGATCTTTAAAAAATAACATCAAAATATTAATAATGGGTCACTTTATTATTCAATCCATATGATTTTTTCTCAAATGTTGACGTAGCATATTCATACTGTCATGTAAGAAAAAAAGTGAGGTGAATATAAATATATTATTTAATCATATTCATGTGTTTTCTTCTCTATCGTTATATTCACCATATTCTTCAAAAACAAATTTATTTTTCAATTGGCCGAAAAAAAAAATTATTTTTGCAAAAATAAAATGTTTATGGGTTCGAATCGAACTCAATAGAAATTTCATACATTCAGTTATTGCAAAAGAAAAAACATAATGAACTTATGGAATAAAATGGATGATGAAGACGAAGATCATAAAAATGGAGATATATTTGTCAACTTTCCGTCAACTTTTATGAATCAATATGATCGACATTAACATTTTAAAATATGGTAACTAAATATTACAAGTTTCAATAAAATTAATTACCATACACGCATAAGGGACTAAAAATATAATTAACCCTTTTGCTTATTTTTTTAATTTTTATTTTTGGCCAAGCCCTTTTGCTTATTATTGGCCATACAGATCAGAATGTAGCGTAAATTAAGATCAGAAAACTTAATTGCTCTGTTTATTAACTAATTAACTAACTAAAAATTTGATTGAACGCAGAATGGCTTTATACAATGAACTAGAGGTGAAGAATGAAGATCAGGTACAGAGCATTAGTATAGTCTAAAGATCACAAAGTGGGATTTATCTGATTCGAAAGGACACAATACATTTTGGCAACAAAAAAAGGACATAGTCAATAATCTAATCATCTCTTAATGTTATAATTATAATAATCAAAGACATTAATCTGGATTTGTCTACTAAAAAAGAGCAACGCACGAAGGAAAGATTGATCGCGGCGCATCAGATTCAACGAATTCGTCGGTTCGGGGTGGAGCTCAATCAGATAGACAGACACTGTACTAGAGATTTCGATAAGATTCAGTTACATATTATTATATTCATAATCACATGCATGGGTGCCATGCGTTGGTATTAGCCATGTCTTAAAAAGTAGAATATATATATTACAACGTGTCGAAGGTATTTCCTCATTTTAAAACGCTCATTTTATTCTGATGTAGTATTATATAACAAGGGATGGAGCCATTTGAGTTTTATAAAAATTAAGTGTATATATTAGTTGTTACATAAATTTTGCTTTTGAATATGAAATAAAAATAATAATATTGCACCTCTTATTTAAATATAAAAATGGGGCAACATTAAATATATATTTTTATCTTATATAAACATATATACTATTTAAATCATTATGTTTAATATATATATCATTTATATATATATATATATAAGTGTATATCTAAAATTATATTAACTATCTAAGTGACAATTTGTATGTATTTATTCAAATAAATATCCACACAAGTATTAGAAAAAATATATGCAAAAAGTCTTTTTTGTCCAAAGCGTATTTCAATAAGGAGTAATTTGATGGACGATTGTTTGGTAATTATCATTGAGAAATATGTATTTGAGTCCATTTTTAATAAGTTTGTTATATTTCAATTTTAAAGTATGAAAACTCGTAATAGTTATTGTTATTAGTTGTTTTACCTTCAAATTATTAGACTATATTTAGTTAATTTTATTCTTCATATGTATATTTTTCTAGATTTTTTTTTCTATTTTCTCATATAATTATTATTTATATATAATCAATGTTGTTAAAGACGCTTGCCTCGTCGCTTGAGTGCTGAGGCGAAGCACAAAAGAAAGTTTGTGCCTTGTATGTTTTCATTCGTACCTCACTAAAGCAACACCACGTAGGGGCGAGCAAATTAGAATCGGAACCGGCCATTTGTGTAGGTTTTGATAGATGTAAACAAATTTGGTATGGTTTTGGGATGAAATTCCAAGAACCGGCATTTTTGGTAATGGTTCTAAGATAAATATTTGGGTATCCAAATACTCGAAACCAGAACCGTTTAGTATATATATTTATATTAATAGTTTAATGTTTATTTTTGTTCCAACCTTAAACATTTCGTTACTAAGTTACTAATCCTTTTATTCAATTACTTTTCATGATTTACAGATGTATATTTGTTTGTCGACATATCTATAAAAAATCAAACGCGTAAATTGACCATGTAAAAAATTCGAATATAGCCGGTTCCAAACGGGTACCCCTGAATCGATCTGTTCTAAATGGTTCTGTGACGTTAGTCCAAACAATTCTGATACGATTTTAAGTAATGAATGATAAGAACCGTTTAGTATTGAACTGATTCTAGGATATAAGGCACCGAAAACCGCTCACGCCTAGTGCCTTTCAAATTATTGTATGCAATATTTTCTATAAAAAAAGATTATAATCACTCTTGTCCTCCCACCCTTCTAGCTTCGCTACTTATTATGACGCTCATGTTTCAATCTTTGTGACTCTGTTTAAAATGTGGAAACTTAAATTGACAACTAGAAACATATTATTATCCAACATATATAATTATTTTTAATCACTAAACTATTGTTTATAGACATAAGTTTAAGTGAGGATGTTAAATAATAATAATAATAATAATAATAATAATAATAATAATAATAATAATAATAATAATGTGCCGATTGTTTCACTTACAAATTTGAGCTTATAAAATAATTAATTAGAATAAAAATCTGTTGATACATGGAGTTTTTTTGTTTATTTTTTGTTTTACAATATAAATATTATAAATGAATAAATAAATACAAAAACGTAACCTCTGTTATATGTATTTACTATCAGTAGGAAATTCAAAACGAAATATGGAAAATGTTGGGCTTACATCTCCAAATTGTTCATCTATAAAATGATTGGGGCAGTCCTAATTTATTCATCCATATTGTTTTGGGCTAACATCCATACTGTTTTTCTTTTCGGCCGATCGTCCTGCTTTGGGCTTATAGTTATTATTATGCGTGTTTTTCTCTAGATTTTTTTATTTTTTTTGGCTACGTCTTTTTTTTTTTAATCTAAAAAACTTAATCTTGACCCTACTTAGACACACAACTTTTTTAGTCGAATTCTGACTCAATTGGTGGCTTCTTTTTATTTTTGCCAAGTCCAAGCAAATATTTGGTCACCCCTAAATACAGTAAGTCGAAATTTTTTACCGCCCCGCCCCGTATGTGGATAATTTATATATATATTACACGTATTTATATAAAACTATATAGGTAATATAATACATAGTTAAAATAATTAGGATTTGTGACTTGTATTTGGATTTGAAGTTAAATTTTTTATTTGTGATTTAAATTTTAAATTGAATTTGTATATGGTAAATATAGAATTTAGGGTTTAAATTGCTAATAATATATTATGTACAACTAATAGGTGACCCGTGGGTCGACCCGCCCCGCCCCGCGAACTGTGTGGGGCGGGTACGGATCGGCCATCTCGACCCGCGGGTACGGGGCAAGCGATACCCGCCCCGACCCGCCCCCGTTGACAACCCTACATATATATAGTAGTGATAGTGAGTAGGGAAAACGCATGAATGATGAACAGAAACAACGGAAAAGGTTAAGATAGGAAATCTGTGGAATGATTTGACGCTGAGGAAACACACATTTCAGACAAGACATTTATAGTTATACTATATATAAAATAATAATAATAATAGAAGCTGCAAGTACTGTTGTGCATGTGATTATATATATATGATCTTGGGGATATCGTATCGGAATGGGAAGCATATATATATCAATTAATTAATTTATAAAAATGGACTGTTTCTGCAGCTAGCATTAAGTTTAGGTACTTTTGCTAGCTACTACTGGTCTATGATTGGTATGATGATCAGTGCAAAATGCAATGAATCTGTGGCGTGGGTACCATTTTCTCTGCGTAGGTGGTGCCTGCCTGCAATTACTCAGCTTAACGTTGAAAAACCTCCCACTAACTTCTTCAATACAAATTCTTCAATCCACACACTGTAAAACATGGATATTACTTCCAATTATTATAATTAAGTGTTGGTGCATAAGAGATAGTATTGATTATAAGTCTCGTGACTCGATTATAAGTATTATGACTCGATCGTTTCACCTAGTTATGAGGTTCGTATTGGTTTAGATCTGCACAAGTCCATTCACCTGGTCTGGGAGACCATGTCGAGTACAAGCTCGTACTAGCCCTTGACTCTGCCAATTTAGTATAAACCCTTAAACCTCATAGTTGGTTTAGCATTGGCTCGGGCTTTACATGGTCTACCAAACCAGACGACTAAGCTGACACACATTCTCATGTCAAGATGAGCTCTTAATTTGGACTTGGTGAATCGAGTCATGTACTACTTATGATCCACATTTAAGATATTTGAGTTACACACTCAAAATCAACGATTTATACATAAGATAAAATATAAAAAAAATAGTTGAGTTACCAGACAATAAACATGAGTAATATGATACACACTTATTAGGTTTCTTAACTATATGTAGTATATACGAAATAAAGATTTACCAATATGCTTAAACATTTTCTTACTTATACACTCACTAAATACTCTAAACTTTAAGAGAAAAATGAGATTTCACAGTATGTTATTTTAATGAACTTTGTATCGCAAATTTTGGTTCATGTACGTCCTGTTTCTCTAATCCACCACCCGTTACTTAAAGTTAATGGCCTATGAGTAGTGTATATAATAAGAGAATCGTATAATAAAAGGGAAATAATAAAAAATAAATATATTTTTGGGTAAATGGGAAGTTAGTTGGACTAAACGGCCACATGTCAGTTGTGTCAACCGGTAATGTGGGACCCGCTGTCCAAGCACGGTACGGTATTTTCGGTTTCTTGGAATGTGGGCTTTATTCAGTGACTTGTCTTGTGAGACGTTACTTTGGACCACTCCCTGCAAAAAGCCGATGCCACGATAATAAATTAATCATCATAATATTAAATTAAATCAATAACAAATAAAATCTCTACACCATACTACTGTAGGCCCAATATCCCAGGTCTTTTATTTAAATTTAGTTCATTATATTGTTATATATAATAATAATATACATCATTATATAACATTAACTAGGGGTGGGCACTGAACCGGTTCAGGCCGAACCGGTTCCGGACCGGACCGGAACTGTTTTAAACGGTCCGGTCCAGTAATAACTAGGGTTTTTTTTTTGCTTAGGTTGGTCTAAAAAAACTGGACTGGTTTGAACCGGTCCAGAACCGGTTTTGGACTGTTTTTTAAAAAAACAAGTCCTGGACCGGTTTTATATGTCAGACCGGCTTTATCAATAAAATCGGTCCAAAACCAGTCAAAACCAGTCAGAAACCGGTCAAAACCGGTCAGAAACCGGTCAAAAACCGGTTTTTTTTTAAAAAAAAATAGTCTCGGTCAAAAACGTTTTTTTTTTACTAAAAAGCGGTTCAAAACCGGTCCGGTCCGGACTGGTTTATTGGACTGGTTTGGTATACCCCTTGGACTGGTTCCAATTTAGGGGTTACAAACCAGTCCAATTTGGACCGGTCCACTCCGGACCGGTTCCAAACGGTCCGGTTCCAGACCAGTTCCGAACCAGTCCGGCCGGACCGGTTTTTATGCCCAAGCCTAACATTAACCAAGGGGTTCCGTCACTCGATTTTCTTCTCCGCTTTTGAAATTCATAATGTATTATAGAAAAGGTTTGGTCACTTTTTCTCTCAATTATTATTTCTAAACTTAAACTAAATTTCAAATTTTTTTTACCAAACTAAATTTAATTTTTTTTTTTTTACCAAACTAAATTTCAAACTTTGAAGATTTATTTCCCCTAAGTGAACTAAGTTCAAGTCTAGGTGCGTTAACTTCTATGGGCTAAGTGAATCTAAGCCTTCTTCGTTAATTGAATATAGGAGCTTGGGCATGGCCCAGTTCTTGGTCTGTGTTACAGTTGGGTTAATTATTTGGTTGGATCGTGGCTCTAAAATATTGTGGGAATAAGTTGAGGATGTTGGAAATCTATGGGGACCTTCGAGTTATACTCAGGACCACAACTTATTATTTAAGGTGAGAGTTAGAGATTCACCCCTATCTCGATAAGACGCAAAACATTTCATATTCTCTCATCTCTTCTTCCACCATATTTTAGGGTTTCGTTGATCTAGGGTTTCGATTTTATCATGGTATCAAACCAGCAAGGTCCACTTGCTGATCGATCTCGGGCGTAGTTCGTGCTACTGGTTCTTCTCTTCTCCAGATTATTGTCTTCGCGCAAGGAATCCTCTCTTTGACGATTCGTTGCTTTGTTTGGCTGTTCCTGTACTTCGCTAGGTTGCGATTCTCTCCGTGAATCGCTGCCGCGTTCTTCTCGATTTGGTTTCTTGCTTCGATTAAGGAGTTATTTCGTCTTCTTTGGTCGATCTCTTCTGTATGGCTGATCTCCCGGCGCAACTGGATGACAATAAGGAACCCCAGGATATTGCAACCGTCGTCGATGTCGTTAACCACAATTTTTCGAAGAAAATTCATTCATTCCACCCTCTCTACTTGCACAATTCGGATATGGGCATGAGAACTATAGGAAGTGGAGTAGGGGCATGAGATCATTCTGTTAGGGAAAAACAAACTAGACTTCATAACGGGCTCATGAAAAAGAGATTCGTACGAATCTAAGTTTCATCTTCTTTGAGAACGTTGTGATGCTGTAGTTCGAGGTTGGATAATCAGTTCTGTAACTGATGATATAGCTGATGGGATTATGTATTTCGAGACTGCTTTTGCTGTTTGGAAAGAACTTCAAGAGAGGTTCAACAAGATGAATGGGTCTAGGATATATCAACTGCACCGTGAGATTGCCTTGGTTCGCCAATGAGTGGACTCTATTTCTACTTTCTACACCAGAATCAAGAATTTGTGGGGTGAATATGATTCACCTTGCTCGTTGCCTCACATCGATGGTGATATCTTCAAAAAAACATATTGAACACATAGAGCATGAAAGGCTTTTCCAGTTCCTTATGGGGTTAAATGAGAATTTCTCAAATGTCCGGAGTAACCTTTTGCTCTGGACACCTTTTACATCGCTCGATCAGGCCTACAACATGGTTCTGCAGGAATGAAGCCAGATAGACATTTCTTCTTCTGTTTCTGCGCCTAATAGTGTCTCTTTCACTGTCAAGGCTCTTATTCCAAATGATGGAAAACCTAAGAGACCACCCAATCCCAACTTAGAGTGTGATTTCTGCAAAAGAAGGGTCATACTGTTGACCGTTGTTTCGCAAAAGGGTGTGACTTTTGTCAAAGAAAGGGGCATTACCGCGATATTTGTTTCAAATATAAGGAGTTGGTAAAAAACAAAGGCGTGGTCGAAAAGGCAAACAATGTGACTCCTCTGATCACTGATGTGAACAGTCTTGATTTACATTTACCAGATATCCAAGACAAGGGTGCTTCACATATGAACATAATGCTTTCTCATGAGCAGTTTGATAAATTCCTCCAGAGGGCTTGAGGCAGTGGTGGATCAACAAATGTTGTCACTGCAACCACCTCTTGTGAATGAGGTATCCAGTATGCTGGTATGACTCATTCCCTTTCTAATAATGCTCTTTCAAATACTTGGATCTTGGATACTGGTGCTAACTGTCACATTACAAAATGTTGCTCTTGGTTATCCAATTTTAAAACACTTTCTGAAACTAATGTACTATTACCTAATGAAAACTTTTCTTATGCTATTGGGTTGGGAGATTTTGAAATTGTTAAAGGAAAAACACTGAGAAACTCACTTTATTTACCTGATTTTAAGTACAACATTGTATCTGTTTCTCAGTTGACACGTGAACTGAATTGTGCTACCATTTTATTTCCCAAAAATGCTATTATGCAGGACCTCTCAAATGAGAGAGCCTGGGCAAATGGTGAGCTGCAATCAGGCCCTTACATATTGAGCCCCAAAGACACTGACCCTTCTTTGATTGTTTTGAGTAGCACAAAAGATGGAATTTCTGATTTGTGGCATAGAATGCTAGGTCATGCTTCTATAAATGTTCTTAAGATGTTTCAGATATCAAACAAGTTACCCAATAAAGTTTCTGGATTTAATGATTGTACTATATGTCCCTTGGCTAAACTCACAAGAGTTCCTTTTGATTTATCTGATTCTAGAGCAAAAAGTTCATTTGATTTGGTACACAGTGATGTGTGGGGTCCTTACAGGACACCCACATATGACAGTAAGAGATTTTACTTCCTTGTGGATGATTTTTCAAGACTAACTTGGGTCTTTCTGCTCCAATTCAAAATGATGTTTCTGAAATTTTAAAGAATTTTGTTGAGATGGCGAGAACTCAATTTGGAAAAAACTATTAAAGTCTTCAAAACAGGTAATGATGGGGAGTTTTTCAGTGATCATTTAGATAATTTTTTCAAACAAAATGGTATTCTCCACCAAATTTCTTGTTCTTACACACCTCAACAAAATTGACGTGTTGAAAGAAAACATCGCCATTTATTGAAAATTGCCAGGGGTCTGAAAATCCAAGGTTTTATTTCTAATCGTTTTTGGGGACACTGTATACTAGCTGTTTCTTTTCAGATTAATCATATGTCTAGCCATGTTTTGAATAAAAATCTCCTTTTGAAGTGTTTATTGGCAAGAAACCTGAGATAAAGCATTTGAGAGTTTTTTGGTGCTTTGTATTTTGCAAAAAAGTTGGTTTCCTTGGATAAAATTGCTGCTCGTGCTATTCCTTCAGTGTTCATGGGTTACTCAGAAACTAAGAAAGCTTATATTCTGTTTGATTTGGAAAATAAAACCTTCTTTGTTAGTAGAGATGTAAAAATTTTAGAACATATTTTTTCATTTCAAATCAGCAAGTTTAACCCTGTGCCCTTCTTTGCAAATGATTTTGTGCCAAACCTCAAAGCTGATGATGTCCCTGTTATTGCTAATGATGAACATGTTGATCATGATTCTGACTTTGTTGGTGAAGATGATCAGTCCATCAATACACCAGATGATGAACCACCCACAGGATTGGATTCTGATGGGGAAACAAGTCCCTTTAATGCATATGATGATGCTGTCATCACACCTGATGCTGCTCCTTCTCAAGGATGGAAATCTAGCAGAGTTAAAAAAACTTTTGCTTACCTTGAAGATTATGTTCTAATTTCTGCAAACACTCCTTATCCTTTTTCAAATTATGTGGGATATGTTGGAATTTCAAAGGAGTATAAATGCTATCTTGCTTCTATATCTAAGTTGTTTGAACCTAGCTCATTTGAGGTGTTGGTTGGATAGATGCTATGCATGCTGAGATTAAGGCTTCGGAGGACAATGGTACATGGGAGTTAATGCAGCTCCCACCTGGAAAACGACCTATTGGCTCAAAATGGATTTACAAGTTGAAATATCATTCAGATGGTACCTTGGAAAGGTAAAAAGCGAGGTTAGTTGCCAAAGATTACAAGAAAAAACAAGGTATTGACTACTTTGAAATCTACTCTCGTGTAGTCAAAATGAAGACTGTTAGAACTATTTTATCACTTGCCTCTGTTAATAATTGGCCACTTTTTCAAATGGGTGTTTTCAATGCTTTTTTACATGGTGATTTAAGTGAGGAAGTTTACATGACCTTACCTCAGGATTTTCGTAATCAGAGGGAGTTGGAAAATAATGTTTTGTGCAGATTACGAAAATCCTTATATGGTCTAAATCAGGCCTCTCGCTAATGAAATTTGAAATTAACTGGGGCTTTACTTAAATCTGGTTTTACACAGTCTTTGTATGACTACTCATTGTTTCTTAAGAGGGAAGGCAATGACATTGTCATTTTGCTTGTATATGTGGATGACTTACTTATCACTGGAAACAGTGGCAGATTAATATATGATCTTAAGTTTGTTCTACTTTTAAATTTTAAGATGAAGGATCTTGGGAAACTACAGTATCTTCTTGGGATAGAAGTTGCTAGATGAAGGGTCTAGTGCTCTCTCAACGAAAATATGCTCTTGAACTCATTTCAGATGTTGGTTTAACTGGAAGTAAACCAGCAGAAACCCCTATGGAATTGAATTTGAAATTAACTACAAAGAAATATGATGATATGGTTAAAACTAATTAATCTGAATCTTTGATAGATGATGAGTCCAATTTCAGACGATTAATTGACAAGTTGCTTTATTTAACCCTAACTAGACCAGATATTTCATTTGTTGTGCAACATTTAAGTAAATTCCTCAATCAACCAAAAAAATCGAGAAATTATTACTTAGGCCTAGTTCGCCACGTAGGATACGGACCAGACCAATAAAACAGTGACAACTCTTTAATTATATGTTAGATATAAATATTACAATGTAGAGAATACAAATATGGTTTTTATCAATGCTTCTCTCTCTAAACATTAATTACCAATGAACTATGCATAATAGGGGTTTTTTTGAAAAATAACAATAAATAAAAATAATTTTTTTATATACAATTGTTAATAGTTTTTTTTTTTTTTTCCAAAAACCTATTGAACGTGGTGAACTCTAGGGTTCACCACATTCAATAGAGTTTTAGAAAAAAAAAAAACTAATAACAATTGTATTATATATCGTATACGAAAACTTATTTTTATTTATTATTAATTATAAAATGTAATATTTTATTATATACCTATTATGTATACTTATTAATAATAAATAAAAATAATTCATACGGTAATTAATTTTTTTGCAAATTAATGTTGAGAGAGAAAAATTGATTGAACCATATATTATCCTCTACATTGTGATATTTATGTGTATCATACAATTGATGAGTTGGCATTATTTTATATGTTTGGTCTACATCCTACGTGGTTGACTAGGCCTAAGTATTAATTTCTCAAAAAAATACCATTGGGATGCTGGGTCAGGTTGGTGAAATACATTAAAGGTTGCTCAGGTAGAGGTATTTTTCTTAACTCTGCATGTAGTATAGAATTTACAGATTCTGATTGGGGTAATTGTTTGGAGTCTCGCCGATCTTTGACTGGATATTGTGTTAAGATGGGTGAGTCCCTTATTTCATGAAAATTAAAAAAACATGATGTGGTTTCTACTTCCTCTGCTGAGGCAGAATATAAGGCTATTAGGCATCTGGTTAGTGAAATGGTTTGGTTACGTGGTCTTTTATTTGAGCTTGGTTTTGTGCAAGACAGTCATTCTGTCATTTTCTCTGATAACAAAGCAGCAATTGAAATTGCTAATAACCCTATTTTTCACGAGAGAACGAAACATATAGAAATTGATTGCCATTTTTCTAGGAAAAAGTTGTTGGATGGAACAATTAGGTTTTTGCATATTAGAACTAATGACCAAATTGCTGATTTGTTCACTATAGTTTTGCCTAAGAAACAACATCGATTTTTGGAGAGCAAATTGGGCTTGAATGACATAGTTTCTGTTACTGATCCTCAGGAGATTGGTGCAGGTTAAGGGATTTTGTGCTCCTTAAGGTGAAGAAGTCTGAGATTGGGGGGGGGGGGGGGGGGGGGGGGGGGGGGGGGGGGTGTTAACTTCTGTGGGCTAAGTCAATCTAAGCCTTCTTCGTTAGTTGAATATAGGAGCTTGAGTTTGGCCCAGTTCTTGGCATGTGTTACTGTTGGGTTAATTATTTGGTTGGATTGTGGCTTGATGGGTCGATTCGGTGGATTAATGTGGCTCTAAAATATTGTAGGACTAAGTTTAGGATGTTGGAAAACTATGGGGACCTTCGAGTTATACTACTAAGGACCCTAACTTATTATTTAAGATGAGAGTTAGAGATTCACCCCTATCTCGATGAGCCGCAAAACAGTTCAGATTCTCTCATCTCTTCTTCTACTATATTTTAGGGTTTCGTTGATCTAGGATTTCGATTTTATCAACATGAACATGATAAAGATGATGTTTTAGTAAGATATTTATCGTTCAGAATACCGGTCCGAAATGACCAGAGTAATATATCTTGTAAACAAAAACTAATTACTTTGTAATTTGGATAATATGTTAAATTATATGCAAGATTTCACCAACAGTACTCCTGAATATATATATTTTTCCCTTTTTCCAAGAATCAATTAGTTGATGATACTTTTTTATTTAGCACTAATCGAATAGCAATTTTATTAATTATGCAGCACAGACATGTCAAAACGCAACTATTAATATGTATACCAATAATAATATAGTTAGGGCCGAATGAACATTTGAATTATACATATATATATATATATAAGTAAATCAAAGTAATGTTGAACGGGAAATCTATTAATTAAATTAATTAATTTCAATGGAGGTGTGTATGGGAAGAGAAGAGCTACCCACCAAATCTCAATCCTGAGGAAAATCGATAAAGATGTGAGGTTGACAGATGGACAGCTTTTATGATTCTCTCATCGCTCCCAAATATATGCCAATAAACCATATGCCTATAAACAATATTAATCTAATCCGAACCATTCATTAATTTATTTCCATGGAAATTGAATCCTTCGATTTTGGTGACGGACCAAATACTGGCAAATATTTTATTTTAATTATATAATAGCTCTGTTAGAGCATCATAATGATTTTATATTTTTTTAAACTTGTCACGTAAATATTTATGTACATTTTAAATAGTAAACTTAAGATACTTATAAATAATATTTGTTTTCTAATCATTTTACTTAACTATATTCCTTAAATATATTCTATTATTAAATTTTTTTAACAACCTCCAAAAGATATTAACATTAATTATAAAATAAATTAATTTATAAAAAAAATTAATTACATAATACATAGTGCATTCATTAAATTTAAGAAATATGTTATGTAAAAATAAGTGAGTCTCACTTTTAATGAATTCTATGTAAAATCATTGTAGCGCGTTTTTATACACTGTACATAAAATATATATTTAATTCACATTTAAGTAATGCTATGTAATACCATTGTGGATGCTTTAGTCTTTTTATCGCGGGTGATCTTATTAAAGTTGTACTTGTAACATGCGTATTTCTAAAGTAAATGAATCCACACTAACACTAGGCCAGTCTGTAATGAGTAATGTGTTGTTCATAAATATTTTTTACATTCCAACGATCTCAACAATAATTGAACCATGTCTTCTTAATTAATAGGTAACGTGTTGAACTATTACATCATATTAACTAGCTTAAATCACATACCATAAATTGTCACCTCACTTTAAAAGAATTAAAATAAAAATCATATTATTTATGATATTATAAGTAACTAGGTAGCACATCCGTGTGTTGCGCAGAAAATAATTTGTTTATATAATTGTTTGGATAATGAAGCAAAATTTGATATTGATAGTTTTTATTAGTTTTTTTCTAATGCACATGGTTCAGAACATAACCAAAAGGACAGAAGTTCAAACCACGCTGAGATAATGGTTCATGGACAACACTTTACTCCTGACGGTCTAACCTGATGCGAGTGAAGATTGGTCTAGTTGTAGTTTGTAGAGCAAGCATGTTGATGTGAGCAGTCCCAATGCGAACATGAGATGAAGAAGGACGAATAAAAATAAACATGAAGTTCCAAGACACTCTCCAAGACTTATGTTATTTATATTTCATTGTCTTTAATTTGATGAAGTGTTTTCAACAAATATTTATGTAATCGGCGTTCAGACCATGGGTATAATTGTTTGAGTTAGTCTAATTAGGTCATTAAGAGTCTAATGGGCTTAAAAATATCAAGCCTCATTAAATAAGTCCACTAGGATTTCTTTTAGTTAATTCTAGGTGTCATTAGGTATAGTTTACAGCCTTTAAACAGTCATCTTAAGAGTTGACCGAAATTTTAATAAAGTTTGAATTCCGTTTTTGTGAAGAGTGTTTCTTCTCCTTACGAACTTATCAAGGTTCCCTTGTGGCGTTCAACCCTAACTTATCGAACGGATTACCCATCCCCGTTTTTGGCGTTTTCGACATACCCCTCAACCTGAACTAGAAACGGTCTAGCGACATCATCTTGCAAGGGTTTTCGTCTTACACGACGAGAATCATATCAATTGGTATCATAGCTCAGCTTCTAGCTTCAAGTTTCCTTTCCTATTTTGTTATTGTTATTACCTCTGCAATTATGCTGGGAAAAAATGGAAATTAGAAGAAAAGAAATAAAGAAAACATGTTTGGTAGTTCCAACTCTATTCTATCTTCTATGGAGTTTCAATATGTTGCACAAGAACTATTAGTGAAGTTGCGCAAATTTAACAATGATGCGATAGAACTGAATTATGAGAAGTTTGATCGGGAGAATGGGATGAGTATGGGAAAGATGAGAATTCCATCATTCTATGGGAAAAGTGATCCGGAAGCATATCTTGATTGGGAGAAGAAGAACAGATCTAATGTTCGATCGCTATAATTTCTATGAGCATAAGAAGGTAAGACTAGCTTCCATTGAATTCTGTGCTTATGCTATTACTTGGTGGAATCAGTTATCATAGATAGGAGGCGGAGTGGAGAAGGTCCAATTGCAACTTGGAGTGAGATGAAAAGGTTGATAATGCGACAATTCGTGCCAAGACATTACTACCGCAATCCAAACTTGCAAGGATTTTATCAAGAAGATGACTCAATTATTGCATCGGAGGTGACAGCTACCACCATGAAGGCTTCCCAATGCAGCTCATATACATGTTCAAATCCTACTGAAGTTAAGTTTGCTGAAAGAGATGGGCAAGTAGAGGTGATATTTTCTGAAACTGAACCTACGGGAGAAGAAGAGGCCGATGATATTGTTAGACCAAAATATGAAACTGTTACTGAAGAAGACACTAAAGATGGAAACCGTGGTGAATCTATTCAAGATGCGGAACATGCTTCAATCGATTGCATGACAAATGTACAAATGAATACATGACCACCTACTATAATGTTAGAGCAACATTCATGGATGATTTGCAAGAAATACCTTATTATGTATGGAGATTTTCATATTAACAACCAGAATGATATGCTGCCATTACTACATGAAGATGTCAATGAAGAACCTTTTTTTTCAAAATGCTTCTAATGGATCGAATTTAGTTCGAGAGCCGATCTTCCCCAAAAGCTCACATCGATGGGAAGGTTTGGCACCCCGACGTCGGCTCTTCGTCACTGGGGTTGTAACATGTTCCAAGGGATTGATATGCGAGTTTGATTTTGATCCTAGAGATTGACCGCCTCTACTTATGAGGATTCTGGATTTCCCTATTCACAGGAAAGCAAGATTATTCTCAATGCAAGATTCGAGACGAATCTTCTTGAAGAAGGGGAGAATGATGTGAGCAACCCAAAAAAAAACATGAGATGAAGAGGGACAAATAAAAATAAACATGAAGATCCAAGTCACTCTCCAAAATTTATGTTATTTATATTTCATTATCTTTAATTTGTTGAAGTGTTTAAAAAAAATACTATGTTGAATTTATGTAATGGGCGTTCAGACCATGGGTATAATTGTTTGGTTAGTCTAATTAGGTCATTAAGAGTCTATTGAGCTGAAAAACACCAAACCACATTAAACAAGTCCACTAGTGTTTCTTTTGGTCCATTCTAGGTGTCATTAGGTATAGTTTGCAGCCTTTAAATAGCCACCTTAAGAGTTGGCCAATTTTTTTTTAATAAATTTTGAATTCAGTTTTCGTGAAGAGTGTTTCTTCTCCTTACGAACTTATCAAGCTCCCTTGTGGCGTTCAACCCTGACTTATTGAACGGATTATCCATCCACGTTTGTGGTGTCTTCGACATACCCCCTCAGAAACGGTCCAGCGACATCATCTTGCAAGGTTTTTGTCTTACATCGACGAGAATCATATCACATGATATGGGTGATGCCTTCCTAATATGGTTCCTTATGGAAACAAAAAAAAAAAATACTACTACACATTTAAGATGTATATGTAATACTTTAACTTATATAATTGTTATATCTTAACAGGTGCGAACAAATGTTTTAATTGTTTATTACGATTTTTTGGATATACTCATTACAAGCCCACAAAATGTTAAAAGAAATAAACACTGATTAAAAAATTAAGATATCTTGAAATACTAAAAAAAATAACTTGTTGCAATATAACATGTATACTTAAATTTTAATAGTTGCAATATAAAAGTGTCCATGTTGATATGCTCAGTTAAAAAACTTAGTCATTCATAGATGATAAATTCAAAATTATTATTGTTATATTGATATAATAAAAAGTATCAAGTGATAAAATAATATACATTTAATTAAAAAAATTAAAATAATTATGCAATAAATATTTATCATTTTAAATTTCAACCGCATTAATTATTAAAAATTCAATTGCAATATAATTACAATTAAAAACACATGAGAGTTGAAAAATTAAGTACGGTAACATAATAGTAACGTGCTAACAACTATGATATCCGAACAAATTTTATAGATTTGTCATGAACAAGAAGTTCACAAATTCAATTTAAAAAACATTAACCGAGTTAAATAAATAGAAGAATCACTCCTTATTTCTAATTTATAAAGCATTAATTTCAAAGTTAATCGGTAAGAAATCTTAATGAATTAATTATTTCGTTGAATAAATATATACATTTCCATGATAAAGACAAACCATCAAATTATTTAAAAATTAAATATTGAAGTATTTTTTTAATTTAATTTTCTATTAATATGTACACTAAAATAAATGAATAAATCATTTTTTTTCCAATGATTTAATTATTTAAATTATCGTGGAACAAATAAAATCTCAATTCAAATTTAGAATGCACTAATAAACTGATTTGAAAAATTAATTGTGATAATACAATATTAACATTTACGATAGATAAATATAGTAAATAGATTCGCGGATAAAAGTAAGAAGGCAATTAAAAAAAGGATTAACTCCAATATACATCAATTAAAGCTAAAAATCGTTCGACAAAATCGAGAAAAGAAAACGGTATTAATTTAAATAGTAAGTAAAAGTATCCTTTAGATAATTATAATTAAGTACATATAAATTCTATTATGGAATTATAATAATTATACATAAATTCAATCTAATTTTTAAATTTTGAAATTCAAATTAGATTTTCAGATAAGGTAATTAACAAATTAAATAATTTACTATAAATATATAACGGGATAGAAAAAAAATACACATATGCATGACTTTGTATTAATGCTAATCAACATATAATGAATGTTGAAATATGTGGTTGAAAAAAAAAACCTAGTTCAAAGAGAGTACTAAATGACGAATGGAAGGAGGAGAAGAATTTGAGTGAATCAGTTAGTAAACGCGAGAGAGTGTATTATTTTCTTCGTAACCAAATTATGGATTCTATTTTATACTCGCAACACCTGTTGCTGACACACAGATTCTATTTTTTCTAGTTGGGTATGATATGTTTAATTACGTAATATTTATGTAAAAGGAGAGCTTGAAGGTTATCCAAGTACAAAGAGATATCCACTCTTTATGTAAATGGAGAGCTTGAAGGCTATCCAAGTACAAATAGAGATTTACGTGTTCTAATCCATGTCTACTATCAAAGATATAGAATTAGATGTACCTCATATATACTATTTTATTTGTATATATCACTGTTTCGTTTCATTACCTGTCAAGCATATAAAAGATACCCAGATTATATTTACTAGATACCTGCCCACGCTACGCGTGTTCGCGTGATCGTAGTTTGGATGATAGAATGACATGACCGGCTCGTCTCTGAGGGTAATACAAGTGCATGATCAGTCTGACTACGAAGATGATACAAGAGCATAGTCGATCCGACTCCGATGATCATACAAGAGTAGAGCTTTGTTTGAATATTAACTTAAATTATGTAATATTATATTATATAAAATTTTAAAAATCTTAAAAAATTAAAATAAAATGTTCGAGGGACCGATAATCCTTTAATGAGCGTGTTCGCTTCCGGTCTCTCGAATATTTTATTTTAAATGTTTAAGAATTTTTAAAAGTTTATATAATATTATATTACATTATATAAGTTATTTTCTAATAATGCTCGACTCTTGTATGATCCTATTTATATATAGATAATAAATCACTTGAAAAAAGAAGTAAAAATAGATTATGTTCCATTTAAAGATATTTTTTCATCAAGTGGCCAACTGACAGTTGCCAAATATGAAAATGTTAACAAACGTAACATAATTATGCATATAACCATCGGAGAACTTTGAAAGAGCGGCGATCTAATATGGCATGCTGACTAGGAATGCTGCACTTATTTAAGAATTTATTCCTGCAAGTCACGTCAACTCGCTCCTCTTTCAACGTGATTCAATCATTATTTGCGTAATTATGTTAAATTTGTTAATATTTTAATATTTGGCAACTATCATACGGCGACTTAAGGAAAAAAATTTCAATTTAAAAGTTAATTACATTAAATTAAACAATAGTGTGGTGGTTCAGCGCTTCATCCCTTAACCAGATGTCAGAGGTTCGATCCCCGCTAGTGACTATGAGAATAGAAAATTGTTCATGACCAACACTTTACCCCTTACGGGTTGACCCGGTGTGAGTGGGGATTAGTTTAAGTGTGGAGCAAACATACTACGGGTGCTGCCCTCCTGATGAGGGCCCCTCTAGGAACACGAGTGAATTCCCAAAATAGGTTCGTTTGGCAAACTTATTCCCAAAATAGGCTTCTTCAGAAACTAATTCCCAAACTAGGTTTTTCTATTTTTTTTAATTAGATATATTTTTCATTTTACATCCCAAAGTTTATATTTTGTTACAATTGACCCTAAACCGAAATGATACGAGAAATATATTAGAAAAATTGAAAAAAAAAACTATGGTAAATGTAAAAGTTAAAACTAAAAAATAATAAATTATTAATTGTGAAAAAAATTGTAAAAATATATTATACTAAATATATAAATTATAAAAAAAAGTTGTGATATAAAATGTAAAGAAACTAAATACTCATGATTTTTTAAGTACGAAAATATAAAAACGGGTACATAAACCCTAAACAAAACGTCTTAAATTTATAAAATTAGAAACCGAAAAAAAACAAATAAACTAATTTAAATTTAACCGAAAAAAAACAAATAAACTAATTTAAATTTTAAAAATCAATAGAATGAATTTAAGAATGTATTTCAGTTTGTATATATTTTTTTTTTCCATACTCTCGATGAATAGATTTTATATCATTATATGTTGTTTTTTTTTGCCAATACAAATTTGTTTAACACTTACTAATTTTTGTATGTATATTTTATCCTTTAATTTCACATATTTTTTAAGAATTAAAAGCTGCAAAAAAAATATTTGTTTGATTATTTTTTAATGTATATTTTTATCATTTCATTAATTATTATTATTTTTTTCATATATTTAATCTTCTTAATTTTTAATTTTTTTTCCTGTATTATATTCCGATTGAGGGTTCATTTGTAACATAATGTAAACTTTAGGATGCAAAATAAATAATATATATTATTAAAAATACGAAGAGACCTATTTTGGGAATTAGTTTCTGAACAAGCCTAGTTTGGGAATTAGTTTCGAAAAAAAACCTAGTTTGGTCATTCACTCCTAGGAACACCCTGCGGGAAACAAACATAACAACCACGTATATACTTTTTCAATTATATTTACAGGGTTTTAGAAGAATTGTAGACAACAATAGTTTAACCATTTTTTGTTTAAAAAACAATTTGTAAAGCCATAAATAATAGACTAACTTTGTTTAGATTTTTTTTAAGTATAGTTGTAGATAGTCTAATGAGTAAGAGGCTCTCAGTAAGTACTGAATATTCAAAATCCAACAACTTAGTTGAATAACATAATAAAACAAACACCGAAATATGGCTCTACAATAATATTATATATATATATAGAAGAAAAAAAAAGAAAGAAAAGAAACAGAGTTGTTCCTACAGGGTAACGTCAATGGCTACAAGATGCAGAAACCACCGTTAGGAAAACTCCAAGCCTAAACTTCTCCGATTTACTAACCCAATATAAACCCATTTAATAATCATGAGTCTCTGGTCAGCATGCGAACCCTAGCTAGCTAGTAGCTAATAATGCGAAACCCCAGAAAATAAAAAACAATAAATGACTCTGTCTCTGTCTTCTCTTCTTCATCGGAGTGTGGATGTCAGAGACTGGAAAACGGCGTCGTCACAGGGCAGCGTCAGCCCATTATCGTGGTCGAACCCGAACTCCTCCTCCGCTCGCCGGAGAAGGCTCTGAAACTCCGGCGAGTCCAAGATCGACAGCGGGACTATGTGGCGTGTCCTGTTTCGTCCGACGTAGACGACGAAGTGTCCCTTGGGGACGTCCATCGGTGCCCCTTCCGGCGAGGCCGGGTCGTGGTCGCCGTGATGCCACCGCCCTAAGCTTGAACATCTCTTGATGATCTGCTTCAGAGCCACTGCCGGAGGAAGCTTGCTGGGTTTCCTCGTTAGGGCCATGAAGATAGATAGAGAGAGAGAGATGATATGGAATGGAAGTGTAGAGAGAGAGAGAGAGTATTGTTATGATTATGGAGAGGACGTATTATAGAAGAAGGGTGGAGAGATTGACTTCAAGGTCCTCCGCCGTATAGATTGGGGTATACATTATATATCTATAGTTTTTTTCTGGCCACTATTATATATATCAATAGTTAAATCTACAAAACTCTTTATTATATTTTAAATTTCTTGTCTTTTCTGAAAATAAATATAATTGGTGGATACGAGATACGATCTTTAACTCCTCGTAATCTTCAATTTTTAATTCCATATTGACTGTGGCAAAAAAAAACAAATCTATATTGACAAGATTAAGAGTTAAATAATAAATACTTTAATCGATTGAAGTTACTTCTTCAAGTAGAAAAGTTTATACAAAGTAGATTTGATTTCTTGGGAGAAAAAAGTAGATTTAATTTCTAAGTGACAAAAAAAAAAAAAAACAGCTATCGGATATACATTTGATAGAGTGAATTCTGTTAATCAAGTGTGAAAGTATGAAATTTTTAACTAACAACTTAATCGATTTTCTAAAATGTTAAAGTGATAAAGACATGGGTTTAATCAATCTTTATAATTTAAATTTAAATATTATTATCATGTGTAGTTGAAACATTTTAAAGATACATGTGTTTTAATAACGTGAGTTTAATGCAACGTTGTAAAGATTTAAATATACACACTTTTATATTGTGTGATATTTCTAACTAACCACTTGATTAACTATTTTAAAACAGACGTATAGTTTTAACCTAAAGTATTAAATCAGGGACGAATCAACACCGGTTGTTACTGCACACAAAATTATAATTATACATATATATACACGTGTGTTTAGAGTAAATTGGCCGGATCAAAACTATGTTGGTCGGAAAGAAAATTATATTTTCTTATAACGAATTTACAAAGAAAACAAAGTACATAATATATTATATAGAGAAATATCAAAATAGAAGAAGCTACTTTTATGATGGTTTTTTAATTTTTTTGTCTAACAAACTATTTTTTAAAATGTGTGGCAAGATAGATTGGATGTCGAGTGAGCAGGTCATGCCATAAAGATATTAGAAATCAAGTTCAACCGTAGAGTAGGACTACTGTGTTAGTGATGTCAAATCCATCAGAGTTTCGAGTTTTATTCACGAATTTGACTGTTTTTACTGAACTAGATTCAATCTTCCTTAACGGGTTTTTTGCCACCCTTATTTGTTCAGTGTGATCAAGGATATTAGATTTATGTTATTATATATCGCTATCTATTACACAGTGGTTGTGGTTCCAAGATGTTTTGTTCATGTTGCACACCGAGTCATATGTAGACCCATCCATGTATTCAAGTAACTAATTAACCACTTTTCTATTAATCAAATATAATTATTATAATGCACATTCTCCATGTCAGCGTTTCATTCATCTATCTATATATTATGCACTTGGGCTCTATATATATCTATCTTCCCACATATCATATATACTACGGTTATCCTTCATATATATGTTTAGTTAGGGCAAAAGAGCGTATGTTGTGGGATAGTAGAGAATAGAGACATTGTGGAGCAACGTAACGGCCGTAGCTTAGCAGCTTCCTAGAAGGCTCGTTGCCCTCTCTCTATAAGGACAAAGGGATCGAAGAGGTGGTCCCTCATTCCTTAGCTACATTTCTTTATTCGTTCGTATCAAGTTGATATCTTTTTGAATAGTCTCTATTTGTTTGTACTTTCATTATATGGATGCGTCCTTTCTCGTAAAGTATGTATGAGAATGGTCGGAAATTTTCAGCCATAACTTCTAAGTTTACGAAAATAAATTGGTTAAAATAGAAGTTTTATTTCTAACATAGTATAAGAGAGCATATATTCAACTTCTGGTGACGTCATTTAAATGTAAAATCTCAACCTTGTCATATTCACTTAAGTGCAGAAGTGGCGATGTAAAGTGTTTTTCGCAAACATCAATTTATACAGAAGGATTTCACACACAAATTAGAGCTAATTTTCTTATTGAGTTTAAGAATGTGACGAAGATCTTCGTTTGCAAATTTGAATTTATAGTCAATCGTTACAGTCACAAATCCAAAATCTATGGTTAGTGGGTACACATATAATTTGCACAAGTTTTTATAAGGGTTTCTGAGGACCAAGACCTAGAGTTTGCAAACTCTAGGTCTTGGTCCTCAGAAACCCTTATAAAAACTTGTGCAAATTATATGGGTCCATACAATTGTATGGACCCACATTGATCGTGTATATGTTTGATGTTAAACTTTATACTCATTTTAAATTTAAACAACATTATTTTCAATATTTTATACCATTTAACGGTTTATGTTCGATTTTAACGAAAAATGTGCAATGACTATAATACACACAAAAAAACTTAAAAGTTGGCAACCGATTTTAGTGCAAAAATGAAGGGACAATCCAACACTTTCCCTACAATTTAGAGAATTCTTCGCAATACTCATAGTAGAGAAAACCATCTATCTCAACAGTCGCGTTAGTTGGTACAATTAATTAAAGAAAGATAATGATGAAATAAACGGAAATAAACTAGAAACGACTATTGATGATGTTTTTTTTTATGTAAAAACTTATAATTTTATTTTTTTTTCAAAAATATAAACAATAGAGAACTTGTACATGTGTATGTTGAGTTGAATATTTAAATAATAGAGAACTTGTAGACGTGTATGTTGAGTCGAATATTTGAATAATAAATAACTTGTAGACGTGTATATATGTGAAGTCGAATATTTGAATAATTTAGGGAGAACAGGCGACTATAAGAGAATAAACGGCAGATATAGAGAAATATTAAAAAAAAAAAAAAGAAGAAGAAACGGCACATGCCAAAATAAAGAGATGGAAAATGGCGCCGTTTTATCCTAACAAACCCTAATAAATATTTGCACGACCCTAATGACAAGGTTACACGTTTTTCTCGTTGTTTTGTTTATATTTGTTGAGTCTATGAAACATATATAGGTTATTAGAGGGAAACAATGTGGGTTCGACATAGAACATGCATTTCGAATCATTAATTAGCATTTAGCATTAATGTATCACGCGTTTCATATATATATATATATATACATACGTACGCGACATACATAAGCCATAAATATAGGAGTGTTTGAAAGTATAGGACAGCGTCTAAGGGTGTGTGTTGGCAGTACAACCACAAGTACCTTGCATCTAATAATTAAGGTAGCCCCAAGTGTTAGTACATAGGACACCGCCCCATGTTCCTAGGGCTAGAAAGGGTTCTATATCTCTACTGACTTTCAACAATATCTGCCCTGATATTGATATCTCTTCCATATATATATACTTGCTAGCTTTCTCTACACTTATTGATTCAGAGTAAGTAAGTCATACACGGAAGTTTTTAATTTTTCCTTTTGGCCACTAGTCAAGAGGCGTTTGGTATGCCATAAATGTATTTAAATCTTAGATTATGCACACATTAAGGTGTTTTAACAATGACTTTGTTAAAATGTAGTAAAATATAAATGCATTTGAAGTTACGGTCGTTAGATCAGGAGATATTAGCAGATAGGATATATTATAATCTTTTTAAGAAAAATTTAATCAGATCTCAACTATTGCGTAAATCTCGATGGATCTGATGCAATAGTTGTTAATTCAACTATAAATGTAGAACCATATAATATGGTGTAGCGGTTCGGCGCTTCATCCTTAACTAGAGGTCAGAAGTTCAAACCCCGTCAGTAACCATGTGAATGAAAAAATATTCATGGCAAGTACCTTAACTCTTATGGATTGACCCGCGAAAAAATAATAATATAAATGTAGAGCCAAACCGTATTAAAATCAAACTATGTAATATTTTGCATTGTAATCTTTCAGATTGAATTGTTGGCCCATTATTGAGCCACACACAATCTAGCTAATGATTGCACATCCGTAAGATTGGGCCTAGAACAGTATTCTATTACGACCAAACATACTATAAAACTTTTTTTTTTTTTTTTTCAATTTTTATGAATATCAAATAATGTAATCTAATATGCCTTTCAATATTTATATGCAAAGCAAACATGCAATTTGAGTTGATTACGTACAGCATTTTGTATATTACCATCTTGCAATACCAAAATGTTGTATGTAATCTCACAATTCCGATGATCTTGAAAATGCTTATATTAGCTGATAAATTTAGGATTTCTACCTCCCAAGAGATTCGCAACATCATCTTATTTTCTTTAATTAATATTATTATTATTATTATTATTATTATCATCATTAATGCATGACAAGGGCCGTTTTTAAGATGTGGTTTGGGCTGAGTCGAGTCTTCTTTTTCTGTTTTGCACTTCAGCCCAACAGATCAACTATATTTTCAATGGGCTATTTTTGGCCATCTAATGGACTATTTTTGGGCTGAGAGATTTGATGTGTAAAAGACTCGTAGGCTATTTTTTTGGGGGACAAAAATTCACTTTATTAGACAAATCAAACAACAGACAGAATACAATCACGGAGGTTTGTATTTACAATCAGTAGACACAGGGCCGATCCTAGCAAAGTTGAGGCCTAAAGCCATATTTTGATTTGGGGCCTAAAATTGATTTTTTTTTGTGCTAAATATGAAAATAAATAAATTGACTAATAGTACATTTTTATTTAAAATCTATTCTTCAAACTTTTATAAAAACAAAATCACTAATGAAATTTTTATATTCGATTTTTTAGGATTACGTTTTCAATTGATAATATAAATAATACATTTGCAAGCTGGAAAGAATTATACGTTTAAAGATCATATAATATTTATAATGGAGTGAGCCAATAATTTATAAGAAGAATAATTAGAAGAGAATAAGAAATTAAAATGTATAAATACTATCTAGTTTAAGATTTTACGCTATTTTAAATTAATACTATCCCTAATTAATTAGATGAATTTTTTGTTTAATATTTAGGTGGTTGATTAAAACTGTTTCCAAGAATTTATTAAATTAACATAGAAAATATATGTTTCCATCTCAATATAAATTTGGAAATGACAAAAAAAGTGATAGCCAACATTAACGATTATTAGTTTTTTAGTAATCTTTATTTTATTTGTTCATTACAACCTTAAATGCTATAGAGAAATGCTATAGAAGTCCTTTTTTTTTGTTATCATTAGGCCCACTATTGAAATATATCTATGAATCTGAGATCAACATTAATGATTTTAATTTATTGGGTAATCGTTATTTTATTAGTTCATTCATTACAATTTTAAATGATATAGAGGCCCGTTAATTTTTTTTTTGTCATCACTAGGCATGCTCTATTGAAATACCTATGAATATGAGGCCCTCAATAAGTGGAGACCTAAAGCCCTAGCTTTAGTTGCCTTACCCTTGGGCCGGCTAATTAATATGTATTTTCATCATGAATAAAAATAATAGGTTTCTAGGCTCCACCTAGAGTAGATAAATGGTCCATCAAATAAATCGTCGAGGCACAGAAATCACATGTAAGATAGAATTATTATTGATGGACGCACGTGTTAGTGGGCCGACTTGCTCAACATTATGGAATTACTATAACATTATCGGGAAAATACTCTTACTTGCATATGGCATTTTCATTGAAAGACGTTTACGATCATTGTTTTATAAGAATACGTAAAAATATGAATCGAAAATTATGAAGAAAATGTTCGGTTTTAGATAAAATTTGAAATATGAATTAATATTCAATATTTAAAAAGAATAATAATTCTTAACCATTTTTTCAACTGCGGTCTGTGGATAACTGTGTTTATGGAGTTAACTGAAATATCGAACATCCAAACAACCACCACGGAATTTCGTTCACCCTCCTCATCATTTACATTCTCGAGTTGGAATCAACATCTCACAAGTCTACGGGTCTATTGGACAATCAAGCAACTCCATGCACTCTTACCTTGGCAAACTAGATTCATTTTTCGTATCGGATCTATTTATTTTAGACCTCCTCTATGATAATCAAGAGTTTCCTATTTCCTTCAACATCTCTTAAGAGCGCTAGTTCTTTTGGGATGTTCCTCGAACCAGGATGCACTGGTATTGTGTTCATCAACTATACATACCACCGAAAGACCCTTAACTACCTTGCCATCTTCCTGTAGTATTGATCAATTGTTCGTTGGTACATATGCGACTTCAAGTCAATGGAAGTCCATTTTCTTATCAACTACTCCGCTCTCATATCTCTATTTATCTATGACGACGTTTTCAAGTTGGCACGCAGCTGCAAGGTTGAGATGCTAAGTGTGACAATGGTTACTACTTTGTATTATCTATCCCTTCCGGTGGGAAACCAAATTTTACAAAATCACATATCAATTTTTAAAAAATTAACCACATGATAAACCGATCTCACCATTCGGATTTGAATATGTTTTCAACCATACCAACCCTTATAAACTCTTATCCTCTGAGAGAAATCTACTTGTCTTCGGCACCCCTAACGAGCGCTAGGTCTTGGATGTTCCTCGTTTAGGAATGTATCAGTAGCTTGATCTTTGGCCTAATCTACATCGAATGAACCTCAACCAACTTCGACCCCTCATATGGTTTTTATTGGTTATATACAATTGCTTCCGCAATCTCGGGACGGGAGCGTTAAGATTAAAGCCCTCCCAAAGGTAACTTGGTTGTTAATTGTACATACTTTGTACTTTCTATTTTGGCAAAAAAAAAATTGTGACTTCATCGTATTTTATGCTTATCTAGTATTACTTGTCACACATAGCTATTTTTTACTAAATCTTATTTAAAGAAGACTCGCGTATTGAAGAGTTTAAGTATTCCGCTGAATCAGATCCGATCATTCTCAACAAACTTCTATCCGATGCCAGCTATACTATTTTTACTTTGTTGGCATAAATGCATCGCTATTATGCTATTTTGTTAAATAGATTTCAAACGGACCTGACTTATTATCTCGGTGTGTCAGCAGCTTAGTGACAGGATGTGATAGGAGCAGAGGAAAGAGATACACTCCTATAAAAAAACTGTGTCGGGAGCTGACTTGGTGAAACGTCCTGCTTAGTTGGCAAGTCTGGCCTCATTTTCTGGCCCACATCTCTTATTTCTAATGCTTGGGCCCACGAAAATCCTACTATTCAAGCCCATTTATATTTTACTTAAAACAATCTCACTTAGAGCATCCACAGTGGTATTACGTAAAGAATACGTAAACGTGGGTCCTACATGTTTATTTAAGTAAAACAACAAAAACTATCTACAGTGGTTTTACATAGCATTCCTTAAAGATGGGACCCACACGTAAATTTATGTTTTTACATAAAGCATTCCTTAAATTTAAGTAATGCACTATGTATTACGTAACCAATTTTTTATTATAAATTAATTCATTTAATAATTAATGCTAATATCTTATTGGTGGTTGTTGGAAAATTTAATAATAAAATATATTTAAGGAATATGTTTAAGTAATACGATTGCAGAGAAAATATTTTTTACGTGTGTCTTAAATTTACGTATTACTTAAAGTGTACATAAATGTCTACGTGGCAACTTTAAAGAATACAGTTTAGGTAAAACCAGTGTGGATGCTCTTAGAAATACACAGAATAGAAATGAGTAAATGACAGTATATGTAAATCGAACTATTCTTACGGGTATGTATTAATTAAATTATAATTATTCCCCTTAACTATGTTAAAAATTAAATGGGTAAATTTTTTGAATTTAAACTTTAAAATAGAAGAAAAACAATAATAAATACGCTACGTTTCACATTACATTTTGTAATTTTAGTATCATCACAATTTTTTTTATTTGCAATATTATCTACTTTTAATTATTGTAATCAAATAGAGTCATATATTTTACGGTTCTATGATTGAGGAACATATTGTTAAAATATAAATAAATCTTATAAGATATCATATATTTTTAACTCAATAGATTAATTACAATAAGACAATTTTTTTTTAATATATTAATTTATAAGCGAACTTATAATAATTAATAATATTATAATTTAAGTTCTCATATGTAAAAACATGTAGAAAGTGAGGATCAATGTGACACTAATATTAATTCAAATTAAAACTATTGTTTGATACCCAAAGTTAGCTAATATTAAATTCCATATAATACAATAGATCACACTGCCATTATTTGATAGCATGTCGTACTAATTATATTAAATTTAGGGGGGAAATTACATTTTTAATATCTCAAATTATAGACCCTTTAGTATGTTAACTTTTCTTTTAGGTGTCCGAATTATTCGATGTGAGCTAGGTTGCTCGACTTGGTTAGGGCTTGTGTCAAACATGATATCCCAAATTAGGTGACTAGATTTGAAATAGGCTCGGACCAAGACGAGCTCCCTAACTAGGTGAATCGAGTTATGTGTTATTGAATTGTATGTACACATAAACCCTAAAAAATTGATATACTAATAAGTTAAAAATTGATATAATAACAATAAATAAAAAATACATATACTAATAAGTTAATGACCGATAAGTTAATTCTCGTAAGTTGGTTTTCAAATTAATATATTAAAAGAATATATTAATCTTATTGGTGATTAATCGATCATTATTGTGTATATACGTTAGAAATATATGCTGACTAGATCTAATATAGGCTCAGGCTAAGGCGAGCTCTCTAACTAGGGGAATCGAGTCATGGTCATTAAATCATCACACATCAGATAGTTTATACACCTAAATCCTAAAAAATTAAAGTACTAAAACGTTAATGACCGACAGTTGAGGCACTAGAAATTTATGTTTTTTTCCTAATTTAAATTTAATTAGCAGAACGTGTTATCTCATGAAGGATTTTTCTACCATGCTCCAAGAACACCATGCTTTTGGTTTTTTTATTACTACGGTGGACTTAATTGTAACATATGTAAAACTTTAAAAGTATGAAAAAGTATGAAATTTTTTAACCACACCTTATATTTGCATCATACTATTAATAATATCAGTTTCCCTTTAGGGTACATCTTTAGGGCAATAGAAAAATACAATTTTTTTAACCAAAAACATGGTGCTCTTGGAGCATGATAGAAAGGCCCTCTCATGAAAGGAGTATGAGTTATTGTATAGTATATTATTATTGACATTAGCTAAGTTGAGTTTGATACTAATCAATAGTTTTAATTTTTTTTGGATCAGATTCAACTAGTATTTTCGGGATAAGGAATAAACAAACCATGGATAAATCCAAGCGACTCTTTCTTAAATCTAAGCGATCTTTTCGTAAGCGTTTGCCCCCGATCCAATCGTTCCCATAAAAAAAGTATGAGCTAGTAGTAGCAACCCTAGGCCTATTCCGCTATGAAATGTTTAAGCTCTGTTGCTCACGGTCTGAGTTTGTCCGACCAAAATTAGTGAAAAATCAGCGCACGCACTGGCCTCCTCAACGTAGCCCCACTAACATCCTAATATAATCAAGAAGCATGCCCGTGCCCAGTTCTACTCGGCTCCTCATAAGCCTGACATAGTAGTTTTTGTTTAACTTAAACTAGTATTAGTGTCATGTTCATATATATATCAATGATCCTCACTTTCTACATGTTTTTACATATGGGAACTTAAATTATAATATTATTAATTATTATAAGTTCGCTTATAAATTAATATATTAAAAAAAAATTGTCTTATTGTAATTAATCTATTGAGTTAAAAATATATGATATCTTATAAGATTTATTTATATTTTAACAATATGTTCCTCAATCATGGAACCGTAAAATATATGACTCTATTTTATTACAATAATTAAAAGTAGATAATATTGCAAATTAAAAAAAATTGTGATGATACTAAAATTACAAAATGTAATGTGAAACGTAGCGTATTTATTATTGTTTTTCTTCTATTTTAAAGTTTAAATTCAAAAATTTTACCCATTTAATTTTTAACATAGTTAAGGGGAATAATTATAATTTAATTAATACATACCCGTAAGAATAGTTCGATTTACATATACTGTCATTTACTCATTTCTATTCTGTGTATTTCTAAGTGAGTTTGTTTTAAGTAAAATATAAACGGGCTTGAATAGTAGGATTTTCATGGGCCCAAGCATTAGAAATAAGAGATGTGGGCCAGAAAATGAGGCCAGACTTGCCAACTAAGCAGGACGTTTCACCAAGTCAGCTCCCGACACAGTTTTTTTATAGGAGTGTATCTCTTTCCTCTGCTCCTATCACATCCTGTCACTAAGCTGCTGACACACCGAGATAATAAGTCAGGATAATATTTATTAATTATTATAAGTTCGCTTATAAATTAATATATTAAAAAAAAATTGTCTTATTGTAATTAATCTATTGAGTTAAAAATATATGATATCTTATAAGATTTATTTATATTTTAACAATATGTTCCTCAATCATAGAACCGTAAAATATATGACTCTATTTGATTACAATAATTAAAAGTAGATAATATTGCAAATAAAAAAAATTGTGATGATACTAAAATTACAAAATGTAATGTGAAACGTAGCGTATTTATTATTGTTTTTCTTCTATTTTAAAGTTTAAATTCAAAAAATTTACCCATTTAATTTTTAACATAGTTAAGGGGAATAATTATAATTTAATTAATACATACCCGTAAGAATAGTTCGATTTACATATACTGTCATTTACTCATTTCTATTCTGTGTATTTCTAAGTGAGTTTGTTTTAAGTAAAATATAAACGGGCTTGAATAGTAGGATTTTCATGGGCCCAAGCATTAGAAATAAGAGATGTGGGCCAGAAAATGAGGCCAGACTTGCCAACTAAGCAGGACGTTTCACCAAGTCAGCTCCCGATACAGTTTTTTTGTAGGAGTGTATCTCTTTCCTCTGCTCCAATCACATCCTGTCACTAAGCTGCTGACACACCGAGATAATAAGTCAGGTCCCAAACACTGCCATTTCTACATTTGAGTCATATATATATATATATAATAATAATAATAATAATAGTATTATTAAAAAAATCGATGTTTGGGAGAAGCAATAGAGGGTGCAAACCAGCTAGCTTAGCTAGGGCATCGACTGCGTCTGAATGTTGCGGGGTTTGCTAACTGTGTGGCCCTACCTACCTACCTCCATTTTTAGGGTCTGCAACTTTTGAATGCACAACAAAGATGCAGTGTACGTTCGTACTATCTACAGTACATCTGATAGGGACGACACAACATTGATAGGGACGACACGTCTTTAATATTTTATTTTTTTTAAATTATAACAGTGATAATAGTTTTTAAGACTAATAATCAAATTGCTATTTGAACTTTCTTTCATAGAGTTATAAAACGTTATTAAACTTTAATTTTTTTAAATTGGCAATCTAAACATTTAATTTTCGAGCAAATTGTTATATCATTTACAATTTTTGTTAAATTACAAAAAAAAAAATTACCATGTTCTGACCACATTCATATATACATTTAAATAATTGTATCAAAAATATATTTAACTGAAAGTTCAATTGAATAACGTCGTTGGAATTAAACAGAGTTTCAATTGAGTATTCAATCAAATGCATTTCACTACAATTTTTTTAATATAAGTGCTGAATATATATTAGTATAAATCGGTACTTGCAAAAAATAATTGACTTTCAAATTCGTAAAATGTTGCCCTGTCTAATGACATGTTAGATAGAAATAAAACATGTAATTTGGTATTTGGACATATTTTAATATATTATATTATTAATAACTAACACTATATTCAGTTTCCATCCAAAACTAACGAGTAATTAGACAGATTAACACTTTGAAATCTCATATATCTGAAAATAAAATAAAACAAAATTTCTCAAGTACCTAAATTGTTAAAATATGATTGCTTAGTTAACTAAAATACTCCTATATGTTAGTTGTATAGTATGTGAATATGTTTATAAACAATATATATTTAAGCATATATATATATAATTATGGTGCATGCATATACCAAGTTGCCAACAACCCAACACCACTGCTTCCTCGTTTCGCGGAAGTTTCTATATTAGCTTCATACAAATAGAATGATGACTCAACAGAGATGACTTTGGTTGAACAATCGCCAACTATCTTCTGTTGTTTATTATATACTAGACACCAACCCGCTTTACGCGCGCAAACATTTTGTTAGAATGTTATAAATACATAATAAAACTGATTCTGATGATGATACAAGAGCATGATCTATCAAACTTCAAAGATGATACAAGAGTAGATACTTATTAAAACAAAATTCACTTAAACTATGCAATATAATTTTTTTTTAACTCTTCATCATTAAAATTAAAATGCTAGAGCGACCGTGAGCTTTTTAGTGGTTATTTCCCGGTCGCTCTAGCATTTTAGCTTTAATGATGAAGAGTTAAAAAAAAATTATATTAGATAGTTTAAGTGAATTTTGTTTTAATAAGTATCTACTATTGTTTTATCTTTGGAGTCAGATAGATTATGCTCTTGTATCATCCTCAGAATTGGTTTTATCATGTATTTATAACATTCTTACAGAATGTACGCGCGCGCGTAGCGCGGGCTGGTATCTAGTATAAGCATTAAGGAAATCCACTTAAGTGGATTTAAAATTATTAATTTAATATCACTTTATATTATGGACTCGTGTATTGGTGTGAGCATGTTATATTATGATTTATTTTCAATTAAGATAATCGTAGCTTGTATTGTAGGTACAAAGAATAAAATCTATATCTATCAAACATATTTTGTTAAGAAGAGAATAATATATGATTGTAAGATGAAGCTATTTAATTTTGCATTGTACACATACACGCGCGTATTGATGAGATCTTTTGTTATAACTAATTTAATTACAGTTAGGATATTTATAGCTCGTGTCATTCCTATAGAGTGGGGGACATCTATATTTATCAAACATGTTTGTTTTAAACGTGATCAATATGATGGAGTTATTTCAATTTTGGGAATATGACAACATTTAAGTGAACTTTTAAACTTAAGCTCAAACTGTAAACGATAAATAACCAAAACGACGATTAAAGATCACAATTGCAGCGAGAGCCTGATGAAAAATAAAACTTACATGACCATGAAGAAAAATACTACGAAGTTGGAGTAGAGAATAAAATCTTGAAAATTAAAGTGTGGCTTCACACTTACTGAAGAAAAAAAATTCCACAGAGCCGGTTAGAAACATGAACCGGTATTGAAGACACAAATAATTTAGCCAGTACAAACCTGAGCATCTAGAGCCGCCAACAAAACTGGAGTCGCCTCCATCGCCGTCGCGACCACGGCCTTCCACCATCGTTGTCGGATCTGTAACTCTGATGGGAGGGAGTAACTACTGGAGTAGTTACCCATATAGAGAAAGAGTTAGCCGTCATGTATTCTATAGAGAAAAAAGTGTGTGGGAGAAGACACATCAGGGAAACCTATATGACCAAATTACCACTATATATATATATATATATATTCTTTTGGAGGGTGTTTGTGTCAAATTAATGGAGCGGTTACTTTTTAGAGTGTATACATATATAATATAAATATAATATATTTTTTTCTCACAATTTTAGTTACTTTTAGTCTTCGAAACGGCTTAATACAATTAAGTATTATGGAAATCAATTAAATAATTTGCCGTTAGAAAAGTAACAATTAGTTTATTAGCATAGATGGTTAAGGGATTTGGTTTTTATTCATTAAATTGAATGTTTGATTCTTTGCAGTTCCAATTTGCTAGGTTTTTTCTTCAAATATTTAGAAATAAGAAATTACCACAAAACCCTAAGTTAATTGATTACATTAATAATTTAACCAATGTTAAGAAGGGTATTTGTGTAATTTGGATGATGACGGTTACTTTTTGAAGTGTATCCTTAATATAATAGAACCTTACTTGACCATGCTACGAAGTTTGAGCAGAGAATAAAATCTTGAAAATTAAAGTGTAGCTTCACACTTACTAAAGAAAAAATTCCACAGAGCCGGTTAGAAACACGAACCGGCGTTGAAGACACAAAAAAGTTAGCCAGTACAAACCTGCGCAGCTGGAGCCGCCAGCAAAACTGGAGTCGTCTCCATCGCCGTCGCGACCACAACCTTCCACCATCGTCGTCGGATCTATAACTCTTATGGGAGGGAGTAACTACTGGAGAAGTTACCCATATAGAGAAAGAGTTAGCCGCTATGTATTCTATCGAGAAAAAAGTGCACGGGAGAAGACACATAAAAAAAACCTACATGACCAAATTACCACTGTATATATTATTATTTTTTTGTTTTTGGAGGGTGTTCATGTCAAATTAATGGAGCGGTTACTTTTTAGAGTGTATACATATATAATATATATATATATATATAATATATAATGTGTATATATATATATATATATATATATATATATATATATATATATATTCACAATTTTAGTTACTTTTAGTCTTCGAAACCGCTTAATACAATTAAGTATTATGGAAATCAATTAAATAGTTTGCCGTTAGAAGAGTAATAGGTAGTTTATTAGCATATATGGTTAAGGCATCTGGTTTTTATTCATTAAATCGAAGGTTCGATTCTTTGCAGTTCCAATTTGTTAGGTTTTTTCTTCAAATATTTAGAAATAAGAAATTACCACAAAACCCTAAGTTAATTGATTACATTAATTAATTCAATCAATGTTAAGAAGGGTATTTCTGTAATTTGGATGATGGCAGTTACTTTTTGGAGTGTATCCATATATATATAGAATATATACTAATTAGATGGGGAAAAATCTGTAAAACATGTAATATGTTTGAAAAAGATGGTTTTATGGACCAGTATGTTCTAAAATATACAATATGTTTGTAAAAGATGGTAAAATGTCATTCCGTTAACTTGTTAATTATTCCGTTAAGTCGGTGTTATTAGAACTGGGTCAGTGTTATTAGAACCATCCCTTCATGTGGAGTAATATATATCTATACCCTAATGATAGTAATTACCCAACCCTATATATATGGGTGATATCAATATATACATAATAAAAAATAAAAACTTAGAAATTGGAGCTGCAACGTAGAACCATATGCACATTCATCCCGCCATGTCGAATCAATGAAAGATGAACCACTCATATTACCCATGTGATATTGTAATAATAACATGACAACGAAGAAGAAGAGTTTTTGACCAAAATAGACCCAAAATAACAATTAAATATCAATATAGGTTATATAATATTTTTTTTTACAAATATAGGCCTGGCCAGATTGGGGCAACAAGGTCAACTGAATATTTTTTTTTTTTTTCAGCCAACTGAAAAAAAAAAAAATTAATAATAAGTTGGCCGTATTTACCAACCCGGCCAAATGTGTTTTTCTTTTTTTTTTTTTTTTTTTTTTTTCGTTTTTTTTTTGTTTTTTTTAATAGAAATTGTAAAAATTAATGGTTTTGTAATTTTTTTCTAAAAACCTATTGGACATGGTGAATCCTAGAGGGCAAATTGACACATTTATCTTCTAGGATTCACCATGTCCAATACGTTTTTAGAAAAAAAATATATTATGCGAAATGTCAATTTTCTCTCTAGGTTCACCATGTTTAAATAGATTTAAAAATATATATATATATATAAAATTAGTAGTTTTGTAATTTTTTTACGAAAACTGGTAAACGGAAAATGTCTGTCAATTTGCCCTCAAGGGTTCACCATGTCCAATAGGTTTTTAGAAAAAAAAACGAACAAAAAAAAAAAAAAATCACATTTGGCCGGGTTGGGGCAATCCGGCCAACTGAAATTTTTTTTTTTTCGGCCAACTGAAATGAAAAAAAAAAAAAAATTATTCAGTTAGCCGGGTTGGGGGCAACCCGGCCATGCCTATATTTGTAAAAAAAAAATAATTATGTGGCATATATTAGTATTTAGTTGTTTATTTGGGTCAATTTTAGTCACACAAAAAAAAAACTCGAAGAAGAAGCTGCTTTTAGTTTTAGTGTATATATATATATGAGAAATTCTTGCATGGATCGGTTCCAACACGTGGATGTGCATGTGGTGACTCTTCCTCAAATCAGAATGAGACACGTGTGCTAAGAGAGAGAAATTGAGGGTTTTCAGTGACAAATGTCACATTCTGACTGGTTTAGGGGTAACAGGTGGACTCCACCTGTTACCACCGAGGTAACGTATAATTTCTCATATATATATATATACACGTTTTGCATCACCCATGCCCATGTGTAAACGAAACATGCAAGAGATAAGACCATCTTTTTCACCTTTTTTTTGTCCCTATTGTTGGATCACGGGCGAAGCTCCGTTATGTTCTTGACGGAAAGCTTGAACTCCTGGGCTCCGCGTAATCCTGCAAAAGGGGATGACCTGGGTGGTGACCCAGAATCCCTCTACGATGCTTAAATGAGTATCTGATCAATGGGGTGGTAAGCAGTAATCTAAGTGCGTATTAGAGAATGAGTTTTCTGAGGTAACTTCCTCTTTTATATAGGATGGGAAGTTACTCAGTTACCTGAGACTGCGCCTGGCAATTTTACCCATGATTCCGTATATCTCGTTCGGGATTCCGTATATCTCGCCCCACGCTCCGCGTATCTCGCCCATACTCCGCGTATCTCGGGCACGCCCTGCGTATCTCGGGGGAGGTTATCTATATCTCAACCGTCTCCCCACTACTCTATCTGGTAAGCGGGTTTCTCGGTCTTATCCTCTGATCACAAGTCCCAATTCATATCGGGGACTCCAGAGTTATCTTATTCTAGGTCACCACCCAGGACCCTTTGTCTTACGAGACAGGTCCGGCCTCTGCGGAGCTTTATTATCGGGGCCTTTACTAAGGCATATCGGGGCCTACTCCGAGGCTTATTGTCAGGAGCATTCAGCTTGTATATCGGGACCGCTAAAGTCGGAACCCTTCGTACTGGGCTTTTGGGCCTTCCCGGCCTTTCACGAGGCCCACTGGACTTACTCGCCGTCCATTGGCTGTTTAACGGGGCTAACGATTCCATCGGAACCCATCATTTGCCCCTAAGACATGGGGGACTTGGAGTCCGTCGTGTCTTCCAATCTCGGGCCTCCCGACTTCATTGTCGGAGGCTTTTGTCTCCATACCTCCCGATATCGCCATCGGAGGCTTTTGTCTTCAGACCTCCCGATATCACCATCGGAGGCTTTTGCCTTGTGCACTATTCTCGAATGACAGAGCTTCTCACTCATGATTGCCTTGGGCCCATTGGACTCTATGGGCAGTTGCCAAAT
Organism: Clarkia xantiana subsp. parviflora; assembly: GCA_036873135.1. Taxonomy (NCBI): domain Eukaryota; kingdom Viridiplantae; phylum Streptophyta; class Magnoliopsida; order Myrtales; family Onagraceae; genus Clarkia; species Clarkia xantiana. Next base: position 5,824,289 of record JAPTYO010000010.1, on the reverse strand, counting down.
CCGAGGAGACTCATCGGTTACTGTAGCATTAAATGCTAGGGATTATGAAACGACGCTTAAATCGGCGTGACTGCTGCTTTCTGAAAAAGCACTCATTACGTCACCAACGTCTCTTCCGTACCGTCCCCATAATCTCGACGATCAGGATTGAATCGTTTCGTCTTCGACGGTCAAGATTGAATCCATCCAGTTGTCCCTTTGCTTATAAATGCTAAAACCCTGGCATTATTCACTTCTTCTTCACCGTCTCAATTTCTGGAAGTTCTGCCATTTTTGAACTCGAAGCTTCTTCCCCAAGTCTCTTCTGCTCTTCAAGTGATCCAAGGCCTTCAACCCTTCCGATCTTTTTTATCTTCTCCAAGCAATCATCAACAATGTCTGGTAAGGTTTCCCTTCTCTGTTTTCATGATTTGCTGATGTTTGCTCTTATTTTCTCAAATTTTCTTATTTGTAACCGTTTTTAGACGAGGCTAGTTCTGGGGCCAGGATCCCTTTTACCTTTGAGTTTACTGTTAATGAGATTTCCGAGACCTCGTACGAGGTTGCTCTCCGAGAAGGCTGCATTACTTCGGACTGGGAACCCCGCTTCCCTTACGAGTCTCAGCCCACCACCAGAAGGAAGCACATCGTCACACGTCCTCGAGAGGGAGAGGTGTTCGTCTCCGCCGGACAAGTAAGTGCTGGGATTCGATTCCCTTTTTGCGGAAACCTGGTGGAGATGTGCAACTTTTACAAGACGCACCCCTGTACCTTCTCTCCACACGCCATCCGCGTATGGAACGCCTTCCAACTTCTGTGCCATCGCCAGCAGTGGACATACAGTTTGCTGCTCTTCCGCACATTCTACGGAATGAAGTGCAATAAGGCTGGTGTTTGCTCCTTCTCCCCCCGACTCCCCAAATGGACAAAGGAGCAACTTTCACGTTTCGGCTGGGATAGCGAGACTTGGAAGTTCCACAAGGATCGGGTGCTGATTCGCGACTCGGGGTCCGACAATAGCGGATGGAAGAAGTATTACTTCTTCGTCCGAAACAGCTCTGTCTCATGGCCCCGATGGGAGGTTGCGGCGGATCCTGCCCCCAAGCTCCAAGTTTACACCGAGGATGACCTCAACACTCTCCAGCTGGTCCAACTTTATCGTTGGGGGGACTCCTTCATTCCCCTCGACGCCAACAAGCTCATGGAGAAAGACTTGATTCATATCGGAGTCCGGCTCCTCGATTCTGTTTCTAAGGATTTGGTCCTCTGGGTAATATTTCTAACCACTTTGTCTTTTTATTTTTGCAGCCAAGAAATCATCTCTGTTGACCCATCTCATGTTGAACGAGGGGGAGACTGATGCCGTCCAGGGTAGCTCCAAACGGAAGCGGAAGTCGCTGAAGAAGGGAGCTTCCTCTTCTGCCGCCCCTCCGACCGAAGAGCGGACCGAGGCCAAGCGGGCCCGGAGGGAGGAGATAGACCAAGCCTTCGGGGTCACTACCGCTGAGGAAGGTAAGCGTGTACGTCGTGCTATTAAGAAATACAGGAAACTGGTTCCCGAGGAGTTTATCCCCGCTGATCGGGAATCGCGGGTTCGAGAAGGCGGGATACTACAACTTCTTCGGAGAGGACCAGCATCTTGAACGCCAAATCATCTGGTGCCCCCATGATACTCTTCCTGATTTCATTCGTCCCGCAACCGCAGGTCCATCGGAGGCTGTCACTCCGAGGAAGGCTGCTTCTCCCGCACGGGCCGCGACTCCAGAGGCGCCAATGATGGAGGAGACCCCGACGGAAGCTCAGTTCCGTCAGGTGACTGACTTGGAGGCTTCTCCTTCCTCCGAGGAGCCGAATGAGGGTGGCCTGCTTCGCCACCGAAAGCCAGGCCGGAGCCTCCTGAGGCCCACCGTGGAGGACGTGTCCCGGAGTCCTCCTCCAGAGCTCCGCAGTCCAACTCCCGAGCCTCCAACCGAGGTGGCTCCTCAGGCTGAGGTTTCCAGGGTCATCCCTCCTCTCCCCGTGGATGAAAATCTTTACAAGGTTTTCACCCCCGACAAGGAGACGGTTCCCTGGAATCCGATTGAGTCTCTCCAAGGGGTCCCACTCCAACGGGGGGACCTTCAGCCTGATTTGGCCCGGCATCTGCTGGCACGGTCAATTCCTCCGGCCCTGAGGCAGCCAATCTCCTTGGCGCGGGAGGACATCGAGGAGGAGCTCCGCGCTATGGCCATCCGTCGGATGGAGGTAAAGCTTTACCTTTACTTTATTCTTCCTTCCTTGTTCTTGCTTTCGACCATCGGATTCTAATCCTTTTCCCTTTCGTCTTAGGAAACCGCGGACCAGCAGCGCTGCTTCGGCTTCATCCTGGCTCTCAAGGGTGCTTTGGAGGAGGCACAAGCCAAGTCGGACCCCGACGCTTTGGCCAAGTTCCAAGCGGACCTCGACGAGGCTGTGGCGGCCAGGGTCAAGATAGCCAAGGAGCGAACCCTCCTTGACGAGATGGCTACGGGCCTGCAAAAGCAGGTTCACGATCATGAGGCCGTCCTTCGTCGGGAGCGGAGGATAGCCCAGGAGGATCAGCGGTGGAACGAGGTGGAGAAGAGGCAGCTCCTCCACGAGAAGGGCGTTTTCGTGGAAGCTCTTGGGGAGGCCAAGGCTAAACTTGAAGCCCAAGAGGCTGAATTTTCTGCCAAGCTGGCTGAGGCAAAGGCTCAGGGTCGTGAGGAGTATCGGAACTCCGATGATTTCGAGGCGGATGCCGTGAAGTTCTGCAAAACCGAGGTGGAGAACATTCTGTTCAATGTCGTCGAGGAGCTCTACACGGCATACGAGGATTCCATCGACTTCAAGAAGTCCGAGACCCTTGCCCCCATCGCAGAGAAGTACTTCAACCTCCCCGCGGAGAGTGAAGGGACTGATGCTGCGGACCCGACTCCGCGGACTGCGGAGCCTTCTGCCCAGGCCCCTCCGAATCTTCCTCCCTCCGATGCTGCTGAGGACCCAACTTCCAACAAGGACCAAGCTTAATGCTCTATTCTTTTAATCCTTGTAATTTTTCCTCCTTTATATTTTGTATCGGAACCTTCGGGCCTCGAGCCTTTATATAAGAAATTTCTTCTGTATGTTTTGATCTCGATAATCGTTTGCACTATTTAAAGCGACTTCATACATCCTTCCGATGCTTTATTCGAGACTTTACCACTTAAGGTTTCTCGTCTACTCGAGACTTCACCACTTAAGGTTTCTCGTCTACTCGGGACTTCACCACTTAAGGTTTCTCGTCTGTATCATTTAATGTAACTTCGTATGTCTTTCGTGACATTTTCCTCGGGACTTTACCACTTAAGGTTTCTCATCCCTGTCTTTCAAGGCAATTTTGTACATCATTTAAGATGATTTATTTCGCACCCCTTAAGGCTTTTACTGCGCTAATCTAGACGACTTAATCGTACCCTTCAGGGCTTTTATCGCGTCATTCCAGACGACTTAATCGTACCCTTTAAGGCTTTTGGCCGCATCATATAGACGACTTACGCGGACCCGTTAGGGCTTTTTCGTACCCTTTAAGGCTTTTTGCCGCATCATATAGACGACTTACGCGGACCCGTTAGGGCTTTTTCGTACCTAGGCTTTTGGTTGCATCATAAAGACGACTTACTCATACCCCGTAGGGCTTTTGTCCGTACCTCGAAAGGCTTTTTGTCGCGCCATAAATGCGACTTACTCGTACCTCGTAAGGCTTTTATCGTACCTCGAAAGGCTTTTGTCGCGTCCTTCAGGACGTCTTACTAACAGTTAGAATAAAATCTAAAAGCAATTGGATCGGAAGCAACTTCTTTATTCATTAATAACTCAAAGCTTTGCTTACATCGGATCGATAGATAACTTGCGCCATTCGCGGCGACTTAATATCAAACATGATACTTCTTCAAGTGTGCGCCACTGAAGGAATGCTTCAACGTCTTGCCATCAAGGTCTTCTAGCTTGTACGCATTTGGGGCTGGCATCCCTACGATCTTGTAAGGTCCCTCCCATTTCGGCGATAGCTTGTTTGTCTGATCTTGATGGACGAACTCGTTCCTCCGCCAGACAAGTTCTGTAACGAAGAATTGTCGGGACTTGACACGCCGATTATAATATCGGGCTGTTGCCAGACGCATCCGAGCCTGAACTTTGTCAGCCTTCCACCTTTTTTCCTCAAGCAAGTCTAAGTCTAGACGTCTCAGTTCCTCGTTCGTTAGAGGTTCATAATACCTCTTGCGATGGGACGCCACTGCTATCTCCACGGGGGCAACTGCCTCCGTGCCGTAAACAAGGCCAAACGGAGTCTCCCCTGTCGACTGCTTGGGTGTTGTTCTAACAGCCCACAGCACGTTCTCAAGCTCATCCACCCAATGGCCTTGCAAGGCGTAAACTCTCTTCTTCAGGCCATCCATCACGATCTTGTTGGCCGATTCGACTTGGCCATTAGTCTGAGCATGGCGGACGGAAGCTGTCCGATGCTCAACGTTCAATTCTTCCAGGTACTCCTTCAACTGAGCCCCATTGAACGGAGGGCCATTATCGCTGATCAACACTCGGGGAACCCCGTACCGGGATATGATCTGAGTTTGAAGGAACTTGAGGATCTGCTGCCCCGTTGTTTTGGCCAACGCCTTAGCCTCTATCCACTTCGAGAAGTAATGGCCACGAGTAAATACTTGCACTGACCTTTCGCTTGCGGAAGAGGTCCCACCAAATCAATGCCCCACTGCGCGAAGGGCCAAGCACTCCTGATGGACATCAAGTCGGCGGCGGGAGCCATGATATTCGGAGCGTACCTCTGGCATGTGTCACAGGATTGGACCATCGATGTCGCTTCCTTGTTCATCGAAGGCCAATAATAGCCTAGATTCAACGCCTTCCTCACGATGGATCGGGCCCCTTCGTGACAGGCCGCGACTCCCTCGTGTAGCTCTCTCAGGATCCGATTCGTATCAGGCTCCGCCACACATTTCAGGAAAGGCTTTACATGCCCCCTTTTGTATAACTGGTTGTCCACCATTACGTAGTCGTTCGCGATTCGACGCAACCTGACAGCTGCCACTTCATCATCGGGGAGTGCCCCCGTAGTCAGGTATGTGACCATCGGGGTCATCCAGGTGGGTTTCTCTTCTTCCTCCGATCCTGCTTCAATAGCGCAAACCTCCGACGGATCGATGGTTGAGATAATTACTCTCTCCAGGAAATGCACCTTCCGATTCTCTTCGGGAGCTACTCCTAGGGCAAACTTGCTTAAGGCGTCCTCGGAATTCTCCAGGCATTTTCTTCCCTCGGAATCGCCTTGATGTCGAAGCTTTTGAAGCTTCCCTTCAACGTCTGCACCTCGTGCAAATACTTCCTCATTGTCGGGCTCTTGGCTTCATAGTTCCCCTCGACTTGATTCACAATCAAGCTGGCATCGCACTTCACTTTTAAATGGTCGACTCCTGTACCCTTAGCGATTTTAAGGCCCGTGATGAGAGCCTCATACTCCGCTTCATTGTTGGTGGCCCTAAACGTTAAGGCCAAGGCATATCGCAAGGGCTCGCCTCCACCGGGCGGTATCAATACGAATCCTGCCCCCGATCCTTCTACACTTGATGAACCATCAGTGTACATCTCCCAAGTGTTCTCCTCATTTGGCTGTTCTGGCTGTTCTGCTATCGGGACTTCCATGTTTGCCCCCTCTGCGGGACCCGCTTCTTCCAGATCGGGTGCCGTAGACTCAGCTATAAAATCCCCCAATGCCTGGCCCTTAATAGCAGTTCTCGGAGCAAAATGAATACGGAACTCCGTCAGCTCGATGGCCCATTTCACCAATCTCCCCGACGCCTCCGGTCGGTTCAAAAAGTGCTTCAGGGCTGATTAGTTAACACCGTAACCTCGTGGGCATGGAAGTAAGGTCGTAGCTTTCGAGCAGCAACAATCAACGCAAAGAGATACTTCTCAATAGCGGGATAATTTATTTCGGATTTGGCAAACGCCTTGCTTACATAATAGACAGGCACTTGGTTGCCCTTGACAATCTTAATCAAAACAGAACTAACAGCAACTTCAGAAACAGCCAAATAGAGATAAAGCGGCTCGCCTGGAACCGGTTTCGCCAACGGCGGGAGGGTACGGAGGTGCTGCTTGAGGGCTTGGAATGCCTCCTCGCACTTGTCGGACCATTCAAACTTCTTGTGGGCCCTTAGCACATCAAAAAATGGCATGGCTCTGTCACTCGCCTTGGATAGGAATCGATTCATCGCGGCCAACCGGCCATTCAACACTTGAACCTCCCGATGAGTTTTCGGGGACTGCATCTCCTCGATTGCTCGCAGCTTCTCAGGATTCACCTCGATTCCTCTCTGGCTCACCATGAACCCTAGGAATTTCCCCGAGTTCACCCCGAAAGCACACTTGTCTGGGTTCAACCGAACCTGATGGAACTTCATCCGCTCAAACGCCGCCGCCAAGTTTTGAACATGATCTCCTGCTTGTCGGGACTTCACGAGCATGTCATCCACATACGCCTCCATAGTCTTTCCCAGCATATCCCCGAACAACTTGTTCATCATCCTTTGGTAGGTTGCTCCAGCATTGATCAATCCGAAGGGCATGACGTCGTAGTGATAGACGTCACTATCAGCATAGAAGGCTGTATGGGGGGCATCCTCCTTCGCCATCTTGATCTGGTTGTAACCCGAGTAGGCATCCATGAAGCTTAGCAGCTCATGTCCCGACGTAGCGTCCACCAACTGGTCAATCCTCGGGAGTGGATAGCAATCCTTCGGGCAGGCCTTGTTCAAGTCGCGGAAATCGACACACATCCGCCACTTACCATTACTCTTTCTCACCAGGACTGGGTTAGCGACCCAAGTCTGGAATCGGAGCTCCTTGATGAATCCAGCGTCGAGCAGTCTGCCCACCTCCTGCTGGATCGCGACCCTCTTATCCGCGCCCATCGGACGCCTTCTCTGCGCGATAGGCTTGATCGCGGGATCAATCTTCAATTCGTGCACAATCACGTCGGGGCTGATCCCTGGCATATCACTCGGGGACCAGGCAAACAGCTCCTTGAACTCCTTCAGAAGCTCGATCAACTCTCGGGCTCTTTCCTCCGACAAAGCAGACCCGATCTTCACCTTCCTCCGAGGTCCATCAATCTCAACCTCCTTCAAATCCTCCATGGGGGCGGGACGCCCAAATTCCTCTCGAGGATCGGCATCAGTCTGCAGGACAGCCATGGCTTCCCTCCTTCTCCTTCGAGTGGCATTAACATAGCACTTTCATGACGCCACCTGGTCACCCTTGACCTCTCCGACTCCATTGTCAGTCGGGAACTTCATCTTTTGGTGGACATTTGAAGCGACTGCCATGAGAGGGTTGATTGTGGTCCTCCTGATGATAGCGTTGTACGTTCCCGCGGATTCTACCACGACAAAATCCACGTTCCGCTGTTCCATCTTCCAGCCACTACCGAACTCCACCGGTAAGGTAATCATCCCCAACGGATAGGAAGTCGATCCAGAGAATCCCACCATCGGGAAGTTCACCTGCGTCAGGTCCTTCTTCGTCTTTCCCATGGCCTCCAGGGCATCCATGAAAAGAATGTCGGAGGAGCTCCCTCCGTCTATCAGGATCCGCTTCATCTCGAATCCGTCCACATCCAGGGTCACGACCAAGGCGTCATCGTGGGGGCTTTCCACGCCTATCAAGTCCTCCGCTGAGAAAGAAATCACCATTTCTTCCTTTATAGTCCACGACCGGGACCTCTTTCCTAACACCACAGCAGCAGAGATGCGGGAAGCGTAATTCTCCCGAGAAGCGGAGGTGTCACCTCCTGCCGCCATTCCTCCATGAATGACATTAATGGTCCCCGCCTCTCCTTACGGGCACCAAAACCGGAGGCTTCTGGCTCAACCTTCTTCTTCTTCGGGGATCGATCACGGGACTTGGAACGGGACCGTGACCGACTTTTGGAGCGGGATCGGCACCTTCCCCTTCCGACGAACTCTTTAAGCTTCCCTTTCTGGATCAGCTTCTCTATCTCCTTCTTTAGCTCCCGGCATTTATCTGTGTCGTGACCATTGGCTCGATGGTACCGACAGTAACGATCAGAGCGTCCTCCCAAGAACTCACCTTCTTTCCTCGGGGGGTATCAGGCGAGACCCTGCCGATCCATCACAGCCAGCACGGAGGTCATCGAGCTGTTGATGGGAACACTACGACCCTCGCGGTTATCCTTCTTCGGAGGACACCTGTCCTCCCTTCTCTCGGGGCGACCACGGTTCCTACTCCCCTCCGATTTATCGCTTCCTTTACGATCATCCGACAGCTTGGATGATGTCTTTGCTCTTCCCGACTTCGGAGGATCAAGCTCTCCGGCGGCAATCTTCGACTCCTGGACGTCGATTTGCTGTTTCACCCTCGCTTGCAGGGCCTCCATGCTCCACACAGCCTTCGCGGCTACGCTGTGCATCAGATCGGAACCATACGGAGCAGTTAGGTTCCGCAGGAAAGTTCGGATGGTCTCTCCCTCCGATATTTCTTCATCGATCTCCGCGGCACTTGCAGTGAACCGTTGGTAGTAGTATGCCAACGATTCATCGGATCTTTGCACCACCTGGGTCAAAGACCTCACGCTCTTCAGGAGACGCCTCCGACCTTGATATTGCTTGATGAAGCGATCGTGCATATCAGCCCAACACGTAATGCTTCCCGGCGGTAGGCTGAAAAACCAAGTCATGGCCCTTTCTCCCAGGGTGATCGGGAACAATGAACATATGAGGTCATCATTCGAAGTCCTACCCATACAGGCTTGGACATGTCTCTGAACGTGGCGGACCGGGTCCCCTTCACCATCGTACTCCTTGATGGTCGGGATGCCTAGCCCTGGCGGGGCGACGGTATCTAGCAGTCGTGGAACGAAAGGGTGAGTGGATCGGTCCCTTAGCTCCGATGTCATTTGCTTTTGGTCACCCATGCAGATGTTGACAATCTTCACCACCTGATCGGGGGTAATGGGGCCATTCAGGGGAATGGTCCTATGTTGCACTGGCCCGGGACCATCCACCACGAACTTCTCCGAGTGCGCGGGTTCCTTACCCCTATTCCTGGGCCGAACCTCCTGAACCTCCTGTTCTTCTGGAACTACCCTCGGAGGGGGTGGAGGTAGCTCTTCTCGCGGGGGCAACTCCTCTGCCCTCCTGGCAGCCTCTCTCTTGTCCAACAGAGCCTCCATGGCCGCCAAGAACATAGGCATAGCATCTGCTACTGCCTTGGCCAACTCCGAGTTTGAAGAAGAGCCTACTTCCCTTCGCGGGATTTCCTCTCCGTGCCCCACCGGGTTTGGGGGAGCATCCACCTCCCTTCGCGGGATATCTTGCCTGTCCAGCGTCGTGTCTCGGACTGAGACCTCATCACCATGCCCCCTGTCTGAGAAACAGCAGGGTACTCACCTTGTTCAGCAACATGTTCCGGCAACGGGGAATTCACAGTTCCAGCGGGGCGAGAACTGCCGGCCTGAACTTGCTTCTTCTTGCCACCACCGGCCATTGATCTGGTAGAAACTATTTTGGCCTTTTGTTAGGTTCCCACAGACGGCGCCAATGTTGGATCACAGGCAAAACTCCGTTATGTTCTTGACGGAAAGCTTGAACTCCTGGGCTCCGCGTAATCCTGCAAAAGGGGATGACCTGGGTGGTGACCCAGAATCCCTCTCCGATGCTTAAATGAGTATCTGATTAATGGGGTGGTAAGCAGTAATCTAAGTGCGTATTAGAGAATGAGTTTTCTGAGGTAACTTCCTCCTTTATATAGGAGGGGAAGTTACTCAGTTACCTGAGACTGCGCCTGGCAGTTTTACCCATGATTTCGTATATCTCGTTCGGGATTCCGTATATCTCGCCCCACGCTCCGCGTATCTCGCCCATACTCCGCGTATCTCGGGGGAGGTTATCTTTATCTCAACCGTCTCCCCACTACTCTATCTGGTAGGCGGGTTTCTCGGTCTTATCCTCTGATCACAAGTCCCAATTCATATCGGGGACTCCAGAGTTATCTTATTCTAGGTCACCACCCAGGACCCTTTGTCTTACGAGACAGGTCCGGCCTCTGCGGGGCTTTATTATCGGGGTCTTTACTAAGGCATATCGGGGCCTACTCCGAGGCTTATTGTCTGGAGCATTCAGCTCGTATATCGGGACCGCTAAAGTCGGAACCCTTCGTACTGGGCTTTTGGGCCTTCCCGGCCTTTCACGAGGCCCACTGGACTTACTCGCCGTCCATTGGCTGTTTAACGGGGCTAACGATTCCATCGGAACCCATCACCTATAATCTAAGTTCTAATTTAGGAAAGGGAGACAATATTCTAACAAAAAAAAATTGTTGCGCACTTCCCAAGTGCGCAACTTTATCAAATAAAATATTACTGCTGTCAAAAATCGAACCAAAGTTACCTACGTGATAGATGGGAATACTAACCACTACATTACAATATCTTTTGTTGAGAATTTATTAAATTTTTTATATTTATTATTAGTTTAACGATCAGAATATCGTCGCTGGGAATTTAACATACATAGGTCACCCACATGATAGTCATAAATTCTTACCACCACACTACAATATATTTTGTTAAGAATTAATTAAACATTGTATATTTATTTATCCATGTAGTTTTATTTATTGTTTTGTGTTAATATATTATTTAGGTACCTATGTTTGCACCATGCATGTGACCCAATGGTTACTTTCTTTGAAGTGATTAATGGTTACATACATTTCAAAATATGACCGATCGTTCAAACTTATTTTATTTAATAATTTATATTTAATCAAATGTGATTGAATTTTATAAAATGGTGATTTTACTCTTACCGTCGATTCAAGTATTCTTCATATCTGCCTATTTTTACCATACCTATTTTTATGAAGAATACGAAGAATACTTGAATCGACAGTAAGAGTAAAACGTCATTTTATAAAATGAAATCACATTTGATTAAATACAAATTATTAAATAAAATAAGTTTGAACGATTCAGTCATATTCTGAAATGTATGTAACCATTAGTCACATTTCAAAAAAGTATTCATTATGTCACATGGTGGAAACATAGGTAACTAAATAATGTATTAACACAAAATAATAAATAAAACTACATAGAAAAATAAATATACAAAGTTTTAGGTATAAATTTGTCATAGTGTTCAAATACAAGCTGAGAATTTGTTAATTAACCATTTCTTTTATTGAAAAACTTTATAGTGAAATGCAATTTAATGTATAATATGCCTTTACATAATTTTTATGCCTCTCATTGTCAAATTTCTTGATCCGCCATTGAGGGACACAACTATAACAAGAATAGTTGATACCAAAGAGACCATGATAGGAAAAATTAACTGTCTCATTGCAAATGACAATAAAGAATTCAAGCAGAGAGTTTCAATACTAAAATGACACAACTATTACAAACTAATGACACAGCTTTAGATTGCTTATCTGTATAAAATGTTTGAATGAACTATATACATAAATGTTTGAATTATCGCTACAATAGAGTCTCATATTTGCAAAGAATAAATAACGTTTCTTGCTACTATGAGAAAATGTCACTCCGTGGGGCACGCAGAATATACCTAGTTTATATTTTAAAGCTAACTAATCTATATATTATATAAATTCCGAATGAGAGAGAATAAGAGGAGCAATCTGGAGCCGCCACGTCAGCATGTGAGCCAATTATAACTCGCCACGTTATTCTTTAATATATTTGTCAAAACCGGTTCACGGTTTGACCGGTCTGATTCCCGGTTCATCCAATCCGAAAAGCAAGCAGATTTCGGTCCGTTCAAGATTCAATGTATGCAATTAATTCGATGAATTCAGACCGTTCAAGATTCAATGTATGCAATTAATCGCAATTAAAATTCCGGGTTCATCCAATCCAAAAAACAAGCAGATTTCGGACTGTAAAGATTCAATGTATTCAATTAATCGCAATTAAATTTCGCTGATTTCGGACCGTTCAAGATTCAATGTATGCAATTAATCACCATCAGTCTTTAATATATTTTTCAAAATCGGTTCACGGTTCGACCAATCTGATTCCCTGTTCATCCAATAAAAAAAAAGATTTTGGACCGTTTAAGATTCAATGTATGCAGTTAATCGCAGTTAAAATTTTGCTGATTTTGGACCGTTCAAGAATCAATATATGCAATTAATCACAATCAAAATTTCGGGCACATTCAATTCAAAAAGCAAGCAGGTTATCATTCAAGATTCAATGTATGCAATTATTCGTAATTAAAATTTTGCTGATTTCGGATCGTTCAAGATTCAATGTATGAATTAATTCAAAGTTGAAGGGATAATCGAGGCGAATTCAATTCAATATAAAGGGGATAATAGAGACATCTCCTTCAGATCTTTCCACACATCTTTTATAAAAATCTGTTGAAGAACAGACGCTTGACGCAGAGCCGGCGAACGAAGGTACCAAGCGGTACGGGCGGCTGACAGTCTCAGCGGTGGAGCCCTCTCTATCTCCGGCGAGATATCATCGGTGGTCATCGAAGCCATCTTTGTTGAAGAACAAACGTTTGACGCGGATCCGGCGACCGAATGTAGCAGGCGATACGGGCAGCTGACAGTTTCAGCGGCGGAGCCTTTTTTATTTCCGGCGAGAAAGTTGAGTTGTTTGTCAAAACAGTGGCAACGACGATGGTGTAACCAATAATTGTTTGCTTCAAGTACGATCTATGAACTGTTGATCTCGGGTTATGTCAATTGCTGGTGTTGAAAAACTGGAGCTGCGACATAGCCATAAAGGAAGATGAACAAAAGAAAAAGAAAACGACGAGGGTGCTAAGTTAGCTAGGGATGAGGAAATCTTTATTTTCATTTTTTAAATTCTAAACCAGATAGTCATTATAAATTTTATCTAATATAAGTTTGTTAATTATACATATTTAGTAAATCACCCCACGCATCGCGTGAAAAATACAACCTAGTTAATTATAAAGAAGAATTAATTATGTAAGGTATACTCCGAGTATGTGGAGAGAAAATAATATTTCATGTTTGTCGACATTAATTATTATTATTAATTACTGGCAATTTATTATTATTATTATTATTATTATTAGTTAATGTTAATTTACACGGTGGATTAGAAAAGAGATTACAGAGAGACCTAGCAGTAATGGCAGGGAATAATATGAAGTCATCCATGACGCATGCATGTCGTGCAGTATATTATACGGGTGTGGTTCGCACCTTCAATATTATTGATTTATTAAAGCAGACCAATACCAAGGCATGGAAATATAGATATTTACCACCAAAAATATATATATATATATATATGGGTAAAATAGATGTTTTCATAAAAAAATATGTCTAGATCCCTTACATATATTATGAATGAGTTCATTAATTAGGGTCCATGATTAGACTAATCAACGCATAATCCATTACATTGATTTGGATTATCTTAATTTATGTATTGCTTTGCTTTTCTATGTGAGAATAGTTTCCATTATATACGCTATAATAATGTATCGTCTATACTAATATTTATTGGTGATAAAATAAATGGGTAAATATATAATGTCTAGTCTCGAGATCCTTTATACATATTAATTATGAAAGAGTTCATTAATTAGGGGATATCAACGCATAATCCATTACATTGATTTGGATTATCTTAATTTATTTATTTATTGCTTTGCTTTTCTATGTGAGAATAGTTTCCATTACATACGCTATAATAATTTATCATCTATACTAATACTAATACTAATACTAATTATTGTTGGATGATGACACTTCGCGGGTCGTTGACTCGGAAATCGTTGGGTCCTTAAAGTGTAGTGTAGTTATGCTGACGGGTTGTCTGAGCTCGCGGGGGTCCGACAGTCGGGGTGTCTGAGTGTCGGACAGTCGGAGTGTCATAGACTTGCAACCCCTTAAAATGACTAAGTGTTTGGTTGTCCATATGCGTAATTGTCCGTATGTCGGGACGATTACGTCCAGAAGTGTCGGCGTGTGCACGCGTCCAATGGTGTCTGCATGCGTATCTCCTAAAACCTGCACAAAGGGCAGTATCGTCACCAGAGGGGGGTGGTGCGCGATGAACCCTCTCTGATGCTTAAGTAAGAGAGCATTCTAGAGAGATAATGTTAGTGAGAAGTGAGAGCTCCCAAGCCAACATCTTTTGTGAATATCAAATGAATGTCCCTTGAAATGGTTGGCCTAGTTTCCTATATATAGGGAAGCCTAGGACCAAAACCGGTTTTGAATGGTCCGACGCCGCTTTAGTGGAAAACGTGAAACAGGCGCGGACAAGAGTAAAGTTGACATCAGTAAGGTTCGCACATGGTGTAAACACGTAGGGGTCCGCATGTCGAGGAGTGACAATCCCAGGAATGTGTTAACACCTCCGAATTGTGTTAACACCTCTGGATTGTGTTAACACAATCCGAACGAGTTCGGTCCGAACGCGCGTGTTGCCCGTTCGGACCGTTCTAACTCGCGGGTTAGCGTTTCTAGACCGTTTTAATGGGTTTGACGTGTTGAAGAGGTCCGAAATGTATATGCGAAACCGAATCGGGCGTATACCAATCATTTGCCCCCGAGTCAAGTAATGGTTAGACGTCCGATTTAGGTTCGGGAGTTACCTCGTAGTGGACCTACTGTCCGTTGGTGCGTGGGCCTCAATGTCGCGTATCTCTCCTTTTGTTTAACGAGAGCGATTATAACTGCTGACATGGTTAGCGCAGCGAGTATACGTATGCGACATGTACATATGAAATAATGTAAGTCTATGTATGCAACATGGGTATAAATACTAACATGTGTGTGAACATGGTATATGCGTGTATGTGAGCAGACGCGCGACGTGTAATGTCATGAAGTTAAATATGTAGATATGGGCATATATATATATGCAATGACATGGGTATAAGTATATACGTGTCGGGATTGTAATAATAAACACGTGACATGGATATGCAAACGTGTGTATGTATATGTAGACTATATATGTACGCGCGGGTATGTAAGCATGTGTATGTGCTAATAACTCATTCATGTGGAGTTGCCCCCGTGTCGACTGCTACTTGGGTTTTCCAAAGTAGGGTGCGTTCCACGACCGCTACTCGGTTTTTTTCAAGGTTGGGTGCATTCAGCGACTGCTACTTGATGTTTCCGAGGTAGGGAGAAGGCCAGAGGTCGACGAGTCGAAGTACCCTTCCATGTCTTCGGTCAGAGGTCGGCGATGCGACGTGCATATCCATGTTGTTGCCGCTACCTGGCGTTTTCAAGGTAGAGTGCATTCTGCGACCGGTACTTGGTTTTTCCCAAGGTAGAACGTGTCTTGCGACCGCTACTTGGTTTTCCCCAAGGTAGAGTACATAGAGTTTTCTGCGACTTGGATCTCTGCGATGAGCGGATATGACGGCCGCTCCGAGATGCGCGGACATGATAGCCGCTCCGAGATGCACGGATATGATAACCTCTTAGAGCCGCGTGGACATGATAACCACTCCGAGAGGTGCGAACATGATAACCGCTTAGAGCCACGTGGACATGATAGCCACTCCGAGAGGTGCAGACATGATAGCCGCATAGAAAGGTGCAGACATGATAACCACTTAGTGTATCTGTTAGGTGCTTCGCACTTGAGGTGGTAGATCTCACATTGATATGTTGACTGTGCACGCACTGCACTTATAATGTGGGAGTGAGGTATTACGCCTCATGTTGGTGTGTTGAAGCATGTGTGCCAATATTGTCTATGCGCGCGTTGTGCTATGTCTGCTGCTACTATGCTTAGTTTCTGAACGACATGTGTTACTCCTCCTCTTAGAGCGTCGACGCGCGTGCGCTGCGCTTGGATGTGATGGCTCATTAGAATGTTGTAAGCTGGTGATCTTAGAATAACAGTGGTACGCTATGACTTTTTGTAGCGTTTCCCACAGACGGCGCCAAATGTTGGATCCTGACTCTTCGCGGGTCGTTGACTCGAAATTCGTCGGGTCCTTGAAGTGTAGTGTAGTTATATGCTGAAGGGTTGTCTGAGATCGCGGGTGTCCGACAGTCGGGGTGTCCGAGTGTCGGACAGTCGGAGACTTGCAAGCCCTTAAAATGTCTAAGTGTTTGGTTTTCCATATGCGTATTGTCCGTATGTCCGGACGATGACTTCCAGGAGTATCGGCGCGTGCACGCGTCCTGTGGTGTCTGCATGCGTGTCTTCTAACACCTGCACAATAGGCAGTATCGGCACCAGAGGGGGGGTGGTGCGCGATGAACCCTCTCCGATGCTTAAGTAAGAGAGCATTCTAGAGAGATAAAGCTAGTGAGAAGTGAGAGCTCCCAAGCCAACATCTTTTGTGAATATCAAATGAATGACCCTTGAAATGGTTGGCCTAGTTTCCTATATATAGGGAAGCCTAGGACCAAAACCGGTTTTGAATTGTCCGACGCCGGTTTAGTGGAAAACGTGAACCGGGCGTGGACATGAGTAAAGTTGACATCGGGAAGGCTCGCACGTGGTGTAAACACGTAGGGTACGCATGTCAAGGAGCGACAATCCGGACATCTGGATTGTGTTAACACAATCCGAAGTGTGTTAAAATACTCTGGAATGTGTTAACAGCTCCGGATTGTGTTAACACCTATGGATTGTGTTAGCACAACCCGGACCTCCGGATTGTGTTAACACAATCCGGACGAGTTTGCTCTGAACGCGCGTGTTGCCCGTTCGAGTATATGTATGCGACATGTACATATGTAATAATGTAAGTCTATGTATGCAACATGGGTATAAATACTAATATGTGTGCGAACATGGTATATGCGCGTATGTGAGCAGACGCGCGACGTGCAATGTTATGAAATTAAATATGTAGATATGGGCATATATATATATATGCAATGACATGGGTATAAGTATATACGTGTCGGGATTATAATAATAAACACGTGACATGGATATGCAAACGTGTGTATGTTATATGTAGACATGCATATGTACGCGCGGGTATGTAAGCATGTGTATGTACTAATAACTCATGCAAAAGAGTTAGAAAAAGTAAGGAGAGGTAAAGTCTTTACTATCACACTACACAGAGGAGCGTGTGTTACGGACGCGCAGGTCCTGAGATTGCGAGGCGCTGTGCCTTCGCCGCGTCGTTGACGAACGCCTTAAAATAGGAGTATGTTCGTAACGTATATTTCGAGAGACGAGGCATTTGTCGATATAGTATTGCCCCCGGAGAGAGAGCGTTTGTAGTGATGTGGCCAAGTATGCGCATGTATGTGCCGTATAGGCGCGTAGATCATATAGGTGTATGTATGCATCCGACGTGTTGTCGATGAACATCTCATGATAGACATGTGTCAATTCTGCCGACGGGCGTAGTGTTGGGTCGCGCAGACGCGCGTAGTGCCGCATAAGCTGTATAAGTGTCGGGACGAGACCCTTACTGATATAGAGTTGCCCCCCATATAGACGGTGTTCACTATTTAGTAGTTATGAACTTATAAGTCCGTAGGTGTGGAGTTGCCCCCGAGGTGGGGATGTTCGCCATGTTATATTTGAGTACTCGTTGCCCCCGTGTCGACTGCTACTTGGGTTTCCCAAAGTAGGGTGCGTTCCACGACCGCTACTCGGTTTTTTCAAGGTTTGGTGCATTCAGCAACTGCTACTTGATGTTTCCAAGGTAGGGAGAAGGCCAGAGGTCGACGAGGCGACGTACCCTTCCATGTAGGCCTGTGAATTTTACCCGTGACCCGCGGGTGACCCGCTCACGGGTCGGGTACGTGTGACCCTAAGTATGCTAACGGGTCATTTACGGGTTGACCCGTAAATGACCCGTTGAGAGCGGGCCGGGTACGGGTTTGGGATTAGGATCCGTACCCGACCCGTGACCCGTTTAAATCAGTTTTTTTTTTTTCGTTTACCTAAATAATGGCTAAAATCTAAATGCTAAATTGCTAACCCTAGGCGCGCTAGTCCTCTCACTCTTAGTCACTCCTTCCAATATTAGACTTCTTTCTATATACCGACAAATTAAACTACTAATTAATATTTGATCTCATAATTAATTGATATCCAATTACTTTCGTACCACTCAAATTCGGGTGCATATATTAGTAGTGTGTGTTCGAACGAGTTCGAAACATCACTTATTTAAATTTGCATTGCATGTTTGACCTGGGTCACGGGTTAACATGGGTCAACCCGTTGACCCGTGTCCCGGGTACGGGTTTATAATCCTGACCCGTGATGACCCGCGGGTCAATCACGGGTCGGGTCGTCCGTGACCCGCGGGTCACAGGTCCCGGGTCACGGGTTGTGACCCGTTGACAGGCCTACTTCCATGTCGTCGGTCAGAGGTCGGCGATGCGACGTGCCTATCCATGTTGTTGCCGCTACCTGGCGTTTTCAAGGTAGAGTGCATTCTGCGACCGCTACTTGGTTTTCCCCATGGTAGACCGTGTCTTGCGACCGCTACTTGGTTTTCCCCAAGGTAGAGTACATAGAGTTTTCTGCGACTTGGATCTCTGCGTTGAGCGGATATGACGACCGCTCCGAGATGCGCGGACATGATAGCCGCTCCGAGATGCGCGGACATGATAACTGCTTAGAGCCGCGTTGACATGATAGCCACTCCGAGAGGTGCGAACATGATAACCGCTTAGAGCCGCGTGGACATGATAGCCACTCCGAGAGGTGCATACATGATAGCCGCATAGAGAGGTGCAGACATGATAATCGCTTAGTGTATCTGTTAGGTGCTTCACACTTGAGGTGGTAGATCTCACATTGATATGTTGACACGCGCGTACACGCACTACGTTTATAATGTAGAAGTGAGGTATTACGCCTCATGTTGGTGTGTTGAAGCATGTGTGCCAATATTGTCTATACGCGCGTTGTGCTATGTCTGCTGCTACTATGCTTAGTTTCTGAACGACATGTGTTACTCCTCCTCTTAGAGCGTCGACGCGCGTGCGCTGCGCTTGGATGTGATGGCTCTCTAGAATCTTGTAAGCTGGTGATCTTAGAATAACAGTGGTACGGTATGAATTTTACTAGTGTTTCCCACAGACGACGCCAAATGTTGGATCCTGACTCTTCGCGGGTCGTTGGCTCGAAAGTCGTCGGGTCCTTGAAGTGTAGTGTAGTTATATGCTGACGGGTTGTCTTAGCTCGCGGGTGTCCGACAGTCGGGGTGTCCGAGTGTCGGACAGTCGGAGTGTTGGAGACTTGCAAGCCCTTAAAATGGCTAAGTGTTTGCTTTCCATATGCGTAATTGTCCGTATGTCGGGACGATGACTTCCAGGAGTGTCGGCGCGTGCACGCGTCCAGTGGTGTCTGCATGCGTGTCTCCTAACACCTGCACAACGGGCAGTATCAGCACCAGAGGGGGGGGGGGGGGTGGTGCGCGATGAACCCTCTCCGATGCTTAAGTAAAAGAGCATTCTAGAGAGATAAAGCTAGTGAGAAGTGAGAGCTCCCAAGCCAACATCTTTGTGAATATCAAATGAATGTCCCTTGAAATAGTTGGCCTAGTTTCCTATATATAGGGAAGCCTAGGACCAAAACCGGTTTTGAATGGTCCCACGCCGGTTTAGTGGAAAACGTGAACCGGGCGTGGACATGAGTAAAGTTGACATCGGGAAGGCTTGCACGTGGTGTTAACACGTAGAGTACGCATGTCATGGAGCGACAATCCGGACATCCGGATTGTGTTAACAATATCCGGAGTGTGTTAACATAAACCGGAGTGTGTTAACACCTCCAGATTGTGTTAACACCTATGGATTGTGTTAGCACAATCCGGACGAGTTTGCTCCGAACGCGCGTGTTGCCCGTTCGAACCGTTCTAACTCGCGGGTTAGCGTTTCTAGACGTTTTAATGAGTTTAACGTGTTAACGAGGTCCGAAATGTAAATGCGAACCTGAGTCGGACGTATACCCATCACGAATGAGTTGATTAATTAGGGTCCATGATTAACCTAATCAACGCATGATCCATTACATTGGTTATTTGATTTGGATTATCTTAATTTATTTATTGCTTTGCTTTTTCTATGTGAGGATAATTTTCAATTTTCATTACGTACGCTATAATAATCTATCATTTATAGTAATACTAATTCTTTGTTTGAGAATAAGAGGGTAAATATATTTCTAATCTTATCCATTATATATTATTTCTAGTCTTATCCCTTATATTTCTAGACTCATTAATTAGAGTCCATGATTAAACTAATCAACGCATAATTCATTACATTGATTTCGATTATCTTAATTTGTTTATTGATTTGCTTTTCTATGCGATGATAGTTTCCATTACATACGCTATGTTATGAAGTTCATTTATAGTCTGAGACGTACTTATTTATATTTTATAATATATAAATCGCTATATTTCATCTCATATTCCATTTATGTATAATTAAATATCAATACATTATAATTAATCGATGTATTTATGTCGTCCCTTAATCTAGCGGATGTAAAGCCATCTATTTTTGTAGGCTCTATTTTTTAGCCAAATAAATATACACACACTGTTTTTTTGCCAAATCTTATTATAGTATAAATTAATAAATATTATAATATAAATTAATAATTAGTATAATACAAATCTTATAAGTAAAATCTCGTTGAATAATTTTTATTAATATTCTTGCGTTTGCATGACCCTAGTAACTACTTTTAGGAAACAAGTAGGTCGTTTCTAAACCAACCCTTGCCAAAAGTTTTTTTTTTTTTTTTTCTCGCGGTTTGTCTTAGGTGGGCCCTAATCAGAACTCTTGTGTAGTATGCTTATTCCAAGCTTAGATTAATTACCACTCTTATTTGGGTAGTCCATAAAAAGTAACATGTTGGACATGATTGTTTTTCCATTCTCTTAGTCATTAGAGCATCCACAGTGGAATTATGTAAAGATTAGTAAACGTGGGTCCTACATGTTTATTTAAGTAAAGCAAAAAAAACTTTCCACAGTGGTTTTACATAGCATTTCTTAAATATGAGATCCACACGTAAATTTATGTTTGTACATAAATCATTTCTTAAATATAAGGAATGCACTATGTATTACGTAAACAATTTTTAATTATAAATTAATTAATTCATTCTATAATTAACTAGGTGCTAAACCCGCGCTACGCGCGAGTGTAAGAAAATATGAAATATAAAATTATAAAATAAAAAATTTGCACAAAAAATTGACATTATAGTATAAATTTGTTTAGATATCATAGAAATATTGAAAAATTATAGCGATCAATTTTCTATTTATATAGGAAGACATTATTATACTATACAAATCATTATACTTAAATTTCTATACTTTTTTTTATAAAATAAATGAAAGATCTGAACGTAATATGTAGGGTATACCGTCTCTGCGCATAATAACATCTCGTGTTTTGCGCGAGATCGTTGATTATTTAATAAGATAGATTTGATGTAAAAAAAATAGTTATGACTTAGTTTTTTAAATAGTATTGAGAACATAAAAAAATGAAGATTCTTCTGAAACTTGTGCAATTTTTTTTTAAAAGACCGATAATAATAATCATATAATCCAACCCGTATATGTGTTCTCGGTCTCCACATGAGGTAACTATAAATGCATTTGTGTAAATAAATATAATAATATTTTGATCAAATTACAATGACCAAACTGATAAATATAATATACTTCATATAATTCCTATACTAAATAAGATCAACCAAATATTGACAATAAAAAAAAAATTTAGCACAACCCAACAGTATAAACAAAATTGTGAGCCCAACTAATACCCATAAAAAATTGTGAGCCCAACCCATACTTATCAAGTGCTGACG
Source organism: Clarkia xantiana subsp. parviflora (assembly GCA_036873135.1). NCBI lineage: Eukaryota > Viridiplantae > Streptophyta > Magnoliopsida > Myrtales > Onagraceae > Clarkia > Clarkia xantiana. Next base: position 5,802,421 of record JAPTYO010000010.1, on the reverse strand, counting down.
TGGCACACATATACTTCACCTCATTGCTGACGTGGCACACTCACATTTCACTCTTCTCTTTCCTCTTCCTTTATTATATATATATATAGATGCTAATATCTTATTGGTGGTTGTTGAAAAATTTAATAATAAAATATATTTAAGGAATATGTTTAAGTAATATGATTGCAGAGCAAATATTTTTTATGTGTGTTTTAACTTTACGTATTACTAAGACACGCGTAAAAAATATTTGCTCTGCAATTGTATTACTTAAACATATTCCTTAAATATATTTTATTATTAAATTTTCCAACAACCACAATAAGATATTAACATTAATTATAAAATGAATTGATTTATAATTAAAAATTGGTTACGATACATAGTGCATTCCTTATATTTAAGGAATGCTTTATGTAAAAACATAAATTTACGTATGGGTCTCATATTTAAGGAATGCTATGTAAAACCACTGCAGATAGATTTTTTTGCTTTACTTAAATAAACATGTAGGACCTACATTTACATAATCTTTATGTAATACCACTGTTGATGCTCTAACTTTACGTATTACTTAAAGTATATATAAATGTTCTTAGTGGGGATTAAACCCCTAATTTTTAATTAAGGGATGATGCTTGGAAAAAAAAAAACTTATATGCATATGTGGCATTATGTTTCTTCTTTATCCACAAAAGACAATCATTTGTTAACTACTTTAGTTTTTATTATAATAAAATAATTGCTTTTCCCTTAGACTTAACAAACAAACGCCAAGCTAAGTAGTTCTAGTCAAAGACTCAATCCCCCTCTACTATTTTATTATCCTTATAATTTTAATTATATAAATCATATATATATAAAACTAAGACCAACTTTTGCTGGTGGTGGAGTTCTTTTTCATCCATCTTTCAAATTCAAATAAATAAATGATGGGATTGTGACACCTATGTGCTTTATAAGATACATTTGGCAAATCTTCTTTGGAAAACGAATTTAGGAAACTTGAAGAGATGTAATGTAAGACTAAAGAGGTATATTTATATTTATTTAATTTAATTAATATGTGTTGGTGTAAGCGTAGGATGCGCGACAGTTATTTGTAAAAGAATTAGGTAAAAATTTATGAAAAATATAACTAGGTAAACAAATATGATGGATTATTATTGCACTTTGAGTATGTTTCAAACACACAAAACAAATTCAGGGTCTTCTATTAAACGAGTTGATTTTTATTTATTTATTTATTATTTTATACAGCTTCATTACATAAAAAAATCGGACCAAAACATTATACTTTCAGTATTAGTACAATGTTATTGTTTTTCATTGTTATTAAAACTAGAGAGATTTTCACTCAGATGCATAAGAATTAGAGTAAAAAACTTTTTTAAAAAATTATTGAATAAATTGTTACACCTTTAGGCTTTAGTTAACTGATAATGAAATAAGTAGAATGTGGATTCAGCCAACTAAGGTTGAATAAGATAGTATTTTTCTGTAGATGCATGCATCATTTCAAACTCGAATAAGTAACCATATGGTTCCACTCTATTTCATACCTGAAAAATCTCACAAACAAGAAGAAAAAAAAAAAAAAAAACTAAATTTAACTGTTCGAAATGTTAATTAGAGTAAGGATCTCTTAAACGAGCGTTGCTATGAGCGGAAAATCCAACGATTAACTTGATTAAATTTGTTAAGCATAATTTCAAGGTAATAAAGTTAAAATGAAGTAATAGTAAATAAAATTAACTAGGTTGCTTACCCATATTTTGCACGATAAATAATTTATTTATATAACGGTTAAGAAGTTAAGAAAATTTAAATTAAATATTCATGATTTATTTGATTGATTTTTATTTAAAATGATTTATTTAATGCAAATAAAACATTACTAATATATATAATTATAAAATTTGATCATGAACTTCTAATACTGGGCCTGGGTCCAGGCCTATGGTGAACCCACATCCAACCATCATCATTAATTAACTTTATATAATAGTAGGAGATTTATTTATTTATTTTTATATATATCTTTATACCAATATAAAATGTGAGGGTTGTCCTCACCCCCAATAGGTACATTTTCAACATTTATTATTATTATTATTATATATATATATATATATATATATATATATATATATATATAATATTTAGTTCCCATAACTTTATAAAATTGATGATTTAGTCTTTATTATATATCTTTGAGACTCATCTATTTATCTTTACTATTACTTAAAAATCATTTCGTTAAATTTTTGTTTTTATTTTTTAAGTTCGCTTAATTGACATGTCGCTGTAGTTATTATTAAATTCTCAATCCAATAAACTTATCAATTAGGGATGCATATCTCCTGCCCCACTCTTCTTGTTCCAGATCGTGTCTCATCGTTAAGATTTTGACACGTGTGTGTAATTAATTTTGTGGTTTTTTTTTCCTCTAAAACCCTACTGAGATTTGTGAAACCTAGAAGGAAAATTAAATTTAAGGACACGTGTCAAAATCTAAATGGTGAGGCACAATCTGGGGCATGAAAAGTGGGCAGGAGATTTGAATCCATCAATTAGAGTCATCCTTAACATATGATATGCATTCAACATGTGCAAATGTCGGGTGCATGCATTGTTTCATTTACCATATCACAGATTTGGGGATGTTCCGCCCGTTGACATTTTTGTATCGCATAAATCAGTCACTTGCCAACTCATATAACCTATCAAAATATGGATCAACCATAGTTCCTGAAGTTTGACTAAAATTTTCATTAGTTAAATTGCATTAATTTTTTTGCTAAGTCACTTAACTTACATGTTACATTAATTATCATTAACTTCTTAATGCAATATACCTATAAATTTGAGTAACCCCCAAATTATGATATGTATTCAACTCGTGTACACTTAGAGTACATGTTGAGATTTTTTTATATATGTGTCAACAAAGGTTCTTGAATTTCGACATTTTACAGATAACATGTTACTCATCGTCCATCATTTAGGGTCTCGAACTATTAATTTAGTTCTTCCATTTGTCAATTTAATCAAATTGTGTACAACCTAATTAGTATTTAAATAAATAATTGATGTAAAGTCAAGTATAAATTTTTTATTTTAATGAATTGAATTTTCCTTTGGCGTTAAATCAATTTTTGTTGGTATTATGGTATAAAATTGCATGGAACGTGTATAGTTACGTTTGTATAGGTCAAACTGTTCCACTAATGACTCTAAGTGGTTAAGTACGGGTTTACATTCTTCACTCCTCAAGTTGATGAGTTAGATACAACTTTGTCGTTAATAACCCACGCCATACGCGATGTAACTCATTATTAGTTCTAACCGTAAATATATATACATGTAAAGCTAATTTAGAACCGTAATGGAAAACAATAGTTAATTTTGTACATAATTATCATCTTTCTATTTTTTTCGTTGTGAATTACATGTGTCGTTCTTTTTTTCTACCAACCCCTCAAGTTGCCCATGTATTAATTAAATATCATCATTTTAGAAAGCTTAAAATAAATTATATATCTTGAAATTTAGACGACCGATACGCGTGCAACGCACGCGTTAATAACTAGTATATATATATATATATATATATATATATATATATATATATTGAATTGATAGAAAAATGCGGTATATTGTTCTCAGATCGGAAAGCTGCATGGAAGCACGATTGAATTGAGTTTATTTTCATCAATCAGTTCTATTTGAGAAGGACTCAATTTTGAAGACACCTTATATATATGGTGAAATATATTTGTTTCACACCGACCAAGTAGTTGTCCCCCAATTTTTTTCCTATATATAATATATCATATAAACTAACTTTTAAAATTAAGTTGGTAGAAATAATACATAGTTTAATGAGGTGGTGTAGTATATATATATATATCTAAGATTCTTAACAGAAATCAGTTTAGATATTTTGGATTAGATATCATATTTTCTCACTTAGATATATATAAGGTATCTAAGATTCTTAACACAAATCAGCTTAGATATTTGGATTAGATACGAGTTAGACTCAGAGAAGTTAGTGGAGTCCGAGTTAATTGACAATTCGGGTATTTAATTACAACTTTGTGCTCCAAGCTTTTTGGTGTTGTGATCTGAATGTGAGTTGTGTTCAAATATATAAGTCACATACCAATTAAAGAAATATCCTAAAAATTAGCATATAGCTATGCCCACCTTACTAGGTGACTTTTGATGTACAATTGATGATGCCTGAATTTATTTAAAATAAAAAACAAAATTTGAAAGAGGTTATGAAAATACTTATATATACACACACAATTATTATTATTAGGAAATAGAAATTTGATTTAAAATGACAACGCGACACACACACCACTTTGTGTTTGACATTGCTTGCATAAAGAGAAAGGCCAATATATATAATTCAATAATGTCTCATAGAAAAGAGGAAACACGAAGACATATGATAGAGATATCATGAGGAGGATCAGATGATGCATGCGATCTACATGTTTTTGTTGATTCCTGTTTGGTTTTCTTATCCATTCCCGCCTAAATTTTAGACATCTTTATATTTTAGACATCTTTATATTATATATATATATGTAACAAATCTCATGTTACTAGTTAATGTTTAAATTTTCTTGCAGAAATGCAAATATATATTGAGCGTAAACTATTTTCATATTAATAACAAAAGAAAACGAAATTACAAGTATTCCAATGACAAATTAGGGCATCGAGGTATAAGCGGATGAAACCAAATTCCTATAGTAAAAACATAACATGCCAGGATAATTGTGACAAGAGTTTGACAAAAACATCGTATCCTATGCCTATCATTGATGTCGGTCGGGAATGTACCTTATTTTAGTGTTTTAATTAATTTAATTTATCACATAGGTAAGAACTTACAATGATAAAGTATTTTTCTTATATAAACCTTTTGCTTTAATTAATATATATTTATTATAATGCATTTTCCTTTTATTCGTGTTCAGACTAACACTATACATATTATGTGGACATAGAAAAAGATCGAAGGTCTTACCTTACAAACCTCTCGTACTTTATGGAAAAACAATGTGTACGTACCAAATTTAATTTTATCCAACAGTAATTTACTAAACTAATCTAAAAGTCCCCTGAAAATTTTCTTGATGATGATGAAAAAAAAAAAAAAAAACACGACATGGAAAATCATTCTTTGATGTCGGGGATAAGGCAGACTAGCCGACACTACGTGTTGGAAGGTTAGTAGCTACCTCTATGTAGGTGGGTGCACTAGCAATAGGCTTACGTAATCAAGCTTAAGCTAGCCAATTTAGCTAGGCACTTAATTAATTAGGGTTTATAATAATATTAATAATCTTAATTTTGTGCACTAAAAGAACCCTCCAATAAAATAAAGGCAAGCTTAGGATTTTCCGTGTTCCGTTGAAGGTTCTCATCTCCAAATTCGTGGTGAAATTAGTGGATTTTATTTTATTTTTTCCTCGAAGCTTCGGTCAGCTTTGACTTAATTACCATGTGATTCAGTTGTGAAGAAATTAATTAAAGTTTAAACTAATTAATAGTGATAATAATTAGATAAATATAAGTTTTATATTGGGAAGACTATTAATTAAGTATTCATTGTCCAATAAATAATTGAATAGTTGAATTGGCTTCCTTGTACTATATGAACATATATATATATAAATGTTACAGCTATATTTTGATATCCCGTATTTATTCTGAGTTGTGTAGGATCCATATATCATAGATCAAATGAATAGATCCCCCCTATATTTGTATGATTTGGTCTAAATTTCAAGCCAGTTTGGTTCAAATAATCAGAGTTTTACTTTGGCAAAAAAATATTAAAAAAATCAGAGTTTTACTCATTTATTAGTCTTTGGTGAATTAAGAAGAGGTTAATTAAAGCTATCAAATGATGATGATTTTTAATATCAATCAGAGAGATTGTGTGAGTGACTAGACTCCTCATATTATGAGTTATGGCAACAATTTTTTACAAAATAATATTATGACAACACTTTAGCTAGCTAGCTAGTGTTAATATTTAAATCATTAATTAAATATTAAATCATTATTATTCATACCAAAATGATCCACCACGTATAAATTAACTAACTATATAGTAAGTAGATGATAGTTACGTCCATAAACATATATGCATGCTGCACATCCCACTCATATATATATTTTCATTCACTTAATTTGTAACTTATTTGGTATTTTGGATGATATATATATTAATACGTCAATTAAATCTCAAACTCATAAAATCTTCACAAACTCTATAATTAAGCTCATATATTTATCTGAGTGATGAGTGGTGATGATTCAACCACATAATAACTCAAATAAATCCCGAGCTCATCATTAAATCTTCATATATAAACCCCCATATATAAACCGATGGATCGATCAACCACCAATTTTATCTATTCAACCAAAGAGTTGTTGGTTCGTCATTTTAAAACGTGATAACTACAAAATTAGCCATTTTATTAGTGCTGCTAGCTGGTGATTGATAGCTAGTGGCAAACTCGGGGCAGGAGTGTAAGAATTGTCAGTTTTTTTTATTATTTAAATATTGTATATAAATAAATGTAAAAATAAAATTATTTTAAAAAAACACTCATCAAAAGTAGTATATAGTTTAAAGATTAAATACCAACTAGCTAGTTTAACGACATTGGTTGATTTACATTTCTATTTAATATTGCACAATTTTTATATTAAAATGAGAAATGCAGCTATATTAAAATTTATCAATATTATATCTACTATATTTGTTAAAAAAAAAATACATTTATATAGATATATAGAGCTGAAACTACAATAAGTCACATGTAAGCGGCTCCGCCAGTGCTGCTATTGCTAACTACTTAAATGGAGATGGTCAGCTTACAAGTGCTGCTTTACGATTGATGCTAAGTCCAATCAACTTTATTGCCAAATTCCTTTTGTAAAACATATAGTACGAGAAATTGAGATGTGATATCCCAAATATAATAATAATAATAATAATAATAATAATAATAATAATAATAATAATAATAATAATAATAATAATAATAATAATAATAATAATAATAATAATAATAATAATAATAATAATAATAATAATAATAATAATAATAATGGCTTAATGGGGGTAGCTACTAGCTAGCTAGAGATGAGAATGAGATGATTATGTAATATACTCATCTCATATACACACAGCAATGATTATACACTAGGATGCCAAACCCGCAAATCGATGGCATGGTGGATCACAAAGTTGCATATCGTGTTTATTAAAAAATCTCGCATTGTTATTATTTTTTAAATGCTTTTAAATTATTTAATATTGCACAATAATAACATAAATATTAACAAAGAATCCCATACATACATATTATAAATTTATACATATTAGACACGCATATGTTTTTTTCTAGTCATAGTATTATAATTTAATTGCAGCTATATAAATTTAAATACAAAAAATTGGATACATAGTGTCAATTAAGAAAATATTTTTATATCTTTAGTTTTTACGTAAAATAAAGAAGTCATCGATACAATGAAAGTAACAAAGAACAAAAGTATTTAAATGATATATATACACTTTGAACCATGTAATATGGTGTGGTGGTTCAGCGCCTCATCCCTTAACCAGAGGTCGGGGGTTCAAACCCTGCTAGTGACCATGTGAATGGAAAAATATTCATGGCCAGCACCGGGTGCTGCCCTCCTGATGGGGGCCCACCTAGGATCACCCCGCGGGAAACCAAAAAAAAAAAAGATATATATACAGTTTGATTGTAAAACATTTTAAATTTGCCACATAGAAATTTATATTTTTAATTAAATAATATATAAATATAAAATACACTAACATTACATAAATATAAATATTTATAATAGATTAAAAATATTGGGCCAATTATATAAATATGATACTATATATATATATAATCACAATATATAAACCTACATAAATATAATATATATATATATATATATATATAATATAAAAACTTCACTACAACCGCTATATAAATATAATACAAATATATAGTATAAATAATTACAATATATAAACTTACGTAAATAATATATATATAGAAAAACTTACTACAACCGACTACATAAATAAAATATAAATCATATATATATTTCAATTTTTTAAGTTAATGGTTAAAATAAATAATTTTATCAATTTTATATTCATAAAAATATGCTACTTTAAAAAAAAATTAACGATGAACTTACATTTTTAGTCCGACTTCTTTACCTGCGTGATGTGTGAGGTTACCATCTGTTGGATATGATTCGAGGAAACCTAGTACGAGTCGACATAACCAAAGTCGAGATCCTAAAAAGTACATTAGGTCGACCATTCGACTCAAGAATAAGGAGATGAAGATGAATGGTCGACTGTCCGATAAAATAGAAGTCGACTTCCCAGACAATAACTATAAGGGACAAGGCGAGAAGGTCATCCAGAACTCCCCTCTTAAAAGGGTAAGTCGAGTCGAAGACCAGAGCTTCATTTCTTAAGGTGCAAGTCAAGTCGAGTCGATCACCAGGAACTTAGGAGAAACCTTCCCTCTTAAGGAAATGACAGGTGGAGACATGTTTACCGCCTCTAAAGAAACTTCCCTCCGAAGGAAGAAGCACCAGCTGGCGACTTGCTCGCCTCCCTCTATGCCACTAAACCTCTCTCTGAAGAAAGAGGCACCAGGTGGCGACCTGCTTGCCGCTCCCTATGCCACGAAACTTTCCTCCTAAGGAAGAGGCACCAGCTGGCGACCTGCTTGTCACCTACTTAAGCCGACTCTGAACAAAACCCTCCACAGAGAGTAACCGCCCCACGAAGTCGGTAACATTTTCCCTATAAATAGGGACTCGCTTAATTATCTAAAAAGGTTCTAAGATCTATCAATTAGTCTATATTATTCTCTCGATATCCATTACTCACTTAAGCTTCGGAATGGAATCAGTATTCATCCCCACCTCTTTTTAGGTCCTCGCCTAGCACAAAGCCACCAAAGGAAACTAAGTGTCCACGCGACCAAGAAAGATACCTGAGTGAGCTAGCTCCCGGCGAGACTTAGAAGTCCACTACTCGAAGTTCCAAGGCCACGTCATTTTGATCCCAACATTTGGCGCCGTCTGTACGAACCGAGATCAAAAAGTCATGGCACCACCGAGGAGTCGAGCGATACAAAATCCAGCACGAGTAGCCGATGGTATATTCCAAGGGCCAAAAACCCTGAAAAATTACTTCAGGCGGTTGTAAGGAGGATATACTGGAGGCGAACTCTCGGAAAGAGAGGCCATCCAAATGTTCTTTCGAGGATTGGGAGCCCAATCCCGATCTTTGGCACACATTCAATATACAGAATCAGTGGGAAGTATGGAGAGACTTGAACAACGAGTAAATTTCCATACAGAAGTGGAGCGAGCTCGGATGAATCGTCGCCACCAGCAAAGACCACCACAAGGTCGGGGCGAGAGTTCATATCCGCAAGAGAGCTCGCCGAGGGAATTCCAACGAACTCAACAAAGGTCAGAAAGATTTCACATAAATGGAGAGAATTGTCATTTTACTCGTTGTGAATATCATCAACAAGAGGGGCACGACACGGAAGATTGCCTCCTTGAAAGAAGGGAGTTGGAGTTCATGCAAGAAGAAATCCAGCGCCACCAACGCCACCGATCTCATGGATTAAGAAGGTGGAGAGCGCCCCCAACAATGACGTCAATGTCTTGTCAGGAGGGTTCGCGGCCGGAGGGGAATCAAGTACGGCTCGAGATGCCTACGCAACTCAAGACGCTGCCTCGCTGAGTACTCTCAAAAGACCAAGGGTGCTGGAGCCTGTGGCGATCACCTTCTCAATAGAAGATTTCTCTGAAGCTTCTCAACCACATGAGGACGCCTTAGTAATCACAGCCCGAATCAATGGCTTTGAAACAAAAAAGGTACTCGTAGATGGAGGGAGCTCTACTGATGTGATCGCTTTCAAAGTTATTACTGCAATGGGAATACGAAAGAAAAGATCTACAAGAAATGACTTCCCCGTCGGTGGGACTCGCCGGGAGGACAACCTATCCCTTAGGGGCAATCCAGCTTCCGGTGGTTCTAGGTCAAGGATGGAAGGCCTTACACTTAACAACACGTTTTGTGGTGGTCGACCATATCAATGCCTACAACGCAATATTGGGAAGAACCACCCTCAACCCCAATTACATTGTTCCTTCCACCATCCATCAAGTAATGCGATTCCCTACCCATCATGGAATATGAGAAGTATAGGGCGATCAAAAAACATCTCGACAGTGCTACGCCGACTTCCTCCAGAGATGTAACCAAAAGGAAACTAAATGTCCACGCGAACAAGAAAGATACCTGAGTAAGCTAACTCCCGACGAGACTTAGAAGTCCACTACTCGAAGTTCCAAGGCCACGTCATTTTGATCCCAACACCATCCATCATTTATAAAATCATAATAAATCTTATAATATTAATTATTGTTTTTAAACTTGCCAAAAAATTGTGTCTTATAAACGAATTTGGAAAACATGAATCTTGTAACAAATGGAAATAATTATATATATGCATATTTACAATATTTTTTTTTTTGCAAAATATTTACAATAACTTTAGTGTTATAAATTTTTTTTTCCGGTCCAGTTTGAGAAAGAAAGACAGGGCCATCATTTTTAATTAATTAATTAATTGCTTTCTCATTATCCATAAATAAAATTTCCTAATTAGCATCAAAATGTGTAAATCCTATTTAGTGTAGAATTTAGTCATTTACACATTTTGAGGCTAATTAGGAAATTTTATTTATGGATAATGAGAAAGCAATTAATTAATTAAAAATGATGGCCCTTTCTCCAACCGGACCGGAAAGTCATATTAATTAAATAATTTTTGTTAATATAAAAAGGGAGGGGGGAAGAGAAGTGGGCAAGAAATTCATTCGATCCCCTCAAAACAAATAAAGACGATTCATTCCTTCTATTCAATCATTCATTCGTACCATTCTAAAGCCACAGAGCATATTCTGTGGAGAAGAAGGAATAAAAACTACTACTTCTCTTCAACAAACAAAAAATACAGATTTTTTGTGTTTTGCTGGAATATATATATATATGGAGAATGAGAGCCATGATCACCAGGCCTCTACAACGACGACGGAGTCAAGGTTCCGACGAGTCTGTGTTTTCTGCGGCAGCAGCCCCGGCAAGAACCCAAGCTATCAACTCGCCGCTATTCAACTTGGAAACCAACTCGTATGTCTTCTTTATTTATATTCATTCAACTTCTTCTTCATGTCTTTATTTATGTTGAGATTAATCATTTATTGGTAATAAAAAAAAATATCCTGTTTTCACTTCAAAACTCTTATATCAACGAGTTTAATGAGTTGATTTTATCATAAAAAGTGAAGGATTAATTAGAGAATTATAATTATTACGGTGTATTAAAAAAAGTTAATAGACTAAAAATAATTGTTATCTCAGATTTAAGTTATTAATATTCAGTGTCCCACTATTAGATTTGTTAATTTTCATTTTTTTTTCCGACTAATGTTGGGCTAAAATTAGCGATTTTAGCAATAAAAATACGTAGTTTTCCACTTATCTGAAGTATCAACTTTGTTGCTCATGATTTAGTCTAATTTCATGATTTTAAAATAAATGTTTTTGTTTAGTCCATTTTTTAGAGAAATAATGGAAATCAACCAGTATAATAGTTAAGAAACTGAATATGAACATTTTAAATCGTGAATATCAACATTTTAAATCATGGATAACGATTAGTAATATGACTGTTTTTAAGTTCCTAAGCTTAAAAAAATGTTAAGTTTGTAAATGATAGAATTTTTTTGTTTAATCATATATAGAATACATTTTATTTCATAAACAAAAATTATAGAATTGTTATTATATAGGCCAGAATTTGCTTGAGAATGGCGAAATCACTTGCTGCAAATAATAAAATATTTTTCTTAAATATATGATATTAGAATTGAGAAACAGGTGGAAAAACAGATCAGCTCCCTGGTTCATGTGATTTCATGATTAGAAAGAATAAGCTTGTCTTAATAGTGGTCGATGCAAATTGACTAAAAAGCCGTGAGGATTTTGTGTTGTCAATCAATTATTGAGGCAATAACAATTAACTATAATGTTCTCAAACCATCATATATTTTTTTTGCAGAATTTACACGTCACTTTAACCATTTAATTTTAAAAAACATTTCTGCAGGTTGAGAGGAACATTGACTTGGTTTATGGTGGAGGAAGCATTGGCTTGATGGGTCTCATCTCTCAAGCTGTATACGATGGTGGCCGCCACGTGTTAGGGTATTTCTTTCATTTTAATAATATATTGCACAGTTGAATAATTTTATATTTTTTCATTTTACTTGATTAAGTTCACAGTTGTACAAATCGTTAATTGCATTAGAATTTCCATCTAATTTAGACGTAATAATTAAATTAATATTTCTATTACTTGAAGAACAAAAATATAGCAAATTGCTAGCTATAGTTCGGACTTATTAAAGAAGTTGCCAATTATTTATTTCATAATGTGGATACTTAATGTGGATACTTACGTCAAAAAAAAATAATAATGGAACTAGAAGTGTACACATGTAAAATTTAAATTAATAATTATTAAAAAAAAATCAGTTAACAATTTATTCTGGTAACCCAAATATCAACTAGCAATCTAATAATAATCTAAAAAATATCGTATACTTGTAAATTATATGGTCCGATTAAGATTCCTAACGAGTTTTTTTTTTTCGGTAACTTGCAGAGTGATTCCGAAGACTCTTATGCCACGAGAGGTAATTAATAATGAGCTATTTAATTAATGATATGAATTCCGTCAGCCAAGATGTAATTAAGAAAATGATTTCATTTATGATCATTAAATTAATTAATAAAATAATGGTGCCTTAACTCAGATTACGGGAGTGACGATCGGAGAAGTGAGAGCTGTATCTGGAATGCATCAGAGGAAAGCTGAGATGGCCCGTCAAGCCGACGCATTTATCGCCTTACCCGGTACATTTATCATTTTCTTAATCTCAATGCAAACCATACAAATCATTTTAAATCATAATAATTTGATAATTAATTAATATTAATATTAATATTAAAAAAAACGGTATGTCTTAATCATTTGTATTATGAACTCGCACGAACTTGTAAGTGAAAACTTGGACATATTCTTATTTTTACTTTAATATCATTTCTTGAACTAATATTTATGAACAATAATATAGTCAATGGCGACAATTATATTGTAAAAGTTGTAAATGAATGATTTTGACACATTTTGTTCATACTTTAATAATTAATTAATATAGGTGGCTATGGAACCTTGGAAGAGCTATTGGAGGTGATCACTTGGGCTCAACTTGGGATTCATGAAAAACCTGTAAGTAGATTTTTTTGGGGTTAAAATTCTAATTAGACTGTCGAGTTTGAATCATATTACTTCTATGTGTTCTAAGTTTAAATTATGAGTTGTTAATATATGTCTCAAGTTTTGTTTTTGTTGATTTCTGGGTTTCTGTCTTTTTTTTTAAGGTTAAATTTGACAGGTTTTGGTCAATTGACTCCACAAATTCAAAAGCATTTAACAAAATGACATTTATGCTTTCCTTTAATTTATGTCAATTAGTGTGTATATACAGTTAAAGAATTCATACAAAATTGATATTCAGTTTAAATTAATTGACATAAATATACATGGAAGAAAACCAATACTCAAATCCGTCGAATTTAACAGAAAAAATAGACAAAAAAACTAAAAGACAACGAAATGAAACATTAGACATCTATTAGCAACGAAAACAAAACTAGATACAATTTAAACTAAAACAGCTAAAAGTAACATGATGTAAACTTAAGACTCTGAATTTTTTTTTTAATGAATGATAAGTTCATAGATGTATACATATTTTAAATACAGATATTTAAAAAAAATTATATATTTGAAATGAATATATGGTATGGGTTGCAGGTGGGATTGTTAAATGTAGATGGATATTACAACTCCCTATTATCATTCATAGACAAGGCCGTAGATGAAGGGTTTATAGCACCTGCTGCCCGACACATTATTGTCTCTGCCCCAACTCCCCATGAACTCCTCTCCAAGCTTGAGGTAAACTTCTTTTTATATATTACATTACAAGATTGATTAATTAATTATACAGTTTCATAGTAAAATTACCCCCCCTCAAATGATACAAATACCACTAATAATAAGTCACATCTCGCGATGCATGTCACAACTTTCACACGTGCAAGGGGTCCAACATGCACAATAATTCTTCTATATTGCTTTTTTACAAGTACAATAATATGTGTCCCTTGGTTTCCAAAAAAGAAAAATTATTCGTCCCCATTAATTTCATAACAATTGAACCAAAACAATAATAATAATAATAGTAATAAATTGATTAAAAGACTAATTTTTTAAAATAAAAAAGGATGTACGAACGATATATGAATTTTTTTGATTTTTTTGTAGGAGTATGTCCCTGAGCACACAGAAGAAGCTTCAAAACTCACTTGGGAGATGGAACAGCATCTCGACTATAACACGAAGCCTGACATCGCGCGTTAATTCGATAACATCAATCAATCGATCAATAATTGCTGATTATGAATCCGATCGAGCAATTTATATTATAGGTGTTTGATTTAGAATGCTCATCACTTCTACAAGCTTAGAATCATCCATATTATTGCTAGTTTCAGATATTGATGTAGCTTATTATTGTATTTAATTCTTTTCGTGGTAAAAAGAAAAAAATATATTAGGATATATGTATAGTTAGTTGAATTACCATTGAGTTAGATTTATAGAACTAGAATGTGATGATGATAATGGGAAGCAGATTGTTTTCAGGATATATATATATATATATATATATATATATATATTCATCCGTTTAATCTGGTATCTTCTTGTATATTATTATATATTTTTTTCCTTCAATTTGTAAAAAGGGTTGCGAGTTGAGTGTTGTTACAAAGTGCTTTCATTATTATGTAGATTAATAGATAGATTTGATTATTTTGTTTAAAGGGGTTCATAATAATCTTTGATTCGGAAATGTTTATTTGCAAATAAATTATAAACATTGGAAAGTAATTTTAGAAGAAATTAACTACTTTCTCCATTAATTGAAGTTTTTTTTCACGAATTTATTCAGAGAACAACATATGTAGGCTGTAGTTTACTTCATATATAAAAAATACACATTTGAATGGGTCGTCCGTAAAAAGTAAAATATTAATCGTAAATATTTTTCTATTCTCAAAATTAAATAAATATGAAGTCAAAATTTTAAATGAAATTATAAAACGCTAAACCACTACATGATTATATAATAAATTAATAATAACTAACTAAAGTTTTAAATATAGCAAGGGTAAAAAGTGAAAAAGGACAGTGAAATAGGAAATGATCAATGCTAGAGCAGACACCTGTAGTACTCGTGACTATAAAGGTAGACTGACGATAAAGCTTCTTGTCTGCACAAAAATGGAGAAGCATAGGTAAAGCCAGTCGTACCTTTGCCTCTCCTCATTCAATTATGATTAATAACCATTGTCTTTTTAGAGTTCCATTTCAAGAGTTAGGTAATAAATAAATAAAGAGTGTGCATTATAAAAAGATGAAAATATTTCTCTATATTTTATTAAAAAAAATCATTTTAGTTCTTACAAACTAACTTAATACGACTAATGATTATTCTAAATGTGGAGTAGTTTTCTAAATGTGAAGTAAATATGCTACTCTGATAATATTTATGTGTTTTAAATCGCAAAATTGTTGAATTAAAAAATGAAAATTTTAGTTATTTTATGACGAATCTCTTAATTGAAGTGGATATGTAAATATATATATACTAGAAAAATAGGCACGAGCGTTGCACGTGCGGCTAATCCAATAAATAAATACAAATTTAAAATACAAATGATTTTATTAATTAAGAAATGGCTATATTAAGAGTACAAATAATCTGTATAGAATGAGATGAGTCTCTTTATTATCAAAGCGGCCGATTCGATTAATCTAGAGATGTAAGGTCCTAGGCCTGGGCATAAAAACCGGTTCTTATGAACCGAACCGAAACCAAACCGAAACCAAACCGAAATGATCCGGTTCAGGCTGAACCGGTTCTTATATGGTTCGGTTTTTGTGGTCTTAAATTGGAGCGGTTCTAGAGTGGTTCAAATTGGTTCAAAACCGGTTCAAAACCGGTTTTTCTTAACCCTAATTCTATTCAACCAGCCGTAAACATTACTACCTCTCCATCGCAAACCTAATTCCTATTCTCTGATACTACTCCATCCTCTCCAGACAACCTAATCTCATCGGCAATTCCACCGATCGTTGTTCCCAGATGGACAATGCTAAGAATGAACATTGTCGGATCGTTGGTAGCGATGGTGCTGAAGTTGAAAGCAAAAGCGTAGTGTTTGATTTCAGGAGAAATTCGTTCTTGTCTGTTCAATTCATCTGGGTTCCTTCGAGACCTGAATTGACTCTGCCTATGTACTGCGTACCTGCTCTAGCAATCTCAAGAAGTATTAAAAGACACAAGAAAAGAACACAGACCACGAGAAACCCTTTCTATGGTTTACTCAATTTGAAACCCAAATGAAGAACTCAATTCAGTTTGGGATCCCGCAGAAAGGATTATCGAATCTAAGGGGATGGGATGGGTCAATTTTGGTAACAACCTGGTGACGGCAAGGAGAAAAGAGCAGCCATTGTTGGATGAGCATAATAGAACCTACAAAGTTCTATTTTTAGGAACGGTGAGGCAAATAGAACCCACCAATGACTTCGATTTATCATGTTTCTTTTGATACAGGTTTCTTGATCTTTGGTCGTAGTGGAAGTGAAAAACGAGCAATTTATATTTGGTTTGAGCTTCTTCATGGTTATCGATCATTGATTTTTATTCTATCAAGAGTGCTGACCCTAAATGGTTCTGGATTCTTCATGGTCATCGTAGTCTTTCATTGCCATGATCGTTATTGGTTGTTTATATCAGTTGATTGAAACTTGTCTGTTTAATTTTATGATGATTAAAATGCTACTGCCAAATTCACGAGAGATTGAATCTTTGGCTACTTGGTTTCACTTTTTATTGCTGTTTTGAAATAGAATTTATCGATGAAATGTTGTTTTTGGATTTCATGTCGCTAGTAAGGTGAAAGTATGTCTTTGATTGTCTACACCTTAAAAGTTATATGATTTGTTTGTATTCTAGCTATCACTTGATGAACATCACTAAGGGTGTTGTTCTTATCCCGATGCTGCTGCGATTATAGGTTGTTTAGGGAATCCTGATATCATGTTTGCATCCTGCCGAGGTTTATTCTACTGATCCACTGGTCAATTTGTGTATTTTTTTTTGTTTAAAAAAACAAATGAAAGAAACAGGTTCAGAACCGGTTCGAACCGGTTCGGAACCGGTTCTTTTATGGTTCGGTTCTATAACTTTAAAAGTGGAGCGGTTCTTACCTGGTATAGGAACCAGTGTGAACCACAAATCCGGTTCCGGTTCGGTTCTGAACCGGTTTGGCCCAGAACCGAACCATGCCCAGCCCTATAAGGTCCACATATTTAAGTCGATTTCCTTTCATCACTTGCCTATAATTGCCTATAAATATATATAATAAACATTAAACAACCACTCACCATTTTACTACACTAAATGAATCATTATAGTTCAATTTGCAGATCATGCATAAGCGTACAACCTACTCTGCTAGCTTACAAGTATAGCGTACATGTTCGACTATTATAATAATATGATTGTATATCTTCCAGGGAAAGTAGGAAAATCTCCAAGTTTATTTGAAGAAAATATGAGTATGCAATTACATTAGTTACTTCTATTAGTAACTATTACTGACGTGATTGTGAATCAACTAAAATTGTGTCCAAGGTTGTACAAACCTTGATTCCATCTTTCTCATCTTAGACTTGTCCATTAAAGAGGATTATGAGAACTTGTCCACCAACTCAAAGAACTACAATATTTGCTATCAGTACATGATCATCATCGAGTATCACTTCTACCTGCATTATAAAAATACATCATGCCAAAACTCCTAAGAAAAAAGAATACAACGAATATTACTTTGTTCTGTGTGCTTGGGGGAGGAGACTTACCTCCCAAAATGCACGATAAGTAAATCCAACAACCAATGTTTCCTTTATATTTTTGAATCCTTTGATGGCATAGTTACCTCATAGAAGGTCGTTTTTTCAGCAGTAAAAATTGTAGGCACTACAAGAAAACCATCTATATTTATTACCAGTAGCAGTAGTCTACATAGGTAATACATAATATAACAGTTTAACCCACTAACAGTGATCAAAACTTATTATTTTGAAGGTTTGGTGAGCTGCAATAACAAGCAAGATGTGCTTTAACTATTTTTGTAATAATAATCTACTCTATGACCGCATTAAATAGGATATACACTACTACTGTTTGAGAAAACAAAATTATCATCAATGAACATATGGTTTAATTTTTATGTAGGGTGATGCATTTATCTATATTGGAATGATATTATTCAAGAATATGACCATCTTATTTACCTTTTTCTTAGTCTCATTTAGAGAGTAATCTCTCAAGTCCAACTCTAACACAAACAAATAATTCAGGAAACCTTGCAAATCTGATAATAGAAACTCACATTAGAAGATAACCAAAAATTACATAAACGTTAGCAATTAGTGTAAGTAGAACTTAGGTAGCGTATACTTGGTGGGGTTTAAACAGATACAAAATTATACCATTTACCATCACTATCTACCACTCTACAAGTGAAAGGTCTCTTAGTACACATATTAAAGAAAACAACAATGCTTGAAGATCTGATATCTTATAAGGGGACTACATTGCTCTTATACAACAAAAATATTACAAGTGCAAGGAAATCATAATAAAACCAGTAAGATATTTAAAAACCTTTATATAAAGCATTGTTTTTTTTTTTTGTAGCATAATAAAACTTATTAGAGGAGAAACAATTGGAGTTTTTTTTGGAGATAGTAAATAGAAGAGTGAAGATTAGTTATTACTGACCTTCAAGGAACTAATGTGTCATGCAAGTGCATGTTGTTAATAAAGTGCCACCTGACGTATTAAAAGATGAATAGATTGACATTAGTAGAAGCAATCTCATTAATCTACCAATTTTTTCAAAGAGACAAAAATGATGGTAATATTTATTATAAACAAGTAATGTTGAGCACTGTGTGTGATGTCATAGTTAGTTGTTTAGCTGTAACAATTATATTTTTATTAGTTCCTAGTCAATTTAAGTGTTCAGAGAGCAATTTTTCAATGACCCATAATATCAATAAATAAATAAACTTTGTCTTATGTTTCGATGATTTCAAGCGTTAATTCCCACTTATAGTTTACGGATAATAGAATGAGGAATCATAACAGTTGACCAGAGATTTATATTCACATTTTTAGACACAAAGTACCACTTGCCCTTATGTTTCGGTGATTTCATTTATTTCTACCTACGGTTCACAGACAAACTAATGTATATTTACAATGAACAATCATCATAAATAATCAGAGACATAAATTCACAGACACCCATACAAATGGTCTAAGTTCCAGGTAGAATTTTAATCTATAATAATAATGTTTGATTTGTAAACATTTTGTAAGTGGAGCGTTTTATCGAGCATATGGTGTGCATAAATGTATAGTGACTTGAATGGAGAAATTAGGGTGAGCATCGGCGATTGTTTAAATGAAGAATCAAACTAAGTTTCTTATTCTGAGAATAACTAATAGTCTTCATATACATGAATTCTTAGTTCAATATTGTTAAGAGGGCGAGAAAATTTCTACCGCGTACCTAGGATTCCAAGTCTAGTGGCGTTCTGAAAAGCAATAGCGTGATGCATCATGGTGAACTAAGAATCATGGTGAAAAGAAATAACTCTATATGGACACTGGTTGGAAGTGAAGAATTTGAGGTAGATTGTCCACGGTGATGCAGAAATAAGTGGATTTGTGCATAGAAAGAAATAATTAATCAATCGAGATAGAAGTCGAGACATACATTGCATTTGAGTAGACTTTCTTGTGGCATTATGATGAAGAGGTGGGACTTGGGAGCATGCGGAGAGAGACTGACCGGTATTTGTTGATGGTTCCATGTTAAATGAAAAAAGCCTTTGGGCTAAGAGGGAGTGATGGTGATGATTTAGGGTGAAAACTGAAGAGTTGTGTGTGAAAAGGTAACATGAGAAAATGATATCAGTTTTCAATGTAAAGATGACCAGTATAACACAGGTAATTGACAACGGGGATGACTTGCACCGTTTTGGAAGCGCTTCAAGAAAGAGGAAGAGGTGTAGCATGACCAGTGGCCAAAGCATCGTATCTTTCTAAATTTTGGCGGGTAAGCGGCTCATTTGTGAGGACAAAAAATGGGTGAGGACACATTTAAATTTTCAGCTTTTTATTTATGTAATAGATAATAGATTAATGGGTACTCTCTAACAGCTTCATACATGTATATATCATCGGGTATTATTAATCTAGTAATGTAAATGTCAAATATGATTTAATTACTTCCTTGTGAATATTTGTTTACATTAATCTAAAGATCCAACAAACGAAGGAGAAGATGCCACGAGACGATGGACCCTTCTCTGTATGTATGTATGTACACTCAGAATTTACGTGTCTCTTGCTGTCTCTATCATTCATAGTCAGATACATTTGTAATTTTAACCAGAATTTATGCATTCATTTAATTCTGATATCCAACTGATGAGGTGTACTGAAATATCATAAAGATTCAAAATGCAAATAAATAATAGGGCACCCTAAATAATATTAATGACGGAATTGAATGAAATCCAGCATCTGCTTTATCAATCTGGAATAATTGAAAGTGTAGATTCAGAGAAGGAACCTAGTTATTCATATGATAGATAATACACTAGAGCAGAGCAGAGCACAATAACAGTGGAAGAAATTCATCACTAATCAAGAGTAGGAGAGGGAAAGAGAAACAAGTCGAGCCTTAACTTAATATTCTCAGTACCTCAATGTTGTTCGAATTTAATCATCGTCCTTGAATTCCCTGTTCAGCAGCAACAGAATCCCGATAAAGATGAAGAACTTAATAAACAAGAACGAGATACCGGTAGCTGCTTTTGAGAAAATAATAACAACAAAAAAAGGAAAACGTAATGCTAAGGTTACCTGCGATCAAGGTATCGAGGTTGAATCCCCGAGCCTTGGCATGTGGTGCAGGTCAAAGATCCAAGACCATCACAATTGATGCATTTTGACACCTCCTTCTCATCACCACCAAGATCTACAATCACTGTTCCTGTTCCCGTGCAAAATCTGCAGTTTTCTGCAGAAGTTTACAACCAAACAAAGCAGAAGTAGCTTAAGATCTTAGATGTATGCCATCTATTGCTGGTGTTCCTTAAACTGATTTAGCAGCTTATTGATAGCCATAACACATAAGCAACAGCATCTCTAATCAAAAGCTATCTTCTTGGGAAGCTACATGAAATGCATCATATATCTCTATTGGTCAGTAAGATGCCATGATGTAAATATCAGAATCTTACTGGGTTTTGTCCGAACATTCACTTCTCATTATTAAAGCAACAAAGCCATGACTTGAGTGCAACAACAATAAACACAAATCATAATAAATTGACAACAGATGCTGCACGTTTGATAGTGTTTCACTACATCAGATTGCAAATGCGTCATCATTAGCAAGAAAGACTTGTCAAGAGGAAAAAAAAAATTGCAGGCTCAACAAGTAGGCTTACTATTTTGAAATTCTATCGAGCCTGAGTTTTGGTTGCAACTTGCAATAATTCATCCATCTCTAAATCAAATACACAGATTAGGATAAAGAAAAGACTATGCTGGCCTAAAAAAGAGATATTCACTTGTCAAACAAATCTCAACCTACTAAGTCAAAGAAAACCATCCTCAAGTACCCATAAAGATTGTTGGCCAAATTAAAAGTACCCATAATGATTTAGATTTCTGATGGAAACACATAACACTTTCTAATAACTGAAAATAACTGCCAGACAGTTGGAGGTGGATCAAGAATACATGGATTAGGATCAAGAAAAGACTATGGTGGCCTAAAAAAGAGATATTCACTTGTCACAAATCTCAAACCTACTCAGTCAAAGAAAACCATCATCAAGTACCCATAAAGATTTAGATTTCTGAAGGAAACAGATACCTTATAGCAAGATGAATTAGCATTGGGCATAGTTGACTCCAAATTCGTGTAAAAGGATTACACTATTACCATAGGCATGAGCAAAAGAAGATCAAACAACCAGGTAAGTTGGTAACAACTCAATTTCATTTTGGGCAGAAATGTGGATGCAGAAATCAAATTTCACATATTCACAGATTTTAAGTCAAATGCATTACTAGATGGAATCTTCAGATTACTTACGGGCGCCGGTCCCGGTGCAGGGGAAGCATTGCTGAGTGTTATCTCGCTTCGACTGAAATCAAGCACATTGTAGTTATATAAGCTACAAGCATCAAGCCATTTACCATAGGCATTTTGAAGAACAAACTTACAGCATTATCAATTTGAGTTTCGTAGAAGATTGGAACCCCGATTCCAGCCGCAACGCTCAAAACCCCAACCGCAATCGCTATCACCTGCAACCCTAACGTCACAATTGAATAGCAGCACCTTGAGAATCAATGAAATTGGATCCGATCAGAATCTATATAGTCTAATGGAAGGTACACAACCGTGTTCTGGTCGAGATCAATGGCCCTGACGCATGGGTAAGACGACGGCGAACGTCGATTCCGCAGGGATTTGAGCAAGTTGGAAGCGGTGGACGGCTTCGGCGGGCAGCTGAGGAATGAAGAGTGCAGGCGGGAGAGTGATGAAGACGGTGCTGCTGACATCTCTTTCGTTATCGACTACAATTCTCACGGACGGAAGAAGAAGAAGAAGGCCATACAATTTGAGGAGTTGAAGATCACACGACACCAGTTTCTCCCGCCCAACTGGATGGATATGTGGGCCCGCTTTTGCTTTTGCGATTTATCTTCTGAAAATAAACTAAAAAATAAAACGAATAACTAAAAATAACTGCCAGACAGTTGGAGACTTTAAGGCCTGAATCGCTAATTGATCTTCACAAATTGGTTTGGGCTATGGGGAGCCTTTTGGGCTCTGCTTTATTTAATTCAATCACAAGTTTTTATTTTTTATTTTTAATATATATATATAAATCATCAGCTCGCCTACGCACGTATTGTCCTTATATACATGGACGAAACAGGAATTATTTTTATGGGAAAGAATTAAGTTATAGGCAAATAGCCGGCATAAATTCCGTAAGTTATAGTCATGATAGAGCTTAATCTCGTACATGTTTATTCTATTCCGGAATTCTTACCTCGTTAATCATGGAATTAGTTATGATGAAATTGATGTTTTGCAATATAAAGGGTAAATTGTTGTAGTTGATCTCCTTGATGTTCGTATTGTGTCGAGTAGAGTATTCACCGTTTTACCCTGAGTGGTTTACTCCACTCAGGGCGTTTATAGTCTAGAAATATTCCGTTCGGACCACTCATTTGTATAAACAGGACATTCGCTCGGATCAATCATTTCTTACTTAAGCACTTTACATTTTGTAATAAATTAATCAACAACAAAATGCATACATTTCTTTAAGAGAAATGCTAATTATGTGAATTTAATTATGCAATTAGCATGCGACCAAGTGTTAATAGTTTCAAATCAAAATTTTTAAATTATAATTTGCATATTTTTCTTCTAATTGCATATTATCCGCATACTTCTTTTCGCATTAATTAGCACCGCTCTTATTTTAATATATACTAATTTTCAAATTAAATTTTCACACAACACGCGAGTAGCTAACGTTATTATCAAATAAGTTTATATAGAAATAGATTTTTCAATATAACACATGTATTATATATAAATATATATACAAAACTGCTTTCGCAATTATGAAATATTTTATACCCAAATTATGTATTGTGCCTCCACCGTAGATAGCACTTAGGGGGCGTTTGGATGGACGTCTTGTGAGATTACTTGTAATGTTGTGACCTAACGGGTTGGTTCATAATCAACAACGTAATGTGGAGTGTAGTGTAGTGTGAGATTACAGTGTTTGGTTTGGTATGTAATGTACTTTGTAATGTACATTATAATGTAATTATGTATTATTAATCTATTTAAAAATATATTATATCTTAATATGAAAAATGTAAATATATTTTTATTTTGAAAAAAAAAAAGTAACTTGATATCTATACTTTATATTTCATATTCAAACATCAAATTTAAAAATATTAGAGCTAAATTTGCATTCTTACTTGCTATGTTATTAAAAAAAATTATGCGAGAGAATTTCATTTTATACTAATATTATATGCAATATGTTTGTAAAAATTGAGTAATGAAGAGAACCGATAAATCTAACGTAACACCTAGAAATAGAAGTTACTATTGTAAATTAAGGGTTTATGTTAATTTTTTTGCCAATTAGTTAAGGATTTTTGCCAATTAATTAAGGGTTTATATATATAGTAGAAGTATATATAAACTGAGAATGAAATACACCTACAAAAAAAAAAAACGAGTGACAAAAAAATAGTGGAGATAAATATAAAGAAATAAAAAAGTGTGAGAGAAAAATAAATAATAAAAAAATAAACACTACGAAATGTTGGACGTAATCTCATATTACATCAAAAAATGGATGTAATCTCACATTACGTTGAGAGGGAAAGTCAACGGGTTTTTACGGATTTTGACCAACCCGTCGTAATCTCAGATTACAATGAAATTATTAGTTGGATTCAGTCCGCCAACTCAGCGTATGGACCAACCAATAAAAGAGTGATACATAATAAATGTACTTTATATGAATAATCTGAGTAATAAGTGATTACAACCCAACAATTTTGTTAATTAATACATAACTCTTTTTTAGGCTAATAAAAATGATTTATCCTGTAAATTAAAAATATTTTTTTCAATATAAATATAATATGAGTGTCACTAGTTTTATGATTTTTTTCTAAAACCCTATTGGACATGGTGAACACTAGAGGGTAAGTACATTTGCACTTCTCTCTAGGGTTCACCATGTCCAATAGTGTTTTAGAAAAAAAAAAAGTACAAAATTGACACTTCTATTATATATTTGCGTATAAGAAAATTATTTTTATTTATTAAGAGAAATTATTGTTTTAGGAAAAAAAATATAAGGTATGATTAATTATTAAATTGTGATTACATGTTACTCAAATTTATTTATGCATAGTACATTTATTATGTGCCCCTCTTCCATTGGTTGGTCCATACGCTTAGGTGGTGGACTGGGTCCAACTAATAATTTCTCGCACATTACATTACCGGGTTCACATTACATCGTTTAATTTGTCAAACAACGTAATGTTGATGTAATGTGAGACGTAACGTGAGATTACATCCCACATTACATCCATCCAAACACTCCCTTAGCAGCTATCATGAGTGATTTCCTAATAATTTGTGGATAAGTTGTCATCATTATAACCTAATGTATTATTTCTAAACTCACTTGAAATAAATAAATTCACAACCAATGTATATTAGCTTAAATTTTAATAGTTATTCATGGTTTTGCAATATAAAATATAATTAATCTATATATCACAATATATAGGAAATAACGTGACAACTTTTTTTTTACTTTTCTTTTGCTGAAGTGACATTCCAACAAACTAAAATAATTGGCACATGAGGGAATGATGGATAAGTAGTACAATTATTATTATTATTATGATTATGATTTCATAGGATACTTCCATGAGCATCCACATGAAAACGACGTTGAACTCAAGTAATTAGGCTCTTTGTTGGATTCCAATTCACTCATTTCCCATTATACCACATATATCTTTTGGTTACACTTCGACCCGATTTCTCTCTATCGGTTATATTCATGGGAGGTCACTATATCAAGTAGTACAGGCGTACGTGTTTTCAAGGAAATCTACATATATCTTGATCAATATCAGAACAGAAAAAACGTCTTAAAGTTTTGTACAATAACCAACGCGATGCTTACAAATATGTCGATACATGTTTGGTGATAAACCCTATCTAATCTAATCTAATCAAAAGAAATATGGTTCTTCTTTATTAAATTAGATATTCACATACGACGTCTAGTGGTCAAGTGCGCTTACTCCCATGTGGTTTGGCTCCGATGTCCTAGGCTCCTAGCTTCGAAACCCCTCAAGGGTGTCACCTCGCGTTGACTGGATATAAAAATATCAGGTTCCGCCTGGCCCACAGACTGAGTCTGACATATGAGGAGGCGAGTAGAACTGGGTCAGGCCGGCTTCTTGACTATACTAGGCTGCTGGTGGGGATATGTTGACGAGGCCAGTGCGTGCGCTGATTGCTCGCTAAGTCTGGTCGGAAAAACCCAGACTCTGAGTAGGAGAGCTCGAACATTACGTAGCGGGATGAGTCTAGGGTCGCCACTACTAGTCCATTCCTTTTTCGGCCAAGATATTCACATACGACGAAACTGACAAATCTAAAGTCTAAAATCAATTATAGATCTTCTGACACCAAACTGCGTAGTATCATGCCACAACGTTAAAGTGCACCAAAAAAATTCACATAATTAAATAATATTGTTTTATTTTAATGTATATTAATATATTTCTTTGTTTTAATTTGGTTAGAATATCACTTATGCTTGAATATATCATAATTAAATGCTCACAACTATTTCTATTATTTTCTTGTATATAAACAATTTTTGTTTCATGTGAACGTAGATGTGAAGACTTTCTATATGACATATAACATCGTATATTTTTAACTTACCTACCCTACTGTAAGTATGTTCTTTAAATTATCTAATTTAAAAATAAATTTACTTGAGTTAATAATATTATAACATAAGTTTTTGTACAAGTATATAATCTCACACTTTACAAACCTAAATAACTAATATAAAATCCGTTATCTGAATTTTGCATACAAAAACTTATCCAAATTTTAATTTTCAAATTTTACTATCTGCTCAATTTATATTATTATACACTAGTAAAAAAAAGGACAGAGGATTTCAGCGTGTCTATAACAGACAATAAAGATAGAAACTGTGAAATATGAAGTGAAATTCCAACCGAAAGTAACTTTACTAATTAACAGCTTTTAACACCGTTAAAGGTAAGACTATTACTTTTTACATTCCTATTGTACCCTCCTTACCATGGAGAACTTCACTAAACGTTGGGATATGAACCCAATATATATAAATTCAAAAATTATACAAGTCTTGTTTATTTTCCTTATAAAATTCTTGATATACCGTGAAATTAAGTAACATGTATTTTTTTAAATATAATAAGTATAGATGATTAAGCTATATAATAATACATGTATCAAATTTAATAATTTAGTATATTTAAAATTAATAATAGAACTTTTGATCCAAATTTATATTAATTTGCTACACACAATTTTTGAAATTTTGAAATGTATCGATTCATATTTTTTTAATGTAAAAATAGATAAGAATATTTCCAAGCGACATATAATATTATATTTTTTTAATTAACGTATACTATTATAAACAATTGCTCAATAGTAGAATACAAAGTCTTTTTTAGTACATTATTAATTTATTAAAATAAAAATAACAACTAGATTCTTTTAAAATCTATATTATTTTGTCACGTGGCACAACCGGTTATTCCAACTTTTAAAATATAACAATCCATATTATTATATAATATACAATATAATATTAATTTAATAAAATGATATTACTTTAAATATAAAAAATCATATGTTTTATATTTTAAGTAAAATTACAAATTGTATTTTATGATTAATTAGATGTGGAAAATTCTGTAATGACAACTGATGTCATAAGATCTAATTTACGATACTATTAGTAACAAAGTGTTGATAATATATAATTATATGACATATATATTAGTTTTAGAAATAAACTATCATGCAAATGTTTAGTACGAATCAATAATTATTACACAAGTCATTACCAACTAATTCTTTCTGTGGTAAAATAATATTTAACAATGATAATTTAGTTATTTATTATTATTTATTATGGTCAAAATAGGGGGAAAAAGTTAATAAGCAACGATGGTAGTTTGGAATAAGATGAGAGAGAATTAAATACATTAATACATACATATGACATAAATAGGCAGGTGATACATGGGCTCTGCTATATATGCCGAAAGATGCCGTGAAACAACCACCGAAAACTCACTATAGTATATCTGTAATTTATTTGATGTTGGATGACAATTATTGTACATACACATTCGTCTGAAATTTCACAGCCACATTCACAAAGCCACATTCAAAGCTTAAATCAATATTGGGTGATACATACATATGTAAACTCCATTTACTTTCGGTGCAAATTTCACAGCGAAAGTCGGGCTTTAGAACCCGCGAAAGTCGGGCTTTAGAACCCGAAACCGAAATATAGTGAGACGAATCTGAGTACCGTTACAGGCGCACTACCTAGCCTAGGGGTAATAATAAAAGAACAAGAACCGTCGATTGACTTTTTGGATAAAAAGTTTTTTGTAGTTACGGTAGGTCCCGCTGTACCAGATTACGCTTTTAGCCTCATTGAAGCTTGAGTTCGAATATATTATGATTGGAGAGTAAGATTCATTTCAAAATCGGTTCAGAGCTCACTCCCTCTCTCATAATTTGCACCGCCGACAATATTGAGCGCAACCGTGGGTCTCCGGCGGCTCCGATTTGCTCGTTGAAGCCCCTACCTTATCGACTAGTATCTCCACACGCCGTTGCACGACAGGGCTTGGTTCGACTTCACTCTCCATCGGGTTCCTATTGCTCTGTCTCGCTACCTTCATTGTGAATCACCATCAGAAGAACTAGGTAACTTCTCGGATTGCGCCTCACGATGGCTGATTCTCAGATGAAGAGCTTGGAGATGTTCTGTTCTCGTATAAGTTTGAATTGTTGCAGGAATCGTGACTAATCCTCCGATTCTGCTGTCTTAATTGCAGATTGAATCGCTTATGTTCTGTTTTAGTTTGTGACTTCTGAAATGCAGATGCTATAGCTTATCTGCTTTGTTAACTTCCTGCCGACTTTTGCTGTAATCAACAAATGATTTTCCTTATTGTCAGATCATAGCTAAGCAAGCATTTGCAAATTTGACTGTTTTATGCTATGTGCTTATCGCGTCGAGAAAACTTCAGGAAATATGATTTGGATGAGCAGATCGTTGGGCAGTGAACTTGAACCAAAGTACATCTGATCTGAAGGATAGTCCCTGTGTTTTAGCCTGGTAGAGAGTAGTATTCTGTTTCTGTCAGTACAACACGTCAATAGTTCTTATTTTACTCGGGATTCTATACGTGTGATGAGTCAACCGAATTCATACTAGTGTTTTTTAAATTAATCTAAAGAACTTTAGCAGCACATTTTTTCTTACCAGATTTGGTATATTCTTCTGCTTTGTGGGTCTGCCACTGTCTACCTATAGTATCTTTGAATTTGTTTATTAGAATATATCTCTTGAGCTAATATAGTCGTTTCATGGTTATTATTGCTTCTACCATTCGAATTCCTTCAATAATGTCCAGGCCTATCTTTCCAAGCTAATCAAAACCATTACCATCCTCATTGTAGGTATACACGATGCTCGGCTCCTTTCTCACTCGAGGTCTTGTGTATGTTCTTATACTTTCAACACAATTAAGAATATCACAATCTGCTCACCGACAGAAAACATTTTAATTTTCAAATCTTTTTATGTTCTCCGTTCAGGTTGGTATTTGGCTATGCTTATCCAGCTTATGAGTGCTACAAGACTGTCGAAAGGAACAAGCCTGAGATTGAGCAGCTTCTCTTTTGGTGCCAATATTGGTATGTTTATACTTATAGCAGAATGCCATATCATTCCATAATCTATACATGTACTAAGTTCCTTTTTTTTTTTTAAATCACAGGATCTTGGTTGCTACTTTGACAGTTTGTGAGAGAGTTGGAGATACTTTTGTATCATGGTAGGTAAATCTATGGAAAGATGCATTCAAAACCATTTCTCGGTCCTTATGACATCTTCATCTTCTGTCCTTTGAAGGGTTCCAATGTACAGTGAGGCAAAGTTGGCATTCTTTATTTACCTATGGTATCCAAAGACAAAGGTACTTGACTCTCTTCAGGTTTGGGCTTAATTCATCATTCATCACAGCTGAGGAAATATTTGCTGATGGGATTAAATTATTTGGCTATACCAGGGAACTACTTATGTGTACGATTCCTTCTTCAGACCGTGTATTGCAAAGCATGAAAATGACATCGACTGTAACTTGTTGGAGCTGAGAACTCGTGCTGGAGATATGGCAATCTTGTATTGGCAAAGAGCAGCAAGCTATGGACAGACAAGAGTTTTCGATATTTTGCAGTTTATTGCTTCTCAATCAACACCGAGGCCTCCCACTGTACAGGTACTACTGATAAGTATTGGCTCAATGTTGATACTGAGAGAAATTAAAAACCTTACAGTTCAGAAAAGAATATGATTTGGTATGATAATCAACTGTTTGCTAAAAGAGTAAAAGATGCTACTTTCTCAGCATATTTCTCATATTATTGCATTGGTGACATATTGGCCAAAGAAATTAAAATTATATGCCATGTCACGTTAAAGTAGATACTAGATACCACCATTTTGTTATTGGCATCTTCTAATGCGACTGAATCTCACAGCCACAACAGCAGCAAGGTCCAACTACACGCCAACCATCGAAGAAAGTACAACTTGAGGAAGAGGGCAAGGAGCCTCCATCTCCTACTTCTAGTGTGTCATCGAGTCAAGACCAAACGGAAGTGGCTGACGTGGCAGGCTTACCTAATGCCGCCCATCAAGCAGCTCCAAAGCCATCCATGGCTGCCGAAGCCTCCAGTTCGTCACAATCCAAGGCAGTGGAAGTTTCAGCCGCTGAGAATGGCAATGCTGAGCCTTCTAAGGACACTGTCATGGAGGAGACTCTTCGTCGCACACGCGGTGGCAGGTTGAGGAAGACCCGGTCCGCTCCGACCCGAAAAGAGGCAGAATCAACAGGTTCATGATTCTGAAATTGGTTGAGTTGTTGGAGTAGTTTGGTGGACAATGTCCTAGGAGGTTGGTTGTTGAAGTGTTGGTTGTGGTGTAAATGTTGTTGGTCTTGTGGGTTTCATTGTGGAATATTATTATCTAGTGGTCAAAATCATGATAATGTGGAAATCTCGACCTAGACTATTTGAGATACAGATTGAACCACAGCTAAATTTGAGAAACCGGTTTCTGATATACCACTATTTTTTTTATTTTTTTTTTTATTTTTTTCTTTCTTGGCCAATGCACTATATATGTTGCCAAATGTATTATTATGTTTTGTTATGTTGCCAAATGCACTATTCTAATGAAAAAAGTACATGTTGCTGGCATAAAACTGACAATAAACGTATGATAATTTTTAAAAATAAATAATAAACTAAAAAATTAAAAACTAAAATAGACCAAAAAAAAATTCAAAAATTACAATGAAGTTAAGAAAATTCTAAAAATGTTGAAATAAATTTAAATTGATAAAATTCAATATATTATCAAAAATTAATATATTTTAATTAATAGTATGTGATCGTTGTCATTTATTACGTAATATTTAACGGTTGATTTATATAATAATGCATAATGTAATATTTTAAAACATAATTGTGCTTTTTTTTTTTCCAACATAATTGTGCATTTGGTAATACAAACACATATTAATAGTCAAAACATAATAGTTCATTTGACCGATTGACCCTTAAATTTCATGCCTAGTTACAAGGCCTTTATTTGTCTCTAAATTACACATTCTCCACAACAACAGCTGAATCAACAAGAAAGCCCAATTAAAAAACGGTAATAGAATTATCGAGAATTTATCTGTTCCAAAACGGGAGATTCTTAGGTACAGCGGTCCTAGCACGTGGCGTCTACGTGGTGAACCGCCAACCAATCATATAATGACACGAGGCGAATTTATGGCACATATCAGCTCCTGATTGGTTGGCGGTTCACCACGTAGACGTCACGTGCTAGGACCGCTGTATCTAAGAATTTCTCTTCCAAAACTCTGTCCAGCGGAAGTGTGTTCCAATCACTTACGGACACTCCGTGGAGGCGTCACTTGGAGACGGTGGTGGTACTGACTACTAACGACGTCGGACTCCACCTTATTTTTATCGTAAGCTTAAAAATATGGAGCAAGTAATTAAGAAGTGGTCTTAGGGGACGTTTGGATGGACAATGTGAAATTAATTGAAATGTGAGAATATAAATAATGTGAGTCGTAATGTGAAATTACTTAAAATGTTAGATTACAGTGTTTGCTTGTACTATAATGTATAATGTGAGCCGTAATGTGAGATTACTTAAAATGTTAGATCTGATTGTGCTATAATGTGAAGTGTAATGTTAGATTACAGTGTTTAGTACGTTGTAATGTGCATTGTAATGAACTTTATTATTATTATATTAATTTATAAATGATATATTATATCTTAATATGATAAGATTTAAATATAATCGTGATATTATTGTTATATATATTAAATTTTGAAATTTTTTAATTTATTGTGATATATAATTGACTAACGAGTCGAGTCAATCTCGATTATATCGAGCTTGGATTCGAGTCGAGAAAGTTAGAGCTCGAACTAATTTGTGCTCGAGTTCGAGCTTAGAAAATATTAATTGATTCGAATCGAGCATTACAGATCGGCTCGTTGGGTACTGTTGCCATTTTAATTGTGCCTCATGAGGACATCCTTATGATCAAGGCATATATATATATATATTAGCTAGTTCTTCATTCAATGCGTAAATAAGATTTATATAATTATAAATGATAAAATTTGGACACGATATCATTGAAGGGAAGAAACCCCGAGTATATGCATCATCTGAATCAAAAGGCTCTTTAATTATATGATTCTTTATACTAGCTAGCTAGCTACAACCTTCATCAGCACGTGACCCTCACAAGTCCGACCGCCGCCACGGCTCACGGCGTCCAGACCCTCCCAGAGGCGGAGGGCGGTGGCCGACTGAAAAAGAGCAAGAGCAGCACCGGAACAAGCACCGTGAAGAGCTTCATGCCAACCACGGTTTTCTCCATCTGCTTGTCGTAGTTAGTCGAGAAAGAGACGTATAGAAAGAATACAACTATGCAGAAGACAATAACCACCGGCAGCGGCGGTGGGGATGACACGGCGGTGGTTATTGTCTGGTCGGACCACCCACGTTTCCATGCTGGACCCCTTTTCTCCTTTATCACCCACCCCATGAATAGAATCTTTATTTCTTTGCTTCGTACAAAAGAAACACACGTATATATTGGTTTCTATATATACAGTATAAAGAGTTTTTAAGTCTTCTTCTAGCTAGGCTAGGGTTCTTTATCCATGGAATGAGGAATTAATAAGAATGTTACACGTGTCGTTGAGCTTTATTGCTGCAAGTACCACCGCCGTATAGGGATGGCAACGGGGCGGGTCGGGGCGGGTTTTCGCAGCCCCGGACCCGCCCCGCGGGTCAGCCTGGCTGACCCGGACCCGGGTAAGTGTACCTCTCGGGTCGGGTCGGGTCGGGTCAAAAATCCCGCGGGTCGACCCGCGGGGCCCCGACCCGACCCGACGTGAACAATTGTTTTTTTTTTTTTTTTTTTTTTCACTTCTCAATATTAAATACAATTTTTTTTTGCCAAAATATTACATTATATGTAAATTCAAACCATAAATCTAACATCAATCGAATACAAACACATTAAATTCATCACCAAATACAAATTCAAATCCGAATACCAAATCAAAATTAACAAATCCTAATAATCTAAATATACATCTATTTATAATTTGGTCCATATTATTTATATAAGTACTATATTAACCATATTGTTTAGTAAATGTTACATTATATTAACATTAAAAAAAAAAAAAAGTAAAAAATATATACATAGACATTTCGGGGCGGGTCAACGGGGCCCCGTGTCCCTAGACCCGGACCCGACCCGACCCGGGTCCGACCCGCCCCGAACCCGACCCGTGACCCGCGGGTCGGCGGGTCCTCGGGTCAAAACCGGGTCGGGGCCCCGCGGGTCAGCGGGGCCCCGAGACCCGTTGCCATCCCTACCGCCGTACACTTAGCTGACATGCACCACCGGAGGCAATACATGAGAGATGAGACGAGATAATGGATAATTTTAGTTGCATATGTGTACTTCTATAAAATGTCTCAAGTCTCAACAGCTATATATATAGTATCGAGAGGCTATAAATGGAAACTTTGCCAGAAAAAAAAATAATTACTAAGAAACAAAACTATGTAGAAGAATTCCATTTCATATAATAGATTTGATAGTTAGTTATTTTAAAAAAATAGTAATTTGGGAAGGAAATTTTCTGAGTGAATATATAATTATTAAATTTTATAAGAATTTGTCATGCTTTTATTAAATTTTAAGCTAGGAATTCGAATTCCTTTATTAAATATGTTAATTAAACTGTCCAAAAAATTTCATAGCAGATTTCTTAAACTATCTCGGCTATTTCTGACAAAATTTTTGTCCGAAGTGAGTCAATTAATCTTAGAATTCGTGCATTGTTTGTAAGAGATTTTTTATTTTTTTTCCTCTTAATATAAATTTGTTAAGACATTGCTTGATTACCTACATTTGATAATAGAACTGCTTGGTTCGAATGTGTCTTTTTTAATTACTTACATTAGTAATGTGATCATTTGACTACATTAAAATAAAATGACTAAAATACTATTTGTTTACATTCTTTCTTTATAATGGTATTCACGTTATTTATCCTATTAGAGTTTGATGGGTGTTACTCGGTTCTGAAATTTCCATAATTGTTGATGTTTGAAGTGAATCGTATCAGCAATTTCGAAATTGAACGATCCCAATCCAAACCGGGGGTTCAATTTTGAAAAATAAGATTAAAAAAAATGATTTAATGAAATACTTGATAATTTTGCCGAAAAATACAATGAATAGTACTTAAATTGACGTAAGGGTAAAACCATCATTTTATAAACATTTAATCACATCAAGTCAAACGCAAGTGACTAAATAAAAACAAATTTAAAATATTTAATGACATTCTAAAATGTAAATAACTAAATAATCACATACAAAAAGAAAAGTGATCACCCTATATATACCTCTCACGTTGATAGTTAATTACAACCAATATACACTAAATAAAGTGGTGTTTGAACCGACATTAGGGACGAGCCTGTAAAAATTAAGAATTAGAATTTACGAAGGAAAGTAAAGATGTCTAGTTAATTTACCAAAATAATTAAAATTCTGTTGGGTTGAAATGAATAATATGAGATCTTTTGGATCAAGGAAAACTCTAGAGCTATAGCTTGGTTGCCAAGAAAAGTTTCATCTAGGTGTGATATCGAGGATACTAATATATCCGTATCTCCTTCATTCAAGTTTTTTTTTTTTTTTTTGTAAAGATTCTTAACTAAAGATTTGTTAATAATTAGTTTATCTATTAATATGTAGACCTCTATTTTATATTATATTTCCTTTATTTATTTATTTATTATTATTATTAGTTTCTGTAGACAACTGAATTATCAAGTTGCCAAAAATACCTGATCAGCCGAAAATACATGATAATTAAAAACTAATAATATAATATATTTTATTTTAGTAATCATATATCTGTTAATTAGTCTGGCTGTCTATCTTTTATTTATTTTTTAGTTAGTATATAATTATCTGTCCAAAATAAAAGTTAGAAGAAGTTGCACAAAATCGTATATATTCATGAATATAGATATAATAGTTTCCTATTATAGATAGCATAATAATATTATTGGCGGTTATTCTCATCCTTGCCTTCGTCACTAACATAAACCCTAGACGAATTGCGACCACCTTAAACCAACACGTGTCATTCGCCACGCTCTCCAAGATATAAGCACAAACACCATTCTCTCTCTGACCTCATTCTTCTCCTACAAGAATCACTCTCCTTTCTTCGCCTTCCACATGGATTTTCTACTCCCGACGATAATTGGCGGCGGCGGCGACATTGAGTTCGACGGGGAGATGCTCGGCGGTGACCTCACGGACACCGACAAACAATTCGCGGCGGTACTTCTCCAACTTCCGCGTCTCATCTTCGAGTCAGATTCGCTCTTCATCTGGGGAGCAGGCAACAAGAAGAAGCGAACCACACGAAGGCGGCGGCGGGAGCTCGGCGATGACAGGAAGAAAGATCCGGTCACCAGTGACGTCAGCGCCGCCACTCCTACCGGAGACGAGCCGACCACGTCGAAGCAGTGGCCGGAAGGGTACAGCCCCGATACCACTCTGATCCCCTCTTTCTCTCCGGCCAGACCCGACCCGAAACGTCTCACTCAGCGGAAAGCCGTCAAAAAGGTACGTTTTCCCTTTTCCGATTACCAACCACCCCTCCGCCGCCGTCTCTCTGTTTATTGATTTTAATTAATTTTTGTTTGCAGAGAAGGGAAGATTACGTATTGCTGATTACCCAATTGGAGAAAGAGAGAGAGTCTCTTAAAAGGGTAAGAATTGAAGATCCATAAGTTTTTTTTTTTTGTCAGTCTCTGTTTTTTCCTATTCTCTTTTTTTTTTGACGAACTGTTTTTTCCTATTCTCAGTCTCTGTTCTTTCTCCACATTATCTTGTTACTAATTTGCCACGGATTTTACAGCAAATCGAGGATTTCGAACGGAAGAGGAACGACGCTTTCGTTGCTAATGCTCGGTTGAAGAGACAGCGAGAAGAGGTAACAAACATTCAAACTTTTCATGTTCTTGATTTCAATTAAGGTAATTTCTAATTTAGGGTTACGATTTTGCAGTTAATTATTGCTCAACAACGTGAAAGAATTGCGAATGTGGGACAAGTCAACACAGATTTGACCCTGGCCTTATCTTCTTCTTCCTCGACTGCACTCTCTGCATCTTATTTTCAAAGCCCTGGAGGAGGATTGGGAGCGTGGACCGATCAATATCAGCCGTCGATTCTGAATCGGACGGACATCGTTGCGGATAACGGCATTAGCTTCTCGATGCAGCTG
The DNA here is from genome assembly GCA_036873135.1 of Clarkia xantiana subsp. parviflora. Classification (NCBI taxonomy): domain Eukaryota; kingdom Viridiplantae; phylum Streptophyta; class Magnoliopsida; order Myrtales; family Onagraceae; genus Clarkia; species Clarkia xantiana. Next base: position 5,765,133 of record JAPTYO010000010.1, on the reverse strand, counting down.
AAAGTTAGCGTGGGCCACAGTTGGCTTCCAGATCTGAACGATACTGCCGATGTGTGCCACGTGTCGAGCAATCCTCAGCCGTTGGATGTTAACCTGGACAAGAAGGCTATGGCCACTCTATCGCGGCAAAGGCGGCGCCATATCCAGAAGTTGAAGGCCTCTAAAAGAATTTAGTTTTTTTTTTTTTTTTGGGTCCAGAAAATATTGAGGATATTTTGTTGCTTCGAATATTTTCTGTGATGATTAGGACTTTCTGATAATTGTAAATGGGCGGAATTTTAATTTTCTATTCGAGAAACTATATCAATATTGGAATTTCTCTAGATTAGACCCATCAAATTAAAATGTTATTAGGCCGGAAGTGTTAAAATAGGTCAGCAAATATTTCTATATTAGGGTCTTTTGGGCCCAATAATGATTGGTGGATGGGCCTGATGGAACTGAATATAATGGAACTTGCAAGTATAAAATGCTTTTATGATTTCGTTATATTTTATATATACTAGATATCTGCGCGTGCTACGCGCGTGCGCGTTGTCTTCCTGAGAATGTTGTAATGACATCATTAGAATGACTCCGAGAATGATACAAGATCGGCTCGATTCCTAGGATGATACAAGAACATAACCGTATTTCCTTAAAAAATTCAATTAAACTATGTAAGATACTGTTATAATGAAAATAAAAAAAAATTCTAAAAAATTTAAAGTAAAATGCTCGAGGGACCGGGAGCAAGAACATTCACTATAGAGCTCCCGGTCCCTCGAGCATTTTACTTTAAATTTTTTAGAATTTTTTTTATTTTCATTATAACAGTATGTTACATAGTTTAATTGAATTTTTTAAGGAAATACGGTTATGTTCTTGTATCATCCTAGGAATCGAGTCGATCTTGTATCATTCTCGGAGTCATTCTAATGATGTCATTACAACATTCTCAGGAAGACAACGCGCACGCGCGTAGCGCGCGCAGGTATCTAGTATAAGCATTAGGGAAATCCACTTAAGTGGATTAAACTATCAATTTACTTTTGTTTACGATTATAGACATACGTGAGCATTGCAAAAAAATTGACTTAATTTATGTAAAATATAACATATTATATAAAGTTTTGAACAAATTATTAAAAAATTATAATAATGCTCGAGAGACTAAGAATCATTTAATGTGTTTTTGCTTCTTTTTCGTTGAACAATTGAGAGCCCTTTGGTGGGTGATTTTTTTTAATAAGGTTTTGGTCTTATATTATCAGAGCTAATAATGCAATTTGTAGTTCTTTAAAGCCGGACTCATTATGTCTCAAGACGACAATGCGCACACTTCTAGCATATACCAGTATATTTAATATACATATTAGGAAAAACCACTTAAGCCAATTAAGAAAAAGTTAATTTGATTATATTTTGCAATTGTAGATTTATATGCACATAATAGTATGGCTAATTTAGTTATGACACTATTCAAAATTAACTAAGTTTTTTTTAAATAATAAAAATACGCCAAAAGTGGAAAAATAAATGAAAGAACCAATTTTCAACAATAAATCATACTTTGTATCATAACATTTATTCGTGAAAATATATTAATATTATTGGCTATTAACGTATCATCATGAGCTTACAACGATATGCATTAGAAATACATTAATATTATTAGTTAAATTTCCAAACATGATCATGCGATTCCGATAATTTTTTCTCTCGGTCCATTTATAATTTATTTTAAATTTTTAGATTATTTTTAAACTTGATATAATATTTTTTTCGCAATTTAAGTTAATTTCAGTATTCGGAACCAGTTAATACAATTAAGTATTAAGATAGTAACAAAAGTTTATTAGCATATATATATGGTAAAGACGTATGGCTTTTATGCATTAAATCGTAGGTGGGTATATGTTTTTGCTCATTTTTCGTTGAACAACAAAGAATTCCTTGGTGCGTGATTTTTTTTTAATCAAGTTCTATTCTTATATTATCAGAGGTAATGATGCATTTGTAATTCCTTAAAGCCAGTCTCATTATGTCCCAAGACGACAATACACACACTTCTAGCATATACCAGTATATTTAATATACACATTAGGAAAAACCACTTAAGCCAATTAAGAAAAAGTTAATTTGATTATATTTTGCAATTATAGATGTATATGCACATAATAGTAGGGCTAATATTTATGTCACTATTCAAAATCAATTAAATTTTTTTGAAATAATAAAAATACGCTAAAAGTGGAAAATGAAAGAACCACTTTTCAACAATAAATCATGATTTGTATCATAACATTTATTCGTGAAAATGTATTAATAATATTGGTTCTTAACGTATCATCATGAACTTACAACGATATGCATTAGAAATACATTAACATTGTTAGTTAAATTTCAAAACATGATCATCATGCGATTCTAATGATTTTTTTTTTTCTCTCGGTCCATCTAGAATTTATTTAAAATTTTTAGGTTATATTTAAACTTGATATAATTTTTTTTCACAATTTAAGTTAATTTTAGTATTCGAACCGTTTAATACAATTTAATATTAAGAGAGTAATAAATACTTTATTAGCATAGATGTGTGGCTTTTATGCATTAAATCATAGGTTCGATTCTTTGTAGTGACAATTTGTAATGTTTTTTCTTCAAATATTTAGAAATAATAAATTACTACAAAACCCTAAGTTAATTGATTACATTAATTAATTCAACTAATATTCAGAAGGGTATTTGTGTAAAACCAAGTTCTGCCATAGTAATATAGATAATCATATAAAAATTTGGCGGTTACAAAATGTCTTTTGGCCATTATATAATAGATGATAAAAGGTCCGGTTCGATGAGATCAACCTATAAAACTGTCCAAGGTTTACCCTATGTTAAAATTAGGTGTCTGAAGTTTGAAATGTTCAAATGGACTGTCCTAAGTTTCATTTTGGTTAAAATTTGGTGTCTCGGTGTGATTACTTTAAAGAAGTCAATTCCGACGAAACCGTCTAGCGAATTCGAGCTCTCATACACACTCCCTTCTCGTCATCTTGCCGGGACCATCACCTAAAAAGTTGGTCACATCCGGGCAAGTAAATCTCGCTCTATTGTCCTTGGAAAATGGCTCCACACCACTCTTCTAAAAACTCTTTTTTTAATGTTCAATTTTTAGGTGAAATTTGACGATTTTGTGAAAAGTAAAGAGTGATGGATTATAAGTGGGTTGGTGGGTTGATGAAAATGATTGAATGAAGATGAAAAGACGCACATAGACACCAAATTTCAACAAAAATGAAATTCGGGACAGTTCATTTTAACATTTCAAACTTCAGACACCTAATTTTAACATAGAGTAAACCTTGGACAGTTTTTTAGTTATTAACCCTATATTATATCTAACCAAGCAAAAAAAAAAAAAACTATTTATATAAACTATATATATATATATATACTAACATCTTACACTGCCCGGATGAGAAGTTGTAAACACGATCGATTAGAAAATACAAAAAAGAAAATAAAATTTGAGTGATCAATATATCATATTTAAATATAATAATTTAAAATTTGCAAAAAAATACATAATAATTTAAATATTTGTTCTTAAAGAGTTATGTTGTTATTTTATCAAACAAGTTCAGCCACTGTATGCCTGTCGCCAGTGCCACCACCGCTATACCGTCTCATACATGCGGCCACTCGATCAAGCATATTATGATATTTGTCGTCGTCCAATTTGAATTTGTAGATGCAATTGAAGCGGCATGTCTCTACAGATGTATATCATGATTTCATGTGTATGATTAAGTTTGCAGAATCGAAATGACATAATATGGAATTTGACAGCTTGCAAATTCGCTCTTTTAGTATGCAAAAAATTCGGATGATACATCTCATTTTATAAAAGAGGAATTTAAAAAAAAGAAATAGTCTTTATCGATGCATTTATTGTTTGCGTATGAACTTTTCAGAATTTACTATTTGTAGATGAATGTTGCATAATGTTATTAATTTGTCCCTTAATAATTTACTATTATTGTTATTTACCATGGCAAAGACCTTCTTTTTTTTTTCTTCTAATTTTCAACTCTTCTTAATTCATCTTGTTCTGTTTTCTAGAGTGTTCAGCTTTTCAATGGTTTTCTGTGGAGCAGTAGATAGCAGTTAATCAAACCAGAGAGAATGTGGATATGCCAATACTCATAGATGATGATTCTCCTATATATCTTCAGTAAAAACCCTCCCGTCTTTGAAAATCTGCAGATTTTGTTTTCCTTGCCAGGTCTACCCTTTTGTATGTGTAATTAATTTTTTCACTCAAGTTAGTTCTTAAATACAAAAGAACTATTACTCATCATAGGAATCATAATTTTTTTTTTTTTTGGGCAGGAGAAACAATAGCTGTCAAAATTTGTGGAGTGGGCGATCTGTATTAATGGGAAAGCAGTTGTCTTTGACATCAAAGTTTCTACGTTCATCTGTCATTCACTGGAAAATATATGGAAAATCATCTTCAGTGAATCACAAAAGCTTGGGATGAGTAAAAAAAATCAAAACTTTGAAGTATTTGTTGGGATTTTGACCCATCTGGTATATAGAAATTGGCATTTAAACCCATCTGCTACATAGAAGTTGGGATTTTTGACTGCTATCTGCTAGGAAGTTGGTGTTTTTGATCAAGCTGTCAAAATTCCTGCAGCAAAATGTTGTAGAGATGGATCTGATTGGTATTTAATATATCAAGATTGTTTAGATTAGCAAAAAAATGTTACTTTGTTGCATTATCAGGTTATTATGATTCGAGATCTTTTCTTGAGTATGCCTCATGGTGAGACTTTGATAATGATGCTCATTCTTTTTGTGGTTGAACTTGGAAAGGGTCAGAAAGAGGATTTAAGGTGTTCGAGTTTGAGAAATGTGAAATTGTACTAATTGTGCTGCTACTGCACAATAGAATTAACATTGATCTATCTATTCATGTACCCTGAACTGAAAGACAAAATTCAGATGGGAGTGGAGAGTTTGTTGATTATAATGAAGAATACTACTATTTTGGGTCTATGTTACAAAATTTATACAATTTTTCCGGAGTCTATATTTAGGAATTCAATTATTACTTTTAAATATTCTTGACGAATTACAGAGTTCTCCTTAACTCATTCGATCTTTCGTGTTTATTTATAATCATTGGTACGAACTTTAGCAGTTTGGTTTTTATGTTCTTGTTTGAGTTCAGATACTTGTTTGTTTTATTCGAATTATATATTGAATTTGATTTAATGATACTGTTTTATTCGTTTTATTATGGGAAGCCTGAGGATGATTTGGGACAAAATTAATTTAAGAAGACCCTCATCCCATTAGATTCAATATAACAAATCCCTTACATAAACTACAAAGTCAAAATGGATCTTCACGGTCTTCATTCCTAAGTACATGAATCTTTCAAGTACATGGGAATCATATAGTCTTAGTTCAATGAATATTTTATTGAATGGCAAAAAGAAAAGGGAGAATATTTTATTGCAGAAATTAGAAGGCGATTCCACATAATTGACAAGTCATATGTATCTTCTAAATTCTACCAACATGTTGACCAACCAACTCATCTAGATTGCTTGTTAGGTTTTTACTTTTGTTTTAATTACTTCATCTTCAAGCTGCATATTTTCCTGTTATTTCAAGGATGAGATTTTTAAGGTATATTTATATAATTAATAATTTTTATAATATCAAGAGTAAATTTTCTACCTGTGAAATTTTCAGTGAAATTAGTATGATTTATTTTGTCATAAATTCGTGTATCTAACATGAAGTATATCTAGTTGAAAATTTATCGTAGAAGGGACACCAACTCTGAAGGGTAGCTTTATTATTAATGACTGACTGAAGGGGCCAGACACTGACGTCATTATTATTATAAGGCAACGGATTTCTCGCACAAATAGGCGGGACTTTAATTTCTCCCGCTAATACTAACCAAACTGCACATTAAATAAATATAAATAAAGAATAGAAAAGAGAAAGTAATTACTTTATAATTGTTTTTTAAATTATTATTATTATTATTAGTATAAGAAATTCTAAAGCTTAGAAAGTCAATAGTTAGCTGCTGGCTACCAAAGTGGCCAAAATCCAACCCTTGATGAGAGGGAAACCTCAATCGATCTAAACCCACGGGACTTCCGTTGATTTCTTACACGCGTTTATTTTCCTGTAGCAGTCAAATTCATCATCAGTCATCGTTTCCGTTCAAATTCATATCAATCAGCAGCAGTGCGATTTCCAGTTCAAGCATCAAGTAACTAACTCACTTCCATTTCTGATCCTTACCCAGTTCGTATTTTACGCTTGGATTTCCTCTTTTTGCTATAAACTACGAAATCTCAGCTGATTTTGGATTACTTATCCAGTTTCTGCTTGACCCATCTTGTTCTTGATGTTCGTGTCCATCGTTCTGCCGAGCAAATTCAGATACGGCTGAGAATGGGGGCGGTTTGTCCAGGTGGGAGTTTTTCGAATCAGAAGAAAGACAAGGGTTCGATTTCGCTGCCAAATGAGGCTCCCTATTTGAATTATCAAGAAAATGATTACCGGAGGACGCCGCCCATGTTCGATTCTGGCGAGCTGCAGCGGCTGTCTTTTTCGAGTGAGCTGAAGCCGTCCAAGCCTTCGACACCCTCTAACAGAGGATCCAGTAAGGTATTATTATTTATGCCTCGCAGGAATTCTATTTGGTAGTAATTGTCTTGATTGGTTTGAAAAGAAATGATGTTCTTGTTAGTTGTCACTGTACAAAAATTCATTTCTGAAATTGCTGCTTGTGTGCTTTATCACTTTGTATAATTTTGCCTTTGTAGGAAGTAGGAATACAATTTGATTTTTTGGGATTGGGTCAATTTATAGTCTAGTTTTATGGGAAGATACTCTTCGCTCTTTAGTGTAGTTTTTTGTGTGCTATATAGCAAAATTCTATATCACTATGCATTTTAGAGCTGTCAAAGCTCAGATCTCCAAATACCTTGTTCTAACTTTCATTCACCAATTTTCTGGATCTTTTCAACTTTGGTTTTTTCTCTTAGGTTAAGGAGAAAGGCTCATTTCTTGGAAGAGCTGGTACAGTAGGTTTAGATAGGGCTGTGGATGCAATAGACGCCCTAGGGAGTAGCATGTCGAATTTGAACCCTGGCAGTGCTTTTGTTTCCGGGGTTGCTTCAAAGGGAAGCAGAATCTTGATTCTTGCATTCGAGGTGGCTAATACAATAGTCAAAGGTGCGAATTTATTGCAATCTTCTTCAGAAGAAAACATTGTGTTCTTGAAGAAGGAAACTTTTCACTCGGAAGGAGTCCAGCTTCTAGTTTCTACAGACACAAAGGAGTTGATGATGATTGCTGCTGCTGACAAAAGGTGGTTACATAGCACGAGTAATCTACTTGTTGTGTTACATATGTTGTCTGTCTCTTATGAGGTTGATTTTTTTTGAGTGCACAGAGAAGAACTCGAGGTGTTCTCGCGAGAAGTTGTTAGATTTGGTAATTTATGCAAAGATCCTCAGTGGCATAACCTGGATCGCTTCTTTTCAAGGTAATCGATATTTCATCAGGGGCAATTTTTGTGGGAGCTTGATGTTTTTTTCACACAAAGCCAATAAAAATATGGCAAGTGTCACACTATTTGTTTTTGTGTGTCGTGTTTGTCTGAAATCTGGCAATGATGTTCATAATACAGATTAGATTCGGATATGGATGACTTGGGACAGAAGCAACTTAGAGAAGAAGCTGAAGCAACAATGCAAGAACTGAGCACTTTGGCTCAACATACATCTGTAAGTTCATCTATTGATCTCAACAATGTAAAACAAGGAACTGGTTTTTATTTTTATTTTTTAAACTTTGCAGGAACTGTACCACGAGTCACATTCATTGGACAGGTTTGAACAAGATTACAAGCAAAGGGTTGAAGAAATTGAGTCTTTAAATCTTCCTAGGAAAGGTTAGTATTGGAAAGGGAATGTCTGAAAATGATGCAACATGTTTCCCATAACTTTGTTCGGTGCAATTTTTTTTTTTTTTTGCGATAACAAATGGTCCTACATATTGCAAAATGACGGTAAATGGTACTTTTGTCAATCCTCCGCCCATCGCAGTTAAATACTTTTTAAATTTACCAAATTAACTGAATATTTTTCCAGATGTCACAATTAAGCTCTAATAACTTTATATCAATGCTACAATTGAGTTCCATTCTTTAGCCTCAATCGAGGTACAAAGGACTGAATCCCCACCCAGATCAACTTGCGCATCGATTGCCAATAAGTTGTACCAGCTAAAACATGACGGTACAAAAAACCACTTTGATCAAACATGTTGCACCATAAATTCCCTATCCATGCATTTATACGATAATATTGCGTATCTGATTGAATATTTCTTTTTGGCCAAAGTGTATCTGATTGATAGCTTACCCTATAATTTTAGGTGAGGGTCTCACAATGTTGCATAGCGAGCTAAAGCATCAGAGAAGGCTTGTACGCGCCTTGAAAAAGAAGTCTCTTTGGTCTAAGAACTTAGAGGAGGTAATTAGAGTTGGTAATATTGCTTATGGTGATTTCATCAGGGGCTTTTGGAAACTTGGTAATATTTTCCCTCTCTTAGCGTGAAGTTGGTTATTGCAGATAATGGAGAAGCTGGTTGATATTGTTACGTTCGTTCATCAAGAAATCATCGACATTTTTGTAGATAATGGTACTGTTCTTTTTTTTTTTTGGCCCCTTTTTTTTGGAGATAGTGAAATCATCTTGGTACTACTGTTCATATATAACTGCATATTATATCGGATTATATATTATTCAACCAGCTTAAGCTTTTCGGTTGAATATACAGGAACGACATTACTCCATAACGACTCAAAGGAGACACATCGATGTCATCCACAGAGATTAGGAGCGGCTGGCCTTGCATTACACTATGCGAACATAATCAATCTGATTGACACAATTGTGAGTTTTTTTTTTTTTTTTTGACATGTTCATCTTTTTTAAGGTTGTTGGAAATTGAGATTAACTGTGGATATATATGTATGATCAGGCATCTCGTCCAGCATATCTTCCTCCTAATACGAGGGATACGTTATATAGTGGATTGCCTTCGACTGTTAAAAAGGCCCTACGAGGCTCTTTACAGACATACGAAGAAGAGGTAATAATTCTTTAGTCATAGTTGGCTGCTTAAAATTTGCCATACTTTGCATTTGGTGATTGAATTCCGAGTTTTATGTAGCTATCGATTGGCAAAGTGAAGGCTGAGATGGAGAAGACCCTCCAATGGCTCGTTCCCCTCGCAACAAACACAGTCAAGTATGTTTATGAACGGCTGAGAATTTTGTTTATCTTCCGAAATTATTGCTTTTGGTGATTTCTGTTAGAGATGAGATTTGTTATTCAATATGTAGAAGGTGTTTTGCTAAGATGAGGCAATAGTTATTCTCATATTATGCGGTTCGAGTTCAATAGTATGGCAGACCAACTTGTCATCTATCTCCTCTCTTATACAATCTTTGTATAATTTTAATGTTTTACTGTGTTGTAGAGCTCATCAAGGCTTTGGATGGGTTGGTGAATGGGCTAATACCGGGTTAGTTTTCTCATCTACACTATTATGATTACTTAATATTAGAGTTAAATGGTATTTTGTTACAACATGTTAGACCGAAATTGACTTTTGGTACAACATGTTTTTTTTTAGACTTTTGTTGCAATACGTTTGCATTATGTAGAATTTACGTGTATCTGTTAGTTGACTATTGAGTAGCATGTGACTCGCCATGTACTTTTGATTTTGTTTAATTTAGTCTCCAATTCATATCCATAACTTTTGTGTTTTTTTTTACAATTTAGTTTCTAAATATTTTCAATCGGACCTGTCCAAATTGAACGAGCCAGGGTCTAACCTAGCAATGGGTCGGGCCCTGGCTGGGTCCATTGGCCCCAGAAGACCCTTTAACCCTAAATATTGTTGCTAAAATGTGCATGTTGGCTCTATTGTTTTAACCAAAGCTTCCCCGTCTTTCCAGGAACGAGTTTGGAAAAAGCAGGCCACCCTTTAACCCTAAATATTGTTGCTAAAATGTGCATGTTGGCTCTATTGTTTTAACCAAAGCTTCCCCGTCTTTCCAGGAACGAGTTTGGAAAAAGCAGGCCAAAGAATGCGAATCTGATCCGCCTCCAAACGCTCTACCATGCAAACAAGCAAAAAACTGATACATACATCCTCGAAATGGTGACATGGCTTCACCGTCTATTCAACCTAGTCAGAAACCGGGACCTACACGGCATCAAATCCGAGCCACCACTGCCCACCACGAGGCGGGTTGGCTTTCTCTCTAAGTTTCATTCCATGGACTTCAGCATCCTACTGCAAAAAACCGAACTCTCTGATGAGGATCGAGACATGTTAAATCAGGTGCTTCGAACAAAACCCGGCCCTGGAATCAGCAAAAGCCAGGAATTCTTCCCTAAAGTTCGGGTTAAGAGGAGCAGAGTGTGTGCGGTTAGTAGAAGCGCAGGAAGCTCACCGAACAGGGAACTCGGTTCGACGGGACCAAATACTAGAGACATGGGAGTTTGATTCTTTGATTTGATTTGATTGGTGGTGTACACTTGAATTCATATATGATATATACTGTATATAGAGATTGAAAGAAAGGAAAGTATATGGTTTTGTATGATTAGAATTATTATGAAGAGTGGAGATTTTGTATATGGGGTTTCTTTTTGTACCACACCGAGTAGTGATAAGGAGGAATGAAGGTTACAGCAATATAAAATGGGTAAGTTGAGTGATAGTAAAAGCATGATCCTTCAGGCAGTAAAAGGGGATATGAGGAGTGGTCATTGCTCGCTATGATAATATGCGAGAAGGGTGTTCCAGCCCTGCCTGGTTACGACAACCATGGGCACTCAAAATTATTTTACCATCTGATCCCTGACCCTGAAAAGGATTACTTTTTAAATCAGTCATTAATTTTTTTAAAAAAATTGTTGCTGAAATATCTGAATCGGTTTTCATAATGCTTGTTTTTTTTTCCACTACCGCCAATATATACAGTATACACGAACGAAGTCAGGACTTAAACTCTTCGTTCAGCACTTAAACTCGGCGGATAAGAATAAATATCTATAACCTAATAAATGTTGCTCTGTACTCACTACCATCGGTCCAGACCCGTTTGTTCATTCACACACCTTCATCTCGCTGCAAATTTCCTGCCGCTTCTCATCTGTCCCCACCCATTAATGTGGTTGCTTGTCGGCCAACGTACCCACCCGCTGATTCCGTTCGTGTGTCGATCCGCCACTGCATATTTCGTCCGTTATGGTTACAAATCAGTCATCGTCGCTGCTGCTTCCTACGTGGCCACCGCCTTGTTATCGTCGATGCCTCGCCTGCTGCTCGCCCCCTCCTCTACCTCCGTGCCTTTACCACGGTAGTGATGGTACCAGACGAACGGTGGTGGACTGATTAGTGGATGCCTGCTGGACCGGTGAATTAGGATGGAGTACTACGAAAATTTGGATGGAGTGGAGGGTATAGAAGAATGATAATTGTATTATTGATTTTGTTTAGGGTTGAGTACATGTACCTATATATATAGATACAAGACTATATCTATAACAAAGACTAAATCTATAACAATATAATAAGGAAAACATAATCTGATAATATAATAAGAATATATATATTCCTAATCTAAATATATTTGAATACAATAAGATATATTTATCTCTAATATATCTAATTCCTTTATACGCCCCCGCAAGACGGACGTTCTGACAAGAATGCCGATCTTGATACGAAGTTTATTGATGAATGCCCGAATAGTCCAATCATTATCAAAGGACGCCCGGAGATGTCCAGTAGGCAACGGCGAAAGCCCGGAGATGTTCAGTCGGCACGGCGGTAGCCCGGAGATATCCATCCAGTCGGCACAGCGGTAGCCCGGAGGTCCAGTCGGCAATGGCTGTGACCCGGAGAGGTCCAGTCGGTTGGGATGCTGCTGGTCACGATGTTCACGTTGGTGAACGATAAGCAAACGACTGAGGTGAATTTGCTCGTTGTAGCAAACCTCTTAATTCCAACAAAAAGGCAGCAAGTCTAAATCAGAAAGCTTGAAGCTAGTCACGGAGCCACGGAAGAGTCCTCAGGTGTAGCGATCAGATACTTACGCTCGTTGGAACTAGTAGGATCGAGGATGCTGGTAGATAGAAATACCGCCATGAGCATGGGCCGATAAAAAATTTCGCTTGTTCGAGCGGGTACCAAAAGATCGGTGCAGAAATCGTCGATACGAAAATATGGATTATGGTCTTATTAGGAAAAAAAAACTAAGATCAGAATGAGGCAGGGGGCGGCCGGCATGACATTTGCATAGCTGACGGCGATGTCGACCGCCCCTGGACAGCGGCGATGGCGGGTGGCGACTTGTAAGTTATTCTCATTTGAGAAATAGAGACCCTGATACCATATAGAAGAATGAGAATTGTATTATTGATCTTGTTTATAGTTGAGTACATGTACATATATATATATAGATACAAGACTATATCTATAACAATATAATAAAGAAAACATAATATGATAATATAGAATATATATATATTCCTAATCTAGATATATTTAAATATAATAAAATATATTTATCTCTAATATATTTCATTCTCTTATAAAGGGTACTACTAAGCGGTGTGAACTATGGAATGTGGATGTCTTCAGGGCTGCGAGGTGGTTGCTTTCTCTTCTTTCTTCAACCAAATTAACGGTGGTGTGTGAATACATGAATTTTACTTTTTTTTTTTTTTTTTTTTGAAAATATGTACATCTGGGATGCATCCCACATATTGAAGGTTAGGACAGAGTCTATTTTCTAAAGATTTTGGGTACAAAAGAATTGGCTCTAATTTAGACTTCAAATTTATCATTTTTTTTAGTAAATGATGTTTATCCATTATATGTATATTTGCATGTCTATGCAATATTGTTTGTCATTTTTTTTAGCTAGAGTCTTTTTATTTATATTTCCTAATTACCCTTACAAGGGTTGGGGTCCTTAGTATATGTATATGGGTTGTTGTAAGAATGTCCAACTACCTCTAAAGAGCACTTCTAAAACACAATTTTTTTTAATAAGCTTGCCAAAAATGTTTGCCTTTTAAGTTTTCATCATTTTATTTACCGACAAATCCTATTATATATAAGTCATTTACTGTATAATAACATATGTAATCAACATATCTATTACTAATAGTTATCGAGTAGAACACTAACACATTCGGAATCAAAATTCTACCCAAGTATTTCTATCATGAATTTATTTGATGTAATGTCCAATAACAAAAAGAGGAAATTTTTTAATCTAGCAACTACAGTGTTTTACTAAAAGCCCATAAGAGATAGGACTTGGAGAATGGGCTAGCTTACTTAAATTGGTAAGTTAGTTAATTATTTGGTTCAATAACTATTCTTCGGCTACTATTTGGCTCAATATCTTATATTGTTCTTGCAGTTGCACATAAACAACATAGAATTAGATCCACATCCAAACTTTGAATCTATAATGTTAGGTCACTAAACATCATTTTCAAGTAAAAAATTATCCCCAAAGTGCTTATCAGTTTATTAGGAGTTGGGGATGTGTTCACTGAGAAAGTATGAATTCTGATGCTTTCAGTAGTGCTAAAGAAAACATTGTTTCTTCCGGCGAAAACTTTTTCGAAAACATCAAGTTTAGTATCATTCACGTTAGTAACCTTTTAATATTTAAAGATTAATTATGAAGTTAATAAATCTAAATAAAACTATAATGTATTTTTTTCCATCTCCGCTCTTCTGTCTAATATAATATTTGTTCGAGCATTTAAAAAGACTAATGTATTTATCAATGTTCAAATTCCTTATAGATCATCAGATCTAATATAAATAATGGCCTGTTTTTCTTCAGGTTGCTTCATTTAAGCAAAGACGAGGTTTGCAAGTAAGATAAAGCAATTACGATTTTTGTTACTAATTTACAAATTTATTTATAGACTTATTAATTCAGAGATTCGATTGAGCTAAATTTGAGAGTGTTGACTTGATTGTACAATGCAATGAATAATTCTGAATAGTACATCTTACTACAATTGTAACCAATATTACACATTTTTTTGTCAAAGATTATATAGTGCCCGTGTTGCAATTATATTGTTGTTGATCGAGGGATCTCACTCTGCTCCCCCAATTTAAACAAGTAAAGTCTTCTTAATATTCAAGAAAGTAAACAGCTAAATAAAACTCATTGGTAAATGTTAGATAATACTAAACTTAAATTTTCAACCGTCGCGCGTGCAAAGAACGCGCCTACCACTAGTATTATTGAAATGGGCTTGTTAGGTTTTAAATTGGGTGGTAATTAATGAATTTCAGATTGGGTTGAACTGAGTATTTAGTACATTATGTTGTTTTTCGTTCGATTATTAATGCTATGTAGCAATAGTATGTGTGTTATATGTTAATCTATGATGTCTGTCTATGCATTTAAAATAATTATGAGGTTCTCAATTTTAGGTTTATTTTTATAACTATTAATCGATGTCTGTCTATGCATTTAAAATAATTATGATGTTCTCAATTTTAGGTTTATTTTTATAACTATTAATCATTTTTCAAGTAAAAATTAATTAATAAGTGTTTGATGTAAAATTATGAAAATTTTAATTTAAATATCTACTATCGGATCCAACTAAGTATGATAAGATCCAATAAGCTAATTACTTAGAAAAATGACGATGTTAACCACATAACCATAAATTTTCCAAAAAAAAAAAAAAAAAACATTTTTTATTGTTGGATTAACATATATTTCAATATTGTACATTAGTTGGAAAACATTTATATCACTTGGATTCTGCTTCGTCCTGCTCGCGGTGCGCAGGACAGCTTAGTATATAGTTGTTACTGAACTCTTCTTCTTCTTCACTGCGGTTGGGTTGAACGAGCGTTGTTGAAATGCCGTTAACTGCAACCTCTGAATGAAATCTCATCGGTTGGATAACTGCAGTAATTAATTAACAATCTATCTATTCTATCGACACCAAGCCCTCACGTGGAAGTCCGTGGCGCGGCGGTGACTGCAGGATTCTTCTACACCCAATCACAGCTCCCCTACTAACTCCTTGTCGGGTGGAATCTTATCTCTACAAGTTACCAACACCGTCACTAGCTCAATATCCTGACACGTGTCCCCTCCGTTAACAGTCATGTCTGACCTGACCTGACAGACGGTGCATCTACCGTACATTACGCCGCCTCTTTATTTCTCTTAATAAAATAAACCATTATTAACTAATTATTACTTGATTAAATTCCGTTAAAAGAATCCATCAACAAGAGTTGGCATAGTGTCATGTCGGGGACAACATGTGAGAGGATTATCCTCTAAACGTACTTCATCTAGCAATCGTAATAACGGGTTTTGATAATTATTTGTATCTATCATTTTGATTCTTTTAAGCTGATATAATTTATTTTTTTATGAGTTGATTTAATACAAATAATTTTTTTTTTAAAATAGAATTAAGAACCCAGCAGAAAAAAATCATAATGCAGAGATGACTGCATTGCTACGTGGCAATATCAGCTTTATCTTCTTATTATTATAGGAAAAGAAAGAATTTGATTCCCCTATCCATTCAAAATTAATACGAGGAGTTGGGGAATTTGGGACCACGGTAGAAAACGACAAGATTTAGCCACGATTCTACGTGTCAGCATTCCCAACTGCATGCGCGGCTGAATCTGGATCGACGTAAGAACTAGCTGTGGTTCAATGCATCTAATAAAAATAAATAATCTGGTAATAAAAGCTAAATATAGTTACATTATTAGTCAGTCAATGTTAATATTATTATCACAGGGTTTGAATTTTCATCTTATATATATTAGCACAAGTAAATACATATATGAATATGAATTAAATATCTTGTACCTATAGGTAAGACTTAAGACGAGTTACCCTTTTAAGAGATTCAAGAGGTGCAATGCAACACCTATGGCCGACTACGCTCTAGAAGGTCGGGACGGGTCTACCTAGGTTCTCATTTTTAAAAATTGTTGTATAAATGAGTTTGATTTTTTTTTTTTTTTTTATCAATTATATTAATACAAGAGTCAAAACTAGCAAATTAATTATTCCAAAAATAAATATCTTAAATTCTATTGCTCAGAGTTCAACTCGCTAAAGGTTTTTTCTTTAAAAAAAAATATATATTTTGAATTATGATGTGGTATCAATAATCCTCCACTCTCTTAGGTCAACTATATTAGAGGTGTCAACTACTAAAGTTTCATTGGATTGGTTTAATAAATAACATCGTATTTTAACTTGCATATAATTTCTTAATTGAATATCATGTATATAATAAACAAGAAGGAGAAACAGGATACCACGACCTCAGAATGACTCAGCACCAATGCATTTACAAACAGACACATCCAAAACATATAGCGAACGGATAAGGCACATTAACTTCAACCCAACCACCATCCAACTAACCATGGTTAGTTTAACCCTAACCTCTTCCCTCCCTCTCCTTTATATAAATACTTCAACTCCCATTCAACTGAAACTCACCATATCTACAAACTTCATTCCTTCATTCGTAAACAGAAACAGAAAGCTCATCAAAATCGACACTATAAGCAACAATGGCGACTACATCTTCACCACTCTCCTCCTCTTTTCTCTGCGGATCCGTCTCCTCACGCGCCGGCAGGAATCCCGCTCCGGCAACCCGCGTCCACTTCAGGAAGCAGCTCCGCGTATCAGCCTCCTACGCTTCCACGGCTGAGCGAACGGCCACAGCGTCGAGGAACGGCGCGGCGGCGCACGGGTCACTCTACGATGTGCTGGGTATCCAGGTCGGTGCCACGTGTCAGGAGGTCAAGGCCGCGTACAGACAACTCGCGAGGGTACTGCATCCTGACGTGGCAAGGGACTGCTCCGCGCACGAGTTCATGAGAGTCCACGAGGCGTATGCGACGCTGTCGGACCCACAGAAAAGGGCCGACTACGACAGATCGTTGAGTGCCAGGCGGCGGCGCGTGGGACAGCAGTACTCGTCGGTGTCTGCGTCGGCCGCTGGTAGAAGCAGTGCATCGAGTTCTGGGTTCTCGAGTTTCACGAGACGGAGATGGGATTCGGATCAGTGCTGGTAGAGGGGGATTAATCAAGTTAATTACTGAATAAGTTAATTAAGGAGGGTAAATCCTGTGGTAATTATTAATATGGAGGAGAGCTTAAGTTAGGAAGATTAGGATTTAGTGGCCGCGCCTTTGAGAGGCCCTAGCTAATCGGCCATTCGTACTATGGGTAACAGTACTATCCTTATCTCTTGTAAAAACGGGCATTTTTTTACCGCCTGTAGTTACTATAATTAGCAGAAGAGAAACTCTCGGCTTCCTTAATTGGTTTTTCTACTATTACAATTTTTTTTTTTTTTTTTTTTTTCTGGCTTTACTATTATGTTGCTTTTTGTAATATTTTGATAACGAACCAGTTTTTGTAATATTAATAACGAACCAGATCAGTATCAATTTAAACATTTTCATGGAAGAAAATTCAAAGTTCAATGGAAGAAAATTGAAGAAGTGATTAACTTAGTTTTCATCCATGACTCGAACGTCATTTATGTTATGCAATAAATAAGAAAATTAACTGCATTTTTTAGCTTCTTGAATAGGGGTTCAATGGGTCGGATTGGGCGGGGATCGCCACGTGGATCGACATGATCGACACGTATTAGGAGTGGCAATTATGTCGTGTTGATTCGTGTCGCTAGTGACACGCGTGTCAATAGATCACGCGTGTCAATAGATCTCTCGTATCAAAACAGATCACTGTCGCTAGTTTTTCAAACACGGGAGTTGACACGGGCAGATCTCATGTCACACGGGACACATACACGAGACACGGAATTTTGATGTAAAAAAATGATTTTTGATTGAGTTCTTGAAGGAACAGCTTATCAACTTTGCAAGTTAATGATTTTAATTATATTTTATGCTCTAAGATTGGAGAATTTCATGGTTTGCCGCTTAAGTAATAACAGTTACGAATAAAATTAAAACCGATTATAAGTTTTGTAAATATATATTAATGTACAAAATAAATAGTTTGATGCGGACAGAACTGATTAATTCTGGAATTTGATTAATTCTGGAATTTTTACAATTACTGATGTTTATAAATAAATATTAAGTTTCAGATAAGTCGTGTCGATGCGTGTCTATCGTTGGACATACAGAGACATGCTTAAAAACGTGTCTACTCGTGTAACAGATCTATCAGATACGGACAGATTTTCGTGTAGTTCAGAACATGAAAAAAGCAGATCCGTTACAGATCGTGTCGGTCAAAAATTGCCACCCCTAACCTGTATCCTTCTCATAGAACTCGTGGGACGGGTATTACTGGTCAGAAAATTCAGTGGGTTGACACACTGGGCACCGCCCCGACCGCGTTTTGGTTTGGCAGGATCAAGTTAGGGTTCAAGAACAATCATTTGAAGAATATTGGCAGAGTGAATCCGACAGAGCAGCAGTGTTGTATTTTTAGATGAATCCGTGCTTTTAGTGCCCAATTGGGGCTTCAAACTGTCCGATTTTTAGCAAAGTGCCAAACCAAGAGAGCGGAGGAGCTAGGAATAAACCAAGATGATGATGTCATGTGGTGCTGCTGAGAAGATATATGAATTGCTTCAGTTGATGATAGCCTTGTCGAATAGTAAGAGCAAAGTTTCTTCTTCTGTCGGTGTCGCGACATTCAAACATCTCCTCTTATCGGACAGTGTCTGTGAAGGAGAAATCTCAAAAGCTGTAGCAGAGCGGCGCAGCAGCAGCTTAATTATAACCCTAGCTAATAATATATAACATACGTGGGAGGGGCTGGTCTATGGGGTTCCGCAACCCCGATCCGAACCCACCCCGCCCCGTGGGAAATTAGATCCGGATCCGTCCTATATCCCACGAGTCAACGGGTACCGTTGACACCCGACTTGAAATTGCAATTCATATTTGGGGAAAATAAATAGTGTTTCTACTTTGGTCCTATATTTGGTCTTGTTTAAAAGAATTCTAATACTTATTAATTGATGATTTTTTCTTCAATTTATATGGTAATACAAAATTATTTTAATGTCAAATTTTTTCGGAGATTTGGGAAAAATTAAAGAGAATTTATAGAGCAAACAAAGATAACAAATACAAATTTTGTCAAAATGAGCAGAAGGTGGTAACACACTTATACTTGCTGTTATTCTGAGCATCGACTTTTATACTCAACTCACTTTATTGTTTATACACATATCTAGCTAAACGCAATATAACTTGAAGGATATAAATCATTGATGTAATCCGCTGTAGAAATTGCTGCTCCTGTATAGAAAAATAACCATCCACGTCAAACAAGTATGGAAAAATCCAATAATGACAAAATAGCTAGTATTTACTTTAGATATCAATATTCTAGAAATTCAATAAAATTCACGATTCTCTAAAAATCTAATTAATCAGAAACGCTTACCACTTATATATCTCATTCAATATATCATATTTGATATTCAATTACATTAACAGGAAAAAAAAAAAAAATCAAAACAGAAGGGAACAAAGAAGTCCAGAACCAAACAGAGTGATTCAGCAAATATTTGGGCTCTCGTGCCACTTTATTGGGCTTTTAAATTTATCTGTAGAAATGCTTAACCACGACAGCCTAATAAATAAGGTCCGAACGGCCCAATAAAATGGCCCGTTACTACATATCATCACTATCACTATATTATCTATCTATGTAGATATATATATATCTCATAGAAGTTAGAACATATTGAGATATTAATCACACCTGTCAAAAAGTTGTTTTGAAGGCAATATATAAGTTAGGGAGAAGTATGTTTCTTAACAAGGGTAATAAAGTCATGTTGGGTGTTAATTTAAGTTGACAATTTAAGCTGTATAACGTCCAGTCTTGCAAATGAATAGTGTCTATTGAGATATTATTCCTACCGAGTCCGATATATATATGTATAGTTTACACAATTTTCAGCTTATAAGCAAAATTTCAGATTGAATATAATTAGTCAAATCCATTTATTTATTTATTAACAAAAAAGAATTCGAATTATATATAATCCTTGAAAACATCTTCCACACAGATTCTTAGAATGCCACTCACTATATGGCTGGTTTTTTTTTTTTTTTTGGTTGAGAAATTGGACAGCATGTGCAATTGTGAAGGGCGGTCGGAGACAGGTGAGGGTTTCTTGTCTTAAGAGGAAACTACAAACAAAACAGCTCACCTACACAGAATGATCATAACATTTATTAATTAATTAATTAATTAAATCAGCATTTAGTTTTTTTGATATATTTACATTGCTTTCGCAAGTTCGGACCGGGAGCGTTAAGGTTAAAGTCCTCCCCAAGGCGGCGTCTCCGGCGGGTTTCGACCTCGGATCGTCCACGGGGAACACAACTCGCTTTACCAGTTGGTCCAACCAACCTTGGGTAAATCAGCATTTAGTTAGTCCTTTGCTTCAGCTGCTTTCTGTCATTCCCTTCTTGGGATTTAAGAATTAGAGAGGCCCTTCAAGATTGCTTAATCATCATTATCACTAATCACCCACTAAATAATTAATTAATGGAACATTACAGAAGAAGAGATGATATTGCTAATGCTAGTTGTCTTGCTTTCTCATTTTTGCTATATAATATATCTTTAGTAGTAATTTGCAATCAAAAGAGTTTAGCCATGCTTTTTCATTGTCATCATTTTATTGATCGAGGTATAACTGTCCCGTCGATGTCAATATATATTATTATATATAAAATATGTATAGTAGTGACAGAGCTAGAATTTTATTGCCTCAATTAATAATGAGCTAAAATTTTCAAAATGGAGGGATATATATATATTAAATAACTTGTTCCTAAATTTCTAAATTTATTTCAGTCAGAACCGATATTATTGCGAAATGATTTATTGACACCGAGTAATTATTGGGGATGGATACGTACGTAAGATCATCCACAGTGGTATTACGTAAAGATTACGTAAACGTGGGTCCAACATGTTTATTTAAGCAAAGCAACAAAAACTATCTACAGTGGTTTTACATATCATTCCTTAAAGATGGGACCCACACGTAAATTTATGTTTTTACATAAAGCATTCCTTAAATTTAAGTAATGCACTATGTATTACGTAACCAATTTTTTTATTATAAATTAATTCATTTTATAATTAATGCTAATATCTTATTGGTGGTTGTTGAAAAATTTAATAATAAAATATATCTAAGGAATATGTTTAAGTAATACGATTGTAGAGAAAATATTTTTTACGTGTGTCTTAAATTTACGTACTACTTAAAATGTACATAAATGTCTACGTGGCAACTTTAAAGAATACAATTTATGTAAAACCACTGTGGATGCTCTAACATCACAAATTTGTGGTCCACGACATTTTTTCAGAAATATAATTTAATTTTAAGACGTTTATACATTTTATTTATTTATTAATTTGAACAGTTTGTCATAATAAACATAACACCAACTGAAGGAATATTATAAAAAATATGCAAAAATCTTACAATAATATATATATATATATATAGTTGATAAAATTCCAAATTTTATGTTTCGACACATTCCGAAAGAGATACAGTGGTATTGCTTTTAATTTTAATTTTTTGTAATTTTCATTAATTTTTAGAACAATTTATAATCTTTCACAGTCGGCTTCTTGCAATACATAAATATGAAATGTCTATCATTTCTAATATATATATATATATGGTTTGGTGTTTATTTGAATTGATCCATGTGAAACAAGTGTATATCTCCAGCCGCGTCATATTTCACTATCAGCAAGAGTTTCAATAATTATGGGCTACTACTTCTAGTAGTGATTTTGCTTTGGTCAGCTTATTGTGTACCCATACCATTTTATAATTATAATATAATAATAATAATAATAATAATATTTCCCGCCATTTTCTGAATATACACTATTTCTATTATTGTTTTACCAAAATTATTATAACAAAAAAACAAAACAAAAAACAAAAAACTATCGAGTGTACGTATATGATCGAGTTTCTACTTTGTAACAGTTAATGCTGAACTAATATATCTTTGGTCACTTAAATTTGGTTGGGGGTGTGGTTGTGTAAGAGCAGATAATTAATGCTGCATTAGCTCTTTTTGTTGCCAGGTCCTTTTGTTAGGAATCAATAAAGCTACACACGACATTGACAGTTATCTATCTAAACTAACTTATTATCGACGCATTGATGATAATATTATTAACACTAAATCATTACTTCATATTAAAACTTACAACTTTTACAATAGTTAGTAGGGGTGAGCAAAAAGTCCATAAAGTCCAAGTCCAGTCCGAGACCGGTCCAGGACCGAACCGAAAAGTCCAGGACCGTTTGAGTCCAGGTCCAATGGACCTCCCATTTCGGTCCTTAACGGTCCCGGACTAATTTCGGTTCGGGACCATTTGGACCGTGGAGTCCGAATGCGAAACCATTTGGACCGTTTGTATCATGTATACAAGGCCGAATGCGAGACCGTTTGTAATCATGTATACCAGTTCGAATGCGAGACCGTTTGCACTGTGCTACTGGTTCCTTTTTTACTCGTTATATATATAGTAATGTTCTAAGAAGTTCCCTTTCATTATGTATATAATAATCAATCACCTATTTTATAGAATTAATTTTTTTGGCCCAAGATATTAAGAATTAAACAAAAAGACGTTACAACTATTAATGCAAATATCACACGTGTCTATTGACCATTTTTAATTAAATTTTTTTTTTACTAATTATATCACAAATATTGCACAAATTTAATTCCAAACTGAGACCTCAACATTTTTAACTTAAAATCCATTTTGGTTGTTTTTGGACATTTTTATGGTTGTTTGTAATATAATAAATATAATTTTTTATTTGTTACAAAATACTTTACATATTTTAAAAAATGAGATAATTATATATCAACATTTAAAAAATAAATTCAAAATTTTAAAATAAATCAATTAAAAAAAAACAATATTTGACCGGACTAACGGTCCTAACGGACCTGGACCGATACCAGGACCGCTAAGTCCAGGACCGCTAAGTCCAGGACCGTTAAGGTCCATTTCAAATGGACCTAAACGGTCCTGGACCGGTCCTAGTCCAGGACCGGTCCATGCTCAGTCCTAATAGTTAGTTAACTCAATTGACACTAGAAGGATAGTATCGAAGATACTATAATTACAATTAGGACATTTTTTCTAACATTATTATCAACGTGTAGTATATATTTCATTCAGCAATGTAAATGCATCATATTATATCAGTCCTTTGGATAGTTTAAGGAGTCGTTTTACTTTAACATCGATGGTGACCCGATTAAGAACAAGTGGGGAATTATGGATAAGGTTTTCTTTAATATATCTTCATTCAGCCATGACCATGAGAATCAAGTAGAAGCCGCCTTACCATAGTAGAATGGTCAACTTTTCAAATGGTTATTCATGTCTCCAAACAGTAAAAATAAAATAAAATATTAGGATGTGGGAAAAGTCACTTGAAACCTCTATGTATAAAATGCCCCAATCAACGCTGACAATGAAATAACTGATTATATAGATGGCTGCTAGTGCTAATTAATTAAGTGCTCATCGACCACTTACCCAATAATCCATCAAATCATATATGTATCGTTTTGATATAGCGTCTACTTCTCTGGCTCATCCGTCTTCTTTGTTTCGGACGTTAGATTTTTTTACTAAATGTTCATTTGTTGAAGCTTTGTTTAACTATTATTTCTATTTCGCATAATATAGTTTTGATAGCGGCAGACGCAAATATTGAGGATTCTTGATTTTATCCTCATATTCCGCATTGGTTGTTATCCTAGTGTTTAATTTTTAGTTTATAGATTATATATATATATATGGCCTTTTATAATAAAAAAAAAAAACATATGTATCATAATTAGCTAGCACTTGTAATATAGAAATTTAGTGTAGTAATAAGTGTATAACTTATATAAGTGAATAATGCTTATATCATCTACACATTAAGTTAATAGATTGTAAATTTTGCTTCAAATTGAATCTAACATATGTTAGACAAACCAACACTATATAGAATTTATGACATTCACCATACTTACCCGAAATACAATCTTATAGCAAGAAAAAAAAAAACCCTAACACCTAGCACGGGCTCAACAAAAGAATAGATTTGAGAGAGTGTTAGGATATTTTTTTTAATCCTATCTATCGCATGCATTTCAAGATTATGTATGGTGACTGTTATGTTGATTATAGGGTTAAGAACACAATAGGGGCCTGAATGTTTGTCCATGTTGCCAAAAGGGGTCTGAATTGAAAAAACCTATTATTTAGGGTCTGGATTTTGAGTTTTGTGTATAAGTGAGGTCTCCGTCTATTTTTTCTGTTAAAAGTGACGGAAAGTGGTCACATGCTTGGCATGTGACCAAAAATAATTTGAAAACCCGAAAATGCCCTTTGACCAAAGTGTGTCTCTCATATGTTTGACCTAAAATGACGAAAATACCTTTTAAGCCACCACAGCTCCGGCGACCACCAACACCCCGACTCCGGCGACCACCACCGGCCTCCGGCGACCACCACCGACCTCCGGCGACGACCGAAAAGCTCCGATCGGAGCTTCGGAGCTCCAATCAGAGCCTTTTTTGCTCCGATCGGAGGCCGGTGGCGGTCGCCGGAGGCCAGTGGCGGTCGCCGGAGCCGGTTGGTGGTCGCCGGGCGGTGGCCGGAGCGTGGTGGCCTTAAGGGCATAATTAGTGTGTAGGGGTATTTTAGACATTTCACATTTTATTAATTAAATTGATAAATTGTATAATAATTACAAAAGGGTATTTTTGTCTTTTCACGTGGTTCTGTTAGATTTAACAGAAAATTTGGACGGAGACTTGAAAAAACACAAAACTCAAAATTCAGGCCCTTAATAATACGCTTTTTCAATTCAGACCCATTTTGTCAACATGGGCAAACATTCAGGCCCAGGGACGAATCTACATGTATAGTTACGGGGTCACAGGACACCGCTTAACTCGACCGAGCTAGAGCAAAAAATAAGTAATTACCAAAAGGGACCCCATATAAAAATTGGAAAGGACCCCATATAAAAAAAATTCAAAGGAAACAATTTACATGAATTGCTTAGTGGACTAGTGGTTTAAGATGTTAATATTAATTGACTCATCCATGGTTCAATTCTCATTATCCACGCTATTACTTATATATTATTATTGGCAAATCTTTTAACAATTTTGTAAGTATTGTTTACATGGTTCAGTTCTCATCATCCATATTTTTACATATATTATTATTGACAAATCATTTTTCAAATTTGTAAGTATTGTTTTCAATAAAAACATCATTAATATTTATTTATATCATTCTAAGTTTTACCTTTATTATTATATGTATAATCTAGTCTCGTCTATTTTATGTTATTTGTGTTGAACTAGATTAATAAATATTATTATTTTATATATTTTACCGTATTGATTATTTATTTCTTTGATTGGTCATTAATAATTGTAATTTTTGGTATGTTATTTATACTTGTATTGGATATTATTAATATTTTAAAAAAATATAATTGAACTTTAACAATTTCTTAGGGGAAATTTTGTTAGTTCGACCCGAAATTATATTATATATCCAATTATAGAAAATTTTTGTACACCCACTGACCCTTGGGTCCTGGATTCGTCACTGTTCAGGCCCCTATTGTGTTCTTAACCCTGGATTATATCATATTTAGAGGTTAAGAGTGTATATATAAATACCTGAAAAGGTCAATATTCAGAAATATATATATATATCACTCTCTATTTAAAAATTGGAGTTCCCACAAAAAAACGTCCAATTATGAAGTCCCCAAAATACCCTTACCTTTTTAACAAAATACTATTTTGCCCTGCTGGTTTAATTACTCGGAAGTCAGAACACTCGAACGTTTCGTACTGCGTCCAATTCTTCTCCCAATCGACATCTCACCAACGCCATCCTCACCGGGACTGATGCTCCGCCTTTCATCCTGATTCCAACGCTTGCCTTCGCCCTCATTCACTCTGTTCTCTCGCAACCCCGCATCGATTCATCGACGGTTCCGCCCCGCAAAACGTGCCCTCCGCATCACGTTTCCCCGCTTGGTACTGGCCCTCCAAACCGTAACTCCGCCTCCATTAGTAAACCCATGCTTCCCCGCTTGGTACCGGCCCTAATCGGTACTGTTACATGCACTTCGCCGCCAAATTCAAACAATACCTCCCTCAAACGTTCTCACATCCGACGTTTGACGATGAAGATTCGCCCGATTCCTAGCTCCGTCTTCCTTTCGTTTCATCCAGTTACTCCGTTCCAGGTATTGGTCTCTGGTGTTCTGTCTTTCAATGTATTTCTCTATGGTTCGTTGTCTGATTGAGGGATGAATTATTACAATCCAAGTGCTTTGAAATATGACAAGTCTAAATTTTAGGTATCAGCGGTAATTCTATTTATGACTTAGTTTGAATTGGAATAACTGAGAAGCTTTTGTTAGTGATTCCTTACGGTAAAGCAATTCTTTGATCAACTAATTCATGCTTTATTCATTTTTTACGCCTATGCTCTCAGTTTTGATCTTCTATATATTTGTGTCATTTGCCCAAAAGAGAAACTTGATTCAAAGTAACATTTTAATTATTTATTGTTAGGTAATTCTCTGTAATTTCTTCTCATGAAGTTGTTAATGTAAATCCATGCATGTTAAAAATATTATATTTTCTGCATTAATATGGTTGATAAACTGTGGTGATTTCATTTGGATTTTTTTTTTAATTTGGGTTAGGACTTGTTCAATCATGTTTTTTCTATGTTATTATCAAATCAGATAATCTCGTATAAATTTCCTGGAACATTCTCTCCCATTTTCGCTTTCACTATGCAAAACCATCTATGTTAATATTTTGATTTATAAAACTTAGCAAAAAGAAGTTAGTTTCTGTGGAACCTCTTCCTCTTCAACCTCACATCAGTTATATGTTGTCACCACTCTAACAGTTAAAAATCACAGCTCTCCCGTCCCCGGCGTCTTCTGGAACCGAGGACTACGCCGACGCTGTTGTCAATACAGCAGGGACTCCCAACCCAGCCGTTCCGAATATGCTGTGAAACCCTCTTACACTCACAACCCAAGGTAAATCTCATGTTTTGCAGGTTTATGACTCAGACTTGACAGAACTGTTTACTTGGACATGCGAAAGATGTGGTGACTTGACCAAGGTAGTTAGAGGTTTGTAATGAAGTAAGTTATCAAACAGCAGAGATATAAAATTATATTCATCATATTTAAATTCTTGAATGTTCTTTTGAGGCTACACGAATAAATTTTGTCTTATTTTATGCAAGTGTAGGGATTTGAAGTAATTGAGCTTATTGTTGATGTGGTGCACTGCTTACAGGTAATTCTCGTTAACATGTAACCTTGTTCTAGGTTAATATCTTTTGATTTGATATTAGTGTGTTCCATATCCAATGCACTTAATTATTCTAGAAATTTCATGGGGTGTTTTGGTTTTCTGCTGCTTTATTGTATTGTAGCTGGACTGCTGGAGGCATTAATTAGGTCAGCGATTAGAAGATTCATGAGCAAGGATCAGTGGATTGCTTCTACCAGAATGTGCTAAATCTATGAAATATTCTTTTACCTGTGCATATCTTGAACGGATGATCTACATTGTTCGTTTCGTGCAGATAATTATCTGGGAAGAGCATTACAGACAATTTGTCCAAAGCAATTATCTTTTCCAAGACCCATGTGTCTATCCTACATGATAGTTCAAGGCGAGTCTCCACGAGACCCATTGCTATCCAAGTCCCCAAACAAGCGCTCACATGCAACTGGATGAGACCACCAACCTCCTCCACCTTCTTTGGCGACTAACCCACCTACCTTCAATTTGGCCGAACGTTACATTCAATATGATTTGATTTTGTACATCAAACTGAAATTTAAGATTCTTGTATTAATGCAGATTGTACGTGTTCAGATCGAGGAATTGCAGAAGAATGTGGTGTTGTGCCTCTGCTAAGGATAGCTATCCCTCTGAAGAAAGTATTTCCAATTCAAGAATGACAAGGAGCAGAAAAATAGAGAAGAGTCCAAGAGGAACAGTAGACAATAAGGGGGGATAAAGACTCGATAACAATTGATTATTTACATTGGCTCAGGCCAACGAATTGTGTCGGCATAGAACATTAAGAGGCTGATGTATTTGGTTCGCCATGAGAAGCTTGTGATACTGGACGAGTAACTCTACAACTACAGTGTTAGAATCGGGAAACCAAATCAACAACGAGAGTGGGGATTGGGATGGTGCAAGAAAGAACTTTAGGATTCTGGTCAAACCATGTTCTAAGTAAAGGTACGCACTGTTGCTTATCTTTATTTCAATTCTGACTTGATTATCTGAAGAGTAGATATTATGCTCGGGGTTTGGGTTCAGTTAATTTAACTGTTGCATTAGTGAAATTGATTCCTCTGTATATTTTTATATGATGAGTTTGTGAAATCAACTTTATGCATGTCTATTTTTTGCTTTGGAAAATAATTTTGATTGTAACTGCTTCAAAGCTCTATCTTGTTTGGTGTATATATTAACAAGTTGGGAGTACAGATTTTAGGTTTTCAACTTACGGTAGTACATTATGTTTCTTCCACCTCTCTATGTTTGTTATCCATATACAACAACGATGTTATACATCAGGAAGGGCTAAAAAGTATTTCTAAATAGGGTCAGTAACCTGGGAGAGTCTGAAGTTTGGCTCTTGTTAATTTGAGAGGTCTGAAGATTGAAATGGTGATAACATAGGTCTGAAGTTTCGACTTGTAGATAATAGAGGTCTCCGTTAGCTTTTTCCGTTAAAACTGACGGAAGTTGGTCATGTGCATTGCATGTGACCAGAAATAAAATAAAATTCCAAAAATACCCTTCTTGCATCTCACATGTTTGAATGAAAAGACAAAAATGCCCTTAAGGCCACCACCCAACTCCGGCGACCACCACTCACAGCTCCGGCGACCTTCACCCAACTCCGGCGACCACAACCCGACGACCATCGCCCAACTCCGGCGACCACAACCGCGGTCCCGATTGGACCCAATCGGGGCCGGTGGCTCCGATTTGGAGCTTTGTGGCCCCAAATCGGAGCCACAGAGCTCCAAATCGGAGCTTTGTCGCTCCGATTTGGGCCCAATTGGGGCCGTGGTGGCGGTCGTCGGAGTTGGGTGGCGGTCGTCGGAGTTGTGAGTGGTGGTCGCCGGAGTTGGGTGGTGGCCGCCCGGAGCCGTGGTGGTGGCCGGAGTTAGGTTAGGTTTAAATTATGGACATGGGTATTTTTGTCATTTCATCTTTATATTAATTAAACTTTTTATTAATTCAAATATTACAAAAGGGTATATTTGACATTTTATGCGGTTCTGTTAAATTTGATAGAAAATTTGGACGGAAAACCTAAAAATCACAATGTCCAAACTTCAGACCTCAGTTATCACCATTTCAATCTTCAGCCTCTCAAATTCAAGGGCCAAACTTCAGACCTCTCCCAGGTTATTGACCCTTCTAAATATTACACTTTATTTGTTCATATGTAGTTTATGTATTTATTTTTTCTGAATCAATTCAATTCTTATTAAGTTTTTCATTCCAAAAAGATGAAACATTAACAATTGAAAATTCAGTAAATGTCCGCACGTGCAACGCACGTGCAGAGTTAACTAGTATATATAAAAGTTCTTCCAATTTATCGATCCATCGACTTTTAAATCTAATTAATATAAGACAAATACACTTTATAATATTATCTCATAGTAATCCAAGTCCATGGAGGTGGGCTATGGGCCTATGGCTATGGCTATTTATCATTTTTCAGATGATATTATTATATAATACCTTATGTGTTGTTTTTGAGTTTTGTTTAACAAAGTTTGACTAAACTTGGAACACATGTCCATGACAAATCTCAAGAATCAACATGGCAGTTGCTATCTGGTATGACCATTCTGTGTTTCAATGGCTAGGAAGAAACCAAACTTAATTGTAGAAATTATAAATGAAGCAAAACCTCCATTGTATTTTCCATTCAACACACCAATTGCATTGTTTTAAGTGGAGAAGCTGAAGATGAAAGGAAATATAATATCAATTGTTGGACCACCACCAACATTTTTCATTGGGGCCATATTCTAGTCAACCAAAATGCTATAGGAATCATTAGATATATGTTAATGCCCTGATTATTCAGCTATAAACCAGTATAATTGTTCTATATTTGATTTTACCATTTTTTTAAACAAATACAAGTAAAAAACTAACATTTTGAAGTCTCTCATATTTACTCCATATGAATATATATAAATTATTTATATTTTAAAAAGTCTTTTGGTGCCATATGTTTGATCAATGTTAGTTTTTTGTGTCATATGTTTTTTTAGAAGTTTTTTGGTGCCACATTTTGCATTTTACAAACTTTTAGTGCATCCGTTATTCAGGATCCAATTGGGTTTTTTTAGGGACTACATTGCAAAAATAAGTTAGGTGTATAAAACGGAAGACTAAATTGAACAAAATAAAAGTATTTAACAGTCAAACTTGACAGTTGACTAACGGATGCACCAAAAGTGTACGGAATGCAACCATATGACACTAAACGCATACAAAAAAAAAACATATAACATCAAAAGCCAACATTTGTCAAACATATGACATTAATAAAATACCTTTTAACACATTGTTTATTTATACTTTAAAGTAAATATTCAGCTTCGTTCCGATTTTCAATATATATATATATATATATATATATATATATATATATATATATATATATATATATATATATATATAAAAAAGATATACTACTTGTTAAAGATACACAATAAATATTTGTTTTGTGTAATAATATATATATATATATATAGTTTGGTTTATCTAGCTAAAGGTTGGTAAGAATTTCTTGAAGTTACTTGCATTCTCCAAATAATCCTACTTTAAAGTGACTTATAGTAAAAGATCAAGAGACTAATTGAAGACCTAGAATTGATTCAAGGATTGTCTTATTGTGTAAATAAAGGAAAAGAAAGCTCAAATATTTCTCTGTTTCCAACCAGCCGCCATTTGTTCCTCGTTGGTTGTCTATTGTCAATTGAAGAAGCTTTGTTGCGTGTTCTGAATTCTGATGGAGGAAGGGCGTGGATGTAATCCAAAGGGCGCTTAATTTTAAGAGTCATTTTACTATGTATCATCAACTTTGCACACGCTATATAATATATACATATAATAATTTTACTTTGAACATAAATTTTGTAATATTGATTATATAGTACAACTTGAATTTTCAATTTGGGACACTATCTTAATGGAATAAAGTAA
This sequence comes from Clarkia xantiana subsp. parviflora, assembly GCA_036873135.1. Classification (NCBI taxonomy): domain Eukaryota; kingdom Viridiplantae; phylum Streptophyta; class Magnoliopsida; order Myrtales; family Onagraceae; genus Clarkia; species Clarkia xantiana. The sequence continues at coordinate 5,733,579 of JAPTYO010000010.1, read as the reverse complement.
ATTATGTGTGTGGAACGGTTCAAGAGATATAATTAAATGTGTATTAATATATTATGACGGTTAAATTAACCTTGGGGTTAACACACTACCGTAAAAAGTGTTATAATAGTGATTAGTGACACCTCTTAGGGTAATATAGCAGTAGTTTTTTGAAGTTATTATGATGATGGTAACACTTACAGCAACTATTATCGGGAAAGTGTTGTCGCAATGTAAATATAGTGGCACTTTTACTAGTGCCACACACACCCAGCGACACTTCTTATAAGTGTCACAATTAATACTTAACAACACGTTTGTTAGATAATTATTTGTTAGAGAAAATATTTCCTTGATATTCTTTGTGAATGTGGATTGCTTGAATGCAAACATGTTGATTCAATGATAGTTCATGAGAGCAAGGTCGGGCATGATGATGGACCACCCCTACACGTTCTTAAAAATATACCGAATATTGGCCGGGAAGCTAAATTATCGTACAGTTACTCGACCAGAAATTTCTTATCTAGTAGTGTAATGAGCCACACGTCAACCCTTTACACAACACACTAAGATGCAACTATTTGGATCCTCAGATATCTCAAGAGATATATAGGCAAATGACTTGTATATTCTGATCAGGAACACATTAGGATCGCAACATTTGCTGACGTTTGATTGTGCGGGTTTTTCTAACAATCGGAGGTTCACTACTGGATAACATGTCTGTTTCAATCGTAACTTTATATCGTGGAAGAGTAAGAAGTAAATAGTTGTATCTAGATCCAGTGCAGAGTCAGAATACCGTTCAATGACAAGTTCAGTTTGCGAGCTAGTCTAGATGATGCGTTTAATCAGCGAGCTGGATATTTGCCATGATGATCTGATGAGACTACATCGTGACAACCAATCCATCATGCATATTGCCAAGAATTAAGTATTGCACGAGATGACCAAATACATTGACTGACGTAGATTGTCACCTGATTCGAGACCTTTCCATGGGGACATATTATTGTTTCCATGTATCCAACTATTCACGTTCGAAAAGATCACGAGCTCACAAACATTCTAACCAAGTCTTTCCGGAAAGTTTCAATTAATAGTATACGTGACAAGTTAGGCATATCCGATATATATGTTCTAATTTGTGTATGAGTTTTAAATTAGAAAATTGAGTTGTACATTATATAATTTTCTTAGTTTAGCGTTTTCTAATTTTATTAATTGTAATTTCATTATATAGTCATGTAATGTTTAAAAAAATATATATAGAATTTTACCAAAACTTACACAATACGTACATAAAAGAATTTGGAAAAAAGTGTTTGAATGAACATTTTGGGTATAGAGTATATTGAAATTTGAAACTCTAGCAGCATTGGTTGTCTTTGGTCTTCTAAGTTGATTTATCTTTTCAAACTGAAGCCGTCTAAGTAATTTACCCAAAAAAGTCGTCAAAGTCTGATTATTAAATATAAATTACAGTTACCAGAAATGACTTTCAAGTTTCAACTTCAAATTGCAGTACGAGACTGTACGACTACGAGGACAGTGAAAATAGATTATATAAAATTACTGCCGAAAATAATATTATAGAATGAAAATTAGGGCCGTTTAATAAGAACCCGACCCGATTACCAACATGACACCTTCATTATAAGTACACCTCTTCTTCAACCCTTCTGTTTCTACAACCTTAACATAAAAAACAAGAAGAAGAGATAGCTCTGCAAAACAAACACTTCTTCTTCTACTTCTTTTTGGTTACTCTACTTCAAAGCTTCGCCTTCAATGGAGGTTCAACTAAATTCGCCAATCTCTCTCATCTTCCTCATCATTTTACCGCTCGTCCAATCTACAACGTTCACATTCGTCAACAAATGCGATTACACGGTGTGGCCAGGGATTCTCACCAACGCCGGCGTAGCCCCTCTCTCGGTCACCGGATTCGCCCTCCAGACCAGCGAAACCAAGGCCATAACCGCCCCTGCCGCCTGGGGCGGCCGCTTCTGGGGCCGTACTCACTGCTCAGAAGACTCCACCGGAAAATTCTCCTGCCTCACTGGTGACTGTGGCTCAGGGACGCTTGAATGCTCCGGCAACGGTGCCATCCCTCCGGCCACCCTTGCAGAGTTCACCCTCGATGGCTCCGGTGGCCTCGATTTCTTCGACGTTAGCCTCGTCGACGGCTATAATCTCCCCATGCTCGTTGTCCCTCAGGTAATTTAACGAACTTCTATCTATTTTAAATAAAAAAGGAAAAAAAATCATTTGACATATATATATAAAATAAGTATCAAGCATGAAATTGCTGTTTTGCTTCTACAGGGCGGTTCCGGCGATATGTGCAAAACCACGGGGTGCGTGGTAGACTTGAACGGCGCGTGTCCGGCAGAGCTGAAGGTGACGAGCACAGATGGGTCGGAGAGCGTGGCGTGCAAGAGCGCGTGCGAGGCGTTCCAAGAGCCGCAGTACTGCTGTAGTGAGGCGTACAATACTCCGCAGGCGTGCAAGCCGACATCATACTCGGAGCTGTTCAAGAGCGCGTGCCCACACGCTTACAGCTATGCGTATGATGATTCCACCAGCACCTTCACATGCGCCGATGCGGATTACATTATTACTTTCTGCCCATCTCCCAACACCAGGTACTACTATACTCTCATATGGAATTATTGGATAAATTAATTAATTATTACTTACTAGAAAAGTATAGAATTTTCAATTTTATTTTCAGAGAATCTATAATTTGTAGGTGGACTTTTTTCAAATTATTAATTAAATTTACTTAAATTTGTAATTTATTAATTGCGTCAGTCTAATTCCTTTTTAAATTAGTGATCGAGACATGCATATTATACATATAATGTATCATCAATATTTAGTTTGGAAATTACATATTTCCTTAGAATTCAATTAGCAAATTACACATAGGTTCAGCTAGCACATGATGGTAACCCAAAAAAAAAAGGGGGCTAATTTGCGCATTGGAAACGTCTCAAAGCATTATTATATAACAACAACTTAAATTAGAATTCAATTAGTAATTTGTCTAAGATACATATATTAAAATAATGAAAAATGTTCAATTTTAATAGTTGCTATAATTACCCCTTGTTCCATTTGTAAAATAAATTTAAGAAATGAATAGTATTAATTAGGGGAAATGGACCGCCCGATTTAATGCACTAAAGTGCGTGCAGTTTCTGTCTTTGTATTGGCAGTGCCGACAGCCACTGTTCCCGAACATGCCGTTATGATTAACGGTCAAAACTGGCGGCAATCACTATAAGGCTGTCATTTCATTTCATTTGGTTGTCACTTCTGGCAGATACTAACGGTAACTTCTTGATATTTTTGCAGTAAGAAATCTTCATCGTCGCCGGCAAGTCAAACTCCGGCAGGGACAGGGTCTCCGGGATACGACAACAGCACAATGGTGTACCAAGGGGTGTCGGAAGTCAGCGGCGCGTCGTCTCTACCGTCCACTCTGCTGACGTCAGCTGCTGTCAGCGCGCTCGTGGCAGTTTGGAGATTTCAGCTGCTCTAATTTTTTTTTTAAGTAGTTAGGCCCATTGGCCCAATATGAGGAGTTAGTTGCAGAGACATGGTGGGCCCACGGACACGTATGATTTTGTCAGCCAGCCCTATCCGATATCTGGTGGGGTCAGTGTAGGTCCACATGGACGGGCCTTGCTGACGTGGGAGAAAGAAAGGCCACCAGACAAATGATCGAGGGGAATGTGCATTGCGCGTGTTTGGTTGGGTGTTTAGGGAACCTTTTCATGTTCTTGCTTATTTTCCTTTTTAAAAAATATTATTAGGATTCTTTATTTTAAATTAGAGTAGTAATTTGGCAAAAAAAAAAATAGAGTAGTAATTAATTTTATTACTTATATATAAATAGTAAGTATTTAGATTTATTGGGTTTGAGGGGAATTATTTCATACCATGTAACCACAATTTGTTGCCCAAAGAATATATAAATATATTTAGCTTTTCATTTAAGTTTCTATAATTTACTTATATTTTGAGTTCGACTTTTTTTTTCCTGCATTTTGACAAAATTATTAGATAACATAAAAAAAAACCCACCTAACAATCTAAGAATGGTTTTATTCATTGGAAAGAAAGATTAAACATTCATAATTCTTTAGACCAAATATATTATTTTATTATAATCAATACTTATAAGGTTGGACATATATTAATATATTGGGTATTATTATTCTTCATGAAGAGGTGATCTACTCATCGACATGTCACATGCAGTACTTATGAAGCTACTAATAATCAAATAATTGATAACATTATTGTTTTTTAGTTGTAAAGCAAGCTTTCACTGTTTTTTAAAAAAATGGCTATCATGTTACATCTATTATGAGAATACAACATTTTCAAAGCCTGAAATAATTCGTTTCTTGGGCCGAGCTTGATCCCAAAGTTGAACTATCAGGCTTCCCAATTGCCAATTTTTACTGTATATATATATATATATATATATATATATATTTAAATTTTAGGTCTATTCAATAATTTTAAGCCTCACTCGACCAAGTGGTAATCAATTTACGATTAAAAAAAACGATATATTTAATAACTGTTTTAATTTAGTTTGTCGTTTTTGATCTAGCCGACTTGGCAATTTGTGGGACCCTACAGAAATAATAGGGATAAACCTTAAGGTAGTGTTGTTATATTAGTTCATGTCTCTTATACTTAATACTTTGTGACATCACTCACGTGCATATTGCATTTGATACATTGGTTCCTTTATGAAAAGTGATGTAAGGTGATAAGTGATAAGCAGAAGCTCCTTTACGGTCATCGCCACATACTTACTGTACTTGTTTGACGTTGCTATTTTTTTTTTTTTAAATAGTTCAAAAAAGAAATAAAGACCGGGTCATTAATTAAAGTGAAGTGAAGAAAAATAAAAGGATAGAGTGATCGATGACAACAATTTCTATCCTAAAAGCCACCTTTACACGACAGAATAACGTGCATGCATGTCAAGTTGTTGGTTTAGAGTCGTCTTTTAGACCAATTATACCAACATATATAATGATAAATGGACGTTATGTATCGTAACTTGATAAAGTTTTACTAACAAATCTGATTCTCAAGTACTTTCATATTGTTTACAAAAAATGTAAAACATCAACTTTGGTTACTTAATTTTGAGAGTTATGCGTTAAGAATTTGTGAAATCTGATACATAAATTCATAACTTTTAACGTGAGATCTTCAGTATTTGAAATTTTATTTAAAAAGTTACATATTAATGTACATCTGCTTAAATTAACGAGACAGAATATATAGCATGACATAAATGAACAAACATGAAAGACACCTCGTTTTGATTCATGCGTTTTGTTCTTAATAATAAATAACTAATGAGGTAATGAGGATGTTGAAAAGAGGCTTGACTGCGAAATGATAATTGTTAAGGATTACCCTATACCTTCTTAATTAATTAATTTTATTTTTTTTCTATGCACATTATGTTGACTTTAGAAACTGTTATTCTTGTTTAAACAAGCATAATCGTGTATACTCGTATCACATAGCATTAGCGGTGGACCTATAATGTATATACAATGGGTTACATTATGCAAAAATTTATTTTACGATAATTTAACATATTTTGTTAAAAAATATGTAAAATATATCGAAACAAAAAAAAAATAGAGTCTTTAGTACTAACATGTTTTAAAACGATGATAATTGATATTTTTAAATTATCTATAAAAAATTGTCGTTTAATGCATTTCAAATGTATACAATTTTAACTTAATAGTTTTTAAAGTATTGCAAGTAAGTTCTAATTAATTATACATATTTTACAATTGAGTCAAATCGGATCAGAACTGATGGTGAATAAGTTGAGTCTTAATCGAGTTGGGACAATATTATAACACTAGTTTAAGTTAGTAAGTCTTGATATATTTTTTTTGGCTATGAAGTAGGTCTTGATTTTTATATTTAGAAAAGTATTCAATTATGTAGTTGACGACAGTTTTGGACGGATGATTAAAAGAATTATGAATTACCATTATTTTGAAACATTTTGTACATTTTAAAACATGTTGATACCAAAAGTCATCTTTTTCAAACATATTGTATGTTTTACATATTTTTCCCTATTGGACCTCATGTAAGAAAATATATTAGTATAACTACAATTCATAGACTAGCAAAAGAGATGTGAATAGTAAAATTTATAACGATACTTCTTCAAGTCAAAAGCATTAAAACTTAAATTTGACTATAAAAAAATCCGAATAGATTGAATGAGAGTGCTACAAAATAATAATGAAATATCATAAATATTAATGGAGTCTTAATTGCTATACAAAATAAAGGGGTCTTATATCAAAATATTGGGAGTTTAGAATATATCTGAAATAACTTAGGGACTCAATAAAAATACTCGATAATTTAGTGAAATGCGTATGTTGTGTGGACTATGATGTAACTAACTTGCAAATTAGTTTATAATATGACAGTCTAACTAACATTAGTTAGGATAAAAAATATTCAAGGAATATCCATGCAACGACCCTTCAAAAAGGATACTTTATGACGTGGTGTAGATATATATACGTGAGTGCACATGTTTGCAAATATATATGGGCACATCACAGTCACGCATTCGTCCACATGTGCATGCATGAATATTAACCTTTTCGGCCATGCAACGTCGACAATCCACTTTTGTTTTCATGGTGCGATGTTTGAGAATTGTTAATAATTAAATCGAAATAGAGCAATTAAATTATCGTAGCCACATGTGGCTAAATAAAGTAAAAGGAAATGCATTTGTGAATTAAACCAATTAAAATTACATGCATTGTCGTGTTTAAAGTCTTTTACATTTAGTAATAAATAAATACTTATGAATTAAATAAGTGTATTCAAACCGTAGACTTATTATTAATGCAGGGACCATAATGTATATAGTGGTAATCGGCCAACCGTAATGACCAATATTTGCCAAAAGTTCGTATGACATCAGTTTCTCACTAACCTTATCCATAAATAAACACAACAAATGTGCTTTTACTATGAACACACTTTTGTTGCTTTTGGTTTTTGTTTCTTCTTTATAGTCCGTGGTCGTCATGGATGTTGTCGCCACTGGACCTTTTCAAAATCTCTTTCAGATAATCTTATCTCTCTATGCTAATACACTATATTATAAATATATTATATACATACATACATACAGTATATTGGTAGAAATATAGCCAGGGGTAATTATGATTTACATACATACACCGTTTTTCTTTATTTTTTTGCGGTTGGGTTTCTTTTAAAATGTCAGATTCGGTGCACATCTAGATGTCATAACTATAGTGGCTAATATTTAAAAGTTGGATATATTTGAACATTTTTAAGACATGATGATATTTGCACAATATAAACGGGGACCTACACACTGTGCAGTCCACGGCAGCATGAACATATACAATGACTATCTTTTTTTTAATTTGGTTGTTAAGAATGTCCTGCTCTCCTTTATACATTCCTATATATCCATCCATCTGATGGAAATTACCCAAAATTAGTAATTAACGAGATAAATAATAATATATTAGCAAAAGAAAAAGAAGAGCAGAGATTTGGAGGGCTACTTTCGTGGATTTGAAGGGCTTTTTTATGGGCCACATTAGGTAGTCCATAACCCGTGAAGATACTTGCTTTAAGCAATAATAATAATATATAATAATTTATTTATTTATTTATTTATTTATTTATTTGTCCATATATACAAGTGAGACGTATAATTAGCACCAAGAGACGTCTTTCTATATATGGAAAAAAGTTCATAATTAATTATTTTACTTTTTACGCAGTGGATGATTTTGTTCATTTACGATGTATTTAGAGAAATATATTAGAGCGTCAACTATGACTAAGATTATTTAGTGTATTGGTTAAAATTGGTTATATTTTTCTTTTCATACACGCATAGTATTTAGAATTAATTTTTTGTCCTGCATTTTTTTTTGTTTGCATATGCAGTTGAGAAGGATTATGTTAAGTAGGTATCATATTTGGTTATCATCTTTCCTATTTAAACTAACTACCATTTTCAATTTTATTTTGTCGCTCTTCTTCCGTTCTTCGCCATCTAGATCTCTCCCACTTTCCTAAGTTTTCCGTGTATTTTAGATATTATAATTATAAAAATTATTTCTGCTAAATTAAATGTCATAACTCACATATCTTAAAGTTAAGATGATTAATATTCCCGCAATAAACACGTTAATAATTATTAACATGATATCAAAACGTATGTGTTCTAATTCTGATAACTTCATTTTTAAATTATAAAAAGTTGAAAATCCTTATATTAATATCAATATAGTTGAGTTGAAACTCATTATATATAGACACATGTGAGATTAAAGTCGACCTGGTCAGACTGAAACTCGTACGTAGCATGGTCCCAAGTGAGGTCAACGGTAAGGTTGTCGGGATGATATTAAAGTGTGTATAACAGTGTGTCGAATGCATTACTAACAAAATCGAATTTATAAGACAGTTGGTTAAACGCACGTCTTATTTTAAAAATAATTAGTACTAGTTATTGGGTTTGGACAATTACAAGGGTGCCGACAAAAACTAAAATAATCTCTGAGCAAGGCGACACCCCTAAAGAAAAAAAAAATCTACAAACTAAAAGGTAAAAAAGTAAAGAACCTTGAAACATATACTCAAAAGTGGGTGACGGCAACTTTTGTATATCAACAAGTGGTGGCATGCTTGTCATCGGAACAAGCGATGACTTGCTTGTCATCAGAGTAAGTGGCGACATACTTGTCATCAGGACATGTGGCGATATAATGATCATCAAAATAAGTAGCGATCTACTTGTCACCAGTAGCTACCTCTCTCAATTGATAAAATGCTGGTTGTCATCGCTCTAAAGTTGGTTAACGTTTTGTTAAACAAAATTACCGAATTACTCTATACTAATTTGAGTATCAGAAAGGAATCTAGCCGAAATCTCACCATTCTTTCTTGCAGATATTTATCGCGGCGGAGAATAATAGTACAAATGAGATCCAAACTAATATATAATTAAACCTTATCACTCATGTTTCTATATATTGTTGAAATATTACGTATACAAGAATTAGTTAGCATTAAAAGGTAATGACAGCTCAAGATTCAAATCTCAAATTAAAATTGTGTGAGTGAAGTACTATGTGATAAAGCGAATGAAGCGGATCTTTGTAGAGCAACGAAGCTATAGTGTCCGGTGCATCATGCTTGGCAGTTGGTCCACGATTTATAGATAGCCAATGGGCAATATACACGTGGCACTATCAAACCATACCAACTAATTCTGCCGCCGCCCCACGAGCTCTTTTGCTTGAATCATGCAACCTTTTAATTATGTCCCTAGTTAATTAATTCATCAGCCAAATGCTATTATTTGTTTTCTAACATTTTTTAAGGAAAACATAATTTTTTTAGAAACCCTAGCCTAGTTGCCTAGACTAGTATGTCTTAATAAAATTATACTAAATAGTAGCACAAATTAAGTAACGACAATATTGTTTTAAAAAAAAAAAAAATCTCTATATATTTAGATTTGGAATTTTTTTACAGCCTTGAAGATTCAATTTTTGGTAGGGAAAAATCATTGTGATTGATCAGTAGTAGAGCATGGATAATAATAATAATTAGCTAGATAAAGAGAGTTTTATGTAAATGGAGGAATCTAATTCCTTTTAACCAGAAAAAAGATTATTGTCAAACAAAAACCTTGAAATTGAAGGTTTTGCCACATCGGAATTATTATAATAGTAAATAAAAAGTGAAGATTCCTCAAGGATTGGTGCATCAAACACGTTAGAGATTTGGTCGAATAAATTGATTGACACCAAACCCTGCCCCTAATTAAGATAAGACTTCATGGAGAGTTCGAAGCAACCAAGCCAAAAAATAGCGACATGTAAATCTCTTATTTTATACATATATAAAAAAAAAAAAATATATATATATATATATATATATATATATATATCGATTATAAAATAAAATAAATTGATGAATAAATTGAATGCAGTTGATAGAGACAGGCAACAGAATCGGATTCTATATTCCCAATTTGATCTACACCCAACACTGATCGATTTATGGGACATGTCAAGTGCTTTTTTGGACATCTACAAATATTACTTGATGAATATTATATATATATATATATATATATATATATATGATCTTTTAATATATAATATTCTGAACCCGTAAATATTTATGTTGTCGCGCACTGCATGGTATGCTTATATGCATGCAGTATAACTGTATAACCACGAGAAGAGAAATTGGCTTGAAAACAATATAATAATAATAATAATAAGTGAAAATTGCATTAATGAATTAAATACAGTAGTTCAGTATTCGTGTTTGTATACACAACTCGTATATAAAGACACCAAGCAGCTGACATAAACTTCTCCCCACTCAAATCTTTCACTTCTAGTCTTCTCTCTTCTCCCTAAGCTAGCTTGCTCCCATTTTCCTGTATTATACATAAAAAACAATTCTTCAGTCGAGTCTCAGAGTGAACCCAGATTCGATCGTCTTCAGTCGAGTCTGCAACATTTGAAGAGATTGCTATATATAATATATCGACACCCAGATGTATCTCTTTCATCCTTCTTCATCTTCTTTCGTTCAAATCAGCTTCATTATGCTCCTCTTTTCCAGAGGTAAGTAATAATACATATAATTCTCTTCTAGATATATATATGTATATACTGTAACTAATCTATGTAATGCTTTTTGTATAGGAATATCAGGAGCCACATTTACATTGATCAACAAATGCGAATCGACGGTTTGGCCGGGGATATTGGCCAATGCCGGCAGCACTCCCCTCGACAGCACCGGATTCGAGCTCCCCTCCGGCGGGTCCAGGATATTTCAAGGTCCGACGAGCTGGTCGGGCCGTTTCTGGGGCCGAACGGGTTGTACTTTCGACCCGACTACCGGCCAAGGAAGCTGCCTCACCGGCGACTGCGGCTCCAACCAGGTGGAGTGCAGCGGTCGCGGCGCCGAGCCTCCGGCTACCTTAGCGGAGTTCACGGTGGGCTCAGGGGCGGACACCGGTGGCCAGGACTTTTACGACGTTAGTCTGGTCGACGGTTACAACGTTCCGATGCTGGTGGAGGCCAGTGGCGGCTCGGGGCCGTGTCTCTCCACGGGGTGCGTGACGGACCTGAACCGGCTGTGTCCGGCGGAGCTGCGGGTGGATTCCGGCGAGGCGTGCAGGAGCGCGTGTGAGGCGTTTGGGAACGAGCAGTACTGCTGCAGCGGCGCGTACGGCTCACCGGACACGTGTAAGCCGTCGATGTATTCGGAGATGTTCAAATCGGCGTGCCCCAGATCGTATAGCTACGCGTATGATGACGCCACGAGTACTTTCACGTGTACGGCGGCGGATTATACGATCACCTTTTGCCCGTCGTCTTCATCGAGGTAAGGCCAGCTTCCTCTTTTATCGATGCATAATATTTCATATATTATTTATTATTATTATTGAAAAATACCTTAGCATTTAAAAGTGAATTATAATGTGAACGTGTATTGTACTTTGCTTTCATTCTACATGTTTCCACCATTCTTTTGTATATCACAACTCACAAGCTAGCTACTAAGTACCTATATTTTATATTATATATATATATATATGAAAATAGTACGTACAAAAACAACAGAGAGAGAGAAAAAAAAAAACTGTACTTTTATTTAAGCATGCTAAGTTGTGATTTCTAAGTTATAACCTTAACTTGAAATGAAGGAATAAATGATTGACTATTATTTTTTACGTAAATATATATATATGTATAATGCTTTTATAAGTGTAAGCAGAAAATTAATTCATTTTTTTAAGCATGGCAATCAGTTTTTAAAGAATTGCCCAAGCAACCGAAATACTGTTTATAGTGTTTCTTTCTACCGGTCAATCGAAGTCAATTTTTTTTTTTTTTTTTTTTTTAAAAACATTACTTTTCGTACGTAATTTAATTATTTTTTATATATACAACTACATTTTTTGCAAAAAAATTACCATTTTTAAATGCTTATGATCATCCTTTTCTAAACGATGAACAAGAAAATTTATTATTATTATTTTGTTTATATATGCAGTCAGAAATCGGCGACGGCAAATGCATCTTCAACCCCATCCACAACGAATCCATCAGGAACATATACAACTCCATCTCCACCATCATCATCATCAGATGATAGCTACCAGTCATTCCCATGGATGCCGAGTTTCTCATCGTCGAAAACCCTAACCCACCAATATACATGGATGGTCACACTTCTCTTCATGATCATCTTGTTTTTACAATTGTAGCGACTTACGCAATGGTTTTACAGTTATTAAATTCACTTTTTTGTAAAGAGATAAAGGTGATTTTGTGTTCTCCAGGCCCATGTGTACATATATACAGTATAATGATGAGGAATCAAATATTTTGCAGAAAACTTTACATCATATATATGCTGCATTTAATATACGGCGGTTTGGGTATCTTTTAGGGTTTTGATTTGTGTCGTTTCAATCGCGATCTCTGATCAAATATCGTATTCTGAGGTGAAAAGAAGAAGCTTTTGAGGTTTGAGAGAGACAAGAATCGGAACTTCACTGTAGTGAAAATAAAGATAGATGATCTGATCAGATAATTAGGTGTTTACTTTAATATTATGAATAGGTTTGGTGGCTAAATAATGGAGACGATCGAGCCCATTTTTGCTGAAACTGCAAGCGTGGTAGTTAAGATTAAATTATCAAAATTGGTTTTAAGAATAAATAGCTAGTTGAAGTTTGTTTTGTACATTTTGCTATTGTTGGATCTGTAAATACCTAGTTGGTTTCCGCGGTGTCTCCGATCTCCTTAGTCTTCGAATTTCGGGCACGCACTTGCAAAAAGGGATAATGCTAGGGCGAATCCCGGCGATCCCTCTCCGACGGTCAAATTAGTCACCGTTCATGAAAATAGAGAGATCGCTATTTTTTATATCATATCTCATATTCATAAGATAATTGTATTTATATAAAATAGTATAATAACTATTATGGTGTATGACCATTTATGGACAATTACTGTTATGGTAACAGAATATTTATAATTGATTGACCGTTATGGTATTAGACTATTATAGTCAATACCGTTTATGGTATCAAATCTATACATTTATATCAATATCCATCATCTAGCTTTATATATCAGTTATCTGTTATCATATGCATTCATATAGTTTGCTAGCTCTATCAAAACTTCCATTATTTCTTGAACGAAATTACTTGTGATTCAACATTCATAATTTGTTCGACTATCTAAATATTAGCTATCCATTCGTCGCGATTTTGTTTATCACGTACTGGACATGTGGGCAATTACGTCCAAATTAAACAAAAATCATTAATGGAACAAGTCTAATTTGTAGAATGTGAAACTTGAACTTGCAAAATATTTGTAAAAAAAAGAAGTTTCAATAATTAAGATGCATTAATATATATATCTCATGTTTGTTGCTATTAATTAGGGTCTAATAATGCAGATCAATATTTATGTTGAGTCATACTCCAAAAATGAAGTTCGAGGAAGGTGGTTGGTGATAGGATTGATCAATGCATATATACATATATGAATTCATAATGGAGAATCAAAATCTCCTCTTTCTTTCTGCCTCCAACAAACACCTTTTCCTGGAAGTGGAGGCCTCTTTTGTTTATTCTTACCGGATGGCTCTCAATTAAGGTTATTATATTAAGTTTTTCATCAGTCACCGATCAAATTTTGTCCATATCGGTAAGATATTTATATTATAATATTATTTGTTATATATGTTGAATATCACCATGAGATGGTGTCCCACACCGTGTGGAGAAAATTTATGAAATTGCCCTCCTACGAAGTTGTAATTTGAAAAATGTCATTCTAAAGATAAAATTTATAGAAATGCCCCGTCCCGCTGATAATATCAGCGGGATGAAAATGACGTGTCAGCGGGACGTGACGTGTCCCGCTGACTGACACGCGTGATGAAAAGTCATCACGCGTGTCAGCCGTCCCGCTGATATTATCAGCGGGATTGAGTGACGTGTCAGCCGTCCCGCTAGATTCTAGGGGAATACCGAAATTTTGATGGATAGAGGGCGCAAGAATTCGTTGATTCTAAGAATACCCGAAGAATTGACGCAAGGTAGAGGAAAACCTCATTTTTTTTTTTTTCATATATCAATAATCTGAATGTAAATGACGGCTAACATAGATTAAATACTGAAAAGAAAAACCCTAACCCTAGCTCAAAAACCGAAACTTGCTAACATACCCTAACAAAACCGATAAATTACAAAAAGACCCGAAGAAACATAAAACTGCAAATTTCGACCTCTAAACGAAGGAATTTTGCCAATAAACGTCAAACTCAATAGTATACTATTGGTCTTGCTCAGATTGCCGTTTCTGTTTCCACTCGAAAACCTATATTCATACCGCAAATTCCGACACTTCATTATTATCACGCGTGTCAGTCAGCGGGACACGTCACTCCATCCCGCTGATATTATCAGCGGGACGGCTGCCACGTCACTCAATCCCGCTGATAATATTAGCGGGACGGCTGACACGCGTGATGACTTATCATCACGCGTGTCAGTCAGCGGGACACGTCACGTCCCGCTGACACGTCATTTTCATCCCGCTGATATTATCAGCGGGACGGGGCATTTCCATAAATTTTATCTTTAGAAGGGCATTTTCCAAATTACAACTTCGCAGAAGGGCAATTTCATAAATTTTCCGTGTGGGTTAGTACGTTAGAGCAATTATATAAGCAAGTGGGTTACCTCCTCCTATTACCAATTGGTTTTATGATGAAACCTTACTTGTGGAAATGGTTGCTCTATGTTGGCCCGTTGGATTTGACTCGGCCCAATGTGGAATTTAAGAATATATATATGGCCGGCCCAAGAGAGTTCGGGGTTTTCACATTTTTTTTACAAAATATTTAAATTGATTATTTATAGTAAATTTTTATTTAAAACTTATATTTGAGCTTTTAAAGAAGTAAAATCGCTAATTAAATGTTTATATTCAATTTTTTCTAAAATTCCATTTTCAATTGACAATATAGCTAATCAATTTAACATTTTTTGAGACATATATAGCTAATCAAATAGACCAGTTTTTTGGACAAATTATATCGTTTGGTGGTGTCGAGCTCGTTGCGAGTTAGTTATTTGGACGGTGCATTGGATTTTTATAGATGCATTGGCAGAGCCTGACTAATTTGGGGCAAGGCGGAGAGAGCGATCTTCCCTTAGAAGTGGCAGGTTTCATCTGATGATCTCTTTTTCAAAATGAGCTAGCTTAGCTGATCATGATCATCTCAAGACAAGAAGAAGCATGTGTATTTTGATCATCTGCATTTAAATTGCAGTTTATAAAGTGGTCAAATCCGGATAGTAATTAATATATATTAACCCTACATAATATGCAGAAGAAGAGAAATTGAAGACAGGACCGGAGGGTGCCGGTTCGCGGTTTCAGCTGTCAATTTGTCAAATTCAACATACTTTCGAGCTCCGGTGGACTTGAGAGTATCTGATTGCTACCCACGCCTCTCTTCCCCAGACGGTCCTCTCCTTTCCTCTACTCTACGCCACCACCTACCTCCTTGAGAACCCCGTACCCATTTCCTCTTCTAGGTCTAGGTGGACTCTGCAACATATCTAGGGTTCGTCAAGCTGCCCAATTTCACTTTTTGATTCAATTCGCCCAGTCAAACACGCGGAACCCTCTTCGTAAAGGTAGGTGCTTTCTCTATGTATAACTTTTTCTTGCGGCGTGAACCCTAACATTTCGTCGACTGTGATTTTTCTTTTCTGGGATAAATGGTTTTTGCTGTCGCGGTCGAATTAGTGAACTCTAGGCTTGGTTCTCTCGCCGGAGTACTTCCAAGACTTAGGGTTTCTAAGTCTTTTCTACCTCTCTTCCTCGTTGCGCCTTCACTGCGATGCAGGGAGTGTTCTGGGCCATAAACTTCTATACTTCGTCAATTTCTTGGTGATTGAGATAAGAAATGCCATTATTTCAGTAGAAGGCCTCTAGTTATTTATTCATCATCAAGCTAGGTGTTAAATTCTGCTTAAATTTTGTTCATCTGCTCAGAGTTCTGTTGTTTATATGAATGAGTGTACTTCTGAGCTGCAGAGTTCTGAGGCCACCCCATTGAAGCTGATTCTTTCAATCGTTTCGAGTTTTTTTTTTTTTTTGTCTCAATACAAGGTGGTGACTGGTGATGCTATTGTAATTTATAAACCTTGGACTTTAATACTTAGGTAGCATTGTGATGTTCCACTTGCATTAACTGTATTTCCAAAAAAATTCCTAAAGTCGTGAACCAGAATTGTAGACTTTGAGTTATTTGTGCTAAAAGCAGTTATTAGTTGCCAAGTAGGAGTAGCATTGAAGAAGCAACTCGGAACATTGCTTTTTAGATGTTTCCTTTTTCCAAAGTAAATGTGTTTGTGGATTTCATTTTTGAAGATTATAGCGAATTAGTTCTTAATTGGTAGACTTGCTATTGTATTTCCATTGTGTTTCGCCTTTCACAGTATTATTAATCCCCACAGGGCCATTATATATCCTTGTCTGATGTACCGAATTGGTAACTGAACTTGTGCCGATGAGCTGTTTGCTAGCTTAACTTTTCATTTTTTTTCAACTTTGCAGTAGCTAATCTAATACTGAAATGTTGCTTCCTGGCTCTGTTCATTCCTCTGTTAACTTTGCACGCAAAATGCACGGTGCCCTGACTGGATTTTTGCATGTTACAGCTAAATTACTAGATTTGTCTTTCTTGGGATGCAAGTAAGTGATAGGCAAGATGAACCAAAATACCCAAGCAGTTAATTCCAATGCATTAGCAATTGTACCTGCAAAGCGCAAGCGGGGTCGACCAAGGAAGTACCCCACTGCAGATGCCCCAAACTACCACCTAGGTGAAAGCAGTCATTCGTCGAGATCACATGGAGGAGCCAATAGCCATGTGCCACCTGGATTCAGAGCTGTAAATGGGACTCAACCGCGACAAGTAGAACCAATCCGCAGCATAAAACCAGGCATGGCAGGGCAAGCTGTGTCTGGTGTCATTGAGGGTGAATTTGACGGTGGTTATTTACTCACAGTCAAAGTCCGTAACTCTGACATAACCTTAAGAGGAGTTGTGTTCAAGCCTGGTCGGTCTGCACCTGTCACTGCAGACAACGATGTGGCTCCAAATATTCAGATGATTCACAGAAACGAAGTTCCTCTTCATAGTGAAGGTTACAGTCGGGTCTATAACCCTAACCCTAGATCTAGAGCAAGGAATGGAAGCAAATTGGCATCTCCACCGCCTTCTGTTCAATCTGTGGGCCCCGCTAGAGGCAGTGTTGTTCCAATTGTTCTGTCGAATGCCCCCAAACAAAATTTGTCCCAACCTGTCGCGCTCCAGGTGGTCCATCCCGCTGCTGAGTCAGCAGAAGTTGGAAGGAAAGTTCCGAAAGTAGAAGAAGAGTCCAGTTCAGAACCAATGGAACAAGATGATGCTGCTCCTGCTGAAAACGGTGATTCTACTACTCCCGTTGCTGAAAATGGTGAAAATCATCACCGGATTCACTTTACTGAGACTTTATCGGTGCAAAAGTATTCAATCAACAACTCGGACGCCATTCGGAACCCTGTGGATAATGAAAGGACTGGAAAAATGACTGAGCTGTTGCAGGTACTCTCTTTCTCTTTCAGCATCAATTGTTTATTGGTTTAATTACCAAATTGCAGACCGAGCTTTGTCAAGAAAACTGCTAAGTATGTTTCAATCTGTGTTATTTGTCAAGAAAACTAGTTGTTAAGCATGTTTATTTATACTTCTTTTCCGGTATGCAACTTGGTTACTGTGCCCAGGTTAACTTTAGTTTTTGATTGTCTAAGAAGTTTTGGTTTGCCCAGGCTGTGCAGGAGAATGCTATGAAGAACCAGCTGCCTGGAGGAGCACAATGAATGCCAGAAAATCAGTGAAGACTTGTTGTGATGTTGTTAGTGTTTAGTGGTGTTCATATACATTTGCAGGCAGTTTCCTTTCAATGAAGATCTGTTTTTATGATTATTATTATTAGACAATTTTGGCAGGCTTCTAGGAACACTTTAAGTCATGTTTTCGATACTTGTTAGTTACCGCCAACTGCTTAAGAGTCTCAGTCTTATGTAAGTTGTAATTTAGAATGAGAGCTCTGTTTTGAATGGAAAAACTGAAGTATATTGGTTGCAGGTCCTTAGGATTCTGAATATAATCTTGTATGTATGGATAAGGAACAACTAAAGTGTTCAATAATAAAACACAAAGCACCAGTCACATATATGGTATTCATGATTCCATACCATTACATAATAGAGTCCATAATAAAGCATTTATTAGCTAACAATAATAAAACACAACAGAAGCATAAATCTAAGATCAGACACCAACAAATGCTACGACACCACCGGTTTGGGCCATGCATGTTCCTAACATCATCACTGCACAAATACAAGCATTACATAAGTAAGCATAACAAATCCCTACACCAACAAACCTGCAAAAAACACTGAACTCACCTGCTGTGGCTGCTGTGGGTAGTTGTTATAAGCAGCAGCACCATATCCTCCTCCATAATACATATTAGGGTCTTGTGCTGGCTGGGCATATCTATAACCCCCTTCATATCCTTGTTGGGGGTAACCATAATATCCACCACCCCACTGGGTTTGTTCGGTCTGACCCTGTCTGTTCGAGGTACTTCGACCCCAAGACAGCCTAATGTTTTGTCCACCTAACTGGGTTCCATTCAAAACTTGCAGGGCTTGCTCTGCACTCGCTCTAGATGCACAAAAATTAACTCTTTAAGAAAACAATGCAAAAATTGAAAATAAAATCAAGAATGGTGGGTCAGAGAAAAGAGATAAACCTGTTAACAAATTGAACAAAACCACAACGTTTTCCAGCTGGTATTTTCACGCTATGCAGCTCACCGTACTGACCAAAAACTTGTCTCAAGTCTCCATCTGTGATGTTTGGATCCAGTGCACCTACAAATATCTGTCTCACAGCAAGAATTATAAGTCAAATGCTTTGCTGTCATTGTCATATCATAAACCGAGAGACTAAGCTAATTTACTCACTGTTGTATTGTTCGGGTCGGTTTCCCCCTGAATTGCTGAACCATTCTGGGTAGGAGCTGCAGAGATAGGTAAAATACAACTATGAGTAGTAGATACACTAAAGGCCAAGTTACTTGGGAGAATAAGCCAGGCAGTGATGTCAATAGTGTATTAAGGAAATCAGCATTCAGCAGTATAAATGATGATCATAAGACCAGCAAATGAAATACTGCATCATAACGCGAAAGGCCAGAGATTTGATATCTATGAATGCATTGTCCTCAACTAAAAGGAAACAGCTAAGGATAATGCAATAGTGGAAAGGAGCCTGATCTACTGGAAAAAGAAGGATAATGGTCTGTAAAAAGAGCTGAAAGAAATGGGCAGATATTAATCCAAACCACGACTTCAGAAAAGCGGTGATTAACATGATAGATGAATAGGAAGTGGGTTGAGTAAATTGAAATGTAGTATAGTAAATGCCACACGGAAAGCTTAGGACGTAAACCAAATTACTGACCTAAAATGAGGCCACGAGTTAAACTTAAAGTGGAATCATTTCAGCCGAGCCCTACAAAGGAGAGCCTCTTGGGTATCCTGCTTTAAGACAACATGAGTCTTACATGAGTTTTTGCATGTTTTCATGTAATTAAGTCTGACCAATCTTGGAAAGGAAAGTGCTCAACGGTAATGGACATTATAGATCTTCCTTATTTTCTACCTCTAAAGATTTAACCAAGTATCAATTGAATCTAAGCTTAGATGTCGGTAATCAACTCAAAATACACCATCAAATTGCATGCATCTGAATAGTATGAAGCCATGTATGCAATTTATAAACATACCGCTCTGATATAGATCACCACCAGTTGATCTCTTGTTAGCGGCTGGTCCGACCCTCATTGGTCGAGAAGAAATAACCACACCATTCATCTCGTTCAGTGCACGTGCTTGTTCACCTTCATCACTGAACTTGACAAATCCATATCCTTTGGAACGTCCAGTCATTCTGTCAGTAACGACTTTAGCTCCTTTAACTGAACTATAAACAGCTCTAAATGTTTCCTGAAGTAGGTAGTCTGTAACATCAGCGGCCAAATCTCCAACAAAAATTGAATGCTCGGGTCCATCCTCTTGCCGCTTTTCGCCAGCACCAAGTGTAGCCCAATTCATGCGGAAGGTCTGGTCCGAATTTGGCATCAACGTGCCATTGAAGTTCTGTAGAACACTCTCTGCACCAGCACGAGATAAAAACTCAACAAAACCGTATCCCTCAGGTTGTCCTGTTTGTTTGTTTCTAATAACCTTTGCAGAAACAACCTGCAAGATAAAAGAGCAACCAAGACAAAACTTTTATATGTGATGACAGCAAACTGGGAAGCAAACTCACTATATTATCCAATTCAATGTGCACCCTCAAAATTTAAGCAGCAATAGAATATAACTTTGATTCATTAGTTATCCAATAACTAAAGCAGTATCCAGACAAACAAAAGCATAGAGCTTTTTACGCGGGTGTGGAGAAATCAGGCGCACGCATTGAACGTTGTTAGCCAGAAAATCTGTAATCAGTGTACATCTGTGGATTTCCTACTGAACTACAAGACGCCAAAAAAAGCTTTTTTTTGGCCCTCGAAGAACTTATAGAGATTCATTGATCATACCTCTCCAGTTTGAGCAAAGACACTGAGGAGATAGTCCTCGTTCATGTGAGGCTGCAAATCGCCGATCCACAGAGACTTGACCTCACCGGAGACGGCAGAACCCTGACCGCCGGGATATTGCTGCATCTGAGTCGGTACGCGCGGAGGAACAGGCTGAGGCGCCCAACCGACGGGAGGCGGCACCGCCTGAGGTTGTTGCTGTTGCATCATCGACATCCACTGCTGCTGCTGGTACTGGTACTGCGGAGGAGGAGCGCCCATGGACTGGTGCTGATACTGCGGGTGAGCCTGAGAGTTGGGGGCTCCGGGTGACGGGTGCTGCATCATGGTGATCGTTGAGGAAACCCTAATCGGTATGAACTGTGGAGAGTGAGAGGGAGAGTGACGACAATTGAGAGGGAACGTAGGGTTTAGGAAGTATAGCGGGGATATATCGGGTTGGGTTTAGGGATGGCAACGGGGCGGGGCGGGGCGGGTTTTTGAAGACCCGGACCCGCCCTGCGGGTCGGCCTGGCTGACCCGGACCCGGGAAATTGTTCCTCCTCGGATCAGGGCGGGCCTCAAATCCTGCGGGTCGACCCGCGGGGCCACGACCCGCCTCGCCGTGTGAATAAATTTTTTTTTTTTTTCATTTACCAATATTAAATACAATATTTTTTTATACAAAATATTACGTTGTATATAAATTCAAACCATAAATCTAACATCAATCAAATACAAACACATCAAATTCATCACAAAATACAAATTCAAATCCAAACAACAAA
The DNA here is from genome assembly GCA_036873135.1 of Clarkia xantiana subsp. parviflora. Classification (NCBI taxonomy): domain Eukaryota; kingdom Viridiplantae; phylum Streptophyta; class Magnoliopsida; order Myrtales; family Onagraceae; genus Clarkia; species Clarkia xantiana. The sequence continues at coordinate 5,711,946 of JAPTYO010000010.1, read as the reverse complement.
TCCAAATTAACTAATCCTAATAATCTAAATATACATCTATTTATGATTTAGTCCATGTTATTTATATAGGTACTATATTAACCATATTGTTTAGTAAATGTTACATTATATTAACATAAAAAATAAAAAATAAAATATATATATATATATATATTAGAAATTCGGGGGCGGGTCAATGGGGCCCCGCGGCCCTAGACCCGGACCCGCCCCGAACCCACCTCGTGACCCGCGGGTCAGCGGGTCAAAACCGGGTCGGGGCCCTGATACCCGTTTCCATCCCTAGGTGAGACACGTCGGTTCGCGGTCCGAGTTTTGGGCCAATATGTCTCTTTTGTGGGCTTCCATGTGGCACATATGAGATTGCCATGGTTGCTGAAAGGGGGTGTCAAGTGTCAACGGGCGGGCAGTATCACTTGCCCCGTACCCGCCCCACGGGTCACGGGTCGACGAGGCAAAATCGGGGAGGGGGCCCCGTGAGTCGGCAAGTACAAGTAATATATATACAAATGATACATCATACATATGCGGGGCGGGTCGACCCCAAAACCGTACCCGCCCCACGGGTCGACGAGGAAAAATCGGGGCGGGGCCCCGTGAGTCTGCAAGTACCCGTTGCCACCCCTCCTAGTTGCTAACAATTCTTTTGCTATCATGGCGGCAAATCATATCAGTCATAACATGTTTGGAGAATCTTCACGGAGTTCCGATCTCAATTCCGTCACCTGTGTTGTCTCTTGATGAAAATTTACTGACGAGTATTTCTACATTAGAACCAGAGTTGATTTTTCGGTTATGTTTTTATGTTGGACAGTGATTATCTTGATTTTACTGGATTGTTTGTTAAAAAAGATCTTAATACACAGTTGGGGTTGTTTTATTCAGTAAAGCCAAATGCTGATAGCCATAGGGAGTTGCTAGATAATGATGATGCATTGGACCTAGACTCCAATTAACTTAGATCGGGTCGAGATCAAGACTATATCTGACCATGGTTATCATATAACATAACCGACTCTAATCATGGTTAGGACTAGGTCAATTGGAACCTATGTCCGATTAGGATGTACGTCCTAATTAACCCGTCTTAATTGACCTAGTCTGGGTCGAACCTAAATTAACATGAGAATGTTACACCATCAATTTAAGAAAATTTCTCATCTTGGATGACCGGAATTAATTAACATAATTATAGTCATATATATTTTCTCTACCACAGTCTAACATAATCTATTATACTATGTTTTTCTGCCTAATCCAAAATCTATATAATCTTTTAGGTTTATAGGTCTTTTGGTACCATATGTTTGCCCACTTTTGGCTTTTGGTACCACATGTTTGGTTTTGCCTATTTTTGGTACCATACGTTTGCAAATTGTATACTTTTGGTCCAACCGTTAGTTGACAGTTAGAGTTGACCGTTAAATAGTCACGTGACTTGCACATGCTTAGCCCCAAATTTTGATTTTGTTCAGTTTAGTCCTTAAATTTTTTGTCCTAACTATTTAGTTTTGCAATTTAGCCCTTAAACATTTTCAACCGCACCCTAGGACTAAATTGACCTAGCCATGGTCCAACCCATGGCTAGGGTCGCCGGACCCGGGCGACCCTAACCATGGTCCGACCTAGCCATGGGTCGGACCATGGCTATGTCAATTTAGTATTAGGGTCCAATTGGGTCAATTGAACCCAATTGCTAAATTGACCTAGCCATGGTCCGACCCATGGCTAGGTTGGACCATGGTTAGGATCGCCCGGGTCCGACTACCCTAGCCATGGGTTGGACCATGGCTAGGTCAATTTAGTCCTAGGATGCAGTTTAAAATGATTAAGGGCTAAATTGCAAAAATAAAAAGTTAGGACAAAAAATTTGAGGACTAAACTGAACAAAATCAAAATATGGGGCTAAGCATGTGCAAGTCACGTGACTATTTAACGGTCAACTCTAACGGTCAACTAACGGTCGGACCAAAAGTATACAATTTACAAACGTACGGTACCAAAAATAGGCAAAATCAAACATGTGGTACCAAAAGCCAAAAGTGGACAAACATAGGGTACTAAAAGACCTATAAACCCTAATCTTTTATACCTACATTTTCTTTATTTCAATAAAAATCATATTAGACCTTGAATTAATTATTTAACGATCTAATCTTTTAATCCTATTTTTTTTTTCTATATCACCCCAACATAATCATTTATGCATGTTTTCTCCCAATTCAACATAATCATTCGAATGTATGATGAATTCGGGCATACCTGAAGAAGATTATATTTACTTGGATGTACACACGACTTAGTTAGTCTTAATGTCTATGCTTTTGTTTTTAAGTCCACGAATAACTGCTGCAGAGCATTACAATTTCTTTGTTGTCTTACTATGCTGCTCCTCGCCATAAAGTTTATATTGCAGGTTTATGTTAAGAAATTTCGAGTGAGTCAAGGTGACGACAATACGAAAAGTTTGCAGAATAATAGCTAAGTAATAATATATTGTATTTTCAAATTAAAATATTTTAGATTATTTGGTTGATTTTTTAATTATTATAATAAAATAACTGAACACATCTATATATCATCCTATAGGGATGTTGGATGTGCATTGAAGACGCTACACCAATATAGACATTATCATGACAATTTGATTATTGGAACATACATTGGAGCAAAACATTCCGACATAAATGAGGTTAATATATATCTTGTGGCTGGACAGAGTAAGTTGCAGATAATAGCTAGGTAATAATATATTGTATTTCCAGATTAAAATATTTTAGATTATTTGGTTGATTTTTAAGTTATTAGAATAAATTAACTGAACACATCTATGTACATTGATATCTTATGGCCGGACAGGGTAAGTTTGTGCATAATAACCTGATTCGATTGATTTAAATTCGGCAATAATTTTTTAATTTAATAAATGTAACCATATAGTTTAGAAATCAAAAGATAAAAAGTTTGCATCCTCATACGAGAATACTTAAAAATTAGTGGCATTCATGTTTGTTTCGTTTATGTGCATTCTTTTGAACTAATTAGCCATTTATTTGAAGTTTATATATTTTTTTTTACCACTAATGAAGTTTCTATTAACTCTCAGTCAAATCAATACAAATTTAATGACTGGATACGTTGAGAATTTTAGGCATCATCATAAGAAAAACACAGGTATGTCTAAATGATTATTTAGTTATAGCCCTAGCTGAGTTAGTTTCTTTAATTAATTCAGACACGCTGAAAAGTACATGCATAATTGTATTTCCATGGAACATCGAAGGAAGACACATATGTTCATATATTGTAATCAAACAAGTTGCTTGTTTTTTCCATCAAACAAGTTTATTGTTTATCAATAGTTTATGTGGAGCTTTATCTACAATTGTGCATGTAAAATATTTGATTTGCTTGTTCATGTCGTATGTAGATGATTTTAGTAGGCTCCAACGATCTAGTTGGGTTGTTTTGTTGATAATCTAAGCATGTAATATGTTGTTTTAGATTGGATATCTACATTGGATCCTGTAGCTGGGTAGGTCCAATTGACCCTAATATTTAAGCTGATTTGATTTTTGGGTTTTTTCTCACTATAACCAGTTGAGAAAAACCAGGAGGAAAACATAAATGCATTCTATCGACTCATTGTATATGTCATTACGTATGCTGATCAACAATTGTAAGGAGTACATAATCATTCAACATTAATGAAAACAATTTATAGTATGAAAATATTGTTGGTGTTTGAATATGTATATGTGTGTGAGAGTGGTGAAGAGGTAATAAGAGACTATTGTTATTTTGTCTTCTCAATTTGTTGATTTCTCAATTATCTCATGTTGTATTTATAGGTACACATGGATACTTCTAATGACTTGATATTTTACTGCATTCATTTATAGATAATTCATTGCAAACAAATGTATGAATTGGAGTCTACATAAGCAAATTTTTACAATTGATGAAATCCGGGCGTACTTCAAGTACGCCCGAATCCAAAATCTATATAATATTTTATTCCTACATCTTCTTTATCCCAATAAATATCATATTAGACTTTGAATTAATTATTTAACTACCTAATCTTTTAGTCCTTTATTATTTTTTTTCTATCTCACTCAAACATAATCATTTATGCCTGTTTTTCTCCCAATCCGACATAATCAATCGAATGTATGATGAAATTCATATTATTTAGTTAGTCTTGATGTCTATGTTATTGTTCAGTTGATTCTCATCATAAAGTTTATAATGCATGTTTTTTTTAAGAAATTTCAAGTGAGTCAAGGTGACGAAAATTGAAATTTTTGCAGAATAATAGCTAGTTAATAATATATTGTATTTTAAAATTATAATAATTTAGATTATTTGGTTGATTTTTTTTAATTATTATAATAAAACTGCTGACCACATCTATTTACCTTTCTATAGGGATGTTGGATGTGCTTTGAAGACCTACACCAATATAATCATTATCATGACAATTTAATTAATGAAATATACATGGATTTCGATCATCCATACTTGTGTTATGAGAATGAATTTCTTCATTTTATTAATGTGCTAAATCACCTCGTATACAAGGAGCTCGAAGCGGACAATCATTTACTTGAAAACTGAGTATCACCCGGCAAGTTTGCAGGGATGGAAAAATATGGCCATGATTAGCCAAGTGGTCAGTCAGGTCTTCTATTACAAATATAACAGTTTGAATTTCATTCCCAACAAATATATAACTACTCTTCCTTGCATAATGGCTTTTCAGATGACGTGATATATGGATGTCATTATCAAGTGAAAATTATTAATTAAATTTATTTAATAGATTTTCTCATATATATATATATAAAACAATGCATTAATTATCTATTTTATTCTACAAGAGATGAACAATACAAATGAACTCTGATTAAAGAAATGCTACGAGATTTTGATGTATTATTAAATATTTTTGTGTCGATGGAATCACTTAGCATATTGTTTGATATTGAAATGTGAGTTTATACACATTTGATAAACAATATATAAATTATGTGGTGATACAACATTTATATATATATATATTATCTTTTTTTCTCAATATGCTTGTTAGCATATGGTAACGTGGCGCCGTAATAGGAAACCGTTAATTAAGTTAAATTGGGTAATTATCATATTGGGCTAATTGGGCCAAATCCAATTAGTAATTGACAAGGGAGGCCCAAAAAATTGAGCCTCCCCCTTCAACATACAATTCGGCCGGCCTATAGTACAACATTGGTTGGAGTTTCCTTTTGGAAACTCCATCAATACTATATATAGGGGTGTCTGCTAAGGGTTTATTCACTCATTCATAAGAACAAGAATCTCCATTGAGAAAACTTGTTCACCCCCTAGTCTAAGAATTCGGCTGCAGCATCTTGGTTCCGAGGTTCCATCTCCGTTGAAGAATCGATCAGAGGTCTTGTTGTGGAGCTACATCGCGTGGGACTTCTTCTAACGAAGAACTTGCACGTGGTTCCGACCGGAGGATCAGACCTCCCTCCACATCGTTCTTGGGCAGGAAAACTAAAAGGTATGTGTACTAATTCCGCTGCGTAGATTAGATTTCTTGCTAGTACACGTTTAACATTCAGTAGTATTACGTCCCCGTTATCCAACAGTGGTATCAGAGCGAGTGTTAGGAGTTCTTAAATTTTCGATAAACTGATGTTCTTGATGTTCATAAAAACCGAATTTTTTATGTTCATGAACACCATGAAGAATCCGAAATTTTTAAGTAGATTTCATGTGTTTGATCTTTAAAAACTTAAAATTTTCAAATTTACATGCTTTTCTAGATCAAAACCGAATTTTTCATGATAAATTCAAGTTTGATGTTCATGATCTTCAAGAACACCATGTGTTTTTATCAAAAACATGTTTTAGATTCATGATCAAGTTAGCGTTTGATCTTAAAATTTCACAACTTTTCCAATTTTACTTGTTAGTGCCGAAATTTCCTACGGGTATTTTAGGTAAAGAAAAATTTAATTTTCTTGGTCACCAAGACTTTAAAATTCGGCACTAATATAAAAATATATATGTTGCCATTTTTAAATTTTATTAATAGGTAACTATATATCTATAAGTTGGAAAATATGGATAGGTTTTTATAATATAATATTGTAAAAGATATTAACTATCAATATATATAGCTAAAAGATAGGGATAAAGATATATTGATAGGATTTAGTTACTTAAAAAGATTAAGAAGATATATTGTCTATATTTAGGGTTAAAGATACTTTTCACACCACATGTTTGACCGAATGTGGCTTTTAGTACCGGATGTTTGGTTTTGTATACTTTTGGTACCAAACGTTTGAAAAAAATGTGGCTTTTGGGTACATCTGTTAGTTGGCCGTTAGTTTTGGCCGTTAAATGACATGCGCAAGTCACGTGACCGACCCTAAACTTTTAATTTTGTTCAATTTAGTCCCTTAAATATATTCCTAACTTTTCTTTTGTTTAATATAGTCCTAAAACTACAAAACCGAACCCAATTGAACCAATCAAACCAAATTGACTTAGACAGAATTAGGTCCAGTTGACCCAATTGGGGTTAGGTCAATTGGGATGTTGATTTTGAGGTTTTAGGATTAAATTAAACAAAATAAAAGTTAGGAATACATTGGAGGGATTAAATTGAACAAAATCAAAAGTTTAGGTCACGTGACTTGCACATGTCATTTAATGGCCAAAACTAACGGTCAACTAACAGATGTACCAAAAGCTACATTTTTTCAAACGTTTGGTACCAGAAGTATACAAAACCAAACATCCGGTACTAAAAGCCACATTTGTCAAACATGTGGTGTGAAAAGTACCTTTAACCCTATATTTTATCCATAAATATATTTTTGAAAATACTTATATATATATATAGAGATTTGGCCGAAAATTATATATATATGTTTATATTGTTAATTGATTTACATCTTATAGATAGAATCTTGACAATATTTATATATATTAATATATGTGCCGAATTATATATATATTAGAAATATTGGAAATTATTTTAAATAATTAATATTTCTTGGTGGCTAAGTTAAATTTTTAGTGGACTTTAAAACCCTACTTAGCCCACAAGACATATTTCGGCCGAACCCAAGGGTTTATGGGCCGGTCCAATTGCTAAACCGGAATGGATAAAACTAATCCGGGTTTTCTTAATCGAGTCGACCTAGTCGGGTCGGACCATAGTAAGTAAATTAAACCTAATCAGACCGATTTCGAATGGTGAACCGAACCACAATCTTATTTTATTGAACCGTAAGTGGATTCAAACCCAGGACCTGCTGTTTCACAACATTTTGGAGGCACTACCACTAAGCTAAAGCAACTTTTCTATATTTGATTGCTGAAAATAATAAACGAATATAGCAAAGTATTAGATCAATTTAAACAATTTTATGTAGGGTTTAGTTATTTAAGGTTCATTTATTTACGTTAATAGTAATTTAGAGTATATTGGTTTAAAGAATATAGTGTTATAATTTAGGGTATACTCATTTAAGGTATACTAGTTAAATGTGTTAGGCATGTAGGATATAATTTTATTTACGATGTTATGATGTATGGTGTATTGATTTAAGTTGTACTTATGTACATTAATAGTGATTTAGGGTATATATTGGTATAGATAATACATCTTGGCAAAAAAAAGTTTAGAGAACATTGTGTTATAGTTTAGGATATACTTACTTAAGGTATACTAGTTAAGTGTGTTAGGCATGTATGATATAATGTTATAGAGTATACAGTGATATGATGTAGGGTGTAGTGATTTAAGGTTTACTGATTTTCTATGATAGTGATTTAGGATATATTGGTTTATAGAACATAATGTTATAATTTAGGGTATACTCATTTAAGGTATAATAGTTAAGTGTGTTAGGCATAAATATAATGTTATAGAGTATACGGTGATATGATGTAAGGTGCAGTGATTTAAGGTTTACTGATTTACTGTAACAGCGATTTAGGATTTATTGGTTTATAGAATATAGTGTTATATTTTAGGGTATTCTCATTTAAGGTATAATAGTTAAGTGTGTTAGGCTTGTAAGATATAATGTTATAGGGTATACGGTGTTTGATGTAGGTATAGTGATTTAATTTTTTTTTTTTTCAATTTAAGTTAATAGTGATTTAGGATTTATTGGTTTAGAGAACATAATGTTATAATTCCGGGTATACTCATTTAAGGTATACTAGTTAAGTGTGCTAGTCATGTAGGATATAATGTTATAGAGTATACAATGTTATGATGTAGGCTATAGTGATTTAAGGTTTACTGATTTACGGTGATAGTGATTTATGATTTATTGGTTTAGATAACATATTGTTATAGTTTAGGGTATACTCATTTAAGGTATACTAGTTAAGTGTGTTAGGCATGTAGGATATAATGTTATAACATATACGGTGTTTGATGTAAGGTGAAGTGATTTACCTTAATTATTGATTTAGGGTATATTAGGTTACCATATACACCATTATACCTTAAACCATAAAGCATTATACACTAAATATCACTATACCTTAAATCATAAACTACAAAACCCTAAATCACTATATCCTATAAATTGATAATGTAAACCATAAAACACTATATCTTAAATTACTACTAAAAATAATGTTAAATTGTTTAAGTTTGTTCGAAATTATAGATTTTTTTTTATTAAATCTATAATACATTTTGTATGTGTACATATTAATTAATTCTAACAACGTATATCTAAAAGGCTTGTAAAAATTATAAAATCATATACCCTAAACCACTATATATAAACCAGAAATAATTATATCTTAAACCATTATAAAAAAAATAATGTTCCATATGTCAATATCCAATTTAATCTCTTTAGATTTGTTGTTTTTGGATTTGTTTAGATTTAAAATATAAATTTTTTTATAAGGAAAATGGATTATAGTTATTAATTGTAGTTATCCTGTAAGTAAATTTAGTAATATCAATTACATCAATATATGTTAAAAAAAAAATGATGATAATCGGTACTTTCGTCAATGTTTTTTTCAAAATTTTAAAATTTTCAGAATTAATAGAATTTTTTTCTAAAGGCTATTATATTGTGATTTTTAATTTTATGGAGGTAAAAAAATAAAATAAAAATGATAGGTCTGAAAGGAAAAAAAATGTATTCAGCTTGTTAGATTTGAACCCAAGATGTTGGAATTACATTTACTCTCCCACTACTGGAAATCTAAAAAAAAAGATGGGTTTCAAATGAGCTAACCACGATCTGCAGTTTTAAAGGTGAGTGTACTAACCATCTCACCATAAGTTACTACTTAGTGAAAAGTGTAAATAAAATTATATATTTACTACATATATTATAAAATATACCTATAAATAGGTTGAAGTGAAACCCTAGCCATCAAGCACCTCCGCAGCAAATGAAGGTGCAGCGCAACAACTCAAGAGAGGTGAAAGAGAAACCCTAGCCAGCCCAGCAGATGGAAATCGAAAATACCCGCTCGACCGTGGCAGTCTCCATTGGAGTAAAGTCACGCCATGCCTCCATATAAATGAGATGAGTTGCTATTGTTGATTAACCGACATGTTGATTCAATTATTAGCGATGCTGAGGCTGCTATTATCATCTTCTCCAACCATGGAAAACTATTCGAGATCTGCAGTAGCTCTAGGTAAATACATACAACTCTTTCGTTAATGGCTACTTTTCATTTTTCCTTTTAGATTTAACTTGATTTAGTCGATTTATAGTACGAGAATTATATCGTTTGTCCTGTTAGGTATGCTTCTGCTCTGATGATAAATTATTACCAAATAATCAAAAACATAAACTAATTGAGTGTTCCCATCGCTTGGCTAATATATGGCAGAGACTATATTCTCTAAGTACGTCAGTTTTTGTTGTCTTGAAATGGTTTTTACTTAGGATAATGATTGTGCATGTTCTATTCTTAAAATTTAAATTTTGACTTTGTTTACTTTGTTGTTCTAATTGGCCTGTGAAGTCTTTCAGTTAATCTTGCTACTTGAGCCCCCATTTTAATTGTTGTATTACACAATCGTAGTTATGGATTTGTGCAAGGTTAGTTGCAGAATCACAAAAGCTATAATATGATTTTTTAAGGATGTTGATGGGTTCCGATGTAATCGTTAGCCCCGTTAACAGCCAATGGACGGCGAGTAGGTCCAGTGGGCCTCGTGAAAAGCCTAGAAGGCCCAGAGGCCCAGTATGAAGGGTCCCGACTTTAGCGGTCCCGATGTATGAGCTGAATGCTGCCGACAAGAAGCCTCTGAGTAGGCCCCGATATGCCATAGTAAAGGCCCCGATAATAAAGCCCCGCAGAGGCTGGACCTGTCCCGTAGAGACTGAAGGTCCTGGATGGTGATCTAGAATGAGACAACCCTGGAGTCTCCGACAGGAGTCGGGACTTGTGATCAGAGAATAAAGACCGAGAAACCCGCCTACTAGATAGAGTAGTGGGAGACGGTTAGAGATAAAGATAAATCCCCCGGGATACGCAGGGCGTGCCCGAGATACGCGGAGTACAGGTAAGATACGCGGAGCGTGGGGCGAGATATATGGAATCCCAACCGAGATATACGGAATCGTGGCGAGATACACGGAATCATGGGTACAACGGCCAAGCATGGTCACAGGTAGCTGGGCAACTCCTCCTCCTATATAAATGAGAAAGTTACCCCAGAAAACATATACTCTCTAATACGCATTGAGATTACTGCTATCACCCCCATTGATTACATACTCATTTAAGCATCGGAGAGGGATTCTGGGTCACCACCCAGGTCATCCCCTTTTGCAGGATTACGCGGAGCCCAGGAGTCCAAGCTTTCCGTCAAGGACGTAACGGAGCTTCGCCCGTGATCCAACATTGGCGCCGTCTGTGGGAATTTTACGAAAAGTCAAGATAGTTTCTACCAGATCAATGGCCGGTGGTGGCAAGAAGAAGCAAGTTCAGGCTGGCAGTTCCCGTCCCGCAGGAACTATGAATTCCCAGTTGCCATAACGTGTTGCTGAACAAGGTGAGAACCCCGCTCTTTCCCAGACAGGGGGGCATGGTGATGGTTATGAGGTCTCAGTCCGAGACACGGAGATGAACAGGCAAGACATCCCGCGTAGGGAGGAGGACGAGACTCCCCCAGACCTGGTGGGCCATGGAGGAGAAAGAGTCCCGCGAAGAGAAGAAGGGTCGTCTTCGAATTCAGAGTTAGCCAAGGCAGTAGCAGATGCTATGCCCATGTTCTTGGCTGCCATGGAGGCCTTGCTGGACAAGAGAGAGGCTGCCAGGAGGACAGAGGAGTTGCCTCCGCGAGAAGAGCTACCTCCACCCCCTCCGAGGGTGGTCCCAGCAGAACAAGAGGTTCAGGAGGTTCCGCCCAGGAGCAAGGGTAAAGAACCAGCGCACCTGGAGAAGTTCGTGGTCGACGGCCCAGGACCAGTGCAAAATAGGACCATTCCCCTGAATGGCCCCATCACCCCCGACCAGGTGGTGAAAATCGTCAGTATCTGCATGGGCGATCAGAAGCAGATGACATCGGAGCTAAGGGATCGGTCCAGCCATCCTTTCGTTCCGCGGCTGATAGATACCGTTGCCTCGCCCGGGCTAGGTATTCCGACCATCAAGGAGTACGATGGTGAGGGGGACCCAGTTCGCCATGTTCAGAGACATGTCCAGGCCTGCATGGGTAGGACTTCAAACGACGATCTCATATGCTCACTGTTCCCGATCACCCTGGGAGAAAGGGCCATGACCTGGTTTTTCAGCCTCCCGCCAGGATGCATTACGTGTTGGGCGGACATGCACGATCGGTTATCAAGCAATATCAGGGCCGTAGGCGCCTCCTGAAGAGTGTGAGATCCTTGACCCAGGTGGTGCAGAGACCCGACGAATCGTTGGCATACTACTACCAACGGTTCACTGCGAGTGCCGCGGAGATCGATGAAGAAATATCGGAGGGTGAGACCATCCGTACTTTCCTGCGGAACTTGAGCGCTCCGTACGGTTCCGACCTGATGCACAGCGTAGCCGCGAAGGCTGTGTGGAGTATGGAGGCCCTGCAAGCGAGGGTAAAACAGCAAATCGACGTCCAGGAGTCGAAGATTGCTGCTGGAGAGCTTGATCCTCCGAAGTCGGGAAGAGGAAAACCATCGTCTAAGCTGTCAGATGATCGCAAGGGGAACGACAAATCGGAGGGAAGTAGAAACCGTGGTCGCCCCGAGAAAAGAGAGGACAAGCGTCCCCCGAGGAAGGACAACCGCGAAGGTCGTAGTGTTCCCATCAACAGCTTGATGACCTCCGTGCTAGCGGTGATGGATCGGCAAGGTCTCGCCCGATACCCCCCGAGGAAGGAAGGAGAGTTCTTGGGAGGCCGCCCGGATCGTTACTGTCGCTACCATCGAGCCAATGGTCACGACACTGAAAACTGTCGGGAGCTGAAGAAGGAGATAGAGAAGCTGATCCAGAAGGGGAAGCTTAAGGAGTTCGTCGGAAGGGGAAGGTGCCGATCCCGTTCCAAAAGTTGGTCGCGATCCCGTTCCAAGTCCCGTGACCGATCCCCGAGGAAGAAGAAGGTGGAGTCGGAACCTTCAGGTTCAGGTGCCCGTAAGGAGAGGCGGGGAACTATCAACGTCATCCACGGAGGAATGGCGGCGGGAGGTGATACCTCTGCTTCCCGGGAGAACTACGCTTCCCGCATATCTGCTGCGGTGGTGCTAGGCAAAAGGTCCCGGTCGTGGACCCTGAAGGAGGAAATGGTGATTTCTTTCTCGGCGGAAGATCTAGTAGGCGTGGAGAGCCCTCACGACGATGCCTTGGTCGTGACCCTGGACGTGGATGGATTCGAGATGAAGCGGATCCTGATAGACGGAGGGAGTTCCTCCGACATCCTTTTTATGGACGCTCTGGAAGCCATGTGAAAGACGAAAAGGACCTGACACAGGTGGACTTCCCGATGGTGGGATTCTCTGGTTCCACTTCTTACCCGTTGGGAATGATTACCTTACTGGTGGAGTTTGGTAGTGGCTGGAAGATGGAGAAGCGAAACGTAGATTTCGTCGTAGTGGAGTCTGCGGGGGCATACAACGCTATTATTGGGAGGACAACTATCAACCCTCTCATGGCAGTCGCCTCGACGGTCCACCAGAAGATGAAGTTCCCGACTGACAACGGAGTCGGAGAGGTCAAGGGTGACCAAGTGGCATCGCGAAAATGCTATGTTAACGCTACCCGAAGGAGAAGGAGGGAAGCCATGACTGTCCTTCAGACTGATGTCGATCCTCGAGAGGAGTATGGGCGTCCCGCCCCCATGGAGGACCTGAAGGAGGTTGAGATTGATGGACCTCAGAGGAAGGAGAAGATCGGGTCTGCTTTGTCGGAGGAAAGAGCCCGAGAGTTGATCGAGCTCCTGAAGGAGTTTAAGGAGCTGTTTGCCTGGTCCCCGAGTGATATGCCAGGAATCAGCCCCGACGTGATAGTACACGAGCTGAAGATAGATCCCGCGATCAAGCCTATCGCGCAGAGAAGGCGTCCGATGGGTGCGGACAAGAGGATCGCGATCCAGCAGGAGGTGGGCAGACTGCTCGACGCTGGATTTATCAAGGAGCTCCGATTCCAGACTTGGGTTGCTAACCCAGTCCTGGTGCGAAAGAGTAACGGGAAGTGGCGGATGTGTGTCAATTTCCGCGACTTGAACAAGGCCTGCCCGAAGGACTGCTACCCGCTTCCGAGGATTGACCAGTTGGTGGACGCCACAGCTGGACATGAACTGCTGAGCTTCATGGATGCCTATTCCGGATACAACCAGATCAAAATGGCGAAGGAAGATGCCCCCCATACGGCTTTCTATGCCGACAGTGACGTCTACCACTACGACGTGATGCCCTTCGGATTGATTAATGCCGGAGCAACTTACCAGCGGATGGTGAACAAGTTGTTCGGAGACATGCTAGGAAAAACCATGGAGGCGTATGTGGATGACATGCTGGTGAAGTCCCGACAGGCGGGAGACCATGTCCAGAACTTGGCGGCGGCGTTTGAGCGGATGAAGTTCCATCAGGTTCGGTTGAACCCGGACAAGTGCGCTTTCGGAGTAAACTCGGGCAAGTTCCTGGGATTCATGGTGAGCCAGAGAGGAATCGAGGTGAATCCAGAGAAGCTGCGAGCAATCGAGGAGATGCAGTCCCCGAAGACTCATCGGGAGGTTCAGGTGCTGAATGGCCGGCTGGCCGCGATGAATCGATTTCTATCCAAGGCGAGTGACCGAGCCATGCCATTTTTTGATGTGCTGAGGGCCCACAAGAAGTTCGAATGGTCCGACAAGTGCGAGGAGGCGTTCCAGGCACTCAAGCAGCACCTCCGTACCCTTCCACCGTTGGCGAAACCAGTTCCAGGCGAGCCGCTTTATCTCTATTTGGCTGTTTCTGATGTGGCTGTTAGTTCTGTTTTGATTAAGATTGTCAAGGGCAACCAAGTGCCTGTCTATTATGTAAGCAAGGCGTTTGCCAAGTCTGAAATAAATTATCCCGCTATTGAGAAGTATCTCTTTGCGTTGATTATTGCCGCTCGAAAGCTACGACCTTACTTCCATGCCCATGAAGTCACGGTATTGACTAATCAGCCCCTGAAGCACTTTTTGAACCGACCGGAGGCGTCGGGGAGACTGGTGAAATGGGCCATCGAGCTGACGGAGTTCCGTATTCATTTCGCTCCGAGAACCGCTATTAAGGGCCAGGCATTGGCATATTTTATAGCTGAGTCTACGGCACCCGATCTAGAAGTAGTGGGTCCCGCAGAGGGGGCAACCATGGAGGTCCCGATAGCAGAACAAGCCCCGATAACAGAGCAGCCAGAACAGCCAAATGAGGAGAACACCTGGGAGATGTACACCGATGGTTCATCGAGTGTAGAAGGCTCGGGGGCAGGATTCGTATTGATACCGCCCGGTGGAGGCGAGCCCCTACGATATGCATTGGCGTTGACGTTTAAAGCCACCAACAATGAAGCGGAGTACGAGGCTCTCATCACGGGCCTCAAGATTGCCAAGGGTACAGGAGTCGATCATCTAAAGGTGAAGTGTGATGCCAGCTTGGTCGTAAATCAAGTCCAGGGGAACTACGAAGCCAAGAGCCCGACAATGAAGAAGTATTTGCACGAGGTGCAGACTTTGAAGGGAAGCTTCAAAAGCTTCGATATCGAGGCGATCCCGAGGGAAGAAAACGCGGAAGCAGATGCCTTAAGTAATTTCGCTCTGGGAGTGGCCCCCGAGGAGAATTGGAAGGTGCATTTCCTAGAGAAAGTGATTATCTCAAACATTGATCCGGCGGAGATCTGCACTATTGGGACAGGATCGGAGGAAGAAGAGAAGCCCACTTGGATGACCCCGATGGTCACATACCTGACTACGGGGGCACTCCCCGATGACAAGGTGGCAGCTGTCAGGTTGCGTCGGATTGCGGACAATTACGCGATGGTGGACAATCAGTTATACAAAAAAGGGTACGTAAAACCTTTCCTAAAATGCGTAGCGGAACCTGACACGAATCGGATCCTGAGGGAGCTACACGAGGGAGTCGCGGCCTGTCATGAAGGGGCTCGATCTCTTGTGAGGAAGGCGCTGAACTTGGGCTACTATTGGCCTTCGATGAACAAGGAGGCGACAGCAATGGTCCGATCCTGTGATGCATGCCAGAGGTACGCTCTAAATATCGTGGCTCCCGCCGCGGACTTAATGCCCATCAGGAGTTCATGGCCCTTCGCGCAATGGGGGATTGATTTGGTGGGACCTCTTCCCCAAGCGAAAGGCCAGTGCAAGTATTTGCTCGTGGCTATCGATTACTTCTCAAAGTGGATAGAGGCTAAGGCATTGGCCAGGACGACGGGGCAGCAGATCCTCAAGTTCCTTCAAACTCAGATCATATCCCGGTATGGGGTCCCTCGAGTATTGATTAGCGACAACGGCCCTCCTTTTAATGGGGCTCAGTTGAAGGAGTACTTGGAGGAATTGAACATCGAACACCGGACCGCTTCAGTCCGCCACGCTCAGACTAATGGCCAAGTGGAATTAGCCAACAAGATCGTGATGGATGGCTTGAAGAAGAGAGTCTACGCCTTGCAAGGCCATTGGCTGGATGAGCTTGAGAACGTGTTGTGGGCTGTCAGAACAACACCCAAGCAATCGACGGGGGAAACTCTGTTTGGCCTGGTCTATGGCACGGAGGCAGTCTCTCCCGTGGAGATACCGGTGGCATCCCATCGCGCAAAATATTACGAGCCTCTAACAAACGAGGAAATGAGACGTCTAGACTTAGACTTACTCGAGGAAAAGAGGTGGAAGGCTGATGAAGTCCAGGCTCGGATGCGTTTGGCAACAGCCCGATATTACAATCGGCGTGTCAAGTCCCGACAATTCTTCGTGGGAGAACTTGTCTGGCGGAGGAACGAGTTCGTTCATCAAGATCGGATCAACAAGCTATCGCCAAAATGGGAGGGACCTTACAAGATCGTAGGGATGCCAACACCCAATGCATACAAGCTAGAGGACCTTGATGGCAAGACGTTGAAGCATTCCTTCAGTGGCGAACACTTGAAGAAGTATCATGTTTGATATTAAGTCGCCGCGAATGGCGCAAGTTATCTATCAATCCGATGTAAGCAAAGCTTTGAGTTATCAATAAAAGAAGTTGCTTCCGATCAAATTATTTTAGATTTATTCTAATTGTTAGTAAGACGCCCTGAAGGGCGCGACAAAAAGCCTTCCGAGGTACGATAAAAAGCCTTACGAGGTATGCGTAAGTCGTCTATATGATGCGGCCAAAAGCCTTAACAGGTATGGACAAAAGCCCTACGGGGTACAAGTAAGTCGTCTTTATGATGCAACCAAAAGCCTAGGTATGAAAAGGCCCTGATGGGTCCGCGTAAGTCGTCTATATGATGCGGCCAAAAGCCTTAACGGGTACGAAAAAGGCTTAACAGGTCCGCGTAAGTCGTCTATATGATGCGGCAAAAAGCCTTAAAGGGTACGATTAAGCCGTCTGGTAAAGACGCGATAAAAGCCCTGGAAGGGTATGACTAAAGTCGTCTGAAAAGACGTGATAAAAGCCTCAAAGGGTACGATGAAATCATCTTAATAATGTACGATTGGACGAGAAACCTTAAGTGGTGAAGTCCCGATTGGACGAGAAACCCTAAGTGGTAAAGTCCCGATTGGACGAGAAACCTTAAATGGTGAAGTCCCGAGTAAAGCGTCGGAAGGACGTATGGAGTCATCTCAAATGGTGCATCGGAACGTTCTGAGTAACGAGTTTAAAACCGCTTTAAATAAGTGCAAATGATTATCGAGACCAAAACAGATGAAATAAATTCCTTATATAAAGGCTCGAAGGCCTAGGAGTTCCGATACAAAAGACGAAGGAGAAAAACTACAAGGACTAAAAAGATGTAACATTAGACTTGGTCCTTGTTGGAAGATGGATCATCAGCAGCTTCGGAGGGAGCAAAGTTCGGAGGGGCCTGGGCAGAAGGCTCCGCAGCCGGCGGAGTCGGGTCCACGGCAGCAGCTTCTTCACTCTCCGCGGGGAGGTTGAAGTACTTCTCCGCGACGGGGGCAAGAGTCTCGGACTTCGTGAAGTCAATGGAATCCGCGTAGGCTGTGTAGAGTTCCTCGACAGCGTTGTACAAAACATCCTCCACCTCGGACTTGCAGAACTCTACAGCAGCCACCTTGAATTCTTCAGAGTTCCGATACTCCCCGCGGCCCTGTAGGCGGCCCTCTTCACGACCCTGCTGGAGACCTTCCTTGCGGCCCTGTAGGCGGCCCTCCTCGAGGCCTTGAGCCTTTGCCTCAGCCAGCTTGGCAGAGAACTCAGCCCTCTCAGCTTCGAACCTTGCCTTGGCCTCCGCGAGAAGATCCGCGAAGACGCCCTTCTCGTGAATGAGCTGCTTCTTCTCCACCTCATTCCGCTGCTGCTCCACCTGGACCATCTTCCGCTCCCGACGCATGACAGCCTCATGATCTTGAACCTTCTTGAGCAGGCCCGAAGCCATCTCGTCAAGGAGAGTTTTCTCCTTGGCCATCTTGTTCTTGGCCGCCACCGCCTCGTCGAGCTCCACCTGGAGCTTGGCTAGCGCATCGGGGTCCGATTCAGCTTCAGCCTCCTCCAAGGCTTTCTTCAGACTTAAGGCGATGGCAAAACAGCGCTGCTGGTCCGCGGTTTCCTAAGGCGAGAGGAAAAAAGATTAGAGTTCGATGGCCGAAGGCAGGGATAAGGAAGAAAACAAGCAAAGGTAAAGTATTACCTCCATCCGACGGACGACCATAGCGCGGAACTCCTCTTCGATGTCCTCCCGCGCCAAGCAAAGCGGCTGTCTCAAAGCGGGAGGAATTGACCCTGCCAGCAGATGCAGGGCCAGATCAGGCTCGAGATTCCCTCGTTGGATCGAAAACCCTTGGAGGGATTCGATCGGACGCCAGGGAACCGTCGCCTGGTCGGAGGTGTAAATCTTGTAAAGATCATCCATCGGAAGAGGAGGGATAACCTCGGCATCAGCAGTGGGAGGAGCTACCTCAGTCGGAGGAAGCTCAGGAGTAGGAGAGCGGAGCTCGGGAGGAGGACTCCGGGACACGTCCCTCACGGTGGGCCTCATGCTCCTTGGCCCCGACCTCCCGCGGGGAAGCAGGCCACCCTCGTCAGGTTCTTCGACGGAAGGACAGGCCTCCAAATCAGTCACCCGACGGAACTGGGCATCCGCCGGGACATCCTCCAGCATCAGTTCTTGCGGAGCCGCAGTCTCCGCTGGAGTGGCAGTCTTCGTCGGAGCTGGAGTCTCCGATGGACCTGCGGTGGCAGGACGAACATAGTCAGGAAGAATTCCGCTAGGACACCAGAGAATTTGACGTTCGACATACTGGTCCTTCCCAAGGAAGTTGTAATATCCCGCCTTGAGAACGCGCGGGACTTCTCCTTGAAGGATGTATTTAATTTCCCGAACCCGCGACTCCCGATCAGCGGGGATAAACTCCTTGGGAACCAACTTCTTATATCTTTTAATTGCACGACGAACGCGCTTACCTTCCTCGACGGTAGTGGCCCCGAAGGCCCGATCTATCTCCTCCCTCCTGGCCTTCTTGGCCCCGACCTGCTCTTCGGTCGGAGGAGCAGCAGACAGAGGAGCGGAAGAGGAAACGCCCTTCTTCACCAACTTACGCTTCCTCTTAGAGCCACTTGGGACGGCATCAGTCTCGCCCTGCTTCAGAATGAGATGAGTCAGCAGAGAAGCCTTCTTGGCTGCAAAATTAAAAGACAAGATGGTTAGAAGTGTTACCCAGATGACCAAATCTTTGGAAACAGAGTCAAGGAGTCGGACTCCGATAATAATCAAGTCCTTCTCCTGAAGCTTGTTGGCGTCGAGGGGTATGAAGTTGTCTCCCCAACGGTAGAGCTGAACCATTTGGAGAGTGCTGAGGTCATCCTTAGTGTAGTCTAGAAGCTTGGGGGCAGGGTCCGCCACGACCTCCCGCTGAGGCCACGGGACAGAGCTGTGTTGGACGAAGAAGTAGTACTTCTTCCATCCGCTATTGTCAGACCCCGAGTCGCGTATCAGCATCCGATCCTTGTGGAACTTCCAAGTCTCGCTATCCCAGCCGAAACGTGAAAGTTGCTCCTTTGTCCACTTGGGGAGTCGGGGGGAGAAGGAGCAGACACCAGCCTTGTTGCACTTCATGCCATAGAAGGTGCGGAAGAGTAGTAGACTGTATGTCCACTACTGGCGGTGGCATAGGAGTTGGAAGGCATTCCACACGCGGATGGCGTGTGGAGAGAAGGTACAAGGGTGCGTTTTGTAGAAGTTGCACATCTCCACCAAATTTCCGCAGAAGGGGAACCGAATCCCCGCGCTTATTTGTCCGGCGGAGACGAACACTTCCCCTTCCTTTGGACGCGTAACGATGTGCTTCCTTCTGACGGCAGGCTGAGACTCGTACGGGAAACGAGGTTCCCAATCTGAGGTAATACACCCCTCTCTAAGGGCAACCTCATATGAGGCCTCAGAAATCTCATTGACAGCGAATTCAAAAGTGAAAGGAGCCCTAGCCTCAGAACTAGCTTCGTCTAAAACGATTACAAACAAGAAGATTTGAGAAAAGGAGAGCAAACATCAGCAAATCATGAAAACATAGAAGAAAGTCCTTACCAGACATGATTGGTGATCGGTGAGGAAAGGTGAAGGAAGATCGGAAGGGCTGAAGGCCTGAGATCACTTGAGCAGCAGGGAGAACTGGGAGGAGAAGCTTCGAATGCAAGAACAGCAGAAATCGAGAGAGTGCAGAAGAAGTGAATAAGGTCAGGGTTTTAGCTTTTATAAGCAAAAGGACAACTGGAGGGACTTAATCTTGACCGTTGAAGATGAAACGATTCGATCATAATCGTTGAAATCATGAAGACGGTACGGAAGAGACAGCTGGATAGGCTTGATCTACACCGTTGAAGAGGAAACGACACGATCTTAATCGCCAAGATTATAGGTACGGAAGGGACGTGAGTGACGTCACAGCTGCTTTTTCAGAAAGCAACAGTCACGCCGATTTAAACGTCGTTTCCTTATCCCCAGGCATTTAATGCTACAGTAACCGAGGAGTCTCCTCGGATTTGGCAACTGCCCATGGTGTCTGGTGGGCCCAAGGTAATCATGAGTGAGAAACTCTGTCACACGACAACCACGCGCAAGGCAAAAGCCTCCAACGGTGGTATTGGGAGGTATGAAGACAAAATCCTCCGACTGAGGTATCAAGAAATGTAAAGATAAAAGCCCCCGACGGCGGTATCGGGAGGTATGAAGACAAAAGCCTCCGACAGCAAGATCAGAGGATTTGAACTAAAAGACACGGCGAACTAAAAGTCCCCCATGTCTTGGGGGCAAATGATGGGTTCCGATGTAATCGTTAGCCCCGTTAACAGCCAATGGACGGCGAGTAGGTCCAGTGGGCCTCGTGAAAAGCCTGGAAGGCCCAGAGGCCCAGTATGAAGGGTCCCGACTTTAGCGGTCCCGATGTATGAGCTGAATGCTCCCGACAAGAAGCCTCTGAGTAGGCCCCGATATGCCTTAGTAAAGGCCCCGATAATAAAGCCCCGCAGAGGCTGGACCTGTCCCGTAGAGACTGAAGGTCCTGGATGGTGATCTAGAATGAGACAACTCTGGAGTCTCCGACAGGAGTCGGGACTTGTGATCAGAGAATAAAGACCGAGAAACCCGCCTACTAGATAGAGTAGTGGGAGATGGTTAGAGATAAAGATAAATCCCCCGGGATACGCAGGGCGTGCCCGAGATACGCGGAGTACGGGTAAGATACGCGGAGCGTGGGGCGAGATATATGGAATCCCAACCGAGATATACGGAATCGTGGCGAGATACACGGAATCATGGGTACAACGGCCAAACATGGTCACAGGTAGCTGGGCAACTCCTCCTCCTATATAAAGGAGGAAGTTACCCCAGAAAACATATACTCTCTAATACGCATTGAGATTACTGCTATCACCCCCATTGATTACATACTCATTTAAGCATCGGAGAGGGATTCTGGGCCACCACCCAGGTCATCCCCTTTTGCAGGATTACGCGGAGCCCATGAGTCCAAGCTTTCCGTCAAGGACGTAACGGAGCTTCGCCCGTGATCCAACAAATGTATAAGTCACTTATAATAATTATAGTATAAGAGCTATGAAATGATTGGATGAAGAAGGTAAGAACTTTTTCATAAATGAGGATTGCTAAAACAGTCGAATGTTTATCAAACTTTGAATTTTTGCATCTTAAACAAGAAGTGTTGAAGGATATTTTGTTTAGTATTGAAAATATAAACATGAGAATAATTGATTATAGGGAGTTCTAGAAAAAAGATGAAACTGTTAGAGCTTTTCCTCCTCAAGTCTTAGCAAATTCTCCCCAGAACAGAGGTGAATCTTTATCTTATAATTTTCATTTCAGTTCTTGTGTTTTGATTTGCTCTGCTTTTGGATGAAGTCGAATTGACTCAAATAATGTTAGGTTGAATAGAACGAGCTCCTTTACTTGAATTGTAGATTCACTTCATTTTGAACGATAAGCAGTTATTGGTAGAAGATGAAAGTCAAAGTTTTGTACTTGAGCTGCAAATTAGCTGCATGTGGTTTTTTTTTTTTTTTGTAGTGATGCTATCTTTAACCTAATTCAATGTGGAAAAGTTTACAATAGATCAAGCTATAATATGTTTTCAGTTTAATGGGGTAAATATATAATGCAAATTGTACAAAGACTCGGTTGATCAGTAATTAAAATGATTAATGAACAATTTACAAACAGTTGTCTCATGTTCTTTGTTTGGTTGATTGTTTCTTACATCAATGGTATGGCTTAAGTTTTGGGGATCATTACTTAAATCCAGATGTTATATCAATTGGAGTGGCTTAAGCATGTTTCTTTCTGGGTCAATCCCACATATTCATGTAGATTGATTTTGTACTTGATATTTTTCTCCATCCCGCCTTGAATTTTTTAAACTTCTCATCACTAGGGTAAATCTGGTACGTTTGGGACATCATGCACGTCTCCTGCCTTAGGTTATGGAAATGCAATAGATGCACATGTATGTACCTTGCTTAATCTTCAAACATGGAAAGAAGTTAAGGTTGTGGAATTTAATTCACATTAACATTAATCGGGATTACAGCACACTAAGACGTATGCTTTTTTCTTTGGAATGAAAAAAAGCAAACCCTGCACACAAGAACTAAAATGAAATCCATACCACTGAAAAAGGTAAACCTTATTTATATACATATATAGTTTTACAGAGAATAATTACCTCTATATCACCAGATTATCAGTTTCTGCTGGTTTTTGTTTTTCTAGAGTGAGGTTGCATAAGGTTCTTGAATTCGTGAGCACTATGGCTGATCTATGTGTTGTTCTTGGAATGGATTTCTTCAGCACAGTTAATGAAGTCCACCCTAGCTTGTGAATCGTGAGTCAAATTTATTTTATGGTTCATTCGTTTAACGGGGTAAGTCTATGTTGTACATTCTCACATGTCTATTGCATGCTTATTTTTCATAATGCTTTCTATTTGAAACTTGCAGTTTTACTAAATGTTACATTTTTGGCTTTGTTTATATTATGTGATGTCTGGTCTTTTATTATGTGATGTCACTGCATTGATTTTCTATGTATTATTATTGGACGACTTAGTTGTATAGACCCGATTAGAAGACTAATTTTCATTATAATTATAATATAAAATTTTCTGTTATTAGAAGCATAACTAATATCAAGTAACTTGATCCTTGGATTTCTATTTACAGGCCACAGGTGTTATTTTAAGGTATAAGAAGTTAAAAGAAACTCATCTCAGTAAGGAGAAAATGAGATATCGTCATTTGTTCTAAAAGGACATGGTGATAGCTATTTACAGCATGAACAGTGTCAAATTGTTTCAAAATTGTATATGTTTTTGGTTCGGTGGTCTCATGTATATGTAAATTTCAATTAAGTTTCCTAGTTGTATTGTATTGTACTGTATTAAGGTATCAATACAAATGTATTGTCATTCATAGTTTTGGACTAATTTGAATTCGATAATTACTGTTTATATTTTTTTTAATTTAATATACATATTTAAAGTCAAATTTGTTGATTCTAAAAGTGTTGCGTTGAGGCAATTTTGGTGATTCTGGCATACATATTTAAAGTTAAAATTGTTGATTCTTAAAGTATTTTGTTGAGACATGTTTGCTGAATCTAATATATATAATTAAAGTCAAATTTGTTGATTCTAAAAGTTATTTGTTGAGACACGTTTGCTTTTAATATTATAATTAAAGTCAGATTTTTTAATTCTAAAAGTGATCTGTTGAGGCAAGTTTGTTGATTTTAATATATATAATTAAAGTCAAATTTGTTGATTCTAAAAGTAATATGTGTTGAGGCAAGCTTGCTGATTTTAATATACTTATTTAAATTCAAATATGTAGATTCTATAAGTGTTTCGTTGAGTCAGTTAGTTGATTCTAATATGCATATTCAAAGTCAAATTTGTTGATTCTAAAATTATTTTGTTGAGGCAACTTTGTTAATTCTAATATAAATATTTAAAGTCAAATTTGTTGATTCTATAAGCGAGAAGTTGAATCTCTATCTTGTGAACCTTGTGTCAGGTTGTCGTGTTTATACACGAAAATGGCTTGTGTTAATTGACCCATCCATCCCATTTGTAGTTGGAATGGAAGTTGTTAATTTGGAGGAGCAGTCACCAATTGAAGTAGCAGAGGATGTGTAACCTGTAGAATCCCCACAGAGCATGTACTGCCGCTTCTTAGAAGGCAAATAAGCCAACTCATCATCTTCCCGGCCCACTCGAATGACTTCTTTTGTGACTACCTAGCTAAGCCTTGCTAGCATACTTGCCGATATGGAATTTTTGGTGAAGACTCCAAGAAGTCGTGGAAAATATATATCACGAGGTATGGAAAATATTCAAGTCAGAAGTTTGTTCTCTTCTGGATCTGCCTCGCCGTCCACAAACGTGATGTCTCCTGGAGAACCACTTCCGGCACCGGTGGCCATGTTTCCTCCATCTTCTTCAAACGCCGTTAATTCCTTCACCGTCAACGTGATCGTCGCCTCTCATACTAAATATGATATGTGTCCGAATATTGAGAGCACGAAGAACACGATAATATATGTAAATACGAAAGCTTACTTCCTAATATCTGTTTGAGACTAATTAAGTTTAATTGTTGGAAGCTTGATATTCCATTAAATAATTAAGAATACCCTATATATAGGAATTACAAGAATCCTAGTTAATATTCTAAAATATATAAACTAATATTATAAATTTATTATTTAACCTAATAATATTATCCCTAATAAATGCTAGCCATCCAAATAGTATTTTCGATGTGTACTGCAGACTATCCCTTCATCGTCTACATCTTCATAACCTACTTACTATAAAACTTGTAGACCATGAATACATAATCTTTGACTGCACATCATCTCAAATACAGACAGGTATGAACAGGTGCAGCAAATGGATTACACGAACGTTACAACAACAAAGATACAAAATTTAATCATACAATAGCCAAAGAAAATTCACGGTTACAACATCCAAGTTAGAACCGAACCTCGACATAATATTTTTCATAGAAATAAGAATGTATCACCCAAAATCAGCATTCCCTAATCTCTCTCGTATGTAGAGCATACTTTATACCAGTGTGATTGATTAATGGTAGTTTCACATATTGCCACATTACTAAATTTATAAACCCTAAAGAAAGACCCCAATATGAATCTATCGAGGCAACTCTGTTGTAGATGAACTGTAGTCGTACCCTAAAATGGAGGTGGCATGACGTGATGGTATATGACAAGGTGCGTGCATTTTCTTACCGACCCTTTAAATCCTGAAGATAGGATTTGAATATTATATGATCTTAACCACTAAATCTAAGGTAATAAAACCAAGCCGATATTAAATGGTACCAAAACTATGTAAAAAAAACATCATTGACCAAAACTCAAAAGTTGTCAAACATCATGGACCAAAAGACATGTTAACCCTTAATTAAATCAGAGAATAAATGACTTAAAGAAAGAGAGTCAAACAATTGGATTAAAGTTGAAGAAGAGAAAAACTTACCCACCTTGGGTCGCCACACCACTACATTGCCACCGAATCTGACGAATTTTCCGTATCTAATCAATCTTCTTCAACTCTTCAATGTTTTTCCTTACATAATATTTATTAGATCAGTTCACACAATATTTCTAATCATAAAGTATCACTCTCTTCTAAAGATATATTTGATTCTAAAACATTAATGAAAAAAGTAGTTTATTTATTTAAAAATGAATTTATATATCTTGGAGCCAATTATAGGACTAGCAATTCTTCATAATTAAGAAATACCATATAGTTTCGGGCAAAAAAAAAACTGATGGATAAATGTCCAATTCGGGTTCGTGTTTACGCTTCGGGCCTTGCAAACACGTCAAAAATTACATCTCGTCTCGAAAAACGTCTCCCAAAGGGTCAAAACGGTCCGGAAACGCATTTACGCGTGACCGGACCGGACATCCGGATTGCGGTGCAATCCGGAGGTCCGGATTGCATTTGCAATCCGGACCTCCGGGTTGCAGCAATCCGGACCTCCGGGTTGCATGCAATCCGAAAATCCGGATTGTGCAATCCGGACCTCCGGATTGCGCAATCCGGACCTTCGGATCGCACGGCAATCCGGACCTCGCCGAATTGCCCAATTTCGACGAGGTCCGGGTTGCGCCACGGGTATTGCGCGATTGCCGTATCCGCGATTACCGTGTCCGCGATCTCCGTTACGTGTAGAGAAGTCAAGTTCATACATTACCAATCTGGACAACGGTTCCCGCTTGTTTTCTTGGACCATCGTCAAACCGCTATAAAACCGGGTCCGGTCTCAAGGAAGCCTATAAATAGGAGACCTTGGCCACCCATTTTCACACATTCTCTCATTTGCCAAACTTTGGTATTTTTGAGCTCTGACTTCTCTCTAGAATTCTCTCTCTCTAGAAATTACCTTTTTGCCACTATAGTGACTTAGGCATCGGAGAGGGCTCCGCTAGCACCACCCCCCCTCTCCGTGCTAGCATTGGTCCTTTGTGCAGGATCCGACGCTTGAGACACAGACTTGCCAGGTCACAACCTTGCCGGGTCACAACCTTGCCGGGTCACAACCTTGCCGGGTCACAACCTTTCCGAGACTCAGACCTCACGCGGGAACAAGTCCGAACACTCGTCTGTGGCCCAACCTCCTCCTGACAGAAGGGTTACGGCCCGCACAATTACACAAACCGACGCGTCCTCGTGACCTCATTCATCCAGGACGCAACATTGGCGCCGTCTACGCGATTCGAACAAAAAGCTACACAGAAATCATGGCGAGTGATCACAACCCTCCCGAAGAGGTGAAAAATCTAAGGAAAAGACCCGGGCGTCCCAGGAAGTCTCCGGCGAGCAAAAGAGCAGGATGCCAAGCTCTAGCTGGGAGCCAGTCGGGACCCTCCCACATCCCAAGAGCTACCTCCGTAGCCTCATCCATACCGACGGACAATGTGCCCAACGCACAGCACAGAGAGCCAAGGGACAAGCATCACGCGCATCCACCCGGTTTCGAACCACAAATGCACGAAGATGAATCCCAGACAGAAATGCCGCAGGGCGAGCAAAGAGCGGGGGAAAACCCGCCCACCGTCACTCCAGCGATGATGGCCGCGATAGAAGAGCTACTCGCATTCCGCGAGTCTCTCAAAAACCAAGGATACACAGCTCAGCCACCTCCAGTCAACCAACAGTATGCTGCGCCAGCAAGGGAGACATCGCAAGACACCACTCTCTATGGCAATCCTTTCCAGGGTGGGAACCAACACGCAAGATATGAACCTGCACGGTCATATACTCCTTTCCAAGGAGCTCTACAATGGAGGAACGAAAGGCAGCCCCCATTCTACCACCCACAGCAACCAATGAGAGACGATCCTTATCAGGCCACAAGCAGGGATCATTCTGACATCTACCGCAACAATGGGCAGCAAAAACCTTCAACAGGTTACGCTGAACCGGTAAAGGGATTCACCGCCGAGATGTTAGAGGAGCTGGTGGAGAAGAAAATGAAAGAGGCAAAAATGAAGGGCATGCATGCTCTTGAAGAAAGGGCATCACATCCATTTGCTGACCACCTAGTAGACAGTCGCGTCCCAGACGCACTGTATCGAATTGGAGGCGACTCCTACCGGGGAAAAGGAGACCCAATTGAACACGTGCAAAAGCACGAGGCCTCTCTACTAGGCAGGACAAAGAACCAGCATCACTTCGCAATGACGTTTTCACAAACTCTTGCCGGGAGCGCAGCACACTGGTTCTTCTCACTACCATGCGGAAGCATTACTTCATGGGCGGACCTAAAGGCCAAGTTCATCCAGCGATACATGGGCGAGCGCACACTGTTAAAAGGGGCAAACGCTCTGGACGATGTCCAACAGCAGAATGAAGAGTCCCTTGCCGACTACTACGTCCGCTTTAATCAGAACATTTCGGACATTCAGGGAAACCTGACCGAAGGAGAAATTGTTCGGGCATTCATCCGAAATCTCGGTCGAAGAGGCAATGCCTTAGCCGAAAAAATGGCAAAGCGCCCAGCGGAGTCCATGGAAGAATTGGCCGCGAGAGTCAAGGAGTACATAGACCTTGAGAGATTCAGAAACCAGAACAAGGCAAAAATTGCCGCAGCGAAGGCGAAGGATAACCCAAAACAGAACCAACCAAAGCCACACCCAGGTGGTCAACAAGGAAGACAGTGGCAACCTCAGCCGAAAAGACCCTTCCAAGGGGATTTTCAGAAGCCAAAAGAAATAAATTTGGCCGACTGCATTCCTTTGAATGCCCCGTTGTCTATAATTTTGAAAGAAATGAAGGAAGCGAATTTGTGGCAGGAACCAAACAACTACAGGAAAAGCCCACTGGGAAGAGACAAGGACAAGTGGTGTGAAAACCACGAGGTCTTCGGTCACGAGACCGATAGCTGCGTCAGCCTACGCTTCCGAATCAACAACCTCGTCCTCAAGGGCGAATTGAAGCAATTTGTGGACCAAGGCAACAACCCCTCGAGAAGGACTCAGCCAGAGTCGTCAAAAAAAACAAACAAGGGAAAGGAGAAAGTCCATGACAACCCTCCGCCAGCCAAGCGAGGGGTAATCAATGTCATACATGGAGGGCCTGCCGCCGGAGGACACATATCCAATGCTCGGGACATTTATGCATCCCAAGCAGCAACACTGCCGAAGTACGGAAAGCGCAAGCAACCCGAGCAAGAGGACGTAGTCATCCAATTCTCCAGGGAAGACTTGAAGCATATCGTTTATCCTCACGATGATGCTTTAGTCATTACCATGGACATTGACGGGTACGATGTGAAAAGAATTCTTGTGGATGGTGGAAGTTTTGCTGACATTCTACACATCAAAGTCCTGGAGCAACTAGGAAAGTCTGTCAAGGACTTGTCCCCAGGAACCTTCTCGTTGGTTAGCTTCGCAGGAGCAGCTACACAACCCTTGGGCACAATTACACTTCCGGTCATCCTTGGCCAGGGGTGGAAAGCATTGCATATCAACGTCACTTTTGTAGTTGTAGAATCCCTTGGAGCCTACAACGGAATCTTGGGACGAACAACGATCAATCCTTATGTGATCGTGCCCTCCACCGTCCACCAAAAAATGAAGTTCCCAACAGAGCACGGGATTGGAGAAGTGCTCGGCGATCAAATAACCGCAAGACGTTGCTACGTCAATGCCTTAAGAGCAAAGCACCAACACAGTGTGGCCATGATAAGTTCCTTCAAGAGGCAGAAGGTCGTTGATGAAAGAAAAAACCAACTGATGGAACAAGCTGTTACAGTTTGGTCCCAACAAGGAAATATCCAACTTTCACCATGGCACCAGATATGGCTCGTAAAGCAGGGAGAAGACGAGCCAATCATGGAATACTTCATCAAATTTGCCTCCAACGCCTCAACCGCGAAAGCAACAAGAGAAGACGTGATAAGCGTGTTCTATGCAAATATGAACGTCAAGTCTTTCCTTCTCTTTGGACGAACTCGTGGATGGCAAACAACAAAAACCATGGCGGATCTAAAGTATAAGCTTGAGACAGCAGTCTCATGCGAGCAAGAACTGAGGTGGGGTACACCCCTCAGTTGGGACAAAGGAGTTCGAGCAGAATCGAACAACCAGGGAGACGCAAGCTTGGATATCAACAACATCTTCACACCGCTAAACACGGTGGCCGAAGACATTTACGTCAACCTACTGGAAAACAAGCTCCCAAGTCCGCTTGCCCCGGAGACAGCTTTCTTGGGCAACGACATCAGAGAATGGTGCAAGTACCATAAAACTTGGGGGCACAACACAAACATGTGTCCACCATTAAACTGGGAAATCGAAGAATGCATCACGCTAGGTGCACTGAGGCGATTTGTTGCAACCAACTACGCGACATCGTCATCAAACCAGCCATGACGAAACGGGAGAAACAACTCTCTTCTAGATTACTTTGCGCATTCCTACTACTTCTAGTATAATCAATGTAAATACGCGCAAGTATCTAATAAAGTCAATCTACGTTTGTAGGTACATACTTATCTTTTGCACGCTGTTTTTTGGATTAAACGCGAAGCAACAAAACTACGCGCATATTATCTACTTCAATAATCCAAGAAACTATGCAATGTGCAAGCAAAATCTATTACGCGTTTTGGCAACGCTTATCAACAACAACCTACTCATATTGACGACTACATCAAGGCGTCATCATGTAATCAAAAACTTGGAAGTACAGGCTACGCTACGATTACTACTCAGGAATTACACCAAGTAGTAACCTATGCACAAAAATCTACTCCAACAATACAAGCTAAGCATTGTGTGCAAGGAGGGGTTTATGGTATACAACACCAACATATCTATTATCTACATCAACAAGGAGTTTATTTCTCCATTCATAACATAGGCGTCCATCTCTA
Organism: Clarkia xantiana subsp. parviflora; assembly: GCA_036873135.1. Classification (NCBI taxonomy): domain Eukaryota; kingdom Viridiplantae; phylum Streptophyta; class Magnoliopsida; order Myrtales; family Onagraceae; genus Clarkia; species Clarkia xantiana. The sequence goes on along the minus strand of JAPTYO010000010.1, from coordinate 5,681,317 downwards.
GAAGGTGCCGACAACACAAAGCCATCGAACTATGTGTACAACCAACTTATGCACCGCAATAACAACTTGCGGACCTATTATTAAAACGACGACTATTCAGGGCGTCAACTACAAGCAATGTCTCGGATTAACACCAAGACCTATTATTAAAACGACGACTATTCAGGGCGTCAACTACAAGCAATGTCTCGGATTAACACCAAGACCTATTATTAAAACGACGACTATTCAGGGCGTCAACTACAAGCAATGTCTCGGATTAACACCAAGACCTATTATTAAAACGACGACTATTCAGGGCGTCAACTACAAGCAATGTCTCGGATTAACACCAAGACCTATTATTAAAACGACGACTATTCAGGGCGTCAACTACAAGCAACACCTTGGAATAACGCCAAGGCCTACCGTCAAAATATGCATGTCGAGGTATCCTCTTTTTTAAAAAAGACAAGCCCCATGTTTACTTCTTTTAATGACATGCTGTGACATCTCTGGTTAAGAGGCAAATCCTCATGTTCATAGCCATTCCCTGAATTCAGAACAGGATGGGCATACAGGGCTGATCACCCTTTAGGTGACGGAAGTTCTCTGTTTAGACAACGACCTCACTCTGTAACAAGTGCGTATATCCGGTTCAGGGTGCACTCTTTATGGCGAATGTCCTCTGTCTAGTCGGCATTCCCATATTACGAACGCCATCAGGGTTCGTTTAATACGGCGGAAGTTCTCTGTTAAGACAACGACCCACTCTATAACAAGTGCGTATATCCGGTTCAGGGTGCACTCTTTATGGCGAATGTCCTCTGTCTAGTCGGCATTCCCATATTACGAACGCCATCAGGGTTCGTTTAATACGGCGGAAGTTCTCTGTTAAGACAACAACCCCACTCTATAACAAGTGCGTATATCCGGTTCAGGGTGCACTCTTTATGGCGAATGTCCTCTGTCTAGTCGGCATTCCCATATTACGAACGCCATCAGGGTTCGTTTTATACGGCAAAAGTCCTCTGGCAAAGATGACAATTCCGTACTACAGATTTTCAAACCGTGTTGCATGGTTCCTGGACGCAGAAAGCATGCATCACAATTCATATTCTCAAAAAGTGCTACATGATCCCTGGACGCAGGAATCATGTATCACAAATATTTTTTCAAACATTTTGCCATATATTTTATCAAACATTTTATGTATCAAACACCTTTCCAAAAAAATTTTGTCAACATGATTTTTTGGATTTATCACATTCAATGCCAAAATATTTTCTCAAATATTTTATCAACAAGCCTTTTAGGTTTCACAAAATGCTTCTTCAAAAACTTAAATGTTTTTACGTATGCTTCCCCAACGCGGGCTGATACACGCTGGCAGGTGCGCTCCCTGTATAAAACTCATAAAACTTACAAGTCGAGTCTTGTACAACGTCGCCTTAGAGTGGAACTAAGAGACGGTATAAACTAGTATCTTTCTTAGCCAAGATAACTTCTCTCAAATAATATTTTTATGTATGCTTCCCCAACGCGGGTTGATACACGCTGTCAGGTGCGTACCCTGTATAAAACTCATAAAACTTACAAGTCGAGTCTTGTACAACGTCGCCTTAGAGTGGAACTAAGAGACGGTATAAACTAGTATCTTGCTTAGCCAAGATAACTTCTCTCAAATAATATTTTTATGTATGCTTCCCCAACGCGGGTTGATACACGCTGTCAGGTGCGTACCCTGTATAAAACTCGTAAAATTTACAAGTCGAGTCTTGTACAACGTCGCCTTAGAGTGGAACTAAGAGACGGTATAAACTAGTATCTTGCTTAGCCAAGATAACTTCCCTCAGATAATGTTTTTATGTATGCTTCCCCAACGCGGGTCGATACACGCTGGAATTTCGCAACACATATAGCGGCAAGCTATTCAGGAAAAAAAGGCAATATGCATAAGGCATCAGGCAGGCAATCAGAAGAACATCTCAACTTATCAATCAGGAAGTGGCTATCGGTCACGACCGCAGGAACTATGTCTGCATTACGAGTCATCCGCACTCAATAAACATAGTTCAAACGACGTAGTTCAAAGCGAACAAGTCGGAAGCAACAACTAAGGAACAACTACAACAAGTCTTCAAGCATGGAAGCCGGGGGGCAAACAGACTCAGAAACGAGTTCAACATATCTAAAAGATGGCACATATTAAAGAATGCCATCATCTCTAACAGGACTCGACGGAACAAGCAGAAGCTTCCACCGTCTTCTCCAAACAAAATCTATAATGTGCAAGTCACAACATCCTATGCTCTACCCACCCTGCCATGCCTTGGAGTCTAGCCAAGAGGGGCGACCACAGTACTCAACAATGTCCAGGTGACGAAATGTCATGCAAGCAAAAGCATGAACAAAGAATTATCAACAAACACTTACCTCAGTAGGAGTAACGCTCCTCCTTGGGCCGGTCCCTCGACCGGGGGGCAGAAGACGCCACTACACAACCCCCAACTCTATTTCTCTTATCACAAGAAAGAAGAAAGAGTTAGCACGGTCATCCTCAGCATAAAGAACCAAGAATCGCTCGAGGAACACGCCCCTGCGTCGGATCTTTCGAGAATTATGCCAAGAACAGAAACTGCAGCTGGCAATAACGGGGAAAATCAATAAGATCTAATATCTTGGAAAGTGCTATCAACAATACAGTCAGTGCGCAAACGCACACCAACACTTATTCAAGCACTTACGCGACAGGCGCTCCATGTGAGAACAACCACAAGCGTACAAGACTTATTAAGTCTCCATGCAGCAAGTAACAAACATCACACAAGGGGGGCAACCTCTTCAACATACATGTCGACAAGGTTGCATGTCGACGAGGAGAAAACATTATCTAAGTGTTCCCATGTACGTACATACATGTCGACGAGGAGAAAATATTCTCTAAGTGTTTCCATGTACGTACATACATGTCGACAAGGTTGCATGTCGACGAGGAGAAAATATTCTCTAAGTGTTTCCATGTACGTACATACATGTCGACAATGTTGCATGTCGACGAGGAGAAAATATTCTCTAAGTGTTTCCATGTACGTACATACATGTCGACAAGGTTGCACGTCGACAAGAAGAAAATATTTTCTAAGTGTTTCCATGTACGTACATACATGTCGACAAGGATGCATGTCGATAAGAAGAAAATATTTTCTAAGTATTTCCATGTACGTACATACATGTCGACAAGGGGGCATGTCAACGAGGAAAAAATATTTTCTAAGTATTTCCATGTACGTACATACATGTCGACAAGGGGGCATGTCAATGAGGAGAAAATATTTTCTAAGTGTTCCCACGTACGTACGTACATGTCAACGAAGACACAGGTCGACAAGGGGAAAATATTTTCTAAGTATTTTCACGTACGCACATGCACGTCAACAAAGATGAATCACATACAACGAGTAGCTATGCCCCCTTGGCACACCTACGACGCTCATCGACAAAGCTCATACGACGACATCTATGGTAACAAACATTAGATATCGTTTGAATATTTTCTAAGTGTTTTAGCATACTTGCAGGCAATAACCAACGGCTCAACATCAACGCGCGTATCAACATCAATGGGCATTATGTCCTAACAAGGAATTACACCTCGACTATCCGCGGAAACGAAAATCGTCTAAGTTGTGGACAAACGACGATAGTAACGACAATCAATCAGCAATTATTCAACGTGTGAGCATCAACAAGTAGTTCTATACGGCAGCAACGAAAAATAACTTAGACGAACAACCACCCGGCGACACCCCAAGCTCAGGCCGAAACTACTTTTTAAATTAAGGTTTTCAAATTACCTCAAAACAGGACGAAAGATATCACAATGGATTCCTCTCGTCGAGAAGATTCCGGGAAGGTAGGGACCGCAGCGAGGCGAGGTCGGGAAGGCGGCGCGTGGGGCTCACGCTCCGGCGAAGTCTCTCCACTCGCGGTGGCGCGTGAGGGCGCGTGAGACGTCCCCTGGAGAATCCGAAGGTGGCGCTGGAATCGTTGGGACGAACCGAGTCGATTGGTGGTGTCAATTTCCAAAAACAAGCAAAAAATCAAACTCGAAACTGTCAAAACGTATCTAAGCTCCACGACGGCAAAGAAACTTTGAACACAAAGATAATTCCGGGAAAGGGTGAGTGAATTACTTGCAAATGGATTGAAATGGTGAACTCCCAAGGTGTGGGAAGGATAAGTGAGAATATGTGTATTTACTAATCCCTAAGAAGATGCTTTGTGGATAAGGATCAAAGGATTAGTTCACCTACACACAAGACTAAACCCCTACGGTATACTCTATCCTCTCCTCTTAAGATATCTACTCTCGTACGTATCTTGACATCATTCGCACGTCACGGTCGCATGATTCATGATTTGGAAATCGCTTAGTCATTTTGGAAACATATGATTTCTATTTTCTTGCATTACGTATTTACGATCTTGCCACGTCCATTATTCGTGCATACATGTTGATAGACGCATTTTCGCATACATGCATTACTGTTTGCTCGCGTCCCCGACGATGATCATGTTCGCACATATACATTTCCTATTGCACTAACCATGATAACAGGAAATAAAAACATTTGGACGGAAAGCCAAACGACGGACGAAATCAAGATTCCTACGTCCGACCGACGATCAAAATTGAAAGGTTAGCGTCAGACTCAAATTGGACAAATATCCTAGCTTAAAATAGAGTCAAGAAAGGTTCTAAACCGTTACTTGACTCGGGGGCAAGTGATGGATAAATGTCCAATTCGGGTTCGTGTTTACGCTTCGGGCCTTGCAAACACGTCAAAAATTACATCTCGTCTCGAAAAACGTCTCCCAAAGGGTCAAAACGGTCCGGAAACGCATTTACGCGTGACCGGACCGGACATCCGGATTGCGCAATCCGGACCTCCGGATCGCACGGCAATCCGGACCTCGCCGAATTGCCCAATTTCGACGAGGTCCGGGTTGCGCCACGGGTATTGCGCGATTGCCGTATCCGCGATTACCGTGTCCGCGATCTCCGTTACGTGTAGAGAAGTCAAGTTCATACATTACCAATCTGGACAACGGTTCCCGCTTGTTTTCTTGGACCGTCGTCAAACCGCTATAAAACCGGGTCCGGTCTCAAGGAAGCCTATAAATAGGAGACCTTGGCCACCCATTTTCACACATTCTCTCATTTGCCCAACTTTGGTATTTTTGAGCTCTGACTTCTCTCTAGAATTCTCTCTCTCTAGAAATTACCTTTTTGCCACTATAGTGACTTAGGCATCGGAGAGGGCTCCGCTAGCACCACCCCCCCCCCCCCCCCCTCTCCGTGCTAGCATTGGTCCTTTGTGCAGGATCCGACGCTTGAGACACAGACTTGCCAGGTCACAACCTTGCCGGGTCACAACCTTGCCGGGTCACAACCTTGCCGGGTCACAACCTTTCCGAGACTCAGACCTCACGCGGGAACAAGTCCGAACACTCGTCTGTGGCCCAACCTCCTCCTGACAGAAGGGTTACGGCCCGCACAATTACACAAACCGACGCGTCCTCGTGACCTCATTCATCCAGGACGCAACAAAAACCATATAGAAAAGCAAGATAATTGAGTAAAGAATTGTACATAGAAGATAATGAAGAAAGTAGAGGAAAGAAGATTTACCCAGCTTTAGTTGAATACAGGCGCACATGTCACTAATGATATTGAACGCTTATTATTGTATATTGATGAAGATACAAATATTAAGAAAAATCATTCAGCACCAGGCCTGCAATGTATGAAGTTAATGTTTGAAGAATGAATCAGCATAAAATAGAAATTGTGGCTTGAGGACACTATTAAATGTAACTGCTCATCACTGTTGAGGATACTATTAAATGTAATAGGAACGTGAATACTCATCATTCTGAGGGTTTGTCATTAAATTATGTGGAAGCTAAACAAGTCCATTGCCAAAGAAATATGCTGCCTACACAATCAGTTGATTATTAATTATTTTTTACCATTAAATATATCACTGTGAATTATTGAAGGTATGGTAAGGTATTTTCACAATCAAACAACCAACTTATGTGCATTGTCAAATGTAAGTACTAATTAGAACTATATGTGTATTCGAACCAACAGAAGATTATGGAGTGATTAAGAGCACCTGGTTATTGTGGCTCAGGAGTCGGGAGTGAGCACAACCCAACCGGATAGCAACTGTAAGAGCATAAAAAGCCCTAAATATAGAAATCTTGTATATTCCGTATAATTATTATTTTCCATTCCTAGTTGCTTTCCTAGTTTAGCTATTTATCAAGTTTAGCTCGATTGTATCTTTATAATGTAAGTTTGATTAGTGAATGAATATATTGAATTTACCAGTTATTACATGGTATCAGAGCCACAATTCTCCGTGTTTATTCGGTACTGTAATTATACCTCTGCTGCAGTCGCTCACTCACCGGCTATCCTGTTCGACACCTGCTGCTGACCCTCCGTACTGCGTCAATTTTGTTCATCAATCTAGCCACTGTTGATTCAATCTGATCTGTCAGAGTCTCAATTGCGGACTGCTCCAATTCAGCCGATCAGATTCTATGGCGCGCCGGGCAGTCTCCTTCTCATCCCTATGTGAGTTCAGTTCAGGACTAGTATATTTATTGTTAGTGATTATTACTATCTAAGCTCAACTTAATTTCTTATTTTAACTAATAACTAACTAATGATGCATATTCGTCAGATCATTGATACTTTGGGTCGACAACCAAAGCTTTGATTTTTTTTGAAATGGAGTCCACTTGGAAGGAGATTGATGCAATCGATAAGATTGTGTATAGCTTGGAGAATATATGTTGACGGAAGGTAGTTACATTACGTACATTACACACAACTAATTATAATAATGTGTATATGTTGTTTTTGTTTATAATTCCACAATCTAATAATTAACACTATAATGCTTGCTATATGGAATTGGTTGATTGATTTAGGAAAAACCACTGATGATCCAGTTATTGTTGAGCTGCTACTTAATTGACATAATGAATAGAATGCATGTTTCTGTCAATAAACGTACGTAAAGCAACTGTCGACACAGATAAGCCAAACTTTCTACTATCAAGATACCTTGAATGCGCTAGAGCTCTTGGTATTGCATTTTACACCGACTTCTTCTTCTTCTTCTTATGGTGAGATTCCTTTACATTAATTGGTTTTGCAGTTAGGATTATAATGTTGTATTTGGTTTCATACGTATATATCCTATCCTGGCCATAGCTTTGATGGCATTGCAAATTTGATCAGATCCTATCCTATACACATTTGTTGAATATGAATTTAAGAAAATAACTAACAATTTATACGGTTGCCTAAAACCAACTCGTAATTAGCTATCTTGTCATGTTTTTTGTTTATCACGTGCTGCATACATTTAAATAACTCACTATTCTTATATACTTTTATATAGTGTTTAAGCAATCTTTTTAATTGAAATAGTAGCAACATTATTTACATTTCCCTACCTTCTTTAGATTATATTTAAGCTATATATTCTACTATCAACCAATCCGTAATAACGAAATATAAACTAGCAATTTTATTGATATTTAAGCAAAGCCCAAGTACATATATTTTTCTACTATGCCATATATGTTACGGCCTATCCATAATTTTAATAATAATGCGTGTTTTTGGACTAATGAAAAACCCACCAACCCCAAAAAATGTCTTCAAAATCAATACCTACCAATAAACCCATACCCTAAATTCAACATCTAGAACCATATATATAGGCTTACACGCAGGAACGGATCTAGTATATAAGACAGGCAGGCAACTGCCCTCTATTTTTTTAATTTTTTTTTTTTTTCAATACTAGTTAGTTGTTTGTGAAAAAAAAAAATATGACTCCGAACCATTTTGCACCCATCAATACACTAGGTCAAGATATAATCGATCAACTCGGCTCGATGAAACCCGTTTTTCGCAACACAGCTTCCCTAACCGTGCTTAGGTCCCTTCCTTTGAGAGTCCTTCCCACCCCTTCGGTTACCGAAAAAGTCGAGATATGACTCTTTGCCAATCTCCTAGCCACCATCTCATGTGGCGGCAATTTATCGTCATTATCATCGATTTCCACTCCTAGCTCGGTTTTCGACTCCTTGGCGAGCTTTGACCAGTTGGTCGGAACTTTGACCGGAGCCGATTGTTGCACCACTTGACGGCTGCTACTAGTAGTGTGTCCAATTTTGATGGATTTTGATGCAAGGTAGTGTGAAATATCGAAGTCAAGGAGAAACCCTAGCAGAGCAAAAGTGGCACAAGAGCATGGGGTTCATTGGAACTGTTCCTTCATCTGGAGTTCCTCACCCTTAAATATAAAACCCTACCAAAATATTCATCAATTACACCCAAAGGTTCAAGATAGAAGGAACTCGGGACGAAAGAAAATAAAGAGTACAAAAGACCCTTAAACAATACAAACTGCACCAAGTCCAGATTGACACAAACCCGGCCCAACTAAATACTAAGCCTCAGAACCATACAAACATGGGCTTCCACAACTAAGACCAACACACAATAAAGAGGCTCATCATGGGCTAAACGGGCTGGGCTTCAACACTCCCCCTCAAGCTGGACTTATGAAAAACATCAACCATCTGAAGCTTCCTGAGCAGATTCCTGTGTTGCAACTTAGGCAAGGCTTTGGTAAATATATCAGCTGGCTGATCACTTGACTTCAAATGTACCAATTTGATATTTCCTTTAGATACCTGATCACGCACAAAATGGCAATCTACCTCTATATGCTTAGTACGTTCATGGAAAACTGGATTAGTTCCTATCTGAATAGCAGACTTATTATCACAATGTAGCACAACTGGCAATTTCAAAGAAAAACCAATTTCAGAGAACAATCCCTGCAACCAAATGATCTCACCCACAGCATCTCTCATGCTCCTATATTCAGCTTCAGCTGAAGAGCACGAAACTACAGCTTGCTTCTTAACTTTCCAGGAAACTAAAGAGCTACCAAATAGAACACAATAACCAGTCACAGAACGCCTAGACTCAACACAATCAGCCCAATCAGAATCACAATATGCAGATAATTCTAACTCACCTTTCGAAGACAACAAAATGCCCAAACCTGGCTGCTGTTTTAAATACTTGATAACACGAAAAACAGCATCTAAATGTGACTTCTTAGGTTGTTGCATAAAACGACTAAGGAACTGCACAGAAAAAGCAATGTCAGGCCTTGTAATACCTAGATATAACAATTTTCCAATTAACTTTCTGTAAAAACTTGGATCAGAAAGCACTGAATCATCCTTATTCACATCTAGGCTCTCATCATATCCTGCAGAAGTTAATTTGGCATTTTGCTCCATTGGAGTATTACTAGGCTTACTACCCAACATTCCAACTTCATCCAACAATTCTAATGCGTACTTTCTTTGACAGAGCACAATACCCTCAGGGGATCTTGCAACTTCAATGCCAAGAAAGTACTTTAACTCTCCCAAATCTTTCATACGAAAGCTTTTTTTTAAATTAAACTTTAGTTCATCAATCAGAAAAGAACTATTTCCTGTAATTAACAGGTCATCCACATAAACAAGCAATACCACAATTTCTTGTCCTTTTCTTTTAGTAAACAGAGAATAATCAAGATGACTCTGTTTATAGCCATTACTCAAAAGGGCATTAGTAAGCTTTATATTCCATTGCCTAGAAGCCTGTTTAAGCCCATATAAAGATTTGTGTAATCTGCAAACAAGTTTTGAATCAGTTTTGCACAACTCCCCCTGATTACCAAATCCAGGAGGCAAATCCATATAAACTTCCTCAAGTAAATCACCTTGAAGAAAAGCATTATACACATCCATCTGAAATAATACCCAATTAAAATGAGCAGCAAGAGCAAGAATAACCCTGACAGTACTAATTTTTGCCACAGGAGAAAAGGTCTCAACATAATCAATGCCCTCCTTTTGTTTAAAACCTTTTGCTACAAGCCTAGCTTTGTAACGCTCAAGAGAACCATCAGAATTATACTTAACACGAAATACCCATTTACAACCAATAGAATCTCTATTAGGAGGCAAAGGAACTAAAGACCAAGTTTTATTTAATTCAAGAGCATCAATCTCTTCCTTCATAGCCTTAATCCAACACTCACTTTTGCAAGCCTCATTAAAAGAAGTTGGCTCAGGAATTTTATCTATAGAGCTCAAAAAAGACTGATGATCAGTACTTATCCTATCATAGCTCAAGCAAGCAGACAATGGATATAAGGATGAGCAATTATTAGACATATCATAGAACTTGGTCCAACTTGGAGGCCTTACAGTCCTAACAGATCTTCGTACAGGTTCAGTAACAACACTAGGTAAAGAATTATCTTCAACAACTAGGTTATCAACATCATTACCTACGGATGAGGAAACACTTACAGAATCACCATCAGACACATCATCTGTGCCAACCTCTTGAGTGGATACATCATCAGTGTCAACAACAGGCTGAGACAAATTCTCAGATACTTCCTTGTGGGTGGCATCAACACCAAAAGAATCCAAATTGGAACCATCATTGGATCCTGAAACAGGAGTAAATTGATCAGCTAAAATATATTCAGGACTTTGCACATGATTTTTGAAAGGAAAAATGGATTCCAAGAATCTAACATCTCTACTAACAAAAAAGGAATGAGTGGACAGATTGTATAACCTGTATCCCTTTTGTGTAACAGAATATCCCATGAAAACTGAAGCAACTGCCCTTGGAGCAAACTTATCCACCACAGGTAGTATTTTGGCATAACACAAACAACCAAATACTCTTAAATGATCTAACTTTGGTGATTTGTTATATAAAACTTCATAAGGAGATTTTCCCTTTAAAACATCAGTAGGTAACAAATTTATCAAATAACATGAAGTTAATACACATTCTCCCCAAAATTTATCAGGAACACCACTTTCAAATTTAATTGCTCTAGCAATTTCTAATAAGTGTTTGTGTTTTCTTTCAACAACACCATTCTGCTGAGGAGTGTATGAACAAGAACTTTCATGTATAATGCCATTAGACTGAAGCAAAAAATTGGAATGTTCATTAAAAAACTCACCACCATTGTCAGATCTAATTTTCTTAACACTGGTTTCAAACTGATTTTTAACCATGGCTAAAAAATGTTTCAAAATGACAATAACATCAGATTTCAGAGTCAACAAGTAAACCCAAGTAACACGACTAAAATCATCCACAACAGTAAGGAAATACCTTTTATTATCATGAGTGACCCTTTTATATGGGCCCCATACATCTAAATGCAACAATTCAAAAGCCTTATGGGTAACAGAATTGCTAGTGGAGAATGGTAACCTATGCTGTTTGGCCAAAGGACAAATGCCACATTCAGTTACACCCTTATTCTTTACAACAATTGAACCAAGACTATCTATTTTATTCAACACATTGAAAGAAACGTGCCCTAATCGTTTGTGCCATAAAACTGTAAGAGAATGGTTGGTAGTGGTTTGTAGAGCTACAGGGTTATGAGAGGATTTGAAAAGATATAGCCCTGCAGCCTCATGACCATTCCCCAACACCATTCCATTGGAGGGATCCTGCAATAGAACAGTGTTTGGATAAAAAATAGCACAGCAGGATAGGTCCTTGGTTAATTTGCTAATAGAAATCAGGTGAAATTTGAAATCAGGCAAAAACAAAACATCCTTTAGAAATTTATCAGGGCCAAATTTATAAGTCCCAACACCAACAACTTTGGAAAATAAACCATTAGGCAATTGGACATTAAAATTTACAGGTTTAACATGATCCAACCAATCTAAACGATAAGTCATGTGATGTGAAGCACCTGTATCAATAATCCAATCAGAATTGTTATTTAAGGAGGATTCAAGACAGTTTATACCTGCTCCAGAAGTGGCAGTATTGGCCCGTGGTTCTTGATCAGAATCAGATTTTTGTGCTTTCATCATTGAACGAGCCAAATGTTCCAGCTGCTGGGAAGTGACCATGAATGGTTGGTTCTTGGGCAGCTCCAGAGGGGTTGACATGGTACCTCCACCATCTGAGCTACCTCCAAGTTGTCCATCAGTTCCAGCATCAATCACTGCATTGGCTTGTGGAGTTTTGTTCTGACCCTGATTGCCACGAAATTTCCACCCTGGAGGATAACCTTTCCTCTTGAAACAGTGCTCATAATCATGTCCCCTGTTTTTGCAATACTCACAGAAAAGGTTCAGGTTACGTTTTTGACCTCTAGGTCTGTTTGTTCCATCATTACCAGCAGCAGGCCTTGTGTCAGAAACATTACTGACCAAGGCATTTCCAGAAAGGCTTCTCTGGTTTTCTTCTTGGATCAACACAGAATAAGCTTGAGAGACAGTGGGAAGTATCTCCCTCATAACAAGATTAGTTCGCACATTTGAATAAGAATCATTCAATCCATTCAAAAATTGGAAAAGCTTCAGATTGTTTGAATGAGTAATATGTTTCTGAAATTCAAGGCAACCACAATTAGGCAGATTACAAATAGCTTCGAATTCTTCCCACATTGCTCTCAGTTTAGCAAAATAGTTGGAGATGGAATCAACTCCTTGTTGAGCTAAGCAAATATCACGATGGAGTTGGAAAATTCTAGAGCCATTCACTTTGTGTAACCTCTCTTTCAGATCATTCCAGACAGAGAAGGGACTCTCAGTGTATATGTTTCCAGACATGAGTTCTCTAGAAACTGAGTTCATAATCCAAGCAAGTACCAAGGCATTGCAGCGTTCCCAAAGATCATGAAAAATAGGCTCGAAATTCTCCTTCTTACAGGAACCAGTTACAAAACCGAGTTTATTCTTAGAAATCAAACAGATTCTCATTGCTTTGCTCCAAAAACCGTAATCATCAGCACAAGTAAGTTTCTCAGATACGAGACATAAACCAGCAGAGTCAGATGGATGCAAGAATAAAGGATGATTATGATCCAGTTTGGGCATCGCTTCCACAACGGTCATCGTTGGAGCATTGCCATCAATAGGAGGTTGTTCATCCATCGCAAATGAGCAAGCAAGAGAAAAGAGCGTAGATAAAGGACAGATCTACAAGGAATGCGACAGAATTAATCAATTTCTGTCAAATCAGCAATTCCTTAAAAACAAAATCAAGCATCATCGGAGAAAAATATGTAAATGCTCAGATCTCCTCAAGAATGATACATGCATGCAAGCTTTAATCAAGATTTCAGATCAATCAGAAACACTGAAACAACTAGTCGAAAAGAAAAGCTGTAAAAGAGCCACAGATCATAAGATCAAGGATCGCTGTCAGATTCGATCTCAGATTTAGAATGTGAAAGAAGCAGTAATTGAAAAAGAAGATCTGAGATCGAAAAATCAATCAATCATTGAATCTAAGCAAGAAAACTGAAAGCAAATAAGGTGCAGAAGCGAAAACCGTAAATGGCGAATCACAAGTTCTTCACCGTAGGGAAGATGAATCGTCTTGCACGAGGAAGTCGTGGTCGATGAAGGAAAATGCAGCGGACCGGAGGATCGATGAGAAGGCGAAGCGATTCAGAGCTTCAGAGCTCTGATACCATGTGAAATATCGAAGTCAAGGAGAAACCCTAGCAGAGCAAAAGTGGCACAAGAGCATGGGGTTCATTGGAACTGTTCCTTCATCTGGAGTTCCTCACCCTTAAATATAAAACCCTACCAAAATATTCATCAATTACACCCAAAGGTTCAAGATAGAAGGAACTCGGGACGAAAGAAAATAAAGAGTACAAAAGACCCTTAAACAATACAAACTGCACCAAGTCCAGATTGACACAAACCCGGCCCAACTAAATACTAAGCCTCAGAACCATACAAACATGGGCTTCCACAACTAAGACCAACACACAATAAAGAGGCTCATCATGGGCTAAACGGGCTGGGCTTCAACAGGTAGGGTTTTGTGTAGGAAGAGACGACAGTGGTCCTAGGTTGTTCTTCGCTTGATATATTAATGTCGTCTCTCAGAACATCCCAGACATCTCCTTCGTCAAATTCTTCGTTCTGAAGAGATTTCCACAGCTCGCCACGTTTGTAGTTCGCCATTGATGATTTGCTGTGGACAGAAGAAGAAGAATGATGAATTTGTTTTTATATATATATAGTACGTGATTGCTATACAAGGATATCGATTATTTATTTTCATAAATATTATAGGAATGGGATGTAATTAATTGGTTTTATTCTTGCATTAATTTTTTTTAAAGAAACCAACTCATGCACGTATCGGTTATCTGATGCGTGATGTTAGAGATGAATACAAATAAATAGCAGCAATTTGATGATGATGATAATGATTATGGAGATGAATTATACGATAATTACCGACAAGATGAGGTTATTTGTTCTGATAATTTCATGTAATTAATTAGTAGAAGAAGATTATGTATTCAGAAATGTCTAGATTCGATGAATATGGAATTATTAATTAGGAGGACCGTAACATTCCGTACTTGGAAATGGAAGGATAATATTGAATGATGTTATCAATGTACACCACCTATTCGCGTTATTAAACGAGGTAATAAGTTAGTGATGGCAAGACTTGGAGTGCAAGGAATGAATCCTCTCGGTATGTTCGTTCTAGTAAACATGACTATCATTCATTCATCACTGCAATCTCCTCGGCTACTTCCACATTGATCAAATTGCAAAACTGGGCTTGGTCCAATGCTTAATTAGGCTTCTGTGGGCTTAGCCCAAATCCATATGTCTCGATACGACGGGAGGAACTTCAGGAGTTATAGTGACCATACAAAAAACGTGTGTCTAAATTAGTAAATGTCTTATTTATTAATTTTGTTGGAGTTATGAATATTATATATTATATATTATAATCTACTATATTATATTAATTCGGCATCGGAAGCCCTCTGGCTGACACGTGGACAATTTGTCCAGTCAGCATTTCCTAATTTAATTCGCATTTAATTGGAGTTTTATAAATTTAGACATAAAATATTGATTGAAAGTAAATTAAGAAAAATTTTTATCTCCTATTTTAGTCTCATCGTAAAATAAAGAAACAAATTAATTAAAAGTTTCCTTTTAAATTCATTATCTATACAGTTTGGTTCCGGAAGAGCACAGGCCGCCACGTAAGCCGTGATTAATAACTAAATAGGAATGACAAAAAAATAAAAAATTGAAAACCACGACATATATGTATTAATGTATATAAGATTGCCATTTTAATAGCAAATTAATATTGTACCGGCCAATAAAGTATAGGTCACAAATCTTGAAATTTCTAAATATAATATTTAAATATTTAGTAACTTCTTAACGATATAAATATAATTTAGATAAAAAAATATTTAAATATTTTATTACTTAAGATATAGATAATACTGTTGAACTTTATATAACATTTAGAAATATATAGAATTTATTTATATTAATAATATATGCATCTTCACGACGAAAGCAATTTCAAATACATTATTTATATATAAATCCTAGCTAGAATGTTTAAAATATGCAACATGCTATCTCTATATCTACAGAATGAAGGGCACACGAAGATGATGATGATAATGGTGGTGGTGGTGGTGCATATTGAATGTTTATGCTCTCTAACTATTAGCCTTTTAAATTAAAAAATGTTGGTTAGATTGACAACCTAATATCCTCTTGGCAAACTCTCTTTTTTTGTGCATTAATATCCTTGACGACTCATTCTAATTGTTCACATGCAACATGTGTATATGCGCAGGGCTATTATCAATGACAAGATAACTGATCGTCAAAATACAAATGGATCACAATTTTTCATCATAACCGTGACAACAAGCGGGTAAGTAATTTGACTTCAAGTGGATATATCTTTGCTGTCACATGTGGTATTCCTCTAAGTGCAACTGCCTTGATCAAGTTTATGAAGAATCGAATCATTAAGAAAATATTATTTGGATCTCTTAAAAAAAGAGCAATTGATGTGGTGAATGATAACTTGATTTGATTACTAATAGTAATATGAATGAAAAATCACAGGTTGGATGGAAGACATGTTGTGGGAATGTGTGATGGATGTGGTGTACCAAGATGGAGACCGAAGGCAATCAAAGTAGAACCCTAAAAGCAACGTCGTGAAAATAGATATAGTGGATTGGATTGGTTTGGTTTTTGTTTACGTGTCTTTCAAGTTTCTTCATTGTGGTGCTAGCGTTGGTGGTCATTAGCGAAAGGTATATTTATTATATTCTAATTTTTTGTCTATACAATAATAACACTACCTCACATTCTCTGCAACACATTTAAGTGCGAATTTCGTTTGGAATCCTGATGAATGATGTCATATTCATGACTTATCATAGAGAAAATAATATTATGTTGTCAATAATGCAGATTGTTTTTTAAGAGAAGACGTTAAATGTCTCATTAATAGATATTTATGGTGATAATGATCATCCATATAAAAATATAGGTCAAAGAGTTGTGGATGTTTAAAGAATAACACCCTTACTAACTTATGGTAAGATTTTCCATGACTAGCCATAATGGTTTTTCTATTTTAGAGAACTAATTTGTTTTTGTTTTGTTTTGTTTTTTTTTTTTTTTTGCAAATAGAACTAAATTAATTCAAAATATGATTTCTTTTGATTTACGATTATAAGCATATTGATGACCTCTTCCTCCCTTTAGTTATGGATTTGCATCTAATTTTTTTGTTAGAATTCAACAAATTGTAATTTAGTACTGTTGTTGGTATTTGACTCACTATGTTTCCTTCAACCTCTACATACTACTCCAACCGCATGAAAATATGTTTGGTTTCAACAAGTGGCCAGTGGCGACGGGCATGTGAGCGAGGAAATTACAACTATGGAAATGTCATTAGTGATGCTGTCTCTTTCACATAATTCAAGGGAATTTGTCGAAAGGAGTTGGTGAATGAACACATTGTTTTGGTTTCCCAAACTTCTACATGTAACTGTAATTTTTATTGTCAACCCACGCACCCGGGGTTGGTTTAGGGTTTAGAAAATATTTAATGACATATATGTTTATTTAAAATTTTGAACAAATTATATAAATATTCAGTATTCCTTTTCACCCGCGTGGTGCGCGGGTTTTGCTGCTAGTAATATATATAAGAGACATGATTGAGAATGTTGAGTAATATTATAATAGTGATTAATATAGAGTAAAAATATATAGTTGATTTACCTTTTTATACTAACTATATATTATATATATATATATATATATATATATATATATATATATATATATATATATATATATGAAATGGCAGATTCGAATTATCATCTAAGAATTAGCAGACTATCGTAAAAGTGTATTTTACGAGCTAATGGAGGTACATCATTATCTATGCGGAGTACAAAATGAGTTAGAATTATGATTACAAACAAGCAATGATAAATGCTGAGAAAACTCAATCGAACGATATACAGTCGTTTCTCTTTTTATCAGATGACAACTACTCAACAAGTTTATGGTACTTGTACACTAACTAACTAATTGATTATTAATTAATTAATAGACACAATAGAAAATATGGATCATATATATACACGTACTTTCATAGTTCAAATCTTTTTCGAATGATGGATTTTCGGTCATCCCTACCTATATAATAAAGTGAAAGTTGTTCATTTTATCAGCCGCAAAATTGATTCATTAGCATAGCTAGCAATCAATAGCATTGTAGACAACTTGATTTTTTTTCACATAGCGAAAAACAAGAAAAGTACTCTGAAAAAAAATTATGTGTATGCCCCTTTCTTGCATTAAGGGCATTTCGAAACAGTGTGAAAAATAGTGTTTCAATAAACGAGTAGAGATGACCGAATACTTGTCCCTTCGAAAAACATGGTCGTTATTTTCTAGTGTGTATATACATATAATCAGTTAATTATAGGGCTGGCAATTCGTGCGGGTCGTGCGTGTTCGTGTCGTGCTAGCTTCGTGTCGTGTTCTGGGGGTCAGCCCAAACCCAGCCCAACCCGACCCAACATGAAAAATCAGCATGAAAAACCTAGAATAAATTGAATAAAAAATCAAATATAAAAAAGTTTAAACTAAAATTTTAAAATTATCGTGCTATATCGTACTATCGTGTCGTGACGTGTCATCAATATCAAACCCAAACCCGTAATTTTCGTGTCGTGTTCATGTCGGCCCATCGTGTCAGGCCCAAATTGCCAGCCCTAGTTAATTAACTAGATATGTACCTTAAACTTAGCGAGTATGTGTCATCTATCAAACAGTTGATAATCGCGACTCCAGGTCGACTAAAAAAGTTTTTACAACATTTATAATTTTAGTAAGATGAGCCGCATAATAATAATGTACATCTTTAGCTCGTGAAATGCACTTTTGTCGGCAGCTTGATAATTCTCTACTAATAATTCAAATCGATCATAGTATATATTAGAGCTGAGCATGGAACGGATGAACGGACTTTTTTTTTAAAAAAAATGACTCAAGTCCTAAAACTAGGGCCACTATATGACAGTCCTGAGCCCTAGCTAGTAGGAAAAGGTCCGCCCGACACGGGCCTACAGGGACTAGGGACAAATGGGACAAACCCAAATTCCCATCCAAATTCCAAAAAGAAAATTATACTCAATTTATTTAAACTATAACTAAACACAGAACAACAACAAAGTTCAACACATACCATAAAGTTCAGTGTCACATGTAAGAATACCAAGTTCAACATTTTGTAAAACAGGTTTCCGTTTCTGAATTTAAAAATCACGCGCAGTATCATTTTCAGAGTATTTGTTCCCGTTCTGCAGTTCTTCCTTCCTCCGACACTCGACAGCTTCTGCAGCCCAGCCGGCCGTTCGCCCGCCATCGCCGCCCGCCAGAACCGCCTGCCGGATCCGCCCGCCTCCTCAGTCGTCACCTACTTGTGTGAACGAATTGAATCAGCAATTAATCAATTGGGGAAGTAAGTAATTAAATTATCCTCTTGATTCTGATACAAATCTATTCAATGTCGATTTGGGTGTGAAGTGTGACCTGCATCGTCAAGGGTTTAGGTTTTGATACACATCCCTATGTTCTGCCGTTTTTACCACAGCAACTGATTGTGATTGCGTTTATATGATGAATGATTGGTGATTGGCTGTCTCAAAATCTCACTGTAATATATAAATTTTTCACTAGTCATCCTAGTTCGGGAACTGATCTGCTATTAGCTTTGATTCCTTCCCCTTTATCTTGTATATATATATATTGCGTGGTTATTCCTTCACATTAAATTCTGTTTATTTTCAATGATGTGGTGTGAACTTACTTTCTAACACATTAGGCATTGTCTTGTGACAACCAACTTTGAAGAAGACTTCGTAGAAAATAATTTTAGTTTTTTCTGTAAGAATTTCTTATGACTGTAGTTTAATACCCATTCCAAGTAACTGAACTGAATTTGCTTAATAGAAAATTACTTGCTTTGTTGGTCGGTTATGTAACTTAATACCAACTCAACAACTTGGTAGAAAAAAACACCAACTCACCAAGAGTTATTGTGTTTGAGTGAATTTAACAACATGAAGATCTGGTTAGGTTTCGTGGTGTTGGAAGTATCTATATTATGCTTGCATTCCAGTGATTATTACAAGTGTCGATTAATATCTAGAATCTTTGTTTTTTTTGGGGTCCAAATATCTAAAATCTTGGCAAGTGCTTTTTCTCTCTGAATTGTCTATTGAGCTCTTGCCTTGTCCTTCTCCATGGTAGCATGAACTCTGTAAAGGATAGTTCTGGCTATACTCAGTGAAGTAAACCCTTTAAATCAATGAGATGAAATATCTTTTGCTTGGAAATGGTAAGCTGGTACCCCATTCTTCATTAATTATCTGTCGTCACAAATTGCAGATTTTATATGTTTGATGAATACCCAACAGTTGCTGCATCAATTTCCCAAGTGCACCATCATAGATTAAGACATCTATAGAAGTAGCTGTGAAGTTTTTTACAAGAGTCTCCCAGTCTGAAATTCTCTGCACTTTTTGGTCATGTAGTACTAGCCTTGTTGAGAAACACATGAATCTTTGCTCAGCATAGTAAAATTTCATTCCAATAGCTCTGGAATCCCTTGACCCCCTAAAAAACTTGGATGTTAGCATGTAATACTGGAATACCTTTCTATGGTGATAATTTATAAAGGGGAAATGAAAAACTTCTGGCAGAGGTTTTCCCAGACAGTATACTTTAGGTAGTATCGAGTTCTCTGGATGATAGTAATTCTAAGGTTGTTTATGTGTTATAGTTTTCAAGTTTATGGATGATTGTTAGAATTCAGGGACTCCCCAGAAATCTCTCTTAAGCCGCGTGGCGATGGTGAAGGGGCTTCAAGGAGGTGGAGGAGGCCAAGGTCTTCCTGCTGACGTCATTCAGGTCATCGATCAGTTAGAGCGACACTGCTTGGCTCCTGATGGATCTCTTGTCTCCAAATCCGCCTACGCTGATCTTCAATCGGTAATCTATCTCTATCTTTGGCTGTTCAGTTTCTTGTGAGGGATTTTGAAGAACATGGTCGCATACTATGCAAACTTTCTGTTGAGATGCTGGGGGAACAGTTGCAGCAATGTTTAGTTGAATTAATTGAAATGCTGGAGCAAAGGTGGAGTTTGCAATACTTCCGTTTTGTTATACTAGTTCTGGTTTGTGTTGTTTCAGGCTAGAGATGAAATGTCGAGGGAGAGGCTACGTTACTTGGAAGCAATGGTAAGATTGGTCAATGTTTTTTTTCTTAAATGTAAGATCGATTGATGCAATTAGGGTTGTTCTCCTACATCAACTGTAATTTCGTAAATCTTTACATCTGCTGTGTACTCTAAGTTGCTGTTTAGAGAATCTTAAGAGGGGTATGCATTTTTCTGATAGAAAGAAGTTTTCAGTTTCTAAATTTGAAAAAAATAGCAAAACCAATTAGTTAGACGGACACATGAATTTAGTTTTTAATCCCACATCTTGTTTTTGTACTGTAAGACTTTCTTTTCTTTGGTTAAGCTTTTCATATATAATAATATATGCTTTTCCATATTGTTCTGGCTGAATATATGCATGTAGGCAATATACTGTGAGGCAGCTGCAATGGTTGAGGAATATCAACAAGCTCTTTCAATGAGCAGTCTTGGTGGGGTTCGAGATCTTCAAAGCTTATATCCACAACTTGGGTTGAAAAGCCCTCCACAGGTTACAACTATCCCATTTGCTAGAGATTTCAAAATTAGATCAGGACATAGTGGCTACAAACTGATTCAAGGGAAAGGGTTTGCTAAGTATGTCCATATCTTTGTGCTGGTTATTTCAAGGAACTTATGTTTCTTTCACCTTTTTCCAAATTAGGTTTATGAGACTTTAGAGCATCGATTGGTTGTTGCAGAAGCAGCCCAGAGACTGAGGCTTCCTCTTATATCCAAAGATGGAGAAATTCATGAGGAGGAAATTGAGAAGTGGAGTGTCATGTCACGTAGCTCCATTGATAGTACAAGCACTAATGTCACTATCACCTCAAGCTCTAACTCTCTAAATTACACAAATAGTTCCGCCAACAGCACCCTTGGCACTCTAAACAATTCCCCCTCTATTGTTAATGCTGATGCAGTGGAAGCTGGAGTTGGTGGTGTTCCTAACCGGTTTTTGGGAATCACACCATCCTATTTATGGAAAACTCAGCTCCAAAGGATGCCACTAGCCATGGTATGGGATATAGTGGTTGGGCAACCACGTCAATCTGCTATCTACATATCTTGAGTCTTATGTTAGGCTTTTCGAATAAATTGGAATAAGAAATCTTTGTCGATTTGGTTACGTGTAATGTAGGATATGACGGAATACCAGATGTCCCTTTCCCATGAAATTGAAGACCGTTTAAAGCTTAAATGTGATAGATTGGCAAATGCTTTCGTTGATGATATCGGTATGTTCACTGCTCATTTCAGTTTCATCAATGTAGGTTACTCTTATTTTATATTTATTATATTCATATAACTTTTGCATCAGTTTGAATTGTTGTTGTATTCTAATATTGATGTGTAACCATCTAAAGTTAAATCCTTGCTTTCGGCATGTATGACATGTTATGAAAATGGGTTCATATTATGCATAGCTTGTGTCCACATATCTCTTTTTCCTGGTGGAGAAGTCTTGTGATGATATATATGGTGACCTCACCTTGCTTAATTTTTGCAGATTCTTTATCTGGAAATCAAAATCTGAATGCTCGTCTGCCAGAAAGGTTTCTTTTCCTTACTCCATTTTCTGGATTATTGGATAGAATTTTGATGACAAAGCCTTCTATACATGACGGTGTCAAAATACTATCTGAATCTGTCTATGCTCTTTATTTTATTACAAGTTGATAAATGTAAGATTGCCACTCAAGTTATTCTCGAAAAATGCAGAGCAAAAGAAAATATATTATTATGTACGGTGAAGCCTATTGTATAGCTCTTCATGTTATTACTCTATGGTATCAGGGTGAAATCCATAATAGAGGAGATTGAAAATGAAGAATCATCCTTGAGGGAGGAGCTTTATTCAGCTGATCGGAAATTTGGAGAATATTATAATGTATGCAGTTTACTATATTACTTATGGAGATTGTTCTATTATGTTAAAAATGACATCTTTCTGGAAACTTTAGAGGGTTTATCTGTTTGTTTGATAGAGGCATAACTTCATTTACTTCGCCAAGGCAGGTCTTGGAACAGATATTAGGAGTACTCATCAAGCTGGTCAAGGATTTGAAGTTACAGCATCAGCATGAATATGTAAGTGAAACTTCAATCCTTTTATCCATATGTGGTGACAAATCTTCTCTCTTGGATCCCTTTGACTGTAATGGAGATATTTTGCAGGATGAACGACAAAAAACTTGGCTTTGCAAAAGGTGTGAGACTATGAGTGCCAAATTAAGGTTTGTATTCTGTAGACCACGAATCTCCTTTCATTAGTTAGCTCTCTAACATGGCAATTCGATCTTGATTGGTTATACAGTATTTTCTTTTTCCATTTTAGACGCATAGCCTTTTTAGTTTATGCATCAAACCAATTCAAGTAGAACTCATGTCCAACCAATTTGTGCCTTCTTTCCTTTCAGATGTTTGAAGCAAATATTCCTCTATGAAACCTATACACCCGAATCCATTCCAGCTCTCCACAAAATCAGGTAAGTATCTACATAATGCTAATTCTTTTCTGCTGCCACCAAGTAGTTAGTTTGCTTCTTCATCCTTATTTCTGCAGGAAGTATCTTGTTGAGGCTACTGAAGAAGCTTCCATTGCATACAACAAAGCGGTTTGTTCCTCTATCTCGATAAAACTTCAAACTCCCAAATGCCATTTTTCCAGGAGATGAATAAAAAGTTGTAATTTACTGTATTAGGTTACGCGGCTTCGGGAATATCAAGGTGTGGATCCTCACTTTGACACTATAGCACGGCAGTATCACGACATTGTCAAGGTAAATTATTTGATAAATTGTACATATCTTCTGTAATGAAAAAAACGACTTGAACTTAGTGTTCCATTTACTGTTGGTAAAAAATGGGGGGAAAAAGACTTACAGTTTGAACATTATGATTCATTTACTGATTGTAGAAACTGGAAAATATGCAATGGACGATCCACCAAGTGGAGATGGATCTGAAGCGCCTTCCCGATCGGTCCATCTCGTAAAAGTTTATCTTTTCTCATGTTTCTGCTGTTTAGAAGACTTGAAGAGAAGAGCTCATAGTAAGAAGGTTTTACTGTGAGGAGGTTATGTTTGGTAAATTGTGTTGTGTATGATGTTTTTTTTGTGTGAAAGTTTGGTGGGGTTACTTTGTGATATTTGTATATCATCAAATTATTAGTAGATGAAGAGAAGGAAATGTTTGGTTGGATTTAATTTTAGTTTGTTGGTAAGAAACTGGTCCTCTCTGGTGTGAACAGACTGAGAATGGAATTTTGATGATTATATTCTTTTCAAACGTTTATTCCAAACAATACCTTAAATATTGCGGGTTGGAGCCTAATATGTATATACTTTTATAGGGCGCCTCCTTTCAAAACTAAGGAAAAATTACAAATTCAGCCTTTGTAGTTTATTATAAGAGTTAATTGGTTGAATGCACAATTATGTTTTGAGCATATTGCTAGATGTACTATATTATTTCTTGTTTTGTCAAATGCATCCCTATGTTTTGAAATGTTGTCAGATGCTACACTATGATAGTCCACTATTAAATACTATGTACAAAATGACGCCGGTATACTATTAAAGTGAAATATATATATATTTTTTTTAAATATTTTTAATATTTATCAAAATAAAATTTATTCCAATATTTTTTGAATTTTCTTAACTTATTTGTAAATTTTGGTGTTGTTGTCAGTTTCACATCAACAACATATGTATTGTCAACATTTTTACATTAAAATTTAACGGTAGATTGGTAGAGTGGTACATCTAGCAACATTTCAAAACATAATGATGCATTAAGCAACATATGTACTGCATTAGGCAACATATATAGTGCATTGCACAACATAATGTTACATTTGGCTAATTATCCCTTATTATAATTTGGCCAAAAAAACCCCTATTATAATTTTGAAAATTGAATATTGTACAACCCTCGCTACTATTTTTTTGTTTTGTTTTTTTGTTTTGTTTTTTGTTTTTATTTTTTGTTTTTTGTTTTTTCCATATACAACCCTCATACTGTTAAGGCGGGAGAACCAACCGATTCTAAGTGGTGGTGATAATAGTGAAATTTCTCCAACCATTGCAACATATATAACTCAAATTAAGATAAAAATTTGTTAATTACTATCCTATATTTAAAACGTTGGTTTTCGGTTTCTTACTTATCATTTATACTTATTTGATACTTCAAAAAAATATTTATGTAATGTCAACTTTAAGAGAAAAACGTATAAATAAATTAATTTGATAATTTAGATACTAATTATTAACATTTTAAAAACGAAATATCAATTAATAATATAATTTATAATTATTTATAATTGAGACTATTTTTTAGATTTTTTTAACCCATAAGTTTAATAAGATCCGAAAAACATCATGGGGCTGCTACCATTGACATAGGAGGTCCAACCGTCGGCCTATTTTATGTGTTGTCCTCGTCGACTTAACTTATATTAATAGGCCCCTTCCTTTAGGCCATGGGGCGTGGCACTGTTATTTTATTATAGTCACCAATATTTCGTCTCTAAGTTTAAAAATGAAGTATAATTAATTATTATAAGAATAAATGTGGTACGGCGTAAGTCTCATACTATTCAATTTAAAAAAATATACCAAAATGATTGTCCCTATTTTATTTTCTCTCTTTTCCACTAAGGAATGTATCTTAAAGTGGTTGGACTAAGTATCATTTATTAACTGGGATATGTGATTAAAAAAAAAAAGTAAAAATCAACCGAGACCTACATCAAGTTGCTATTATGTGTATCGCCAAGCAATATTTAATGTGTACTATAAACACTTCAATCTTATATGCTAATAACAATTTAAAACTACATATTCTCTTTTTTCTTTGCCATCACCATGTTCTGGATGCTATAAATTCCAAAATGATGAAATTAAAACAATAACAGATTTTAATTAATTTAGTATAAACACATTCTCTTTTTTTGGGTAATATATATATGTATATAAATACATTCTTCAAATTTCAGGATTAGATTTGATGTGACGTAGACATGAAATCAGCATGATGTAGATGTTTGATACCACTTGAGACGTGCAAGGTCGAGCGTGCTCAATTTTAATTTTCAACTTCCATTGAGAAATATATGCGAGATTATATATATATTGCGATTATTATAACCCACTAGCTAGATGGGGAATAAATGTCTGGAATTTAAGTTGCAAATAATATTACATGTATTCATAGTCCAGATAGCACTCACGCGTATCCAACTAACTAAGAATCTTAGTAGATTAATCATTACAATCTAAAATGGAATAATTAATTAGTCTACCAACACTAATTGATACTTTCAAATTCTAACTATTAAGACTTACTAACAACACAATTAAAGGATTATTAGGAATTAAAGATGTGTATATTAAAGTAGATAAATATATTAAAATACTGTAATATTATTGAATGTTATTGTCCTTTTTAATTTAGAGCTCCAAAATTGCCAGTTATGGCATGGCGGCGAAATAATAGAGAATTGATTATACTTAAGAAATATGGGTTTTAACATGTAGCATCATTTAACTTAATTAAATATAATTACATTTATTTAAAGTATTTAACAAATAAATACTATCAAAATAACCGGAGCATTTCTTTGGCCAAAAAATATCATCATTTTATTTAGTAAACCCCATTTTGTTCAAAGCAAAAACTTATAGGCTCAAATGTTAATCTTAGTAGGTGATTTTTCTAATCCAATGTGGATAAATAAAATTAAAAGAGAAATAATGACTGCACGTATTGGGATAGAGTGCTAGAGTTCGTGCCCATACAAAATGTGGTATTGTATTTCAAACTTTCACTTTATATAAGTGGAGCATGCAAAGACATTTACATGATTAACTAAACATGACTTTATAATTAAGACCATAATTGACAAATGGTATTGTGTTTATCTAGATAGATAGGATTATGATTATAATAATAATAATAATAATAATAATAGCAATTAATTTACACTTTCAGATCCTTTAACTAATTAAGTACTTGGCTGGTGGCTACTACGTAGGTATACCTAGCTACTAGCTAAGCAAGTTGAAGTTTGGTGAGGTGCCAAACATGACTCAAACCTCACACCAATATTGGCTAGTATATAGCTAAAAGGGTGCTTGGAAGATGATATTGTAAAATGTACCTAATTAATTATATATTATTTAAGATCAAGTTAGCTGGTAAATCTCAACGTTTGTTAAAAATAAACTGATGATACTTATAAAACAAAATTAGTACACTAGAATAAATAAGAGTTCCCATATACTTTACTTGCATATCTTAAATAAAGAAGTGATTTGAAATTCTGGTAAGTAACAAATACTATATTATTGGAATTCAGTAAAAGTTTATATTTTCTTATATTTAAGTGAAACCAATGGGTTTCTGTAAAAAAAAAAAAAAAAAAAAGTCAGTGAGGATAGTCCTTAGGGGTGTTTGGATTAATGTAATGTGAGATATTATTATTAGCTTTTTATTTTTTATTTATATATGTTTTTATTATAATAAATAATAATGCACATGATATTCGTATAAAATGAGTAAGTTTTTTTCGTTGCATTTTTTTATGAAAAATATCTTATAAAACTATGTAAAATGTTTTAATTAATGGAAATTTAGTAGTTGTGCGTATTGAGTTTAAATATTTAGTATTTAGAATTTAAAATGACTATAGTATTAACCACATGCATAATATTTAAGAAGTTAGTTGTTATCAAAATATTTTTTTTTAAATCTTATCATATTAAGATATAAGGGTTAACTGGTCTTTTGGTCAATGATATTTGACAACTTTTGGGTTTTGGTCCATGATGTTTTTTTTACCTAGTTTTGGTACCGTATGTTTGCAGATTTTTTTATAGTTTTGGTCTAACTGTTACATTCCGTCCATTTTTTGACATGTTCAAGTCACGTGATCCACTCTAAACTTTAAATTTAGTCCCTCTAATACTTTCTTAACCTTTTTTTTGTTCAATTTAATCCCAAAGTTTCAAATTGACCCCAATTGGACAATAGGTCCAATTGAAATTTTGAAACTTCGGGACTAAATTGAACAAAAAAAAAAGGTTAGGAAAGTATTAGAGTGACTAAATTGAACAAAATTGAAAGTTTAGGGTGTATCATGTGACTTGTACATGTTAAAAAATGGTCGGAATGTAATGGTTGGACCAAAACTAGAAAAAATCTGCAAACATATGGTACCAAAATTAGGAAAAAAAAACATCATAGACCAAAACCCAAAAATGGTCAAACATCATGGTCTAAAAGACTTGTTAACCATAATATACTCTCATATATATTATAATATAATAATAATAAAGTCACATTACAATGCACATTAGAACACATACCAAACACTGTAATCTAACATTACGTTTCACATTACAGCTCAACCAAACACACTGCAATCTAATATTATATTACGTAGCTCATATTACTTGTAATCTCACATTACGTCAATAGTCCATCCAAACGCCCCCGTAGTGTTAAAAAGATATGAATATGGAAATGAAATTAGGATCTGGTTTTTTAATTTTTTAAAATTATATTTTGGATTGGATCTTTGTTTTGGGAGACAAAAAAACACAACTTACTACTACGACCATCGTAAGTGGATAAAATGTTTTGCTGAGTGAAGCAATTTCTAAAGAAAGATAGATTCCATCTCCTACTGCGTTCACATTTTAGAGCCTTCAATTATGCTAAGATTCCCAATTCTCACCCTTTCACACCTTCTAAATTAAATATAATAATATATAAAATAATAATGCAATCTCTCTAGCTAGCTAACCCCCACGATTTACTACCTTCCATGACAGTGACACTACCTAGAAATATAGATGATTGATTATATGTAAAATTATTTAAAGATGTTAATTTTTTTTAGTAATTTTAAATTTCACAATCATGTTCTGAAATAATATTCATTTAACATTAGAAATTTTAAAATTAATTTGAAACTTTAAAATAATCTAACATATTATTTAATTTAATCAAAAGTATATTGTTTTAAAATGTATATATATTTGAAAGTTCATCGAATTAAATGAGTTGATAATACTTGATAATGTGATATTCCTGCGATCACATGTAATTTTTTTTCTAAGGCTGCTCACATGAAATTTATATATATATATATAAGGTTGTTGGATAAACTTAAGTATCGTAAGATAGTTTTGATAAAGTTCTTCATATCTATGCTAGTTGCTAGTTGCTACTTACTTTTTCTTTTGAGAAATAAAAATAATGAATAATGTTATTCATTCTGTATTGATGCACATCCGTGATATATAGTTGGTGCCAAAAGGACGTCAACTCTCCCACAATATATATATATATTATTATTTTTATTGCCAGGTCAGCTTCGACAGCTCCATCCTACATGGCATATTCATTTTGTTTGGTTTGACTCTTCCCCACTTTCTATCCAAAACAGAAAAATACGTTACTCGTCATCTTCGATTACAATTATATCAACACTAATTAAGCTCTAATATTATCTTTATATATATAAAAAGCTTATCTCGTCAGATAATGTGGTTGTCGTGAACAACTTAAACATATTAACTTACAAATGTACAATAGTTATCTTCAAAGACGATGAAGCCATGATTTTTAATGTAAAATTTTAAAGATTTAATTTGATTTTTTTAATATATTTTAAAATAAAAAATATGCATTATTAAAAGTTGAAGAGCTAATTAAAAAGGGTGAAACTTTATTAAGTTAATCATTACTAAATGATGATTTTTAAAGGGGCTTTGATAGAAAGTGTGAAACAAAGTGTGAAAAAACCATAGAAAGTTGCCACATGCCACATGGCAATGCATTGCATGATTCTCTTTCCAATTTATGTCAAATTGTTAACTGACATGTGGCGGTTGTTAACTTTCTATGGTTTTTTCACTTTTTTTTTCACACTTTAAGGAATTACTCTTTTTAAAGCCCCATTGCTAATTAAATTTATTTTTGTTGCCAAGCCATTGCTTATTATTAATTTAAATATCACGTTAGTAGTAGTGACTATATATGCAGCATCCAACGACGACACTTTCTTCTTTCCACCCAGATTTTAAAACAAAAAAAAAATATATATATATATATATAAATAATAATTTCTTCCACCTATCTCCTCCACTCCACGCATCATCCATCCTCTTATATATATATATATGCCACCCACTTCTCCATTTCCCAAAGACTTGTTCCTTTGTGCGTATATTCATCATCAAACTATATCTATCTATCTATTCATCTTGAAGAAGAATTAAGGAGATCAGGAAGTAATTAAGCAGCAACAATAATAATATGGGTAACTGCATCAGGCATCAATCTCCCATGCAATGGGGCGGCGACGACTGGGGCTCCATCTTCACCGACGATCTGCCGGAGACTAAAAGCTACGTCAGCGTCACCGACGATCCACCGCCCACCTCTGAGGGACCAGAAAGCTTCGACCAAGGATCTTCGTCTAAGGTGAAGATCAAGATCACGAAGAAGCAGCTCCAGGAGCTACTTGGCAGGGTGGAGCTTAAGGAGATGACTGTTCACCAAGTAATGCTGCAGTTGATAGGTGGTAGTGGCGGTGGCGCGGCCTCCGACCACCACGCGTGGCAGCCGGCCCTCCAGAGCATCCCGGAGGCCAATTAATTAATTTTCTCTTCTAACTTCACTTTATTTCTGGTTATAAATGAGAATATCAAAATAAGATACTCTATTTCACAAGAGATTATTTTATACAACTGAGTAACAACTGGATTCTAGCTGTTACAACTTCAGCCAATCACTAAGCGACATGTGGATAGAATTTCCTAACACATGAACAAATATTGTCATATAATGATTGACCGAAGTAGTAACAGCTAGCTCCCGGGGTTAGCTTAAATGTATTGGATAATTTCAACTGTTTCACTATAGATCTGCCCTAGAGTCACCTGCACATAAGGGGTTTTTAATTTTGCTGATTTGATGTTGTGAGGGTAGAATAGTACAAGACTGAAACTAGTAGGGTTTGAAGGTCCTTTTTTACTGTGTTTTTTTAACACGGAATATTCAGTATATATATAAAATAAAAATTCAATAATGATTGAACCTGTGAAACAGGCTGTGAAAAAACTGCCGAATGTGTCTATAATTTAATTGTCATTGATTTTGGAAAAAATTACAACACTGCCACTGTTAGAGCTTTCGGTAGTTTTTTCACAGAAATATTCGGCATGTGTAGCAGCACTCATAAAAATTATACCAATTTGGCTATTCTGGGTTTGAAACGTGTTACTTTACTATGCAGTGGTACTGATGTTGATGTATATAATATATATATAGTGCAGTAAAGATCAAGATTTTAGTGATGAATTGAGATGAGAAGCCAAAATTTTGATCTTCTTCCTTTTCTCTAGTTGTAACTTGTATCATTATCTTTATTTATATGCGCTTTGACCTTCTTTTTGCTATTTACTAAGTGTTAAAAGATAATATTTGTATTATATTATATTTTAGCAAAAAGAAAAAGGTCGCATTGGTCCCATGTAATTTGTGTGTATTATTAGATCATTTTATGAAAATACGTCGTATTGTAGCTATTTTTTTTTTATTAACCTCTAATAAATATTTTAAATATACATAAAATATCATTGTTTGAATTTACAAATATAGAAGCATATATTATTATTGTACCTTTTTTTTTTGCCAAGCAAAAGTTCATTTCTTTAATCGAAAACAATAAGAGTTCACGGCGGAATAAATAACCGTCATTTACAATTAAAGATAAAAGAGAGTGGGGTCGTGGGGGGAATAAAACATAATTATCAATATACGATATTTCTTTTATTTAAATAGTAATTCAATTAGCACATTTATTAAATTTGCGTGGCACAAAATACGCGCATGATATATCTTAAAATTCTCTAACTTTACGAATTATTACTTCTATTTTCCAGTTTAAATTGATACCCGGATGCTTCATTGCTAGAATTACTTCCCTTGAATACAACTCAAGTATTACCGCAACGAACGATATATCCAACCAAACCCCCTGAATTTTAATTTTTAAAATTGACTACTTGAATTTTTTATTTAAGAGCAGATTGTTAAATTTGTTTCAAATCCTGTCAAATTTGACAAAAAATGAGTATACTTCCGCTATGTTTGTTTTTCTCAAGTGTACCCGTGATGGATTCAAACATAAATTGAAAGTATTGTAATAAAATATTTGTAGTTGGATATATGCTCAATTGAAATACAATGTTCGAATTGGACGAAAGTCCAATTAAGTATCCAATAAAAGGAACTTCGTTGCAACACTTCTAATTTATGTTTAAATCAGTCTTTGTTACACATAAAAAGATTTCACGTGGCAGAAACATACTCATTTTTATATAATTTGACGATAATTGAAATAGAAATACCAATTTGCTCTAAAATTGCAAAAATATTCTGGTATAAATTTTTTAAAAATAATTTAAATTGCAGTTTATAAAGTGGTCAAATCCGGATAGTAATTAATATATATTAACCCTACATAATATGCAGAAGAAGAGAAATTGAAGACCGGACCGGAGGGTGCCGGCTCGCGGTTTCAGGGATTTTTTGTATAAGTGCCCTCCTCAAAGAAGGCATTTCTAAAAATGCCCTCCAAAGGAGGGCATTTGTAGAAATGCCCAGGATGGATTTTTTAGATCAAATTGGACTAGTTGGGTAGATAGAGGTGGTGAAATCTAACCTTTGCATCGATGTTTGACAGGGCGGGTCGCTTGAGTGTCAAAACCAAGCGGTGCTTGTTTTTCCTTGGCAACTCGAACCAGCGTATGCCCTTTCCTCCTTTGATGACTCCCAGTAGAGAAAGCCTCAATTTGTTGATGTGGATTGAAAGGGGGATGGACATAGATCCTTCCGCCTATCCGGAGTGTTGAAAATAAAGCAATGGTTTTTGTATTTCTTATTTCCCGATCACTGCTGGACGGCCCAGCTGGCAGGCTCGCGTGTCCAACGCGTGCCAGCTGGGCACCAGCTGGGCACTGTCGCAAAGACCAATTTTTTTTTTTTTTTTTTTTTTACGAAAATATTAATTGAGTTTAACTAGAATCGAACCCAGGACTTACACTAGAAACGTTGACGCACTACCACCACACTACAAGCTAGAATGTTGACAAAATAATAAATAAAATATTTTTATTTATAATTCTATTATCAATGGAATGGAACCGGGTTCCCCATCCCTCGGGTTTTTTTTTTCACTTTTTACATCTATTAATATTCACTAAATTCAAATTTACAACTCCAAATTCAATGAAAATCGAAAGTTAGCGTCTTTATAATGTAATAAATAAACAATGTGCTATTTTTTTTAAATTTATTTTAGTAATTTCGAAAATTAATGTTTTCATCACCGAATGATGTTATACCACCATAAAACCTAAATTTGGAGCAAACATAATTTTTTAGAAAATGTTCAATTTTTTTTTTCCGAATTGTCACGTATTAGTAAAATCCAATACCAAAAGGGCCTAATTTGAAGTCCGGTAATATATTTTTTGAACATTCTAAAAAATAAGATTTACTCCAAATTTGCATTTTAGGGGGGGTATAACACCATTTGGTGATGGAAACATTAATTTTCGAAATTACTAGAATAAATTTTAAAAAAAAAAATTAGCACATTGTTTATTACGTTATAAAGACACGAACTTTCGATTTTCATTGAATTTGGTGAATATTAATAGGTGTAAAAAGTGAAAAAAAAAAACCGCGGGATGGGAAACTGACAAAAAAAAAAGAAGATTTTTTTGAACATTTTCTAAAAAATGAGATTTGCTCAAAATTTAGGTTTTAGGGTGGTATAACATCATTCGGTGATGAAAACATAATTTTCGAAATTATTAGAATATTTTTTTTTTGAAAAATAGCACATTGTTTATTACGATATAAAGACCCTAACTTTTGATTTTCATTGAATTTGGAGTTGTAAATTTGAATTTAGTGAATATTAATAGATGTAAAAAGTAAAAAAAAAAAAAAAAAACCGCGGGATGGGGGAACCCGACAAACGGGTTCCTCAAGACAGAGGAATCCGGTTCAACCGGGTTCGGTTTTATGGTGGTATAACATCATTCGGAGATGAAAATATTAATTTTTGAAATTACTAAAATAAATTTTAAAAAATAGCGCATTGTTTATTTATTATTTTATAAAGACGCTAACATTCGATTTTCATTGAATTTGGAGTTGTAACTTTGAATTTAGTGAATATTAATAGATGTAAAAAGTGAAAAAAAAAAAAAAACCCAGAGGGATGGGGGAACCCGGTTCCATTCCATTGATTAAATAGAATTATAAATAAAAATATTTTATCTATTATTTTGTCAACATTCTAGCTTGTAGTGTGGTGGTAGTGCGTCAACGTTTCTATTGTAAGTCCTGGGTTCGATTCTAGTTAAACTCAATTAATATTTTCGTAAAAAAAAAAAAATTGGTCTTTGCTCTTACGGTCAGACCGGTACCGGTTTATCCGGCCCGGTCCGACCGGTCCAGCTGCTATTAGCAGCTGGACAGTGCCCAGCTGGCACGCGTTGGACACGCGAGCCTGCCAGCTGGGCCGTCCAGCTGCTAAAAATAGCAGCTGGACAGGGCATTTCTACAAATGCCCTCCTTTGGAGGGCATTTTTAGAAATGCCTTCTTTGAGGAGGGCACTTATACAAAAAATCCCGGTTTCAGCTGTCAATTTGTCAAATTCAACATACTTTCGAGCTCCGGTGGAGTTGAGAGTATCTGATTGCTACCCACGCCTCTCTTCCCCAGACGGTCCTCTCCTTTCCTCTACTCTACGCCACCACCTACCTCCTTGAGAACCCCGTACCCATTTCCTCTTCTAGGTCTAGGTGGACTCTGCAACATATCTAGGGTTCGTCAAGCTGCCCAATTTCACTTTTTGATTCAATTCGCTCAGTCAAACACGCGGAACCCTCTTCGTAAAGGTAGGTGCTTTCTCTATGTATAACTTTTTCTTGCGGCGTGAACCCTAACATTTCGTCGACTGTGATTTTTCTTTTCTGGGATAAATGGTTTTTGCTGTCGCGGTCGAATTAGTGAACTCTAGGCTTGGTTCTCTCGCCGGAGTACTTCCAAGACTTAGGGTTTCTTCGTCTTTTCTACCTCTCTTCCTCGTTGCGCCTTCACTGCGATGCAGGGAGTGTTCTGGGCCATAAACTTCTATACTTTGTCAATTTCTTGGTGATTGAGATAAGAAATGCCATTATTTCAGTAGAAGGCCTCTAGTTATTTATTCATCATCAGGCTAGGTGTTAAATTCTGCTTAAATTTTGTTCATCTGCTCAGAGTTCTGTTGTTTATATGAATGAGTGTACTTCTGAGCTGCAGAGTTCTGAGGCCACCCAATTGAAGCTGATTCTTTCAATCGTTTCGAGTTTTTTTTTTTTTTTGTCTCAATACAAGGTGGTGACTGGTGATGCTATTGTAATTTATAAACCTTGGACTTTAATACTTAGGTAGCATTGTGATGTTCCACTTGCATTAACTGTATTTCCAAAAAAATTCCTAAAGTCGTGCACCAGAATTGTAGACTTTGAGTTATTTGTGGTAAAAGCAGTTATTAGTTGCCAAGTAGGAGTAGCATTGAAGAAGCAACTCGGAACATTGCTTTTTAGATGTTTCCTTTTTCCAAAGTAAATGTGTTTGTGGATTTCATTTTTGAAGATTATAGCGAATTAGTTCTTAATTGGTAGACTTGCTATTGTATTTCCATTGTGTTTCGCCTTTCACAGTATTATTAATCCCCACAGGGCCATTATATATCCTTGTCTGATGTACCGAATTGGTAACTGAACTTGTGCCGATGAGCTGTTTGCTAGCTTAACTTTTCATTTTTTTTCAACTTTGCAGTAGCTAATCTAATACTGAAATGTTGCTTCCTGGCTCTGTTCATTCCTCTGTTAACTTTGCACGCAAAATGCACGGTGCCCTGACTGGATTTTTGCATGTTACAGCTAAATTACTAGATTTGTCTTTCTTGGGATGCAAGTAAGT
The DNA here is from genome assembly GCA_036873135.1 of Clarkia xantiana subsp. parviflora. Lineage (NCBI taxonomy): Eukaryota > Viridiplantae > Streptophyta > Magnoliopsida > Myrtales > Onagraceae > Clarkia > Clarkia xantiana. The sequence continues at coordinate 5,645,506 of JAPTYO010000010.1, read as the reverse complement.
GATAGGCAAGATGAACCAAAATACCCAAGCAGTTAATTCCAATGCATTAGCAATTGTACCTGCAAAGCGCAAGCGGGGTCGACCAAGGAAGTACCCCACTGCAGATGCCCCAAACTACCACCTAGGTGAAAGCAGTCATTCGTCGAGATCACATGGAGGAGCCAATAGCCATGTGCCACCTGGATTCAGAGCTGTAAATGGGACTCAACCGCGACAAGTAGAACCAATCCGCAGCATAAAACCAGGCATGGCAGGGCAAGCTGTGTCTGGTGTCATTGAGGGTGAATTTGACGGTGGTTATTTACTCACAGTCAAAGTCCGTAACTCTGACATAACCTTAAGAGGAGTTGTGTTCAAGCCTGGTCGGTCTGCACCTGTCACTGCAGACAACGATGTGGCTCCAAATATTCAGATGATTCACAGAAACGAAGTTCCTCTTCATAGTGAAGGTTACAGTCGGGTCTATAACCCTAACCCTAGATCTAGAGCAAGGAATGGAAGCAAATTGGCATCTCCACCGCCTTCTGTTCAATCTGTGGGGCCCGCTAGAGGCAGTGTTGTTCCAATTGTTCTGTCGAATGCCCCCAAACAAAATTTGTCCCAACCTGTCGCGCTCCAGGTGGTCCATCCCGCTGCTGAGTCAGCAGAAGTTGGAAGGAAAGTTCCGAAAGTAGAAGAAGAGTCCAGTCCAGAACCAATGGAACAAGATGATGCTGCTCCTGCTGAAAACGGTGATTCTGCTACTCCTGTTGCTGAAAATGGTGAAAATCATCAACGGACTCACCTTATTGAGACTTTATCGGTGCAAAAGTATTCAATTAACAACTCGGACGCCATTCGGAACCCTGTGGATAATGAAAGGACTGGAAAAATGACTGAGCTGTTGCAGGTACTCTCTTTCTCTTTCTCTTTCAGCATCAATTGTTTATTGGTTTAATTACCAAATTGCAGACCAAGCTTTGTCAAGAAAACTGCTAAGTATGTTTCAATCTGTGTTATTTGTCAAGAAAACTAGTTAAGCATGTTTATTTATACTTCTTTTCCGGTATGCAACTTGGTTACTGTCCCCAGGTTAACTTTAGTTTTTGATTGTCTAAGAAGTTTTGGTTTGCCCAGGCTGTGCAGGAGAATGCTATGAAGAACCAGCTGCCTGGAGGAGCACAATGAATGCCAGAAAATCAGTGAAGACTTGTTGTGATGTTGTTAGTGTTTAGTGGTGTTCATATACATTTGCAGGCAGTTTCCTTTCAATGAAGATCTGTTTTTATGATTATTATTATTAGACAATTTTGGCAGGCTTCTAGGAACACTTTAAGTCATGTTTTCGATACTTGTTAGTTACCGCCAACTGCTTAAGAGTCTCAGTCTTATGTAAGTTGTAATTTAGAATGAGAGCTCTGTTTTGAATGGAAAAACTGAAGTATATTGGTTGCAGGTCCTTAGGATTCTGAATATAATCTTGTATGTATGGATAAGGAACAACTAAAGTGTTCAATAATAAAACACAAAGCACCAGTCACATATATGGTATTCATGATTCCATACCATTACATAATAGAGTCCATAATAAAGCATTTATTAGCTAACAATAATAAAACACAACAGAAGCATAAATCTAAGATCAGACACCAACAAATGCTACGACACCACCGGTTTGGGCCATGCATGTTCCTAACATCATCACTGCACAAATACAAGCATTACATAAGTAAGCATAACAAATCCCTACACCAACAAACCTGCAAAAAACACTGAACTCACCTGCTGTGGCTGCTGTGGGTAGTTGTTATAAGCAGCAGCACCATATCCTCCTCCATAATACATATTAGGGTCTTGTGCTGGCTGGGCATATCTATAACCCCCTTCATATCCTTGTTGGGGGTAACCATAATATCCACCACCCCACTGGGTTTGTTCGGTCTGACCCTGTCTGTTCGAGGTACTTCGACCCCAAGACAGCCTAATGTTTTGTCCACCTAACTGGGTTCCATTCAAAACTTGCAGGGCTTGCTCTGCACTCGCTCTAGATGCACAAAAATTAACTCTTTAAGAAAACAATGCAAAAATTGAAAATAAAATCAAGAATGGTGGGTCAGAGAAAAGAGATAAACCTGTTAACAAATTGAACAAAACCACAACGTTTTCCAGCTGGTATTTTCACGCTATGCAGCTCACCGTACTGACCAAAAACTTGTCTCAAGTCTCCATCTGTGATGTTTGGATCCAGTGCACCTACAAATATCTGTATCACAGCAAGAATTATAAGTCAAATGCTTTGCTGTCATTGTCATATCATAAACAGAGAGACTAAGCTAATTTACTTACTGTTGTATTGTTCGGGTCGGTTTCCCCCTGAATTGCTGAACCATTCTGGGTAGGAGCTGCAGAGATAGGTAAAATACAACTATGAGTAGTAGATACACTAAAGGCCAAGTTACTTGGGAGAATAAGCCAGGCAGTGATGTCAATAGTGTATTAAGGAAATCAGCATTCAGCAGTATAAATGATGATCATAAGACCAGCAAATGAAATACTGCATCATAACGCGAAAGGCCAGAGATTTGATATCTATGAATGCATTGTCCTCAACTAAAAGGAAACAGCTAAGTAAGGATAATGCAATAGTGGAAAGGAGCCTGATCTGCTGGAAAAAGAAGGATAATGGACTGTAAAAAGAGCTGAAAGAAATGGGCAGATATTAATCCAAACCACGACTTCAGAAAAGCGGTGATTAACATGATAGATGAATAGGAAGTGGGTTGAGTAAATTGAAATGTAGCATAGTAAATGCCACACGGAAAGCTTAGGACGTAAACCAAATTACTGACCTAAAATGAGGCCACGAGTTAAACTTAAAGTGGAATCATTTCAGCCGAGCCCTACAAAGGAGAGCCTCTTGGGTATCCTGCTTTAAGACAACATGAGTCTTACATGAGTTTTTGCATGTTTTCATGTAATTAAGTCTGACCAATCTTGGAAAGGAAAGTGCACAACGGTAATGGACATTATAGATCTTCCTTATTTTCTACCTCTAAAGATTTAACCAAGTATCAATTGAATCTAAGCTTAGATGTCGGTAATCAACTCAAAATACACCATCAAATTGCATGCATCTGAATAATATGAAGCCATGTATGCAATTTATAAACATACCGCTCTGATATAGATCACCACCAGTTGATCTCTTGTTAGCGGCTGGTCCGACCCTCATTGGTCGAGAAGAAATAACCACACCATTCATCTCGTTCAGTGCACGTGCTTGTTCACCTTCATCACTGAACTTGACAAATCCATATCCTTTGGAACGTCCAGTCATTCTGTCAGTAACAACTTTAGCTCCTTTAACTGAACTATAAACAGCTCTAAATGTTTCCTGAAGTAGGTAGTCTGTAACATCAGCGGCCAAATCTCCAACAAAAATTGAATGCTCGGGTCCATCCTCTTGCCGCTTTTCGCCAGCACCAAGTGTAGCCCAATTCATGCGGAAGGTCTGGTCCGAATTTGGCATCAACGTGCCATTGAAGTTCTGTAGAACACTCTCTGCACCAGCACGAGATAAAAACTCAACAAAACCGTATCCCTCAGGTTGTCCTGTTTGTTTGTTTCTAATAACCTTTGCAGAAACAACCTGCAAGATAAAAGAGCAACCAAGACAAAACTTTTATATGTGATGACAGCAAACTGGGAAGCAAACTCACTATATTATCCAGTTCAATGTGCACCCTCAAAATTTAAGCAGCAATAGAATATAACTTTGATTCATTAGTTATCCAATAACTAAAGCAGTATCCAGACAAACAAAAGCAACGAGCTTTTTACGCGGGTGTGGAGAAATCAGGCGCACGCATTGAACGTTGTTAGCCAGAAAATCTGTAATCAGTGTACATCTGTGTATTTCCTACTACTGAACTACAAGACGCCAAAAAAAGCTTTTTTTTGGCCCTCGAAGAACTTATAGAGATTCATTCATCATACCTCTCCAGTTTGAGCAAAGACACTGAGGAGATAGTCCTCGTTCATGTGAGGCTGCAAATCGCCGATCCACAGAGACTTGACCTCACCGGAGACGGCAGAACCCTGACCGCCGGGATATTGCTGCATCTGAGTCGGTACGGGCGGAGGAACAGGCTGAGGCGCCCAACCGACGGGAGGCGGCACCGCCTGAGGTTGTTGCTGCTGCATCATCGACATCCACTGCTGCTGCTGGTACTGGTACTGCGGAGGAGGAGCGCCCATGGACTGGTGCTGATACTGCGGGTGAGCCTGAGAGTTGGGGGCTCCGGGTGACGGGTGCTGCATCATGGTGATCGTTGAGGAAACCCTAATCGGTATGGACTGTGGAGAGTGAGAGGGAGAGTGACGACAATTGAGAGGGAACGTAGGGTTTAGGAAGTATAGCGGGGATATATCGGGTTGGGACTGGGTGAGACATGTCGGTTCGCCGTCCGAGTTTTGGGCCAAGATGTCTCTTTTTGCTGAAAGGGGGTGTCAAGTGTCAACGGGGCGGGCGGTATCACTTGCCCCGTACCCGCCCCATACATCTCGTGGTGTGGGATGGATCGACTCGCGGGTTGCTTACTAGAAGCGCATAATCTATTAGCGGTAATTATAAACTCTGAATTATATATTTACATATTTAAATTTACCTTAAAATTTGAAATAAATTACAAATTTGAATCCAAATGTAAGTAACCAAACTCACTAGAACTCTTATTATTTTGATAACGTAGTATATTATCTATATAGTTTTATATAATATATACATGTAATATACGAATGATACATATGCGGGGCGGGTCGACCCCAAAACCGTACCCGCCCCACGGGTCACGGGTCGACGAGGCAAAATCGGGACGGGGCCCCGTGAGTCGGCAAGTACATGTAATATATATACAAATGATACATCATACATATGCGGGGCGGGTCGACCCCAAAACCGTACCCGTCCCACGGGTCGACGAGGAAAAATCGGGGCGGGGCCCCTTGAGTCTGCAAGTACCCGTTGCCACCACTCCTAATTGCTGATAATTCTTTTGCTATCATGGCGGCAAATCATATGAATCATAACATGTTTGGAGAATCTTCACGGAGTTCCGATCTCAATTCCGTCACATGTGTTGTCTCTTGATGAAAATTTACTGACGAGGATCTCTACATTAGAACCAGAGTTGATTTTTCGATTATATTTTTATGCTGGACAGTGATTACTTGATTTTACTGGATTGTTTGTTAAAAAAGAAGATCTTAATACACAGTTGGGGTTGTTTGATTCAGTAATGCCAAATGCTGATAGCCATGGGGAGTTGCTAGATAATGATGATGCATTGGACCTAGACTCCAATTAACTTAGATCGGGTCGAGATCAAGACTATATCTGACCATGGTTATTATATAACCTAACCGACTCTAATCATGGTTGGGACTAGGTCAATTGGAACCTATGTCCGATTAGGATGTACGTCCTAATTAACCCGTCTTAATTGACCTAGTCTAAGTCGAATCTAAATTAACATGAGAATGTTACGCCATCAATTTAAGAAAACTTCTCATCTTGGATGACCGGAATTAATTAACATAATTATAGTCATATATATTTTCTCTAACACAGTCTAACATAATCTTTTATATTCCACGTCACACTCCAATATAATCTATTATACTATGTTTTTCTGCCCAATCCAAAATCTATATAATATTTTATACCTACATTTTATTTATCTCAATAAAGATCATATTAGACCTTGAATTAATTATTTAACGATCTAATCTTTTAGTCATATATTTTTTTTCTATATCATACCTGAAGAAGATTATATTAAATGGATGTACACACGACTTAGTTAGTATTAATGTCTATGCTTTTGTTTTTAAGTCCACGAATAACTGCTGTAGAGCCTTGCAATTTCTTTGTTGTCTTATTATGCTGCTCCTCGCCAAAAAATAGCTCCGATCGGAGCCAAAAAGTTCCGATCGGAGCTCCAAAGCCCTGAATCGGAGCCACAGAGCTCCGATTCGAGGCCACAGAGCTCCGATCTAGAGCTCTGTGGCCCCGATTGGAGTTTTTTGGCTCCGATTGGAGCTTTTTTGGGTCGTCGGAGGGGGGATTTGGGTAGCCGGAGCTGGGTGGTGCTCTCCGGAGTTGGGTGGTGGTCGGTGGGCCGGAACCGTGGTGGCTTTAAGGGCATAATTAGTGTGCAAATGTATTTTAGACATTTCACATTTCATTAATTAAACTGATAAATTATATAATAATTGCAAAACGGTAATTCTGTTTTTCACGTGATTCCGTTATATTTAACAGAAAATTTGGACGAAAACTCTAAATAAACACAAAACTAAAAAATCAGACCGTTAATAATATCATTTTTAAATTTAGACCCAATTGGCAACATTTCTATCTACACCTATTAAAAATTGCTGCTGTTCTCACAACAACAGTCACCAGCACCAATGTACTGTTTCGGTGAGTAACTACCCAAACCTCTGGATTTCCAAAAAACACACCGCTTCCAGTTAAGGAACTCTACAGCTTCATGATCCATCCAAACCCACACAGAAGCAACTTCCCTTTGAGCAACTCCACCGCTTCATCCAATCGTTGCACAAGTTCCCTTGGTTCCGTATTAATGTCTTAGGAGATAGAATCGGCATGAGGTCACTGGTTTCCTTAACCCGCTTTCGAAAAAGCAAGTCTTTTTTTTTTTTTAAATCGCCTTCCCCATGTCGATCCCGATCCAATCTACAGAATTAATTATCAGTTTATGCCGTTCCAGTTCATACTTAAGCTCTGTTTCTTCCTCCGATTTTGGCGATTGCAATCTCTCAACTGCAGTGTTTTCATCAAACGTTGCCGATCCGAGGATGGAAGTGGCGATGGCTTTGGTGTGGCTTCGATGTGTCTGTCGCGTATGATCTCTTACTTCACCACCAACGCTTCAGATTTTTGATCCGTGTTCTTCGAAAGGACAACGTTCTTTCTGGGTTAAATCCTGAGGTAGTGATCGTCGACACTACCAGCAGCCACATCGGCGTGCGAAGGGTTTTTGGACATCAGTGGGTTTCCCTAAATCATTCACAGACAGCAAGCAAAATGTTGTCATTAGATTGTGGAATTAGAAACAAAAACAACACAGAGACATTATTATAATTAGTTGATTCTCCAAGTTATCCACAATCTTATCAGTTGCAACAATCTAGTTCCAAGTGGATTTCAGTTCGGAAAGCTCATTGATTTGGTTGGCGACCCAGAATCTCAAATATCAGTGATCTAGAAATAAAGTTGAGCTTACCTTGTAATAATCACTAACAATAAATATACTAGTTCTGGGATAAGATAGGAGACTCTCCTGCCATAGTAAAACTAACTCAAGCCGATAAAACTATTATCATGATATTGGTCAAAACATTTCGGCTTTTGTGCGAATCAAGAATTGGAAGTAGGAGCAAAATGTACCCTCAAATGCTGGAGCAATTGAATCAAGTTAGACAAAACTTCCCTGTTGATCCCAAAATATGTGCTAATACCGCCCTATATCTTCAAAATAGATGAATGATTCAACTTATACACCAGAGGTAAGGTTAGATATTTATGTTAAGTCAAGAAGGCACTAATCAATCACTCCATGCTTTAGTTTTCTGATGTTTCAACTTGCAGGCACTTGCTTTTTCTGATGACAAGATGCGAAGATACGATCCAACGGTTTTCACTTCATGTTCTATCAGCTGGCTACGTTGAACCTGTGGAGTTTGCAACTCTAGGGTTGCTAGCTTTTGCTTGCTTATCTTCTCCTGATGATGGAATCAAGAAGTTGGGTTATGAAACTCTCACAAAATTTAATGATGCATTAGAGGTTAAAAATATTTATTATCTAGTGTAATTTTAAAATTTCTGTCTGTGAAATATACTTTGCAGACAAGTCAAAAGAAAAAGGATGTTCATCGCCTTCGTCTACTTCTGAACTATGTGCAAACTAGTATTGAAAAGCCACGGCAAAGACTCCATTCATTATTGGTGTGTTTGCTGCAGAAGCATCCCTTGTATTGCTAAATCCTCTCATGATCATTACGTGGCGTTGAATAAGCTCTTAATGCTCTCCTCCAGGATAAATATGAATTATGAAGGTAATTGACTAAGATAATGAGAAACCCTTTCTTTGTGTTCATTTTCCTTTGTACTCATGAAGATATAGCTTCTGACCCCTTTTATTCTTCTAATTTTCATCTGTTCTTAATTCATCTTGTTCTGTTAGTAGAGTTTTTCAGTGATTTTCTGTGGAGCAGCACCATCAAAATTTCAAATCAGAGAGATTGTGGATATGCCAATTGATATATGTGGCACTAAACATAGATGATGATTCTCCTATCTTCAGTAAAAACCCTGTCTTTGAAAATCTGCAGATTTCATTTTTCACTCAAGTTAGTTCTTAAATACAGAAGAAGAACTATAACTCATCTTAGTGAATCATAAAGTTTGTTTTTTTTTTTTTTTGGGGGCAGGACAAACAATAGATGTCAAAATTTGTGGAGTGGGTATTCTCTACTGCTCGGAAATCAGATGGCATAAGAAATATTGACAAAACTGCTCGGAACCAATAGTTGTTCATTGAATGAAGATGATTTTATACTGATTTTGACCCATCTGGTATATAAAAGTTGGGATTTTGACCCATGTGTTGTATAGAAGCTGGGATTTTGACCCATCTGCTATATAGAAGCTGGGATTTAAACCCATATGCTACATAGAAGTTGTGAATTTTTGACTGCTATCTGCTAGGAAGTTGGTGTTTTTAATCAAGCTGTCAAAATTCCTGCAGCAAAATATTGTAGAGATGGATCTGATTGGTATTTATTAGGATTAATAATTAAAAAATTGTCAAAGGTTTACTCATTTAAAATTAGGTGTTTGAAGTTTCAAATATTAAACTGTAGTGTCCATGGTTTCAATTTTGTTAAAATGTGGGGTCTCGGCGTGATTACTTTAGAGAAGTCAATTCCGACGAAACCGTCTGTTAAATTCGAGCTCCCATACACACTCTCTTCTCGTCATCTTGCCGGGACCGTCACCTAAGAAATTGGCCACATCCGCGCAAGTAAATCTCGCTCTGTTGTCCTTGGAATATAGCTCCACACCACTATTTTAGAAACTTTTTTTTAATGTTTAATTTTTGGGTGAAATTTGACGATTTTGTAAAAAGTAAAGAGTGATGGATTATGAGTGGGTAGCTCCACACCACTCTTTTAGAAACTTTTTTTTAATGTTCAATTTTTGGGTGAAATTTGACGATTTTGTGAAAAGTAAAGAGTGATGGATTATGAATGGGTGGGTGAGTTGATGAAAATGATTGAATGAAGATGAAAAGACGCGCATAGACACCAAATTTCAACAAAAATGAAACTTGAGACAGTTCATTTTAACATTTCAAATTTTAGACACCTAATTTTAACATAAGGTAAAACTTGGACAATTTTTTAGTTATTAACCCTATTTATTATATCGAAGATTGTTTAGACTAAAGCAAAAAATGTTTCTTGTTGCATTATCAGGTTATGGTGATTCGAGATCTCATCTTGAGTATGCCTCATGGGTTCTATCAGTGATCCTCTTTTATAATGAAGAATACTCTAATGATGTTGATATGTTTGCTCTTTTTAGGCCTTCAAATAAATGCTATTTTGAAGCTATCCGAATTAACCCGCGCACTTTGCAATTGCTTGGTCAAATCTTACATGAAGGGTGGTAATATTGATAAACTCGAGCTCTTGGTCAAAAAACGACCAACCCCGGTTTTCAAGTTTTCGAGCAAGCTTGGTTCGGTTGTATAGCAATTTCATATATTCCATCCAAAAGAAAGATGTCAAATGGCATAGAAAAAGTAGACCAAATTCTTCTCAAATCTAGTAAGAAAGCATCCATAATCAATACATTGGCAGTTTGAAAAGGTATAGAAAAGAAAAAATATGAGGGAGACGGATTCATTCCAAGTAACAATTTCTCACAACATACATATATAGAATATAGAAGTTACACGCAGGCACAACTTTACACATCAGCAGCAGCGGATGATGATGTGGACGAAACACAAGGGAACCAATAGCGACGCTTTCCATCTCTATGCCCGTCATCAATCATAGCAAATCCTTCCTGCATTAGTAAGTAAGTCCATATGGTGGTTTCAAATATGAGCTTGCTGCCTAAAAACAGATTCAGATATCTAATAACAAAATTTACATCTAATAAGGTATCAAGGGCATCAATGGCTCGGCCTGAGGTCCAAGACAGCCTTCTCTCCAACTCTTCAACTGTCACAAAGCCTTGTGCCTAACAATAACACCAAATGCACTTCTTCAGTTTGAAGCCACATACATAATAAATATGGTTTTGTTAGCAACTTAGTTGAACTTTGGAAGCTTAAACAATTTGCTAGATGGATATTTGGATCAAAAATTCGATTTTTTTGGACAAATTGCTCACTGTACTCGTACAAAGTTTAAATCTGCTAGCTTCATCTAATTTGTCGTTAAATTGTGACGGAAATTTGCGTTTTTTTTTACTGAATTGATATGTAACTCAACTTTTGAAAAAAAAATCATTTTACTAGATGAAGTTTATGTATATTTGCAATTTGCTAGCTTAATTAAGATGACACGTAGTGAGCACGTGCATGTCTCCATCACCATGTAACAACAAATAAGGCAGAGCTAACAAATTGCAACTTTACATAAGTTCATATAAGAGTTTGTCACAAAGAAAGTCCAACTAGCAAATTGTCCAGATCCTCAGAGTTTAACTAGCAAGTAGGTAACTAATCCAATAAAACAGGATATGATGATGAAAGCTGCAGTTTTTCTGGGACGGATATATTATGAAATCCACATGGAGAGTAAAATGCACCTGGGCAAGTTCTATGATTTCATTGTGGTCTTTGTTCAACTCGGTTGGAACAGATCGAACGAGCTTTTTCTTCCCTACGGATATAACTTCAAAGCCACTGCCCAGTACCTGAAAGCCAAATCTGATTAACCTGACAATTTTTACGTAGTGAGAGAACTGCTGGTATATTCATTACATGCAGAATACACTTATTCAGACCTTAAGCTTACTGATTGCACGCAAGCAATCATCCTCAGATATAGCTTCACGGGTGGTCCTCCGTTTTTGGCGAAGAAGACTGCAGAGCTCTTGCAGGTTGATCAACCCTCCATTATGAGGTCTTGTTGCCAAGCAAATCTCGACAATTTGGACCCCTGCCTAAGCAAATGTCACTATTCAGCATTTAGAAAAATGAATTCAGAGCAACACAAACACAGGAACATGCATGGATAGTGATTCTCTTAGTTACTGTTGAGATAGAGAGAGTAATGTGTTGTAGATAATAAACCCAAATTAGAAACCCTTGGGCGAACAAATAACAATGATTTTCAGGCAAACCTGCATTTCCATTGCAAATCCTACTGGCATCAACCGAAGGAATAACAAGATGCAGTAGATGTTACTGTTATTGATGTAAAGGGAACATATTCATTGGATTGTAACAAAAGGATATAAACTTGCAAGTGTAAAACAGACAGAGTAGAGAAATACTAACCAAGCTTGTCCACATTTCAATAACAGTGAATCGCTTTTAGGCAAAATTTTGTTTCTATCACAAGCTTTTCATTATGTCTCTATCTCTGTGCCATAACATAGTTATGACATATCTAAGCAACTTCACAATTAGAACTACCCTTTTCAAATCCCTTGTCGCAGCTACTAAGTGGGAACTCTCATTCTAGCTGTGCAACTTAGCTCAGATATTTTAATATTACTAGATTATGAGATAAGATCCCATAATCAAGAAAATTCTATTCAGCCTAAATCTGGAACCCTTAATCCTGAATGATTAAACATCGTCTTTGTTTTCATTTACAAAGCCAAACCTAGTTGCTTTCAGGGCAGGAGCATTGTTAGTAAAATTCTCGTAAATATGACACGGTTTTTTTTAAAGAGGGTAGTACTAACCAAGCTCATAATAAAAGTCACCGATGCCTAAAAGCTCTGCCCAGAAACCCTTGTTGGATGCTAATGGATCCACTCCAACATTAGCGCACATCTCATGGAACTGCGACCTAAATGCTGGATTCTTGCGAATGTCATTCTGCAAACATCAAAGAATCACAAACTACTAAGCAAAAGATAGTTTCAAGGGAATTTTACAAAACTAAAACTTTTTAGAAGCAAGAAGTGATGGTTTAGCTGTATGTAGCATGCAAAAGAATATCAGAAGTACGAAATATATGTTATAGCCACTTAAAAGTGGGTTACAACTGATGCAAATAAGGGGAAAAAATCTTCCTTTGATCCGAAATCCTAATAGTACTAGAGTCATTTTCCAGTTCTCTGCTCTAACTAGAACACTAAAGCAAGCTAAATCAGGATCAGATATCCACATCAGTTCATGAACACAACTAGTAATTCACAACAACAAGAACAAAAAATCATAACTTTCAACGATCATATAATTTTATGCGAGATCGCAGATGAAGCGATTAAAGAGAGCAGACCTTATGTTTACGCGCGAAATCTTCCAATTGAGATCGAAAAGTAGCGAGCTGCTCCTTCATAAGATCGTTTTTTATCCTGGCTACATTTTCTCCGAGAATACGGTACTGATCCTGCAAGTTCAAAGAAGAGGGCAAGTAATTGGATAAGGAAGCCATGATTTATCTGCTGCTGCTGCAGGGAAGAGAAGGAGGAGGAAGCATAACAAACCCGAGCAGCAGCAGCAGTTTTCAAGCCTCCGATTCCCGGTCGCCTTCTCATCTCGTCAACTCCTTGCGCAGCTGAAAAAGAAGGTCGAGTTCGCCGGAGTGATAAACCACCTCTTTCTTTCGGCAGTGCCTACAGACCTTTGAAAGCAATGATGATTTTATTAGTGTAGCCCGCCTATTAAGAGAGAGACAGATACATACCCGATAAGTTCGGAGGGATGAAATTGCAATTTTCAATTTTTCTTGCTATAAACCGATTTGAGGGACGGGTATAATTACTTGCCGGGTCGGTTACCAGAAATCGTCGTGAAACTTTACTACCATCAACGCCGTTAACCACTTTTTATTTCTTCATTAATTAGTATATACACGAATATAAATTCAGATCTTTCTCTTCAGTATCCCCCGCATACCTATCTATCCTGCTATTCGGTCTTAGCTATCCGTCAGCACCGGTAACTTCCTCGACGAGGCGGACTTCAGCTCCCTCGGCCTCATGCCGTGGCGACGACATCCCTTGTATGCGCCATCTTGTTGGCTGTCGACGCTGTCACCGACTTCCGCTTAAAGAAGTTCTGGTACCCCCTGAAGGTTCTCCCTACGGCAACTTCTGAATCTTCGATTAAATTTAGTAGCGTTAAGTTTCCGTCTTCGACAAAAATATATTTATAGAACTGAAATTAATCTTGTTTTTATTTTCCATTGGATTATGAATCTGAAACCATCAAACCTTCGCCGCACTCTGTAGATTGGGCTAGCAGCTACCGATTTCGTTCGAAGTAGAAGAAGCAGAGATCAGTTTGTTGTTTCCGATCCTGAGAGTGGGTTGGATCTAATTGTACTTTTGTCCGTGAAGTGAGGCCGTTGTTTCTGCATATTGAGTGGGTCGACAAGCAATTCATATTTCATACCATTTGTTTGACTTTCATTGCGTCTAGATATGAAAATTTCAAATTTCTTGTTTATGGAGAAAATGAAACATTGATTGCTCAGCGATTATCAGGAAGTTTCGCTGCGATTATCATTGTTTGTTGAAGTTTCACATGTAACCAAATGTCTTGATAATGTCTCATAAAACTACATTGCAGAAAAACAGAGGATTCAAAAGTTAAGATTTTCATTACATCATCTCAAGGAGGTAAAAGCCTCGTAAAATCACCCTTCAAGAATATTCGATATCTGTCTCATTTTCAAACCTGTGTGGAAGAGAATAAAATTAAACCCAAAAAAAAAAAGCATCAGTCACTAAATTTAACCAGAATTGGTGACCCATGAACAAAAAAATAAGGTTTTAATCAGCATCCGAAAAAAAAAAAATCTACCATATAGATGAAGACAACATATCCAAACCTGAAAGAAACAAGAATTTAAATCCTATCTTCAAGATGAATGAAAGAAAAGGACGCAATTATCCGGAGGTGAGGACGAATCACGGCATCGGAGACAAGGAAGCACATCAAAGAGGGGAAGAGAGGAAGAAGCGGTGGCTGTATAGATTTTTCTAAAGTGACGGTGATAAAACAGATGTAAGCGTTAACGACGTCAATTAAATCTGATTATTCGGGTTTCATATTCAGTACCAAACCGACCCGCATTTTAAATAATAAATTGTTTATTATTGCAAAAGCAAGGATGCTTTTAAAGGATGGTAGCAACTCCCCAAAATTTGTTTCTTTAGAAGCCCTCGAACTTTGATAAGCATCAACCTCGGTACCTAATGGTTCTTGTAGAGCTGGCAATTTGGGCCCGGCACGATGGGCCGACACGATGGGCCGACACGAACACGACACGAAAATTACGGGTTTAAGTTTGATATTGATGACACGGAACGACACGATAGCACGATATAGCACGATAATTTTAAAATTTTAGTTTAAAAATTTTTATATTTAATTTTTTATTCAATTTATTCTATGTTTTTCATACTGATTTTTCATGTTGCGCCGTGTTGGGCTGAGTTTGGGCTGACCCCAGAACACGACACGAAGCTAGCACGACATGAACACGCACGACCCGTACGAATTGCCAGCCGAAGCCCAAACAATCATTATTTGTGCGAAAGTTTAAACAATCCAAATCTTCATCATTTTTTTTTTTTTTTGCAGAGGTCTCTAATCAACTATTAGGCAAAAACTGCATATAAATCAATTTCTTGCCAGCCTAGGCTAGGCTGCCTAGCTGCTTCACCTCTGTAAAAAGTTGGATCCAATTGTTTGGTCTATAAGAAACCTCTCTTAACAATAGGGGCTTTGATAGAAAGTGTGAAACAAAAAAGTCTAAACAACCACTTTTCAACAATCTTTTTTGCAGAGGTAAGCTCATTGAAACAAAAAAAAAAGGTGTCCAATGCACTTTAATGCAAAAATTGCATATAAATCAGTTTCTTGCATGAGAAGCTGCTTTCACCCCTGCAAAAGTACATTCCAATTGTTTGGGCTACAAGGAACATCTCCTGACCATTGCAAAAGTCTAACAACACCACTCTTCATCAATCTTTTTGCAGAACTAAGCTCATTGAAGCTTAAAACATGGTGTCTAATGCTACTTTGATGCAAAAGATACATATAAATCAATTTCTTGCAAGCCAAGCTTCTTTCACCTCTGCAAAAGTACGTTCTAGGTTGGTCAGTCGATCCCTCATATTATTCATTCTAGCTGAAAAACCAATCCTTTGCTTCAAATCTGCAGATTTGGTCCCTTCTATTCCATTTTGACGATCATCAACTTCAATATCGGGTTCATCACAATTTGCAAGATCAACAATTCCTTCTTCTTCTGCATCTTCTTCAAGCAGATTGTTATTTCCCATTGATATATCTTTTGCAATAGACGAACCAACAAATGAAGATGCATCATTCTGAGAAGACGTAACTTTGGAATTTGAACTAACCAACTCCTTAATCGTCATCTCATCTTCTTCATCAGACAAGTCTAATACAGTCACCTTCGGTTTAAACCCAGGAGGAAAGGGACTCAGGACAGCATCGTTCATTGGATTCGGGACCGAGGTTTGTAAGTGACGAAGTATGTCTCTTAAACTGTCCGGAATTCCTTCCGACAGCCCGACAACCTCAGCCCCGTGTTTCATTTTCTCCCACCAGATTCTATAACGATCGGTGATGCTCGGGTTGAATGAACCCGACGGGACATACAACTTCTTGCCAACAACTTCAAGATCCAAGTCATGGAAAATGACCGAGCCTGGTAAATCTTGATCGAACCCGAATTGCATGGAAACACGGTGTGGAAAATAGTGCTCAATGAAACCGTCTAGCCCGACCAATTGAGATGGATTCAAGAACTTCGCGAATGACAATAGTTCTTCGTGGGTCCGACTATTGATCAATACCCAATTATCAGAGTTTTCAATTTGTTCAGAGTTCATCAATGGTTCGGTATAAGGACGCCATTGAAACTTGTTGGATTCTAGAGCCGAGCTGATGTTTCTGTCTCGTGGGGTCCGGGGATTATCGTGCCATATCGCAATCCGAGGTTTGGAAAGTTGAACCTCTGATCGTCTAGGCGACAAGTGTGGGAATCTCTCCCATATCCATGCCTGAACCAGCACAAAAGGAGCCCAAACAGACAGCATGGCCATGGATTCACCAGCTTCAATCGCACCTCGTGCAAAGCAAAAGACGTGTTTTTTAATCACTGTTAAGTCTTTATAGATGCTAGCAAGAACAGCAGGAGCAAGAGCAATTCTTGTTCCTCTTGCCAAATGAACAGCAACCTTAAAAACATCTGCTTTAATGACCTTGTTTCTGTTGAAGACAAAACTGGACCGCCAGCATGCGAGAAACGCCTCATGCTCGATCTTGTTTCCACTGCCCATGAATTTCTTCATCCATGGAGTAATTCCAGGCTTCCTGCACTTTCCCCTCGCCACGTCAGCCCTAGCTTTCTCCAGTTCTTGCTCGATCTCGATCATTTCGTCTGTTTCAAGAGGGGTGGAGACAGGGGACCCCAGAACAGAGTAACCTCCGATGACCTTGACGTCTTCAAGCGTCACCGTCGCCTCGCCCCACCGGAAAAGGAACGTGTTGGTCTCCGGCGACCATTTCTGAGCTAGCTCGAGGACCAAGTTTGAATCTTTCGTGATTCTGATAGTAGCTGAGGCCTTTACAGCGTCAAACATTCCGACTTTCTTCCATACACGGCCGTAATTCGCCTCCATTTGGTCGACCCATTGGGTCCAGTCCTGTGGTTGGTAAACCCAGTTCTTGAAATCGATCTTCAGTGGCCACTTTGAAGGGTCGGAGCTGAATGGGAGAGATGAAGGAGACAGTGGAGGAGGATTGCCGTTTAGAAGAGTCGGCTTGAGGAAATGAGCGGTTCGGAAAATGGGTTTGTGGTCTCCTTCTGTCGAGGCCACCATGAAAGCTTTTCTTACGTCAACAATGGAATCCACGACTACTGCCATGGTAGAGACTGATCAAGTTCTTCACTTCTGCTGTTTTTTTCTTCAGAGAAGGCCTACTTCTAGATGACGAATGACGACTAACATTGGGTCGATTGGTATTCCTGTTAATTTTATTTTTATTTTTTTCGAAGACAATTAATGAGTATCACTGTATCGAATCTATCGATAGAACTAGAAGTAGAAGCTCAAATTTCATTTCAAATATAATATATTAAGATGAATCTGTAATTAATATAATAAATATACATATAACTCTTTATTAAGAGTTTATTCACATTTACTTGAGGAATTTGGATTTATTTATAGAAAATTTGTTAAGTGGATTTTTTTTAAAAAAAAATGCTAGGTAAATTTATGTAAATTAAAATGTGTTAATTCTATCTGTTAAATTGTACGAGGACATGCACATGCATATATCTATAAAAATTAAAAAAATTATTATTAGCACATGAACTAAAATCATGTACGGTGGAAAAAGTTGTGGGCAATAAAAATTATGCCTAACTTACGTATGTTTATGTGGCATTTAAACTCGAGTGCATTTTGTGATGCTGAAGAAACGACCGAATATATGTTGTACGGAGATTGTGATGTTTTTAGATTAAGATGGTTCTAGGTACTTAGTACGTTCTAGAGAGTCTCTAGAGATTTATTTGTTTAGATGTGTTATAAGGCTAGTTAGAGACTTCCATAGCTCCCTATAAATAGGATCTCACACCATTGTATAATCATCCTCTAAGTGAGAGTGAAGTCAAGTAATACAAGTAAGTTCCTTAGCATATTTAGATTGTTTCTATTCATACAATTGAGTTCTTCTCTTGTTGTCTACATACAGTCTTGGGCAAGTGCAATCGACACTTTGTTACTTTACATGGTATCAGAGCCACTCTCGTAATAGCGCGGTACGAGTCAAGATCGGGATTGAAGAACTTGGATACTCAAAATATGGATGCTGCCGGTCACGTGATTGGACAAGGAATGGAGCTGTTGAACTCTTCCAATTACCGGATTTGGAAATCCTGCATGGAGTCGTATCTTGTGAGCGAAGACTTGTGGGACGTCGTTGGAGGGAGCGAAATCACCGCGTCGGAGGAGACCGCTGAAAACGGTGAAGCGATAAAGAGCTGGAAGCGGAGGAATGCCAAGGCGAGTTTGTCTTGAAGAGGTCGATATCGTCAGCGGTGTTTGAAAATATATCACGTTGTACCTCTGCGAGTTCGATCTGGAAGACGCTAGACCAGCTGTACAACAAGAAAAATGAAGCTCGGCTACAAATGTTGGAGACCGATTTGGCTAATGCAAAACAAGGTGAGTCCTCGATTGCACAGTTCTTTCTGAAGGTTAAGAACTTGTGTTCGGAAATCAATCTTCTCAACCCGGATGAGCAAATTTCGGAGGCGCGAATAAAACGGTGTATTATTCGAGGACTACGTCCAGAATATATATCATTTATCACATCAATTCAAGGGTTGGTTCAACAACCATCCTTGGAGGAGCTCGAGAATCTTCTAGCATCGCAGGAGTCATTGGCTAAGCAGATGGCTAGGATCAAGCTATAGGATGATCAAAGCGCGTTCATAGCTCAAAGACGTCTGAAATTTAAGCGACATGCCAATGAGAATGATGCTAAAAAGAGAGATGAATGAATGGTGGAGTCGAACAAGAAAAACTTCATCTGTTATCGATGTGGAAAACCTTGGCATCTATAAAGGAACTGCAAAGTAAAATTGAAGGAGGGCAACGCCTTAGAGTCTAAGGTCTCAACCGAAGACGAAGAATGTGCAAAATGCTTTGTCGCAGAGGCCGCCTCCACAACCGCGCTTGCAGCTAGGAGTCTTGAAACGGAGTGGATCGTTGATTCTGGCTGCGGTCATCATCTCACAGGGGATGAAAAACAATTTTCGGATCTCCGACGCCACGAAGGAAATGAGTCTATCATTATTGCAGATAATACGGCTCACCACGTCGAGAATGAAGGCACCGTTGTTATTGATAGTAACGATGACGGACCAATCAAGCTAAAGAATGTGTATCATGTTCCTGGTGTCAAGAAGAATCTCTTATCCGTGGCGAATGCAGTCGACTCAGGTAATTATGTTTTATTTGGCCCAAAAGATGTGAAGTTTCTCCAGAATATTAAAACGTTAGAGGCAAACTTCTTTCACACGGGCGCACGAGTAAATGACGTGTACGTTCTATCAGCTTCAAGATCTTATGTGGAGAAGATGAGCAGCAACGACAGTGCATATCTTTGGCACAGGAGACTTGGTCATGTAAATATGACTAAGCTAAAAGTGATGGTGCAGAAGGAGATGGTTAAAGACCTTCCAAGGTTGACTATTGACGATGGAAGGGTTTGTGAAGACTGTCAATATGGGAAGTCTCATAGGCTCCCATTTGACTTATCTACATCCCGGTGCAAGGCTCCCCTGGAACGGATCCACAGTGATGTGATGGGTCCAACACGAATTCCGTCTTATTCAGGATCTCATCTGTTATTCATTGATGATTTCTCACGGTATACTTGGGTTTATTTCATCAAACACAAGTCAGAAGCATTCTCCAAGTTTCAGGAGTTCAAAGTGACCGTGGAGGGCGAACTTGGTGCAAACATTAGAATTTTGCGGACGGACAATGGAGGCGAATTCATGTCGAATAAGTTTTTCTCTTTCTGTTGACAACATGGCATTAAGAGAGAGTTTTCATGTCCGGAGACACCTCAGCAGAATGGCATTGCGGAGCGGAAGATTCGGCATCTTTCGGAGACTTGTAAGAGTTGGCTGCACGACAAAAGTTTACCTAAGGCACTATGGGCGGAAGCTAAGAAGTGTGCAGCTTACGTGATAAATCAGATGCCGCTTAGCCCGAACAATATGAAATCTCCGTACGAGCTTCTTCATGGAGAAAAGCCCATCGTCAAACATTTTAGAATCTTCGGGTCAGTGTACTATGTTCATGTCCCGGAGTCCCAAAGGAGTAAGCTGGACCAGAAGGCGAAAAAGTGCATTTTCGTGGGATACGATGAGCGGAGGAAGGGATGGAGGTGCATGGATCCCCAGACGCACAAATATGTCGTGTCACGAGACGTCGTATTCGATGAAGTATCATCATACTACGGGGAAAGCAGATGACTCGAGCATGGAAGTGTAATTCTTCTTACGAGGAGTCGATGTGTCTTCCATCATCATCAAGAGAGGAAACCGCTTCAAGAGAGGAGCATGGAGAAAGGGGGAGCCTAAGTCATGGAGAAAAGGGGAGCCCAAGTCCTCAAGGGAGTCCAAGTCTTCAAAAAGATGTCCATGGAGAAGCAGATGATGAACCAGTGACAAACCAACGACCGAGGAGATCAATCACTGAGCCGGCTCGGTATCAGGATGAAAATTTTGTCACTACATATTCGTGCTTCTTTGCAGGGCCAGTAGATGAAGAATAACAATTATCATACGACGAGGCTAAGGGTATAAAAGAGTGGGAGACTGCTATGGATGAAGAGATGGGTGCCCTCATGAAGAACGAGACTTGGGATCTAGTCCCGAAACCAGATAGTGTTAAACCAGTCACGTGCAAATGGATCTACCGGATTAAACGGAAAGCGAATGGGAGTATCGACAGATTCAAAGTTCGGCTGGTAGCTCGAGGATTCTCCCAGAAGTACGGCGAAGACTATGAAGAGACATTGAGCCCGGTGGCGAAAATGACTACGGTACGTGCTCTTTTGGCCCTGGCAGCTCGTTTTGGTTGGAAGCTTTGGCAGCTCGACGTCAAGAATGCGTTCTTGTATGGAGAGTTGGATAAGAACATATACATGGAGCAACCACCCGGATTTGTTTCTCGAGAGCATCCATACTATGTTTGTAAGCTCAAGAAGGCGTTATACGGGTTGAAGCAAAGCCCTAGAGCTTGGTACGGGAAGATTGCTCAGTACTTGTAGTTTTGCGGATATGCGGCTTCAGACTCAGATCCTCGATTATTCATCAAGAAAGGTGAAGTAGTGCACGTGATTGTTCTCTTATATGCGGATGATATGATAATCACCGGCAACAATAATACGGAAATCGTCCGGCTTCAAGAAGAACTCTCGATACGGTTTGACATGAAGAAGCTTGGAGAGTTGAGCAACTTTTTAGGCCTGGAGGTTAAGATTTCGCGTGAATGAATCTTTCTATCTCAAGAAAGCTATGCGAGGAGGATGGTTGAGAAGTTTGGAGTCAAGCACGGAAAGGTACGTTCCACTCCACTTGATATTCACGTGAATCTTAAACGTGATGAAGGGTCTCTTTTACCCGATCCTCGACCTTATCGTGCCCTTGTCGGGAGTCTTCTATACTTAACTATTACAAGACCAGATATATCTTTCTCGGTCAGACTTGTTAGCCGGTTCATGCAAACTCCAAGGAAGCCCCATCTAGAAGCAGCAAAGAATATTATGAAGTATGTTAACTCCACTCTGGATATGGGGCTGCTATTCAAGGCTGGAGCTGATTTTTTGATCAGCGGATTTACGGATGCTGACTTTGGGGGAGATCCAGACGATAGAAGATCGACATCTGGGGTATGTTTTCTTATCTGGAGACACGAGTATCTCATGGTGTAGCAAGACGCAGTTTCTTTATCAACCACCGAAGCGGAGTACAAAACATCTGCTCTTGCAGCACAAGAATGTGTTTTGTTTCGAAGGCTATTTGAGGATTTGTATGTGCCTATCAATGAACCAGTTACACTTCACGGAGATAATCAAAGCGCCATCAAGCTTGCAAATAATCCAGTGTTTCACGGAAGGACAAAGCACACTGAGCTTAAACATCATTTCATTC
The DNA here is from genome assembly GCA_036873135.1 of Clarkia xantiana subsp. parviflora. NCBI lineage: Eukaryota > Viridiplantae > Streptophyta > Magnoliopsida > Myrtales > Onagraceae > Clarkia > Clarkia xantiana. The sequence continues at coordinate 5,623,522 of JAPTYO010000010.1, read as the reverse complement.
AGGAGAAGGTGCTAGATGGAACGATCAATGCAGTAGAAGTTCGGAGCATTGAGCAGATATCTTCACGAAGACACTCTCGAAGGGTCAGTTTGAATTCTTACGGTCTAAGCTAGGACTAGTTAGTAAAAATTACTTTAAGGGGGAATGTTGAGTTAAAGTAATTTTTGGGTCATGTAATTTGGGCTTAGTCAAAATTATTAAGCCTAAGTAAAGATCTCTCTAGATTAAGATGGTTCTAGGTACTTAGTGGGTTCTAGAGAGTCTCTAGAGATTTATTTGTCTAGATGTGTCCTAATGCTAGTTAGAGACTTCCATAGCTCCCTATAAATAGGGGCTCACACCATTGTGTAATCATCCACCAAGTGAGAGTGGAGTCAAGTAATACAAGTAAGTTCCTTAGCATATTTAGAGTGTTTCTATTCATACATTTGAGTTCTTATCTTGTTGTCTACATACGGTCTTGGGCAAGTGCAATCGACACTTTGTTACTTTACAGATTGTTAGATTTTTGTCGGCTTGGAATAGGGTTAATTTGGAACACATTGATGGAGGCTAGTTTTTTTTTTCTTCCTTTATTTGTAATAAGAACTAGTTATATTTCTAAGAATGTATATATATTACATAAATTTCTTAATGGGAGCTTTGGATTTTAGAGTTGTTCGGACCCAACAAATTATCTAGCTCAACATTGGATCATATCTCACTTTAATATGAAACTAGGTGGCTGACCCGCGCGTTGCGCGGTAAATAATTTTTATATAACTGTTATAATATTACAAAAAATCTAATTTGATATTGATAATGAAATTGTTTGGTTTTATTTATCAAAATAATTTATTCAAGACGAATGAGACATTACTATTTACTACACATTTAAGGTGTATGTATAAGCTTATATAATTCAGTCTTAACATGTGTAAACATATTTTCTATTCATTAGTTAATAGGTTTACACGTATGATATAACAAATTTCGGGAATACTCATTACAAACCTTCAAACATTTAAATAAATAATTACTTATTAAATATTATTGTCAATTATAACTTATAATCTTTGTATGTAATAAAGTTTTTATATATTGAACACAGGTGTATGATAGGAGCTTCTACTTTTAATTGATAATTTAAAATTTTCATTATTATTTCAAGTATAATGTAAATATAATTGCTTATTTTTGCCAATTTTTTTAATTTGATTGCAAACATATGGTGCTACTTATTTCCATACATTAAACATATCTAATTTATAATATTATATAGATAAAAATATGTAGATAGTATTTTATAAAAAAATGTGTTTTATAAATTTTTTAAAAAGTTGATTTTACTTGCTCAAAGATGTCAACAACGCATTATACAGTGTAATTTCTTTTTGACAACTAAGTGGGACAAAAGATTAAATATATACACACATTAAACATATCCAAATTATATATATAGTATCTAATAAAAAATGTGTTTTCTTAATTTTATTTATTTTTTACACTTGAGTTCACATTTCTTTCTAACCTCTTCTATTTATTTTTTATTTTCCTATTTTTATAAATTCAAGAGACTAAACATAGTTATATATTAATTGTATACACTAAAAACATATATCAACTACGTGTTATATATTGTAGTTTTAATTTATTCGTTACTTATTAAACAACTGCTATTTCATATGAATTGTCTATTTGTTTATCTAATCTTATTATATTGAACATAGTTTTTTATGTGTTTATTTATTTTCAGCAATTTAAAGCAGACGTTTCTAAAGTAAATGTAATTAAATAATAATTATAATTACTTAGTATTCAAGCACAAATATATAATAAAATACCTCATCGGTGATATCAATGTAAATGTAAATGAAAATATTAAATATTTATGTAAACATAGTACATAACTCAAGTTACATGACTAAAATCAAACTGATCAAAAAAATTATAAGAAATGATTGATTGCAATATGCTGCATTGTTGATGATTTTTCCTCTACTTGATGGGTTTATAAAGGATGTGATATATCTTATTTAATTTCTATGACAGTCTCTTTCATGTGAATATTACAGAAGGGTTTCAGATCTATCCAAAAACTCTAAGAAAAGGGAAATAAATATACGTGACACATTCAAATAAAATTTCTAAAAAGAGGAAACAATGAAAAGAAATAAGCAATTGATTACAATAAAATATATATACATCATAAATTGAAAATACGTATAAGGAATGAACTATTAATTTCAACGAAGACATATTAAATTACAATTAAATATATAAACCATAAAATAAAATTACCAATAAAGTCTAAATAATTAATTTCGCATGTTGATATATAATCTACTATTTTCTTTCAAAATATCTTCTTGTATTGCATCCCTATAACTTTTTTCAGATATGTTAGTTTATAAACGTGTTGGCGCACAGCAGTAGCAGAGGTTGTGCAACGGAGGAAATGATTGCGTGGGATGATGTTGCGACGGAGGCGGGTAAGGTAGCGTCGTCAAAGAGAGGATGGAGTTGTAGTAGACGATGGTAAGAAGAAACTCAGAGTGAGGGAGGTGGATGATGAAGAATAGGTCATTTTAGTTTTAACAGAAATTATTCCCTTCATTACTTAACTATCAATTCTTATATTGTCTTGGCAAAAAAAAAAAAAAATCATATTGTCAATCAATAATAATAAAGACAAAGTTTTAGATTTTGTTAATTGTTGCACATATTTTTTAACAAATAACTAAATATGAACATATTTATTTTACTTTTATTTTTTTGGCCAAAATTTTACTTTTATTTTTCACTTTTATATTTATTAAATTTATAATGAAAAAAAAAACATTATATATATATATATATTCTACTTTTTAAATATATATTTATTAATTTTTCTATTTTCTGTTTTTAAAATTTACGAAACTAATTTATAGTTTTTTTTTATTAATTATATCAACTAAAAAATATATTCAGTATTTCAGTATAGTTTATGTACTATAGTTTTTTTAACTTTAATAATTTACGAAACTAATTTATAGTTATTTATTAATTATATAAGCTAAAAAATAAATTTACTATAATTTATCTATTATATTCTTTTTCTTACTTTATTGTTTATTTAAAAATATAATATTATTACACTTTCATGTTAGTTTTTCATACCAAATATTACAACAATTTTGAAATCAAATTGTTTGGATGAACAACTTGTTTTTTTTAAATTGTATGGGGTTCAAAACTCAATTTTACAATCTTGGAAATGAAACGGCTTCCGAAATGAAATGTGGTTCTTTGCTTATTTTATAGAGTTCCATGTGGATGTGAATAGTGATGTAACTTATCAAAGTATGATATGGACCAATCAAAACACATTAGTTTAACACATATGAAAGAGAATGTTATACAAAAGTCTTACTTGTCAACATGTTAGAAGTTTTTCTGAATTATATTATATATAGATAGGTCAAGTAAATTGAATTAAGCCTCCAATTACTAACAAATTAGCCTCCTTCATTACAGGAATAACTTCGTATGTAACAATACTTTCATTTACATAACCTGATCCCCATAGAATAACCATACCAACATGAAAACATTTGCTACGGGAAGAATTTTCAACGTGACACCAGGATAAATTAGTAAAGCATCGATTTTCTTTCAATGCACCTTCCACCTGAAGTGCGCATAGTTATGAAATATATAGATATATGTTACTTGTATATTAAGCAGCAACTGTCTTTGGAAGACACTGCAGAATATATATACTGTATCAAACATTCTACCTTTGCTTCTAAGTTTGTTAGTGCATATTTCTTGAACCTTTTTGTCTCCTTTTTTGCTTGATGTTTATTAACGAGATATTAACATTTAAAATTAAAACATGGTAATATAAAATTACTTTTACCTTTGAAAAGAAACAATGCAAGTTTCACCAACTTTTTAATGGTAGCGGAAGGTAGTCTCCAAATATTTCCCCTGTAGCACAAATTTTATCAACATAGAACTTGTTTCAAATTATGTTGGAGACCGAAACCTAGTAACTGAAAGAGCATCAATATAATAAAGTAAGATGTTGAAGTTCCCAATGCAACAAGAACATCCATATTGGCTCTTGCCAGTTACAAGCTGAGTACTAACTAATCCCCACTTCAACCAATCATTCATTAGAAAAGATGAACATCTCCAAAGTAGTAGAGACCACATAATAGGTATGTGAGGGTACACAATACACTACTCGAACGATAAAAACATAATTGTTCATTAATTTAGTCTTGGACACAAAAAGAGTATACATCTATGAAGCAGAATGATTATTAGCCACAATACCAGTAATAACTCAAAACAGAAATATAATCTTCAGTATCAGTGCAAAATAGATTAAGTAATACAAAATCATTTGACAAGAAGGAAAAAGTATAAATATCACACATACAAAGAAATTGAATTAGAGAGCAGGTACTTACACTTACGCATAGAAATTGAATTAGAGAGTAGGTACTCACACTTAGGCATAGACTAAGGTGAAAATGCGAAACATTTTTGTAGTCTCTTCAACATCTTCAGAAGTCATCATTGTTAAAGGGGTTAAGAACACAATAGGGGCCTGAATGTTTGCCTATGTTGCCAAAAGGGGTCTGAATTGAAAAAACGTATTATTTAAGGTCTGAATTTTGAGTTTTGTGTATAAGTGAGGTCTCCGTCTATTTTTTCCGTTAAAAGTGACGGAAAGTGGTCACATGCTTGGCATGTGACCAAAAATAATTTGAAAACCCGAAAATGCCCTTTGACCAAAGTGTGTCTCTCATATGTTTGACCTAAAATGACGAAAATACCCTTTAAGCCACCCCGACTCCGGCGACCACCACCGGCCTCCGGCGACCACCACCGGCCTCCGGCGACAACCACCGGCCTCCGGCGACCACCACCGACCTCTGGCGACGACCGAAAAGCTCCGATCGGAGCCAAAAAAGCTCCGATCGGGAGCCACAGAGCTCCGATCGGGAGCCACAGAGCTCCGATCTGGAGCCCTGTGGCTCCGATCGGGACTTAGTAGCTCCGATCAGAGCTTTTTTGGCTCCGATCGGAGCTTCGGAGCTCCAATCGGAGGCCGGTGGCGGTCGCCGTAGGCCGGTGGTGGTCGCCGGAGGCCGGTGGTGGTCGCCGGGCGGTGGCCGGAGCGTGGTGGCCTTAAGGGCATAATTAGTGTGTAAGGGTATTTTGGACATTTCACATTTTATTAATTAAATTAATAAATTGTATAATAATTACAAAAATGTATTTTTGTCTTTTCACGTGGTTCTGTTAGATTTAACAGAAAATTTGGACGGAGACTTGAAAAAACACAAAACTCAAAATTCAGGCCCTTAATAATACGTTTTTTCAATTCAGACCCCTTTTGGCAACATGGGCAAACATTCAGGCCCCTATTGTGTTCTTAACCCTTGTTAAAGGGTTTTCCACTTATAAGTTGAAGTTCCCACTGCTTCACTTCAATAACATCAACTAAAGACATTGAGTTTACAACTTCAAGATTAAATAACCCTTAAATAAACCTTTCATAGGTTATTAACCCTTAAATAAATCTCCATGTCATTTGATGCCATGTCAAACTGAATTTCTTTACTCCTTTCAACTTGTTAAGGATGGTTTGTATAGTATTCACGTCCATTTCAGTATACATCCACACCAAGTATGATTTCATCTTACTCATTGCTTTGCACGAAAGAAGCTTCAAAACCAGCATCCTCAATTTCATAAATTATTTTCTCCTGGCATCAAATGGTCGCAGGATCATTCTTAACTTCACCCAATGGTGTTACCCATATCCACCCTTGTAGAGACATGGTTTATAGAGATGATGAAAGAAAGGCTTGAAGGCAGTCTGAATGACCATAATAAGCAGCATATAATGCAATCAAGTTCTTCCCTTAAGTGAATCAACATTCAAGACGTAAAAATTTTCATTAAAAAAACATCAATGTCAAAAAGAAAATTCATATCGGGCATCCATGCTTGATTCATATATGTTTATTAAAAAAAATTAGAGAACAGAGAATTAAAATGTGCTTACATTAGCCATAAAATGAAGCAGCTTCCTGGCGCAGTTTATCTACTGATGCACCGCAGCTAGCATCAGTGGTGTCTGCATATATTGCAGCCATGGTGATGAGTTACAAGGAACCAAAACAAAAGAAATCAGCCATAATGAGACATTTTTAATCACATGTTTCAACTAAGAAATTGAATAAAATTTCTATCAGCTTGTACTGATCTAAGAGTGGTAACACTATCTGCAAATAATAAATACTCAATTAATCAAAGTTCATAATATAATCATTTAGATATAGAGGAGTCGGCTACAATTGACATATTCCTTAATTGTAAATGCACCGTTTCTTAAAAAATTAGTAAATTGCATGGTTAACTGCAAAATGACCACAAGAAGAGCTACATGTATATTAGATGCTCTAGAGAACAACATTCAGCAAGTGAAAGATAAGTTGCATTAAGATTTAAAAATATTTATTTCTTATCGTAAATGGATGAAACGATCTTTCCGACATTTTAACAAACACCTTGCATATATTATAAAGCCTGAAAATTGGAATGTTTAAACAAGAATATGGTACATATCAATTTAATCATTGTGTATCCAAAATATTTGATTAATCTAAGACATAGTTTTAAAATTAGATTGGTAAGATGGAAGAAATTTACGTACATACTATATGGTAGTTGGAATGGTGGTTGTTCGTAGTGTCAAATTTATCTTCGATTGGACCCAATAACTCCTCATATTCTATCCAACTTGTCAGTGTACCCTACATAGCCATCGTAATGGCACGAACGTAGTTAGAACCAATTCAGGGTAAAAATACTATTGCTTGAGAACCAAACATGTTGACCTCGTTGTCCTTTAGCGGCGAGTGGAGGTGGACAGAGTGGTGAGCGGCGGGCGGTCCGAATCAGCGGTCTGGTGGCAGAGCGCTGTCCTTTAGCGGCGATAGGAGGTGGACATACTGGTGAGCGGCGGGCGGTCAGAATCAGCGGGCAGGTGGCAGAGCGTCGACAGAAACAGGTTTCTTCTTCTGATTGTGCAGGGAACGTACAGTCATGTATCAGAGAACGGTATTTGGAAAAAAAAATGGACATGGACTATGGTTCTAATTTTGCTTATAGCCTTCCAGAAAGTGGCGGGTTGCTTGGTTTTACATTTATTTTAGAAGAAATGATGGCTGGTTAGTCTAATCCAGTTTGGTTTTACATTTATTTTAGACCGGTTTTGTTGGTTCGGCTGACATTGTAAGTGAGTGGCACCCTTTGGAAGAAACGATGACCATTGGGGTTGAGGACAACCTCTACTTTTCTATTGGAACAAAGATAATATAATTTGACATCATCGTGTGGTTGATGATATATCTTGAAGGCACGAATTTAATTTTTGTCATTTATTAATTTTTGTTGCCAAACTTTAACTAATTGTCTACTTCATTAGAAATTGGGTTTTCTTTTATTAGTTTGCTTATGAATTGATGTGTCCGGCCAGGATTATAAGAAATTATGAAACCGTAGATAATTAAATTGGAGTTGACATAGCAATTGAGAGTTTGTTTCCACTTAGCATATATCTCTGGCTTTTCTTTAATCATCTCACTTAACTAAACTATAAAACGTTATCGCATCTACTATTAAGACTTGGCCTTTCCTAATAGTTTATTTATCATCAGTTGGTGGCAAGGGTTTCCTTATATTTTATCATTTTGTTTCAAACTTTGACGTGGCAAGAGCCCACTTTGACGTGGCAAGAGCCCACTGGACAGCAGTAACCCAGCCAAGAGGACTCTCAAACAAAATGATTAATGATGTCAGATCTACTAATTTGTCTCGAGCTGACCAAAATTTGTAAAAAGCCAGAGCAGATAAAGACACAGACAGAAACACAAAGCTCAAACCACAACCTTTGACAGTCGCCAAGCAATTTCCATTTTCTTTTCTCCCCCAAGTCCAGATTATAGTTACCCAGCAAAAAAAAGTTGAGATTAGAGGCTTGGATGTATCAGATCGAAAGATTCAACGGCGAAATAAGCTTCCTTTAAGTTCTTATTGGCGTGATATTTGGTGGGTTAAGGTCAACACCACTTATTAATCCATCAAAGTGCTGCGCAGACTAGGTAAGGCTTCATCTGCAATGGTTTAGCTCATCTAAGACATTGTATTTCTTCATTTTACTCGAATGGTTGGTGTAACATGCTTTTGGTGTTCTTGGGCAAGTGTCTTTTTTTTTCAAGGGTTTTTTTTTTTTTCTCTCACAAATTCGCTTGATTTTTTCTTGGTTGAGTGAAGTTCTTATCTTGGATAGAGAATTGAGGGAAAGAGTAATTTTTCTTGCTTGATTTGCATAACTGAGGGAAAGAGTAAATTACTTGATTCCACTCGTGAATTAATTAGTTTTTTTTCTTAAGAACAAAATGATGTTCCAAATTCAAATTCACCGGAAAGCTTAATAGAGCTGCATCATATCATAATTCGATATGTGCTGTAAATAATTGGACAAGAGTTGATCTTGGGGATTGCAGCATCAATAGGTTTGCTTGCTTGTGCAGCTTTCTTGATCGTGTCTCTCAATCTTGTTGAAAACCATATGCAAATATTTTATACTGCCTAATCATTGTTATTGTAAGTCAGATTTATGGATTGATCTCCGATCTTTAGTATTTCCAGTAATAACATATCACTCTGACATTGAAAAAAAAAACTGAACTTTACTGATTTTGAACCTATTTTGCTGAGCATGCATGTTCTTCTTCTTTGCATCTTATCTTTCATGTGGAAGAGCTACGCATCGAAGTCGCTTTACATCACTATAACTACAAATTGGAATGGAGAATCACAAATCTCATCAAGATTCTTTCTTTTTCAGTTTATTGCAGGAAAAGAGTTGAAATCTTTTAAAGATTAGCCTTTTTTTCTTCCATATAATATAGAAATCAAATGGTTCAGACACTGGAAGCTATCAAAGGTGGTGGAGGGTCCATCAAGGTTGGGACTAGAGGAACAATCAGTGCCCTTATGACAAAAGAACTAGATTCGATCAAATCTGCACCAAAAAAACCAATATCTCCAAGAATCAAGAACAGAGTTCTTGTTGTCTCCATATCCTGCAAGGAGACAGTTCCAAAAAGACCACAACCAAGAAAAACCATGGATAAAGCAAGCAGCAGTGGTAGTTTAACAAAAGACTACTCTAGAAACAACCATAGAGTACCGATGCTGAAGACGGATGGGGCTTCTGCTGAAACAACACCCACAAGACCAAAACCAGAGAGAAGGGGACACAATATTGTGGAAGTTGTGGACATTAGATGTGGCAACCATGAGAGGGGTTGGGTTAGTCCTATAGCAAAACTCAAGAAACTTGGCTTCTCCAAGCTCTCAGAGAGCATCATTTAGGTTTCTGTACCCGGACTTAGCAACCCCTTTTGGCCTTTTGCTGTCTGAAACATCGACTACAGAGCACATGCTTGGTAACAACCTCTTCTTCTTACTCCTTCCCTTGTTTTTCTTCTTAGGGGATAAAACAGACCAAATGGTTGGTCTTGATCGACAAACAGATGAAGCGGTGACTCTTTGATCATCAGATTGGCTCTTCAGTTCAAGACTTCTGAAATGCTTGATCTCTTCCATGATGAGAGACCCGACGGTTCCTCGGGTGCCTATTTTAACTGGAGCAGCCATCACTTCCGAGGCGGTTGTGTTGGATTTGTGCATGTTGTCTGTATTTGTAGTAGAAGCTTGAATATGAAAAACAATAGTAGCTTTAGGTCATGTATTGGTTGTGTGAAATGGGTTTGCTTTCTTTTTGGGACATGTCTTTTATAGCCTAGACTAGATGGAAATCTGTTGGAATACAGTTACTGTATTAATTGTTCTTGCCCTTTTAAACAATGTTAGTAGCTAACCAAAACCATCTCTTTCTTTCTACAAATGAAAAAAAAAATCCTTTTTTTTTGCTGAAAAACTTGGTGATGCAATGAATGTAACAGTGGCAGTAGGCGGTGAATGAATTAATAGAGGGACGGTGGCAGATAGTTTACATGTTTTCAAACCGTCGCTTAAAAGTCACAGATAATGTCTGCAACTGCATTAAACCAGTGAGAATTTGATGGATGTAGTAGGGTCGGTTTCAGCAGCAGCCTCTTGACTTATCCTTGACAAGCTGTCTTTGTCGGATCATGGCTTCGATGTGGAAGCAAGGCAAACACAAGATGGTTGTTGTCGTCTTTATTTTTAGGAGCCAACCCTCTTGATTGAATTTGAATGCTTGTTATGAAGGTTGGGGAGGAGTTATGGCTTTACGGGGGTTGCTCGGTTACGACCAACATTTCACGATTGAGCTTTCTTGAGAAACCACCCATTCAGATTCATCATCAGAAAAAAAAAAAATGTTCATCAATGATCAAGGCCAGTTCATAGATATATAAATATGAGTATAAACACATGGCTAGTTTTACACGAATTAATTCATACCCAGATAAGAAAAACTATATAAAGTACGAAACTTTGAGGAATAACTACAATTTTTTTCTTTTTTTGGAAAAAAATGAATGAGATGGTAAGAAATTCCCTGTAACAGAAAATATTTTATTTTTCTGCGGCCCTAAAATAAGGTGTAGCCATAAAAACAGTTAATTTATGTCCTCTCTGACTGGCCAAAAAAAGGGAGAAATGGAATGGACGACCAAGATTGTTTGTTTCAAAAGAAAACCAATCGAGTGGTGGACAGTTCACACAGAAAATACTATAGACATTTCTGTTCAAGCGTCGTCTACTCTGCTAGGATGAGTGGATAGAATGCCCTGAATTGCTATCGATTCTTCTCGACAAAACACGACACAGCAATGGCAGCTGCTTCAATCCCCTGCTGCATCTCTAAGCCACTCTTCACCTCAAAAACACCTTCTTTGCCACCTTCTTCTCGCAATCTCCGGTCACGGTTCCTGGGTTTTCCGACCAGACTAGGATCCTTCCGACCAAGCTCCATCGGACCCTCCAATGGATCTAGGGTTACTTGTTGGTTCAAGTTTGGGCAGAATGGGGTTGATGCTGAAGGTGCCGGAATTTATGGCAGCCAAGGGAGGGATGATTTTGACAGAGACGACGTCGAACAGGTTCTTTTTTGTCGCTAGAGGGTTACTTTATAGAGACGGTTTTATTTTCGTCACTAAAGAGTTAACTTCAATGGGTTGCTCATTCTTTCTTTATGCAGTATTTCAACTACATGGGTATGCTTGCTGTTGAAGGAACCTACGACAAAATGGAGGCCCTGTTGAACGAGAATATCCATCCTGTCGATATATTGCTGTTACTGGCTGCCTCGGAAGGGGACAAGCCGAAAATCGAGGAGTTGTTGAGAGCCGGGGCAAAGTACGATGTTAAGGATGCTGATGGACGAACTGCCATTGATCGAGCAGCTGATGCAGAAACTAAGGGCTTGATTCTCGGATTTTCGGTTCAGAAATCGTGATCGATCATTAGATTTTGTACCTTATGGATTCGTGATTCTCTTATTCGCAACATTTTGATCCGGGATCTATATTTGTTACTAAATGAAAAGCTTGGTTGATTTTAGATAGGGGAATTAACAATTACTATACACCAGTTCTCATACAATTACTTGCCATTCAACATTAGCTCAACTAGTAAAAAATCATTCAACTAGCATATTGGTCATAAGCTCAGTTAACACAAGAATCATCAAAGCATACACTGACTTGATTGAATCAATCCATACAATGTAAGAACATTCAATACTTCTTCACTTGAAGTAGAGTTGGACAAGCTTCTTGAAAGTATCGAATACGCTAGTTAAAGGATCGAATTGAACAGATCCCTTCAATCCTAGTTCTGGGAATTGATTGGTTAAAGCTTGTTGCATGCCTGACATTGACATCATTGCAGCAAGACGAGTATCCGACATAACTTCACAATCTTGTGGAGTGTCCTTGATCTTACTTGGGTCGTACCCGAAATTCGCCAAGTAATTCTTGTAATTCTCTATGAACTGAGGCCCTGGGTTCGGTGTCCTGGAATATATCTGCAAAATGAACAACTCGAAATTACAAAGCATTGATGAAAAATAATACAGAATAGCTAGTTGAACTTGTGGTTGATGTGTTGCTTGCTAGCTGATCTGTTTTTTTTAAAAGCAACCAGCAAATCAGTCACAAGTTTAGCTAGAAACTTGGTAGTTAACCCAAGTATCAGACCAGAATCTAATCAATTTTTTAGCAAGAAAGCTTGGATGCTAAGCAAACAGTGGTTTCAAGTTTTACCTGAACAAAGCCTCTGTCTTTTGCTCCGGAAACAAGAGCATAAGTATCGTAATCCGTAGCAATGACATCATACGGCAACTTAGGGATAAAAGGCAATGTGGGAAATTTAAGGAAACATTTCTCTCTAATCATTTCTTGTCTCTCAATATCTGTTGCTGTTTTTTGCAACTCCTCCTCGGGAACACACTGGACTTTGCCTCTGATACCAGTTATATACCCATCAGGGCTTCCATGAACGCAAAAGGTATCAACTTGGATCGATGGTGCCTCCATATTAAATGTATATACACCCTAAAATAACAATAACATTTTTATTTGATTCAGACTCATAAGCTAAATCTCAAGTTGAAGATGTTGCATGCAGTAACAACACCTACCATTTACAATTTTACCTGAGTGCAGTGACAATCTTCTTGACCTTGCCCAGCAAAACCCCGTTTAAGAGAAGCTACCTCGAACCATCTTCCTGAGTATCTGACTGGATCAAAATTCTGAGCTGTCATACCTCTCATCATCATTAGGTTTTGATCATTTCTTGGACCAGATTCAGAACCTTTGTCAAATGGAAAATTCACTGCAGTATCAGCTGAACTTGCAATGTTGCATATGTTGTTACTATGAGATAGTTCCAGTGCAATAACCTGTGCAATAACATATGGACAATCCGATGAAATTACTAAAGAATGAGAAATCACCCAATTTTTCAGTTGCTTCAAGGCTTTGATAACCCACGAAACTTTTTTAATCAACTGACCTGGTTTACAGGAGTGAGAGCAATCATAGATGCTGCCAATCCACCCCACAAATTTCTAGCCAACCTTTTCTCTGACATTGGTCGATCAGAAGAACACGACACACTTCCTTTTCGGCTTGCCCTGCATATACTAGAAAATGGACTATCCAGTAGTGAATAAATGATTAGATTAAATCTTTTGGAGTTGAATAAAGTCTAATGATAAACCGTAACACTGAGGAGCTAAACAGCAGTAACTAACTCATTAAACAATTTTTTTTGCTCGGTAACTAACTCATTAAACATAGTACATCTTGTACTAATCTATTCCTAAACACCATTTTCAGTTCGAAAATACGGTTATGATCTTTACCACTCAGGATACAAAATGAAAAAAAAAAACCTGAAACTTTTTCCTACAATCCACCAATATTACAATCTGCAGCCAACAAATCAGCTCAATTCTACTGTTTTCCGCTTACTGATCCTTAAAACTGGACCACGCAGATCGTGAGATTCAATGCAGATCTTTCTATAAATTTCTTTGATTCATGAACAGATAGATACTACTCCCCGTCAGCAAAACAATAACTCAATGGAAAATCCAAATCCATCGCATTGTTACAATCCAATTACAATACCGGCAAGAAACAAAAGAAGAAGGCAGTGATCAGTCTAGAGGATGATTTCGGTACCTTGAAATCGGCGGCGGAGGGCATGAATGAAGAAGACAACACGGAGATGCTTGGAGATGAACCATCTCAAGATTCTCAACTCTTCTCTTCTCAGAGTCGAGAGTGCTCGCTCCACAACCGTTTATGCCGCCAATGATGGAAATATCCTGCCGGGAAATGGCGTCGTTTCAGCGTCGGCCGAGAAAATGGGCCGAGTAAATGGGCCTAGAATTAGACGAGAGAGTTCATTAATGATTAAATAAATACGAGGCTGAAAAGGTCAATAATTCTCTTCATCCCAAAATTTTTCTCCATCATTTACACCCCCAAACTTTTTTGGTTATTTGAAACTTGCACCAATAGATGAAAAAAAAAAAAAAAAAAAAAACTAGTTTTGTCACAGGTTATCCGCTTGAATTTTCTAGTACTAGGTGTTATCCTCCTGTGTCGTGTGGGGGTAATTTTTTTTTATGTAATTTGTAACAAAAACTGTTAATATTTTTTATTTTATTTTTCAAATATAAGATCGAATTCAAATGACGATGTGAGAAGTTATACACTATTGAGTTCTCATGTTGTCCATACATAAAGTGTCGTTGTTATATGTTTGCTGGTTGAATAATAACTTTGTTTCAACCATAATTGTGGTTTGCATTCTACTTAATTTGTGTAGTTTCTTAAGCTTGAACCGTATATTTGAAAAAATTTATAATTATGATCAATGGTACGTGGTGAGCACGTATAAATTTTGATAAGAACTGATCTAGAGTATTATAACTTTGTCTAAGCTACGCTGACAATTTATTCAAAATAAAAGGTATTCCTCGAAAATTATACAAATACCAAAAAGTTATGTTAGGAAGTTGCTAATTAGTCCAACGAAATTGAAAATGCAATGTCTATTTGCTCACTTAACGTTAGCATGTAAAATAGTATTAATTAACAAAATTTGATACCATTATATTATATATCTTCATTGATACTACACATAAGAATGAATATTAATTTAAAATAAATCGGATGACTAGTACCTAATCAATCAACTCCTAACTAGCTAGCATTCTCAATCATCAATAAGAATCTCTTAAACTACACAATACATGCTGGGATTGGATTGAATTTTACAAAATAAATAAAGAAAGTCGAAGTTTGGTTGGTGGGGTAAATAAATTGCACCATCCGATTAGTTTAAATGAATAAATGGATCACGCTACACATAATTGATTCTCTATTTATCATTTTCTAACTAGTTAGCTGCAAAATCTAGTTGGTTGTAGGTGTAACATTAACTGATACATATAGTTAGACTAGAGTATTTATCATCATTAAATAAGTGAAACAGTTCTATCGGCGGTTCAACTGACGACGGTAAGTAAAATTGAGATTATTACGCATATACGTACATATATGCACATATGTATGTATATATTGTGTATTAGCCCGGTCTCTAGTACGTGTTGTGGAAACCCTAACCCTAGCAGAGATAAAATTTGGACTAATGATTTGCGGCTCACCGGATTAGGGAATTAACCCTAACCCTCACCTATTTATATGGGCGGGGTCCCGAGTTAATAACTCAAGGGTCCCCAAAGTTTACTATAACCTCCAATATAGTCCCTGAAATAATCAGGAGACTTTCAACCAACCAAACTGGGCTCCGCCCTTTATAACCAATCAACATGGGCTCCGCCTTTGATCCAGCCCAAACCCACAAAAGCCAACTGGTCCAGAAAAGGACACAAATAGATAAAGCCCACAATTGCCCAGATTGGGCTATCTTCACACTCCCCCTCAATCTGGGCATCTATCACCAAAACAAACAAGCTCAGCTATCAGAAAAACAAAAATTACTCCCCCTTTCTGTCAAACCTCCAATATCTGAACCAACACAACAAACCTCCAACTCTGTTTGAGCAACTTCTAAAAAAAATGCTCACGTTGGCTCAGAAATGTTCTCATCATCGCCGTTCATTACCCCATCTAAAGGCAGACTACCAGGAAATATATTCACCATACCTAGCTTCCCGGCCAAGTAACGATGTTGCTTGACTGGGAGCGGCTTGGTGAGTATATCAGCAATCTGTTCTTCAGTTTCAACATAAGCCATCTGCACAATCCCCTTTTCAATGCATTGCCTAGAAAAATGACAATCAATCTCAATATGTTTAGTTCGCTCATGAAATATAGGATTTGCAGAAATTTGAATGGCAGCCTTATTATCACAATACAATAAACTGGGACTGTTTTGTTTAAAACCAAGTTCACTTAACAATCCTCGAATCCAAACAATCTCAGCAACAGTATGTCCAATGCTCCTATATTCTGCTTCAGCAGAAGATTTCGAAACAGTTTCATGCTTTTTTACTTTCCATGATATAAGGGATTCACCAAGCTTGACACAAAAACCAGTTAATGACCTCCTAGTTTCAACACAACCTGCCCAATCTGAATCACACCAGCCAGAAAGAGTGGGACTACTATAAGAGGACAACAAAATGCCCTTACCTGGTTCTTCTTTGACATATCTAATAATTCTTAAAGCAGCAGAATAATGCGACTGTTTAGGAGCAGACAGAAATTGACTCAAATGTTGTACAGGATACGAAATGTCAGGCCTAGTTAGAGTCAAATAAAGAAGCTTTCCAATAATTCTTCTAAAAGAAGTGATATCAGTCAACAATTCATATTCCCTGTTAATACTAAGAAAATCATCATACCTTCTGCTAGTCAAGTTAGGTTTAATTTCCATTGGAGTTCTAGAAACCTTACCACCTGCAAGCCCTGCATCAGATATCAATTCTAGTGCATATTTTCTCTGACTCAACATGATCCCTTTGTCAGACCTGGCAACCTCTATACCCAAGAAATATTGAAGTTCTCCCAAATCTTTCATCTTAAAATTGTTGGTTAAAACAGATTTCAAATCAGAAATGAGATCATTACTATTTCCAGTAATGAGAAGATCGTCAACATAAACCAACAACAATACCCATTGACCCCCCACATGCTTTGTAAATAAGGAGTAATCATAAAAAGATTGTTGGTAACCAGCATCAATAAGAGCATCAGTGAGTTTTCTGTTCCATTGCCTAGAGGCTTGCTTAAGGCCATACAAGGATTTACGCAATCTGCAAACTAAACCATCCCTACCCTGATTGGTAAATCCTTGAGGTAATGTCATATAGACCTCCTCCTCAAGGTCTCCTTGCAGAAAAGCGTTAAAAACATCCATTTGAAAAAGAGGCCATTTAAAAATAGAAGCTAAAGACAACACAATTCTGACAGTTTTCATTTTTACAACTGGAGAAAAGGTTTCATAATAGTCTATTCCATGTTTTTGTTTGTAACCTTTTGCAACCAGTCTTGCTTTATAACGTTCTAAACTACCATCAGAATTGTACTTTAACTTGTAAACCCACTTACAACCAATGGCCTTCTTACCCTTTGGAAGTTGCACCAGGTCCCAAGTGTTATTGCCTTCCAACGCAGTAATTTCTTCCTGCATGGCTGCAATCCAACCTGGATCCGAAGCTGCATCTTCAAAACAATTTGGTTCCACTAAACGAGATATATTAGTGAGATAACACTTATAAGTATCAGTGATTTTGGAGTAACCAATGAAATGTTCAATAGGGTGAGCAGTGCTACCAGTTTGCAAAACATAATCCCCATTTGTCATCCAAATGGGGGGTTTTCTTTCACGAGAAGAAAGTCTAATAGGAGCAATGGTATCAGAGGGACTAGGAAGACTCCCCTCATCATTTACCTCATTCTGTTCACCATCACTAGCACTTGGGTCAATATTGTCAATATGTGACTCATCTATCTGTTTATCCCCATCATGATCATCATCATTAGTAACTGTATCAAGTAAATCATGTACTGAGCCAACATTATCATCAACATTATCATCACCAGAATGGTCCTCACAAAACAAGGGTAATGGATCATGCTTGCTTCCATGAAAAGGAAATTTATTTTCATAAAATTGAACATCTCTACTGACAAAGAAACTCATTGTGTTCAAGTTTAAAAGTCTAAAGCCTTTCTGAGTTTCAGAGTATCCCATGAAAACAGAAGGGATGCCTCTGGAAGCAAGCTTATCCACTGCCACCAAGTTTTTAGCAATGCAAAAACAACCAAAAACCCTTAAATGTCTAATATCAGGTTTGGTTTTCATCATAATTTCTAAGGGACATTTTCCATCCAAGACAGGGGTTGGAAGAAGATTTATAAGATAGCAGGCAGTTAAGACGCATTCTCCCCAAAATTTATTAGGTATAGAAGCTTGCAATTTCAGTGCTCTAGCAATTTCTAAGAGATGCCTATGTTTTCTCTCTACTCTGCCATTTTGTTGAGGAGTGTAGGAGCAGCTAGTCTGGTGGATAATCCCTTTATTTTTAAAAAAGGATTCCAAATGTTCAGAAAGGAATTCTCCACCATTGTCAGTTCTAAAGACCTTAATCACCTTTTGAAATTGTGTTTGAATCATACTGACAAAATTCTTCAACAGAGTTGCCACATCATGTTTAAATTGCATAAGGTAAACCCAAGTCACTCTACTGTGATCATCAACCAATGTTAAAAAATACCTTTTCTGATTATGTGTGGCAGTGTGATAAGGTCCCCAGACATCACTATGAATGAGATCAAAACAAGCAGCTCTCCTACTATTAGAAACAGGAAAAGAATCTCGAGCAATTTTGGCCATGGGACAAATAGAACAATCATTAATTGCAAATTTTTTTCCTTTTAAATTTTGGAGAGAATCTATTGATTTCAAAGTCTTAACAGAAGCATGACCAAAGCGTCTATGCCACAAATGGATGCTATCCTTATTCATATTACTCAAAGCTACAGTTGAAACATCATTGCTATTGAGATTCAAAAAATACAGACCAGATTCAAGTTCACCACTTCCCAGGGCCCTCCCACTTGAGAGGTCCTGCAAGAGTGCAATATTGGGCAGAAATTGAACAACACAGTTTAAATCTTTGGTCAGTTGGGATACTGAAACAAGATTAAAATGAAAGTCTGGCAAGTAAAGAACATTTCGTAACAGTTTCCCATTTTTGAACTCAAAGTCTCCAATCCCAGTGGCAAACATGGTCAATCCATTTGGTAATTGGACACTAGTGTTATCAATTTTTCTAAAATTTCTCAGCCATCTTATGTTGTTAGTCATATGATTACTAGCACCAGTGTCCAATATCCAATCACTATTCTTATTGTAATGAGAGAAAAGTGATGTCATACCAGCAGCAATAATATTGCTTTCATCAGTGGCAATTGCAGTAGCAACTGAGGGAACACCACCTCCACATTAGGGCTGGGCATAAAAACCGGTTCGGGCGAACCGAACCGAAACCAAACCGGAACCGAACCAATACAAACCGGTTCTGACTGAACCGGTTCTTAAATGGTTCGGTTTTGATAAGGAATATATGGAGCGGTTTTCAACTGGTTCAAAACAGGTTCCGAACCGGTTTTGAACCAGTTTTTCAGAACTACTTTTATTACATAAAGCCTAAATTATTAAATAGTAACACACTCTTGCATCTTTTTTTTTTGTAGATTAAATGGCTATAAACAAGCCGAGTATCCAGCAAGCTCGACTCGACTCAGTTTACTCGAGCTCGAACTCGAACGAGCCTTAATTTTTCAAGCTCGAGCTCGACTCGGTGCCATACTTGACATGTTCGAGTTCGGCTCGATAAGGTTAAAAATTCAATTAAATAATAAATGGTGCATCTTAGTTCGAGGTCGAACTCTTCCTCGACTCAATATATACATATATAATATTATTACGTAAAACTCGAAAAACTCAAAATCGAACTCGACTCGAATATGCAAAACAAAAAAGCACGATTAGGCTCGCGAGCCTCTCGATTCGAGTACAAGTGAACTCGAACTCGACTCGGTATCAAAAAAATTTCAACTCGACTCGAAATTTAGCGATTCGAATTTGAATATCGACCAAACCGATCTCGAGAAGTTCACGAGTAGCTTGAATCGTTTACACCCATAGGTAGATCTTTCACTATTTGGGTTTGGTTCATATTGGATATATAGGTGGTCGTAGCAGGTTTGTTTACTTATATATAGTTATTATATATTATGTTACCTCATATCAGTTCGACAATCAATTGAGTTTAGTTTTGAACTCAAAACTTAACTCAGGAATAGTTCTATATTGGCTGAATATTTTGAATTTTAGTAATAAAAAAAAGGTGTATATTTTGAATTTTAGTAAAAAAAAAAATGAAAAAAGGTTCAAAACCGGTTCGAACCGGTTCGAACCGGTTCAAAACCGGTTCTCCTATGGTTCGGTTCTAGGACCTAAAATTTGGTTCGGTTCTTACCTGATACAGAAAACCAACTGAACCTAAAATCTGGTTCCGGTTCGGTTCTGAACCGGTTCGGCCAAGAACCGAACCATGCCCAGCCCTACTCCACATCTTTGGATAAGCCTCTCAAATTGTTCATTGGTGAGAGTAATTGATCCAATACCACTTGCATCCGAAGCACCAGGTTGCTTCCCATCTTGAGAGCTTCCAGTGGTGTTCAAAGCTGAATTGTTCTTGTTCATGGTAGCCTTCCCTTTCTCCAAATCTCTCAATTTGAAGCAATTGTCTCTACAGTGCCCCTTTTTCTTGCAGAAGTCACATCCCTTTGAAAAACACTTATCAACAGTGTGCCCTTTCTTTTTGCAGAAATCACATTGGACATTTGGATTATTGAGCTTCTTCAGTTTTGTGTCACTGCTAGCAGAAGAAGCATTCAAACTGACAGGATTGCCTTCTGAACTGATTGTGGCACTTATATCCCTTTGGCTTTCCTCCTGAAGTAATATGGAGTAAGCTTGGTTCAAGGATGGCAAAGGTGTCCAGAGCAAGAGATTGCTCCGTACATTCGTAAAATTCTCATTTAGTCCCATAAGGAACTGGAAAAGCCTCTGGTTGTCTCTGTGAAGGATGTGCTGGTTGAAGGCATCACCCTCAATGTGTGGTAATGCACAGGCTGTATCGTATTCTGACCATAGATTCTTGAGCTTTGTATAAAAAACAGAAACGCAATCCAAACCTTGCCTACACACAGCAATCTCTCTGTGGATTTGATAAATCCTAGAACCATTGATTTTGTCAAACCTCTCTTTCAAATCTTTCCAGGCGTGAAAAGAATTCTCAGAGTACATGATTCCATCAGCTATGTCATCAGAAACAGAATTGACAATCCAACCAAACACGACAGCATTACATCTGTCCCAAAGTTCACGCAATTTGATGTCAAAGTTATCACGCTTGCAAGAACCAGTAATGAAGCCAATTTTGTTCTTTCCAAGTAAAACCATTTGCATACTGCGACTCCATTTACGATAGTTATCTTGACCAATCAACTTCATAGAGATAAGACTCTGACCAGGATTATCAGTCCCGTGCAGAAACAAAGGATGGAAAGAATGAACCTCAGATGCAAGATCGAAGACAATGGCCATCTCGGTTGCTGCGGCGGAATTATCCAATCCGCTACCCTCCGGTTGCTTCGTCTCATCGATAATGGAACGCTTGCTCTCATCGTCCATCGTGGAGAATCAGACAGAACAACACCAATCTTCAAGATCTGGAAAAAATTGAGAATCAGAAATTCTCGCGATATGGACAGGCGAATCGTCGCGAAAGGCAGGGGGACAAGAATGTGGAGTAGAGGAAACGCCTGGATGTGCTTGAAGAATCGAGGCGAAAGGACGAAGAAACAAGGCTCAGGATCGAAGAAATTGAGGCTGGGATGCCTCAATTGGCTCTGGTACCATGTGGAAACCCTAACCCTAGCAGAGATAAAATTTGGACTAATGATTTGCGGCTCACCGGATTAGGGAATTAACCCTAACCCTCACCTATTTATATGGGCGGGGTCCCGAGTTAATAACTCAAGGGTCCCCAAAGTTTACTATAACCTCCAATATAGTCCCTGAAATAATCAGGAGACTTTCAACCAACCAAACTGGGCTCCGCCCTTTATAACCAATCAACATGGGCTCCGCCTTTGATCCAGCCCAAACCCACAAAAGCCAACTGGTCCAGAAAAGGACACAAATAGATAAAGCCCACAATTGCCCAGATTGGGCTATCTTCACACGTGTTAATATATACTTAATAATATGTTAAAAATAAAGCATGTTATGAAATTTAGATGGAGTGAGTATTCGAGTAATTCATGGAAACTTTCAAAGCGATTTTGGAGTATATATTTGACAAGCTTCTCAAAAGTGACCATCTTTTTGTATTTCCAATATTGTTGTTACTCTCAAAATTCTAGATCAAAGAGAGAAAATGTATGTATGTATATATATTTTATATTGGGAAACTTCCCCGATATAACTAAATTATTAAAATAAACGTACATGCACACACTTATAGATCATTTTGTCGGGCTGCTCTAAAAGCAAACGTGATTCAGTGACACTTATGTGTGCGATAATAATTAGATATTTTATATAATTTATAATTGTTTTTTCCCCCTAATTTGTAACAAAATTTCAAATTAATATACTAAAATTACATATTTCTTATTAGTAATAGTTTATATAATAATATATAAAATTTATGAATATATATAATATCATATGTCAAGAAGTTCTTCAAATCTATATTCTCATAAAAAAATATTTTGTAAATGAAATAATATGTTTCATAAAAATGTCGACTCTTTTATATATCGTGATATATAAAAATAATTGTATGTTTTAGAGTTTCATAATTGCCCGGTGTGAAATTATATTAAGTCCATTGTCATTTTTTATTGGGTGAATTACTTATTTGGTTATTCATGTTTGTCAAAGTGACTATTTGCTTTTAGTAGTAATTTATCTTTGACAATGTGATTATTAAAATACATTTAATTCAAATGTCAAAAATATCATTTTTATTTTCTTTGTTGGTGAGAGAAGTCCTTCCGTTCAGTTAGATTTCTTCATCTCCATTAAAAAAAAAAAATCGCATGTCTTCTTCAATCTTCAATTTAAAGTGTCAATTAAACAAAACCAAATCATCATCAAGAAACTTAAGAATTGTTACCATTTTCAGAGTCCAAAGATAATTTATGGATTGCTACTCTTTTCGTTCGAACTCGGAGTAAAGTATATAGGGAATCGGAGTAAAGTATATAGGGAATCAAATGAAGTGATGATCCGCCTTCTTTAATTATCACAAAGATCGACAAAGAACACAAATATCACTTTAAACTGCCGATAAGGGTAAAATTACCATTTTATAACTATTTAATCATATTGGGGCTTTAACAAATAAATTTGACCATTAAATTCATATTTTGAATTGTATATAATAAAAAATAAAAATAACAATTTATTACATTGTGTAAGTAAATATAAGTAACCAAATAAATTATTAACATATTTTTTAATAAATATATTGTCCTAATGATATGACACGTGTCGTGTTTAGATAGAGAACCTTTTATGGTTAAACTTTTTCATTAAGAAGAACATAACCCTCTTGTTTATTAATCATTATTATATGTAGTTCACACTAATTAATTACTAAATCCAAAAGGCAAAAATGGATCTTGATGTGGATCCACCAATCCTAGAGCGCCACCTAGTGACTGTGTCAGATTAGCATGGGAGCATTTTAACCTTTTCGTTCCATTGGTGCTTAAAAACATATACAAAGGCACTTGAACAATACCTAAATTAGGACAATAAATAAATGAGGAAAACAATATGCTTGCTTCACGCTTAATGCTCAAGTTAATCTTTATCCTCTCAAATATTCGTTGGTAAAATATTAAACACTTGCACTACATGAAATCTTTTCAGGCACGCATATTACAAAATGATGCCACGATAAGTCTATAATAATATATACAAACAAGATATAGCACAAGATAAATTTTATGTCATGTTCATATTTAATTTTAACACGATATAGTATGAACAATCATATGATAATATTATATATGATGGTAGCTCAATTAATTTCTTGACTACTCTCTTTTGAATTTTTCCCCTAGTATTAACATAATCACACGGAAAAAATTGTATAGTGTTCGTTTGTAAATACAGTAAATTTATCGTGTATATTCATATTTAGTGGGCATATAGTACACTAAAACATATATGATACACAATTTGAAGACCCTAATAAATTAATAATACACTATACACAATACACTATTTCGGTTGTTCTTTGTTACCAAAAGAAGATTATGATCTACATTTTTTTATCTTAAAACTAAATAACTGAGAAAACACACATAATAATGTTCCTAATTTTTTTAATATAATTCTTTATCTGTAGTTTTTATATTAGTTTATATATTTTGATAATGTATGAATCTTCGTTACACTAATACGTATAAATATATTTATATATCCCTTTTACCTATCTATTTCTTTAAGAATAAATCTGTTCTTTGATTAATTTCTTTTAATATATATTATTAGCATGAAATGAAATGTATCGGTGATCCCCGGTTAGCTGAGTGAATTGTCCCTTTCTCATAATAATAATCACACTTTTCTCATCTAGCTACTAAGAATACATTATATTTAATATGATATATATTATATATCACAAGAAGCTTGTACAGTATGCAATGTGCAAGCAAATTTTGACAAGGACTAGAGAGATGGATCTATTAACTATAGATATCAACCCGTTCATCCATCACTGTAAGCAAAAAGTGGAATTCCGGAACTACCCTTCTCTTCGCACCAAATCACCACCGAAGTCTGATTTGATTTGGCACCATCAGCTCTTTTTATAAAATTTCAGATAGAAGACATATCACTTACTATAATTTTTAAATATATATTAGTAGAAAAATATTGTACCATGCATAAACTGGAATATGCATTTACCAAACTATATCAATCACTCGCTGAACCCAAGGAAGCCGGCATTTTGGACTGTTTCGGCATCTTTTTGCTCAAACAAAACACCCGTTAATATTCAGTTTTTTAATAATCGCTATGGGATTGGTTAACATCCAATTCCCGAACATGTAGAGCAAGTACTAACATAACAACGAAAATAAAGATAACAGAGCAAGAACCAGAAATACAACTGGTAGTAAACAAATTAGAACACTAGACAACTTAATAGTAACGAAGACCCATACAAGAGATAGCAAAAGTGTATAGTCAATTATATACACACAAATATTATTGGATCTATTTATGTGATGACAATTGTAGAAAAATGTCTTTAAAAAATATGTTTAATTAGTTGCAAACATATTTAATTTTAGGTCCATAATTATAAGCAAATGCCATGAATGAAGCTACACATACTATAGGGTAAAGCAATTGCACCCTTAGCCTTTCATATATGAAGCTATTTAGGGTTTTACTGTTCAATAGAGTGTTTATATATTTTAGTTTAAATTACTACCTGAACTTTTTGTAAATCAATTTCTTATCTCTATGTTTTCATTAAACTGACTGGAAATGAACACGCAGATAATATATTTTTTGCGATTAATGCATCGAAATATATACCTCTTTAATTAGACGTCATTTGCGTTCCACATATTCAGTGGCGGACCCAGGACCCGGGACTAGGGGGTGCATGATTGCATGATTGATCGATTTTTTTTTCAAAAGAAAATGTTGCATATAAATAGTAATAATAAATAAAAAGCCAATAAATAAACTAGATTTGTTAAGGTAAAACACCAACTAATTACAATATTTCCCTACGAGTTTTCATACTTTGAAAATGTACCATAATATATTCATTATTAATGGAGTCAAATACATCTTTCTCAATGAAAGTCACCAAGAAATCACTCATGAAATCATCTCCCACTCGGTTTGAAGTCTTGTTTTCACAAATTTCATAACGGAGAAAGCTCTTTCTACTGTTGCAGTAGCCAAGGGTAAAAGTAACGCCAATTTCAAGAGCAAATAAACCAGAGGATAGCATATACTTCTCTTCGTGACAACTAGCTTCTCTGCCAAGGTAGAGATCGATGTTATCCTTGAAAAGTCGTCACTTTTTCGTACCTTAACAATGTACGCCTGAAGTTGATTATCAAGTGCTATCAACTCAATTCGAGAGAATTCACACGGATAAAACTGAGCAATACGTATCAACTTGTCCTTGTCAAATGCTGAAAAGTTATTATCCGGACTGAAACATGCCACGCAAATAAGCAACTATGTACTCACCTCATTAAACCGAGCATTTAACTCTTGGAGTTGCCTATCAAGAACAACATAGAACAAACCTCCGCGATATCGATCCAAATTAAGCATCTGTTGAGCTTCACATCTTCGTCTCCCCTTAGATATAAATAATTCATTCATGTTAGGAACATCAATATCATGCTCCTTACAAAATAAGAAGACTTCAATCAGTAAAGCATCCCATCCTTCATCTCTCATGGCCTGCAAGCGTTCCTTAGAAGCATCAACCATCGTCATCGCATTAACAATATCTTGATCTTTCCTCTACAAAGCTTGTGACAATTCATTTGTGATCCCTAAAACGGTCTTCATCAAATGCAATGTGAAAACAAATTCAAATGATTGCTTGGATTCTAAGAGTCTATTTGCTTCTGCTCTTTGACCTGAACTTGCACCATCTTCTTTGATAATTTCAAGTACATTAATAACTGAAGAAAACATGAGTAGTAGATTCATAAGAGAGTACCGAAGTGTGTTCCCCAACGAGTATCGCCATGCCTCTTGAGACCGGTCTCTTGATTTAGTCCTCGTACACTTTGAATTTTCCCTTTCTCTAATGCTTCTCTTACTTTAGCAATCTGTATGTCTTGAAGCATATCAAGTCGCTTACATGGACCTCCCACAATATTTACTATATTTCCCACTAAATTAAAAAGCACAGCAACTTGAATCTCATTTTTCGCTACACAAACAAGAGTTAGTTGAAGTTGATGGGCAAAACAATGCACATAAAAAGCAGACGAGCTTTCCCGCATGATCAAAGCTTTCAGTCCATTAAATGCACCTTGCATGTTACTTGCACTGTCATAACCTTGCCCCCGTACCCTTGCAAAAATCAAGCCGTATTTACAAAGCAATGATTCTAATGAAACTTTCAGAGACATAGCACTTGTATCACTAACATGCTTAACACCAATGAATCTTTCCACAATATGACCTTTTTCATTCACAAAATGCAAGACAACAACCATTTGTTCTTTACTGAACACGTCGCGAGACTCATCCACAAGCGAGGGGTCAGGGTGCAACATTTCATTTTTTGAGAGGGTGCAACATTCATTTTTTGAGAGGGTGCAAAATTAACGCACTCAATAGTATATACACTAAATTTAAAAAAATTATACAAAGTTGAGCGGGTGCGACTGCACACCCTCGACTCTACCTAGGTCCGCCCCTGCACATATTGTACATGCAAACCTTGGACAAAATTTTAAAACAAATAATGTAATTTTAAGATGAACTTACTTAAGACAAAAATAAATTTGTCAATTAGCTACATTAAAAATTTCATGTGGCCGAAACTATAACGGAGTAACTCTATTTGATCTACCGAGAGCTGCAAATTTTACTTGCCCTATTTAAATTTGTACCCAATAAAATACCGGTCAACTGTCTCCTACTCTTTTATCTTAAAAATAGTGAAGAGTGATAACTTTATTTCTTCCTCTCTCTAGCTTTATTGTTGGGACCAAACCAAACGCAAATACATATACATACTAAAATATATACCTAGCTGAGACACGCAAAAAGCAAAAAAGTGAGACTATATGACACAACCATGAAGGAACATATAGAAGCGGCACTTTTCTTTGAATTCTTCTTCTTCTTCTTCACCTCCCATGGCCGTTGAGGCCACCGGAAAGATGACTCAGCTCTGCCGGAAAACTGTTAAAATCAACTTCAGGTGGCGGTGTGTTCATCGGGTTTCTATAAATTTCCGCGACTTCTTCAGATTCTTGTGGGACCATCTCGTGGTATGTTCTCTAGGGAGGTCACCGAGGTACCGCCGCCTGCACTTCCATGCCGGACTTGGCCGCTCTTCTTCTTCTTCCATGGATTCAGCTCCGGCCACCGTGGCTGACGGCGGCGGTTTGGAGGTGTCGGACTCTGATTTGGTCTCCTTGAAAATTAGTTTGCTTGGAGATGGGCAGATTGGTAAAACAACATTCCTGGTAAGATATCAACACATTTTTACTCTTTTTTTAATTCTATCTTTGTGATAATTATTAACACGATATTTATATATATATATATATATATATATATATATATATTTTTTAATTTTAATAAATTTGAAGATTAAATATGTCGGAGACGAACAAGAAAAGAGAAGTCTTCAAATGTCGGGGTTGAATTTGATGGACAAGACTTTGATTGTTCAAGGTGCCAGAATTTCGTTTAGTATTTGGGATGTCGGAGGTTAGTTGACTCTTCTTTAATTTAATTTCTTCCTTTGTATTTTTTTTAATGCAATATATTAATTTAGAAAAATAATAATTACTGGATCGCATGTATATTTCTAATAATTATATTTATTGAAAATAATTATTATTATTATGCATAAATGACAAATGCAGGTGACCAGAAGTCGAGTGACCATTTACCTATAGCCTGTAAGGATGCAGTAGCGATATTATATATGTTCGACCTTACCAGTCGATGTACATTAAATGGGTAATTAATTAAATATATCTAGTAAATATGTTTTAGTACATTAATTATATAAAAAAATATATAGTAGCTAATTATTGTGTAATCTGTTGCTAAATGGTTGCAGTGTGATAGAATGGTATAGTGAAGCAAGAAAGTGGAACAAGGTACTGAATTATCCTCCTTAATTAATCAATGTGTTGTTTGATTTTAATTTTACTATGATGTTTGGGTTGAAACTTGAAAGTATTTTCTTTTCGAAAGTGGAAAGAATATTAATTTATTTTTGGTTCGCCATATTTATTATTATTAACAATATAATAATTTATATATTTTTGTGCAGACTGCTATCCCCATACTAATCGGGACCAAATTTGACGATTTTGTCCAACTTCCTCCGAATCTGCAATGGACCATCATAACTCAGGTAATAACTAAGGACCAACTTTACTTTACTCCATATAATGTAAAGTTTATACTGTGACTCTTATCAAAAGTATATACCATTTATGCAAAAACTGAATAATGATTGATAACTTTAAACCGCATTTTTTTTATATATTCGAGCAAAGCTTATCCGGGACAATACGAAGCCACCAAGAGACGAGTGGGCAATTGTTTTTTCCCTCAATTTTTTGTACTGTGTAATTTATATTTTAAAATTATAATTATGTCTATTTGACCATTTAAAATCATGCACTTGTTCTGTTATATAATTTTATACTAATTATTTACCTATAACTCAATCATCGCCTCTTTAACCAAATTCTTCTTAGTTTCGTCCCTAATTTTCGGGTGATATTATATACGCAGGCTAGGGCTTATGCAAAGGCGATGAAGGCGACCCTCTTCTTTTCGAGTGCAACCCACAACATAAACGTGAACAAGATCTTCAAGTTCATCATGGCCAAGCTACTAAACTTGCCTTGGACAGTAGAGAGGAATTTAAACATTGGAGAACCCACCATTGACTTCTAATAATTAATATACTTCAATTTTTCTAGCATTTACTCAATTTTATTTGTATTATTGTTAATCAATATGTTGTAAATATTATTATGTTAGGAGAAAAGAGAATATTGATGAAATTTTTAGGTTTTTTTTTTTTTTAAAGAAAGATATTAACATTTTTCCATTTTTTTTCTTTTCGCGGTGGAAATCTTGGGTCCCATCAAGAGGGTATCATTCACAGTATACTTGATTTATATATAAATTAATATCCACTCGCACCAGATCAACTTTTAAAATAAAATGTTGATTTGGCCAAAAAAAAAAAAAATGTTGATTATAAATATTTTTATATTACTATAATCTTAATAGAGTTTAAATCCCTAACCTTTAATTAACATTTTTTTTTCCAATTTGATCTTACAATTATCATACAAGGACAAAAAATGACCATACCATGGACAACGCATTAATGCAAAAGGCATTGAGCCAATCCTTGTTTTTTCTTCATTTTTGGTAAAAGGATTGAACCAATCCTGCCATTGAATAATGTTGACATCATCCCATTACTTTGAAATGGATGGGTTCCTAAAATTAGATAAGCTTTACTGACTAGGTCCACTTTAACATTATTTAAAAGTTTCGTTTTTTCCTCTAATCGTTAACTTGATCAAATCGAGCATAGATTTTAGATTAATAACTAAATTATTAACCGAACTTTTAACACAACTACAAATTGCTAATTCAACATTGATTTTTTAAAATTGACTATCCAAATATTCAATTTCCGAGCAAATTGCTACTTTAGTTTCAGACATAATGGTTAGAAAATGAGCATGTTCCGGACACCTAGAGTTATTTCATATATACCTAAGATAGATTTAGACATAAATTGAAAAGATTAAAGCAAAATACTTTCAATCAAACACTCGATTGAAAGAAACTACTGGTATTGGGTGGAGATCCAATTGAAGACATTTTATCGCAAACCTTTTAATTTATGTCCGATTCCATCTTGGGTAGACACGAAAAGACTCACACGTGATCAAAGTATGCTCATTTTTTTTTGTCATAATTGATAGAAATCAAAACAGATGTAACAATTTGTTAAGAAAATAAAAGTTCGAGTAAACAATTTAAAAAAATCCATATCTAAATAGAGATTTGTAATTAGATTAAAATATAAGTAGCAATTTGGTTATTAAGCATCGATTTTGTGCAGTTGTTAATAATTATTGAATTTAACCGAACAGACTAGAAGTCAGGTTCCCGGTCGGATCGCCGCCCGGTTCTGACTTATGATACTATTCATTTATATTATTTAATATAAAAATATCAGGTCCCGTCTGATCCACGTCTTTCGGGTATATGAGGAAACATGTAGAATATGGCTTAATTGATCGATCTCTTAACTATACTAGGTTGCTGATGGGGTTACGTTTTCGGAGCCAGTGCATGCGCTTGTTGTTCGCTAAGTCTGGTCGGAAAAACCTAGAATGTGAGCTGGAGAATCCGAATATTAATATTTAGTAACGAATGGATTTATGGTCGCTACGCTAAAAAAAAAAGGAAAAAAAAAACTTAAATTTCACGATACTTAATAATCCAGAACGCAGCGTTTTTCCTTTTACCGGGTTATGTGACATTGACCGTACCGTTGACAGGTAAAGCGAGGGAACGAGCTCCACTCCATTGTTGTGTAGCAGAAGGAATAATTGCAGTGCTGCTGGTTAGACATGGCGAATCGAGATAGAGACTGGGATTTCCACCTCCGGACACTATCCAACAGCTCCAGAGACTCCAATTTCGCCGGTGATCCTGCCGCCGATCCCTCTCTCCTCCACTCGGTCTGCATTATCCGTAGCTCAAATCCATTCTACTTTCTCTGTTGATTTTTCTGATTTCTTCTGCTAGCCTTTCAGTTCTTAGTTGATTATGAGAGGGCTTCAATGAGGGATCAGAAGGGGGTAGGGAAAGGAATGAAATTGATGGATGATGTATCTTGCTTAGATAGGTTTAGAATATGATCTTTCTTGTTTGGATTGAATTAGCAGTCACTGGATTGAAGGTCGTAAATTGATTGCTTCAATTTCGTGACAATGGTTTGTTGCTCAGTGGGATATCGATGACGGGAAGGGATTTTTACTCATCGAGCTTTGCCTTGTTTGTGATATATGGAGTGTTTGGATGATTTACTGATTGTTTATGAATAGGTAAAGAGGCTATATGAATTGTGTAAAGCTGAGAAGTCAGAGGATCTTGTGGCTAGGGTATATCCCCAGATTAACAGGCTCTTTCAAAGGGCAGTTGCTTCACTGCCACAATCGAGGTCATCTTATGGCATCCTTTTGCTGGTTTGTCTCTTGAATTTATTGCCTTGATGCATTTATTTCCACCCCATGATATCTTTGCCACCTCAATACACACTAAAGATTTGAATAATCTGGTGCATTGACACTATATTGAAGTTCAAACCTGAATTTTTCCCTTTCTGTGGCTTAACTTGGGAATCTGTAGTGTTCTATAACTTAGGAAAAAAGTTATAATGGTGTGAGAGTGTAGAATCTTGTTAGTAAGTTAACCTTCTTATATGGTCATTTCATCCTCATTTGATTATTTCTAACGATTTTTTATTTTTTTTATAAAGGAAATTCTTCAATTTTATCTCGATTTTGGGGATGTTGTTCTTCATGATGCTGATCCAAGTTTGAGGACATTCTTCAAGTCATGCTTGAGCCGGTAATATCATTTCTATGCTACTTCTCTTTCCATCCCTCTTCTTTGTTCTTAGTTGAAAGCCTAAAAATGCCGTTGGACTACCTGAATTAACCCAGTTGTTCTTTACACAGATAGTTACTTCCATACACTACATATTTTGAATTAATATTCTAGATATTTAGTATTTGTACATGCCAATAGGGCTGTTCTTGATATTATATGGTTAGCTGGATTCATCACCAATTTCTAATTCCATAAAGTCCTCGTTTGAGTCTCACTATCTTTACTAATATTATTTTCAGTGAGTTTGCCGAACCCGTGGTTGCTAAAGCCACCCTCGATTTTCTGAATGCAAACAGTGAGAAGTTGTTACTTTCATTCCCTACGTTGTTACCACAGGTACCAGCTACCCTCCCTGCTTTTCATACTGTTATACGGAAGAGAATCCATCCCTTCTGTTTTATGCCGAGCCAAGTATTTTCAGCATAGAGTATTAGTGAGTGCAGTTTTAAGACAGAGCTGCAATCTATTGAGAATTAACTCTTGTACGTCTAGTAATACATGTATCATATTGCAGTTCTTTCCATTGTTGCTAAAGCTAATTGTCTGGAATGGAGAGAAGTAAGTCTGCACATCCTATTATGCTTTCACTTTTATGTTTCTTTTATTTTCAAAACAAAAGCACTGGACTTTTTGTAAATTAATAACACATTGTCTCGATAATCTGTGCTTGCAGATTGGAAAAATCATTTACAAAGATCTTCCCAATTTTGATGTCTCCAGGATGTTTTCTTCCTCTTTTTACTTCCGTAGTAGACCTACCAGGTAAATAATACACAATTATTATTGTACTTCTTAGCATCTTTTTCCACCCTTTGAAAGCCTTTCAGCATTGTGCTAGGAATCAAGTTTACTTCAGCTGGGTTCATCAAAACTTGTGGTGCACTAACACTCTCTTTGTTAAAACTTGTGGTGCACTAACATTCTCTTTTTTGTTATTTCAAGTTTTGGTTGTTGCTTTGGAGAAAGTAGAACGAAGTTCAGGACCTCTTGTTGGGAGTAGCATAGCCTCAATCCAGAAGAGCACAGCTCCGGAGGTTATTTAATATTGTACCATTCTAATGGCATCTCATCTGAACCAGTACTGTACTTTATGATGAACTGTTGATACTTGAATTCTGCAGATGTTGCTTGCTCTCATGGATGAAGCGTATACAGGATCAACCATTGGGGATGGAGGGGCAGACTCTGAATCAGACGATAACAATACTATCGAGTCTGCTAATCCTCTATTCCTTGACCTTCTCAAGGACGAAAATGACGGCCTTGTCGTAAGTCCCTTTATCTGCCATGTCAGCTTTTTTGTAGTTTGATGCATGTCACCATTCAAATGAAGAAAATAAAATATACTACAATTTCACCAAGTTTACAACTTTGATTAAAACCAGTAACATCCATTTTAAACAGTCTCACAATTTGATTTTTAGGTTAAAAATCTTCCAAATAAATTTTCTGCAGTCTCTTTCTACTTTAGTATAATTTGACTGTGGTTCAGGAACGGCACTGGACTTCTCCAGGTGTAATTGCTGCACTACAAGCTGCAATCCATAGTCCTCAGTCTGACAGGCTGAAACAAGCATGCAATATATCTCCTCGGCTTCTTGATGTGTATTTCCCAATAGCTCTACGAGAAGTTAATGACTGTACGTTATTGAAATTTTACTGTGAGATCGATTTGCTATGTGTACGCTCTTCTTTACCTGTGCTATAAATGGTGTAGTTTGCAAATATCGTTAATTTTTTCCTTCATGCATTTTCGAGCTTCTTCTTATGTTTCTTATTTATTTGCAGCTTTACTTTGTGCATTGATTTCCCTGCTTATGACAAGAACTTCAACACTTTTCCCTGATAAGAAGTTCCAATATGAGGTAAGATTTATGATTATCAGTTTATCTGATAGAAATTTAAGCATACTCTACACTATGTAGTATGTACTCTGAGAAATTTAAAAGGTCGATTTTATAGGTTCAGAAGAGACTCCTAGAGTTCATGCTTGCTTCATTCCAACGCTCTCCAAGTATTGTCGCTATGCTGAAGGTACTTTGTTAAATCGATTAAACCCATAAATTTTGATCTAGAAAATTACAGCTACTTTCATTATCGGCAGAAACCCATCATGAATAGGCTTGGAGAAGCTTATGATAGTTCAGCAAAGGTCAGTCCATAATCATTATCCACTTTTGTATCCAATAATTTTCTATCAAGTGATTTATGTCTATGTTTCTTCTTTAGACAGAACTAGCTTTACAGTTATGCTGGGCCATCGGGGAGCATGCAGGAGGTGGCGCCTCTTACAAAGATGCAGCCCGGGAGCTGTTTGAAAGTCTCGAGTTACTTCTATATGAAAACTTATCATCAAGGTAAAAAATCACAATTAGTCTTCAACCACCACAAGGAAAGAATTGATAATCATAAACTGTTGCATTAATTGAAGGGTTAAAAACTTATTTACAGTCTCAAGTTTCATCCATGTTGCGATTTGGTGTCTCAGGATTAAAATGTTAATATGGACAGTCTCAGATTTCATTTTGGTTGCTTTTGGGTGTTTGGTGTGATTACTTTAGAAAAGTCATTTCATGATTGAAGGGGGATGAAAAGACGCGCGTAGACACCGAAAAGCAACTAAAGTGAAACATGAGACTGTTCATATTAACATTTTAATCAGGAGACACCAAATCACAACACGGGTGAAATCTGGGACTGTAAATAAGTTCTTAACCCTTAATTGAAACATTCATGATCTGATTTCCCTCTTTTTCATGGAAAGCCGTCTTGGTCTAAGACAGGAAGCAACTGTAGACGAAGCATCAAAGAAGTCATGTCAATCTAGGCTCCTGTGCTTTGTTGTCACTGCAATCGCAAAGCTTGCTTCTTTTCATCGAGAGCTCTTACCAAGAGCTCGTGTATCATTGGGCAAGGTATCACATTCTATAGATAACCTTAATTTTTAAAAAATTTAAGTTTTTGCTAAGATTGTATAATGCACAGGTAGCTCGATCCCGGAATTTAGATGTAAGAGTATGGCAGCGAGCCCGTGATTATCTGGGACTACTGATGGAGCCTTCAGTGTCAGTATCGGTTCTGGGGCCTTCACATTCTTCGGATGAGAGCCCTGGAGTTGTTAACTGGAAAAAAGAAGGCAGCAGAAGAATGACTGCTCATCTTCCATTTTACATTCTCCGAGATCAAGAAGGTCTGTAAATGTGTATGAGAAATGGTTATTAGCTTTGTTCTGCTGTTTGTTTTTCCATCCTGCTTCTAAACTCCCTACTGTTTCCATTGCAGGTCCGCCATTCCATGATTTTTCATTCTCGGACATCCTTTCTGCGAGTTGAAGGTGTTTTTTAAAAGTTTGCACAAACAATAAGTTCTTATATTTCAGGCGTATTTTTAAAAAATGCATGGCTGTGTTAAATTTCTAGTTGATGGATGAATAAGATGTAATTCGTAGTGGGAATGAAATTGGTAATTGGATGACAGTGATTTGGTGGCCAAATTGGGAAAGGAAAGAAACACAAAATATGCTTTCGCTGCGTGTTGTGATAAATTCAAGCTAAATTCATATGTTCTATTAAAATTATATTAATTGACATATTTAGTATAATTTTATAAGTTAAGTTTCATAAAAATTGTCACGCGAAAAAGTATTTATTTTGTGTAAATATTATGTGTATTATTATTTATAACAATAAATGAAAATAGAAAAATAGAAAAAAAAACTAATTTTTAATAGTTAATAATATTAGTGAAAGAAGAACCAGATGAAGTAATTTATATATTTAATAAACAATAGTAAAATAATATGTAATATAATTTCACATTATATTTAGTTTTTTATGTAGTTTCATATTATAATAGAGATATGTTGATTGTAATCTCATATTATAATGAAATACATTATCTTAATTGATTATATATTACATAGTGTCAAATACCACCAACTGAAGTACTCCAGATATATGAAGTTAAGTTACAATCTTTGGTTTTATAGTTTTTCTTTTTCCCCACATGGTGGTGTCTTTCTTAGATACTTAGAACTTAGGATTAGGGGTGAGCAATGGTCTACCAAGACCAAGACCGCCCAAGACCAAGACCATAAGATCAAGTCCATTTTGGACCAAGACCAATGGTTTTGATGGTATTATTTGGTCTTGGTCTAAATTTCAGACCAATACCAAAAAGCCCATTGAGACCATTTAAGACCATTTAAAACCAATTTAATTTAATTTTTTTTAAAAAAAAAAAACTGGAATTTGCAAATAATAATAAAACCAATTTTGAACTCTCAACTCTCACCCAATCACTCTCATTTAGTCTCACCAGTCACTAGGGCCGAAAGCAAAACTCGGTAGGTCCGAAAAACCGCCAAAAACCAAATCGGACTGATCCGAAAAAACCGAACCGTAAATAGACCGATAATGAGTTGTCTGATTTTTTTAAGTATACTAGTAAGTGTAACTTGTTTTACTAATTGCTCAAACTATTTATTTTTTTTTGATATATATGATTCAGTAAATTACTAATATAGTACCTAGAGAAAAGTGTTAAAATTAATTACGTAAATACTATTTTATGGGTTAGTGATTTGAGTTTCAATTTTTTTTTTTTTTGCCGAAGTTTCAAATTCTAGTTGAGATGCCACATTTGTAAAGATTTTAACCTCGTAGCACTTCAAAACCAAAACTATTAAAATCAAATTGGACCGATCCGAACAAACCGTAAACGAGTTTTATGTTTATATTTTTATTTATTTTGGAACTCTAAATATACTTTATAAGAAATTGGAGATATTTTAAATATTGATTATTATTTTTGGATTTTCTATTTAAACCGAAAATCAGACCGAAAAAACTGTTCTAAATATGGACAGTTTATTTTTTTCAAAACAGATTTTTGGTCGGACTTTTTTTGTTGAAAAAATTCGGACCGAAAAATGTGGACGCCGACCAAAATAGCTAAGAAACCGGTCCGACCAGATCGGTTTCACCCCTACCAGTCACCGGCTCTATGGGCACCGGTCGGATCTTCCTCTACTTCAATATATTATATATAATTATAATAAGTGAATTTTCAACTTATGATTATTACTAAAATAATATTCGACAAATTTTAAAAAAATTAAATTAAATTAAATTAAATTAAATTAAAAAAACATAAAAAATAAAAAAATGGTCCTAATGGTCTAGACCAAAACCAGAACCAAAAAGACCAAGATCATTTTAAATGGTCTAAATGGTCCTGGTTTGGTCCTAGACCATTTGGAGGAGGACCATTTACAAATGGTCTTGCATGGTCTTGGTCTGGTCCTGACCAGGACCAGACCATGCTCAGCCCTACTTAGGATAATCATTGTTTGTACCAGTCTATAATGTGAAAAATGTTTATTACAAATATTTTTTAATTTTCAAAACTCGAACGAATTTTAACTTAAAACCCCTAATTGATGGATGATGTGTTGAGTTGTTTGCATGGTTAGACTTTTGATTTGGTCTGACTAGATCAATTTTATTTTTTATTTCTAAGGTTGGGACATAATTTGATTTAAAAAAATATATTAATTAAAGGATGAATTGTTAAATAGCTATACCTATTGAATTGTTGGGCTTTTGGTTAGGCCCCGACTAGACCAGCTTTCCTTGATATTCAGCTAGTTTAGGGCCCGGAATCCCGTTAGGAATAGATTGAAACAATACTACTAATATAATTTTATATGAGAATTAGAGGGAAATAGTTTATTCTGTATATTCAAAAAAGTAAAAAATATTTTCGATAAAATTAGAAAATAATTTTAAAATATAAAATAAAAACCACATTCAGATTAAAATCCAAAGTGAATTATGAAAATTTAAGGGAATCATGGTTAAAACACATTCAAAACTAATGTAGCCCCTTGACTCAAAGGACTGACTTGGGCTGCCGAATTAAACTACACGATAATAATAATGTCAAGCATATAAATTAGACAACACATAGTTTTACATCCATATAAGGACACAACAACAACAACACATAAACCACACACACACAAGTTTCACAGACAACAATTGGTACAACATACCCATACTAAACATGTAAAGTACAATATATGTCTGTTCAGTTTCTATCCGCTTTTCACCTCCCACTCCATCACCATCACTGCCAAATAGAACAAAAGAGGTCTATAAATAAACAAAAAATTATGTATAATCTATATGGAAATTATTCTATTTCCATAATAATAATAATAATAAATGGGCAGTTTATAACATTATAATTTAGAAAGACCGCGGCACCCTATCAATATAGTAGCAATAAAGTGACTTAACAGATAAATACTGATAGTATAAATGTCACACTACATTAGTAATTTGTAATTTGTATTATTTTCAGGGAAGCAATCCCTCATAAATTATAAGAATTTTCAAATGATTTATTTTGTTTTGAGAGAAATTCATTACAAAACTCAATATTTTGTTAGGGGCTTTCTACATAAATTTCTAGCTAAATTTTTTAATATTGTATTTGTATGGAATTTTCTTTATTCCCTTACAGATAAGATTATGTAGCACTTATAAATAAATCTGTCACAAACAACTAGATTTGTTATAGTGTCAAATAATAAAACCTTTAACCGAGTTTTAATTGAGCGCTTTTAGAATATTTGGCTTCTCATCTTGGTATTGGAAAAGCTGTGTCTCAAATTTAAATTTCGCATCCCGGCCCATTTATCTAACATTATCGAATTTATCTAATACCTTACGATTGTAAAACAGTTTGTTTCACTGATAATATTCATATGATAAGGTAAAGAGATATAAATAGAAACCCTAACCAAAAACCGTAAAAACAAACTAACCTCAATTAATCAAAGCCTCCTTCGCGAGTGCGGCGGTTGCCACGAATAACCGCATCCTTGATCAGACTCATAGTATCTTCCATAATTGAACGAGCAGTTTCAGCAGAATCAGAAGACAGAATTCCATCATCAGGGACATGATCGAAGAATTGAAACACAGCAGTCAACAGGCTTCCTCCATGGATGAATTCACTATTCATCAAATTGCTGTCGGGAAAAACCACAAACCCTGACTCCAAAATGTCCACTTCTTCCGGGTCTCCGCTTCCATTCAACAGCATCTTCATTATCGGGACTTCCACCGGAGTAAATACAGTGTAAGACATTACCGAGTCGGTGTAGCTACGCTGCAGGTAAGTTATAGCAGGCTCTACACCCTCCTGCAATTTTTATTTATAAAAAAAACACTAACTATGATGTTTTACAAATGTAGAAACTAGTTAAGTTTGAGATCATAGTGGAAAAAAAATAAAATTAAAAAGACTTTTGGTGCTATATGTTTGATAAAAGTTGATTTTTTGTGTCATATGTATTTTTTAGACTTTTTGCTCAGGTCTCGCACCTGGGACAATTTGACTAGATTCAAATTGGGTTGCACTGTGACTAGGTCAGTTGGACCATAGGGTCCAATTGATTAAATTGCAAAAATTAAAGCTGTGTATATAAATTGGAGGGCTAAATTGAACAAAATAAAATTATTTAACGGTCTGCATTAGGGATGGCAACGGGGCGGGTCGGGGCGGGTTTTCGCAGCCCCGGACCCGCCCCGCGGGTCGTCCTGGCTGACCCGGCCCCGGCCAAATGACCCTTTCGGGGCGGGCGGGTCGGGTCAACAATCCCGCGGGTCGACCCGCGGGGCCCCGACCCGCCCCGCCATGTGAACAATTTTTTTTTTTTTTTTTCCACTTTTTCAATATTAAATACAATTTTTTTTGTCAAAATATTACATTATATATAAATTAAAAACATAAATATAACACCAATCAAATATAAACAATAAACACATCAAATTCATTACAAATACAAATTCAAATCCAAATACCAAATTAACAAATCCTAATAATTTAAATATACTTCTATTTGTAATTTGGTCCATGTTATTTATATATGTACTATATTAACCATATTGTTTAGTAAATGTTAGATTATATTAACATAAAAAAAAAAAAAATTATATATATATGTATTTCGGGGCGGGTCTACGGGGCCCCGGGTCTCTAGACCCGGACCCGCCCCGCCCCGACCCGAGCCCGCCCCGTGACCCGCGGGTCGGCGGGTCGGCGGGTCAAAACCGGGTCGGGGCCCCGCGGGTCAGCGGGGCCCCGAGACCCGTTGCCATCCCTAGTCTGCATCAAAAGTCTACAAAATGCAAACTGACACCTAAAATTTAAAAAAAAACATATAACACCAAAAGCCAACTATAATCAAACATATGACATCCAAAACCAAAAGACCATTTAACTATGATGGTTTTTAGGACAAAATGTGGAAACTAGGTAAGTTTGAGATCATAGAACAAATATATACTCACAGTTTTTGAAAACTGAAATACACACACAAAGTTTCCAGTGTAATTGCCATCCCCAAGGTTTATCCGCAGCTTCTCTTGGATCTTGTACTTCGTTGCAACCAAATCCCACTGTAATCATTTTAATTCGATAATATTACGAGATATAACCATAACCGTTATATATATAAATTCTTTATCTATTGGAATTTGGAACAACAAGACAAACTTAATTATTAAGGTTAATTAGCCACTTCCCTATATGAACTTTTGAGGATTCAGATAAATTGCTAGCTGGATTTTGTTCGTTCACAAACGGCTAGCTGAAGTAATACAAAGTTGTACGTACTAAGTTATTTCCATCAATTTGATTAGTTGCCTATTTGAACTTTTGAGGATTTAGATAAATTGCTAGCTGGATTTTGTTCGTTCACAAACGGCTAGCTGAAGTAATACAAAGTTGCACTAAGTTATTTCCGTCAATTTGATTAGTTAAATGAGGACGGAATTTACATGTATTTTTTTTAATCTTACTTACCTTTTGCTGTTGTTTGTGCAAATTGTTAACTGAAGTTTAATGAATTTGTATCTTTCCCAATTAATTACTATATTGCAACTTTGTATAAGTTCCATTATCAATTTGTTCCGAATTAGCAAATTGCCCATATCTTAATTAACTTAAGATGAAAAGTTTCTAATTAACCCTAATTAGTAATAAAACAATGAAGAACTCTAGGGTTTCGAGTACTCTAGGGTTTCATACCTTCCTTCGGGATTGAGGATCAGACAGAAGTTGAAACAGCTCATTCTGAAAGACTGGGATCGGAGCAGTAGTCGCTATAACCACGACACTTTTTCCACCAGCATCTACTTCTACATTATCAGGGTAGGGTTTTATAGCAACCCTAATTTCTTCAGTTCCTTGTATCGCTACCCAGTTGTTAATTTTTTGCGAAGGGCTCGCATTTGCAAAAAACTTATGGATCATCTTCTCAGCGAGGAGGAAGATGTTTCGAGCACCCTCTCGGGTTGCTGTCTTATTTCCTACAAAATATGTTTTATTAAAGTAAATAAAAGTAGAAAATAATTTGAGTCAAGGTATATAATTTGGGTGTAATCAAGTCGCCAACGACACGTGCCCTTGAGGACCAGATGGCCTCTATTGCAGGACAGAAATCAGGCGGCGGGCGAATGTGTCATTTCTAACTCGGATTCTGAATTATAGGCGTTGTTCAGTCATAATCCAACGCACGGTAGCTTCGTGCCACTGGCTTGGTACCTTTGAAATAGCGGTCTGTATAGATGGGAGAATTCAACCAATAGCTTTCCCGTACATATGCGTATATCCATCGTTTCGCTCCGAAATGGTGCCCTACTATCTCTTGGAGCATTTGGTGATGCATACTATTGTTATTAACCTCTACATTTTCCAGCCAGGTTACCTGATCACATAGACCTAGTTTAGTAAAACTACATTGAATATATACTACATAGTACATTGTCTAAAACCAAACAATAATTTGTGTAAGTTAAGTGATTTCACCTTGGTGTGGGCATATGGAAGTTCTATGATCGTACAACCCGACCAGTTCCTTCGGTATGTTATTCCATCAAACCCGAATAAATCATCGAGGGATTGATCAACAACAGCCCACATATCTTCACGAATTTTCCGGGAGTACCTCAGGATATAACACTCTCTTGTAGATGCTAGAGGGCTTGGAATATGATACTCAATTCTCATCTGTCAATAATTGAAAATTTGAAACTTGCACCTCAAGGCATCGTACATAATGTTTTATGCATGCAAACAATACCCTAATTAAATATGTAGATGTTGCTACAAGAACTATGTATGTATGTCTCCAATAGAGATACCTATATATAGAAGTTGCTTATGAAACTCAATTTCATCTATCAGTAATGAAGATAGTGTCATTTAATGAAAAGTTAGCTAAATATGCTAATACCATTATTGAAAGTGAATCGGCGGATTTCTTGCAACCCAAGTCGTCGTATCTAAACAGGTTTCTTTAATTAAGACACTAATTACTGCCAATCTGAGTTGCCATAGGAGACTCA
The DNA here is from genome assembly GCA_036873135.1 of Clarkia xantiana subsp. parviflora. Classification (NCBI taxonomy): domain Eukaryota; kingdom Viridiplantae; phylum Streptophyta; class Magnoliopsida; order Myrtales; family Onagraceae; genus Clarkia; species Clarkia xantiana. The sequence goes on along the minus strand of JAPTYO010000010.1, from coordinate 5,581,019 downwards.
ATATTTTCATCTGTAAGTAAAGGAGAGAGTTATCACCTAGAATAGTTTTAATTAGTGTATTACTTGCGACACAAGTCACCGTACGTAATGCATGCATGCAAATAAAGAAACGTTTAATACGATCTGACGAGATTATAACTTCGGAATAATACGTACAATTTGAAGAGTTCCATCATAGTCCACTGTTCCTGGCAGAATTTCTCTAATCAATTTAGCACTTGCCACAATATCAGGGAATGCAGAAGACATCAGTGACTGAAACATTATCAAGAACAGAAAATATATGTCAAAGAGCAGATTAATCATATGTATATTGTGAAAGATAGAGTACTAACTAACTAACTATATCAGCAACATATATTATATATATACACACTTACAGCTTGCATGAGCAATTCAATAACACCAATTCGATTGATGTCCATAATAGCAATTTCTCGAGAGATCTCGTTGTTCGGTTCATAAAATGCAATGGAGGGCTGAAATTCTGACTCCGAGTCTTCTGAATTGTTCGATCTTTGGTCACCGAAAGGGTAAATTTGCCTTTGTCTTGCCATTTTCAGAAGCTCCTTCATTGCCCATGATGATTGATCCATGATCACTGCACCATAAAGATCAGAGGAAAATGACATCGAAATTATTAGATCCATGACTCGTTCTTGTGCTGGAATAATAACGCGATGCTCACCTGGGTCAAATGATATATCAGGTAGTTGATGATCATTGACACCTTGTAAGGGCTGTGGATTTTCCACAATGGGTTCAGGTTCAGCCACAACAACTGGTTCAGCCACAACAACTCCACCCTGCAATTTAAGGATGTTGATTTCATTAATGGTCGAGATAAAAAGTCAAATGAAATCAAGTTTAGTTGGTAGTAACTTCTTAGAGTATCAATTATAGGGTGACACCCTGCTGGAAAAAAAAAAAAAATTCTTAGAGTATCTGGAGATACTAGATTCGGAAAAAAAAAACTTCTTAGAGTTCTTTCTACCAATGCGTGCTAGTCTTAAAAGAGATAAATATGGATCCAACAATTCATACATAACAAACTCCATAAACAAGCAAGTAAATTTTCTTATCTTATTGGAAGCTCTTCATTATTACCTAGCTTTAGGTTTTTTTATAGTGTCAAAATATGAAGATCCAGTTCTTCAAGGAACTAAACTTGATGGTTAAATTCTTTACAAGTATTCCTTGACACGATTTTAGGTTTCTTACAATATTGTTTAGGTGTATTAAGCTAATAATGATGTTCTTGAGCCTAACATCGATCGATTGTTCCCATCAAAAGAATCATATAAACAAGAAACATCACATCTGAAACATTAATTGCACAATAACATGTGTTTTATGGGTAGACGAGAGTTCTTAGGGTTCCAAGAGCTATTATATCCCATTCATTGTGAAAAGTTTTGATTTTTAGGTCAAATAGACCTTCATTAATTTATTAACCCCTTTTCTTTGCCATCAATTTATTCACCCTTGATGTGTAACTAGATCACTCTTACCAACTCGTTTCCTTGTTGATCAAGCTGCTGCTGAGGCTCAAGCCCTAAGCCTAAGTTCATCTCGGGTTCAATGTCATTGTTCGGGACTGGATCTGGAATGTGAGCAGTAAGATTTGCTTCCACAAAGCTGTAAGATCACAAAATCAATCATCAAAGAAAACCAAACTAGTTAAAACACTCGAGCAAACTTAAAACAACAAAAAAAACCCAGAAAATCTGCATCATATAGACAAAACTTTTTTAACAAAAATCAATCCTTTTTCAGATCTGAAACAAAACCCTCACAAAGAAACACCTACTTCTCCATTTGGTCGATCTCACGTTGAACAACATCAAAACGATTGTTGATTTCTGGGTTTTGAGGGATGTTGTTCTGGGAATTGTCAGTGTCCACGTTGTCACTCATCTTCTCTCCTGCAACCACAGCACAGAATTCAGAGTTATTAATTATCTTAAGCTCATGAAGTAATTAATCCAGAAAATCAACAAGGAATTTAATTATACTAGTGATTGATCAATAGGGTACTTCATCATCAGTTAAAACAACGTATCAACACACACTTTTCTGGGAAGCATGCAAGACAATCAAAGAATTCAGAGAAGTACACGATTGAACTTACACGAAGCAATGCGGAGGAAATTATTTGAACAATTTGCTTAGAGAATGAGTCGAGGCTTAGTTCACTGAGAATGGATGTTTGGTGGAAGCAATCATTTTATTATATAATAGGCAGGTTTTTGTTGTTTTCAGGGTTTTCCTTATTTAGAGGAAGAATGTTATTACTGCAGTTTCGTTTTCTTCTTGTTTTTATTTGAAGGAGAGGAGAAATGTGTTAACTATGAAGTGCATATTTGGTCCCCTAACTAAATAGGAAATATAGTATTGTCCTTAAAGTATCCAATTTAGTCCTTTGATGTTAACCCTTGTTCAACATAGATCCTGCCTGCTTGGGTGCTTCTAGTATGCTCAATAACCATGGTACTTGCAGTACTTTTTTTTTTTTTTTCTATTGTTTTAAAAAGTGAATACATATGAAACCTGAATGTGATTCAAACTTAAAAGCAAAACACCTAGCTCTTAAGTGGCTAGTCATTATAAGTCCTTAAATATATATATTCAGTTAGGTTTTTCAGTTGGATAGTTCCGCTTGCCGACAAAAAAAAATGTGAATAATTGCATCAGACTTTAATGTCATTCTAGATGACGTCAAAGCCTGATACAACTATTAATAGTTCTCTTGTCGGTAAGCGGAATCATTTAATTAGAGTATAAACATACTTTTATTAGAAGAAATTCTACAATTCGTAAATGACATTTTTTAAGAGAAATAATCCGTTAAAATTTATACATATTTTTAAGAGATTTATATTAAGTTTGAAGGAAAATATTTTATAAATATTAAAGTTTTGCAAGAGAATTCTTTCATATTTTTGAATATATTCCTAGTAAAAAAAATTAGAAGTCATTACCTTATAACTTTTTTAAAATGTTATATTTGTAAGAAATGTTAAAATTTCCATACCAATAAATTTATTTTTCTTAGATGATCCCTCCCAAAAAAGACTACATTTCTTGGTATTCTAAAACCTTATTTTTAGTAAAACACTAAAACTAGAAGTAATGTAGTTTAATTTAATCCGTCAAACTATTTGAAAATGATTGACTTAATTAGTAGCTTCTGTCCAAATTAGGTAAGTAGCGCCATTTGGCATTATCTACTTAATAATTTTCAAACAATATTTAAATTTGTTATTCCTACTATCCTAGATAACGTTCACTTCTTTTAAAAAAAAATTATATTATATATAGTCAAATACATTCTTTGAATGTTAGATACTTTTTTTAGTAAAAAAATCTTGATTTTCAAATATAATATATATATGGATATAATCCAGCCAAATAACAGTAAATGTGATATATTACCATATAGTCAACTTAATTCCATATATATTCCACCAAACTTGCCTTTTTTTTTTTTCTAAAGTTTTCAGTTTTCAATAATAGAGGATTCATTTTAAAATAATTTTTGGCCAAAGAGGATAATTTTGTTTGAGGTCACCATGATTTCTCTCCTCTCCCCTTCTTCTGATGACCCAGATAGGAAAAACAAGGAAACTTATCTTCTCATATCCGTTAATTACCAAAGTTGGAAGAGGAGTGAATCCTGGTGACCTCATTAAAAACACTTAAAGATTATTATTTATTTTAAAAATACAAAAAAAAAAAAAAAGTGAAGTTCGTGTGTTGCTCGTTTTTCTTATCTGTCTTGTTTGTCCGGTTGTATTGTCGGCTGTCATGATTTCCTCGAGCAAGTTCAAATCCGTGGATTTTTACAGGTTTTTTTTTAAAAATTATTTATTATTGTTTGATATTGATGGAAAATGCCATCTATCAGAGACTATTTCATCAAGGCAATGGATTTAGTTTATGAAGCCATCCAACCATGCATGATCATGACATTGTTCCCTTTGATTAACTTTAACAATAAACAGGCGCATATATAAACAGCAAACCCTAGCTAGCTAGTTTTCATTGTTATTGTATGATCACACGATTTTTTTGTGATATACAATTTTACCTTAAAATTTATAATTATTTTCTGTTTAGTCCTTTAAAAACTTATATTTGTCTCGCTGATTTTTTAATACTACCCTAACTCAATTTCGCCCCCTAAAAAATCTTATAACTCCGTCCCTGCGTGTATATGATGCACAACTTTATTTTCTCATTGTGAAGACAATGGTCTTCTACAATAAAATCAACAATTTTGTGAATGGAACTTTCATAGAAAGGGTCTCTTGAAAGAATCCATTTAGTTTAAGAAAACTCGTTACATATCAAAATTGTGTAAGACATTTTCTTCACAATTTAAAGTACCTTTAACCCTTTTGAATATTTCTAGCTAACTCTTTTTGTTCGAATTCATTTCCTTATAAAGTTTTTGAAATGTTGTATTTGCAAAGAAAATTCAACATTTCCTTCATAATTAATTAGATTTTTCGTATAACCAACCGTGATCTATTTGCAGGAAAATACCGAGAGATTTGACGGAGGCGTCGCTATCCGGTGCAGGACTGTCTATAATAGCAGCTCTATCCATGATGTTTTTATTTGGAATGGTATATATGTCTTGTTTTACATTGTTTTCCTCGAAATCAGGTTTTATCTCAATGATAATTTTTTTCTTTACTTGAGTTGTCGCTTCTAATTATTTTCATCTCTTATGCAGGAACTTAGTGATTATTTAACTACAACTACCACCACAAATGTTATTGTAGACAAAAGTGACGATGGTGATCTACTGAGAATCGACTTTAACCTTAGTTTTCCCGCTCTTTCCTGTGAATTCGCCTCGGTGGATGTTAATGATGTTCTTGGAACGGTGATGCTTAAATTTGTACTTAATTATATGCTCTAATTGGATATACTGAAGAAAATCTCAGTATTTAGTTTATTTTTTTATGCATCGTTGCAGAATAGGCTGAATATAACCAAAACAATACGCAAATATTCGATCGATCACGACTTGAAATCCACTGGCTCCGAGTTTCATTCAGATATTGTACATGATAACATTAAGCACGGAGATGGTTTTGATGAAGAACATGGAGAAGGAGGATCCATACCATTGACTACTGAGAATTTTGATAGTGTTGCTAATGTGTAAGTTCAATCATTTTAAGCTACGGACGTCTTTAAATATAATGTCTGTAACGAGTTATGAATGGAGATCACTGCTCTTTCGGTCTCAGGTTTCCGATCATGGTTGTTAATTTTTATGCTCCTTGGTGCTACTGGAGTAATAGACTGGTAACTTATAGTACAATGTTAGGATTATTATCATTCAAACTGTTTTATAAACTCGAATTTACAGTCGGTGGTTTAATATTATAACTTCAGTTGTCACTAAAAGTAATTTTCTGATACAGAAACCATCTTGGGAGAAGGCAGCTAAAATAATTAGAGAAAGGTACTCACCATACTTGATTTATAGTTTTCTAATTCGGTGATTCGACTTGGTTTGAGAATCTGCAAAATATAATTTCATTACGGATAAATGTTTACAGACACGATCCCGATCGGGATGGACGTATAATTCTGGGAAAAGTGGACTGCACTGAAGAACCAGACTTGTGTAGTAGGTAATAATTAATATCCAGCTAGCCTCATTGTTATAAGCTTACTTCTCCACAACTTTTTAGTGACACATGGTTTTCTAATGTTGTCTATGTATTAAAGGAATCACATACAAGGGTATCCGTCGATTCGGATTTTCCGAAAGGGAACTGATTTAAGGTAATCAACAACATCCTAAACTGCAAAATTGCGACACTTCTATATTTTGACGTAGATAGAATATATGTGAGCAGTAAAAACCGTATATTGGTTGAGTTTTAATTATATATCGACTGTACTTGATATGTCTGACTATCATAGCCAATAATAAAATCAGTGTTCTCATCACAATTATTATGATATGTTTTTTTTATCACATTATCCACATTATTGTATCTTATCTATGTCAGAGAGGAAGACGGGGAACACGAACATGAATCGTATTATGGAAATCGAGACACGGATAGTCTGGTCAAGGTTTGTGTCCTGTTTCTCCTAAAAAGTGTCACTAGTTTTTTTTTTTTACAATAAATGTGAAGCATATATATGTCTCGAGAAAAACGCATATGGAAGCGTCATTTAGTTAGAGCTAGAGTGACATTTAAGAAAGCGCTGCCATATTTTGGCGACGCATAACACTTAAACTTATGTTGCTAGAGGCGTGATCAGTACTAGATGACACAAAATGTGTCACCTAAACTTTATACAAATGTCACCTAAACTATTGCAGACGATGGAAGATTTGATTATTCAACTGAAGCCTAAAAGGGATGTTGTTTCTTCCAATGCATCAACTGTGACCATTAAAAGACCTGCTCCGTCGAGTGGAGGATGTAGAATTGAAGGATTTGTACGTGTAAAAAAGGTACATTGTAGTAAAAACCATCGAAATCAGATCTACACTTTTTTTTTTGCGATTTAATTTGTTCGTTTATAGGTTCCTGGAAATCTCATCATCTCAACTCGATCAGGAGCTCATTCATTTGATACTACCAAAATGAACATGTCGCACATCGTCAATCACTTGTCATTTGGCAAGAAGGTTTCTTCAAGAACGATAAGCGATATGCAGATGATTATACCGTATATCGGAATGAGCCACGATAAGCTTGATGGTCGTTCGTTTATTAATCGTAACGATCTTGGTGCAAACGTTACAGTAAGTTGATCAATTTCCGCACTTATTCTAGGTAACACTTGGTGACGGTATTTTCATTGTCGGTAAAAGCCGGATCTCTATTAATGAGATTTCTATACGAATATTGCAGATAGAACACTACCTTCAAATAGTAAAAACGGAAATCATCAGCAAGCAAATCATAATCAAGGAATACGAGTACACAGCTCACAGCAGCGTTACCCGAACTTTGTATATTCCGGCTGCCAAATTCCATATCCAAGTATCTCCTATGCAGGTACACTAATTAAAACCTGAATCATTTAAATTTTGGTTAAAAATCAAACAGGTATCTGAAATAAAACGCATTGATAAATTAGTATTCGATATAAGTTTTGTGATTTTTAGTTACTTGAAAAGTCCAAATTGTTGCACCAATTGGAACTAAATCTCAATAAACCTAGCCCTAGTTGAGGCCATGGCTAGGTCCGGCCATAATTTAGGTTGTCTAGGTCAAGCAAACTTAGCCATGGTTGGACCTAGCCATGGGATCGACCCGTACTAGGTCAATTCTGACATAGGTCCGATCAGACCCGAAACAAACATTGCTCTCAATTGACATAGTCCCGGTCGAGCCTAGGCTAGGTCAGACCATTGTTGGGGTCCCCTAGGTCTGGCGAATCTAACCATGATCGAACATTTTCCTGGGCTTGACTCAAGTTATGTTAATTAGAACCTAATTTCGATTGGATTTTTCTACATACTCCAAGAGCACCTTGCTTCTGGTTTTTTTATTAATAGGGTGGACTTAATTGTAACATATGTAAAACTTTAAAAGTATGAAAAAATATGAAATTTTTTAACCACACCTAATATTTGCATCATACTATTAATAATATCAATTTCTCTCTAGGGTTCACCTTTAGAGCAATAGAAAAATACACAAAAAAGTACCAAAAACATGATGCTCTTAGAGCATGATAGAAATGCCCATTTCGATTGGTGCAATAGTTTTGACTTCTTAAACGCCTAAAAGTTACAAATATTATCCTGGAACTAATTTGTTAACATGTATTAGCTCATGTACTAGTCTGATTTAAAACCTTTTAAATTGACTATTTTCTTCATGCCAAACACACATTGATTAAATGGCATTGATTTGACTTAGGTCTTGATCACGGAAGATCCGAAGTCTTTATCGCATTTCGTCACGAACCTATGCGCAATTATCGGAGGTGTTTTTACAGTTGCCGGGATTTTGGATTCGATTCTCCATAACACCATTAGACTGGTGAAGAAAGTTGAGCTAGGTAAAAACTTTTGAAGAGTGGATGAGATTTTTTTGGTCCAAGTGATGAGATTTCGATCGGTAGAAGCGACTATAATATTCTCGTTAATTACTGTCAACAATAGCAAGGATAGTCTTGGTCGCATCTAGACTTTAGTTCAAAGCTAAAATAGAAAATACTTTTACCATGCATCAGGACATTCGCCACTAACTTGAAAAAAAAAAAAATGGTTGTCAGTGGTATTCTTTAGTGACGAAATTTAACTTATACTGTCTGTGATATATTTTGAGTACTATCAATTTTCACTACAAGAAAATGTTGATTTACACACCAGATGTTTATACAAGGGTGTAAATGTGTTGTAATTTCAGTCAGCTTGCATACCAAGTACATAGCACTGTTGAAAATTGTGAATATACTAGAATCCATTCGTATTCTACACGGGATTACACACTGATAAAAAACAGTGTGGACGCTGTATGGATTTTGCCTCATATTCGGTGTGGATTTTTTCCGTCTGGAGTAGGTTGGAATCATTATTCCGTGTAGAATTGGAGTGATGTTTACACTAATATGAATATGTGTTGACACATCTACTACCTATGGTAATATATAACACATGAAAGTGCTCTGCAAAAATTAGTACACATGAACATATGTGTTGACACATCTACTACATGTATTACAAAAAAAATTCATTTGAAGGTCTCCAATCACTATATCGTAAACCTTAAACCATTATACCATAAAACATAAATCAATATATCTTAATTCACTGTATCCTCAATAATAATAATAATGCATTTTAAAATATATTTAATTAGAACTGATATTCCTAAGCTTGTATTACTTCTTAAATTTTTTAATTATTGTATCGTATGTATGATGATGTAAGAAATCGATAGTTAAAGAATATTGTTTTGTTACTTATGAAAGGGACTTGCATTCTAGAATTGTTTTATATATGCTGATTTTTTTTGGGTATATTGGAGAAATTCGTGAATAAAAATTAATAAATAACTATTTAAAATGGGAATGGAGCAGCATATATTATTATATATTCATAACGAGAGTAATATAAACAAATGAGGGGAAAATTTTAATTAGTTCAAATGAAAAATAATGGGAAAAAATAAAAAATAAAAGAAAAAAATGGCGGCATTTTTTAAACTCCATACTTCTGCTAAATATAAAGTTGAATCAATAGACTCTATATACTTACTCTATCTATTACCCACACTCAACTTAAGTTGCCTGAGAACGATGACTCGATAACACCGACACAAATATTCGCCTTCGAGGAGTTAATCGTTTTGGCGATATGTGTGGGTTTTTTCGGCGCCGTTTTAACTGCAAATTATTCCTTCCTTTATCTCTATATTTTTTGTACTTAGGATATTACATAATCCAACTCCTTATTCAGTTATATATATGCTAATAAGATGTTAACATAAGGTAGATGTGGTGCTGATATTGGTGTCAACATTATATATACATTATGAGTCTAAATATATTTTAAATGATAGTTACTTAATCTGACTTTTTGGAAAACTTATGCAATACTAAATGTTATAAATATAGTTAAAATGTTAGTTACTAATTGTCTCTTTTTTAAAATAAAAAATGCAATACTAAATGTTCTAAATAGAGTTTAAATTGTTAGTTACTAAATGACTCGTATTTGGAATTACAAATGTAAAACTAAATACCAACATTTGAATCAAAAGTTTTGTATCTAAAGAGGATAAACTGTATGAAATATGAACAATTTCATAAGATAGCATTAGTAACAGAGAAGTTGAGCCAATATGTGTGAACGTAACAAATTCTTATGTTGACATTCCACTCAGATTCCACACGGTACTTGCTTTCGGAGTGCACAACAATTTCGGTGTGTACACTACACACCGAATATGTCCACACGACATACATACTAGGATATTTGGATGGATGAAGCGACAAAATATTAGAGGGAACATTTTAGGGGGGAAATTTGAATTAAAGGTAGATAGCTTACCATTTATAAATAGACTAGATGCATGCCCGCGCTACGCGCGTGCGCACTGTCGTTGTTTGGATGATAAAATTGTATGATCAACTTGACTTTGAGGGTTATAGAAGGGCAGGCATGATCAGACTGACTTCTAGGATGATACAAGAGAATGACTTATCAGACTTCAAGAATAATATACACAAGTATGATTTGATCCGACTCCGAATATAATACATCAGTAAATCCTTATTAAGAAATTAACTTAAATTATGTAACATAATACTATATAAAATTATAAAATTCTTACCAAATTAAAATAAAATGCTCGATGGACTGGAATCCCTTTGAATGGTGTGTTTACTCCCGGTCCCTCAAGAATATAATAGATATATATGCAGTTCTCTCTATGTTGCCTTTCTTCCTCCCTAAGTCCTATTTTCTTCACGAAGCCATTGATGGAGCTCCACCAGACTTAGTTCCGACCGCCCCGCCACAAACGTGCACCACTGTCGTCGGAGAGTCACGCAGTCATCCTTGCTCAAATCCCCTAGCCCTCCGGCGACCACAAGTAATCGCTGACCACGCCTCCGAGTTTTATCCCGTCGGCCAGTCATTGGCCTGGTGCCGCCATCCACCGGCCGTTACTTCTCCTTCGCTTACTAGTCGCTCAGCTCCCTTGCCAGCCACCGGGCCGTCACCGACCCTCCTCCATCTCAACCCGTCCGTCCATCTGTCCAGCAATCTCGTCCTTGCTGTTCGGTGTGAAATTGGTAATGATGTAATCGTGATTTGCCAAAGGAACGAGTTCTTAGCTGATAGTCTTTTTGTTTACTTGGTACAGGATAATGTGTTTCTCTAGTAAGAACTTACATACAAAGACCGACTGCTCCATCGGGAGTACCTTTGGTAAGTCGACATTATAAGGCTGGTGATTTCTGTAAAAATAACGAAGTGCCGATTTGCACTTGCCCAAGACCGTATCTAGTAGCTAATGAAGAACTCTTATATATATAGCTCTCTTAATCTAAATATGATAGGAGACTCTTACAACTTGTGGTGGTGGATGATGTTGTGGTGGTGTCTTCTACTTGCTCCACTACAAATGACTCCACTCCTATTTATAGGAGACTAAAGAAATCTCTAGACTAAGAAATATCTAGACTAAGAACTCCCTAGAACTCTCTAGAATTTCCTACACTTATTTAATTCCTAGAATTATCTAGACACATAACCTAGAATACTATCTAGATCCATCTTTATCATGGACCAACTCTTTTAGCCCATGATAGTAAATTAGTATTAGCCCATGATAGTAAATTAATCTTGGCCCATGAACTTATGTAAGTCTTAGCCCATGAAGGTAAGTCAATGTTGATTCTTAACACTCCCCCTCAACGTTGACTTTCCTTCATGTTTCTTCTTGATAATATTGCGCTCCAGTCCGTGCTGCTCATGGTTTTTCAGTCGTACTTTTCCGCCAAGATAAATTCTTCTCTTCTTGTCGATTATAGTGAAACTCTTATTCCTCCGATCATATAGCCTGCCTCGATAGATCTTCATATTTCTCTTCTCGAGGTCTTCATTCTTCTTACATTGTTTGCTCCACCTTTGATCGACAAAGAATGGCTTCTTCTGTTGATATCTTCTGACTTTGAAGCACTTCCTTCTTGATCGAGGACTGAACTCTTAGTAGGCGACAAAGTAACTTGTCGACAGTTGTTTTCCATCGTCGGCAGCACGTCTTCAACTCCCTTAGACATCTCCAAATCCGACTCTTCCTTCTCTTCATCTTGAGACAAAGATTGATGCTCAACTACCGGACTTGCAAGAAAACAAGAATAAGCGCATATGCGATTTTCCCGATCACGAATTGGCTTAGTGATCGATCTTCCCAATCCTTGCTTCACCACTTGTTTATCATCGGCTCCTCCATGGACGTCTTCGCGAGGATTTGAACTCCCCCTTTTTCCATGAACCTTCTTTGAAGAAGTTTTCTTACTTGAAGTCGGTATCACGAACATGTCGTCTACTCGCTCACCAATGTGAACTACATCTGCCTTGATCATCTCAACATTCCTGAGAAATTTCACATCTTTCAGACCAAATAAAACATACATACCTGAATCGACTGCATTCGCCACTGAAAGGAGATTTCTCTTCATCCCGGGAACATGATAAACGTTATCGAGCTTGATCGATGTTCCTCTGCTACTCTTGATGAAAACAGTATCTTTATTCTCAACATGGTGAACTGTGTCATCCGCTGTGACTATAACTTCTTCTCCTCCGTGACAACGGATATTCGATAATTGCTTCACATCTCCAGTAAGATGATGAGCACAACCGGAATCGACAATCCACTCATTTCCCGAGTTTTGAGTTACGAACGCACATGTGGGAGTGGTCTTGGCTAGAAAGCATTTAGCCCATTCTTCATCTTCGGTTGAGATCTTAGATTCCACCATATTACTCTCCTTCAGTCTGGTCCGGCAATTTCTCTTCAGATGACCAAGCTTCCCACATCGATAACACTTGAAATTTCTCATGCGAGACGACTCCGCGTTCCCACCAACCTTTTTCTTGGCGTCAATCTCCTTCATCTGAGCCACAAGCGCGCACTGATCTTCCTCTAACTTTACCCCGGCCATTTGCTTAGCCAACGACTCCTGTGAAGCTAGAAGGTTCTCGAACTCCTCCAAAGATGGTTGTTGAACCCACCCTTGAATCGACGTAACAAACGGTATATACTCGGGACGTAATCCTCGAATAATGGACCGTTTAATCCGCGCCTCCGAAATTGGCTCCTCCGGGTTGAGTAGATTAATTTCCGAACACAAATTCTTCACCTTTAGAAAGAACTGGGAAATCGAAGACTCACCCTGTTTCGCATTCGCCAGATCCGTCTCCAACATCTGTAACCGCGCCTCGTTCTTCTTATTGTATAGCTGGTCTAGCGTCTTCCAGATCGAACGGGCAGATGTGCATCGTGAAATATTCTCAAACACCTCTGACGATATCGACCTCTTCAAGGCAAACTCCGCCTTGGCATTCCTCCGCTTCCAGCGCTTGATCTCTTCACCGTTTCTGGTGGTATCCTCCGGGGCGGTTGCATCATTGCCTCCAACGACATCCCACAAGTCTTCGCTCACGAGATACGACTCCATGCAGGACTTCCAAATCCGGTAATTTGACGAGTTTAATAACTCCATTCCTTGTCCAATCACGCGAGCGGCAGCATCCATATTTAGAGTTCCCGAGTTCTTCAATCCCGATCTTGAATCTCTCAGCGTAACCGCAAAAGTGGCTCTGATACCATGTAAAAATAACGAAGTGCCGATTTGCACTTGCCCAAGACCGTATCTAGTAGCTAATGAAGAACTCTTATATATATAGCTCTCTTACTCTAAATATGATAGGAGACTCTTACAACTTGTGGTGGTGGATGATGTTGTGGTGGTGTCTTCTACTTGCTCCACTACAAATGACTCCACTCCTATTTATAGGAGACTAAAGAAATCTCTAGACTAAGAAATATCTAGACTAAGAACTCCCTAGAAACTCTCTAGAATTTCCTACACTTATTTAATTCCTAGAATTATCTAGACACATAACCTAGAATACTATCTAGATCCATCTTTATCATGGACCAACTCTTTTAGCCCATGATAGTAAATTAGTATTAGCCCATGATAGTAAATTAATCTTGGCCCATGAACTTATGTAAGTCTTAGCCCATGAAGGTAAGTCAATGTTGATTCTTAACAATTTCATTGTCTTGAATGGTATTATTCTCTTTTCCCGGTGAAATATTAAAGATTGACTATCTTTTTGTATATGAATCACAAAGATAGTGGCCATCCGCTGCTACCATCTCCTCCGCGCACCAGTGACGAATCGCTGCCACCCTGACTCGCCGGAATCCGTAACATTCTTTAATTTTTTTTTATTGATGTCAACAACCAACTTATTATGCATTAATATGATAATATGATGTCAATACAATGTATGTGATGCTGACATGATTGTGTATGTGTAATGGTGTTGTAGGGAAGGAATCTTGGACATTATGCAGTCAATAACAACTATGATGAGTGTTGATGAAGGCAACTACAATGCATTGAATACTAGCTAGTTTATTACTTTTCAATAGAATTAATATAGTTGTTTAAGTATTAATATGTATATTATGAATATTGACATTAAATTGTGAATTGAATCTGAATAAGTTTATAAATAAATATTTGCTATGATTGATTTTCTTCTATTGAATGAGTTTCTAAAACATTGTATTTGAATTAGTTCAAATAATGTTGAAAGTCTAAATGAAAGTTTACGAATCAAATGATACAACAATAAATGTGCAACATAGATTTTACATGGTAGTTACTAAATCCGATTTTTTTGGAACAACAAATGCAATACTAAATATTATAAATAGAGTTAAAATGTTAGTTACTAACTGTCACTTTTTTTAAACTAAAAATGCAATACTAAACGTTCTAAATAGAGTTTAAATTGTTAGTTAAATGACCCGCATTTGTAACTACAAATGTAATACTAAATACCAACATTTGAATCAAAAGTTTTGTATCTAAAAGGAATAAATTGTATGAAATATGAACAATTCCATAAGAGAGCATTAGTAACGGAGAAATTGAGCCAATATGTATCAACATAACACAAATTGATGTTGACATTCCACTCGCATTCCATACGATAGTTGACATGTTAGTGCGGAATGTGAATGTACTAGCTTTCGGAGTACACAACAATTTATGTGTGTACGGTACACACCGAATATGTCCAGACAACATACACGCTATATTTCAGTGTGCAACGTTTACACACATAATTAGTCAATACACACGGATTACCACTTCTAGATTCGACACTGTTTTTTTTAGTGTGGAATCCGAGTATATACGTGTATGCAGACAACTTGCACACCAATTTATCTGTGTGTAAACACACATTTTATTGAAGTGTTTTGAATGAAATTCAATCATATAATTCTACCATATTTATTTACAGAATGAACATATATATATGATTGAAAGAAAAATTATTCTCTCTATTACCGATGGAATATCTCATGTCCTACTTACAGGTTATATTCATCTTATTATATACAAATTTCACGATAATAAATAAAAATAATTTTTTTATATACAATATAATATTAGTGTAACTAATTTTATTGATTTTTTTCTTCTAAAAATGTAAAAAGCGAACAGTTGCGCATGAAAAACCTAAACAGCTAAATGAGTTAATTTACCCTCAACCGTACACTATTACTAACAGATTTTTATTATAAAAAAAACTACAAAATTAGTAACAATCGTATCATATTGTATGTTGTATATGAGAAATATTAGTTTTATTTTTTATATCGTAAAATTCTTATATATTAAATCAATGAATAGAGCATGAAAGTAGAGTAGAAAATATGCACAACTAAATCACCCTCGGTATTTAAAAAAAAAAATATATATATTTTATTCAGTGCAATGTTGAAATACATATAAAATTACAATATATACTCACGCTCGATCGGCACCATCGAATAATGCCAACAAATATCAAACCCCAAATTAGTATAACAGAATCACAAATATCACACACTCTTCACTCGATCGGTAAAAAACCGAACGAAAAATACAAAATAAATTTATAATAATTTAGAGTAAAAGAAAAACATACGAAGGAAGAACGGTGGCGACAAACCCGACAACGAGAGACGCGGCGCTGCTCTTGGCCGGGGATGGCGGCGGCGTTACCTCAGCGGCCGGAGCCGAGGCTACTTCCGGCGGAGGTGAGGGAGAGCCCTCACCTGAGGGAGCTGGGGACGGGGAGGCCGATGGAGGAGGGGGAGGCGGTGAGGTATTGTTGGATGAACGGTCGGCGAGGACTACGACGACGAGCTTCTGGTTCTTGAGACAGTGGTCTTTGTTGCCGCTGATGAAGTGGAAGGGACCTGATTGGTTGAATTTGAAGACGGTGTGTCCGTCGGCGTATTTGGCGATGTATGTGTCGGTTTTGCAGTTGTCGTATGAGTCTTGGTTCACGTATAGCACTGCGTCTTGGTCCGTTTGGTATGTGAACACTGTAATGTGCATGTAGTTGGGTCAGATCGACCAATGAGTTTCCTCCACGTGTTCAAAACGGTAAATAGCGGTAATAACGAGAAATCAGCAAATTTCATGAAATGTGTTTCATTTGATTAACAACTCATTCATCTTGCTAGCTTAACTATTATTATGGCTTCAATGGCTAGCTTAACTTTTTTGGGGACTTTACTAGTATAACACAATATTAATGTTCATTTTTGTGTTAGCGTTGCTAGATAATCACTACAAAAAATCAGCAATTTGTGAGGAAAAATTTCAACGATGAGTTTATAAAACTTTTCAAGGGTTTTATAAAATTTGAATAAAACTCTCTAATAAATATCATTTTTTTTAAAACTATCTGAAATATGAAAGTGATTATCATTATAATTTCAAGGATTAAAAGGTCTTTTGTACTAAATATTTAACAAAATTTAACTTTTGGTACAACATATTAATGGGTCGGACCATATGTCAAAATTGACATTGGTCGGGGTCGGCAAACCTAGCAACCCCGATTAGGGTCAAATTTGACATATGGTCTGATTGGGTTTTTTATGAACTAAATTGCAAAAAAATAAAAAGTTATGGATATAAATTATGTGACTAAATTGAGTAAAAATGAAATTTATGTGGAAGTCACGTGACTTGCTCATGTGTACTTAACGATCAAACTTAACAATTAACTAATGTATGTACTAAAAGTCTACAAAATGCAAACGTATAGCACTAAAAGTCTATAAAAAAGATGTTGCATCAAAATCCAACCTTTATCAAACATCTAGTACCAAAAGACCCTTAAAATATTTCTAGCGAATCATTTTATTAGAAGTCAGTTAGGTGTAAAACTTTTGGTGCTCAATCAATATTTGTAAAGAAATTTTTAATATTCACTACAAGAAAACATAGTCAATTAACACGAACTTTGACACGGGGTGGTTCCTTGTGTCAAACCTACACGATATTATACTCGCATTTGACACGACCTTTCAGTTAACACGGACTCTGACACGGTCTTTTGCCTCGTGTCAAACTGACATGACCTTTAACACGATTCTGATTCAAATAAATTGTCCCGTACCTAGATCGTGTGCAATTCGTGAGGTGATATTTATTTAACACAACATTTAGCTCGAATTAGACACGAGGCACACAAATGGAAAAATAGAGGGAGTTCTAAGATTTGAACCCTTGACCTGATTGAATAAAGAACAACATGGCATCACTGAACTAGATTAACTTTCATGGAAAAATGTACTAAATTTAACAATATACAATAAAAATATATAGATTACTGACATAATTTCACTCAAATACATTGAATCTTTGTTCAAATTTTGCAGAATATAATGTACACGTATGGATGAAAATACTTACATAAATCACATATTTAAAATCACAAAATCGTACCTAAAATAAATAATTAGAATAATCATATTTACCTCTAAGATACACGTTTAGAATTACCAAGTTACATTACCCTAAAATGTATATTTATAGTCACCGTGTTTACCACTAAGTCAAACATTTAAATCAATTTCTCTCTAAATGATTTAGAGTGACTATGTTGAACCTAAAACCTACACATTTATGTTAACAGGTTTTTTCAACTTAATTTTTCATGGTGATAAACATATATTTGTAATATATGACATACATCTATTACTCATACATTAAATTTATTTAGTAATTTTACATTACATTAATAAATTATAAATATATTGATTATATATGTACACAATAACCTATAGTTGCATGTTACGTTTTTTATGTTGTTTTTTTAATATAAATGTTTATATTTTAGATGTAAATACATCTGTTACTTATACATTAAATTTATTTAGTAATTTTACATTACATTAACAAATTGTAAATATATTGATTATATATGTACACAATAACCTATAGTTGTATGTTACATTTTTATATTGTTTTTTTAATATAAAAGTTTATATTTTAGATGTAACTACTAACTATACACTAATTCATTCTTTTCTCCCATTTGTTTATAAGATAATATTAAAAAAATATAAATAGTAATTGCATACTCTCCAAATTATAACAATAAACGTATAATAGTACAATAATGAATAAATAAAAGTAAAACTACACATATGGCGTATTTATATATTTTTAATACATTTAGTTTCATAAAAGGTAAAATAAAATATATAATAAATAATATATGAAAATACAAGTAATATATTTTTTATATAATAATATTAAGTAATAATAAATAGAAAATAAATAAATAACGAATTTTAAATATTTATCATTAGCCAAAATGTAAATATAAATTTAACATACAATAATATTTTTTTATATGAATTTTAAAATAGAATATTATAGCAAAATAAAAAGGAGTAAGTCAAACCGACATGTTTACCTTGTTAGCCTTAGAATACACATTAAGAGATAAAAAAAATGTCATAAAACACTATACCCCAAATCATCATACCTTAAACCATAAACCACTAGTATCACTAAATCTCTACACGCATAAACTATTATACCACAAACCACACTATACCCTAACCATAAACCATTATACTCTAAATAACTATACCATAAATCACTATATCCTAAATCACTATACCCTAAACCATAAATTAATATATCCTAAACCATAAACCATTATACCCTAAATCATCATACCCTAAATCATATATCTTAAACCTTAAATCAGTGGACAAGCTATTCGTCATCAAAAGTACCATAATTCGATCTTCCATCTTTGCTACTTTGTATTTTTTTTTTTTTTATTCTCTTTGAAGTAATTGTTGGCATTTGGTGAATGGGACGCCGTAATAGGAGTCCTCTAATATAAGCCCAACATCCTAAGTGTAATTGAATAATGTCACATTAAGGATTTTGAGCTATGCCTAAATCTCAATTGACATGAGAGGCCTAAATTGGGCCTCCCTAATTACATATGGCCGGTCGAATATTTGTGTAAGCCTTGATGGGTTTTTGCTCACCTTCTTTTATAAATAGAGAGGCTTAGGAGTTTATTCGGGGTTAATCCGAAATTGGGCCTCCTCGTAATCTTACAGGCTTTACCCACAATTCGGCCGAACTAGCATGCTAAATGGGTTGGCCCATTTTGGGCCACACATGGCCTATGAAGATTTTGGCCTGACCCAAAATCCCTTATGTGCCATGTCCCAATTTAGACTTAATTTATCGGGTTTATATTAATGGGCTCCCTATTCGGCGGGCCATATACTCCAAAGCCAACAAAAACAACCTTATACGTTACTATTATTTATTTTAAATTGTAATTATTGTTGGATGGTTATTGTAATACACATCATTATTAAAATATAAATATGTAACTTAAAACAATTGGGCCAAGGCCCATATGCATAACTAATATCCCTATCCCTAGCAAGGAGAAGTGAATAGGGATGGCAACGGGGCGGGTCGGGGCGGGTTTTTGCAGTCCCGGACCCGCCCCGCGGGTCGGCCTGGCTGACCCGGCCCCGGCCAAATGGGCCTTTCGGGTCGGGTCGGGTCGGGTCAACAATCCCGCGGGTCGACCCGCGGGGCCCCGACCCGCCCCGTCATATGAACAATTTTTTTTTTTTTTTTTAAACTTTTCAATATTAAATACAATTTTTTTTTGTCAAAATATTACATTATATATAAATTCAAAACATAAATCTAACATCAATCAAATATAAACAACAAACACATCAAATTCATTAAAAATACAAATTTAAATACAAACACCAAATTAACAAATCCTAATAATCTAAATATAAATCTATTTGGTCCATGTTATTTATATAGGTACTATATTAACCATATTTTTTTATTAAATGTTAGATCATATTAACATAAAAAAATTAAAAAAAAAAAAATTTATATACATATGGATTTCGGGGCGGGTCTACGGGGCCCCGGGTCTCTAGACCCGGACACGCCCCGACCCGAGCCCGACCCGCCCCGGACCCGACCCGTGACCCGCGGGTCGGCGGGTCGGCGGGTCAAAACCGGGTTGGGGCCCCGCGGGTCAGCGGGGCCCCGAGACCCGTTGCCATCCCTAGAAGTGAAGGCTCCCTCAATAAAGCAAGTTGAAGCGGCTGTTAGATTCCTCGCAGCAAAATAAGATGAAGCGAAGGTTCTCTTCCTCTCCTCTGCATTATTTCTCATCTTCTTCCGTTGTCTTTTGAATCATTGTCGCGTGAGAGTCTTCTTCTTCATCTTCTCTTCCTTTTCAGCTTAACCTCCACCGGACAAGCCTCCACCAATAGCTGCACAGACAAGTTTCCGCCGCCACCACTGCTACAACTTTTTCCCTGAGCGAGCCCAGAGGATTTAGGTTTCCTCTTCAATTGCACATACAATCGGTCCCTTTTCAGTTCGCAGATCCGCAGAGGATTTAGGTTTTAGCATGTCTTGATTTCAATTTAGCATATGTGATTTTTTTTCTTAATTTTCACGTTCGGACCGGTACCGATTTTTACGGATGATGATGTTTCTTGTAGGTATGACTGAGCATAAACCGGTTTGGTCGAACAAAGGAGTTGTATTGGCTAGGATAGATTGGAAAGGGTATTGTAGCTTCTAGGATTTTGGTGCAGCCAAATTATTTGGTTGAGCGACCTGGACAGAAGCAAAGGCTATGCCTAGAGGTTACATTGCTTGTTTTGTTTTTGAAATGATTGCTTTTTTTCTTCAGTAGAACGTGTTATTGTCTTATTTACTCCTAGTTAACCTAGTTTACTTCCAAATATACAAATCTATGACTATCATTGATCTTTCGCTTGCCCTAAACCCTCACGTAAAGTATTGTCTCATGATGTTCATTTATCTTTTCTTGATGCTTAACTAAATATACAAACTTGAATAATGTAAATTTTGTTCATAAAGATGGAAACTGGAGATGAATCTACTGGTCCAACGTAGTAGAAGAGCATGAAGGAACTTTTGACATATGAATAATTCTGAAATGCAACATTTTTTCTTTTTCATGGATGCAATTTATCATGATGTTTTTCTTTCTAACATAACTGAGGCCTTGAGATTGACTTTATTTCATGTGTTTCTATTAATTCCAGCTTTGGCTTTCCACTGGTTTGATGCTTATCATGACGAGTTATTACTTGAAATGAGATTATTCTGAGGGTTCGTTTACCTGATCGTTCAGCAATGGAAACTGGTCTGGTGTTGCAATCAGGCTTTAAATACACAGAGAGGAGGTACGAATCTACTTAATTAGATGCTATGGTGCTCAATCTGATTATGCATGTTTTAGTTATAAGTCTCTTGAAACTCTGTTTTTGGTTTTTTGTTGTTGTTTTAAAATGTATGTACATCTGTCAAAACCCATGTCAATGTGATGAACTGCTAGAGCTCCATATGGGTGATGATTACCTGTATTTAAATACTATTATTTCTAAAAGCTAGAAACATGCATTACCTTCTGATGGTGGCAGGTTGGGTTCGAAACATTTGCTATTACATCCCACTTTGGGCAAGATCATTCTTCTCAGTTCTCATCAGAAAGAGTTCGTAATTTCAAATGCAGAACAACTACAACTTCAGGATCTCTAGGATCATTTTAGTGTCAAAGTAACAGATTTTCAGGTTTGATTACATACTTGGTTTCCCTAATTTTCTCTGTGTATTTATATTACATGTACATTTAAATTGTATATAGACTGGTGTTTACTTAATCATTGTGTAATATGTTGTATGCTTGTGCAGGTGGAGATTGTTGTGGCTTTATATCACAAACATGTATCATTATTGGAGAAGTTCTGTTCATTTTTACTTAATTTTATTAATTCAAATTTCTTGACTATTGTAGGATTTGAAGTTTGTTGTGGCTATGTTTAACCATGGTGAAGAAAGGCGACGAATATCGATACAGGAGCATTTAGGCCACAGAAGTATGGATTCGAGACTATGATATCAATCAATGTATTAACATTTATAGTTTTGGACTTATTGGAAATTGACTTCAGTGGCACAAGAATGTACAATAAAACTCTCCCCATATTTGTTCTTAAAAAAACTAATGAAAATAAAAATGTCGCTTCTATAAACTCATATTAAGTAAACCCAGTCGACTCTAAAAGTATTTTATTGGAACGAGTTCTCTAATCATGATATACATATATACATGTTTAGAGTTTAGATTGTTGATTCTAAAAGTATTTATTGAGACGAGTTAGTTGATTCAAATATTCATACTTAGAGTCGAGATTATTGATTCTAAAAGTATTTTAATGAGACAAGTTTTGTGATCCTAATATAAATATTTAGAGTCGTGACTGTTGATTCTTAAAATATTTTATTGAGATGAGTTCTTGAATCCTAATTTATATATTTAGAGTCAAGAATGAAGATTCTAAAACTATTTTATTGAGACAAGATCTTTGATTCTAAAACTATTTTATTGAGATAAGATCTTTGATCTAACACACATATTTAGAGTCAGAACTGTTGATTCTATAAGTGAGTAGTTGAATCGTCTGTATCTTGTGAACCTCGTGTCAAATATCGTGTAAAAACATAACACGACTCTGGCAAGAGTTTGACACGACCTCATCTAACACGGGTTAATAATGATTTTAACACGACTTGCAGTATTTGACACGACCTGCCCGTGTTAAAAAAAATTACTCACGCTATTACTTATCACGGGGCAAAAACGTGTCAGGTTCGTGTCAAACATGTTTATACACGAATTTGAGACGAAAATGCCTTGTGTTAATTGACCCTAATTTCTTGTAGTGATTTTCTTTCTTAATAGAGATTCATTTCCCTTGTATAGCAAACTAGATTTCTTAAATGTGTCGAACTCTAATGAAATGACACACATGAGATTTAATAGGAAAGTAAACGGAGCTACAACAAAATACATTAGTGCATTAGTTTAGCAAATCAAATATATATATATATTGGCCAAAAAGCAATATTTAAAAAAAAATATGTCTAACAATTAGCACATTATCCAAAAGTTGATCTAACTCATAATAGAGTACTTACCAAGAGAGTCTCCGATCTGGAAGCGAGTGCGGTGGGCCCACTCGCTGAAGGTGTTGGCATTAGAAGGGACCGTCCATCCATTGCCGCCGCCGACAGAGAACTGGAAAGCAGTGGTTTCTTGGACGACAAGAGACAGCAGTAGTGCAACTAACACGACAATGAAGGTGGCGGTCGTGCCTTGAGACATAGCCATTGATAACGAACAGTGTTTGGTAGCTAGAGAGAAAGAAAGCACAAGGACGTTGGTGAATGTAAGGAGATGGGTGTATGGGTTTTTGTAGGGGAAGCTTTGGTACCTTTCTTATTAATGGAGGTTTCTTGTTTTATGGGGCAAAGCATATCTTCATTTCTCCCTCCGTTACTTTAAAATCAAAGGCTTTCGATTCGATGGGTATAAATAATTTATAAACTAGATAGCTAATTAAGTTGAGTTGTTGCTTTTATGATGCTTTGCTTTACTTTGCTTTCACACTGTCTGGAAGATTCGAATCTAGCCAATGCAATGCAATGCAATGTATATAAAGAGAAGGGGCAGCCTCAAATAGAATAGAGTTTATTTTAACTCGATTTTTTAGTCATTAGAACAGAAGAGAATCAGTCGGAATTCAAGAGAAATAAAAAGTGTTTCTTATACGTTTCATAACGTGCCTAATTTAATGGTTGCGAAATCAAGCTAAAATAAATTCGACTTTGTTTTAGCCGAACCTAAAGAGAAACCAAGAAAGATTACATGCCTATAATATTAGTGTAAACTTCTCCATTTTTCTTAATAAAGGATTCGCTACAAAATGGTTGTTTTTGAGTGAACGTTTCATAATGCATTACCACCCCCTTTTTTTTTACTTTTTTTTAAGACGTCGAAGGAAATTCGATTTTCTACCCTATTTACTACGGCGACGAAGAATCATGCTCCTGAACCGGTCTTACGTCGGCTCGCAAATCCCAAATTTTTATATATATATATATTCTTTTTAGTAGAAAAACCATTTACTTAAATTAGATTATAACAATTTGGTGCAGCTCCTAAGTCATAACTATGTAAATCTCACTAATAACAACTCAAATGGAATTTTTTTTTTTTATGTAGAAACAACGTAAAATGAATGATATATGGATAAAAATATTATTCGAAGGCATGTAATAATGTAAGTGTCAGTATTATTTCATATCATTAATAAATTTTGTATAGACAACACATTATAAAATATTCAAACAATTTAAAAAGAGAACTATTCACCTTCGCTACTAAGTTAATGAAAGTTTTACATATGTAAAATGGTGTGGTGGTTCATCCCTTCATCCATTAATCAGATGTCAGGTGTTCAATCCACGCTAGTGACCATAAAATGTAAAATTGTTCATAACTCGTAGTCTAGGTGTGAAGCATGCTAAGGGTGTGAAAATATGATTTAATAAATTGGTACCCATTTTCTTATTTATACATTTTATAATTACACAAATATAGGAGGTAGCATTCGATTGTTCCTCATGATCTAATCAAAATTACTTGGCCGCACACATGATAATGGTTGATCAGTCCAAAATTAAACGAATAGGGAGAGCATTGACTTGACTGAGCTGGCTAGCTAGTGAGACTAGTCATTGGTATCGGTTTCGACTCTCCTCCGCAGTACGGTCGGTGTCTGTCTCTAGCTAGGACAAATAAGAGAACGCAACATCAGTTATTATTTGCTACATCCACCTTCCTTCCTCCAACCTGGTTTCTTGTTTTTTCATTTGTCAAGTTCAATAACTGTCTTGTCTCCCCAACTTTCCCCTGGACGTGTCTCTTCTTCCCCGATCCCTTGATTGTTCCGGCGCCGCCGTAAAACTGGGTTCCGAAAACAAGAGTCTTTCCCCATTTGGGTGTGCGCTAATGTGGAGGGATCCAGGGATTCCCACAGATTCTTTCTATCAGGTCCGACCCGACTGCACTGATCTCCCAAGAACCCGCTTCAAGATCAAGGTATGGGTTTCTGTAAATCCCTCTCCTTTCCTTTTCAAGATCAGAATCTGAAATTGGATCAAGAAATCACTTACTTATTGTGTGATGCTGGATTTGCTTTAGTATTGACTGGAATTTGATAGTATTATTTGGTTGAGACAGCCTATTGACATCCAATTGGAGTAGCTAGTGAAGCTCAAGGTGATAGACAAGGGTTAAAAATTGCAACTTTTTGCCCCTCTTCAGTGCAAAATCTAGAACTTCTAGCAATTGAGTTTTGGTAATAGCAAGTCTTCAACTTTTAGTCAGACAAAGGCCTGGACCATCATCGTTTTAAAAAAAATGAAATCAATTGTATGAATTTCGAGTTAAGTGTGATTGTAGGATGCTATTTTTTTATTTTTTTTTTGCATTACCCATTGTCACTGTCCAACCTTCATTACTAAACCACTATGAACTGATTTCTTTATTTCTGTTCTGAAACAGCCTGGAAAAACCTTGAGTTCAAGAAAATGGCATGCAGCATTTACTCAAGAAGGATACCTGGATATAAGCAAGGTTCTTGGTCGAATCCGACGTGGGGTAGGCATATATCTCAAGTCCAATATTTCACATTCTTGCTTCAAATTGAACTTGTCTATTCCTTAGGAATTATAAGTTTTCATTTTTTATATGTTTTATTGGCATGAATAGTTTCTTTAATATCCATTACAGGGTATTCATCCATCAATTAGAGGAGAAGTTTGGGAGTTTCTACTTGGTTGTTATGATCCTAAGAGCACATTTGCTGAACGAGAGCAGATCCGACAACATAGAAGGTACACCGCTGCATTATCTCCAGTTTTAGCTGACCCCAAAAAAAAATTGCTATTGCAGCATTAAGTGATGCAGTGCAGCTAGCTACGAACTTAAATTTTTATTTTTTTTGGGCAAAACATTAAAATCTCCTTTCTCTTCATTTTTTATTCTTCAGAGCTCAGTATGCAATGTGGAAGAACGAATGCCGCCAAATGTTTCCCATTGTTGGCAGTGGTAGATATGTTACAGCCCCTATAATTAACGAAGATGGAGAACCAACCAAAGATCCTTTGGTGTTGCAACAGATAAACCCAGTTTCGGGACCTATTATAAATTCTCGAAGGAATGGACTTTCTGGTGATGTCATGGATTCTTCAGAAAAACTGGGGTCAGCACAAATATATGCAAATAGAGTTGTGGACAAGAAAGAAATTGAATGGAAGCTCACACTACATCAGATAGGTCCGTTTATGTTTTGTTATATTCTAAAAATACAAAAATCTCATGAATTCTGTCGCTCGACAGATATGAACAGATGTATTTATTTACTTTGTGTATTTCTTGCAGGTCTCGATGTGGTCCGTACAGATAGGACCTTAGTTTTCTATGAGAAGCAAGAAAATTTATCAAAACTTTGGGATATTTTAGCAGTCTATGCCTGGGTTGATGCAGATATTGGTTATTGTCAAGGTGAGAATAACTGCACCAAAAGAAAATGTCTATTATTGGAAAGAAAATGTCTTCTTATTGTAGATGAGGCTTCTTGCTGTTTGAATCTGATCTTTTAAGCTTAATATTATATAATTTTTTTAATTTTGATGACAGGAATGAGTGATCTTTGCTCTCCAATGATAATGCTTTTTGATAATGAAGCTGATGCATTCTGGTGCTTTGAACGGCTAATGCGCAGAGTGGTACTTTCCTCAATAAATGCAAAATAGAACATTTTCATGTTACTTGTCTCCCTAGTCTTCTTGTCTCTAATTCTTTGAATCCTCTGCAATTTATAAGCGAGCCAATTTCAGATGCACCGAGAGATCGATTGGTGTGGAGAAACAACTAAATAATTTGGCATCTGTCACTCAAATCATTGATCCTAAGCTTCATCTGCATTTAGGTATCACCTTATCGTTTTATATTAACTCATAAAATTTATGGTTTAAGGACATAGGAACCTAACTATAATCTATATCCAAATTCAATGTTTCTCAAGACATCACTACTCTAAAGAAAGAAAATGAAAAGTTTGAAGTTCTTTTTGATGTTGGATGCAGATGCATTGGGTGGAGGCAACTATCTGTTTGCCCTCAGAATGCTTATGGTTTTGTTTCGTCGGGAATTTTCCTTTGGTGATTCGCTTTATCTTTGGGAGGTATGCAATTACACCTATTGTTATGATTTAATGAAATCTCACTATTTTCTCCACTTCTGCATAAAGTTTCTATAAAATCAGTATTTTTTTTCAGCTGAAACAACTGAATTTTCACTTTTCTGATTAAATTTCAACAGATGATGTGGGCCCTGGAGTACGACCCGGACTTGTTCATGTCATATGAAAAACCCGAGACAGCTATTGTCGTAAGAACTGAGGGGTCTTCATCTAAAGCAAAAGCTAAGTTGAAAAGACAGTGTGGGAAGTTTGAGTGGCAGAACTTGGAAAATGCAGCAAAGAGTTCGGAGGTCCCACTTCCCATCTCGGTCTTCCTTGTTGCCAGTGTATTGAAAGATAAGAGTTTCAAGCTAAAGCACGAAGCTCGTGGATTAGATGACGTCGTAAAGGTCTATTTTTTTATGAAAATTCTAAAGTAATTCAAATTCATGTATGTATGTCTAGATGAGTCTTTAACATTTTGCTACATTACAGATATTAAATGACACAACTGGGAATCTAGATGCAAAGAAGGCCTGCACTGAGGCTCTGAAACTTCATAAGAAATATTTGCGGAAGGTACTATCTTTTTTCTTAAAAAATAGTTTTTTTCCTGCAGAAGTGTTTATTAGAACATGCTGTTCTTGAGTTTTCGCATGCTCGATCTCTCTGATCCTTTCAAGTTTTCATTTTGCAGGCTAAAACAGCATAAATTTTGACAAGAACACATTCTTTCAGAACAATGGAGATGTTTGTTCAGGGTTTGATTCAATTTTGGGAACAGAACATAAGATTCTGCCACGACGAAGGGTCTTGGCCTATTCGACTACACTGTTTAAAAAAAACCTTCATGGTCTGTAATTCATTCATAACATAGTTGAGGAAAGAAACATAATGCAGATGAGATGCGCTTTCATTTGTATGCTTCTGCTGTTGATGCAGTTAAAAGACAGGGGATGTTTGCAAATTGCTCCCTGATATTTATAAAATCTTGTAGATGGCTCTCTATATTTTGAAATTGTTGAAAAATGCACCTTGATGGTCAACAAATGTTGCAAAGCGCCTATTCTTCTGTTAATGTGACTGACAAGAGCTGATTTGGTGCAAGAAAACCTTAGTTTGAGCCGATTTGAACTTGTGGGTCCATGAAAAATCGATAGCAGGTGCATTTTGCAACATTTTGATCTTTCAGGGTGCAATTGGCAACAAACAAGAAATGATCTGCAGTCGAACTATTATTTCCTGATAGGTAACTATGTTAGTATCAAAGTATATGTATATAGTAAAATGATTGTGGCATCTCAGGTAACTATGTTAGTATCAAAGTATATGTATATAGTAAAATGATTGTGGTATCTGTGTTGAACTGTATGTCCTGCAAAGATTCACTAACAGAACACCCACAATAAGGATAAGGAATAAAAGAAAGAAAGAAAGAAAACAGATTTTGCTCAATGGAACAGATCCGACGTCGTTAGGAAATAAGATATGATTCCGACAAGTACCGTAGCCAGAAAATGAATCTGGTACCGACCCGTCATGCCATTCGTTGGGAACGTAGTAGGGAGCGCACACTCCGCCCCGTTGAAGAACACTTTTATCTGGAACCCGTCGGCCTGCTTAATGTTGATCCCGTTGGTGTTCTTCTTCTTGAACGAGATAAGCGATTGTTGCTTCCCGGAAACTTGCGGGTCGGTTAACGGGTGGGTCCCGTTCATCAACCCCATCAAGTAGTTCAAACCCGGGAGCCCTTGGAATAAGATGGTGTTGTTGGGGCGGGTCAGCTTCGTCCCGTTGAAGGAGTACACATTCTCATAACCCGAGCCACTGACCAGTCCTCGAAAGGGGTCTTGTCCCAGTTGAAAAGGGTCATCCGAGATGACCACCCGTCAGGGTAGTCTGCAATGTGCCAGTTGATGCTGACGCCACAGTTGTCCGGACAGTGCATTCGTTTAGGAATCGGCATATGTTTGTGTCTCGCCCAAGCCGCAGCCTTCATTGTTCGGTTAGCGAATGGGACGAGAAGGGTGTTTGGAGGAAGAAGCATTGCTCGGGAATTAGGGTTACACTTTTGATTTTCTTCGCAACCGCATGCACATGTATTGCATGGTATGGCCGAGTCGTTATAGTATGCAGAGAACTAGACGCAACATTTCGCTTCATTTGGCTTCGGCTTAGTCATGTTGCAAGTCACCTGGCAATATAAGCGTCAGCCCAATGTGGAATTTAACATGTTTAATCAAACACAACACTGCCAAAAAAAATCAAACAAAACACTAACTTTTGTGATTAAGCCGCGTGACCCGTGGGTTTATCATATGTGTGAAAAATAAACCTACCGAATATTATTCATCAAGTCGGGGTCATGTTACGGGTCGAAATTTATAAAACACAAGTGATCGAATTATAGAACACTCTACTAGTCCCGAAATTCCTAACCCAAACAGGACTCATAAGTGGGTCGTGTCTGAACTAGCGGTTGGAAAAAAAATGAGTTGAAAAAAAAATGTATCAGTGGCATTACATTTTTTATATTTTTTATGATCGGGTGATAAATGTTATTGTTAGTGCACCCGACCAGCGTAGTCTCTACTTCGTTTAAATTTGATGATATTTATAGTCTATAACAACCTCATTATTAGAATTTATTCGGACATTTAGTCTCTACTTATATCGTTATCATTAATAAATGCTCTATTCTCCTATAAATAGAGAAGTTATATTATTTATTATTCTCTAGCACAACTGATGAGTTAGTAATGGTGCGAAATTGTCTTAAGAAGACTGTGATCAGCACTGATCTCGGTAAAAATCCATTCGTTCATTTGATCCGAAAAATTTTCTTTTGAAATTCCGCTTGTTATGTGCAATATTTTCCGACATTAGCCACATACTCAAAGTTGCAGGCTTACCTGCCAAGAGGCGATTGCTGTAGTTATTGCATCGAGCCCACTAGAGTCAGGAAACTCAGTCGACTCAACTCTGATCGGCGACCCACACTTATACGTCGGGTTCAAAAGTCTACTTATCTTCCAATTTTGGGGAGGGACAAGGCGGTCCGATTCATATTCGGAGGCATTTTATAAACCGTCATCTGGAAAATCGACCGGGACTTGCTCTCATCCATTTGTTTCTGCAAAATAGTTCCACCACGACAACAAAACGGTATTCTCCCGACCTTCGAGTCGTTAAATCTATCCGTAGGAAGATCGGCAATGACGGGTTTCTTCTCGCAGTTCATGACCTGGGAGAAGTCAAGGCTCTAGTAGTACTGCCCCGCGGGGCCGTAGAGACAGTTGGCATAGTCTTTTCATGTATGTGTAGGCCCCGTGCATTGAGTAGATGAACTCGCCCCGCATCCATTCCCAGGTTAGGTTCCAGCGGTCGAGTCGACTCAGGGCACCGTTATTGTCGATGGTGATTTGCGCAAGGTAGCTGCCGCTGTAGGCTTGGATAACGTCGTATGTGAACGACAAGGTCGCCGTGTTGTCTGGGCAAGAACTTGGTCTTGGTCTTTTTCAACTTGAACTTCTTGTTCTTCGAACAACAAACGTACATGTAGTCGGTCCCTGCAAAAATATGATAGTAGACAATGGATATACTCCCTTGCCTTACAAGCAAAGACAGAGTATGCAAATGGCCAATTGCACCCTAAACTTTTATAAAAGTATAAAAATACTCCTAAAGTTATTATTATACTAGATTTTCAATTTTGAATTAGTCATAATAAACCCACAATTATAATATAATGACTACAAGTTTGCCCCTCTGGATTTAGTTTCTGGCTTCTGGGATATCAGCGGGTGGTGGTGCCCTCTGTTGGATCACGGCAGGAGCTCCGGTTACGGTGACGGATTCCTTAGCTCCTCGCAATCCTGCAGAAGGGGAATAGAGGGCGGTGGCCCAGAATCCCTCTCCGATGCTTAACGTAAGTACGGTGATCAACAGGGCAAGCAAGCAGTATGTGTATATGTGTAAAAACGTAACCTTAACTTGGGATAACTTCCCTCCTTTTATAGGGGGAAGGCTATCCCAGTTACCTGATTAGGTGGTTGGATTGTGATCCACTGTCCCACATATCTCGCCGTATATCTCGCCACGTATCTGTACAGTTATGCGTATCCCACATATCTCGCCCACTATATCACTACTGTAATCATAGCGAGATTTCCGGGATTGTGCTCTTACTGGCGAGTCTCGATCATTATCGGAGACTCCCAAGTTGCATCATTGAGGATTCTCTGTCGGGGAGTGGTGTCAACTCCCATATCGGGACCGACCACGTCCAGGTCCGATATCTTCGGGGCTTTCCCCTATCGAGGCTATACCCACTCGGGGCTATTCCATGTCGGGGCCTCCGTCCGTCGAAGCCCTTAGCCTTCCAGCAACCCAGCTCCTAGTCAAACGGGCCTAGTCGCCGTTTGTCAATCGTTAAGGGGCCTAACGGCCTTAGCCGGGGCCCATCATTTGCCCCCAAGACGTGAGGGACTTATAGTGCGTCGCGTCTTCCAATATCGACCCTTCAACATCCCTGTCGGGGGTCTTTATTTAAAACATCGGAGGCCTTTGCCCTACTTTCGTCGGAGGCCTTTGCCTCGGATCTCTTCAAGATCTTTTGGGATCCTGCTTGGATTCGAGAGGGTTTCTCGATCAGACCAGCATTAAATGCTGATAGAAGGTGAAGGAACGCCTCGGGTTCTGCACGCCTGCTTTCTGAAAAAGCACTTTTCAACCACCACGGTACGTCATCATTCCTGTCTTATCTGTCTTCCATGCGTCCCGACGGTTCAAATCAAAATCGTTTCGCCTTCTTCAGATTAGCACGTTTCACTTTGGACGATTCCGATTGAATCGTTTTGAATTCTATGGCTCAGATTGCCCGCCCCTTCAGTTCTCTCTTCCTTCTCTTATAAAACCCTAAACCCAGACATTGTTTCACTTTTCCTCTACTCCTTCTTCTCTGCGATCCTAAGAGCCTTGATCCTCCATACTTCAAGTTTTCACCGGCGCTTCAAGCACTCAAGCTTTTCCGATCAAGACTTCAGTTACCATGTCTGGTAAGATTTTTCACCTTATTACCATTTTTTCCTCCATTTTTGATCTTCTTAGGTTTCAATTTCCCCTCCTTCCTTCCATCGACGATTTTCAGCCGAGGGATCTGCCACCAACAGCGGGTCTTCCCATGATGGACCACCTTTTGTCTTCAAGTATCTCAAGAACTCGCTTGCACCTATTAACTACGATAGGGCTTGCCGAGAAGGTGGTATCCTCGAATCCTCCTTCGGGGCTCGCTATCCCTATGAGGGGTTCAAATTCAATCCTCGCGAAACCCGGGTTACACTCCCTAATGAAGGCGAGGTGTTCATCTCCCCAGGGCAGATCCGTGCGGGAATCCGACTCCCGTTTTGTCCGAGTTGGGTGGAGCTATGTAACCACTACAAGACTTACCCCACGACCTTCTCTCCACACGCAATCCGCACATGGGTTGCCTTTCAAGTGTGGTGTGATCTTAACAAAGAGGACTGGAGCTATACTCTGGAGCTCTGGCGGGTCCTCTATAAGATGACTTGCAACAAAGATGGGATCTGCTCCTTTACCCCCCGCCAACCCGAGGGGACCGACGAGCAATATAAGGAGATGGGTTGGGATAGGAAGGTGTCCTGGAGGATTTGCAAGGAACGAGCCATCATTCACGACAAGGGGCATGACAATGCCAACTGGAAAGAACAGTACTTTTTCATCAAGCCTGGTCCCATCGAATGGCCGAAGACCGCCGTAGAAGCTGACCCTCCTGTGCCCTTCCGTAAATGGTCGGAACAGACCAAGAGGGCTTTGATGCTCATCCAAGCCCGTCGCTGGGAGGAGGGTTATCAGCCCTTCGAGGCCACTTCTGTTACTGACCAACAGCGGATAAAAATTTCCATCATGTTGATTGATCCCCGAGCCGGGGGAAAAATTCGTGATGGCTGTTCCAATGTAATTCTCTGGGTAATCTTCTAATTATTTCTTGTTTTCATTGCTTACAGCCCATCGATCATCGCTGACCGCCCATCTGTTTCAGGAGGATACCGATGCCTCCCACTCGCTGAAACGTAAGAAGAAGTCCTCGTCTAGGAGAAAGTCCTCCGACGCGTCGGAGCCGTCTCAGAAGAAGAAGAAGACCTCCGAGGCATCGAGGTCTGCCCGCACACCCGAGGGGCAGACTAATGCAGACGTGGTTAGGGCCGCCTTCGGCGTCCACTCCGAAAAGGAAGGTAAGGAAGTTTTTCGTGCTATAAAAAGATATAGACAGTTGGTTCCTCAGGACCTTCAGGCCCCCGACATGGAAGGGTGGATCAGGGACGTCAAGCTCGTCCTTCGAGGGGAAACTCCACACGTCCTCGAAGCGGGTTATTACAACTTTTTCGGCTGCGAGAAATATGTGGAGCGTTGTCTATTTTGGTATACCGATATCAATAATCTTCCTCACCTTGTTCGTCCCGCTGCAGGTCACACGGACGTCGCACCTACTGCATCTGCCTTAGACCCCGTGCCTGCAGCGGAGCCGGGGGTAGATGACGCCCCGACAGAAGTCCGTGGCCAATTCAGTCGGGTGGTCAACTTGGAGGACTCCCTCTCCGAGGACCAAGCTGAGGAGGAAGGCCTAGTCCTCCGACGAAAATCGAGGCCGACTCCTGCTGAGTCACCTGTTAAGGAGACGTCCCCACTCCCCCTCGCGCTAACATCGGCACATGTTAGGAGCGCGACCCCCGAAGCTCAGACAAGTGAGGATGGGGGAGCCCGTCTGGTGGTACCTCCATTCTCCTTGGATGGAGACTATTACCAGGCCTTCTCCTCGGACCAGAGTGCGGAGCCTTGGAAACCGGTGGAGTCTCTGCAGGGGATTTCTCTACATCGGGGGTGCCAGGAGGAGAACTTGGCCTTGCATTTGATGTCAGGCTCGATCCCGCCATCACTGAGGCATCCCCTTTCACTGGAAGGGGAGGACATCAAGGCGGACATCCGTCAAATGGCCGTCCGTCGGATAGAGGTAGGTTATACTTTGCTTTTACTCATCTGAAAGTATTCCGACTATCAAATACTAAGCTATATTTGTCCTCAGGAAATGGCGGACCAGGATCGTTGCTTCGGCTACATCCTGTCCCTGCAGGAGGCTTTGGAGCAAGAACGGGCCAACTCCAACATCGAGAGCTTGACTAAGCTCCAGGAGGACCTGGCCACCTCCGAGGCGTCAAGACTCCGAGCGGAGGAGGGTAGAAGACAAGCCGAAGAAGGTAGGCAGCAGGCTGAGGAGGGTAAGACCAAGCTTGTTCAAGAGGCTCAATCCCAGCAAAGGCGGATTCAAAGCCTTGAGAGCTCGCTTAGGCGGGAGCAGCAAACGGCCCTAGCCGATCGGAATCAGGCCGCCTTTGATAAAGCGGAATTGAAGGAAACTGCTGATCGGCTGAAGCTTGAGAAGCAAAGGGCTATCGCGGAGCTGGAGGAGGAAAAGGCGGACCGTTCCGCCCAAATAGCAAACGCGAAGGTCCAGGGCCGCGAAGAATATCGGGGCTCGGAGGACTTCAAAGCGGATGCGGCGAAGCATTGTCAGGAAGACTTGCAGAATGCCTTCCTTGACATTGTCGAAGAGCTTAACGAAACCTACGGGGACTCCATCGACCTGAGGAAGTCCAAGATTCTCGGCCGAGCCGCAGAAAGGTACTTTAGCCTCCCGTCGGAGAGTTCCTCCGAAGATGCCGACGACCCCCCTGCAGATCCCTCCGATCCTACCTCTCCGAAGCCCTCTGAAAATCCAGCATCCGACCCTAAGGCATCCGAGGACCGAGCTTAATATTTTATAACTTAAGTCCTTGTAGTCCTTCATCATTATCTCTCTTGTATTGAACCTCTTAGGCCTTCGAGCCTTTTATTAATATCATTTCCGATTACATTATGTTCTTCATAACGCTTTTATCGGACCCTAAGAACCTTAAGGCTTTCCGTCGTCATAAGACGCTTTTTAATCGAACCTTAAAAACTTAAGGATTTTTCGGACGTCCAATGACGCTTTTAATCGAACCTTAAAAACTTAAGGATTTTTCGGACGTCCAGTGACGCTTTTTAATCGAACCTTAAAAACTTAAGGATTTTTCGGACGTCCTATGACGCTTTTTAATCGAACCCTAAAAACTTAAGGATTTTTCGGACGTCCAATGACGCTTTTTAATCGAACCTTAAAAACTTAAGGATTTTTCGAACGT
This sequence comes from Clarkia xantiana subsp. parviflora, assembly GCA_036873135.1. Classification (NCBI taxonomy): domain Eukaryota; kingdom Viridiplantae; phylum Streptophyta; class Magnoliopsida; order Myrtales; family Onagraceae; genus Clarkia; species Clarkia xantiana. The sequence goes on along the minus strand of JAPTYO010000010.1, from coordinate 5,545,534 downwards.
CCTATGACGCTTTTAATCGAACCTTAAAAACTTAAGGATTTTTCGGACGTCCTATGATGCTTTTTAACCGAGAACAACTTAGGAATACTTTGATCAGAAGTAACCTCTTTATTGATCGATGTCTTTTACATAGCATGCACCACTCAGGGCGACTTAATTACATCTTTACGCCTCTACGGACGACTTATTTGTCAAACATGACATTTCTTCAGATGTTCACCACTAAAGGTGTTTCTTAATACATTGCCATCGAGGTCTTCTAACTTATAAGCATTCGAGGCCGGCATGCCTACGATCTTGTAAGGCCCTTCCCATTTCGGGGACATCTTGTTGATCCGATCTTGTAGGGCGAACTCATTCCGACGCAGGACCAGTTCTCCCGCGTAGAACTGTCGCGACTTGACCTTCCGATTATAGTACCTGGCCGTCGCCAAGCGCATCCGAGCTTGCACTATGTCGGCCTCCAGCCGTTTTTCCTCTAGCAAGGATAACTCCAGGCGCCTTGTTTCGTCATTCGTCAAAGGTCCTATCCTGACTCTTTCTGGACTTGTCGAGGGCTCATAGTTTCTGGTCCGATGGGACGCCACAGCGATTTCCACGGGAGCGACCGCCTCCGTCCCATAAACAAGTGCAAACGGGGTTTCACCTGTTGACCGCTTGGGTGTCGTTCGGACCGCCCACAACACGTTCTCCAGTTCGTCCAGCCATTTTCCGTCCAAAGCATAGACCCTCTTCTTCAAACCCTCCATCACGATTTTGTTGGCAGCCTCCACCTGCCCATTGGTCTGAGCGTGATGGACGGATGCTGTCCGATGCTCGATACCAAACTCGTCCAGGAACTTCTCCACCTGGGCCCCATTAAACGGAGGACCATTGTCGCTGATTATCACCTTCGGCACCCCATATCTCGACAAAATTCGGGTCTGAAGGAACTTAATAATATGTCCCGCTGTTGTCTTGGCTAACGGCTTAGCCTCGATCCACTTCGAGAAGTAGTCAATCGCGACAAGCAAATGTGTGCACTGGCCTTTTTCTTTCGGAAGGGGTCCTACCAGGTCAATGCCCCACTGCGCGAAGGGCCAAGCACTCCCAATGGGCATCAAATCGGCAGCGGGGGCTGTGATATTCGGAGCATATCTCTGACACGCGTCACAGGATCGGACAAGCGCCGTTGCTTCCTTATTCATCGTGGGCCAGTAATATCCCAAGTTCAGCGCCTTCCTCAGGATAGACCGAGCGCCTTCGTGACATGCCGCGACTCCTTCATGCAACTCCCTCAGAATCCGAGTCGTATCGGGTTCGGCCACGCATTTCAGGAAAGGAGTCGAAAGCAGACCCTTCTTGTACAACTGGTTATCCACCATCGCGTAATTAATTGACATTCGTCGCAGTCGCTCCGCTGCCACTTTATCTTCAGGGAGTACCCCCGTAGTTAAGTACGCGATTATCGGGGTCATCCAAGTGAGTTCTTCCTTCGATCCCGTTCCGATGGCACACACCTCCGACGGATCGGTGGTCGATAGAATCACCTTCTCCAAGAAGTGTACCTTCCGACTCTCTTCCAAAGGTGCCCCCAAGGCAAATTTGCTCAAGGCATCAGCCTCTACATTCTCTCCCCTCGGAATTGCCTCGATATCAAAGCTTTTGAAGCTCTCCTTCAAGGTCCGAGCCTCCTGAAGGTACTTCTTCATGATCGGGTTCTTTGCTCCATACTGCCCCCGGACCTGATTTACAATCAGGCTAGCATCACACTTCACCTTCAAATGTTCGATTCCAGTGCCCTTTGCGATTTTCAGCCCCGTTATAAGAGCCTCATACTCCGCCTCGTTATTGGTGGCTCTAAATGTTAGGGCCAATGCATATCGAAGTGGCTCCGCCCCGCCTGGCGGAATCAATACGAACCCCGCACCGGATCCATCCGAGCTTGAGGAGCCATCCGTGTACAACTCCCAGGTGTTCTCCTTATTTGGCTGTTCCGACTGCTCCGCCGTCGGGACCTCTTCAGTATTCCCGGTTGCCCCCTCTACTGTTTCCGTTGCTTCAGGATCGGGAACAGTAGATTCAACTATAAAGTCGGCCAATGCCTGCCCTTTGATAGCTGTTCTCGGAGCGAAATGAATCCGAAACTCGCTAAGTTCCACGGCCCACTTTACTAGTCTCCCCGACGCATCAGGCCGGTTCAAGAAGTGTTTCAATGGCTGATCAGTCAACACCGTAATTTCATGCGCATGGAAGTAAGGCCGTAACTTTCTAGCGGTAATAATCAACACAAAGAGGTACTTCTCAATCGGAGGGTAATTCATTTCACTTTTGGCAAACGCCTTGCTTACATAATAGACGGGGATTTGATTGCCCTCGACAGCTGTAACTAAGACAGAGCTTATTGCAAACGAAGAAACAGCCAAGTAAAGATAGAGCGGCTCGCCTGGAACTGGCTTTGCTAGTGGTGGGAGGGTGCGGAGATGTTGTTTGAGCGCTTGGAACGCCTCCTCACATTCGGCGGTCCATTCGAACTGTCGGTTGGCCCTCAGCACATTGAAAAATGGCATCGCCCGGTCGCTTGCCTTGGATAGGAAGCGATTCATCGAAGCCAGTCGACCGTTCAGCACTTGCACCTCCCTATGGTTTGTCGGGGACTGCATCTCCTCTATCGCCCTTAGTTTTTCGGGATTCACCTCGATCCCCCTCTGGCTCACCATGAAGCCTAAGAACTTCCCTGAATGTACTCCGAAGGCACATTTGGCTGGATTCAGGCGGACTTGGTGGAGTCTCATTCTCTCGAAGGCCATTGCCAAGTTACCAACGTGGTCCGATGCTCGTCGGGACTTCACCAGCATGTCATCTACATAGGCTTCCATGGTACTTCCAAGCATATCCCCGAACAGCTTGTTCACCATTCTCTGATAGGTCGCCCCCGCATTCACCAGGCCGAAAGGCATGACATCGTACTGGAAGACTTCACTGTCAGCGTAGAAGGCGGTGTGTGGGGCATCCTTTTTCGCCATCTTTATCTGGTTATAACCAGAATAAGCATCCATAAAGCTTAGCAGCTCATGCCCCGATGTAGCATCCACCAATTGGTCGATCCGCGGGAGCGGATAACAGTCCTTCGGGCAAGCCTTGTTCAGGTCGCGGAAGTCGACACACATCCGCCACTTCCCGTTACTTTTCCTCACCAGCACTGGGTTGGCGACCCAAGTCTGGAATCGGATCTCCCTAATGAACCCAGCGTCGAGCAACCTGCCAACCTCCTGCTGGATTGCGATCCTCTTGTCTGTTCCCATCGGACGTCTCTTCTGCGCGATCGGCTTGATCGTAGGGTCGATATTCAGTTCATGCTCGATCACGTCACGGCTGATTCCTGGCATATCGCTCGGGGACCAGGCAAACAACTCCTTGAATTCTTTCAAGAGCGCGATCAACTCCTGAGCCCTTTCCTCGGTTAGGGCGGATCCGATCTTTACCCTCCTCTCGGGCCCATCTATCTCGACTTCTTTTAGGTCCTCCATGGGGGTGGGGCGCCCAAACTCCTCTCGAGGATCAGTGTCTGTCTGGAGAACCGACATAGCCTCCCTCCTCGATCTCCTTGTGGCGTTGACATAACACCGTCTCGACGCCACCTGGTCGCCTTTTACTTCACCGACCCCATTCTCAGTCGGGAACTTCATTTTCTGATGGACAGTCGAGGCCACTGCCATCAGCGGGTTGATGGTGGTTCTCCCAATAATCGCATTGTACGTCCCTGTGGATTCGACCACCACGAATTCCACATCTCTCTTCTCCATTTTCCAGCCACTGCCGAACCACACGGGCAGCGTAATAACCCCCAACGGATAAGAGGTTGTGCCGCAAAATCCTACCATCGGGAAGTTAACCTCTCGTAGGTCTTTCTTCTTCTTCCCCATCTGCTCCAGGGCGTCGGAGAAGAGGATGTCGGAGGAGCTTCCTCCATCAATGAGGATCCTTTTCATTTCGAATCCACCTACATCCAGTGTCACGACTAGGGCATCCTCGTGGGGGGCCTCTACTCCCTCCAGATCCTTCGCCGAGAAGGTAATCTCCATTTCCTCCTTCGAGGTCCATGACCGGGACCTTTTTCCCAAGGCCACTGCTACGGGCACCTGGTTGGCGTAACGCTCCCGAGAGGACGATGTGTCTCCTCCCGCAGCGAACCCTCCATGGATCACATTAATGACCCTCTTCTGTCGGGACCCTGATGGGCCCTCCGAAGGCTCCGCTTCGGACCTTCTCTTCCTTGGGGACCTCGATCGAGATTTGGATCTCGACCGAGATCGGGAATGGGGCTTGCAGCGTGAATCCCCCACGAACTCCTTCAGCTTACCCCTCTGGATAAGCTTCTCTACTTCCTTCTTCAGCTCCCGACACTGGTCAGTGTCGTGACCAGTGGCCCGATGGAATCGGCAGTAACGGTCGGTGCGGGAGCCCAACTTTTCGCCTTCCTTCCTTTTGGGGAAACGAGCGAGGCCTTGCCTCTCCATTACGGCCAAGACCTCTCTCAAAGGCCTGTTGAGGGGGGTAAACTCCTCCCTCTGACTGTCTCTCTTTGTCGGACGCCTATCCTCCCTTCGATCAGGGCGTCCACGACTCCGACTACTCTCGGAGCTATCCTTCTTGTTTTGGTTGTCCAATGGTTTGAACAACTGCTTTCCTCCGCGCCCCTTGGGAGGAGCCAACTCTCCGGCAGCGATCTTCGACTCTTGGACGTCGATTTGCTGTTTCACCCTCGCCTGAAGCGCCTCCATGCTCCAGACGTTTTTGGCCGCGACGCTGTGCAGTAAGTCGGAGCCATAGGGGGGTTTGAGGTTTTTCAAGAAGGTACGGACGGCCTCGCCCTCCGATATCTCCTCATCCAGCTCGGTCATGCCAGCCGTGTAACGCTGGTAGTATTGGGCCAGCGATTCGTCGGGCCTCTGGACCACCTCATGCAGGGTCCGAACACTCTTCAGCAGTCGTCGACGCCCTTGGTACTGGGCGATGAATCGCTGATGCATATCCTCCCAACAGGTTATGCATCCGGTGGGCAGACTGTAGAACCATGTCAAAGCCTTCTCTCCCAAGGTACTCGGGAACAACGCGCAGATAACATCCTCATCTGGGGTCCTGCCCATGCACGCTGTCAGGTGCTTCTGTACGTGGCGGACCGGGTCCGCGTCCCCGTCGTACTCCTCTATCTTCGGGATACCCAAGCCTGGAGGGGTCAGGGTATTGATCAGCCTGGGAACGAAGGGGTGGGTCTCCCGACTCCTCAACTCCGACATCATGGGCTTCTGATCTCCCATGCAAATACCCACAATCTTCACCACCTGATCAGCAGTGAGGGGACCATTTAGGGGAATAGTCCTTTGCTGTACTGGCCCTGGTCCATCGACCACAAAATTCTCCGCCGGTGCTGGATTCGGATGCCTGGGGGGAACAGGCTGTTCCCTCAACGGGGGAGGTGGCGGCAGATTGTCGTCCACCTGCCTTCTGGAAGCATCTCGCCGCGGAGGGAGCGGCGGTAGATCTGCGGCCTGCCTTCTGGCAGCCTCTCTTCGGTCTAAGAGGGCCTCCATGGCCTCCATGAATAGGGGCATGGCCTCTGCCACTACCCTGGCCAGCTCTGGGCTCTGGGAAGGCGCCTCGTTCCTGGATCCACCGGGGAGCTCGTTCCTGGTCATCGACCTGGTTTCTCTTCGCGGGGGAACAACCTCCCTAGTGGTGTCATCTCGGTGAGTGCTGTCACCATCGTCTCTCAGATCCTGATGCTGTGTATCATCCTCAGGGGGATTGCTGGTGGTCTGCACCTGCTTGCCTGATCGTTGCGGCCTGTTGCCAGCCATGGTATGGAGTCAAAGGGAAGCAAACTTACTTTGGCTTTTTGTTGCGTTCCCACAGACGGCGCCAATGTTGGATCACGGCAGGAGCTCCGGTTACGGTGACGGATTCCTTAGCTCCTCGCAATCCTGCAGAAGGGGAATAGAGGGCGGTGGCCCAGAATCCCTCTCCGATGCTTAACGTAAGTACGGTGATCAACAGGGCAAGCAAGCAGTATGTGTATATGTGTAAAAACGTAACCTTAACTTGGGATAACTTCCCTCCTTTTATAGGGGGAAGGCTATCCCAGTTACCTGATTAGGTGGTTGGATTGTGATCCACTGTCCCACATATCTCGCCGTATATCTCGCCACGTATCTGTACAGTTATGCGTATCCCACATATCTCGCCCACTATATCACTACTGTAATCATAGCGAGATTTCCGGGATTGTGCTCTTACTGGCGAGTCTCGATCATTATCGGAGACTCCCAAGTTGCATCATTGAGGATTCTCTGTCGGGGAGTGGTGTCAACTCCCATATCGGGACCGACCACGTCCAGGTCCGATATCTTCGGGGCTTTCCCCTATCGAGGCTATACCCACTCGGGGCTATTCCATGTCGGGGCCTCCGTCCGTCGGAGCCCTTAGCCTTCCAGCAACCCAGCTCCTAGTCAAACGGGCCTAGTCGCCGTTTGTCAATCGTTAAGGGGCCTAACGGCCTTAGCCGGGGCCCATCACCCTCAAACCCATGATGCCACTGACTATAACTTGCACCGTATAAGGGAAATTCGCGGTTTATGATGCGGTTTTGGTATAAGAATATGGTTACCGTCGCATGGCTGAACGAGTTATAAGAGTTGTGATCTATAGTCGAAATCATTAAGAATTTATATATAAAATTATAGAAATTATGTTTTAATAAAAATAGCTGTGTTTAATATAAAATTTTAAAAACATAATCACAACCTAGGTGCCCCAGGTTTAAATTGTTGTTAATAGATATCTCATGTTTTATTTTTACAGCTTATAGGTGTCATAGGTTTCCGTTTCGTTGTTTTTTGGTTTTTCATCCACTTTTTCTATTAAATTTGACGGATTTAGGTTTGAGTTTTCTTCAATTCATGTATTTATGTCAATTAAGTTAAATTGAACATCAACTTTGTACAAGTGTTTCAATTTGTATATACACACTAATTGTCATATGTTAAATGGAAGTATAAATGTCATTTTGTTCTTTTATATTCTTTTACTATTGATTTTTTTGAAAATTTGACCAAAATCTGTTAAATTTAATAGAAAAACCGCCGGAAAATAACAACGTAACTAAGTTTGGGATACTTATTAGAAACGATTAAATATGAGACACTTACAAACAATACGTTGCAAATTTGAGACTATAATTATCATGCTATATATGCTCTGCCCCGCCCCGCCCCGCCTCATTGACAAATGCTTATCTTACATCATTTTTTAGCCATCGGGCACTTAAACCCGTCATTCCCGAGTCGAATCGTCTTTTGCATCGGTACCGCTTTAGCCCCCAACCCGAACTGCGTCACCACAAACTCGACCTTTGCCTGTATCTGCATCACATCCCCGGCTGTCTCAATCGAGCTCTTCAAATCACTTATCGGGTACCCATTATCGTCGTCCCATTCTTCCCCACAATAGCAAGAACATCATCCCCGCCCATCAAAAACCGCCCCGTTCGCCAAAACCAACAACTCATTGTGACGATCCTTCCACACCTTGACCTCATCCACACCCGTATTTATCACCGCTAAACTCGACTTAAACGACCATGACTGCGTCGTAACGTTTTTAACGTGTGGGTATTCTTTTTTGCGGCTCTCGAAATTATACATAAGGAACACGTCGTTGCATGTGTCGACCTCCTTCGGGAGTTTCTGGTCGGGGTTATCGTCGTCGTAGTCCTGAGCGTAAGTGGTCGAGATCGATGATCTGTATAGTTTGGGAGCTAACGTGTTGATCTGAACATATATTTATTAATAAATATTAGAGAAAAAACATAATATAAATATATTGTTGCTTGACGTCGGATCCTACACTTCTTCAGCTTTTTCACTTTTTTGTTTGAGATTGTTTCAGATATTAGATCACTGTTAGCTGATGTACTTACGCTTAAACTTTATTTTGCTAGTATGGCTGTTATTTCCGTTTCGCATAATAAAGCTTCGGTAGCAGCTGATGCAGTTATCTGTGAAACTTTGTTTTATCCATGTATTCCGTCTTAGTTGTTATCTTAGTGTTGTTTGGTTTATCTATATACATGACATTTTCATTATAAAAATAAAATTAAAAAATAAAATTGGCGGGACTTCTATAATATTCATGACGCATAATTTTTTATCTATTACCAATATATAAAATGTGAAGTGTCCTCACCCCCAATGGGTGTCTTTCAACTAAAGGGTGCCACTCTAAAACCGAACCGGCCTGGCTTAGTATAAATGTATGATTAAACCGGAAAGGACCGGTAAGACAACCGATAAAATGAAGAGACAGGTTACTTTTTCTCAATGGTCGAGAGGGGTAAATTCCAAATACCAGCACGAAGGTTGAAACTGCAATTTTCATTTCTCTAACGCTACACGGCTGCTTCTGAACGACCGTCGCTGGCCCGCCGAAGTGCTTCCACCCGCCGTTGGCACACCGATTTGCTACCACCCGCTGTTGGCACGCCGATCTGCTATCACCCGACGCTAAAGTCCCGATCGCCCGCCGCTTACCCGTCGCTCGAGAAATAGCAACCCATCAACGAGGAGAGTTTAAGTTTTTTTTTCTCCGATAAACGTCGATCTAATACCACCCGCCGCTGGAATCCGCTCGCCGCTGGTATTCGTCCACCCACCGCTGGAATCATCGAACATCCAAGGAACCAGGGATCATCCAACGAACCAGTGCAGGAGGTCCATGCATGTCAAAGTTGCTTTGATAGAGGAGTTCTTGGAGTAGGTAATTTCAACTCTAGATGTCTCTGCTGTCAATTCTAGAAGTGACTGAGATCATACTTGAAGTTTTTTTTTTCAAGCCTTCCAAATTTCTGGACTTACGTGGGTGTGTCTTCATTAATAATATCTCGAGAACCCCTTGTAAATCTGGACCATTCGGTACTTGGTGTTCTACTTTCTTAGAAAAGTTCTGCGAACCTTACTTGGTATAAATGTCTTTGTTTCAGTTTTTGTACATCTCTTCAAAATAATTCTAGAATATAAGAGGGAGGTCATTGCAGTGCCAAGTGTGTGGAGAAACAATGTCATTCACGAAGCAGAATTTTCGAGATTTTGATTACGACAAATTCACCTTGTCTCCGATGGCGGTGGTAATGAATTAGTATTGGGGTAAGGACATTAGATATAAAGGTTTCTTTCTCTTGGCTGGCCAGCATTTGGAGATTTAACACCTTGATAATCTCAATAAGTACATTATACAATTAAAAGTTTCTTATTGAATGAAATGATAAACACATTCCTTGTGCATATGTACATATAAAAAATAGATAGGTTCATATTAAACATGTGAAGGTATCCGTTTTCTTACTGTTATTAATACAATGTTTAAGTATATATATGATAAAATATCTCTTAGTTACATAACTTTTATAACGTCATTCTGGGCAGGCTTTACTATTTATCCTTTGTCAGTTGATGTAATTCTCGATTGCATTGTGAATCGATGGGTAATCTTATGGTAGTTTTTATATCTACAAAATGTATGTGCATTGGATGTAAGGTTTTTTGGCTAATCCTAGACTTAAGTTAGAATATGTTAATTATTATTAAAAAAATTGGTTAGTCTTTTTTTTTTTTTTGTAATTGTTATGTTGAAGTGAATTTAAGAGCTTTAGAGGATGCTCTGTGTTTCAAATTATTTATTTGATTATATTATTATATTACGTGTTTTTGTCGTCCACCGCTAATCATATACTTCTTGTTCATTGCAGAAGATAGGAGAACTGATGTGAGGCTGCTTATTCAGATTTCACAAATCACAGGTACAGTTGATTGCAACTTAGCACAATAGTCTTAAAAAAATTGTCTAAAATAATAAAGTCTCCTATTGATTTTGTTGGTTTGGAAATATGATAACAAGAAGCTACAAATAGGGCGCACAAAAAGACTATTGAACGAGTTCGATGTCTTGAAGAAGAGTTTAAAAAATCGAGCTATCTTTTTTACTCATACACTTAGACCTTCTTAAGTTATGTGCACTACTTAAGAGTAAAAGCCACTCCCTCCTACCACGTATACCAAGAATGTGACGGAATAGCCACTTCTGGATGGATTAGTCATATCATGTGTGATTTTGGTTACAGAACATTGGTAATTAATGGATAATCTTGACCTCCATTTGGTTTGGTTCAAATTTTGTATCTCTATAGACCCTTTGTGTAGATATCAGTTTCTCAATAGCATTTTTTTTCTTCAGATACATGCTTGAACTCCATTTGGTTTGGGTCAAAGTTTAGTATCTATAGATCTTTTTATGTACATTTCTCCAGTTAAGATTTTTAAAAACATAGTATTATTATTCTTTTGCTTGTATGTGGAATCTTTCACCACATTTTTTGTCATTATGTTCCTCATCTTTCTTCAGTGTAGTACTGTAGTTTATGTAGAGGCTTTAGATCTGGATAGAGATGACTATGATATTTATAAGAAGTCCATTCTTGCATCAGGTTTGATGAATGGATGTCGGCATTTGGCAGCTGCACATGTAAATCAATGGTAAAATCCTTACGTTGTGGTAACTTTAGTTGATGTCTCATGATAACTTTGTTCTTTAGTTGTATATTCTTCTTTGTAGGTACCTTCACCTTTTCAGAATGATAAGGGTTTTATGACATGTTACATGCATAATTTGTTTGAGTTTGTACTACAAAATCTTGGTGAGTAAGTACATAGCCTGGACCGATTTAAAATCTGATTACTGTGAGATGTATTAATAGTTTAAATAGCCCCCATGTCCATTTGTACATAAGTTGACGACATGCATACATTACTCTATTTAATGTTGTTGTAATACTTGTATCTTAACTTATGTTATAAAATGTTATTACAAAAAATTAAGTAAAAAATAAAGTTAGAAATATGCGCATGCAACGCATGCGCATAAATAACTAGTAAATTTATAATTTATTTTGACAAAAAAAGAGATGTTTTATTGATTGATCATCCATCATTGTTATGAAACATGTACATTTTAAAACATATTGGTACAAAAATTATATATTTCAAACATATTGTATAGTTATATAATTTACTCTATTAAGTGAATCACCGTATGATATTAAATTAGAATAACTATAATTCATACTCAAGTAAAAATATAGATAAATAATAAAATATAAAATTGTTATCTTCAAGTCAAAAGCCCAAAGCCCAAGACTTAAAATTGATAAAAAGTAATAATAACAATAATAATAATAATAATAATAATAATAATAATAATAATAATAATCTAATTGGATTGAATGGATGTATTATAAAATGATAACATGAATCTTACAAATAAGAATGAATTGTTAGTGTTTTACTTTACACAAAATAATGAGAGTTCTAGATATATTTTCTTTTAAAAATAAATTTAAAGTCTCAATAAAAATACAATTGAACAACGTTTGTTACACTTTTTTACATATAACTCCGCTGCTAGTAAACACAAGCATGTGAAAGTGATGAGAGTAGTAAGTATTTCTCTTGAGATATATAGACATAAATTGTCAAGTGTGCATGATGTTAAATCACATCAAATTTATATGAATTAAAGTATCATATATTTTGAAATTGTATAAGCATATGTTTGACATAAGAAAAAGGTGGTCAAATCAGAATATGTTGAACCAACATATATAGGTTCTCCTTAGTGAGAAAGTTACATCAGAGCATTAACCTAGTACAGACAGTTCTCAACTCTGTGCTTCTTCTTGATATACACAATGGAAATAGAGTGCTTCTCAATAGCCCTAATTTTTCTACATTGCAGTGATCTCCTCAGTGAACTCGATTTTGGGCTCCAAATCAATGAACTGGTTGGATTTGCTTGCAAGGTGTGCAATACTGACCCTCCCCTCACGCTTGATGTAGTCTGCAACTGCCTGCATTTCTTCTAAGGAGAGGTAAATGTATTTCCCTCTATCATCCATTACTCCCGATAGCCGACCTAAAGAAACCCAATTGCATAATCAAACACAAGTTTTTTTTTTTTTTTTTTAAATAGACCCATTTGGTCTTAAATGGACTTGTTTCATTTCAGTCAAGATCAGTGTATGAGATTCTAATGCATCATCAATTTTTACTCATGGATATTGCCTATATTTTAATGTTTTAAACGAGGTGGCAGAATTTTACCATTTAATCTTGCACATAACTGAATCACGGTGATGAAACAAACTATGCCCATTTGAGGCTTACTGGGAAGTATCCAATCTATTACTAAACTAGCATTATCAGTGCAATGAATTATTGGTGTGAACTAAATACTTACCCATACTCTCGAGTGAGGTAATCCGATTGATACATTCCTGCATAAAGGATGGATAGCAAAAATTAAAACCAACAGTTTCAGATCCCTAACTGAAGAAAGTATGGTTTAGATCTTTTGAGGGCAAACCTGAGTCCTCAGTTTGAACTCTGCAGCAAGATCTTCCAGTGGAACACATTTTTGCTTCTGTTGTACCAACATAAAGATGAAAGTCAAATTTTTAGTCCTAAAAAGGAAACTGGATTACTCAGCATCATGATTTCACGTTCATCTGAAGCGGAAATTTAAAATATATTAATAACAACCTTTATGTAATCCACGAAATCTGAAAGCAAACCCTGACTTCCATCTTGGATGTCATTCTCTGTTGTGCCTTCAGCATCTACTGAAAACTCCCCTTTCCACTTTTCGAAATCCAAAGCTGCAGCTTCCTCCTCTTTAGCTTTTCGAGCATTGGCTTCTTCTTCCTGAGGAGTTCATGGTACTTCAGTATATGCAAATCCAGAAGTATATATTGTGGAGCTTTTATTTAGGAGGTTAGTGAAGAATGAGACAAGGACGAAACTTGATAAATTTATTACCAGCATGCGCTCCTTTGCCTCCCGCTCCTCATCCTTCCTTCTCCTCATTTCTTCGTACTTATCTTGCTTCATGTTCCTTATTTCACGTGATGCTTCTGCCGCCTTTTCAATCACATATTTCCAAAATCAAGATTATATGTAATAGCATAAAATGGTACTGCTTTATAGTCAGCAGAATACTGAAGGATGAAAAATAAAGAATTTTGGACGAACATCTAATTCTCATCATTCACAAAACATTCAGTTCAGGAAAAATATATATTTTCTTTTTCAATGTTAAAGGTTAGGAAGACATTAATAAAGCAGCATACAAAGACGGCTCATATGCAATGCTGAGTTTACAACCAAGACAATCAAATATATAAAGATAATGGAAAAATCCTACAATGTTGACAAAAAATTCGAGATTCTACCTGTCGTAGTGCTTCACGCTCTTGTCTTCTTCTTTCCCTTTTCTTTGATGCTTTAGCCTGATAGTGTTCTCCGCCGGCAACTTCCTCCTCGCTTTCCTCTTCATCTTCTGAATCAACAAATTCATAGAAAAAACACAACATGAGGCTCAGGAAAGTATCTAATTTTAGAAAAAATGCATAAATGTTCTCTTTTTTTTTTTTTACATCAAAAGTGAAGTTTCTGACATAAAGCAAGTTGTGCCATGATCAATGGAATTTGACAATTGACATGCCTAAAGGCTGCACAAAGCTCAAACTAATACACACTTCATTCAACATTAAATGTTAGTGCAAAACTTCTGAGCATCTGACTGGTCTATCATTTGTAGTTGTACTTCATCTTCCTAGATGACAAGCAAAGCACCACCTATACATAATTCCTCATATAAACAACCCCGTCGCCCACTTGCACAAACTTCCTCATACAGAAGCAATAGATGTGTCAGCATGAAAATATTTCTCAGTGTGTATCTATTCAAGAGCTGTAATATTTAATCGAAAAGGTAATTTTGTTTCTGATACAGCTGCTGATTTTCCAAAAAAATCGCCTTTTCTCATATATAAATTGGATACTTACTTCCAAATTAGTTCATTCAATAAAAATATGTTCTCTAAAATTTAAGACATTGACCGAATTTACACACCCAAAGGAATGACCCCAATTATTAAGGATAGGAGATGCTTTGACATTCTAAGAATCCTAACCTTTAGAACCTACATTATAACGATACCATCCACACTCATTAGCTAATCTGAAGCAACACACAAGATTTTTCCCAAAATAAAGATTCATCCTAGACACACATATACATGATAGGGATAGAATCAGCTCAAATAAAGCCTGAAAGATAATAAAAAGATGCCTCACCTTCTAGAGGTGGTGGTGGTGCAGATGAAGTGCTAGCAGCAGCAGCAGCAGCTGCTCTCCGACGCATCCGGCGATTTACATTTCCCCGCACCACAGCTTCCCTCTGAGGAGCCTAAGATGAGCACCAATTGTAAAAACAAAACAATTTTAACTCAACTTTGACATGATATAATGCCATAACATGTACTGAAAGAAAACCTGCTGCTCTTCTTCTTCCTCCTCTGGTTCTGCTGAGTGAGAATCATGTCTACGCCTCCACACATATAACGGAATCAACGCCGCAATGAGAAACATCGAAAGCAAGGCCACTAGCACATCCTCCATAGCTAAACCCTAGGTTTTCCCAAAGTAACAGCACCATTAGCTATTTCATCAAGCATGCAGCAGTTCAAGAAGCTAGATACAGAATTAGACCACATTTATGCACCGATCATTTTAACAACAGCACATGCAACCACAAAATCGTACTCTAACTGAAATGAACAACGTTTTAGGCTTTTAGCTACTTATTATTATTAAAATCTCTACTTTGCGTAAGAAATCAGAGCAGAATTGGATCAGCAACTAGCTCATGTATCCAAGATGGACGGTAAATCATCGATTTCAATTGATTAGAGCAACTGATTCTGCAGAATTACCTGTTGAAGATGATCTTGGCGGCAAATTCTGGGGGACGATTGGTCTTTGGCGAGACGCAGAAGACGAAGGCTGAAACTGCAGATTATGAAAGCCGAAACGACAAGACGCTTGACAAAACGACAATGCTTAGATCCGGATCGTCTTTACGGCCCAAGTAGTAATTGGACCGGGCCGAAAATAAAAGGGCTAAAAACACCCTTCAACTTCGCCTAAATCGCAGAGATGCCCCGTGACTGAGTTCAACTGTTCAAGAAGTTCCATGACTTTAGTGGAAGAAATAAAAAGTTTGGGAACCACTGTAAAGTGTAACTATTTAACGGTCAAATCAAATTCATAACCCAGATCGTCGTTGTTTGTTCTTTACTTCACTCGTTCTGATAACTGATTCTATCTTCTTCCATATACGTTAATTCGATCTGCAATTGCAGCTTTCAAAATTCTGGTTGATTACTAAGGAGATGATTAAAGGCGAAAGCCTGTAAATTTTTGGCATTAGGGTTTTTATTGAGTAATACCTGTAAATTTCTGCCAATAGTGCCTATTTAGGGTTATTAAATCATCCAACATTTTTGGGTTGTGATTCTTGTCTTTCTACTTTGATTCAACTGCAGATTGTTTAGCACGAGGAAGAGAAAAAATGCGATCCTCCAGAGAATACGAGGATAAATGGGATCTTGAAGAAAACGCCCTCTGCAAAGTCGCCATCCGTCTCAAAGGGTACGAAGAACTTTATGACTCCAACAATCTCTGCTGCTTCCAAAGTCTGCGCCTCACCAAGTAGGAAGATCCTAGCAGAGAGAATGGAAGAATCTCAAACCAAGATAGACATGAAATTGGTTCAGAAATGTCCACGGAAGAAGGTTGTTTTTGACTCAACAGTCTGTACAGTTGAGAAGTCGAAACCGCCATGTCCACCATTGGCATCCCTTGATGCAAACCCTCTAACACCAATTTCTCCATATGATCCCAAGACGAATTACCTTGCACCAAGGCCAAAGTTTCTGTATTACAGACCACAGAGCTTACATCTCGATGGAGAAATGGACATGAATCCGCTAGATGAGGGGTTCTTTGCTGATAAATTTTCTGAAACTGAAGCAACCAAGGAATCTGAGATTGTTTCTTCTGAAGTAATGATGGGAAAAGAAGAAGTTCTTGGTCCAGACATTGCAAAGGAGGTCCAAAGGAAACTATTTAAGTCGGTTTTCTGGATTTTTCTCCTTCTAATGGGTTGCTTGGTGATAATAGGGACAAATTCACATATTAAAAGCCATGCGATTACAAACTCGAGCTTTGGTGGAAGTTGTTGTTTCTCAGGAGGTCCAACATCTGAGAAGCTTGCTTGATAAAAGTTTCAGGCATTGGCACGATACTAAATTAGCCTGCATTAACCAGTTGATACCCGAATCACAAAGTGAACATCTGTCGAGTTTTACTAACTTGACTAATTTGGATGAGGCTCGGTGGCTTGGCGGAGGAAGTCCAATTACAGATATCTCAAACTATGGTGTATTAGTGGAGGGGAGTGGCTCATGGATTGAAGCCGAGGTTGATGAGGACTATCGCCTAGAGAATCCGGGTTTGAATTAGAAAATGAGAGTTCATCTATGGAGGAAGAAAATGATGTCCTTTTTGTGGAGGAGACGATTTCAGAAGAAATCGAGCTTCATGGAGTCCAAGAACAAGAGCAAGAGCAAGAGCAGGAACAAGAGCAAGAGCAACGACAACAAGAGGCAGAGAAAACCCTAGAGGAGTCATACCTCAATGCAGCTAAAACTGAGGCCTCCAATGATAGAATTGAAAACCCGCAACAAACCAATGAAACTAAAGCTGCCCAATCAACCAAAAGGCGAATGATGCAGATGGAATTAGTCGGTTTTGATGATTTGTCTAGCATAACCAAAACAGCAATCGCTTTACTGTTGGTAGCTCTAGTTCTGATTTCCGTCAGGAAGAGGATAGATGAAAAAGACCAAGCAAAAACACGACCGTTGATGACTAAGAAGTTCCATGATAACACGGTGTCTACCAACCAGATGACAAAGTTTGATGATGTTGAAGATTCATGTCACTCGGAAATTAGCAGTAACAGAAAAGAGCCACTAGCTACTTCCTCGGACTTGTCGAGGGATTATTCAGTCACCCCCTCAGATGGAAGCTTCACTACTTATGAGGCTATTCCAAGCAAGAAAGTAAGTACTTATAACAAACTGTTTGCTTTTTAGTATCCATTCAATTAGAATTTTTATTTGTCTTGAATCAGAGAAATGGAGGTGAAGAGCTCATGGTCACTCCACTAAGGCGATCAAGTAAGCTAAGGAAGTAGTAGCAGATCACGGTTGTTAAGCAGAAGAGCTCATGGATTTATTTTGCTGATCTTCATTTCTGTAGGACTGATCAGTAATATGAAGGACTTACTAGAATAGAGTAGTTCCTTTCTTAATTGCCTCCAGGCTTCAACTATGTTTTGTGTTGGTTTAGTATTGGCAAGCTTAACTCTAATTTCATCCTTGAACTCATGGAAGACTATCATTTCCTCCCCAGTTTTTTTTTCATCTGCTTTCATACTCCATTTCATTCAGAAGCATAGAAAGTAGTTGTTAAAGGGGATTCTATTTTGTAAACACTGCTAAAGGATAACATTATTCTGCACAAACAAACAACATTATATTTTCCATAATAGCTGAAAGTACTCAGCACATAAACCACACACATCAGGAGGAAGATACTCCTGTCCAGAGATTAACATAGTAACCACGGTTTCGATCTTTATCAATCAAACCCTAACACTGGGCATCAAGATCATCACAGTATCACAGGATTCACTTTTAGGTACCACACCCACTACACTAGCAGGCTGCCTCAATCAGAAACCGTGAATCTTGATATGCTCCTTCTTCACAATACTAGCCTGAAACCCATGAAAATAATTTATTTTTAAAAAAAAAAAATCACTTTCTCACAAAGTTTACCGCTTTGTAGAATTTTCCAATGGAAATTACCTGGACAAGGAAAGTGGACACGTTCTTCCTTTGATCACCCTGAAGCTGAATGACCTGCATCAACAGTTACCACAAATTTTTCAATAAAAAATGGGACAAGGCAAAAAAAATTTTGGCAACCATCCTAAGTTAATGAAAGAGATACCTGTCCTAGTTCTGGATCCTGAACAACAGTACCATTACAGCAAAACTCTTTCTTGAGGTCCTTCAAAATCTTGTTGTAGCTAAATTCTTTCTTCAAACCCTGCACGGTTGTCAGGCTTTTGCGACCATTCCGCTGTTGTATGCGGATATGGACATACTCTTTCGATCCAGCACCAGAGTCCTCAGCGCTTGCATCAGCAAAAGGATCTGAAGCCATGGGATGAGAAACATGAACAACCAATAAAGTTAAAAGAATGAAGCTGAGGTTTTAATATTTCACTTACCAAAAGCAGAGGGAATCTGAACTTCAATATCAGACATGAACCTTGGCTGTTGGATGAGGAGTCTAGTAACCAGAGAGCTTAAAAGCTACAAAAAGAAGCCCCGGTAAGCATTAATGACTTCAAACATATCTTGGTTTGAAATTGCAAAATAAATTTTCCAAGACAAAGCCATTCTTAAGACCATGGAATTCTAAAGAGAAATCGAGGAAGAGATACCAAAATAAGTTACAGTTAAACAAGGTAAACAAAAGGTATACCCTGAGAACTTCCTAGTGTTGAAGATTTTACAGAGAATACTAGCAACAAGCATACTTACCTTTGATCATATTCGTAAGATTGTCAAATTAGTTATCAAAGGATGATGCAGAATGTGTGAGGGTGATGATCCAAATTCTAAAGCACAGAAAACCCACTTCTAATCGGAACCCGAATTAATAGTACCCCATAAATCTAACTCCATATCTTATAAACCTTCTCCATATAGATTCAAACATTCTGCAATTACTATAAGGCAAGTACTTGGTTCTTCAGTTGGTTTAATTAAGGATTTCACCAAAAAAATAACCGTCATCCTACGAATAGATGTTTAATCCACGGTACGTTATTACCAGATAAAGAAGAAATCACACAATTGCCTCCTTTACAACCTAATTTCAGCTCAATGTTCTTTTAAACCCAAAAGAACAAAATTCGAGCAACGGAAAAAAAAAATCCCTAATTCAGCTCCAGACTGAGCGATATCAGTAAAATTAAGAATTTCCCAAATCAGAGATCAATAGATCAGCACTCAGCAGGCATAGAAAGGACAAAGATGGATGAATCACGTGGTGTTGATCAGATCGACGAGAACTAGCAGAAATTACCTGATCAGAAGTCAAGCTTTAGATCGCTTATGCGGATCAACAGGAAAGATAACCCTAATTGGATGAGCTCGGAAGCAGCGAGAACTCTCTGGCTTCCTCTCTCAAGATAAGACGAGACACGAAGTCTGGTCGCGATTGGGGAGAGAGAAAGTGAGGAACGTACGGCAGAGCGAGATCTATATACCGCAGAGATCGCTTACGTAATCAGTTTCTTCCATATTTTTTTTTTGGCGGAACAATTTCTTCCGTTAATTATTATAGTATATAGTAAACTTAGTTGCGCTATTTTGCACCTAAAAGTATAGGGGTTGTACAATTGCACCCCATCTATTTTTTAAGGAATTTCTCCATTCACAATTATCAAGATAATTACATCACTGCATCAATTTTTTTTTTGGGTAATAATTCATTATTTGGTTTGAAAATTTGCAGACGTAACAGAGAAGGAAAATCAACATCTCTACTATGCTTCACATGCTTATGATATTTTTTTATATTTTTACTTTTATTTTTCTAAAATGAATTTCATATAAAATTTGATATTATTAATAGTATGATATAAATTTTATGTGTAATTTTTTTTAAAATGTACTTTTAAATTTTTTTCGATGTTGAGATTAATTACACTATATTAGTAAAAATTAGCACAAGCAAGCATAGTGCAGATTTATTTTATTTTATTTTTTTTAAAAAAAGGAAAGTGATCTAGTTTTGACCATTCTTTAAAAAAATTGTCAGATGATTAGCATTATATATATTTTTTGTTTTTCATCATACTATTAATAATATTAATTTTCTTCTAGGGTTCACCTTTAGGGCAATAGAAAAATACGAAAAAGAAGTACCAAAAGCATAGTGCTCCAAATATATTTTTTTAGGCCAAGTTTAGCATTAGATTAGCTATTAAAGGTACATTAATGCAACAACTTAATAGTTTAGGTGAAAACGCTTATAAAGAATACTATAGGGTGCAATAGGGTACTCACACAGTTGCAGATTGACTTAGCGTAGGGTCAAGCCCATTCAAGTGAGATTCCGTAAAGTCGGCCCATTTTTGTTGCTGGATTGGGCCTCTTTGTTATCTGGTCGACCGAGAACCGGGAGTCATTTCATCTCCTCAGTCCTCCGTTGAAGATCAACAACAACCCACTCACCGGCGAATCCCGCCAAATCGTCCTTCTTCGCTCGTCAATCAGCAATGTCTCGTCCTGGTCCTCGTTCCGGCGACGCAATCTTCTCCAGTGTCGAGCGCGTGGTAAGAATCTCAATAATATCTACTGTTCGAGCTTTCACTTACGCGATTAGAAGATGGAGCTTGATCTTGATATTGATCTAGATAGTTGGTCTGAGACGCCATTTTTACTGATCCAGCTTAATTAGTCTTGCTCTATTTTATTGCGTTTCTCTGTGATCTCTCTTGGTTAGGAATGTTTGAAATCGAGGCCTTGAGCTTGATTGCTAGTACAGTGATCTAATTCTGATTACGGAATTTAGGTTTTCATTTGAAGTTTTTATCTGTTTGTGTATAGAATGCTGAACTCTTCACGTTGACGTACGGAGCAATTGTACGTCAGTTGCTCACGGATCTGGAGGAAGTTGATGAAGTCAACAAACAGCTCGATCAGATGTAAATCAGCTGATTTCTCTTCAATTCTTGTTTTTTTCTTATGTAAACTACATAAGAGTAATCATTATCTGTTAGTTCTATCTTAAATTCAGTCGATCCCTCCTGAAAGACTAGCCTTATTTATGATTGTGGTAGCATTCACGATTTTTTCTGCAGGGGCTACAACATCGGGGTTCGGCTTATTGATGAATTCTTAGCAAAATCAAATGTCACTAGGTGTGTGGACTTTAGAGAGACGGCCGACGTGATTGCAAAGGTGCTCATTTTATTAGTATTTGGCTGGTTTTTTATTCTTAATCCACTTGAGCATCAAATCAATCTTTAGATCTTGTTTTACTGCAGAAATTGGTTTTATGCTTATCATTTCAATTTCTAGTGTTCTCTTCTTTTCCAGCTTGTCTCTGGATTAAGCATCAAGTTCGTGTGATTCCTCATCTCATAGGTTAAGGCACCAAATATATAGTTTAGAGGCTTCTATCTTGGAGTCTCAAGTATTTCATAAGTTCACTGGTTTCACAGACATGTGTAGAATTCAAGGGTTGGTAAAGCTATCACAGCTTAATGTAAGCTTTACCAAGAGTTAGGTGAGTTCAAAAAGCTTATGTAGTAGGCAATACGCATCTCAGACTGCTATCATCATCCAAGAGCTAGACTTTCTTAAATTAAAATTTCCCTTCATAACTGCATGCACATGGTCATAGTCATACCAATTGATTTGTGATCTCTACTTCTAAATAATTCGATCTAAGCGAAGTATTTATTTGATTCTCTGTCTTTACAGCTAAACTGAAATGCTTGTTGTATAATGTTTCCTTAATGGTAGCAGAAATGGTTCAGATTTTGGATTTGAAGTAGAGTTTGTGTCTACTTTAGATGTGCCTCTTCAGATTACTGTCTTTACACCTGCTAGTAAAGTGGTAAAATTGACTGCAGAATGCAAAATTTGTACATACTTGGATTTCTGACTGCAATCATTTCATATATACCCAGGTTGGGTTCAAGATGTTCTTAGGGGTTACAGCCTCTGTGGGCAACTGGGATGTTGATGGCACCTCTTGCAGCATAGTGTTGGAGGACAATCCATTGGTAGATTTTGTGGAACTCCCAGATACATGTCAAGGCTTGTATTACTGCAATATCCTCAGTGGAGTTATCCGAGGAGCCTTGGAAATGGTAAGTCCAACACATTCAAGAAAAAAGGAAAGTTGAGATTTCCAGACACCCATAAAAAGTTGCCACCAAGTGAGCTAACTTGTGTTTTTCGGACCACTTAGGTATCTATGAAGACAGAAGTGACGTGGATCAAGGATATGCTTCGAGGAGACGATGCATATGAGTTGCAGGTGAAGCTCGTGAAGCAAATCCCAGAAGAGTACCCGTACAAAGATGATGAGTAGATGCCCGTTTTATCATGCCTTGAAACCGATTATTTCCAGTTAGATGTATGCTTCTTTTCCCTTTTATTATCCCTTAGCTTTGTTATCTTGATGACGAGGCTTTCTTTCAGTTGCTGAATGAAATGAATATTGTTTCCCTCATAGTTGTTGGGTAAATTCAGATGAAAACTACAGCCCTTTCCTTTCGGGTAGAAACTTGAGTGAGTGGGATAATAATGAAGGGTCCCTCACACTTTCCACAATTATGGACTAGACATCACAAATTGGACCAAAAAAAACATTATTTGGAGTTATACAACAGATGGCAACCCTCTTATGGTGCCGACATGACAAAAAGGTTAATGAAGTCACGTTCTGATTCTCTCTCTATCTTCTTAATTAACTAGAACCCTAGAAATTGAAACGCTTTTGGGTAAGCTACGTACATCCATCCTTTACCATATCTAGGGTTAGCTAGACTATATCTCATATCTCCATTCCATCTTCTTAGTTAATCATGTGCAAACTTGTATTATTGAAAAAAGGTAGCTCAGTCCATGATTGTCAGTTGTCATCATCATATTATTTAGGGTTAAGAACCTAAAAACAGTTTATGTTGATAATCGCTTGCCCAAATTTAAAATATTGATATTCGGTGTCTCAACTATCAAATTAATTGTTTTCCACTTTTTTTCTCTTAAATTTGATGAAATAAAAATATTTTTTAAGCATCAGATAAATTTAAACTACGAGCAACAAATCTGATACTTTGAAAAAATGAAAACCATGTTTTGTTGTTTAAAACGTCATAATTTAATGTCATAATCAACCGAAAAAAGTGGAAAATAACAAATTTGATAGGTGGGAGAACGAATATCAACATTTTAAATCCGGGATAACGATTATTAAAATGATGTATAAGTGAGACCGGTTTTATCTTTTATGTTCTTAACCGTATTATTAAACTGAAATATACTACACATATGTTTGGGTTTTGCGTAGTTAAAAACTCGTTTCTAGGTCGTAAAAACGCACGTTTTCATCTTAAAAAACGAGTTAATACGTAACAAAATCGTTTTCTAAATAGAAACTGGTAGAATGCCTGTAAAGTCATAAAAACTGGTAGGAACGGAAGTTTCTACATTTTTTTTACCATAATTTACTCAAATTTTTCCAAATCTAATAAACTATGCAAAACCCAAAAAACTTATCAATCAAACACACAAAAGTTTTGTCATGGATTGTAACTGTTAGGGCAAATCAATTTTTATTGACTCAAAAACTAGTCATATGGCAATTCAAGTTCAACATTCATGAATCATTTAATAATAGTACTCAAATTTCTTAAACTTCATCGACATACCTTTCTATTATGTTTCTTAAACCCTAAAATCTCGAATTCTTAATTCATTTGACCCATTTCTTCCTGTCATTCTAAAAAAAATTGATTATGGTAACGACTGAAGTGACTACTAGTGGGTCCATATCTATTATTAAAAATATATTATAAGCTATTAATGAGTATATTTGCTATGTTCATATTTTTTGTGCATAATTACATATAATTACTTTTCTAAATTTCATTTCTAAAGTTATTTTAGCAAATATGTAGAAACTTACGTTTCTACGTTATGTTTTTACGATCCGACTTTACCTATTCATTTTTGTGTCTACGTAGAAACTCGTATTTGACGGTATGGTTAAATCAAAACTACTAGTTCAAACTTTTAGCTAGACTATTAACTTTTTAGGGGGGGGGGGGGGGGGGGGGGGGGGGGGGGAACATTTCTCAAGTTTGACTAAAAGAAATCTGTAATTTAGCTAGCTAATTCAGTCCAACTACCTCAGTAATTCTCAACGAAAAAAAAATCTACGTACAGTTAAAGTGAGCAAGTTATAATATTTAACCATTTAACAAGATTAGTATTAATGAAAGTATGAATTATGTGTGGACATGTGCACTATTCACGTGCACTTTTCCGTCTTGAATTAACCGAAAGTTTATCCAACTTAGCAAATTTTAGATTCGCACAATTAGTTTAGCTATGAAATTATTTAAAAGAAAGTTAGTATTAATCCACCAAACAGTACATATTCAATCCTTTTGTAACTTTTGTCATGGTAATAATAATTAGTCACCTTCTACCAAAAAAAAAACCTCTATATCTAATTTATGCAGGTTTTTATTCTAACAATGGTGTCCCATATAAATAATATATATTAACAGAAATTCGAGTAAATGCAATAAGTAGGCAACCAATATTTTTATTTTTATTTTGATAAAAGTGGCAACCAATATTGGTAAAAGCGCTAAGATAGGTATTTTATAATAGGGCAGTTTGGCCCAAGAAAAGAAAGAAGATTGAATAAAGTAATTAAATTAAACCCGCTAAGAGTAAGAAGTAAAAATGTCGCCCCATTCTCACTTTGAAAGGGATTTGATGCCTACCTAAATTACAGTGACGACTTGAAGGACCCAGATAAACATTACATTACTTGCGACAAACCTCTAGTGCCAATGTCTTTTCTAACAATGATACCTAAAGTTTAGGGTTCGACAACTTATTTGCTCATCAACTTAGATTAAGTTTAAAAAATAAGTCATGTGATGAAATCCGTTAATTTAACATTTAAAACGCACTAATTTAGTAAGAGTGTTATATCATCTTCCACCTCATTAAATAAAATTTTACAATTTTAACTAACCTCTAAAAAAATATATATTTCTTTTAATTTACTATAATATTATTTACTCTTAAATTTCGTAATCAATGAGTCATAAATTTTCTACGGTACTTTCAATTTAATTAAATAATATGTCATTTAGAAAGGTATTCACTCTACTTTTGCTTCGTAAATTAAAGTATTGTAAAAAAAGTTATAACTGTTTGATTAATATTCAAAAGTAGATGAAATTATAGCAATTTAAAGGAAATAAATATATATTTATATGTAGAAGTTGTTTAGTTAAATTAGTTAACATGGGGGAAAGCTAGCAATTCTCACTTTTTAAAATCAATTCTAGATCTTTGGGTTCCAATTGTGTATTATTCTACTACATGGCACAATCGGCAAATCATGAACTTGAAAATGCACCGGGTTATTCCACATCAATAAAAATATTGCATAATTTTAATGTCTAAAGATATGTTTGTTTACTTTTATTTGCCATGATATTATTTACTTGTGAATATCGTAATTAAATAACCATAACTTTTTAATATGAATTACTCTGATTTATAAGCGGACTTTTCATGTGAAAGTAAAAGTAAATAAGAGACATATATATATGCAATAAATTTAAATAAACTATTAATTAACAATAAGATGCATATGTTCTTTTATTAATTTCTACAAAAAAAACTGCAAGTTAATAATGTTCATATAAGTAGAATCTCGCGCAAAGTGTAGATAAGTGATTAGTATTATTTAATGACGTTGAGAGTTCTCTAATACATTTTAAAGCCTATAATTGTTGGTCCTAACATGTGGCAGGATATTTGTTGAAGTATAAAGACTAAACCACGTCTTCATCTATCATCTTAAGATTTTAGGACAGTTGGTCAAGTGGTCAGTCTTAACTTTAACATGGTATCAAAGCGTGCAGGTTTGAATCTTTGCAGCGCTAGTTTAAACCCCTATTTAAAATTTCACGTGGACACCACGATTCACCTATCACCTTAAGGTTTTAAGATAGTTGGTCAAGTAGTTAGCTTTATACTTCAACAATATTAACATTTGAGGCCATAAATTATATAATTGATTTAAACATTTAAAATGTCAATTTATCCATCTATTATTATCTAATTTAATAACCCCAAATTATATTTCTTTAGGTTAGATTATAGCTTAACTAAACAAAACCTCTCATTCTTATTTTAGAAATTACTACGTAACACTACACTACCGTTTATTGATTAGAAATTACTACTCCTGACCACCGTATCTCATCGTTAGGATTTTAACACACTCATTCTTAAATTTAATATTTTCCTTTTAGAATTCATAATTTCAGTAAGGTTTTAGAAAGAAAAAAATATTATAAAAATAATTACACTCAGGACATGTGTCAAGATATTAACGGTGAAACACGATCCGTAAGAGTTAGGAGATATGTATCCATTATTGAGGTATATATCTAATCTAAAAGTTATAATTATATCTGATTATGTTCATGAATTACGTATTAGAATTCACTGAAACTGATATCTCAAAGCTTTAACCTTAACTAATGAAAAAGTATTAAGTAAAATACATAAAACAGTTTATGCCCTAATTGTAAGTGCAGTAATGTATTATGAGAGAGAGAGAGAGTAGAGAAGGAATTGGTGAAGCGAGGATCTCACAGTGGGTTTATGATTTAGAATTAAAATACGTGTTCTTGACAGCAACCATAGATTCAAATTCCAGAAAACCCTATTCAAAATCCATCTTCTTTATAAAATGCACCCATTTCTATCCATCACTCACTCTCACTCTGATCTTTCTCCCTCAACTTCATAATTTACTCTCCTATGATCTTACTTCATTTGTTTTATACATTGCTAGTACTACCCATTCAGGACCGCTCTTCTCTCTGATCTGATTCATTTAAGAGGTTTTCCCTTTTTACATAATTACTCTTTGTACGTTATAATTTGTATATAAGTTTACGCATTTTTTCATACTTCCTGTTGAATACAAGTTTGAAGTCACAATTTGTATCAAACATGTTACTAATTAAACTTTTAAGATGCAGTATATATGAATAAATTTGTACATATTCCTGGCCCTTGTCTATATTTATATTTGTTAAGTACCCATGCATTTCCCCTTATATATAGATAGATGTGTGTGTGGATCTATGATATATACTAAACAATATCTGATCACACATCCATGCATAACATATGCTACTAAATTTTGGAACATTTTTTTTTTTTTTTACTCCTTTTGAGGTCAAACTAAACCCACCACAACTATTAAGCTATATATTATATATATCTTCTAAATGTGGGTTTTTTTTTTGTGTGGGACTTGGTTTTATTGCAGGTACATGTTTAGGAACCTGCAATCTTATTATCTCCCTGCAGTAAAGATGACAACTGAACTGTCTAGCAGGAAAATGCCTTTGATTTCAGCTCTACAAGGTAATCAATTACAAATTTACAACGAAAACTAGTAAATATATGTGAAATGGGCTCTGATTAATTGGATAATATTAAATAATTAAAGGATGTAATTTTGAAGAATCAAGTTAGGGCAAAGAAAGTCATACACCCAAATCAAACCATTAGTGGAAAGATGGTAAAGTTTCTGTTTTTGGATGGAGACAGACAGGTATAAGAGAACCTGGACAAAATTGTTGAAAATCAATTATTAATAATTAGCAGACAACTTTACTGAAAGAAATTTTAAAAAAAGCAATGATTCAACGGTTGATTGGAATCCCGGCTAGCAAGCTGAACCCGTGGCGTACAATTCTGAATGTGCCTCATTGATATTTGAGAGGGCAAATTCGAGATGGAAGAGTTAAAATTAAAGCTTTCTTAATATGAAAATGTGCTTAAGATTGTTAAATTAGTAAGATATTTCACGGAAAATGATTATATCTTAGTAAAAATTGAGTCTTTCTATCATGCTCCACAAACACCATGCACAATCGTAATAAAAAAAGCAAAACATGATGCTCCAAGAGTGTGATAGAAAAACCCGTAAAAAATGATACATAATATATTTTTTGAATAAAAAACATTTTAATATGTTTAGGCCTTTCTCGACTTCTTTCTACTCTTAAATTCATCACTACATCTGCATCCCCAAACAAAAGAGGATGCCATTATATGTAGACCAAGAACTGAGTGACAAATATATCGCTGTCTGCATTTGCAACAGAAGAATGGAGTCAAGAACATGAAATATTTACCCTTGCATAATATAACATTAAGGGAGGGCCACTTTTAGTGTCCTCTTTTAAGGTACACACGTATAAAATGTCATACATTAAATTGCTAAAGAATATAACATAGATTAGCTAGGCTAGCTAGGAGAGACTAACTATAATATAGCATATAACATCGTAACTCCTAAATTTGATACCGATGAAGTACAAATATTAAACTACTGATTTGAACATGCACACTCTGTTGTTAAGTGAGTTTAGATAAATCACTTGACATGTTGTCATAAAAACTTGATATAATTGATATGTTAATGCGTGGTTTAACATATATATATATATTACAACACATATAAAGTAACTTCGATTTGTTGCAAAATTGTGATTCCTATATATAAACCCCGGTCGATTGAGAACAGAAACTTCATAAAAACAATAGTAAACTTGCTTGAACAATTCTAAAAGATAATATCTAATCTAAATCTTTGGATGCAATTTTGTTTTCCTTGTTTTAGTAGGTTCACTCATTTTTAGCAGGTTGATCAATTAATGAGTAGTTGAGATTCTCCAACACTGTAATAATAATAATACCTTAAATGTCTGTCGAGTTTTCTCAGGCATGGAAATGACAAGTCTACAGCAAACTCCCATGGAAGAAGACGATTCCGAGCCTCCTCTCACTGAAACTTTCATAACCCTTCTGCAAAACTCCATGGACAACCCTAACGACGAATTATACGACTCAGCCGGCATTGCCGGAAAAATGACGTCATCACAGGAGATGGAGCTCCCACTGATCGACATAAGTCGGCTGTGGAGTAGTGATCAAGGTCTGAGGGAGTGTTGCGTAAAGGAGATAGCTACTGCAACGAAAAAATGGGGTTTTTTTCAAATTACGAATCATGGAATTGGAGATGAAGTTTTTGAGAACATGAAGATGGAGCAGGAGAATGTGTTTGGACAGCCATTTAGGAACAAGGTGGAAAATATGTTGAAAGAAGGGAGTTACCGTTGGGGAAACCCACGAGCTACTTGTTTGAGGCAGCTCGCTTGGTCGGAGGCTATCCATGTTGCTGTCTCAGATATTCCTGGGATTTCGCACCACACTCTCAGGTACTATATACTAAGTTTATATATGTTTGGTTGGATAATTTATTTATTTATTACTCTTTTCTTCCCAATAATTTTACTCACTATAGAAATAGAAATATTTATACTTTTAACTCTTTTTATTTTATTTTATTATATATATATATATATATATATATATATTTATAATGTAGCTAATTTTCCATTTTTCTAGGTTAATAAGCACTTTCGTGAGAAAAAAAAATTATTAATATACTAAAGAATCATATATGCTTTATTATTTATTCAGTTCTATATATATAGTTATATACATAATAGATTTCAAGTGTACCTAAAATTACAAAGAATCCAAAATCATTCTTCTAAAAAATAAAACATTATTATAAATAGTTGTAAATGATTATAGTTATTGTTATTGAAAATATATTATAGGAGATAAAAATATATACGTCAAAATATTATGATATTAGAAGATAATGAATTAAGATAAACTAATTATGCCCAACTCATTAATTTGGTAAGATAAACGATTTTTTCATTTTTCGGTACGTGTTTATTTTATATATAATAGATTTTGGCACGTGTTTATTTTATGTACCGTAATTAAGTAAAATTTACTTTAGCTAAAAGTCTAAATAACGTAGATCCTAACGGTTTTTCATTTTTTTCGGCGGCTTGTCATAGAGAGCCAATAAGTGTTGACTATATATATTTCAATTCTTAGAGTTCCAATTGAGTTTAAACTTAACACTTCTGATTAATGGATAAAATATGACTCGGTACATTGTTTGTTAGTTAGACCAACTGATAAAACGAATTGCGTTTCTTAAAATATAAATTGAATTTGAATCCTGTTTAAGCTACCGTCTCGGGATGATTTTAATTTTAACGTTCCCGCCCAAAATTGCGAAAGCAATGTTGTATATATAGAATAGTAGAGCAATGTTGGACTCGGGACCGACTGGAAGTGGATATTTGAATAGGTTCCGGATAGGGGTGAAACCAAAATTCGGTTGGTCCGAAAAACCGGTGAAAATCGAACCGGTCCTGACCGAAAAAACCGAATCCGCAATATGCGGTTTGGTTTTTGGTCAGATTTTTTACTCTAATTCGGTTTTTTGGTCCGGTTCGGATTTTGAGCTTTGAGGATCGTGGAGACCGAACCGACCGTTATATTAATTAAATATATACAATATATATTATATTAGTTGATATTAATTAATATATTTAATTAATTATATTAATATAAATTGTAAAATAGTCACTTATGATATTAATTTTCTAGTTGTATTTTATAATTTATTTAATTATATTAATGGAACTTATTTATCATTTCGATATGATATTGTCCATGAAAATAAAGAGAATTTTGAATGATAATTGTTAATATTGGATTTTCAGTTTAAACCGAAAACCGAACTGAAAAAACCGTACTACCAATGGACGGTTTATTTTTTCTCAAACGGTTTTTTGGTCGGATTTTTTTAAGGGAAAAAACCATACCGAAAATTTAGGTACCCGACCGAAACAAGCAAAAATCCGGTCCGACCGGTCTGATTTCACCCCTAGTTCTAGGTAGAAATAAACGGTTATGTGATAAAATTTCAGAACTAGTATTTTTCGGTTCTGGAATGAATATTTCAATACTCAAATATCCGGAACCAGAATAATATATATATATATATATATATATATATATATATATATATATATATATATATTAATGTTTGTTTTTTCAAAATTAGATGTTTCTTTACTAAAACACTAACCATTTACGATCAATTATGATACATAATTTACACGTGTATGTGTTGTTAGCATATATCAATAAAAAAATCAAACAAAAAAATCAAACGCTTGAATTGACTTTATAGAAAATTTAATTTTGAAAAAAAAAAAAAACATTACTATAACCGATTCCAAACGGATCTGGTGCGGTTCTAGTTAATAAATTTTAGAAATAATTTAGTAATCGTCTGATTCTGAAATACTCTTAAATTATATGAATCTTACCTATTTTTATATATATATATATATATATATAATCAATGCACCATTTGGATTTTTTTTTTTTTTCCATCCATTTTAAAATGAAAAAAAAAAAAAAAAAATCTCGTTTTGTCTTTAGGCAGCTACCAATAAATAATTCACTGCAAAGGAAAAATAGAATAGCTGGGTGCTGTCATAAAGACACGTGAGAAAGAGGCACCTTCTGCCACGTGAATTTCAGACTACTGCCCACGTGCTGTCGTTGAAGAATCAATTATGTTGTGATATTTATTTAAAAAGAACAGAAGATATAGTGATATAAATAAACACTAAGATTTCCATCTTGTTTACCAAAAAAAAAAAAAAAGATTTCCATTTTTTTTATTATATATATATATATATATGTCCAACTATAATCCAATAGTTATATATATAACTATTCGGTGATTGTTAAAAAGATATGTAATGGATGTAGCTTTAGAATAGGATGGGTAATTAAGTTCATAACAATAAGCTAGTGTCTTGACTCTTGATTCTTGAATTTAATAAGATTCTTTGGAGGTAAAAATGAGATCTATAGTATACTTTACTTATTAAAAAAAAAAACCTAAAATCCCGTTTCATATACTAAAAAATGAGAAACAAAATTTATAGACCAAAACAAATTTCTCTTTAAATTTCAATTTAATCATTATTAATAATAACTAAATTATTAATAATATCTCGACATTAATGATTTAGTGTTTAAGAACGTTTATGGACTCTTATTAGGGGTGTAAACAGTTGCGAATACCCGCCCCGAATTTACATCGCCGACTCGTGGGATATGAAACGGGTCTGGATTTGGGGTCGCCCCGCGCATGTATTATATATATTATATAAAATTATATGAATAAAATAACACATAGTCAAAATAATAAGAGTTCTAATAAGTTTGGTAATTCGTATTTGAAGTTAAATTTGTAATGTGTGATTCGATTTTGTAGTCAATTTTGAATGCGGTGAACATATAACTTAGAGTTTAGGGTTGTAATAATATATTATGTCGCACGTGTGGGACGACCCGCAGGTCGATCTGTCCCGCCCCGCGAGTAGGGGTGGCAAACAGGTCGTGTCGTGTCGATTCGTGTCGTGTCACTAGTGACACACGTGTCAACAGATCTCTCGTGTCTAAACAGATCACTTTAAATATGACACAGACAGTTCTCGTGTCATACGGGAGTTGGCAGATATCGTGTCATACGGAACACGGACACAAGACACGAAATTTTGTTTTTACACCAAAAAATATTTCACTTTTTAGCCCAAAACTTTTACAAATGTTACAAAATCATCATAAATCAAGCACCATCATATTTTGAGAAATAATTGAATCTTCTCATTATACAAATAATAAGTTCATAAAGAAAAATTACTTAAATATAAAAAATCGAACATTACAAACAAAATAAGCCGATATCTAAATTTCAAGTTATCTTGAAGCTAGCACATGAAATCATATTATAAGTTTTTTTTGCCAATATAAGTTTTTATTATTACAAACAATCATATTATAAGTTTTTTTTAAATAGATTAATGTACTAAATAGTTGCAATATTTTTAAAATTATTATTGATCATTATATATATTTTTTGGCAAAATTATTGGGCTTTATATAAATATTAAGTTTCAATTAAGTCGTGTCGATGCGTGTCTATCGTGAACCTACAGATCAGATCTACACGGACTTGCCTAAAAACGTGTCTAGTCGTGTCACAGATCTATCAGACACGGTCAGATTTTAGTGTAGATCAGGACACGAAAAAAAGCAGGTCCGTGTCAGATCGTGTCGTCGTGTCGTGTCAGCAATTCCACCCCTACACGCGAGATATATGGATAGGTACGACTCGACCATATCAACCATAGGGCGGGTTCGGTTCTGGCGATACTCGCCTTGCCATAGTCTCATTTAGTTGTTTTAAAGTCCTAGATTCGAAACTTATTTAGAATAACTTCGCACTGATCTAATTAAAATATTAGACATCTGATCCCGATATTAAACTATTGGCGTGCCATATTAACGGATCAATATATACATTAATTGCTCATTAAATCTAGTCGGAATAAATCCACTTATTTTTTTTAAGTTCAATAAAATTAGCATCCCCTATTATTTCAGCAATTAATTTGGTATTAATAAAATCATGCGTTGAACGTTTATTGTCCCACTGCGGCGTGGCACCGTCATATCAAATATGTCGGAGACCTGGCACGTGCACAGTAAAAGCGAGCCGAAAGCCTACACCCCAATCACGTGAATTCCCACAAGGGCAATGTGCGTGCCGCGTGTGCATGCTGTATTTTTTTAGACACAGCTTCTTGTCGTTCTTTCTATAAAATCTAAATTGTCCTTCCTTCCCACAATTGTGTTTTTCTCCCCACGTCACCCAAAATTGGTTGGACAGAACGTAAAGTCTGGAGATATTTTGATGATAAATTTATGGGTGTTGCTACAAACTGTGAAATTTCATGTGAAATTTCTATAGAAAGTGATATTGGGTCCCACCAAGCACCAATACATTTGTTCATTTACTTTCTCTTTCTTACTTTCTATTGAAATTTCACAAGAAATTTCACATTTTAAAGATTTACTCTAAATTTATAGTTGATACTTCGATATGATAATGCGAAAGCAATCTTCCCTCCATAAATGAAAATATCAAAAGTAATGTTTTTTAAGAATTCAGTTAAATTGGAATCGATTATAAATATGATCGAATTTATAATGGTTAGATAATGCACATCGAGATTGATATGTTTAATCCAATGATTGCAAATAATCTAATGATTGTAAATACAGGTGAATTAGTTAATGTTTTCTTCTAATTCATTAATTTATTTATATATTAATATATAAAGATCGTGAATGATTTACATTCCGACTGAAACAGTACGAGTAGTTCCGACTGTTTCTGTCATGTAAATTGCCCTAAAAGTTGACTGATATTACAGTCATACTACCCACTCTAATATCGGAAGTTCTAAGATAGTTGGTTAAGACACACGTCTTATTTTCTAAATGATATCAGAGTGCGCATGTTCGATGTCTCCGCGGCGCCATTTTAAAGAAAAAAAATTAAACTTCCTATTAAAAATGGTGAAGCCCATTATATTTGATCCGTAGATTGTCAAGGCCGAAGTGGTCGGGATAATATCCATAGTTTGACCCAGAGTTGGTCAAGGCCGAGTGGCCCGAGAGGATGTTGAAGTATAAGAGTGTGTCAAGTCTTCACTCATAAGTTAACTTATGAGACGTTGACTAAGGCGCACGTCTTATATTCTAAAAACTTTACTTTATTTAAAATCTCTCTTGTATACATGCATACATTTTAAAATATATACATATATACCATACCAATTTAAAAGGCTCTATTTTTTTTTTAAGGGTTAAAATTAGTTATGATTTTCACTTCGTTACGGTTTGAGATTGTTTTATTAACAAAAAAAATTTGTGTAGGCTTATTATTCCAGTTTTTGGCTTCTTTTCATGCGTAATAATGTAGGTCAGCTATTGAAAGGTTCGGAAAGGGGATGTATCTTCTAGCCGAAACGTTGGCCGAAGTGTTAGCCGATGGTTTAGGAGTGAGGGATGATTATTTTAAAGAGAATTGCCCACCAAGCAGCTGCTATCTGCGGATGAACAGATACCCTTCATCCCCTTTCGCATCAAATGTGTTCGGCCTGATGCCTCACACTGACAGCGATTTTCTGACAATTCTGTTCCAAGACAAGATCGGAGGACTTCAGTTGATGAAAGACGACGGTTGTTGGATCAACGTTAGACCTAACCCTAACGCTCTGGTGGTCAACATCGGTGACTTATTCCAAGTATGTATATCAAACTTCTTGATAATTATTATTATAAATAATTATTATTATAAATAAATGGGTTAAATGGACTTTTTAATAAGTGTTTAACGAAAGTTGGTTTTTTATGCAAATTTTTTTTTTTTAATTTTTGGTGATTTGTATGGTAGACTTTTAGTGTATTTGTTAGTTTTGAGTTTGACTATTAAGTACTCATCTTCAAGTTACGTGACTTTTCTTAACTTTCATTTTTTCTCAATTTAGTCTATATTATCTTCTCCGGTCAGCTACTTTTCTTCCGGCTACCGTCCAAGCCTCCGACCACAATCTAAGTCCACCGGCTACTACCCAAATCTGCCAGCCACCACTAATCGGGGTTGAAAGGCTTTGATTTGAGCCATTCGGCCCTGATTGAGCCACAAATGGCCCAAATCGAAGCGCTCTGGACCCGATTGGTGGTGGCCGTCGGATTTGACGGTAGCTGGAATACTTGTGCGGTGACCGGAAGAAAAATTGTTGATCCGAGAAAATAATAGGAACTAAATTCAGCCATGAACTGTTTAATTCGCGAAAAAAATAGGTTTTCTTGAATAGCAAACAAGAATTGACGCCGTAAAATTATTGTAGGCGTGGAGCAACGGGGTGTACAAGAGCGTGAAACACAGAGTGGTAGCAAGCAAGGGGGAAGCGAGGCTTTCAACAGCCTTCTTTTATTGCCCGAATGGAGAGGCGGTTATAGGGAGCTGCTCCAAAACTAGTCCCGCAGTTTACACACACTTTAGCTTCCATGAGTATCGCCTTCAGGTTCACAAGGATGTCCAAGCCACCGGTGATAAAGTCGGCCTCTCTAGGTTTCTCCTTTAAATAATAATGATAATTAATTATACCTATAAAATACATAGGTTTTATTTATGGCTTTATTATTAAATTATCGTCAGAGTCGGGTCAATTATGTTCTCGTACCATTCTCGAAGTCAGACTGATCGTGCTTTTTTATCACTCTTAGTCAAGCTGATCATACTCATTATATAATTAAAACGACGGCACGCGCACACGTGCAAAGCGGGCATATATCTAGTATATATAGTTTGTAAGTAATTTACATTTTACGTGTACAAATATCCTACCCTCATCTCTTAAACAAGTTTGTAAGTAATTAAATATAGTTGAATATTGATTTTTTTTGTTTTAATATAATTGCTAGCCAAATTGTTGCTATTAACTAACGTGTAATCTGATAGCTCCGTCAATTTTTAGTTAACTATGATATAAAATTTATTTTTTAAAAATACTAAAAACAGTCTAAAGTTTTATTATGATTCTAAAAGAAACTTAACGTTTATATACAATTAAAAAAATATTAAAATAAATTTTAAAATGATACATATTATAAAAAATAAATATAAGTTAACCAATGTTCAAAAATAAAAATGAAGTAATTTGTTATAGTTTATGCTTTGTAGGAAATTTAATAATATTTTTTGGTACTTTTGTTGTTTTTGTATATTTTTTATCATGTATGTATTATTTTAAAAAAACTCATTTATATAAAACTTCATATCACTATATCATTCTAGTAAAACTTTAGTCTTTTAGTCTTGCTGTAACAATTAGTCAATTACTTTAAACTATTTTTTGTCCAGAGTTAATGGAAAGAAGATGAGCCGAACTAACTTTTAGCCGAAGAAAATTCTAGCTAATAATTAGGTGATTAACCCCAAGGGGGTGTTTGGATGGATGTAATCTGGGATGTAATCTCACATTACGTTCCACATTACATCCACATTACGTTGTTTGGTTTGCCAAACGACGTAATGTGCATTGTAATGTAATGTGCATTGTAATCTGAAATTACGTTCAAACTTAATTCAACGTAATGTGAGATTACATTCAATAACAGATGTTATGTGAGATTACGTCCAACATTAGAGAGTGTTATTATTTTATTATTATTTATTTAATAAATAAATACTTTATATTATCTTTATATATTATGATAATATTAATAATACATTTTTACTTTTTATCTAATTCATAAGTCATTATTATAATAAAGAATAATACATACGATGTTTGTATAAAATGAGTAAATCTTTTTCATTGCATTTTTTTGTAAAAAATATTCTATAAAACTATAGAAAATGTTTTAATTAATAGAATTTTAATAGTTATGCGTATTGAGTTTAAACATTTAGTTTTTGGAGTTCATAAATAATTATAATATTAACCACAAAAACATAAAGTTTAAAAAGTTAATTGTTGTAAAAAATATATTCTTTTAAATCTTATCATATTAAATATATAATATACTCTCACATATTAATATAATAACAATAAAGTCACTTTTACAATGCACATTACAATACATACTAAACACAGTAATCTAACATTACACTCCACGTTATAGCACAACCAAACACTGTAATCTGACATTACGCAGCTCACATTACTTGTAATCTCACATTTCAAGTAATCTCACATTGCGTCTGATGGATAAATGACCAATTTGGGTTCGTATTTACGCTTCGGGCCTCGCAAACACGTAAAAAATTACATCTCGTCTCGGAAAACGTCTCCCAAGGGTCAAAACGGTCCGGAAACGCATTTACGCGTGACCGGACCGGACATCCGGATTGCGGTGCAATCCGGAGGTCCGGATTGCATTTGCAATCCGGACCTCCGGGTTGCAGCAACCCGGATGTCCGGGTTGCAGCAACCCGGACGTCCGGGTTGCAAGCAATCCGGACCTCCGGGTTGCGCAATCCGGAGGTCCGGATCGCACGGCAACCCGGACCTCGCCGAATTGCCCAATTTCGACGAGGTCCGGGTTCCGCCACGGGTATTGCGCGATTGTCGTATCCGCGATTACCATATCCGCGATCGCCGTTACGTGTAGAGAAGTCAAGTTCATGCATTATCAATGTGGACGACGGTTCCCGTTTGTCTCCTTGAACCGTCGTCGAACCGCTCTAAAACCGGGTCCGGTCTCAAGGAAGCCTATAAATAGGAGGCCTTGGCCACCCATTTTCACTCACTCTCTCATTTGCCCAACTTTGGTATTTTGAGCTCTGACTTCTCTCTAGAACTTTCTCTCTCTAGAAATTACCCTTTTGCCACTATAGTAACTTAGGCATCGGAGAGGGCTCCGCTAGCACCACCCCCCCTCTCCGTGCTAGCTTTGGTCCTTAGTGCAGGTTCCGACGCCCTGAGTCACATCCGCCCTGAGTCACATCCGCCCTGAGTCATATCCGTACCGGGTCACATCCGTACCAAGCCACATCCGTACCGAGTCACAGCCGATCCGAGACACAAACCTCGCCGGGTCACCACCTTGCCGGGTCATAACCTCCGTCGGAAGGGTCACACCCGCACAACCTCAGACGCGTCCTCGTGACCTCAGTCGTCCCGGACGCAACATTGGCGCCGTCTGTGGGAACACTTACCTCAGTAGGAGTAACGCTCCTCCTTGGGCCGGTCCCTCGACCGGGGGGCAGAAGACGCCACTACACAACCCTCAACTCTATTTCTCTTATCACAAGAAAGAGTTAGCATGCTCATGCTCAACATAAAGAACCAAGAATCGCTCGAGGAACACGCCCCTGCGTCGGATCTCTCGAGAATTATGCTAAGGACAGAAACTGCAACTGGCGATAACTGGGAAAATCAACAAGATCTAATATCTTGGAAAGTGTTATCAACAATACAGTCAGTGCTCATGCGCACACCAATACTTATTCAAGCACTTGTGCGACGGACTCTTCGTGTGAAAACAACCACAAACTTACAAGACTTATTAGGCCTTCGTGCAGCAAGTAGCAAACATCGCGTAAGGAGGGCAACCTCTTCAACATACATGTCGACAGGGTTACATGTCGACGAGAAGAAAATATTTTCTAAGTGTTTCCATGTACGTACATACATGTCGACGAGGATGCACGTCGACAAGGAGAAAATATTTTCTAAGTGTTTCCATGAACGTACATACATGTCGACGAGGATGCGCGTCGACAAGGAGAAAATATTTTCTAAGTGTTTCCATGTACGTACATACATGTCGACGAGGATGCACGTCGACAAGGAGAAAATATTTTCTAAGTGTTTCCATGTACGTACATACATGTCGACGAGGATGCGCGTCGACAAGGAGAAAATATTTTCTAAGTATTTCCATGTACGTACATACATGTCGACGAGGGTGCACGTCGACAAGAAGAAAATATTTTCTAAGTATTTCCATGTACGTACATACATGTCGACAAGGGGGCATGTCAACGAGGAGAAAATATTTTCTAAGTATTTCCATGTACGTACATACATGTTGACAAGGTTGCACGTCGACGAGAAGAAAATATTTTCTAAGTATTTCCATGTACGCACATACATGTCGACGAGGGGGCATGTCAACGAGGAGAAAATATTTTCTAAGTGTTTCCATGTACGTACATACATGTCGACGAGGGGGGATGTCAACGAAGAGAAAATATTTTCTAAGTATTCCCATGTACGTACGTGCACGTCAACGAGGGGGCATGTCAACAAGGGGAGAATATTTTCTAAGTATTTTCACAATACGCACATGCACGTCAACAAAAATGTATTGCATACAACGAATAGCTATGCCCCCTAAGCATGCCAACGACGCACATCGTCAAAGCTCATACGACGACATCTATGGTAACAAACATTAGACATCGCTTAATATTTCTTAAGTGTTTTAACATGCTTGCAGGAAATAACCAATAATCTCTACCTGACACTCAACCGTTAACGTCAACGCGTGTATCAACGTCAACACGCGCATCAACATCATCGCGCGTGTCAAGTCAATCATCATGGGCGTATGTTGCAATCTCATGATCCAAGATTCGGTAATCACTTAGTCATTTTAGAAAAATACGACTTCTATTTTCTTGATTTACGTAATTACGATCTTGCCACGTCCTTTATTCATACTTACATGTTGATAGACACATTCTTGCATAAGTGCATTACCACTTGCTCATGTCTCCGACAATAACCATGCTTGCACGTCATATATGTATTTCCCATCGCACTAACCATAGTGACAGGAAATAAAGTCGTTCGGCCGAAAAATCAAGCGACGGACGGAATCGAGATGTCTGCACCCGACCGACGATCAAAATTAAAAGGTTAGCGTCAGACTCAAATTGGACAAGTATCCTAACTTAAAATAGAGTCAAGAAAGGTTCTAAACCGTTTCTTGACTCGGGGGCAAGTGATGGATAAATGACCAATTTGGGTTCGTATTTACGCTTCGGGCCTCGCAAACACGTAAAAAATTACATCTCGTCTCGGAAAACGTCTCCCAAGGGTCAAAACGGTCCGGAAACGCATTTACGCGTGACCGGACCGGACATCCGGATTGCGGTGCAATCCGGAGGTCCGGATTGTGCAATCCGGACCTCCGGGTTGCGCAATCCGGAGGTCCGGATCGCACGGCAACCCGGACCTCGCCGAATTGCCCAATTTCGACGAGGTCCGGGTTCCGCCACGGGTATTGCGCGATTGTCGTATCCGCGATCGCCGTTACGTGTAGAGAAGTCAAGTTCATGCATTATCAATGTGGACGACGGTTCCCGTTTGTCTCCTTGAACCGTCGTCGAACCGCTCTAAAACCGGGTCCGGTCTCAAGGAAGCCTATAAATAGGAGGCCTTGGCCACCCATTTTCACTCACTCTCTCATTTGCCCAACTTTGGTATTTTGAGCTCTGACTTCTCTCTAGAACTTTCTCTCTCTAGAAATTACCCTTTTGCCACTATAGTAACTTAGGCATCGGAGAGGGCTCCGCTAGCACCACCCCCCCTCTCCGTGCTAGCTTTGGTCCTTAGTGCAGGTTCCGACGCCCTGAGTCACATCCGCCCTGAGTCACATCCGCCCTGAGTCATATCCGTACCGGGTCACATCCGTACCAAGCCACATCCGTACCGAGTCACAGCCGATCCGAGACACAAACCTCGCCGGGTCACCACCTTGCCGGGTCATAACCTCCGTCGGAAGGGTCACACCCGCACAACCTCAGACGCGTCCTCGTGACCTCAGTCGTCCCGGACGCAACAGCGTCCATCCAAACGCCCTTGAAAGAATTAGGGAATGACTTGTTCATCACAATAGTTGAGCTACCTAGTTATTAGCGATTGTAAACTCACCCCGCTATGTATAATGTTCGAGTATTCGTACTTACGTTTTGAGGATTTTCCTGACCATAAGTAGACCTTGGTGAACAATCAACAGATGCATTGACCCCGATACATAGTCTCGTTAACATCCAAGTATAGATAAGAGGTCGGCCAGTTAAGCCCAATTCACACGATATTTTAATGAGGTCACCGCAATAATATAAGATTATTGCTTTTATCCATTAGAACACAACCGCGAATGGTATATAAATTTATATATATATATATATATATATATATATAATATAATATAATATATTATTAAATGGTTTTTTGGTGTCATATGTTTAACCACTGGAAGGTTGAATGTTTTGGTGTTTTCGTTAGTCAACAATTAGTTTGACCGTTAAATACTTTTATCTTGTTCAATTTAGTTCTCTAATTTATATTCCTAAGATTTAATTTTTACAATTTAGTCCCTATTATTTTATCCATTCACCGCCCAAGGCCGTCGGCAACCACCCACCCACCCACAACCCAAGGCCGCCGACCACCACGAAGCGGAGCCGGCAACCACAAAACGGGCCGACCACCTCAAATCGGAATTGGCCACCACCACAATTGGCGGTGGCCATCCCAATTAGGGCCGACCACCACTAGTTGGGGCTGCCAGCCACAATTAGGGTCACCGAGGGCTCCGAATGAGCCTATGTGGCTCAATCGGAGCCAGAGGGCTCCAGTTTGGGGCCCCAAGCTCCGACTGAGCCACAGAGGGATCAGACTGAGCCCTCTGGCTCCGATTGAGCCACATAGGGCTTAGTCGGAGCCCTCCGTGGCCCTAATCGGGGCCGACGACTCCAACTGGTGGTGGCCGGTCCCGATTAGGGTTGTAGCCACCACCAATTGGGGTGATGGCCGACCCTAATTGGTGGTGGCCGGTCCTGATTTGCGGTGGTCGGCTCGTTTCGTGGTTGCAGGCTCCGATTCGTGGTGGTCGGCGACCTTATGTGGTGGTGGGTGGTGGCCGGCGGCCTTGAGTGGTGACTGCAGCAAACAATATGGACTAAATTGTAAAAATTAAATCTTAGGAATATAAATTCGAGGCTAAATTGAACAAAATAAAAGTATTTAACTGTCAAACTAACTGTTGACTATTGTAAAACCAAAAACATACAACCTCCTAAACATTAAAAAAAACTTCTGGCACAAAAAACCTACAGTGGTTAAACGTATGACACCAAAAGATCATTTAACCCTATAATATAATATAATTGTATGTATAAATTGGAGGGAAGATTTCAAATATTAGTACGGAAGTTTCTATTTCTAACGTCGTACTAATTAGTCATATGTTTTACCAAAAAAAACGTCGTACTAAACTGTGTTTTTCTACCATGCTTGTGGAACACTATGTTTTTATTTATTTATTACGAGGCTGGACTTAATTGTAACATAGGTAAAACTTTAAAAGGACGAATTTTTTAAATACACCTAATATTTGTATCATACTATTAAATATTAATAATATCAATTTCCCTTTAGGACAATAATAGAAAAATACAAAAAAAAAAGTATAAAAAATATGGTGTTTGTAGAAAATGAGAGAAATACCCAACTAACTAAACTACTAATATCTTTTTTCTGGAAAAAAAAAAAAAACTACTAATATATCTTGTTTTTTGGATCCTTTAATTTTCAAAAGATACAATTTAGTCATTGTTATTTTATTCTGTTAATTAATAAAGCAGCGACAAAACTCTCAAACTTCTT
Organism: Clarkia xantiana subsp. parviflora; assembly: GCA_036873135.1. Classification (NCBI taxonomy): domain Eukaryota; kingdom Viridiplantae; phylum Streptophyta; class Magnoliopsida; order Myrtales; family Onagraceae; genus Clarkia; species Clarkia xantiana. The sequence goes on along the minus strand of JAPTYO010000010.1, from coordinate 5,502,667 downwards.
GACTAGCGGTCTCCCGCCATAGCCGGAAGCTTGGAGCTATGTCTCGCAAATTGAGTGCCTTCTTCCGCTCGAGGGTTAAGCTTTCCCAAACGTCCACACCTTCGAATTCCTGCTCTTCTCCTACTCCTTCTCCTCAGCCACGTTCCATTAGGGAGGCGCTGGAAGTCAAACAGCTCAAGTCTGAGCTCAATACTGATACCGCGTCGGATAAACCGGCCCCTTTGAACATGGTCCTATGCCAGCTGGGAAAGCCTCTTGCTGCAACCAAGAAGTCTTCTTTGAAGCAAATCGGTGATGTAACCATCTCCACTTTGAACATGGATGGCGGGAAAGATTCATCAGGTAATTAAGCCTCAAATTTCAGGTCAGCTTTTTGTTCGATTGAGTTGTATCAGTAAAAGGTTTCTTCTGATTAGCGTTTGTATGTGGTTCAGACAATCATCGGCGGAGTGTGTTGCGCGACCAGATAACTGGCATTTTGGCTGGTAAGTGTTCGATGAAATGCCTCTATGGAAGTCGGTGAACTTTGTATCCTGACTTCTTTGATTTCTTAATTTGCGGATAAGAGAACGCTTGCTTATTTACCATTTGTAGGCGATGAGAACAAGGTGGATGATTCACTTTTGGATGTACGATGGAAGAATTACGATGGTTTAGAAAACAGCTGCAACCATATGTCGTCTGGACTGAGAGAGCTTTCAATTGAAAGAAACAGAAAAACTAATGTGACTTCTAAAAATAATAAAGGCCATCGTATCCAAAGTACAATGAAGATGCTTCCGAACATGTCTGGCAAAATGTTTAAAGTTATTACCAAATTGGGCATGAAACCTGATGTAAATGTATATAATGCTATGATAAGTGATTACATTCAGAAGGCGAGGGATGCTGATGATGAAGAGGTTCCATTTGAAGAAATTTGCAAGGTTTTAGAGCTTTTCAAATCTATGAAGGAGAATGGGTTTGAGCTTGGAGATAATACATATGGTCAGTTTCTTATGTTCTTGATTGACATGAGAAAGGTGAAAGAATTTTATCTTTTACTCAATCTAATCAAAGATCAAAATTCCAAGTCAATTTCCAAGCTAGGATATTATGAGATCTTGCTTTGTGCCAGAACTGACAATACAGAGAAAATTAGAAATCTATGTGAGCATGCCATAAAAGATGAAATGGAAGACAAAGCTGACTTAATAGGTATCATTTCAAATTCCTTTCCTGCAATATGTATGATCTTAATTCATAGTTTTCTATATTGGTATTGGTCAATTTTATCCTTCATTTTGTGCGTACCGTGTTTCTTCTCAAGCTAATCCTTGTTGCAGGAAATTATTTACGTGCTTTAACAACAAGTGGAAGTGTCTGGGAGAAAGAGATTTTGCTCTTACTAGAAGCCATAGATGTACAAAAGATCTCGTCATTGAATTTACGGAAGGATCTCTTCAACAGCCTGGCGCAGCTGCAACTAGAGTCTTTTGCAGAGAAATTCCTTTTGACATTAAAGAACATTGGTATGTTCATAGTACTCGGCCACTCACCTTTAGTAGTTGCAAGCCCTACTCAATTGCTGATGACTTGCTTATTGGCTGTTGTTGAACATTTTTTTTAATTGTAAGTGCTTGTTTTTCATATGTATTACTTCACTGGAGAACATCAGGTTGTGCTCAAGAGTATCCAGCATGCTCATTTTAAACCTTTTTTTTTTTTTTCCAGTTTTCTTGTTTCCATTGCTTTTTGTACATCAGATTATGATGCACCAACCAAAAATCTATATGACTTGCAGATGTTCGATTTGAAGTGTCCTCCTTAATTCTAAATTACGCTATTGGCCTGCCAAACTTATTGGTGAGGAACTTCTCATGATGATATGAAAGAGGGTTAGTTGTAATTTAAGTTATATTCTTTGTATATACGTTGCTTCAGTAATTTTATGTTGCATGTTGCAGGTAAAGGATGCGATTTATAAGTATAGAAGTCTTCATGAGAAACTCGAAGTGAAACCTTCTTCTGGTTCTTTCGGAAAGCTCATATGTTACTGTTGTACGTCAAAGAAGGTATGACATGCATCTCTTTGGCAAAAATAAACATTTTTTGTTTGTTTGTGTTATTTAGCTGTATATTTTATGGAATTATTTGTATTAATTGTGGTCCTAAAATTGTGGAATTATTAGGTGTATGTAGCAATTGAGTTATTGGACGAAATGTGTGAAAAAAGGTTGGAGGTGTTACCAGAAGTGCTACGTTCGATAGTGCGTGCTAGTGAAGAAAGCGATGAGTTTAGTTTGGTATGACTGTCAGCATAAAACATTTCTTTTTTAAATTTTGGTTATACTTATTTTTCTGACATTCTCTTTACATTGATATAGGTTCATGGGATCTATTCGTTAATTTGCCGCCATAAATTAGAAGCAAATGCTGAAATCTTCAAGTCAATGATAAGCATGGCGATAAGATTGAAAGATGTAAGTGTAAAAGTGTCTTTATGGACCTTGATTCTGCATGTAGCAGCGATTGCCTAGACCACTTGTGACTTACTATTGGTTTCATTTCATTATTGTTGTCAGTTCCCTTTTGCATATGATCTGCTTAAAGATATGGAGTTGCAAAATTTGCAACCTACAGCTACTATGTACAACTCCATAATGGGAGGATATTTTCGTGAGGTAAGTTAAATCAGTACTTGGATTCATGGTTTTTCTTAACAGTACTTCACACCTTTCATATTGACCTGTTTTGGGATTTTTCATAGGGGAACACTTCCCAGGCCCTGATGGTTCTAAAACACATGGAAGCTGCAAAGGTGAAACCAGATTCTCAAACATACTGCTATCTGATAAGTAACTCCAAATCTGTAGAAGACATAGTTAAGGTAATGACATTCTGAAGCTGTGAATTTGAATTGTTGATGTGCTTTTTCAGTGCTTATGCAATTAGAGTTAATTATTATTCATTTTTTCCTGCTTTAGTACTATGAGGAGCTGAAGATTGAGGGAATCCACTTTACAAAGCATGTCTATATGGCGCTTATAAATGCATACGTAGGCTGTGATCATATTGAAAAGGCAAAGCAGGTAAACTACATGAGCATCATTTGTGGTTTCAATGATTTCACCGGAGTTCTGACGGACTTCATGAAATTCTTAAATGAAGTTGGTTCTTTTTTTGTTATGTGCTAGTATATATATTGTAAAAGAAAACTATTTCAAACAAGAATTCCGATAAGCAAATTCAAATTTATTGTAGTTTTTGCTAATTTATTGGAGGTATTGATTTTTTAAAAATATATGTTGATTATATTTTATCTATACTAATATATATTGGAAAACTTCTTTAAACACGAGTTAAAATTAATCTAAATGTATTTAGAACATATATTGTAGTTTTTGCTGAACCGCTGTTTGGCAGGTAATTTCAGGAAATACAATACAAAGTAAAGACTTAAACGAAATAAAGAGTGTTCTTGTGCATGCTATAGCAGTACAAGGACATTTATCCGACGCCCTTGAACTGTACGATGAGATCAAGCAAGGTGGAGGAAGTTTGGAGCCTAAATCCATTGTAGGTATAATGGTAAGTCTTACAAGTTATTTTATCCTCAACAAAAATAAATTGAAAACAAAGAACAGTTGACAAGTCCATGCATTTTAGGAAAAGTTTCCAAAAGATAGAGATTTGAGCGATTTCCTAAGACTCCTCCAGGAGTTGGAGACTTCGGTCTATTGGAATCAGGGATGTTGCCGAACGATCATTCATAGCTTCAGACAGAAAAACTTAAGGTCACAAAAATACATTACAATTGTCTTTAGAAAAAAAAAACATTACTCTTGTTATTCTGATTATGGTTTATTTGTGGCAGTGTCACTGTTGATTTGATCAAGCGGTTCAAAAACAGTGTTAAGAACGATGAATCAGCTATGCGATCGATGATATATGAGGTTAACTGGTTAAGAGTCGTTTTTTAGAGTAAAATTGTTGCTCCTTTGTCCAATGCTCAAGATTTTGACACTGAGTAGAGCTTATTTGCTGCTGTCTTAATAGGTGTTTTCACTAGTTACTAAGGATCGGCGAGAAGAAAAAGTAGTCACCGAGAAAGATCCGTGTCTTTTGCAGACAGGAATGGAGTTATTTCGGACAATTAAGAACGAAATTGAGTTTTCTTTTCTTAGAAGAATTCTCGACTTTCTCCTTAACGGTTGTGCGAATGCAAGAGACCGGGAAATTGCTCGTGCCATATGGAAAGAATACGAGTCTAACGGGCTCCACTATAATGTGGTTAGCTATATAGGGTAATGATTTTACTTTGTTTGCTTTTGCGTGTGGAGTTTCAAGCATTGTACTGATGATGGTCTGGTTTTTTTTTATGATTTGCAGAATGTATCGTGTTCTTTTGGCTTGTGGCGATTCCATGTCAGCAATGAATATCTTGAAGAAAATTCCGCAAGATGATTCCCAAATCCGTCTTATTCTAAAAGAATATAAAAGGGTTTATATGAAGTCTACATCTCCCAAATTAAAATCGAAAAGGAAGAAGAAGAAGAGCAAGAGCAAAAATTGAGGTACAAGGCACCTTAAACTTGGAGCAAAAGCAACTGAAAATGGAAACTAGGTTCATATTTTCCTTTTTTTTCTGCTATCATTTTGTCACCTCAATCGGCAATTTCTCAGTCATTGTTTCGAGCAATGGAAAGATTATTTTTTGGCCGATACAATGTAAGATTCGTTTTTAATAGCGTATATATAATTTTGGCCAAAAAAAGCCTATATTTATAATGTACATCCTTTTTTTTATACACAGGAAAGGTAAAAATAAAAATCTTTTTCAGGATATATAAAAATAAAAAGTGATTGAGGGGAATTTAAATATATGAAAAAAAGTTACCAGAAGAAAAAATAATTGAAGTATTAACCGTTTTTCTAAAATATATATAAGAAAAAATCATTTAAGCCAAAAAAAGAATACATTTTTCATTATATAATATATAAGATTGTAGTATAGTGAAGTAATTTACAAGTAACTTAACGGAGGTAAAAGCAGAGCATAGCAGCAATGTAAGTTTTGTTGTATAAATGTTTATTGGTCTAAGCTGTTTTTCAATTTTGTCGATAACTATGAATTTCCCAACAACTTCGATAGATTATCTTTTCGAAATGGACAAGAGCTTGATACAGCTTTGTTGTAGTCGCATCTTTGTTTGAACTGAATCTTCCAATGCATCAAGACCATAGGTCCTCATACAATCCGCTCCAGCAGCTATAAAGCTCTTCATGCTTCAATGGATTCCTCAACCTCTCGTCATCTCCAATCATGGACTGTTTCTCTATCTTTTGCGCTGTTGCTGAAACTTGCAGGGTCCTACAATGTTCTGCATATCTAAGTTGGAGACTTTTGCAAACTACAGCCACAACCGCAGAGTGCTCATCAATGAGCTTCAGAAGCTCACTGCCCAGAAGAATGCCATCCAAGAGAGTGTTGAGTATGATCGTAGAGAAGGAAAGTCCCCGACTTTCGTCGCTAAGAGGTGGCTGGATGATGTGGAGGAAGCTGAGAAGGATGCACGGGAACTGTTCGACAAAATTCCTGAGAGAGCCCCTCAAGCGTGCAGAATCCGACGCCGGTACTGCCAAAGCAAGCACATGGCAGGAATGTGTGAAACGGTGAAGAAACTCATTAGTTCATGCGATTTTCAAGTTACATTGCACAGCAGAAGATCTCCGGTATGGGCAGTTGAGAAGAAGCCAACGGCTTGTCTCCATGGACAGGAGGTGGCGGGTAAGATGCTGAGCCAGCTTGTGGAGTTTGTAAAAGATGGAAGGGTTAATAAGATAGCTGTTTGGGGTATGGGAGGAGTGGGGAAGACGACTCTTGTTAAGAACCTGAACAACAACTTGGAGTGCCTGTTGACTAAGTCCTTCGACATTGTCATCTGGGTTACAGTCCCGAGGAACTCGGACTTGAGGGAGGTTCAGTGTCAGATTGCTGAGAGACTGAACCTCGAATTTGATGCTGGGGAAAGCATACAGGGCAGAGCCAATCGGCTGCACAGGCGACTGATGAAGATGAGCAAATCCCTCTTAATTCTGGACGATGTGTTGGAGAAGTTCGATCTGGAACAAGTTGGGATTCCAGAGGGGAAATGCAAGATTCTACTCACGACAAGGTCTTATGATATCTGCAGAGACATGATGACCGACAAAGAAATCAAAGTTGACATTCTGAGAGAAGAATCCAGTTGGAGCTTATTCGCAGAGATTGCAGGAGAAATGGTGGTTGCGGAGAAGAACATTGAAACCGTGGCTCGAGCAATCTGCAGGATATGCTGTGGACTTCCCTTGGCGCTCAAGGCAGTGGCCAAGTCCATGAGGAACAAGAAGTTGATCGAGCAATGGAAAGATACGCTTTGTCAGTTGAAGCATGGTCTGCCTTTTCCTCTGATGATGGAGATTTTCTTGCCTTTGAAGCTAAATTGCAACTATTTACCGAGCGATACCCATAGATTATGCTTCTTGTATTGTTCTCTCTTCCCTGAGAATTTTTCCATCGGGATAACCGAGTTGATAGATTGCTGGATCGCTGATGAACTCATAGATAGGCACCGGAATCTGGAAGAATCCCACAATAATGGTGTTGCCTTGATTGACAATTTGAAGGATTCTTGCATGTTGGAGCATGGAGACTGGGCAGGGACCGTGAAGATGCATGATCTGTGGAGGGATTTAGCCTTGTGGATTTGCTCCAATGAAAAGAAAAACGGTTTCTTTTGTCGGTTTGACGAACACCCTTTAAAGCTTCTGCATTCTTTTCAGAGAATCTCACTCATGAAAAGCAATGCAATGGAGTTGCCTTCTGAAATGAGCTATTGCAAGCTAAGGATATTGCTTATGCAAGATAATCCTCTAAGGGAAATCCCGGAGAGATTCTTTCCCGAAGCAAAGGCATTGAGGTACTTGAATCTAAGCTATACTCACATTAGTTCATTGCCTCTTACTTCATTTCATTCAAATTGTCTGCACTCACTCCTGCTAAAGAACTGTCAGTTTCTAGAGAAGATTCCTTCTCTTGGATCTCTGCGAAATCTTGAATTGCTAGATCTCTCCGGTACCGGGTTGAGAGAACTTCCAACAGAGTTGGGGAGACTAGTCAAGTTGAAAACTTTGAAACTCTCCCGCACGTATCTGTTGGAAACGATACAACCTGGGACACTGTCTGGTGTATGTAATCTAGAGGTGTTAGACATGTCTTATAGTGGTTATAAATGGGGTTTGAGGTCAGAGAAAGCAGTATTCGACGAGCTGCTAATGCTGGAGAGGCTTTCGGTTCTTCAAATAAGGTTCGAAAACTTTGAAAGTCTAGATGCTGAAGTAAACTGGATCATGCAGTTGAGATATTTTAAAATATGGGTTAGGCCGATGAACTTTCGTGAGCCTAAAAGATCGTTTTTTCACCATGATGAGAAGTGTCATTATCAGAGGACTGGAATTAGTTTTGGAGAGAGGCCTTGAGATGTTATTGTGCAAGGCTACAGCTTTGGAGCTTATAACTTTTAGAGGCTTAGGTGACACCTCAGATTTATTCGGGTGGAGGAATCTTTGTGGTCTGAGAAACTTGAAATCGATAGGCATCACAAGATGTGATTGGATCACGAACATCCTAAGTGGCGAAGATCATGACAAAGGTTCTTCCAAATCTAGAACATTTGTCTCTGACCCATTTGGAAAATTTGGTGACAATTTTCGACGGGGCAGTTCCTAATGGATGTTTCCGGAAATTGAGAAGTATCCAAGTCGCCAACTGCCCGAGGCTAAAGAATCTGATCTCTCACGCATTGCTGTGCCAAATTAGAAATCTTGAAGAGTTGAAGGTAAGAAATTGTGCAGAAATCAAATGTATTTTCTCAGGGAATGTTTCTGCACACTCCTTGCCTTGTTTGAGAGTTATGCAGATGAGGAACCTGGTTAGCTTGAAGCTCATCTGTCATGGAACATCCGAGTGGCCCGGATTGGACAAGATCGAGGTTTTCAATTGTCGGAAATTGAGGAGGCTGCCCTTTTCGTTCAACGGTGGGTGTTCTGTCAGAGAAATTTGAGGAGATTTGGAGTGGTGGAATAACCTCGCTTGGCCTGATGAATCAACAAAGGCAACTCTCCTGGAAAAGTTTCAAGTGTTCATCCCTACACCACTGAGGAGCCAAGAGTACGAGGTAACAAAGTTCCTACTTTCATTGACGATATAATCAAACTTCATGTACCCAAAAGTTAGAATTTTTAGTACAATTGGGTCTTGAAAATAGTTGAAATTCAATTCAAAGTTTTAGGACAGATTTCTCATATTCTAATGAATCAATCATGTTCTTAGGAGCCAAGAGTCCCAGGTAGCAGACTTTCCATTTTTATTGATTTAGTGTTAAACTTCATACATTCACCTAAAAAAGTTCAAATTTTTAGTACAGTTATGTCTTTGAAGATCTAATCCTTTAAAGCAGTTAGTCATATGGTACAATCATTCTGATGATTCTTTATGCTCTTGTGTTTCTAGGACTTGAGCAGCATTGATGCTTCTGAAGTAAATCTACCACCTAGAAGTTGTTCTAAGTCGTGGACCTGAAAAGGCAGAGCCAATCAGTAGGCCCACACTAGCTTGTAAGTCTTTAGATAAAACCGAGAATTCGCCAGTTCAGAGAACTGATTCTGATTACAAGAACAACAGGATTTGGAAGGGCAGCTTAATCTGTTATCCAGTGTTCATCACAATTTGATTGTTATATGTACAAGAACGATTGATTGATCAAAGCAAACAACATTATATATATATTTTGATTTTTACCTCATGATACAATAATAATTTAGTACACATTCCTGAAAGAAAGCAAAACATTTAACTAGATTCATAAAATTGAACAACATCAAAGAACACAGTAAAACCAAGGATGGATATCTTATTTACCTAATATCAAACTCATCATCTATACCCTCTAAATGATTCTCCATTTTCAAGCTTTCTTGTTTGGTATTTACAGTCTTGAGTGGAGCCTCTGTTTTCAAGCTGCCTCTGTTATTTACACTATCATCATCAAACTGAAGTTGATTTTCATCTGCACTATAATTGTTATTTACATCCATGAGTTCTGCAGCAGCCACACTGTTGGAACAAGGGTCATTTGCAGATGGAAGCTTAGATTCCTCTACATGCTCTTGTTTTTGATTCAGATCCTCAGTTCCGCCATTTTTAGTCCGATTCTGCTTAGGAAGCCTGTAAAAAGCTAGAACCATGGTACTTAAGAAGTTCTTTTTTTAACAAAACAAAAAAGTAATTGCCAGTCTACTAGTCTCTAATTCAATGTAAAAATTGTTGCTTTCTAACAAACTTTCAAACTTTGGCCAAAACTATCAACATTGATAAATAGAGTAAAAAACCTGACCTCGTTTCAATGGTGCGGGTTGGAATCTTCTCAATTTGAGTTTCACCACCTGAATCATCTTCTTCTTCCAAGCCAGTCATCGATTGGAAGTAGATCTGACAGAAATTAAACAATTTGTCATGAATTATGTCATTAATTTTTTTATTTTTAAATTCAATAAAAACAATGACATACCCGAGGTTTTGCCCAAATAGGAATCAACTGTTGATGCATCTGCAGTTCAGCCTCTGACATATAAAACCGATGCTTGTCATTGGAGGCCACCACCTTATCCTTAACTCTATCTAATTCAGATCTCCCTTTAATCATGCCTTCAGGATATATCTTCTTCATATCTAAATTACCATTCTCAGTGTAAATGTCGAAGCTGAACTCACGCTCTTTGTGGTACTGTTTCTGGCATACATTCCACCTCTGCACTGCCTCCACCAACAGACTATCCGATGAAGAATCATACGGACTGTTCGTAAATTCACCATTAGGGATTGTCAATGCATACTGCACTAAATGCCCAGAAGGAGCAAACACTAAAAGATGAAGCTTTGCATTTCTATCTGAAGAAAAGTCGCCTCCTTTACTGTTGTGGAAAACCGAAGCTATGGCTCCTGATAGGAGATTGAACCGACCAGTGGCAGCTGCTGCAGCTCCGGTAACAGTCCCTCTCCAGCCACTGTGCCCGTTTCTGATCCGGCTTATAGCAGAGAGAGCTACAGGTTGGTTGCTGATGTGGAATTTTGCTGAGGTGACATGTGGGTTTATGGCAAAGAGATGGCTTGTCCCCCTTGAGGAACTAATCATGATCCAGCAGCCGTCATCACTGAAGCTAATATCCCGGATCACCTAAAAAACATATTAAACCCGAGTCATTCGATTTGTTTTTTAGGCAAAAAGCAGTGATTTTTATGAAGAAAGATGCTTACTGCATTTGTTAAGCCTCGCTGCAGCTGGAAAAGATGAACATGGGATTTTATTCCGGGATTTCCAGGCATTATTTTGAAGACATTTATGTTGTGGCCTTGATTCGATGCTGTGACCAAGATGGTCCCGCTAGGATCAAAGCACAGAGCAGATATAGGACTCTTGTGTGCCCGAAATTGGGCAACCACAGATTTGCTTACAATATCCCTCACAATAACCTGCAAATCAAACCAAAATCCAATCTTTTTAGAATCAGGCCAATACTTCACCGAAGCAGAACAAAACCCAGTTTTTTTTTTCTCAAAAATAATACGCAAAAAAAAACATACAATTCCAACATTATCTTCATCCTGGACATGATGGCCATTGCTGTCTCGTTTCTGCAGAGTACTGCCATTGTTAAGCTCGGAGCAATACTGGGAGAACTTCTTATAACCCATATCACCAAGAGTGACAATCCCAGCAGCAATATGTTTACTAGATTCTTTTGCATAGTGAGCCACCAAGCTCCCATTTGAAGCTAAACCCGAGGTAGTGAACTGCTTGGGTGGGGCGAGTCCAATTTGGGGATCCACAACCGGGGTCCCACTATAGGCTAACCATCGTGGACCGACAGCTAGAGGGCCATAACCTATATCCAAAACCGGACCAAGGGGAGCCGAGGATATGGGATTCGTGACAATTGTGTATGATTTCTCTAGCGTTGAGGCATCAAGACAGTGTATCTGCAGTCAATAGATATGAAAGGAATTGGGATCCTACAATTTTGTCGAATTTTATGTATTTATGAGGATAGGCTTGAGTAAAAAAAGATATTTGTAACAACTTTGTTTTAATCAATTATTACTATAAGAAATCCGATTTTCCTACTTAAGGAGATAAGAAGTACCTGTGCCGCCTGAGAAATGGCAATGACTCGAGAGCTGCATCTTACAGAGTAAACCATTGATCTGAGCTTCATCACATGCACATAAGACTGCAACCTCAAGGAATAGAACTTAACCACACTAGGTAAAGAGCTAGCGTTTCCATGGCTATGGATTTGGCCATTGGAGTGAATAGTTGCGAAGCCATCTTGAGAACCACTGCCTCCAGAATTTTCGGAACATACCACCAGAAGGGGCCGACTATCAAAAAACCGATCTTTTTCATTGTTTGACAGCAATGGGTTTGGTAACATTTGCATAAACGAAACCGGGCCACCCTCATGATCCGAGACAAGGTCACGTACATTATCGGCTTCCTCAACATCCCAAACTTGGAAGCCTAACCGATATCCTAGCAACAGAACCCTTCTGCTCTGACCTTCTTCAACATCTAACTTATCAAATCCAGCCCAGAGAACCTTCAAATATTAAATCACTCTAATTAAGCCTAAGAAAATGCTCTAGAGAACTTATATGGCAAATTATAAACGAAACCAGTATGGACAATTCCTAGCTGGACTTTTTTTTGGACAAATTGCTATTAAATGAACTTATGTAAAGTTACAATCTCCATCTAATTTATTGTTATATAGTAATGAAGACATGTAGGCGTCTGTTACCAGTTATCAGAATCAAAAAGCAAACTGCAAATTTCTCAAAAGTTCAGTTAGAAATTCACGGAAAAAAAACAGAGCAAGACAATGCAATACACATAATGCAAGTTTTTGCAACCATTTAATAGCAAATTAGAGGTAACACATATTGCAAATTTGTATAAATTCAACTAGCAATTTGTTAAACCAAATGATTATACAAAGGCAATAGACTGTTGAAACTATCTATCAAAACATCAAAAACACCTAAGTTTGAAGCCAAGTGATAAAATTCAGTTTCTAGGAATCTCATTGACAATGTCATAAGAAGTAAAAATGGCTCAAGAAAAGTTCATATTTTTATCCGAATTTGCAGAAAAGCAACAATTTTGGCAACGAACCCACTTCAGAATACGACTGAAATGAACCGAATTGCAGGCTATACCTGATCAGTGGTGGAGTCATCGTCCCTATCGACAATGGAAGATGCAACAGACGCAGCTGACCTTGCAACAGTTGATGCACCAGAAGAAACTATCTTTAGATAACTTGAGATCGCCCGAAACGAGCTGGGGATGAACCCGTTAGCCCGGCCCGAACGTGGAGATTTCAGGGCATCATTATTCCTCATCCCCAAACCCAGAAGAATCACAATCCACACACACGGAGAAACCGATTCTCAGTTCTGATTCACTAAATTCAGAAATTACCATATCCCATAACGGCGATGAAGACGAACAAGCTTGATTTTCAGCTAACAAGAAATATCTCCATTTTGAGCTTATCGTCTGGAGACACAACCGGAAGAAAGAATGACAAAAACCAGTTTGGATTTGTGTCGTGTTGCGGTTACTTTAAATGACAATCACCAGTCTGTAGAAGACAAATCGAAGCTTAAATTCTAAGGCTTTGCTGAAGATACCAACAAAACAACACTAGGACATGACTAGCGGTTAAAAAAATCTAGTATCATCAACCAAATCAAAAGAAATGAAAAATTGAACAGGTGTGGATTAGATAAGAATGGAATTCTTATTCTTGTAATCTTAACTGAAGAAAAATAAGGAACATAAATGAGAATTGAATCGACAGAGCATATAGGGTTTGCAGTTAACAGAGGAACGCGATCGATTTTAGAGAGAGAAAGAGGGGAGAAGAAGATGATCGGATAACGAAGAAGTGATGTCATCGGATCAGACATAGACTCCCGCTATTCGCTATTTTTTCACGCGAATTCCATTTTTCTAGTGATTAATTAATAACTGACTAGTCTATCGAATAAGAAAATATTAAATTATAAATACAGAGTTAAAATCATTATTTTTTTATAAATGTAAAATTGAAAATAATATTTTAAACGTTATTTACTGTTTAAATAACTTTTTTATGATTCCAAATTCTTCTTATTCTTCTTATATTCTTATAGACAAATGTGTTATTAAAGAAACACTTAACCACTTCTTATATTCTTCTTATATTTCTAATAAATTTACAGTTTTTATTTATTTACTTAATCATAAAATTGTAATATTTTACATAATAAAATGCAGTCCAATCAAATATTGGTTACCCACACTATTAAGTACATTTACTGCAGGAAAGAGAAGAGCATTTGTATGATTAAATAAATTGAGTTGCAAGATTTTAGCAGTTTATAACGAGGAAGAAGGTTGTCGTGTCTTTGTGAGCAAGAAATATGTTTGCTTGGCTGTCAAGTTTTGATATCTCCGCCATGAATACATTCACCCAAACAGAAACTTCAACCAAAGACGTTTCCTTTCCCCAATAAGCAAGCCGGAATGCTTTTTTTTTCCAAGAGTTGCTTACCATTATTTAGAAACTCTCTACAATTTAGATTACAATAATAATTAGGAAATAATTTCTTATAAAAAAAAATATATATGATTTTACATATTATTCGAAAGGTTTTCATTTCTTTTTCTACATAAAAAAATATATACTAGTAAATTAAAGTACCGTATAAATAGTTATGACTATTTGATTACGATATTCAAAAATAAACAAATATATTTCTATAAAAATTAATATTGAAATTACAAAATATTATTAATGACATGGAAACAGACATGCGTGATACAACCGATAGTTCTGTTGCATTTTAAAATTTCTAATTCATTATTTTCGTTATATCTCATTTTTTTAATCAGAAAAGATATAAATTTCGACACATATATTCCAACTAATTCCAATTTGTGTCTATAATATAAATAGATTTAAAGTGCTATGCCACATATTCTTGATTCAAAACTTAGAAGACCACAATTTTAGAATGTATATCAATACTCTTTTTAAATTAATAACTAAAAATTGTCCAAGGTTTATCCTATGTTAAAATTAGGTGTATGGAGTTTCAAATGTTAAACTGTAGTGTCCAAGGTTTCAAATTTGTTAAAATGTGGTGTCTCGGTGTGATTACTTTTGAGAAGTCAATTCCGACGAAACCGATAGTCAAATTCGAGCTCACAAACACACTCCATTTTCGTCATCTTGCCGGGACCGTCAACTAAGAAGCTGGCCACATCCGTGCAAGTAAATCTCGCTCCGTTATCGTTGGAAAATCGCTCCACACCACTCTGCTAGAAACTTTTTTATTTTTATGTTCAACTTTTTAGGTGAAATTTGACGATTTTTTGAAAAGTAAAGAGCGATGGATTATAAGTGAGTGAATGAGCCGATGAAAATGATTGAATAGAGATGAAGAGACGCGTAGAGACATTAAATTTAAAAAAAAAAAAAACTTGGGACAGTCCATTTTAACATTTCAAATTTCAGACACCTAATTTTAACATAAAGCTTGGACAGTTTTTTTGTTATTAACCCTTAAATTTATAATAATCTAGGAAATCATACATAATTATAATTCTTTAGATTATCATCTCAAATGTTCAGGTATTTTTGTGAATAAAACTCTTAGTCTTTGAAATCAGAATACAAATTCTCAGGGAATACTTACACCACATGAATCCAACATCTGCAAACATTGCTAATAACATTGAATCCCAAAAATAGCAACATAAAACTTTCTAGTAAATATATGTAGAGTAAGGCTCAAGAAGCTGCAACAGCATCCCATCTCCATATTGTTCCATCCTCACAACAGCTGAGGATTGTGCTGCACCATATCAACCAATAGAAACAATAAGACTCATTCTTTCTAACAATCAAATGGGTGATATAAAATTGAAGCTTAATGCAGTTTTGTTGTCTCTATAGAGCTATACCTTCCATCAAATGACATGGCAGTTTGTCGGATCGGTGATCTCGACTGTGTGTGACTCAACCTGTAATTAATCGATAGTGAAAAGAAAATTTGTGCTTACAATTGACTCTGAACCAAAAAATTCATAAAAGTTATTACCTTGCAGTAAGAACAGGAGGGCTGCTCTGCAATTCCCATACAAAGATTTTGCCTTCCCTATTCCCTGAAAGATACAATCAAATATAAACACGAGATATCAACCAATTATATTTGATCGAACAACCAACAATGTAGAAGCAAATCAAGAAGCAGAAATCTTTTTCTTTTTGGTAAAAAGAAGCAGAAATCTTGATTATTGAATATATATCAAGAATAGAGGTTGAGATCGATCACCTATAGCAATTGATTGATAATGGAAGTCGCATGAGAATTTGATGAACCATATGTCACAGTCTGGAACTGGGTATTTTTGGAGGATGTCAAGGGTCCCCTGAAAAAATATGAACAATTTTTTCAATTTTTTACAAGCTATAGCAAAAAAAAAAATCTATGCAGTATATGGTAAGTTTATAAACAAGATTCTTACTTCCCCTGGCGATTGTTCCTTCATCTTCGGTTCCCACAACACAATTTCATTGTCAACACTCTACAAAGTCCAGAATAAAGCAAGCTAAGAGAAAAGAATTGTAATCAATCTATTTGTCGGATTCAGACAATTAGAAAATTTAGTTTTTTTAAGTTCGACCATCAGAAGTTCATTGATGTTATAGAATTAGATATTGGACTGGTTACAATGATATAGATTCATAGGAAAAAAAAATAAGCTTTTGCAGTATGAATACTAATCTTATCTTTAAAAGGGATGATATTCGATAACTAATGTTTAGAAACTCCAGAACAATAATACATAAATATATAAATAAATCTGCAGTGTGTGTTCTATGGCTAAATAGGATCAGAGTTCTGGACTAAGGAATTAACCTTTGACAGAATAAAATCACCAAGCCAACGATTACAGTCCACATAGTTGGAATGAACCGAAGCTATGAAAACCTGAAATCGATCAAGGCAAGTTATATGAAAAGATTGATCATATTCCTTCTTAGGGAAGAAAAAAAAAAAGGAACGGTGATATACTAACCGGAAATTGTACATATTTAGTGGGAAATTTAGAGGGAAGGTCTGTCCAAGTAAATGACTTCTCCACATACGTCCAGAACTCTGCAAACAAACAAAGAAAATGTGAACCAAAATGTTTAAAAATTGATGGCATTAAAGAACCAAAGGGTAAAGAACGATTTTTTGAACCCGGGAATTGATTATTTGACTTCATCAGGTAGTTACAGAAGTAAGACAGTATGGGCTACGAATATTCACCTTTCATAGACCATATCTTGACAGTGTTGTCCATACCGCAGCTTGCAATTCGGTACACGTCTGAAGGATGGAAATCCTAAAAGAGGCACATGATTCTAAAAGTAAGAGATGATGAATACAAAGTATATGTGCAATAGTAGTTGCTTCAGAAATACTCTTATCTTCAACACTAACCACACTCAAGACTTCATTTCGATGGCCCCCAGCTCCAGCAAATATCAGAATACAGATTCCTGTATCAACATTCCATAGCCTAACTGACTCATCCTAATAAAAAAGTTAAGTGAGAAAAAAAATAGAAATGCACTTTTGGGAATTTAAACCAAATTAAGAAACTGAATATAAGATGCAAGAACTAAGAACACTGACTTAAAAGAAATAGATGCAATGAAATTACTTTGCTTGCAGATATTATCAGGGATGGTTTCAAAGGTTGAGTTCTGATTTCATTTATCGAATCGCCGTGACCTACCAAACTCTGCAAAAAATAGATGCCAACATGAGGAGTCAAATTAAAGAAAGCAACTATTAAGTGGCTAAATAACTGTACATCCAAATGGCAAATTCAAAAATAAAAAATGACCTTGTGTATCTTTTCGCTGCCAGCATCTATAACACGGATAATCCCATTGATTCCTCCAGCAACAACCAAAGGGGTCCCTATAGTGCTGGATGCCCAACTGATTGTGTAGAAGGACTCTTCCTTCTGACCTACCAAGCAAATGGAAACACCAAAAACCAAAAATGTGTTTAAAGAGAAATAACGGTTAGAAGATTCTGCATTTGTGTCATTGGATTCAAGGAAAGTGTTTCTACTGACATCTTCATCGATATACGACTGCAGAACAGCTATTACTCCACCTTCGAGACACTGGTAAACAGTTACCTGAAACACCAACAACAATGCTACTTATATGCGAAATATTGAAACTTCGAGAAAAAAAAGAGCTTATGGAGATACATTATAAAGATACATTATGAAAGAGCGGGAATGGAGATGGAAGATGAAGTTTTTGTCACCAAGTTTGGATATTTTCAGCTACAATTAAGCTCAAATTTGAATCACTGTATAGCAATCTATTTAAAGTTAAGCATGCGAAGAGCAGAAACCCTAGAAAGCTGATCACAATAGCAGTGAAGAGGGAGGAGGAGGAGAGAAGAAGAACCCTGTTGCCGCCAACGGTGGCGAAGACGTTGAAGTAGCGGGAGTCAATGAAGTTGAAAACGACGGCGTAGATGGGGCGCTTCCCCTCTTGGAGACGGTTAGTCACTCTGTAATCTCGCTTCTTTGAATTCGTCAGTGAACCAACCACTGGTTCGGATCCCAGCACCACCTTCGCCATCTCTTCTTCTTCTTTTTTCGAACTTGCAGTTCCAGTCGGGCTTGTAATCGGGCGGGCCACTCCACCATAGTTAATAAGTAAGTCTCAGATCGGCCGAAAACAAGAAGGGTACTGCGTCGTCGTCTCGTCGACGAAGGACAGTGTCGACAAGATAAAACTCAAATTACTTAACGAGCTGACGTGGATAATAAGGGTTTTTTTTTGCCACTGGATAATAAGGGTTAATTGCAAAAAAAACAAACCGAAACTTAAGCCCTTTTTAAAAACAAATAAACTGAGTTGTTTTTTCTTGAAAAAAATAAATTTAACGGTCAACTCTATACAAAAGTGCAAATTATCTTTGATTTTTCAATTAAAAAGTGACAGAAATCACAAACGTTTAAAAATAACATATAATAGGATAAATTAATATAATTTTATTAAAAATGCATTATGTTTGATGATGTGTTTAATTTTTATCACTTTTAAACAAAAAAACCAACATAATTTGCACTTGTTATGTTTTTGAACAATTGTTTGCTTTTTTTTAAAAAATAAAAAAATCATTTTTTTTTTTACAAAATGATTAAAGTTTGACATTCATTTGCCCAAAAAAATATTAAATTCGGGTGACACTCCCAATTAGGCTCCACATTATCATTTTGTCTTCTTTTGTTTCCAAGTTATTGTACAAGGCCTTCCCCAGAAGAAACAAAAGGTATAAAGATATTAACTTAGCACAAAAGTTACATTACAATTCTGCAGATTTGTCACAGCTTACAACAATGAATGGGAAGCAATGCAGAGATGGCAAATTCCAGTCAATAGCGATTTACCCACAAAGAATCATCAGCTACAGCACTGTCAACACTTTAGCAGTAAGAACCGAACCGAACCGAACACGACACAACAATGAGTTGTTATATTTGGGGCTAAATCCAAACTTAGGCAACTGGAGGACGCAACACATGGTCCTGAGAAGTATCCACAACAGCAGGAGGCATAAACTGCCACATAGCAACTCCAGGGTAGCCAATGAAAGGAACCAACTTACTCGGCATTTGGCCTTGAGCAGCATATGGGTTTGGCAATGGAGGCGGCATGAAACTTGGTTGGGAGTTGATGGTGTTCAGTTGTTGCTGCAATTTCTCCTTCTCTACCTTCAGTCTCTGCTTCTCATCACGGAGCTCATTCTTCTCAGCCTGCAATTCGAGAGCAAAATCCACATTGCTTATTGCTTGTTGAGGAACCAAAAGTGGAATCACTGGAGTATAAATAATCTTACTGTTCCAGGAAACAGTCTGCTATGCCAAACACCTATTCTTTGCTTAAAAACACCTCTTTTTTTAAAATGGTAGGTTTTTCTGATTTTAAGTAAATTCTACTCTTATGGCCAAAAAAAAAAAGTAAATTCTACTCTGAATAATTTTTCTATTTCAGGAAACTGTCAACTATGTCAAACACCCTGTTATTTGTTATTAAAAAAATTGCTAAAAAACACTCTTTCTTGGAAAAGGAAAGTTTTTTACTAAGTATGTTCTCCTTGAAGTTTTAAGTAATCTTAGAGCAAAGCTATAATGTACGAAATTTTATATAGTGAGGAAAAAAAAATTAACAGTTTGATCTCGACTAAGTTCTTACTTTAAGTTCTTTGATTTCGTCCTGGAGACTCGAATTGGAGTCCTTCAATTTCTGTGCTTCCTTGCGCAACTGAGTCACCAATCGGACAGCATCAACCAAAATTGAAGATTTGTCAGTCTTGGGAGGCCTTCCAGGCTCCAAAATAGATCCCAATTCAAGAAACCTACAAAGGCTCCAATCATCTTCATCATGAAAAAGACTAAATACCCATAAGGGAGTGTTTTCAAGTGCATCGGAAAGAAAGAGTACTTGTCATTTAGTTTATCTCTACGCAACTTCTCTCTACATGCCTTAGAGCTTGATGAGCTACACAGTTCAGATCTAGTCCTGCAAGCCGCAAAGAAAACACATGTCAGGGAAAATGCATCAGATGAAGAAGAGATTATGTGGGCCACAAAATTTGAAAGCATTTTGATTTCAGATCTAATTCAGTGTAAATCAAGATAACATTACTTAAAAAACCAAAATTTGATATATCCGACGTTTGAATAATCAATAAAATAACTGAATATTCAGGTTAAGAGCAATGCGACAACATGAGAAACCTCGTATAAATATCAAATGTTCTTACTATTTCAAATAATTGTGTTTCCACTGAAAATGTGCATTTTTTTACTCTCACTAATTACCAAGAATTTTCCATTGGTCAGTTATCCTTGATAATCAGTAATAAGGCTACCTCAGCAAGATATCTCAATTAGTCTTTTACAAACTTACTTTGATGGTCCACATCCATATTGAAGGAGTTAGATAGATCATAGAAGGCTTGAAACCAATTACATATCCCATGGGAGAAGGGGGTGAGGTACATACCTCTTTTTCGAGCCGTTATCCTTAGCTCCATCTGAATCTGCAAAGAATCCATCAATTTCCGAACTGTACATAGTTCGGAGAAAGAAGAAACAAGTGTGAGAAAATGAGCAGCCAAATAAAAAAGAGAAAAGACATTTAAGCAAAAGAAGGGAAGTAATTAGGTCATCTGCGACTAAACATGCTTCAGCGTCATCTATGACATATACTCATTCATGTCTAACATAGTCACAATCTAAATTCTAAAGAAGTTAATGATCTTTCTATCCCACCAATTTTATAGCATTTTATCAACCTAGAAGCTCAAAAGAAAACACATTCGCCTAAATAGCTGATTTTTCAGCGTCATCCACTGAAATATATAAGACTATTCTAAGTACTATACCTCACCGCGGAAGCTAGCTAAACCAAAACAAGCTCTGAACCACTAGCCCACGGATTTTATCAATGAAATCCCAAATTGCCAATACATTAACATCCAGAATGATTTCAGCGAGCTCATAAACGCTAAACAGAACATACACAGTACAGAAAATCCGAACTTTCAGCAGTTCAGGAAGGCGAATTTGTTATTACTGACCTGAAAATGGAGGATCCATTCATGACCTCCCGAGTGGGCCACGAGAATCCCGAATTGGATACCTGGAAATTGCTACCGGGGGCGATGATGTCTTCGATCAGGCCGCAATCGTAGAGCCAATTGGTGCTCTCCGGAGAAACCATCTCAAATCAACAGGGAGACGACCAGAATATTGCGGCGACTTTCTGTCGACTATATTATTTGTCTGGGAAACAGGTAAACGTACAGAAGAGAAATAGCTTTATACGTCAGCAGTGAACTGTCAACTGTTGGTTGATTTGGGCCTAATATTAGCCCATCCATGTTTCTATTTTACTTTCTTTTTTTGCCATCATGTTTCTATTTTACTTGGTACCATCTTTTTTTTTCTTTTCACTTCATTTTTTATAGAAAAAATTGTAAATATTACACCAATAATTATAAATCACTATATATAGAAAAAAAAAATAGCAATAGTTTTATTTATTTAAAAAAAGTAGAGATATTAAATTACAGCAAAAAATTTATCAAAAAAAAAAACAGCAAATTGTTTAAAAGGCTAACAGCATGTTTGGTTCATAGAATAGGGAATAAGGAATTAGGAATAGGGAATAGGAATAGAGAATATGGAATAAGTAATATTAATATGATGTTGTTTGGTTGACTTGATGAATATGGAATGATGATTCCAAATACTATGTTTGGTAAATAGAATGTTATAGGTAAAAGAATGGAATAAGCCCAAATTGACAAATATACCCTTTTTCTATCGATATTAATCAAATTAACATTAACAATATTAAAATTGAAAAAGTCAAATTATATATGTATTATTAAACGAAAATTGTTTTTTTTTTAATATTATCTTTTTACATAAACAATTATATTCACAAACAATATATATATGAAAAAATAGCAACAAGTTTTTGATATGGGGATAACAAGTTCCAGATATGGAGCTCCATATTGATCCAAGTACAAAACCATAATAAAGTGCGAATCAATCAATTATATCAAGCAATACAGTACATGTTTGAATCTGATACAATACAATTTGTATTCAACGAAAAAATATATATATAAAGTTATTAATATAGATCGTCGTATGAAGATATCCCTAATCACTAGTAAATATAAAATAATAAAATAATACCTAGCTTACCTAAATCTAACAAAAAAAAAGGACTACACATACACAGTCAATTAATAAAACAAAAGGAAAAGAGATACAAACCTTAAGAAGAGTAGGTCACGTAGCAGCAACAATAAATCAGCAGGGGAATCAGTAGGCCACGCAGCAAGGCACACAGTAGCAGGCCGTCGGAACAAGAGCAGCAGCAGTCGCGAGGAGGTAGCTGCGTGAGCCATGAGGAATTAATATATAATTGTTACATAATAATTAAATTAGGTTAGGGTTATTATTGGTTTTTTTATTGCTATATTTTATTTTAAAAAAAGATGGAATACTTAAACCTAGGGGTTAGGGTAGGATTAGCTATTCCTTCAAAATTAGTAATTAGGAATCATAATTCTACAATAATAAAGTAACCAAACAACATAATAAGGAATTGCAATTACCTATTCCCTATTCCATTGGTGAACCAAACATGCCGTAAATGTGGGTTTTAATTACGTTGACTTGGTTTGGTGCATTATAAAGGCTAAATTCACTTAATTATGCAACTTTAGACAGAATTATAATTATAATAATACCATCCATTTTTACAAACACAAAACACACACTACCATAGTAAGAGTCAGTTATCATACAACAAACAACCACACTATGTCAAAAAAATTACAGTCATTTTCACCATTTCTTTGTTCTAGCAGTATTAAATTAACCGTAGCTCAGGCGAGCCTCCGAGAAACGAGACGTGGTGTTGCGGCGCGGGACCCCGATCTCACAAGCATTAACCCTAGCTGCAAACCGAAGCGAACATAGAGACTCACCTGTCGAAGATGGATCGGGGGATATGTTCACGAACATAAGAGTCTTCGAGTCTCCACCAAGGCAAGGCTGTTATATGCAACAAAACATTCAACCATGGTTTTCTTAGAGACCAAGTTACCAAAACAAAAAATAAAATGGGACAATGTGTATAATGTAATATTACCTGGAGAAGATAAGTAAGTTTTGAGTTTCTGAAAGGTATGTAATCCTCTTTCTTTGCTAGGGCAAATATGACATCACTTAGAGATGATAGACTCTTGTTTATTGCCTGTATTTTTATCACAGAAAAAAAAAAGACTAAAACTTAGTAAAGGTTAATTAAAAAAATATAAAACAAACTTCAACAAAATGAAAAAAACATAAAAAGAATGAACTTTTAAAACTAGTAAAGTGCAAACTATGCTGATTTTTCTGTTAAAATGAAAATCAGACAGTAGCATCCCATGATTTAATATTAAAAAAATTTGCACTTTGGTGTGCAGTTGAAAATTTAGTATGTTCTTTTCTCATAAAGAAAAAAATTGGTTTACATTTTGTCAAACAATCAAAGTTCAGTTTGTTTTGAGGTGATTAAGAAAGTGTTAATTGGATTATGACTTGGAGTCCAAGAAATTGAATGGTGAAGTACCTGAGTCTCCTTCAGTCGATCCCCGGTTGATCCGCTTTTAGAAAGCCGTTCACTTCCTGCAAGATCGATGAGATTCAACACGCCTTGGACTTGTTGTTCAGTACTCTGGCAGATCAAATATGACATTATAAGTTGACATGATAGAACTACCATATGAGCTTTAAAGTAGACATTACTGCTAATTAAAACAATAGGATTAATTATATAGATTACCTCATTTACACCGGAAATTTTAAGGGTGAAAACAAAATGACTTCGTGATGATTGCTCGTTCATTTGAGTTTTCCCGACGGATCTAAAAATATATGGCTAGGGTTAGGATTTCATGCTCGTTGTATTGATAGGATTTGATGTATAGTTGAAGTACTTGCTCCCTAATCAACAATGTTTACCTGCTATGAGCGGCTTGATTTAAAAGATAAGTGACTTCTCTAGTACTACAAACATCAACAACCGTAAGGTCCGACACATGGGTGTTTCCATTAGCATCGTGTTTGATTGTATACTGCTTGGAAAAGCCATTAACATCCCCGTTTGATCGGCTTGGCAGTAACAGGTCACGAATGGTTTCATTGTAAATTTCCAACATGGATACCTAGAATACATGTTGCACAAAGAAGTTGTAAAATCATATAAAGATAGCAAATGCGATGAAAAAGCTTTTTACCTGTAGTTCGTATTTCCAACCCTGTGATTCAAGGGATTGCTTGGTCTGAAAGATTTGTTCGAGTGATCGAGGCATCAATCCCTTTTCTTGTGGTATGCCCATCATAGTGTACGTTTTTCCCGATCCCGTTTGACCATATGCAAAAATGGAGACCTGAGAGACAGATCATGAATACAGTGGCGGATCCAGAGTTTTATAAATGAGGGTTCACTGTATTAAAAAAAATCCTTAATTTTACATCTTAGTTTAGTATATTCATGTGTAATGTATAAATTATACTCATCAAAATACACTATTGAAAATGACTTAGGTGTTAAAAATTCACCTTATATCCATCAAGTGCACTTTGAATTAGTTGTGAGATCTCAACAAAAACGTCGTCTTGCGATGAGTCTTGCATGAAAACTTTGTCGAATGTAAAAGATAGTTTCTGCCCTGTTGATAAACAAGGATATAATACTTTAAATATGTCCAAAATCATAATAAATAAATATGCAATCGAAGACATATACAAACCATTTTGTGCCACATCAATTCCCCTTCCTAAAGTCTCTAATGATGTGGGATATGATATGTGCTTCGCCTCTAAACCTCCATCTTCAGGCAAAATTGGTCGTATTCTGCAGAATACCCGGATATTTCCTTTCAATTCCTGTATCATGCAAAATTTACTCGTATAATATTAATATGGACACCTTATTTAAATATCTTGCATTACAAGTTAATAGCAAAGAGGGCAATACCAAGATTGTATTATGCAACTTCTTCCGCAACACCTCTCCCTCAATTAACTTGAGTTCTGCATCGGCCAGACGGTTTTGTAGCTCATAAACCAGGGTCTTCTGCTCCTCGGATTGTGTTATTGTTTGCATATCAGATAAGTCGTAATCCTGGAGGATAGATCCAACTTTTAACTATTGCCTTCATAAATTTTCGTAAGGAATGAAAATTCAAGTATTCCATGAAATTGAAAGTGTCAATGCAAGTTCATAATTGGTTTCTTTTCAATTTGTAGAAACTGTTGACTGTTGTGTATCTTACTCTGTGTTTTTCCTCTTGAAAAAGTTTTTTTTTTTTTTTTTTTTCCATTTTCAATTTTACAGAATTTCCATGCATTAAATCATGTGAAAATAGTTGATCTTACCTGTACTTTCTTCTCTGCAATTTCTAGCCTTTCTTGCAGGATCTTCATTTGATCACCTTGGGTTAGACACTTAGCCTATAAAAAGAAAAGATACTAAATCCTCATAAATGTAAATATTACTATTGTAAATTAAAAGAAAAAAAAAAAACTAAACCTCCAGACTGTTTGATTTCAAAGTAAGATTGTCCAATTCAGCAATAGATTTCCCAGTGAACTCCTTGTACTTCTCAACCTCTTCAGTCAAACAGTTTACTTGCAACACAAGTCTCCCACGTTCATCGTTTAATTCCTTTAACTCGCTCCCTAAAGACGCCACCAAATTTTCCAAAACCGTGTTTTGGCTCGAAGCTTCCTCTTTGGAAACCTGATAAAACTCTTTTATTCATAATCCAAAATCATATATTAAGAGAAACTATTATTCTTAGCTTACAGAAAATTCATGTCTCACTTTGATTTTCTTGAAATCCTCTTGCAATGAACTATGCTGTCCTCTTAAATGACTGAGGTTCTCCACAATAGTTGCCTTTTCTTTCTCAATACGCGTAAGGTTTTCACTCGAGGTGTTGAAATCCGACTGAAGTTTGCAGTTGTATTGCTGCAAGCTTGTATTATACTCTTGCAACCTCTTGTACATGTCATTAACCGACGAAATCTGCAAAAATTTAAAAATGATAAATCAATTTTATCCCTAATACTTTACAAATTTCCTAACAGACCATGAATGTGTTAATTACCCTTTGATTAGAACTCAAGAGCTCTAGCTGAGCTCTTTTAAGCTCTTCGGAAAGAGTAGCAAAAGAACGTACGCTACTTAATCGGCTTTCCTTCTCCACAGAAAGCAAATCAAGCGCAGCCTGTATATATATATATATCATTAAAAATCAAATCAAACCTTCAAAGGAGACATTGCAATGATATGTCTTTTAAGAATCATGTAAATTTTTTACCTCTCTTTCTGCTTGTTCTTTTGCAAGCCTCTCATGTAAAGAAGTAATGTTCTTCCTGAGCTCCACAATTATGGAGTTCAACTCTTCTTCCCTATTTCTTGATGAAAGCTCTACATATATTTATAAATTGAATTACAAAACTGAATATTTCATAAATGGTGCATAATAAAAAGCTATAGCAATGCTACAAACTATGAAAATGAGATTTTTTCTGAAAGTGTTTCATCTAGTACAATCACTGTTTTCCTTTCTTTATGAAGTTTTTTTCATCACTATTTTTTTTTCCTAAAAATGTCATTTTTATCAGTGTAACATCATCACAGTTTCACTAAAATGTAACTTCTTGCCACTTTTACTTTAAACAGTTCTCCTAAAAATGTAATTTTTTACTTTGGTTTTAACAGTAACAAAACATAGCTCCAAGTATAAACAATCATACCCATTTCATCAAGTTTCTGGTCAGCAATTTCAAGAGACACAGCAAGTCTCTCATGGTTATCACGGTACCGGTTTTCGAGTTCTTGAAACCATGTGATGCATTGCCTCAGTCTTCGTATGTACTCCATCATATTTTCGCATCTCTCCTAATTATCCAAGAATTCACAGATGAGAAACCAAATCAAGATAGGGTTTTTCTATAGCCAACCAAAGAAAAGAGAACAGAGTACTTAATTAATTAATTACCTTGTAATTGAATTTGTTCTTTGCTCTGAGTTTCTCGGCAAGCAAGGCATCAACATCCTTGGAAGTGAAGTCCATTGATCCACAGTCGGAGCCTGCGTTGCTGGGTTGATCGCTGTTGGGAGAGACGTCATCATGTCTGCTACTGACGACTTTAAAAGCTTGTCGGGTTTTTAAGGCGGCAGCTGCTGTTCCCACCATTTTAGCCGATCTTGAAGTGATGCTGCTAATTCTGGAATGGCAATTGCATCTGATAAGGGAGAGAGAGAGATTCTGCAATTTGGAAGAGTAAAGGAGTTGACAAACAGGGAGGGAGAGAGAGAGAGAGAGAGATGGATTGGATTCAAAGGAATGAATGAAAAGTGTTGCTTGGAGAATAAGGAAAGATAAGTGGTTTTGATCGTCACAGAGGAGGAGAAACAAAGATAAGAATGAGTCTTTCAACTCAGAAACCCGAAAAAAGGAGTGCTTCTCAAGTCCATGCACAACGAAGAAGAAGATGGTCCATCACAACTGAAAATTTGTGTAAGGGTTTTAAAAATTTAATATTTATTATAGTTTGTACTGTCGGCCGAAAAAATTGGTTCTAGTGAAGGGGGACTTTTAATTTTTAAATTTAAATTGGGGATTTTATTGTTACTTTACTAAGGGCTGTAGGGTCCTGGATTTTGGGCAAAATATTTTAATTCAATGATTTGGTATTTTGGTTGGTTTTGCTCAACGCACTAATAATTGGAAATTATTAGGATAAGTTCCTTTAAAATATCAAAAATCTCTCGACTCTCCTAATTTCAGATAATAATTGAGGTTTTTCAGTCTGGTGTATAATCTAATCTACAAAGTATCAACAATTTATCTTTTCCCAGGAAGATTATGAACTCAATTTACAAAAAGCAACCCCTTAAATTCTCTAACTTAGACTATTGCTTGCCTTATCAAGTAAGATTATTTTTTTGGCCATCAAGATTAATTCACAAACAAAATACCAATCATAACAATTAACAGATAGACTAATGATTAGTGGAAGGATGCCATCATAATTTGTTTTATTTTGTATGCCTCGCACGCACTATACTTTCAATCAAAACTTGGATTATCTTCAGTACCTTGATAGAATAGAAAAACATGAAAAGACTATGATTGAAAAATATAGCTGCTCAAATTAAGCCACAGTTGAAGACTATGATTGAAAAATATAGTTGCTCAAATTAAGCCACAATTGAAGATCTGCTAATCTGAGCCCTCTCCCACACCAAGACCAGAACCCACTCAATTGAGTCTAACCTAATCTTAAACAGATGTAAAGATTTTGGAAATTTAAATTAAAGCATTTAAAAAAATTGTGCTGTTAATTTTGTTATTTGAAATGATTTGATATATTTTCAATTAGAATTGAAGAATTATGATATGGTGCAGCAGCAGCTACAGCTGCGATATCCCTTTCAAGCGTAGATACAAGATGTAATGTAAGGACAGCGTTTTGTACCTAATAATAATGCAATTAAGTCAAGACCATGCATATTTTTCTTTACCTTATTCCTGTTATTATCGGGTCTCCATCGCATTATCATTGTTCTAAGCATGGTACAGTGTCAACGTCACATCAATTTGCAGAATAAAAAAAAGGTAAGAATTTCAAGCTTCTTGATTTCTTCATTAATGGCAGCATAAACACTACCCACATCCCTTGTTATAGTAGTATACACATCACTGACCCAGAAAAGGTGAGAAAATCCTACAAGCTATAGATACTAAACGCTAAGCTCCCCCCAATTGCTAACAGCTGTGGACAAACAACAAAACTACATTGAACCAAGAAGCTAACCTAACAGCATGATTGTTCTGGAACCAACTTTGAATTCTTACTACGTTTCTTCAATTACTCGTCATCAGCAGAAGCCTTGGAGGTTCCAGCCTTCTTGGGGAGGAGAAGGTTGTGGATGTTTGGCATGACACCACCGTTGGCAATGGTCACATCTCCGAGAAGCTTGCTCAGTTCTTCATCGTTTCTCACGGCAAGCTGGATGTGTCGGGGTACGATTCTGGTCTTCTTGTTATCTCTGGCGGCGTTTCCGGCCAACTCCAGCACCTGAGAAGCAATTCCAACAAAAAACATTCACCGTTAGAGGACGAAACCCTAATTAAGCACAAACAATTGATATCAATGGTTCAACGATTGTTTTGAGATCTGATCGGAAATACGAATCCGAAATTCCAACATTATTGAGAAGATCCACATTCTCAAATCCGGATATCCGAACTGCGCTAATTAAGAATCAATCAGTTAATTATGCACGATTCTTTGGCTAAACAAGTTACCAGTAATTCAGATCGCAATTCTGAGCGAAACACAAATATCATCACAAAAATAAGAACTAATGGAGATTCGATCATCGTTACAAATCCAAAATGGAAATCAAATAGATGCAATAATACCTCAGCGGCAAGGTATTCGAGGACCGCGGCGAGGTAGACAGGAGCTCCGGCGCCAACACGCTCGGCGTACTTGCCGGCTTTCAGGAAACGAGCGATACGACCAACCGGAAACTGCAGCCCAGCCTTGCTGCTCCGGGAAGTAGCCTTCTTGGCTGCACTGGAACCTAGGGTTTTGCCTCTTCCCGCCATCGAAGGATAAAGATTGCTGATGCAGATGATTTTTTTCGAATTGAGATGTAGGGAGATGGTTCGATTCGAAAGTTGAAGAGAGATTTGAAGATTAGCATGAATGAGTTTCTCTAATATATAGTATACACGGTAGAAAATTCGGAATAACAGCCAATGAGAATCGATTACACAGATTGAGATACGCAGCCGTTAGATTGGAGCTGAAACAACGGTCAAGATTCAGTTGCGGAGTAGAGTCGGTTCTCGGAATATTGAATGACTATAATGACCTTGCGTTCTTTGAAATTTGACAAGAAAATGGGCTTTAAGCCCGTTAGTAATCTTGGACCTACATATGAGCTTATCAGCTAAGAGTAACGGCCCAATGTTACCTCCAATGAGCTCTTAAAGGTCTGAACTGAAGCAAGTCTATGAATTTTTATTCCTTTTTAAAACACTATTTTGTGGAGTTCATTTTTCTTCGTTTAGCAAAGTTACTTTTTACCAGTATGCAACGGTTCGGTTTTGAATGCAAAATATTCAGTACGGATAAGATAGAACTCATAAGGTAAATTTACATGAATACATTTAATATTTTTTTTCACTAAATTATCCATGAAACATTTTTCATATTTTGTTGTGCATTTACACTATGTATGTGGTATCTAATATTTATATTATATTATAATCAAAGTTGGTATAGAAATTGTTGCTATTATAGGAAGTAGAACAGTTTGAAATTAAGCTAAACATTTTTATAACAAGTGATGAGGTACGGTAAAAATGAAGGTATAATAAATTTCATCTTAACTATATTGATGAATTTGGCCAAAAAAACTATATCGATGAAACTTATACAGATCACATCTTATATATATCATATAAAATGTTGTTTATTGCTATTATTCAGAAATAAATGTAAAGTTACCAACATCAATAATTAAAGAATGTAACTAACAATCAAATCTAGACTTTGACGAGGATATTCAAAGTGGGGGGTGGGGTCTAAGGAATGGATCACTCCCAGCACCAAATCAAAGCAATATTGGCCATATGCAAATGATGCCATACACTCCAAGTCCATATTTGGGAAAAAGAAAAACTTTGCTTTCAGCAAACAAAAAGCATGTTCCTAATCCTTACTCTCTATTTTATTTTTATTATATAATAATACACAATATCCGTATCTAAATATTAGAAAATTACAACAAAAAAAAAATATCCCATAATAATAATAATATAATCCATCAATTTGTTTTTATAATTTTTTAACAGTAATAAATGATGACATTGTATTGTTAACACGCAGCAAAGAAAAGCACACTTCCACCCACAAAAAAAACACAAACAAAATAGTACATAGAATTCGAGTAGATAACACCCATGCAGTCAGTGGGACAAGATGAATAATAGTGTTTGAGTGAGCAAAGCAACACCGAATATTTGTTTGGACATCACCAACATGATGTAATTTAAATATATATCTTAATTTACTATTTAAAACGGGAGTGAATGCCCAAATTAGGTCATTCCGTTAAACTATTTCCTAAATTAGGCTTCTTTTAAAACTAATTTCCAAAATAGATTTTTTCATATTTTTAATAATATACATTATTTACATTACATCCTAAATTTTACATTATTTTACAAATAAACCCTAGAACAATATATAATATAAAGAAGATTAAAAAATTTGAAAATTAAAATGATTAAATGTATGTAAAAAATTAAAATGGAAACAAAAAATAATTAATAAATTAAATGACGAAAATGCACATTAAAAATAATCAAACAAAACTTTTTTTAGATTTTAATTCTTAAAAAATATGTGAAATTAAAATATAAATTTAAAAATAAATACGTTTTTGAAACCAATATATAATGATATAAAATTATTCATTAAGAGTATGAAAAAAAAATACTAACTAAAATTCATTCTTAAATTTATTATATTGATCAAATTTATCAAACGTTCTAAACTAATTATATATTTGTATTATGTATTTTGGTAGAGGATCAAATTTAACAAAACATAAACTTGGGATGTAAAGTAAGCAATAAAAGTGATTAAAAAATAACATATTTTGAGAATTAATCTATGAAGAAGCCTAATTTGTAAATAAGTTTTCGGGAATTCACTCTTTAAAACGGTGAAAGTGAAGTAACTTCCGAGCAGGTGTACCCGTAGGAATCTTTTTCCTCAATAATAAAACTGTCAGAAATATATTTATAGGTGTTACTTGGCAGAGGTTTTCCGGTTGTTTCTATAGTTCCCTGTCGGGTTCCTAAAATAACACATCATTTTAATTAATTATACTAATTTGTGAGTTTGAATATATTTTTTAGCAGTTTGCTAGTAATAATTTTGACGTGTACAATTTTGTTAGGTCAGTTAATATATATCAATTTAATTTGGAAAAAATCACACATGTGTTGGCTAGGTAATAAATAAAAATAGCTATTAATTTGTTTGATTGGTTAGAAACAGATAGTAACTTGCTGCATGTTTAGTCATTCAAGTGTTGGGCACATTGATTCATCAATCTAAGTTAATTGAGCCAGCAATTCGCACACATAAAAAATATTAGATAATAAAATATTTAAAAAAAAACTTCAACTAACAATTTATTTATATTTAAAGCTTAACCTACTAATTTGATAATAGGGTTAAGAACTTATAAACTGTCTGAAATTTGACACATGTGAGATTTTGGTGTCTGAAGTTTAAATTGTTGATATCAGATGTTTGAAGTTTTAACTTTGTTGAATTTTGGTTTCTCGTCCATTTTTTCTCTTAAATTTGACAAAATGGTGTGAAAAGTCGAAATTTCATTTATACTTTTTTGTTTACTCCGGCACCCTACTCCGGCCGACCACCACCCTACTCCGGCCGGTCACCACCCAACTCCGGTTGGTCACCACCCTACTATGTCCGGCCACCACCCTACTCTGTCCGGCCACCACCGAACTAGGGGCAATTTTGTGATTTTTTTTATTGGACATGTGACAAGCACATGACCAAGTTCTGTCAATTTTAACAGCAAATTTGGACGGAGACACCGAATTTCAACAAAGTTGAAACTTCAGACAGTTAATATTAACAATTTACACTTCAGACACCAAAATCTCACATTGACCAAACTTCAGATTATTTATAGGTTCTTAACCCTGGATAATAACCCATTTTATGTTCTGTTTCTTGAATCTTCACCTTCTCTACAAATATAATTAAGAAACAGAGCATTCGCCTACAAGAAGATTATGGGTGTTAAAAGTAGGTTATTTTGGTACTGACCGTCTTTTTTAATAAGAAAAAACGTGGCTAAACCCTATTATTAATTATCTCACGTCGTTTAAGACAATACGAAGACGTTTACTCAAAACTTTAATACAATGCAGAATTTAACACTAAAAACTCTGCTATGAGCATTTAAACATGGTGTACTAGTAGCATATTAAATTAAATTTAGATGGACTGAGTAACATTTATTACGTCTAACACCAACAAGATCTAGTTTCTCTGTCTTGCAGGTGGGAAAAGATTTATAACTTATAACAACTTACTAAAAGCTCTTGCATTCTGAAAAGTGAAGACTTCTAATACGGTATAATTATTATTTTCCTATACAGAATTGGGTGTATTGAAAGCTGCTTGTCATATTGCTTCAGCAAAGAAGACCAATAGGTATCTGTAAGAATTAAATAGGCACATTTACTAGCTTCTATGAACCAATGGATTCTTGAAATTTCTGAATTTTTTTAATAAAGTAGTTGTACATTTGAATTTAATAGTTTCTGTAAGTATTTGCATTTATAAGTTTCTCTGAACCAGGATCTTTGAAATTTATGTGTAAAAAATAATACCAAGTAATATAATTAGTGGTGATTTAGTGGTTAAGAGCACTTACTCAAACGTGATTTGATTATGAAATTTTAAGTTTGAAATCCATCATGGACGTCATCTCACGGTGACCTGATTAAATTATCAGGTACTACCTGGCATGATGACCCGATTAAAGTATATGGTCCCGCCTAACCCACATGTCGTGTCATGCATATGAGGAGACGAGTAAAATTAGGCTTAACAGATCAGCTTCTTGATTGTACTAGGCTGTTTGTGAGGCTACGTTGACGGATCAGTGCATGTGCTGGTTGTTACTAAGTCTGGTAAAAAAAATCAAAACCGTGAATAAGAGAGTCCGAACATTACGTTATGGAGAGAGTCTAGGGTGGTCACTACTATTTCATTCATTTTTCTGGGAAAAAAAAAAAAGTAATAGATTATATACTATGAGTGTTCTCTTTATAATGTTTACGTTTAAAAAATAAAATAAAAAATAAAAAATTATATTGATAATGTAGCCTTAGGACACCCTGAAAATAAAATAAAAAATAAAAACAAAAAACTGCCTTTGCTTATATCTAAACTAATGCAGCTTTTAAAATTTGGCTTCTTCTTGCTCTTCACTTCTTCTCTCTTCCCTTCCTCTGCTGCAGATGCATGTAATGCTCTGTTCCTCTCCTTCCATGGCGGCAAATCAATCGAAGCACAATCTGAGCTAGGATTCCTCCATTGAAGCAATTGACAAATACCTTGAAGAAAGAAGATGCCAACGGTGTGGTTTGCTCTGAAGAGATCGCTGCACTGCAAAACGGGGCCGGCCGACGTGCACGACCCGAAGGCGAGGAAGGAGCAGCAACTAGCTTCGATTCTGACGAGGAAGACATCACGGTCGGGGTGTTCCAGATCCATAGCCAACCTCAAGGATGTCATCCACGGCAGCAAACGCCACCTCAGCAAGCCGCCGTCTTGCAGCCCTCGTTCCATCGGCAGCAGCGAGTTCCTCAACCCCATCACCCACGAGGTCGTCATCGGCGGTAACTCCGGCTGTGAGCTCAAAATCACGTCTTTCGCCGGCGACGGCTCCGTCGGCACTCTGACGCCGGGGACTCCGATGCATTACTTCAATAGCAGGGCGCAAAACCAGAGTACGCCGCCGAGGTTGAAGTCCCAGCTCCGGTTCGCCGAGAAAGAAGGGCTCGTCGGCGGTTCTGCGGTGTTTGGCAATCGGCGGAGTTCACGGACAGGCGGCGGCGGAAGGGTGTCTCTTGACGGTGGAGACTCCATTAATGGCGTATTGAATTCGAGCTCCGTGACTTGCCATAAGTGCGGTGACCAGTTCAGCAAGTGGGAAGCTGCCGAGGCTCATCACCTCTCTAAACATGCCGGTAAACACCAAAGCACAAATTTTCCAATTTTATTATTTATATTTTTAAATAATTTGATTTAATTCCACACTAAATATTTAAACATTTTTTCAAATATAAAACCATCAATTCGACCACAGAATTAAACTTATATAAGAACATCATTTATATTCCTAATAATTTATACTAAATGTACGCTTTAAATTATATTTAAAGTAAAACCCCATTTAAATAATTACTTGTTCTTCATGTTTTACTTAACTCTATTATACTTAAACATATTCTATTACTATCAAGATCTAATAACCACATAAAAATCCTAACCACATAAATTTTTGTTTTTTGGCTAAAAAAAATTATGGATGAGTAAAAAATTTGATAGATAAAAATATATGTAATGATGTGACATATTATGCATTCAAATTTAAGAAGTACACTTTGAAAACAAAAAACAAAAAAAAAAAAAACAAGTGAACTATACTTTAAAAATATATTATATAAAATTATTATAATAACTTTTTTTTTCATTTACATAAAAAAATATTATACTCACACTTAAAAAATGGTATGTAATGTTAAGTAAAACTATTGTGAATGTTCTAGAGAGAAAATCAAGTGGTTAGTCTTTTTTCACCATATCTTTTTTTTTTCTTTATAAAAATTCAAGATTTGACGATCAAGGTAAAAAAAATGAACTTCATTTGTACCTGGGTTTTCGTATTTATATGGAGAAGCGTTACATTCCGAGGTGATTTTTTTTTTTTTTTACCTGGTCAGCTCGCAAGGGTAAAGTGCTGGTCATAAACAATTTTTCATTCCCATGATCACTAACGGGGATTAAACATCTACATCTACTTAAGGGATAAGGCGTTGAACCACCACACTATTGTTACACGGTTATATGTATTACGTTGTTTGAGATTTATGGTGTTTATTGGTCTTTATTTAAGTATTATTATTATTATTTTATTTTTTATCTACATTATGACTCATTACTATATATATAATAAATGTTTGTAAAAAAATATTTAAGTGTTTTACATGATATTTTTTTATAATAATTATCCTATAAAATTATATAAAAATATTTAAATTAATAGGATTTTAATAATAACACAAATTCGGTAATAATATTTTAATATTTAGTATTTTTTTTTAATTTATAAATATATTATACACATTATAATACACAAAAATTAAAAAAATTAATTTAGTTGTTTTCATAATAAATATTAATTTATATATTATATAAAATATAGATTACTTTCATATAATTAATATTATAACAATATACTTTATACTGGGAATTCGTAGTAAAAATTCAAACTTTTTACAGTTACGGAACTTGTGGAAGGCGACTCATCAAGGAAGATAGTGGAGATCATATGCAAGACAGGTTGGTTAAAATCGGAGAACAACACAGGCCGAATCGAGAAGGTCCTCAAAGTCCACAACATGCAGAAAACCCTAGCCCGATTCGAGGAGTACCGCGAAACCGTGAAGATCAAGGCAAGCAAGCTCCCAAAAAAACATCCTCGCTGCCTCGCCGACGGCAACGAGCTCCTACGTTTCTACGGAACCACCGTCGCATGTTCTTTAGGCCTAAACAACTCATCAAACCTATGCATTTCAGAAAAATGCTGTGTCTGTCGGATTATCCGAACCGGGTTTTCTGCAAAAAAAGGAGCTTAAGTCCGGAATCGGGGTTTTCACAACGTCGACGAGTGGAAGAGCGTTTGAATCGATTGAGGTGCCTGAAAACGACGCCGTTTTGGTAAGGAAGGCTTTGATAGTGTGCAGGGTAGTTGCGGGTCGGGTTCATAGGCCTCTTGAGAATATTCAGGAGATGGCGGGTCAAGTCGGGTTCGATTCGTTGGCGGGAAAGGTCGGGGTGTATTCGCACATTGAGGAGCTTTACTTGCTAAACCCTAGGGCTCTCCTTCCTTGCTTTGTGGTTATTTGTAAGTCATGAGACCGGAGTTCTAGGGTTCCGGTTACCGATTGGTCGTGTTCGAGGCGGATACATATGTTAGGTTCTGTTAGCAATAATCAGTCTCTGTTTTATTGTATAGGAAACGGTTCGGGTTTCGGGATGTATTATTCTCAAATGAGAAGTTATCAATTTGGTTCTACTTTATGATAAATTTAAGATTGATCTTGTTGGACCTCTAACAAAATGATAAAGTTGACATTAAGAGAAAATTTTGAGAAACAATTGAGAAAATCATGTTAAGAAGAATAGAGGCATAGCCTACTCTCTAAAAATCAGCACGAAACAAGGAAATGGCGATATGCATAAAGAAATGATGTCGACCTTAAGGAAGAAGAGATGACAATATGTATGTCACCCGCTGAGAAGAAAACTCTTCCTTTTAAAAGAAGATGTGGCGGCTTGTTTATCTAACTGTTGAGGAGAAAAACCTTCTTCTAAGGAAAAAAAAAGTGGTCACCTGCTTGTAACTTGTTGAAGAGAAAAAAAAAAACACTTCATCCTAAAGAAGGAAGAATTGACGACATGTTTGTCACCTAGTGATCCCTTATCTCCCATATCCACCAATCAAGAAAGGGCGGCTACTGTCAATGTCAACCAATCACAAAGAGGACTACTGCCCCCATAAGTCGATCGATTTAAGAGCTCCTTATAAATAGTAAGACATTTACATTATTTATAAGATTCCCAATATATTTTGTTTACAATGTACATTGCTAGTTTAAACTTCATAATGGAATCATAGGGTAAAACCCCACATTTTCTATTGCATATCCCGACTTAAGAGGCATCAAGTAGGATCCAGCAGTCTCAGACGTACAAGTGCTGACTTAGGCGAAACTAGAGTCAGTGAATTCGAATCAGCCGGACCTTGAGATCCAACTGATGCTATTTTTATAAATTTTGGTAAGTAGCTGCTTTTAATGTATTATTATTATTATTAAACTTTTATTCTTCTTTTTTTTTCTTAAATGGCTGGCTTATTATAGATCATAACAGTTAGTTACAGAATTGAAAAAAAAAAAAAATCACCAATCTTGAATTTAATATAAATATATAATGCTACTAGACTGTAGGTAGTTAATTATATATATTAAATAAATGAAGTATGTAATTGATCACTTTGGCGTCAACATTAATGGTTGGTGTTGTTTGGAATTGGATTAAGATATATAGAATTAAAATGTGCACGATTGCACGTTAATGAGTTTAGTTAGTGCTGCAATTAATTAAGTAGTGTCTCCTTAAGTTAGCAAAATGACAGAAAAATAGTGCTTTGGGGCATGCAAAATCCGGTGATTAGATTAAGGAAATTGATTAGTTACATGAAAGTTCCAACGAAATCTAGAATACTGTGTATGGTTTCGATTTTTTAAATTTCATGAATCGTAATACACAGAGACATTTGTTTTAATTATTACACTAATTATCTGTATTAGTTAAATTATGTCCCTAATTAATTAAACACTAAAGGTAGGAATCAAAATATAAATACATACCAATAAGGTTTAAAACAATCTATATAGGGAGTGTGTATGAGAGCTCGAATTTGACAGACGGTTTCGTCGGAATTGACTTCTCTAAAGTAATCACACCGAGACACCAAATTTCAACAAAAATGAAACTTGGGACTGTCCATTTTAACATTTCAAACTTCAGACACCTAATTTTAACATAGGGTAAACCTTGGACAGTTTTTTAGTTATTAACCCTAATTATTAAGAAAAAAAGTCACAGTTTGTGTATTATAAAGAAAGATGAGAGATAATAGTGAAATGTATGTCATCAATAAGGTGAAATATATGTATATTATGTCAGCACTTGATATGTATGAATTGAGCTCACAATTTTTTGTATGGATTGAGCTCACAATTTTGTTTATACTGTTGGGTTGTGCTAATTTTTTTTATTTTTTTTTATCAATAGTTGGTTGATCTTATTTAGTTATATGAATTATATTGAGTATATTATATTTATCAGTTTGGTCACTGTAATTTGATCAAAATATTATTATATTTATTTACACACACATATTTATAGTTACCTCATGTGGAGACCGAGAACACATATACAGGTTAGATTAAATGATTATTGTCGGTCTTTAAAAAAAAAATTACACAAGTTTGAGAAGAAGAAATTCCATTCTTTTATGTTCTCAACTATATAAACAACTAATTCATAACTTTTCTTTAATCAAATCTATCTTATCAAACTAATCAACGACCTTGCACAGAACACGAGATGTTACTATGCACAGAGACGGTACCCTACATATTACGTTCAGATCTTTCATTTATTTTATAAAAAATTACATAAGTTTAAGTGTACTGATTTTTATACTATAATTAGTGTCTTATTATATAAATAGCAAATTGATCGTTACAATTTTTTCAATATTTCTATGGTATCTAAACAAATATACAGTTACGAAGTTAAAAAAAAAAAAAACATTTATTCTATAGTGTCATTTTTTTTTTTACAAATTTTTTTTTAATAATTTTATATTTCAAATTTTCTTATACCCACACGTAGCGCGGGTTTAGCACCTAGTAATATATATAATCAGTATGTTCACTATATTTGAGACAAGTTTAGAAAATCTAATACTATCTACACTACTATAAACTTTATTAGTCATTCAGTAAAATTAGTTAATTTTTCCATTAAAAAGTTTCTTAATTAACCTACTACGTATACGTAACTGTATAAATTATTGCGATGTTATGTCTGTCTCAAACATATGTTAGAAAAACTGTTGGTCGATACAGGGGTAAAACAGTAAATTTGAAATATGTATGATATAAGTCCAATTATTATTATTCGGTAATCAACATACAATTAAAAAGTAATTTGTATGTGTATGAAAATCGAAATTGCGATCCGTAGATCAAATGGGAAATACGAAATTTTAACTGAGGCCCGTGTTGATCACGGTCTCCTTAAGACAATTTCGCCCCACCTCACCTTCAGGCTATGTAACGAGGTTTAACACAAGGGGCGATCACCTCCTATGATACAACAGTGTCGTTGACACGAAATCGTTGACACAAATCTATATATATGCGATATGTATGGTTAGTTCACTGAATCCGAAACATCAACCCGCGAAAAAAAAAAAAAAAAAAACAAACTCGGGCATGTGGTCCTAAATAAGATAATACAATACTGAAAAAGGCGAGTGATGGTTCAAACAGAGGTAAGAAACAAAAACAAGGAATGGTGCATGTTATGTACATCACATACTTATGTAACAAATATTGTCTTTTGGTTTGTATACATCATGCATGTTTTTTGTTTTTGTCTTCATTTTAATATAATTAAGTGATTCATCATTAATCACATGAAAATACCCATTCTGTGAAAGACTGGAACACTTTGAAGATTATCATATGAAAAAATAACTTTTTAGTAAGGAATTGAATTCAGCATTATGGAGATTTAAACGTGTTTATAATAAAGACTAAAGAGGAGAAAGTGATGTCGTATAAGTGGTAGTACCGAGGGTTAGTAGCCACCCTATCTTATATGTACTCAAAGGTGAATTAAGAGAAGATGAGTAGTCAATTCTTTCTCAACTTTCGGTATTATCTAATTTAAATTTTATTTAATTATTTTCAGTTTAATCATTTTATATTTTATATTTTTGTACCTTCATTTTTTTATTTAATATTTTTACCCATTTTATATTTTTTGCAATCACTTACGTATTCGTCACTATTTATAGTGTATCACTATCAAGATGGATAACAATGGACCTTACACGAGTCGGTATACAAATTAAATACAAGTGAAAGGCATAGCCATGCCATGTGAACCCAACCCCAAACCCATCCACATTGAATGTGCTTTACTAACCCTCCTGCGTTTTGCATTTAAAAGCTTATTTATTTGATTTGATGGAACCTAACATTCCCTAAGGCTAAGGGAACACAATGTAAATTTATTTGTATATACTTTCGTAAAAAGAATGATTATGGTAAAAAGTTATTTGAAAATGCTAAACAAATTGTTAACCAAATACAACTTAATTTTTTAGCTACAATTATTTAAATTAGTTTGCATTGTTTCATTGCAACACTTCTAAAATGGTCACTAAATTGTTATCCCTATTTGATGCCACAATTAACGGCACCACGTTCTGATTTAACATTTTGTGATAGACTGTATGTATTTACAGTTTGGAAACTTTTCTACTTATAAATTTTTTAACTATTGAAAATTAAAGCCAAAATGGCGATAATTATGAGATTGAATTTATATTTATGGTTATATCCGTAATTATTTAAATAATAATAATATATACGCAACCATAATGCTCAAAAATCATTATAACTGTTTAATACTTTCATTCATTGTCGTTGATTTGTCTTTACTCTTATTATGTTATTCACTCTAGTTATTTATAACTAAACCGTCAGTGTGGTAATAATTGTTGAGACTTGGAGTTTTTGTGTTTGTATTGTATTAGTTTGAATTATTTTCAAATTTCTCTAATTTTATGTATTCAGTTATGAACAAATATGAGTATATTTGTCAAACTATAGTAAATTGTAATAAAGAACCGTAGTTATAGTAGATATATATAGGATTAACATGTCTTTTGGTTCATGATGTTTGACGACTTTTGATCATAATGTTGATTTTTTTCCTAGTTTTGGTCTTTCCGTTAATATTTTCCATTAAGTGACATGTGCTAGTCACGTGATCTACCAAATACTTTTAATTTTGTTCAATTTAGTCCCTCTAATACTTTCCTAACTTTTTTTTGTTCAATTTAGTTCCTAAATCTCAAAATTGACCACAATTAGACAATTAGGTCCAATTGACCCAGCCATGGGCTAGCCCAAGACTGGGTCCGACCCCGGTTGGGGTCGCCGGACCCAGGCGAACCCGACCGGGGTTGGACCAAGCCCTGGGCTAGCTCAGGGCTGGGTCAATTGGACCTTATTGTATTATTGTGGCCAATTTTGAAACTTTTTAGGACTAAATTGAACAAAAAAAGTTAGGAAAGTATCAGAGCGACTAAATTGAACAAAATTAAAAGTTTAGGGTGGATCACGTGACTTGCACATATCACTTGACGGAAAATATTAACGGAATGTAACAGAAAGACCAAAATTATAAAAATATGCAAACATATGATACCAGAGCTAGGAAAAAATAAACATCATGGACCAAACCCGAGAAGTTGTCAAATATCATGGACCAAAAGACCTGTTAACCCATATATATACATATAGTACTAACAGATGAACTGTAATAGTTATGTATGCATGTAAAAAATATAGTATGATTATATAAAAACCAAATGAAGTTAAACGAAAGAAAAAAAAATAGAAAACGAAAGATCAGTACAAAGATTCCTTTGTGGAGCAGCTACATACAAGCAAGGACATGGATGTTTGTTTTTTTGGTAGAAAGAATATCGATGTGGACTTGTCTTATCAATTCGACACTCATGGGCTCCATTTTCGCAATTTAAAGTTATTACTCTAATTGCATTTTAGCCCCTAAACTTACAATATTCATCCACACCCCAAGATGTTCAATTACAATCCATAGAAATTACTATAACTATGAATCCTCATTCTTGATCAAGCTTTCCTCCATTAGCATTATCATATCTATCTATGGGAGGAAGAAACCTACTTGCGATGCAAGACTCCACCGTCTGTCGTATTATATCTTCGACCCCGAACTTGTAGCTGAAACCCACTTCCTTCAATTTCTTCGATGAGATCTCAGGTGGGTCTAGGGCAAAGTTTCCTTCCACCAACCTTGAAAACAAAAAAACAACCGTAAAAAAGACTAGATTTTTATACGTAAAAACCGCAGAAAGACCCGACAGTAATGAAAGATCTTGTTTGCAAAGTTTCAAACTTTATGCAAATATCATTCAATGGCAGTGTCATTATTTGGTAGAAGATTATTACCTAATGGAATTCATGTAAGGATACTCTCTGGTGAGATATTTGACAAGCTTGGGAAGAGGGCAACTCTGGGCACAGCAAATGTATCTTCCCTCTGCACTAGCTTGTTCCATAAGGAATATATGGGCTCTGCATATATCTTCCACATGAGCAAGAGGAACTGAGCCCATTCTGGAGTTTACCGCAGTTAATATCCCGAAAAACTCGGTGTCACCTTCAACAGTGTATGATGCAATTACTACTTCATTTATAACTGTAAAAATCAAACATGTTGTCTCAGTAGGACGAGATATTTACCTGTTAATGGAGACAATAGGACCTGTAAACTGGATGGAACAGATTTAGTGAGGAATGGCCCAGCAATAGTTGGCGTTATCACTGACACCAAATCAATCCCATTTGTTTCTGCGAATCTGAAAGCTGCTTCTTCGGTTAAGATTTTTGATAGAGCATAAACCTGCCCAAAACATGACATTCTAGTAATCTCAGGTGGGATACTGTCATTGAAGATACAAACTTGCAAATGATGATGGGTCAAGATACAAAACTCCAGATGATGGATATGGTTAAGGTACAAAAATTGCAAATGATGATGATTTCAAGTAACAAAAAATACATATACTGATGGGTCAAGATACAACATTACGGATCAAGGAGCGGTTCTGGTTGAGGAATTTCAACGAACACTTGGGCGGCAAGTTACAGATCAATGAGAGATTCTGGTTGAGGAATTCTCAATCGGAATGTGTACTAAGCTAAGCTATAAACAACATAAATCCAAGATTCTTGAAATTAAATCCCTTTACTTACCCATCCACTAGCTTTTGCCTCCCAAATACGATCTACAGGAGTCTGGCAGCTTTCATCAACCACAGCCCTCCATTTCCCCTCACCGTCTTTGGCAGTAATGGTGCTGACAGAAGAGGTGAGCACCACCCTCTTCACTGACTTGGCTCTCAAGCAAGCTCTGAGGAGGTTCAACGTCCCGCGAATCGCGGGGTCGATGATGTTCGACCGGACATAGTCCTCGTCGTTGTTGGAGACACTGAAAAGCATCGGCATCGCCACGTGGAAGACCCCATCACAACCGGCGACTGCCTCGTCGAAGCTCCCGTCCTCTAGCAGGTCCGCCTTGAACAACCTCAGTCGCTCATCCGCC
The DNA here is from genome assembly GCA_036873135.1 of Clarkia xantiana subsp. parviflora. Taxonomy (NCBI): domain Eukaryota; kingdom Viridiplantae; phylum Streptophyta; class Magnoliopsida; order Myrtales; family Onagraceae; genus Clarkia; species Clarkia xantiana. The sequence goes on along the minus strand of JAPTYO010000010.1, from coordinate 5,458,973 downwards.
CCTCGAAGCGATAGCAGATGCAAAGATTTAGCTAAAATAGAGAAAATGGCGTCAGATTCTGTCAGCAGTTGTTCAAAAGTTGGGCTGAATCTTTGGGCCTATAATAAACGCTAAAATGGCTACCTGTTTGGGAAATGGGATGTGTAAATGGTATAATGAGGAATATAATCTCATATAATGTCAACACTATGTTTATGTAATATGTTATAAGTGAAGAACATTGTAATATAAGATACGTCCGGACTTCATTCACTATAATATGATATTATATAAAAAAAAAATTGACGTAATATAAAATTACATTCATAATTACGGAATTTTTATTTTTTTATTATTTAATAAATAGATAAAATATACACTATGTATGATATTTATAGTTTTTTTTTAAAAAATATTATAATTTATAATGCTATTATTATTTTTTTTTATCTACTTCATTATAATAAAAAAAAATAAAAAAAAAACTTGCAATGAGTAAAGATTTTTTTGTGACAATTTTTTAATGATAATTATATTATAAAAACAATACAAAATGTTTCAAATAATATAATTTTAATAGCTATGCGAATTTAGTTTTGATATTTTAATATTTGACTTTTATAGTTCATGAATAGACTATACAAATTAAATATAAAATATAAAGTTTAAGAAGCAAGTTACTTATTTTCAAAATAAATATTCGTTTAAATCTTATTTATTAAAATATAATATACTCTCAAATATATTAATATAATAATAAAGTCACATTACAAAATATAAAAAAAACATTGTAATCTAACATTACAACACAACCAAACATTGCAATCTAATATTACACTACTTATTTCAAATTACTTGTAATCTCATATTATATTCATCTGTTCATCCAAACTAATCAGCTGTGTTGTACATTATTTTACTTTAATAGAAATCTTATGTAATATATATTCACTAATTCACGCTTTGCGTGCAAATTTGTTTTTGAAATAGATATATTTAAAAATCTCCATTTTATTTTTAATTCATTTATAATAATATAAATAAATTAAAAATATATGATATTATATATCATTTGAAAGTTTTTCATATCTATTTCATATAAAAAAAATAGTAAATTAAAATACTTATGGTTCTTTCATTGCAATGTCAAGAATTTATAATATTATTATATAACAAAATATATATATATATATATATATATATATATATATATATATATATATATATATATATATATATATATATATATATATATATATTGTGGAGCACCCCTAATTCTTGGACTTTTAGTTTTAATAATAACCCAACTCGACCAAACCCTACCTTATTATTCATAGTTTTCTCCCTAAAGATAACAAAAAAAATTGGCTTTATTTATTCATACGTTTAAAAGTGGAACATGTGCTGGCACAAAAAACACTGAAACATACAATATGTTGACAACAAAGGCCATTAAGAATAGAAAACTAAAAAAAAAAGCGTCAACAAAATGTACATAATATATTAACTACAAATTTTGGCTTTAGTTGTTCACTTTTGAATGTGAAACATACAATATGTTGATACCAAAGACAAATCTAACAATACAAAACTAATAAAAAGTTGAGGAAATATATGTTATATATATATATATATAGTATAAGAGTGTGCCGAATGTTTTTACCCATAAATTCGGACTTACGGCATACATGTTATTATTTATATGGTTCAAAGTTCACGGGTTCGATTCCTAGAACGCCGTTTCTAAATGAAAAGGAATGTTACCTCCTATATAGAGTTTAAAACCTGTTATATTTAAAGCCCTTTATGTTTAAAGTCAATTGAGGTCGGTCGAGATGACCGGGCTCAAAACTCGACCCGAGTGAGGTAAAAGTGCACGTATTATTATTTACGATATATTATATAGAATATATATTGTACTAACCTTGAGGATCACGAACAGTGGCATGAACATAAGAGCCATTGTTGAGTAAAGATTTGACGAGCCAAGATCCGATATATCCGCTAGCTCCAGTGACGCAGTAAGTAGAGCTTCTTCTTCTTCCTTGAGCTGCTGCTTCCGCCATTGTTAGGTTTCTCTGTGTCTAAAGTCTAAACTGTGTGTTTCATCTCATGCCAAAGCAATGGAAGCAAGAATAAGGGCGTTATTTATTCACGTGAATGATGATTTCTTTATTTATATTTGTACAACTAAGAGGCACGTGTCCCATCTGTCCTAAGATAGAAAAGTTGACCTTTTCATATCATCATTATTGAAAATTACAATTTTCACCATCAACTAACGGGATTCAGTCACCTAGCCCGATATTTCTACTTCAAATCGTGTTTCACTGTAAAATTATTGACATGTGTCATTATATTTAATAAGGAAAAGAACAGTGTCTCAGGTTTAACTAATGTGTCAAGAATTAAAATGTTATTTTCGACTGTCTCAGATTTCAATTATGTTGCCATTCGGTGTCTCCATCAAATTTCGAGGTTAAATTTGACAGAACTCGGTCACGTGACCGAATAAATTTAAAAATTCATAAATTACCCCAACATGCAACGTGCCTGCCACGTGGGTGGATCGAGATCGGAGGTGGGTATCCGAAATCAAAGGTGGGTGGTCGTAGAAGTAGGGAGAGGGGAGTTGAGGGGAGGGGCAAAATTGTCTTTTCATCTCATTTTGTCAAAGTTAACTCCAAAATCGGGTGGAAAACCAAATAGCTATTTAATATTTTCCTTATAGGGTTCACAAATCCAATAGGTTTTTAGAAGAAAAAAAAATCACAAAATTAATTACACCAAGTACACGTGTTAATATCATAACAGCGAGACACGTTCTGAGTAGGGCTGGCAATTCGTGCGGGTCGTGCGTGTTCGTGTCGTGTTCTGAGAGTCAGTCCAAACCTAGCCCATCACGGCCCAACATGAAAAATCAGCATGAAAAACCTAGAATAAATTGAATAAAAAATCAAATATAAAAATTTTTAAACTAAAATTTTAAAATTATTGTGCTATTGTGTCGTGTCATCAATATCAAACCCAAACCCGTAATTTTTGTGTCGTGTTCGTGTCGACCCATCGTGCCGGGCCCAAATTGCCAGCCCTAGTTCTGAGTCATGAAGAGTGAGACAAGTGATTACTAGATATAACTATAAACACCGACTTTTTTGAAGAATCAATAATTTTTTATCTAGTACTTATGTTTAATGCATGACTTGATCAGGCACCTGATCGTTTATTATGGGAGACCATATCTAGTATATAGTATAAGTTTAGATTAGATGAGATCCTATACTGACTCAATAAATTAAATCATGATTATTAGAGTTTTGATTTTCGAGGGTAGTTGCGAGACTCTTCCCAAGCTAAGCTCGCCTCATAGTCTCATAAACCAGGCGAGCTTGCTCGCCTCGTAGTCTTATAGACCAGGTGAACAAGTCAACACGAGCTTGTCAGGTCTGGATGAGTCCCTTAACAAAGTGAATCTGAATCGAACTATTACATCAACCACTATTTCAGCCTGCAATTGATCTTTCATCAAGTGCATTTTTTTTCCATCAATGAACTTTGAAATGGGGCAAACATTTTGGGCTATAAGCTCTCGACTGAAAAATATTAGGCTACAAATGGGCTTTTGAGATAGATGTCTTAGAGAAGCCCATGTTATTTCTTCTTTAAATTCCTCTATTTTTTTTTTCATTGAAGATTAGTGCAAATTAATAATCCTTGTACTCTAAATTTCGAATTATGGGTTTAACTCAATGTTATTATCTATATTACTTTAAACACTGCCGTAATTCAAAACCATGGCTGGGTAAATTAGACCCAATAGTTTAATTGACGATTCAACCCTTAGATCCTTAGACCCAATAGTTCAATTGACCTAGCCATGGTGCGACCAATGGCTGGGCCAGACCACGGCTTAGGTTTCCGGATTTGGGCGACCCCAGCTGTAGTCTAACCTAGCCATAGGTTGCACTATGACTAGGTTAATTGGACCCTAGGGTCTAACTGATTTTTTTGGGACTAAATTGTAAAAATCAAAAGTTAGGTGTATAAATTGAACAAAATAAAAAATTTAACGGTCAAACTTGACAATTGACTAACACATATATCAAAAGTCTACAATATGCAAGCATATGACACTACGGGCACGTTTGATTACCGGTATTGCGATATACTAATACACGTATTAGCTAATACCGCGTTTGTGTCCACTTGGTATTGGTATTAGCTAATACTTGGTATTAGCTAATACTCAATTATAGGAGGAATTTGGTATTAGCTTATACCGACTAAAAATGATGTAATAATTAATACCAAACCTAAAATTACTTATTTACCCCTAACCTTATTTAATATACAACAACTACACCAACTTCGGCTCATAACATCGGCCACCGGCGACCCCCGGCCGGACTCCCGCGACCTCCGGCCGGACTCCGGCCACCCCCGGCCGGATTCCGGCCACCCCCGGCCGGCCTTCAATTATAATAATAATTAAAAAAATGTATATATATCTATTTAGGGGTATTTAGGTCTTTTAGACATTGTATTAGGATATCCTAATACAAAGTTCATTCAAACATTGTATTAGGATATCCTAATACATGACACAATCAAACATTGTATTAGCTAAGCATGTATTAGCTAATACGTGTATTAGGATATCGCAATATCGGCAATCAAACGTGCCCTAAAAGCCTACAAAATAAAACATATGACAAAAAAAAACTAACATTGATCAAACATATGGCACTAAAAAACCATTTAACCCAAAATTAATACTATACATAAGTTTCATTTTCTAATCAATTAAAATAAAAACAAAGATGAACCAGAAAGAACTCATGAACTATGATACACACTGCTTCTTCCCTATTTGCTATCTCAAAACCAAAAACCTCATCACTTCCATGGCAGAGCTCAAAGCTACTTACCTCCTACCTTCTTCAACATCTATCTATACACAACTCCAAACATAAAAACCACCAAATGAACAAAAAATGATACAACAAATTAACCCAAAAAAAAAAAAAAAATTATGGAAGCTGCACTTCACTCTTCCTTTAAACCTCAAATGTGTCACCTGTGCTATCAATGGACTCATCTCTCCGGTGATCCGATCGCCCCTCTGATTGGTCCACATCGATAGAAACTTCTTCGTCACCTGCTGAGTTGGACTTCTTGTGGCGGTTTTTCTTGCTGTGCCTTGATTTCAAGATTCGGGATAGTACTTGAACAATGTCTCGCATAGAAGGTCTTCTCTTGGGTGATCGGTTTATGCAATTGTATGCAAGAGCTGCCACTTGATTCAGCTCATCTATATCAAACTTCCCTTCCAGTCGGGAATCCACTATTTCTTCCCACCCGACTTTTCCCTCTGCGTTCATTGCAGCCTGTTCATCGTACAATGTCCCAAAAGATTAAACCAAACACAAAACAAGAACAAGAGCAAGAGCAAGACAAGAACAGGAAATTACGAGTTCGACTAGTTCCATGAGACCCTGCTGAGGATTTCTACCGGCGATGAGTTCAAACAGCAGAACACCGTAGCTATAAACATCGCTTTTCTTAGTAAATTTTCTTGTGGAGATGTACTCAGGGTCGAGGTATCCGAATGTGCCTCTCACATCTGCATGTTTATCCACCATTTCCTCTCTTGATAGTCCAAAATCAGCAACCTAGATGAGTTACAACATGATTGCATTTATTCAACAATAAACAGATCCCATTTTTAAGCATAATCCTCAAACTGTAACGAAATGTCGTTGAGAATCGTGTACATCACGTACCCTTGCTTTCATGGACTGATCCAACAAAATATTGGAAGATTTAATGTCTCTGTGAATCACAGGAGGAACTGCCTGATTTGCAGAAATTTAGAGTATCGATCAGAAACAATCACGACAGAGAGTGGAAAGAGTTATTTTTGCAACCAATAATATAGTTAAAACCTTACTCCATCATGAAGATACTCTAAACCCCGTGACACATCTAAAGCGATATAAACCCGTAAATCCCACCTCAGTACTTCTGTGTTCTCATCTACAAGAAACAGAGAGAATGGTATTTTATGTTATGTTTCAGGGGATAAAATTAGAGTAGTGATTAGTATGGGAACTAATCTTACTGTATAAATGAGAAGCTAAGCTTCCTTTGCTCATGTAGACATATATAAGCATGTGCTGCCCTCTTTCAGCACAATATCCAACCAAATTCACAAGATTTCGGTGATGCAACCTTCCGAGTAACAAAACCTGGTTAAATTGGATGAGATATGTGAAACTGTGAGCCCCCAGAGAAAAAAAAAAAAAAAAAAAAAGATGAAACAGAGACAAAGCAGTACATAACTCAGAAAGGTGATTAATCCAAATGCACAACGTTATCACTATTACTATTACCATTAAAAGATAAACTACAGTTTTTTTTTCCTGCAAAAAACTCATTTTGTGGCACACTGATGATAATATTCAAATGATCATCTCGAGATGTAATAGTTGCTGGAATAGTGAACTAGGTTTCACTTTACAACTCAACAAGCAAATTAGATTATTACAACAGTTAATCGATTCTTTAGAGTTTAGAATGTTTTAGATGACTGTATTATACCTCTGCTTGGAATTCTGTCTCCCCTTGCTTAGAGTCAGTCGCAAGAACTTTAACCGCAATTGTCTCACCAGTTGACATATGTGCTTTATATACCGGACCAAATGCTCCTTGGCCTATCACCGTTGTAAAATTACTGGTGGCTTTCTGAAGATCCCTTCATTAGCATCACAGATACAAGTTCGATCACCAATAGGAAAAAATACTGAGATGTGAAAGTATTACGCAAAGCGCTTACTACTAAAATTGGAAATACAAGCCAAAAGATACATGTTGAATTTCTTTACCAACCACTTAGCCAAAAGATACATGTTCGAATATATTCATGTACAAGTTTAGCAACTATACCAAAACATATAAATATGGAAGAAAACAAAAAAAACAAATGTGGGTTGGTAAAGACTTAGATAACTTAGTTTCATGAAAAAAATCTGGCAAGTTAGAAATGAGAAATGGCTGCAGAAACCAGATGGTTGATCATCTAGTTGATTCATCTTCATATATATAATTCAAACTTTTCAATCTCTAATAGATCAACCAATCAAACAAGGTAAAAAGAAACTTACTTGTAAGGGTACTCAGGTATTCCAGAAAACGAAACCGAGTGACTCTTCCTAAATCCATTAAACCATAACGACATCCCGTTCCTCCCAGATTTGACAGGAGAGTCTTGGCCTAGTGTTGAGTCAGATAGTATGTTACATGAATCAGCACCATTTGCACGAATCGGAATAGTAGCTGCCCTCCTAGAACTGCTGCTTCCTATCTGAGACCGCTTCCTTTGGTACCTAACGCAATAAAGAGCCACTACAGCCAAAACAACCCCGATCACAACCCCTGCGGAGAGCCCGATGATCAGTCCAGATGATTGTCCTTTCATCTCCCTTCTCTGTGTTCTTTGATATCCTTCATTCAACTATAGAAGCAGCTGCAGAAATGGCTTTTCAGATTCTTTACAAACTAAGTCAAAACAGATAAATTTGTATTCCATGGTCAAGAAAGGCATGAAGCTGATAAATTAGATGTCAAACATATGAATTTACTTTGATTTTTCAGGAAAAAAAAAATGAACAGGGGATAAGTCAACATCGAACAATGCTAACACCAATACATATAAAATAGATGCAGCCGTCCAGTGAATATATAGATGAAGTCACCAAAGCAGATTTTTCATCCTGAAAAATGACATATCTAGGTGGAGATATCAAAACTTCTTTACACTGACATCATAGACTTTTTTAATTAAAAAAAAATCATTAATAATCTGAAATGACCCAGAAGCAAACGGAATTTGAGAAATGAAGATTAACCTACGCGACTAGTCGATCTACTTGTCCATAATTGACAAGTTTTACAATTGCGCAGATCAAGATCAAGCAGAAAAACTCATAATTGCTTCATCAACTCGGAGTAACTCGTAAATTGGCGGCAGCATTTCTCTGATCTCATTTCTACTTCATACGTAGACAAAATTCGTCCAATCGGTACAGTTATCAGAAATCACGATGGGTCGAAGCATCAACCAAAAGAGCCCAGATCACGCAGAAGAAGATTACAACATGCTCAAGTCTCACTGATGCGGATCAACACGTCAGAGCAGAGGTGATATGAGCAGAATTAAGGAAGATGAAAAGATGGCGGCGCATTGAAGGAATCTAAGGAGAAGTAGATTGAATTACCTGTTAATGCAAGCATGGTGGGACGGTTACATACACAATGTGGTCATAGAGAGCGAGAGAGAAAGAGAGCAGAGGAAAGAATCTAGAGAGAGACACTTGGAGAGAAAGAAGATATGAAGAAGAAGAAGAAGTCGTGGATTGGACTCGTCTGGATATGATGATCTGGTCTGCCTTGGAAGTCCGCAAAAATGGAAGCTAAAGTAAAGTAGACTATGAACTGAATGAATAATAATGAGGAAGAAGAATTAATGGGCAAAAAAAAAAAAAAAAAAGAAGAAGAAGAAGAACTAAATGTGTGTATATTTCTTTTTTTGTAAACTAACAAATATATGTATATAGTATATCAGCAATAAAGGAAAAATAAAATAATATATATATATAGATATAGATCCAACGTGGACGACTACATGTTGAAACTTGTAAGTCTTCGTTGTATTTTTCTTGAATAATAATAAATATCTAAATATAAAGGAATATAATCAATTAAATTAGATAATGACCTATCATAAAATTAATGATCCCTCATTTTTTCTCTAGCAAATTTCGAACTTTGCTCGTCTGGATTATTTAAATCAGTTCAAACTAGGGCCGGCAATGGTGCGGTGAAAATCAAATAACCATGGTTATTCGCACCATTTACCGCAATGGTTAACCGCACCATTATGGTGAGGGGCGGTTATGGTGATGAATCTTGTAACCGCAATGGTTATGGTTGTGGTTATGGTATTCAGTCTATAACCGCGGTTATAACCATCACCTCTATATATATATATATATTACTAATACATATATTGTTATATATATACATTATTATTATACTTTAATTGTTATTCAAATATTATAATTCTTATTCCGTTCCCTTTCCCACCCGCCATTTTTTTGTCTATGTTTCTTATTATTAGGTAACCACGATTGTAAGTGATGGCGAATGAGGATCGATGATCGCAAGTGATAGCCAATTGTTGAAGATGTGTTTTTTTAATTGAGTAAAACAATGAAGTTATGTTTAATTTGGATTTCGTGTATGAAACAATGAATGCGTATTTACTTTTCTTGTATGAAACAATGATGTTGTATTAGTTTGAATGATTGTGGTTAAATGGTTTAATCGTGGTTAAAAACCATGGTTATGGTTATGGTTATGGTATGAAGAATCATAACCGCAGTGGTTATGGTTATGGTTATGGTATGAGTGAAAAAAATATGGTATGGTTATGGTATTAGTGCTATTCGCACCATACCCTCACCATCGCCAGCCCTAGTTCAAACTGATATGATTTTAACAACTTCAGCCTTAAAATAGAAAATCATTTATTTTTTATGCTCTAAACTGATTTTTTTTACCTTTTTATATCGCATTATTAGAATTTGAATATGCATACTCTTAGTATTAATAATTCTAGAAAAAGACTATTGATTTAATGCCTCAAAAGTTTGAATTTATAAGTGAGTGTATTTAACAAGTTAGCTTTTATTTATACTTTAACAAGTTAACTTCCTTCCGGGAATTAATGTTTACGTGAACAACAGTATCATGATGACGATTGTTCGTAGAACTTAAATCTCTAATGTTGAGTGACATTTTTTTAATCATTATACAATATAAAAAATAAGAGTGTATTGAATATCTTTAATTACAAATTCAAATTATGACATATGATTAAAAAGTAAATCCTATTTTAATATAAATAAATAAAAATCTTATTATTATTTTTCAATTTAATTAGTGTAGTGGAGTTTCATTATATGTGACCATGGATGAGGAAGTTTGATGTGTTATAGACAAAAACAACAAAACCAAATTAATAATAACTATTAAGATCAATAAATTGACAACGGTATATAATATATGGTGTTCATCATTGAAATGGATCCAATTTGTTGGGAAAATGAAATGAAATGACCTAAGAAATGGATCCAATTTGGTGGATGACATTCTTAGGTGAGACTTTAAAGTCGAAAAATAATATATAACTTCGGGTAGTTTTGGTGTTGAGCTACTTTCATCACGTTGTAATTGTCATGCTATAGGAAAATTTACACATGCACTTAACTATATATATAACCCTAAACTAGTTATATAACATCATTTAATTCCAACTTGGAATATCAAACATATATATAAACTTTATATAAATGGCATCCGTCATTTCTTTTTAAGAAGATGGAAAATTAATTCGTTTAATACTAGTAAATAATAATAACATTACACAAAGTAGCATATAGAATCGAATGAGATACATGCGACTTTCAACCTAACACCCACCTAATCGAGGAAACATACTAACAAATTTAAGGTAAGACCAATGTGGTACCCATGACAATAATATATAGATAACAGAAAAAAAAAAAATCAGTATTTTAACAAATTTGTAGCTGATTTTTTTTTATTCCATTTTTATTTATGATTATGATATGATATTTAATTTTTTTTAACGATTTTTTTCATTAATAAACAAAAATGAGACATTTAATACAAATATTTAAAATATATTACAAATACTAAAAAAAATAATAAAAATTGTATGCATTTCTTGGGGTGAATTGCTTTTAATGATAAAAAGCAATCAATGTCAAACCTACCGACACTTAATAAATGACAAAATGGTGAATGTGCTCATAAGCCAAAATAGATAGGTTGGTGATGGAGGTCACGACTAAGACAATTTAAAGAATAAAATCGTATATGTATCATCAGTATCCCTATAATAATTTATCACAAGATAAACTAAGAGTATCATCATATCAATCGTCATGTACAAAAATCCAAGTGTGCGTGCGGAAAGTCAACTCAAACAAGGAAGATGTTTTTTTTTTTTTTTTTTTTTTTTCCGAATGTTTTAATCATATGTCTCACTTTTTATATCTGATTTCATACTTCATCATTAAAATCTTAATATGTACCTTGTAGTATAATTACATTTGAAAAATACGTGTTAAGTTCTTAATAATGATGCATGAACTGAAGTTGTAAAAGTGTATTATGTAATCTGAATCTACCAGGTCCTATCAAAAGGAAGTCGTTCGGATTATACTTATTTTATACTTAGAATAATTGTCATTCGCACAACTGGATCAACATGTAAGTGATAAATGTTGATCATGATTTTTTTTTATTTTTTTTCTAAAATTCAAAATTCAAGAAGTTTGATTAATTAATTAATGAATGAAGTATTCAACTATTACACATGGTTTAAGGATGAGGTTGATATGATGATATTTCGTTTTCAATAAGCAATAAGAATCGATACACATCTCTTTAATTGCTAGAATATAAATATATTACTTTACGTGCATACTCAAAAGATGTATAATTTATGGAAGAAGATACATAAACTAGCTAGATAGAGAAAACCTAATACGTGGGTTTGTTTTACTTGAGCATACAACTTAAGCCATTTTGTAAGTCTAATTAATAGCACGAGTGTTACTTTCTACACTAATAAAAAAAATTGTTATTATTCAAAAAATTTCCTAAGATAACGGGTTTATATATATAATTAAGTATTAAGTATATATGGGTTATATTACTGCATATTTAAATTTAGATAGATACAATAATAATCTGTCATGTTAAATGTTGATTCGGTCGATCTTTATTATGCGTTGATGATGGAGAAAGGTGAAGGGTAACTTAGTAATTCACAAAGTGTACGTGTATTTGGGGGAATGTTTTCTTGACGGGAGAAGAGAACCAATTAATGCTCCAAAAAGTCCTACAAGCCCCCGTTAAAAAATACAAAAATAAATAATAAATTTTGGCCAAATAAATAAAGAGCTAAAGTAGTGGCTGGCATTGAATTTGAATTATTATTTTCAAAGTAATTAGGGAGCAAAGGTTTTCTTTAAAATAAAAGTTAGATTTAGGGTTAATTTGTCAATCATTTTCGGTTAAAATATTTGGTAAAAAAAAAACTCTCCTTAGCTATCTATACTATACTCGATACATAATAAGAACTTGTAATCTTTGGAGAGAGTATCATTGAATAAAGATAATTTCTGTTGGGATAAAAATGAACTGTGGCTAATTTTAGAGTTGAATAGTAACTATATTTACAGATCTATATTTAGCTTTATTTCATTTTATTAGTCTTCGACAACAAAAAGAAAAAAAACAATAACTTTAACCCTTTATTTGGAAAAAAAAAAAACTTTATTTTAAAATCTTGTTAGTGGTATCTTTAATCTAACAATTATCTCCACTATTATTTGACGGATACCACTTTTTGGACTTTAATCAAACAATAATATACAGTAAAATTGTAGCATTAGATAATAATTTCAAATCTTTACATGTTTTTAAAACTGTCAAACAATAACAATAACCAAATAAAATTTGAATGCAAACAAAACAACTGTAAAATGTTGGTATGTCATCAAGCATAACAATAAATTTGGCAAATAAAAAAGAAAGCAAGCATAACCCTAAAAACCATATTAAAACAAATTATTTAATTATTTTTTTGTAAATACGAATTATTAATAAATAATAATAATAATAGTTGGAAAGAAATTATGTAAAGGTACGCTTACATGGCGAAAGAATCAAGAAATTACACTTTAAGACTTTATGTAGCTAAAATTCCAGACTTTGTCCCCACGTCAAAACGGTGTGACACAGTGAATGGACAACCTAATCAATTGGTCTGCAAGTTAACTTTAATGTAATTGTGCCACTAAATTAGTAATTAATTAATAGTAAATTTAATGTATTGTGCTTAAATGACCATAATTAACTCAAACATATCTATACTTTGCATGCATGTGACTTGATCGTCAATCATTAGTAGGCGCCTAAACTTCGCTTTTTAATTTGTGTTAATTATGTTATGTGAAGCTGCTCTCTAATCAATAAATATATATAATCGGCTATTAATTAGTTATATTAAAGATCGTAATCATGAAGTTGAGCTATAGTTGATTTATTTATGTTCTAATAATTCCATGATACAAGTGGAGACTACAGAAAGATATTTAATTAAATGTGTCACAAATGTTTCAATTAGATAGATAGATATATGTGTTATCTACATATATATGGGGACCATTGAAAGGCGGTCGGCACAAGGCTTGTGAAATTGTATGTAGCGACATTAATGCGAATATACATACATATACGCGTAAACCCTAAGTAAGTATTATATATATATATATATATGTTAATGGTATGGTGGTGGAGCTTCGTGGTTGAATCATATTATTGCATGTAAGGTGGCTCACCGCTCATGTTATGAAACTCCATATTCGCTTCCATGTGCTTACAACTTTACCTTATGACATTATGCCCCCACATCCACGAGACTACCTCTCCCTTGTTGGATTATTATTATTAATTATTATTATTATTATTGTTATTATTATTATTATTATTAGATTGAGACGTATTTACTATTTTCTAAAAGAAAGTCCAAACCCGAATTTCGGGATAGCTAGCTATTTCTAATCCCACCGAAACAATTTGATTTGATATTTCAAAGTTTAAAAATCATTAAAACCAATATACACTAAGTTTCCAAAATTTAAGGAATGGTTTTATTCTTTTAACCAACAAGAGTTGCATAATATCACTAATATATTTAACTACCTAGTACCTAGACTCTCTTTTTTGGTACGTAATATTGATTCCACAATGTCGAGTCTGAGTTCATTAAAGTTACAATTGCCCCTACCTAAACCGAAATCTAACTCGATCGGTTATGTATAAAAAAACACAACTCATTTTTACCAATTAATATAACCAACCCTGAGTAAAATTAACTTAGCTAAACGGAATCAGCATCAAGTATAAATAATACACGTACTTAGTCGGGCTTTGACAAATTCATATATCATTGTTAAAATAATAATGGGATAGGCATAAGCATTGTCGAGAAGGCCCAACTCATCAATATTTGGGCTTACTTATAAGCCCAATAAACAAAATTAAATACGCGCAGACAAATATTCCACCCGTTTCACGTGTTTTCATTGGACCAATACGCGGCTACGTGCATACATCGACATGTGTGAACTGCATAACTATTTACTTTTTTTTTTTTTTTAATCCTAGAACATCTTAGTTCTTCTCCTAGAGATGTGATCTGGTACATCATGATAATTCACATGCTAAGATAAAGATCCTTTAATTTCAAGTATTACTTTATATTTTTTTAATAATAGGATCTGATTCCACCCTCTACCCAAAAGTATCACTTTACCCTATATATATATATAGTATTCTTGATAAATAAGCATCTAAGTTTTTTTTTTTTTTTAAGTTCCAAATTGAAGTTGATTTTGATTTTGGAACGAAAAAAGTTTAGTTGTTTTTCTTTTAGAACTATACCAAAAGCCAAATTAAAAAAAAAAATCTGATTTTTTTGGGCCTAAGTATTTTCTGAATTTATTTCTTCATTTCAACTAAGGAAAAAAAATCATTATAAATACTAAAAACGTAAAAAAAAAATATTTTAATAACTTCATCTACGTTATTTATTCATTTAAGAAAAATATAATAATAGTTATTTAAAAGAAAGTTTGGCAGAGGTTTTGCTCGAAAAGAGAAAAAACTAGATGTATCAATATTGTATATGATATTTGTATCAACGAGGAAGACGGACAGTAAACGCGTGAGGTCAAATAGAGTCAAGGAGACAGTAGATTCTGTCTGAATGCCACGTCGCACCTGAAGGTCTTCATTAGTGGCAGATTCTGCATTAACGTCGCTTTCGTCTCCGTCACATTTGGCGGGCAACGGAAACTTTGTTCTCACTTAACGTCCCGTCCAACTAACTCCTATCTTCTTTATCTATCCATCATTTATTCCGTTTTTATATTAAAATACATATTCAGTATAAATCAATTACGTGATGATGATTCTAATAAAATTCATTTTACAGTGTAAAATCCCAATATCAATGAGAATATGTATACATTAATTCCACTAAATCATATCACACTATGTTACTATCATAAATTACTTTTTTTTTATTAATAATTTTACATTTGACATAAAAAAATTATTTATCAAATTAACTCGAATGATTATTTAAATACTATAATATATTTTATCAAATTAAGATAATAAATATATATTAATGCAACACTTTTTAGGAAAATTTATTACGATGATTGGCGGTAGTAATAATTTCATAATCTACAGTGAAAATTTGAGTCTAGAATTTTGGGAGGACCGACCTTGAATTGTTTGGGTTTTATACCGGCCCGAAAGCAATTATCTAATCTAAAACTTTTGAGCTAGTATTACATAATATTTTTTTTAAGCATCCATCGTAGTAGTATAACATAGTATTACTTAAATGTTAGTTAAATTTATATTTTACGTAAATTGTTAAAAACCCACTATAATGGTTTTACATAGAATTCTTTAAAAGTGATCAACCTGTTTTTACATAATTTATTCATTAAATTTAAAGAATGCGCTATGTATTGTATTAAGTAATCATATTTTTTTTTATAGATTAATTCATTTTATAATTTATGCTAATATTCTATTGGTGGTTGTTGAAATTTTTAATAATAAAATATATTTAAGAAATATAGTTAAGTGAAAACAAATAATCAAATATTATTTAAGTTATCTTAATTTTACGTAATTATATACGTCTCAGCTGCAAGAGAAAGAAAAGGAACTAAGGAAGTTTCAGACGTCGGCACGGTCGGTACACGGTGGTTTTAGCCGTCAATTCCTGACCGTTACCGTTATATCTCCGTACACAGGAACTCCGTCAACCCTGTCCAATTCTTTTTCAACTAGTGTATATATATATTGACCACCAAGATATGTCTATTTCTTTGGAAGCTAATAAATCTTCAAAATCAGTCAACTCGACCAGATCGCCATAGTCGTCGTCGTCAAAGCTCTGAAATCAAGAAGCACCAACTTCCAATTACTCCTCTCTGCAGTTAATCAAGGTAATAATCATCACAGACCATGCCCTAGCTATCTTCCTTTCTGCAGATTTAGTTTCTGATTCAGTTGTTAGATACAATCTCTGTTTGAATGTCGGAATAGTTCCTCTCTTTAATTTTAGCTGGGTAGTGAAGATTCTTGAGCTGTGGCTTCTTTAATTTGTTGGGTTTTGTTTAATTTGCTGTCGGCCGAGTAAAAGTTGAAATCCATGGTTGTTCTTACCAATGTTTTAGAACTTGTATGGTAAATTGAATGAGAATATGGAATTAGGAAGAATTGTTATTTTTAGGAGATTGTCAAGAATGATAATTTTTTATAAGTGTGAAATTCGGATTTTTATCCCGAATCTTATTTGTCTGTAAATATCTTTATATCATGATTCTTAGTTTTTGTTCTTGTTGTTAATATTCTTTTCATGTAACAGTATATAGATCTGAATCTGATAGCTTGTATCAGTCATCTTATGCAGATTCCAAATAATAGTCACTTTAATTAAGTTTCAAGTTTGCATTATGTTACTTTTAGATATATACATTTCAGGTTTAAATCGTTGCTAATAGCTAGGTGTCTTAGTCTTTCATTTTCGTTTCTAATAGATGTCATAGCTTTCGTTTTCGTTGCCTTTTGGTTTCCGTCATTTTTCCAGTTAATTTGACGGATTTGTGTATGAAATTCATGTATATTTATGTCAATTAAATTAAATTGAATTTTAATTTTGCATAAATTCTCTAATTAATTTCACTGTATGTACTTAAAGGGAAGCAAAAGTGTATTTTTGTTCTTTTATATTCTTTAAATATTCTTGCTATTGAATTTATGGAGTCATTTGACCATATCCTTTAAAAAACGAACATAAAATTAAAAATTAAAGAAAACGAAACTGAAAACACTTATTAATAATAATAATTTAAACTTCCTACACTTAAAATGTAGGATAATACAAATTTGAGACTGTGAAATACAAACTCGAGAGCGTGATTAGGTTCTTAACCCTTCATTAATCTTAGACTGAAAGTGAATTGCTAGCTTTTTAAAGAAAAAAATGTCGTTTTTCAGAAGCAAGGATTCTCATATAGTTTTTATATTTCTAAATTTTACAGAGCGTTTTGGCCAAAAGAAAATTACAAATTTCGAAAGTTGAAGAACTAGGGGGTGGCTGTGAAAAGTAAATTACATTACTGATCCAGACAGACATTGGTTGATGAAATCAGGACTTTAGCTTAGTGTTCGTCTTTCTAGATTTTACTAATTAACCGTCTTAAATTAACTATTTAGGGTGAAATTAAAAGATATTTGATTACTTAATTAATAATTTGGTACCTCCAACGATGAACAGCTGATGCAAGATCAACCCGCGATGGATCCGCACCCATTCCTCCGACACAACATCGATAATGTCTCTCCATTATCATCACACTCATCCTCGCCAAACAAGCTCTTCGAATCTCTCAAATTTGACCTAAAGAACTCGGTCCATTTCGACGGTGACCAACACAGCTCCGACAACAGCTCATCGTACAACTCGAGCTCCTTCGAGACCAACCGATCGAGTCCCTCTGCCGAAACATCGTTTTTTTCAAACCCGGACCTCGACTACACCTTGTGGGACCTCGAACATGTTTTGATGTCCCCATACAGCGACCGACAAGCACTAACAGACATTCCCTCTGTCCCTGGCCGATGTTTCGACAATTTGACTTTGAGGCAGCTACTCGCGGCCTGCGCGGAGGCACTACACGATGGACGAATAGAGGAGTTCGAGGAGTTGACCGAGAAGGCGAGGGGTTTGGTGTCCATTAACGGGGAACCGATCCAACGGGTTGGGGCGTACATGATCGAGGGTCTTGTGGCGAGGAAGGAGTTATCGGGGAAGAATATATGCAAGACGTTGAAGTGTCGAGAACCCGAGAGTCACGACATGATGTCCTACATGCAAATCTTGTACGAGATTTGCCCGTACTTGAAGTTCGGGTACATGGCGGCTAACGGAGCGATCGCCGAGGCATGCAGAAACGAGGATCGAATCCATATAGTTGACTTCCAGATCGCGCAAGGGACCCAATGGTTGACTCTCCTACAAGCGCTCGCGGGTCGGCCCGGCGGGCCCCCACGGGTTCGGATAACTGGGATCGATGACCCGATTTCGATCTTCGCTCGCGGGGCGGGGCTCGAGTTAGTTGGGAAGCGGTTAGGGTTAGTTTCAGAGAAGTTCAAGATCGATGTGGAGTTTCACGGGGTACCGGTTTTCGCCCCGGAGGTGACCCGCGAAATGCTAGAGTTGCGACCCGGGGAAGCCCTAGTGGTGAATTTCCCTCTCCAACTCCACCACATACCCGATGAGAGTGTCGATGTGAGTAACCCGCGAGACGGGTTGCTACGGATGGTGAAATCTTTGAACCCGAAAGTGGTAACACTAGTCGAGCAAGAATCGAACACAAACACGACCCCGTTTATGACCCGTTTCGAGGAAACCCTAGATTTCTACCTCGCGATGTTTGATTCGATCGATGTTGCGCTGCCGAGGGATCAGAAGGAGAGGATCAGTGTGGAGCAGCACTGTCTTGCTAGGGACATGGTGAATATCATTGCTTGTGAGGGGAAAGACAGGGAAGAGAGACATGAACTGTTTGGGAAGTGGAAGTCGAGGTTTATGATGGCGGGTTTCCGACAGTACCCGCTTAGTTGTTACGTTAATTCGGTTATAGGCAGTTTGTTAAAATGTTATTCTGAGAATTACAGTTTGGTGGAGAGTGATGGAGGATTGCTGCTAGGATGGAAGCAGAGGAATCTTGTTTCTGCTTCGGCGTGGCACTGATCAATCATCCCTCCTTTGTGTTTCTTTAATTTTTGTTCCTTAATTAATTATATTGTTTAATTTCTGTCTTTGGGTTGACTTTAGTCCAATTAATTGCATTTCGATTTTAATTAATCCCACACCAGTCTCTAAGAAAACCGGTCCCGGACCAAGACCGGTTCATGATCGATTGAAACGGCCTGGCCTTTTTGGTTTCGGTCCAGGATTTTAGGATTGAATTATTTAAAACCACTCTCTTGAAACAACAGGTCAAACAAACTTTCCTTTACGAATATTTTTTCAAACAAACTATTGTTCTTCTAAGATCTAACAGTACAATTTGATTCTATAAGCACTTTTGTACTGCAACGATGGTATGTGTTTAAATAGTAATATAAATCTTACAAAAATTACGAATTCTTATAACAGATCAACTACTTTTCCTGAATGACGATACCATTATGAAAATAATAGTTGACACTAACGAGGTGATGAACCAAACAAATTAATACTCGAAATTCTACATTCAAAGTTTTTTTTTTTAATTTTTTTTTTTAAATTCAAGCTAGAGAGTTAAAAAAAAAACACAATTTAAGCGTGGTGTAAGTTACAATTATGATTGGAACAAAGTTATTCTTAAACTAATAACACTACACACATAAACAGCATTAAAACTAAACCTATATAATGCAGAACTTTTCGGATTTGATCTTATACTTACAAAGAATAAATATTAATTTTTTAATACAAAATATTTAAAAAAAAATGTGACTTCGCACGAAATGCGGGTCACAACTACTTTAATACTAATAAGGTTTGTGAAGAGATAATGATTTTTTTTTGTCCAACGAGAAACTTTATTGATTAATCAAATAAATGTCAATATGAAGTATAATCAAGCAACATAGAAACAACAAAAGATGGGGTATTGAAACCCAATTTAAAGAACACATCTCCTTCCTAAATTGAATAAAAATCCAATTGGCGCATCGATTTGTGCTTCAACAGATGAACTTCCAATGAGACTTCGGGATATGATTTTCTCTTTGGCGAATGGTACTAATAATGTTGGCTAGCTTCTAGTCGATTTCAGACTCACCACGAATTTGACGAATAATGTACTCCGCATCCAATTCAATGACTATCTTCTCCCACCGATGGAAAACGACCAACTCCACCGCTTGTAATATGGAAATAGCTTCGACCTTCGTTGTTTTGATATCCCGACACGAGGAATGGCGTCCAACTATAAGTCTACCTTCACAATCTCGAGCGATAACACCAGTTCCACATTTTCTCGTACTAAGCATCTAATATCCGTCACAACAAATTGATATAGTGTCACCCGGTGGCGGAAATCATAATTGATTTGCGGCTTCTTGGTGCTGCTGCACGACCCTCTTTGATCGACGGTCTCGAATGCTCCATAATTTCGCACTAAATCGCCGAATTTGGTCCACCAGATCTTTGGTTTCAGAACATCTCTTTTGTAAACGGCCGATATATTTCCTTCTATATCTCCCACGTCGTGACCTCCAATTGAACCTTTAAGAGAACCTCCAATTCAGCCCATCGTTCCTCATTTCGTCCCGTCTCCTCCATAAATTCGGGCCAGGTCGGAATACTTCCATCTTTCCATTGGATGCCCATTCCACCAAACCAAACAGGCTTAGTCCAAGGGCAATGCATTAACCGCATGATTCACCGTCTCCGTGCCATTACAAAATGGACATTTAGAGGGTATATCAATCCCCCTACGATTCAATTCATCAAAGTGGGTAAGGCTCTTGCACAAATTTTTCAAAGAAAATGTTTTACCTTTGGCGCGGTGCTACCCTTCCAAATATATCTCCAAATTCCGGACGAGACCGACCTTGAGGTTGTGGGTCCGGTCGATTGAGGGGCCGGGGCTGCTTTACGTAATGAACGGTACACGAGGCTCGGCTTCGCGTCCCCCGTTCTCGAGGTTGGCCAAACAATTTGATCTGAGCCGCCCGTATTTGAGTTCGGATTGCTCGAATCGCTACTTGCTCGGGTTGTGAAATCATTGGTTCGATTGGAGTAAGGTCCCAACTTCTCTCCGATGGACGTAAGAGATCTGAGACTTGAATGTTTAGTATCGACGGGGCAGCATTTTCTGATCCAACTCGATGATGAACAATACCAGGTACCCACGCATCATGAAATACCCAAATTAATTCACAATTTCCAACTCGCCAAATTCCGCCTTGAATACGTGTATTTCGTCCATCAAGTATGATCGACCAAGCCCAAAAGGCTCGGCCACCTTTCTCCGTCTCTCAAGGATTCTTTTGAAGAGGTGAAAATAACTAAACAATCGATCTAAAAGCAAAAGGCAGCCTTCTTTGATTCACACACGTGAGAGTCAGAGTTGAACTTCAACACTTATCACTATGATTCCAACATGTCCATTTAGAATTAAGAGCAGCCACATATTTGTTGGCATTTGGTGAATGGGTCGCCGTAATTGGAGCCATTTAAACATAAACTCAACAGTTAAGGTTATTGAGTTATGTCACATTAGGGATTTTGGGCTAGGCCTAAAATCTCAATTGACTTGAGAGTCCCAAAATTGGACCTCCCCAATAGCAAGGCCGGCGGAATTACTCGTCTCACATCCTCTATAAATAGGGGTTGTCAGGTATTTATTAGAAGTTAATCACTCTCTTCTCCTAAGTGTTAAGACCAAAGAAATCTCTCCCCCTCTCTCACTAGTTTCGGTCGAACCCCCTAGGGTTCTAAGTACAAATTTTTTTTGAGCAATTTACCCCAGAGATCTGTCTCTGCTAGGAATCGACAAGAGGCTTTGCTGTGGAGATCATTCTATGTAGGTGATTCCTTAACAAGAATCCTTACAGGAGCCGTCTGGCGGATCGAAATTCCCTTTGAAGATCTTGGGACTACATGAAAGCAATTACTGGTATGTGGCTCTATTCTACTGCGTAATTAGATTACCTGGCATGTACACGTGTTTTGTTTCTGTAGTATTTACACCCTAAACCAAACACTATTTTCTGGCCAATAATATAAACCATTTAAATTACGTGTAATGATACGGAATCCGAAAAAATATTACAACAAATCACGAATTCTGAGACAATGACATAAGTTATAAATACCATCAACTTTTTAGGCATTTATTACCTCATCACAGTCAGATCTTGGCGGAACACCACCGCCGGACTCCTAATCATTTTCCTTTAGATTACAAACTTTTGCGTTGTTTTACGCAATCCAGAGGAGCCCGATATACGTATCGTCCTCCTTTATTTTCTTCATTCCCATAACGCCACGAAGCGTGATTCGATCCTGTGATTTCACATTGGGACTAAATCACATACTTGAATTTTCATAGTTGATGAGTTGACCCGACTCCTGTTAATTTTACTTCCGCACTTAGCCGCTCTAGGTTGGGGAGTAGGTCCTGGTGGGGAATGTATACACACATTTCCATACTTTGTATTTGGAGTACTTCACTTAATTTCCTCAGCACTATTGAGCTTTGGCGATATTTATCATGCACTTCTGGGCCCTGAGACTCTTGAAAAAACTTTTCCATTCTTTGGTTATGTATAGAAAGATAGAAATAAAATGAACACAATTTTAGATATTCACTGAATCTTGTTAGGTTTAGGTGTTTTTCTTCTAGCATTCAAGGTTCTTTATTTTGGTGGCGTATATAATACCTGGGCTCCGGGAGGGATAGACGTGGAGGTCCCAGACTGGCCTGCAATATTGCAAAAGATGTCGAGTGGGACACAGCGTGGTTGAAGACCCTTCAGGTCGTGCAGCTCTGGGCGTTCATGCAGCTCCAAACTCTAAAATTGCCTCTACAAGTAAGGGCCTCCTCAAAGCTACAAGAAATTATTGTGAAGAAGGCGACTGCAGTTGTTTGATTGAGAATGACGCTACATCTGGAGGAGGTCCAATTAAACTATCGCGCTCAATGACAATAGAACGATCGAGGCAGTATAGCAAGGTGTTGATGTTGGCTTGTTTACTAGTTTTGTGATTGTTTTTGTAGGGTCCTTCAGACTGTTGTACCAATTACAATACAGGATACCAAAACTCATTCATTACTCCTCCATCGAGCAAGTCATGCATGAGTTGGAAGCGAGTCTAGGTGGCCTTACAGAAGGATTACGATGTCATCGGACCATAAGGTCTTGATTTGACGGGGAAGAATCAAAGAATTATAGATGATTATACAAAAAGAACTCATTTTTTAACTGAAAACTCAACATTACAATTACAATACAAACCCCTTGTACTAATTAATCTTTCATTAATAATAATAAAAGAAATAAAATCGTTACTCATTTAAGATAGTCATGACATTTCTTGAGTTGACCATCGTAGACTCCAGAAAAAATAAACTATCATCTATAAACAACAAATGTGTGATGTACTATGTGTTGCGCCCCAGTTGGATTCTCCGGATGTGATGGTGTAATTGAGCACGATATAGTTCTTATGAGAGTATTTGAGAAATTAAGATAAAAAACATACGTAAATAATATTAATCACCCTGGAGAAGGTCGTGAGAAGATTCAAACTGGCGTGTTTAGTTGTCATTAATAAGAACAACGAGAGTTGGGGTAGAGACACATTACATGATCCATTGAATGAAAGGATCAGGAATATTAGATTGACTGTAGCTGAAATTTCCAAGTAAAACCTCCGTGCTATTTTGAATTCTTAACTATTTTTTCTTATCTTAATTATATAGATAACTGTATTTTAAGTAAAAATCAATTAATTATTGAACAATGATTAACCCTTTGTAAAAAAAAAAAAAATCAATTTGCCATTATGATATAAATAATATATTAGTCACAATGCTTTTATTAGATGTATTATATATAAAAAGTTACCAGTACGGGAATATCACCTAAATTGGTCTTGTGATCTCCTTAGTTACTATGCACGTCGTTGATCAGTGCAATGAGATGTGTCTGTTTATCTATCTCTTGACTCGAAATGATAGCAGGTTTGAAAAAAGATCTTAGAGTGTCTAGGGTTGGGCTAGAAGGGTTTCTCAACGCCTTTTTTTCCTTTCTCATCGGAGTTAATTCATAAAGACTTGCCATGGTAAGGAAGAAATAAGCACACTTGAAGAGCGCAGTACAATATATAGCTACATATACGATTCTCAATCAACAAGAGAGAAATGTGATATGTGTTCATGTATCTATTGGACAAAAAGCCTCTTCTGAAGTTCAATGGTGAATGCTCTCCAAAAAAGGGACTCATGGAATACACTATTGTATTAGCGTAAGTGGCGGATTCCCCAGCTACATTACAATACTCGCCCCTTATGCAGGAGCAACCTGGCTAAATATTTTATGTACAATAAATAGCATACTTTGATATTCTATTCTTTTAAATAAATTACACAAGTATATTTAAAACAAAATTTATTATATAACTAAATATAAATTTTATATAATAAACGTTACTCATGGCAACGGGTCTCGGGGCCCCGACCCGGTTTTGACCCGCCGACCCGCGGGTCACTGGTCGGGTCGGGCTCGGGTCGGGGCGGGTCCGGGTCTAGAGACCCGGGGCCCCGTAGACCCGCCCCGAAATGCATATATATATAATGTTTTTTTAATTTTTTTTATGTTAATATGATCTAACATTTACTAAACAATATGGTTAATATAGTATCTATATAAATAACATGACCAAATTACAAATAGATGTATATTTAGATTATTAGGATTTGTTAATTTGGTGTTTGGATTTGAATTTGTATTTGTAATGAATTTGATGTGTTTGTTGTTTATATTTGATTGGTGGTAGATTTATGTTTTGAATTTATATATAATGTAATATTTCGACAAAAAAAATTGTATTTAATATTGAAAAGTGAAAAAAAAAAAAAAATTGTTCACATGACGGGGCGGGTCGGGGCCCCGCGGGCCGACCCGCAGGATTGCTGACCCGACCCGACCCGGAAGGTCCATTTGGCCGGGTCAGCCAGGCCGACCCGCGGGGCGGGTCCGGGACTGCGAAAACCCGCCCCGACCCGCCCCGTTGCCATCCCTAATAAACGTTTAACTTTCACTTTTAAAAATAAGTAACAACGGTCCATAAAATTATAAAAATTAAAACTCGTTGAAGTTATATAAAAGTCTAAATATGTTAATGTGAAATATTATATATATATATATATATATATATATATATATATATATATATATATATATTAATTTTATGTTAAAATTTACTTGTTTAACTTTATTCGATATTAATCTTAATAATAATAACATCATTAAAAAATATTATATATTTATTTATAAATAAATATCTATCAAGCACCCCGCACATCCACCCCATACATCGTAATATATTATTATAGATATCTTTATGTCCCCTAACATGACTAGGTTAACGTTAATGTTTAACAATTTGGAGTTTTTTTTTTTTTTACCAAATATAATAAATTGGAGTTCACTACCTTAAATTGAAAAAAAAAAAAAAAAAACCTATTAGTAGTGGGTCTGTCAAACTGGGTCAACCCGTAACACGTGATCCGGAACTCGTGACCTGCTGGTTAATATACAATCCTGAACCCGACCCGAACTTTATAACAGGTCAGGACTCAGAACCCGAACCCGACCTAGCGGGTCATCGAGTCAACTTGTAACCCATCCATAAATCCCTATGTTTCTCCTCGACCTCTGGTTGCTCCTCTGCTCCTCCTATTCCATCTCGGTTTCATCTTCGTTGCCAAACTCTTTTCTTTCTTCTAACTCGTTATTTGCTGCTCCATCCTAAAAGAACTCCATCTCCATGCCTCTATCAATAATTCTATCCCCAACGTGGAGAATCCAATCGTCAATTTCGAGTCATCGATTAATGCGTCGGGAATTAGAATATGCGATTAAGAACTCATAATCGATAATTCTTTCTGAGTGACGAAGAGCCGAACGCGCGCGGCTGCGATTTTTGCTTTGCTGTCTTCGCTTACTATGAGTCGCGCTCGTGCGTGAGGTTTGTGATTCGATGAGTTGAGTTGTGATTATATCTAAGCATCGACTGAGTCTTTGAAATTGAAGAGAATAAGACTAATTGAGAGAAGACATAAAGTGATGACGCTAGGGTTTTTATTTTATTTATTTGATTTTACTTTTATATTTGTTTATTATATATTTTATATATTAATATCCATAATTTAATTATATCCGGGTCAAACGTGTTGGGCTGGGTCCAATATCAGAACCAAAATCCAACTTTTTTTTTTTCCGAGTCTTATTCGGGTCAATCCAAAACTGACCCGAACACTGAAAGTTGGGATCCGAACCCGACCCGAAACCGGTCAATTTTGGGTTGAATCCAAATTCGACGGGCCTAATTAGAAGACACATTGATTTTAGAAAAAACTTGATTCTATTGTATAAATAATAATTATTCACAATAAGTTTATTAAATATACTATTTCATTAATTTATATGTTATAACAAGTCACCATGCATACGTAATGTGCCGGAACAGAAGCCTAATAACCAAACAAGTACTGCAAAACGCAATTTTCTTTGATTAGCACATGTGAGAGTTGGACTTCAACACTTATTAGTGAGCACCCACCTATTTTCTCGGCCAAATCAGGTTGCATTGCGGAAATTAACTGCCACAAAAAAACCACATGGTTTTGGTAAGTATGCTACATAAATTTGGTATTTATCCGCTTATTTTTGTATGATTAATGCTAAAAGGATCGGTAGTTTTTGAACGGGTATTTATGTCGACAATCCATTTGAAGACACATGGCATTGTAACCCTCCATCTCAATTCTTATTAACGGCTTAGACTCTATAAATATGTATATTTATTTTAAACTATCTACTTTTAAATTTGCTAAAATAAATTTATGTTTTTTTTTCTATAGTTATTTGTGCTTTATTTTTCTATTCATAATTAATTTCATATGATATGACCACTATTTGACGGTCATAAAATGTATATGCTTTTAGTCCACAAATAATTATGGAAATGAAAAAATGGTACATAATCTACTTTGTCATAAAAGCCAGGATGTAAAATTTCTCTAAAAACAATTAAGGTGTAAATTGAGATGATTAGGGTAGAGTTTTTTTTTTTTTTTAGTATATATATTATTTAAGCACCCTCAGCCACCTCATCAATATCTCAGTTACTAATTCTTACTAGAAAAATAGATTTCAT
Source organism: Clarkia xantiana subsp. parviflora (assembly GCA_036873135.1). Classification (NCBI taxonomy): domain Eukaryota; kingdom Viridiplantae; phylum Streptophyta; class Magnoliopsida; order Myrtales; family Onagraceae; genus Clarkia; species Clarkia xantiana. Next base: position 5,431,801 of record JAPTYO010000010.1, on the reverse strand, counting down.
AATTGAGCATTTCAATCATCAATTAATAGCAATTATTTTAAGTACACCAAAAATATACAAATTCCATAAATTTAATTAATCAGTATTAATGTATAAAGTATTATCATTATTACTCATTAATATTTACCAAGTAATGTTGACTCTACGCGGAATTATTAGGTTTATAAAGAGAGAAGGATTCTGCTCATAAGCTGAAAATAACCAAACAGTTCATGCAAAACGCAACCTTCTTTGATTAGCACATGCGGCGAGTTGGACTTCAGTGAGGTTGCCTAAGAGGTGCATAAATTATTAATTAGCACACAACGTTAATAAAGGATTAGGTAAGTATGACCATACATGTGGTATTTATCCACTTATTTTTATATATTTTTCTGTTACTCTACAAGAACATCCATAATAATATGTATATCTTATTAAATTATCATATATAATATTTATATATACTTTAATTAATTCAATTTATTAAATTACTATTCGTTTGTATTCAATCCCTTAATTACCTGAAAAGAATAAATATTAATTATGATTTATTACATTATAAAATATACAAATACAGAAAAATATCACCCTCACAAATTACGGGCCAACACCTAGTTTAATACTGTTTAGGTTTGTGAAGAGATAAGGATTCTGCTAATTATAGAGGTGAAAATAACAAAACAATCGATGCAAAACGCAACCTTCTTTGATTGACACATGTGGAAGTTGGAGTTGGACTTCAACAATTATCACTATGAAAACATCATGTCCATTTACCTTTTTTCTTAGCCAAAACAGGTTGCCTTAGAGGTGCTGAAATTATAAATTAGCACAACACCGCATGGATTAGGAAAATGTAAGCTTTCAACTGTCGTATTTATATACTTATTTTTTTATTTTTCTATCAGCCTATCAAAACATGGATTTAAGTTAACACATATAACCCTTTAAGTAATTTGTAGAACTCTTTTTCTATTTGATTTTACGAGATTAAGTTAGAAAATGCCACGTGATAATAATTTCTTCTATTTATTATAATATTTTTTACTTTTGAATATCTTAATGAAAGAGTCATTAAATTTTCTATTATACTCTGACATAGGTCAAACATATTTTTTTATGTGAAAATATATATAAAAATATCATGAATGACATCTGGCATCATATGCTTTACGCAAATCATTGTACCAAATTAATTAATAATAAGATGGATATGATCTTTTAATACATTTTAATTTTAAAAAATGAGTATGCGACTGAATAATATTATAACGCAGTTTTCATATGAGTAGAATCCGTGCAAATATTTTACTCATATGGATGTTTAATTTTGCTTGATTAATGAAAAATGTCACGTGACGAAATTGGTAATTATCTAAGCTTTTTAAAACACACTTGAATCAATGAGAATGCGACGTTAGCTACCACATTATTAAATAATATTTATAATTTTAATATTTACACATATTTATATTTTCTTTTAGTTTAATATAGTTTTATTTAGTCTTAAAAATGATAATTAAATACGCCTAACTCTTTTTTAATAGTATTCTGATTTACTAACACATTTTCGTGTAAAAATAATGATGAAAACCTTATGAATAACATGACATCACATATTTTTAACTTAAGTGCACAGACATAACAAATTAATCAACAATAAGATGAATATGTTCTTTTAGTATATATTTAAAAAAAATGAATTTGCAAGTTAATAATAATATTATAATGCATATATATGTAATATGTGCTCAATATAATATTGATATATACATATCATTACAAGTTTATATCATAATAAATTTTTTTAGTCTTTATCGTTATAAACGTCATATTAATTTATGTCCAAGTTGTACATTAATAATATTACAAAATAAAATTTTATTTTAAACTCCACACATGTGAAATCAGTGATTATATATATGGTTTAATGATTTAGTCTTCCTCAATCACTTACTTCACTCGCCATTCTATCCAAAGATCGGGTGGTCTACAAATTAAATGGCCCCCAATATAATTTATTCCCGCCCAATTTCATGGTCCGAAACACTTCCGTATATTATTCATTTCGACGGACGAGCATCCTCTATCTCTACATACATCTTACCATATATTTATTTGTATTACATTATATATCTTTTATTTATTATTATAAAACACAATATCTGTTAGTATATAGTAAGTATATAATATGTATACATATAATTAAATTGTTAACTAGAAGCAGTCTCTTAAATATATCAATATTATGTATATAATATAATAATAAATATTGGTATCAATTAGTCAGGTAAAAAAAATCTACAAATAATACTAGTTTATGATATATATTTTTTCAATCTAAAAATCTATTTGGTCGGATGAACAGTTAGCTCGAGTAAACTTTAGAGGGCAGATGACTCATTTATTTACAAGGTTTACCCAGTTTAAACATTCGCTTAAATGAGTCATTTGGCATTTAGGGTTTATCCAGTCTAACCGTTCATTCGAGCGAATAGGTTTTTAGAAAAAATAAAATCATAAAATAATAATACTTGTAGATTTTTTTTTACCTAGCTAATCGACAACAATATTTATTAAGGTTAAAGGGTTTTTTTAGTGTTATATGACCAAAGTTGGTTTTTGGCGTCGTATCTTTTTTTGTAGACTTTTTGTGGCATACGCTTGCGTTTTGTAGACTTTAGTGCATTTGTTAGTTGACCGTTAAGTACACATGTGAAAATCACATGAATTTTCGCTAATATTCATTTTTGTTCAATTTAGTCTCTAATATTTTCTCCGACCAACCAATCTTCTTCCGGCCACCGCCCAAAGTCTTCCGACCACCAAATAGATTTCTTTTTGTTAAAATGAAATAATATGTATATATATATTATATATTATAATAAGATAAGATATATTATAATAAGAAATAAAGTATATATAATGTAAGAAAAATAATTATAGTATAAATTATATATATATATATATATATATATGGCAGAATGTATCTAACGAAAGAGAATATAATGACAATTTTATTTAGCATATGAAGAAATATTTCAGAGCATTTTCAGTGGTAGTGCCTAGTTCCTAATTCTATGTTATAAATGTATCAATCATTGTAGAGAGCTCCTAGTGCTTAGTGACATTTACTGTTGGTCACTATTGGTAATGATTAAATAGGAACTTGTATTTCCAATGGGAGTGCCTTGTTCTCAAAATGAGAATTCTTAATTCCAATTTTTGCAACTGGACGCTGACTAGGCGCCTCTAGGCGTGAGTAGGATTACTAATATTACTGTTTTGCCATTATCGAGTGAATAATGAAGTGGGACAGTGCCTACTAGTAGGAACTCCCAAATTACTGTTCATGTCGGTTTATTCAATTGTTTTGCTTCTCTCTTTGATTGTATTTATATATTATGTTACGCTAAGTAAGATAATGACATCAGCCGTAATCGATCATTTAAATATTAAGTAAGTTAAATAATGGCACAAACCAAAATTACCACTTTTTAACTTCGAAGCAATTTCAGAATTTCCATATCTAATTTGTTTATATTTTACCATGTTGAACATCCGTAAATTCTAAATTTTGAAATAGTATAAAATTTCATATTATTAAATATGAAAAAAAAATCTACAAAAAAATATTATTTTAATGCATATATATTTCTATCTAATTACTTATATTATTATATGATATATATATATATATATATTATTTTATGACCAATTGTTATAAAATTTATACCTTTAGGAAGATATATAATATATTATGATTTATGTATATTGAAAATCATTAGTAAAAATAAATTATTAATATATATAACTGATTTACTAATATGATCTGATGGATGTGCATAAACGTGAATCAACAGATGGTAATAAATAAAGATATGTCAATCATTGTATAACAGATATTGTATAAAATGTATATCGAAATAATATTCAATTACGCAATAAAGAGAAACATAAAAAATTACAAGAGGATTAGTCGAACATATCTGACAATTTAGTAATATGCGAGACAATTCTATGTAGTCTCAAATATATAAATATATATATATGTGTGTGTGTGTTAATTTTTATTTTTATTGCAATCATTATTTGAAAAAAAAAAGTGTTCATTTATATATTATATTCGTAAATTTTGGTATAATTTTTTTTAATACCAATAGTATCATTTAAAAAATTATAGTACATAAATAATTGAACTATTACCCTAGCGACGTCGAGTTTTGAATTTCGGGATAACAATACATGTCGGTCAAAGTTGGAATCCAAATATTTAATCTAAAATTGACCAACTTTGACGAATTCGTAAAAATGTAAAATTTCATTAAAAATCAATTAATTTTTTATGATTTTGTATATTTTTTTCCTTCTAAATATGAATATTTAAATTATATATAATGCTATAAAAAAATCATATTGTGAATATGTAATTAAGTGGTCCCAATATAGAAGTGGAATTTGGCTCCACCTTTGGAGAGAGTTCCAATTTTACTGTAGAGTTGGCAGTGACATAATAACTGACGTGTAAGAACTAGACACTCACCGTTGGAAGTACTCTCACGGATATATGGCGCGTGGGTAGTCATGTTTTTTAGGAGATTAATTAATTAATAAATACTTGGCAAAAAAAATTAATTAATAAACAAAGCAATTAAAAGAAAAAAAAAATATATAAGAGAGACAAGACGGAAATATGTACGGTGCAGATGAATGAGACAGGAATTGAGACAGATAATGGGGACAGAGGATGCTCATCCCATTTGGACCACGTTTTTTTTTTCTATTTTTTATATTACAGCGACAACGCAGTATCAATTTTTTTCAGCACATGATCTGATCCAATATATATCCTAAATCTGAGCCACACACTGGATATATGTCGCGATGTGAATCATATATGCCAATCAAATTCGGGGCGATAACATCGTGCCATGAGTGTCGGCTAACATAGGAAGTTCTTTAGGAAATATGTTACACATGCCATGCATCACGCACATCATAAGCACACTCAATGGATCAGTATGTGGATGAATGTAATATGTTGTTGTTTGATAACGTAAATAAAAATGTAATATAAGCATTTATAATGTGATTAATTGTAATTTGATATTATAAAAAGTTGGGCAAAACTTCTAAAATTCGTATTCATTGTAGTGTGAAATTAAATAGAAAACATATATATAATATGTGATTATACATACAAAATTAATGAGTGCTTATTATTTGTTAAGCAGTAGTAGTTCACATAGTAATTCTTATGCAATTATTGTTTATCTATTTATTTTGGTATACTTTATCACCTATTATTAAAAAAAATAGTGCGTACGATGTTCATATTAATGAGTAAAGTGTCTTGCATAACATTTTTTTTAATGAATCTCACCTCATAAAATTGTACACGGAAGTTCAATTAATATAATTTTAATATAAAGTAAAAAATTAATTTTAATATTCGGTGTTTAAATTGTTCATGAATTTAAAACATAAAGTTTATATATAGATTATGTTAGTTGTTCTCAAAATAAATATCGTTGAAATCTTGTCATATCAATTAATTAATATCAACTTTTAAATAGTTACGATAATATAAGTTTTTTTGGGGCCATATTATAATAATAACATAAGTCACATTAGAATGTGTACGTTACAAAACATATCAAACATGTAATCTAACATTACACTCCACATTGCAACACAACCAAACAATCCAATATAATATTATATTATATTTTGTATTATATCACATATATAGGAACCAACTGACTGAGTCAACATATTATTTGTAATCTCAGTATTAAAGACCCTCCCCTCAATGTTGTCTATATATATATGAGCATCATCTAAGCCATAATATAAACAGAAACATTCTGAGTTATAAGTATACATCCTAGGTTCAATACAAAGCTTCACTCTTTGTTTTTTTCTTGCATGCTCTACTAAGCTTTAGTTTAAGAAGAAGATAAAAATGGCAGCTGATCAACTTCCTATTTCAGCCAATATTGTTGAACGCCCTTCTGCGGGTTATCACCCGAGCGTTTGGGGCGACTATTTCCTTCAATATGCTTCTAAATCAAAGGTACGTACGTACGTAGTGTTTTACTTCTATACGTTAATAATTAATTATATTAGCTAATAATAATAACAATGTATATTATATGTATGACAGATGGTGCATAATGAAGAAGAGAATCAAATTGATGATTTGCAGAGAGAGGTGAAGAGGATGTTGGCTGATGCTGCTAATATCTGTGTTCTTCATTTTAAGCCTTTTGGGTTACTGGATTTGATCGATAAGATCCAACGGCTAGGGATTGGTTACCGGTTCAAGAGAGACATTAATGAAGCTTTGGTGAAACTTCACAGCAGTTACTTTGAAGGTGACAAGGCCGCCATTAATGGCGACGATGACCTTCACACCACTGCTCTCATGTTCCGATTGCTACGACAACATGGTTTCAACATCCCATGCAGTATGACTTCTAACTTACTTGGTCTCGCTTCTCCTCGTATTATATATATTACATTAGCTCCATCTAATTTAATCTGCTGTTTAATCGCGATGAAAATTGCAAGTGGAGATAACAAAATTTCCACAAAAAAACATGACAATAAATTTAAGTTCGGCATAACAACAAACAGTGTACAACGTTGTCATCTCTCTGTTTAACATCTAATTAGAGAGTAGTGTATTGCAAACTTTGTATAAATTCAATTAGTACGTAATTCTTACCTAACAAAACATCGTATATATCCTAATTAAAAGTGTTCATCTACATATATAGCAAAAGTGTAATACGTAAATTTCTCCACGCAGATGTGTTTAACAAGTTCAAGGACAACAATGGGAGCTTCTGCGAATCGTTAGCGGTGGATACGACAGGATTATTGAGCTTATACGAAGCTAGCCATTTCCGAGTTCATGGAGAAGACATCCTAGAAGAAGCCCTAGCTTTCTCAGTCACACACCTTGGATCCACTTTAGACAAAAAGTGTCGTCCTTTTGCAGATGAAGTGGATCATGCCTTGAAGCAGTGTATTCGCAAAGGGTTAACTAGACTGGAGGCTCCATTCTATATCGAAACCTATGCCAAACGCGCTTCCCATGATGATGATCAACTTCTACTGACATTGGCAAAGTTGGACTTCAACTTGTTGCAGAGACAACATCAGAATGAACTTGTTGACATAACGAGGTCAGTAGTTCATATGTCATTATGGAACAATATGCATGCATGGGAATTACGTGATGTTATCAAAATTTATATGTTGTATATTTGCTTGGGTGGTTTATAGATGTGGGCCATGACAAGGCCTTTAATGAGACTAAATAAATGGAAAAAACTGTATAAATCATAACGTTATTAGTTTTAGCTATCTTAATTTTTTTGCTAATAGGTGTGTTTCAAGTTTCGTTTTCATTGTTTTTTATTTTTTTATCCGTTTTATCTGTTAATTTTGACAGATTTTGGTCAAATGACTCCATAAATTCAATAGCATTCAAATCATTTGAAAAAGAAAAATAACAAAATGACACTTCTGTTTTCTTTTAACTTAGGAAATTAGTGTACCTACAGAAAAATTGAATAATTTATGCAAAATTGAGGTTCAATTTAACTTAAATTGACATAAATATACATGAGTTGAAGAAAACTCATATCCAAATTCGTCAAGTTTAATAGAAAAAAATAATGAAAAACCAAAAAGCAACGAAAACGAAACATGTGACACATATTAGCAATGAAAGCAAAACTTGGGACACTCTATTAGAAACAATTTAAACCTGAGACACGAAGAAGCAACATGTTATAAATCTGAGCCTATGATTAGATTCTTAACCCTTAAAACATATATAACATGTTGAGCTTGGTTTGAATCGAGTAAAAGCTACTAAACTTGATTGCTCAAATTTTGAAATTCGAACTCAACTCTTATCTAAACTCGACATGTATAATCAAGCTCTAATGATCACTCGACTCGTAAGCTATTATAGATCATAATAAGTTGAGATTGAAGAGTATTTCTTCCATTTTTATGTATGTCAATCTATCTTCTCACTCGTTTATTATATATATATTAGGTGGTGGAAGGATTTAGGGTTTGGTAAGAAGCTAGCATTTGCAAGGGACAGAATCACAGAGTGCTACTTTTGGATCTTAGGAGTGTATTTCGAGCCGCAGTACCAACTCGCGAGGAAAATTGTCACCAAAGTGATTGCTCTCACTTCAGTTATGGACGATATTTATGATGTCTACGGTACTCTTGAAGAGTTGCAACTCTTAACTTCAGCGATTGAGAGGTCCATATTCTTTAATAATTAAAAATCACACCTATTTAATTATTTTGGTCGTTTTTAACGTTGTTTATATTATATATATATATATATATATAATATATATACAGATGGGACATTGGGTCATCGGCTGGAAAAGAATTACCCGAGTACATGCAAGTATTCTACAAGGGACTTATTGATGTTTATGCTGAAATAGACAAGGATTTGATTGACAATGGAAGATCGTATCGTCTTTTCTATGCGAAAGAAGCGGTATAATTTAATTAATTAATTAAGCTACCATTTCTATATGATCGTTTTTATCAGTATATATTTTATGTGGTAGCTAGCTTAATGGATGAATTTGAATTTGTTATAAAGATGAAAAAACAGGCAAGGGTATATTTACATGAGGCGAAGTGGTTCCACAACAAGTATGTGCCGACAATAGAAGAATACATGTCTGTCGCAACCGTAACTGCTGGATATGAATTGGTGGCCACCATGTCCTATGTTGGAATAATGGATGATGATGTCACACAAGATGTCTTTGAATGGTTGTTTGGTCAACCTAAAATTTTGAGGGCTTCTAGCGTCGTGGCTCGTCTCATGGATGATATCGTCTCACACAAGGTAATATATATACACTTACTTTCTTTTTTTTTTAATAGATATTTAAAAAAAAAGTTAAAGAGTTAAGAATCTAATCACGGGTCTCAAAAGTTTGTACTATGTTGCTTAGGTGTTTCCAATTAAATTGTTGTTAATATGTGATACATGTTTCTTTTTCGTTGCTAATAGATGTTTCTATATTTCATTTTCGTTACTTTTTGTTTTCATATGTTTTTTCTGTTAAATATGACCGATTTGAGTATGGTTTTCTTCGATCACGTATATTTATGCCAATTAAGTAAAATTAAACTAAAATTTTACATAAGTTTTTCAATTAAATACACTAATTGACATAAGTTAAAGGGAGACAGAAGTGCATTTTTGTTCTTAATTTCTCTCATTTAAATGTTTTTTTTAATAGTTGGAGCAAGAGAGAGGACACGTGGCTTCAGCAGTGGAATGCTATATGAAACAACACAAAGTGAGTGAAGCAGAAGCAGAGAAAGAGTTGTGGAAACGAGTGGATAATGCTTGGAAAGACATTAATGAAGAGTGCCTCAATCCAACAGCGGCTGTTCATGTTTCTCTTCTTCAACCGATTATCAACCTTGCATGTGTTATCGACGTGTTGTATAAGGATAAAGATCGGTATACCCATGCAGATAATGAACTCAAAGGCTTCGTAACCTCTCTGCTCATCCATCCAATTCTTATATAACTACTTATTATACTCAATAATAATGTAATAGCAAATAAACATAATTTGATCATGTATTAATTGCATCTTTAGTTATATACTACTGTAACATTTATATTTGGTAATCAATACTGTAATAGCATATATTATTTATGTTTAAAAAATTGTCTTTTTTTATTACATTTACTGATGGTGACAGACAGAAAAGTGAAGTGTCTTATGTTCTTAGTGTTCTCGTCATTCATTATTATTTTTGAAGTCGAACCTAAATGCATGTTCTGGGTTTTTGAAAGATAATAATTTTAAAATATTAAGAGAACCTTTCATATATTTCAACATAATAAACGTCGTATCAAAGGAAAGCTACTTTTGTTTGTTTGGAGGGACTTACACTACAAGAGAGCAGGTCAATTGTCACGGGCCAGTTCGTTTCAAATTCATGTGCAAACGTGCTAGAATCGGGTTAGGTACAGTGTGACCTCGTTATTAGTAATCAAGTGTGAAATTTATTCTCACACGGGGTAGGTCGTTCCTGGTACTGTTCCTCGTGTACAAAACGTTGCTAATCCGTTAGGTGAGGTGGCGTGCCAAATTCTTGTCAAACCCGTTAATGAGTGTGTGTGCACGACTGATAGTGTATATTACCAAAGTTAAAGATTTCCGAATGATCCACACAGCTCAGTGGAAGAACATCAACAATACAACTGAAAGATTGAAGGTTCAAATCTCCGCATTTACACCGTTTTTCTTGTATTGGTCTACTTTTTATTGATATCCAGAGTAGTATTAATATAACCAAACTAATTCCATTGAGATAGAATACTGAATGACCCACACGGCTTAGTGGAAGAAGTCCAACAATCAAACTGAAAGATTGGAGGTTCTGCATAATTCCAGGTTCCTTAAACAGGACCACAACTGCAGTCAAACAAACAACATAACAAATAAGTTGTTCACTGCAAAATATACAGCTTAAACCACTGCAATCTAAAAATGACAGCAACTTGTTAAACAATCTAAGCTAGCAAACGTGACAGCAGCTATCAAAGAACCTAATCGGATTCAACAGTGTCATCCGAGTGACTTTCCCCACCAACTGTATTTTCCCCTTCAGCAAAAGCATGAAAGCTAGTACCTGCTGCTTGTTCTCTTGTCATCCCATCAAACTGAAGCACAACACTTAGCAAACGTGACAGCAGCTATCAAAGAACCTAATCGGATTCAACAGTGTCATCCGAGTGACTTTCCCTACCAACTGTATTTTCCCCTTCAGCAAAAGCATGAAAGCTAGTACCTGCTGCTTGTTCTCTTGTCATCCCATCAAACTGAAGCACAACACTTAGCTCAATTGGTTGAACCTCCACAAATTGTACGGGATCTATCAGAATGGCTGTGTTATCAAGCTCTTCCTGAAGGTCCAAAGCAACCTCATTTTCCATATGTTCAGCTTGGAAACTGCTCGACTCATCGTCTGCTGCAGAGGACTCCGTACCCCCCCTGAATGTCATATTTACCCGTCGATTTTCCCTTACAGACAACAACCTAATCCTTCATTTCCCTCCGGCCTCCTGGATACCCAAGATAGAAGACTTGTTCAGCTTGACTCGCTAAAACAAATTTCTCGTCAGTTGGATAGCAAGACCGAGGGTCTAACTCTACAAATCCAAGTCTTGGATGTATTCGCATCTTCGTCGTCGTGTCATACCAATGACATTTCAATAAGCACACACTAGTACCACTACCAAGGTATTCCACTTCCCATATTTCATCAATTAACCCGTATTAGTTGTTGTAATCACCACCGCCACCACATTGACCTTTCACGCACACACCAGAGTTTGCTCTTTTCCGTTCTCTTCCATACTCACGTGTGTGAAAGTTAAATTCATTTGTAAAGCATCCATTATAGGTCTTCACGATGGTACTGGGTCCCCTACTTAGTTCATAAACGCCTTCAGCAACTTCATGTATGTGAGATTGAACCTTCAATTATTCAAGTATTAGTACACAATTTGAAAAATCTTTCAAATGCACAAACAATTATAACAAGACTTGAACACTAACATATTCTTTCAACCAATCAGCAAATGATGTGTGGAGGAGCATGTCGAGTACTTGAGCTGTCAAATCCACGTGTTCTTGCCTCATCGCATCCTCGAATAACCTGCAGGAGGTTAGGTAAGTTTACTAGTAGTGGAAACCAATCAAACAAAAAAAAATAGATGATAGGCATAGCCATTAGATTACCCAATGTATGGCGACAGTTCTAATGTATTAAGTATAACATAAGTGTGTGCTGCATCAACATCTGAAAATGGCATGAAAGTGCGACCACGCGGCTCATACAGTTGGATTGGATGTCGAAATACATATAGTCTATGCTCACCAACAGGTACACCACCATCATCATTCCGTGGGCCTCTGTTGATTCTTGAATCAATGCCGTCCGCAAAGTATTCTCTCTACGGCATATACACAAACACTTGGTGTGCACAAAACCACTTTGATATTTCTTTATATCCAACAAGTATTCTTTGATAGTTGAACACAAAAATTGAGAGAAGATGAATCAAAACCCAAGTTATGAGATCAAGTTGCATATTACCTGAAAATAATTGTTACACACTGCAAACCTCTTCTTCTACGCGCAACACTCTGAGAAAGAACGCAGCTCTGCTAATTAGCTCTCTGTAAGTCTGTATTAATGGGTGTTGGTCGTTTTGGCAATATATACAAGCCCCGCAAATAATTATATCAAGTATAAATCTCTGCGTAAAATAAATAGTTGGAACCTCTTATAAATCAACGCGCTCAGTTTCTGACATATTGCGGATGGTCACTTGTTCGATACTCTGCAGCGAATATTAGGGTCGTTTATAATTCTGCAGCGGATGGTCACAAATATTGGGGTCGTTTATAATTCGTATCAGGGTTGTGATTTTCTTTCATCAACGAATTGTGCACGACCTAGCCCTATGTCAGATTCTTCGCGTCAAATTCGTCCCAAACAGTCGTTTACATTTGAAACGAGGTAACACACCGTGTCAGTACACGTGCTAAACTCTACCTCGTGCCTAATCCATCTCAAACACAGCCCAATTTGAAACGACTAAACACCCCGTGTCAAAGTTCGTTTTATTTGACCCTGATTTCTTGTAGTGTTAATTACGTGTCTTTTCAAGATTGGGTTAGGGGTCATGCATGTAAGTTTGCATGCTTTTCACGTGGTACACATATCCATCTAAACCACTTATTAGATCATCGAATCTGTAGTTATAAGTTCATTATTATTTTAAACTAATGCTAATTAGATAATTGCAGATTAAAGGTATGTCTCTACTAAAATGAAAGTTTTACTAATTTCATATTAAAAGTTGAGACATTTAATTGGTTCTTTGCCTTCATCCAATTCATCCAATTTATGTTGTATTTCTTCATAATTTTGTTTAATTACTACAAATTTTGTAGTTTAGTTAATATTTTGCTCTCGGCATTGTTTTTTATTAATCTAGCTAGAATAAAATTTAAAATAAGGTAAAGTTGGTGAATAGAGTAAGGAAATGGTGGATTTTAACCAATGTTTTGAATTCGTAATATAACCCCTGAAACTTAATCTCTGATCGTAGACCGATTTAATACTTAGGTGTTTAAATCATTACTCATCCAGTTAATTTAGGTTTCTAGTTAACCTTTAATCCACTAGTAGTGACTCTTTCCAAAATTCACGTTTTTAAAACGTACCACCACAAGTCGAATTTTAGGGTTCGTCAATTACTACTATCTTGAAGGCGAATTATACGAACTCAAACAGCGGACAAATTAAAACCAAGTTATAAATTACAAGGTAATTAAAAATATTGATCCTAGCTCAATATGTGTGGTTCTATTAAATGTAAAGCCTCTAACATTAATATTTTCTACAATCTAGTGCTAAGTTGAAACTGAAATCATTTCAAGACCTAATTAAAATCCTGATAGTGCACAAAAATTATGGTTTAACCTTTTTTGAGTATAGAAGATTCCGTCACTCTAGCCACATTGTATGTCAACGTGCACCAAACCGTTACCAATCCATATACAAAATGTTCTTAAAATAAATTAAACATCTTATAGAATACAGATACATGTATACATTACATGGAAACTACAGGAAAATGTTGATATGCACACAGACAAATTTGTGTGGGAGTTGTGTGTAAACACCTATACACTCGGATTCCACACAATAAAAACCCATGGGGATTCTAGACGTGGTAATTGGTACGCATATTGCACACGGAAATTGCTGTATGTAAAGGGATTGCACACAAAAAATAAAGTGTGTAGTTTGTGTGGACAAATTCTGTGTGTACTGTGCACACCGAATTACTTGTGTGTACACCGAAAGGAAATACACACAACCTCCACACCGTACATGACAATACCGTATGGAATCTGAGTGAGATGTTAACATGATAGATGATGTGTTCACACCTTTTACAATTTAACTTGCCGTTACTGAAGGTCTTTTTTAGACTTTGATTGTTTGTTGCATTTCAATATTTGCAGAATTATAATCATTATTTCAACTATTGTTCATTAGTATGTATTATAACAAAATGTGAAGAAATTTAGTAGTAACAAGAAACTTAATTCTATAGGTTTAGTTTAGTTACAACTATTTTAATTATAAAGCAGGTAACTAGTAACTACCAGTTTAAATCTATTCATAATCTTTAGTATTGCATCTGTGGTTCCGAATTAGTGTGATTTAGTAACTAATCATTTATAATCTATTTGAAGCATTTAGTATTGCTTTTTCTGTTACAAATAAGTTGGATTTAGTAACTACGAATCTAAAATCTATTTAGAATCTTTAGTATTACTTTCATAAATTCCAAAAGTTTTATTTGGAATCATGTATGTATAATGTTGATAGTAATATACTCTTTTGAGTTAAATAATTCAATTATATTTGACAATTTAAGTACTATATATATTAATAAAAACACTCAATGAGCATAACTAGTTCATTATTAATAACCTTAATGTAAGAGTGACAATACATGTCAAAACTTGTGCATGTACAATATTTTCATTAGTTCAGTAATAAAACAACAATGACTTGAATAAAAGTGGTAGCCATCTTCACAATGCATCTTTTTGCCCACGAAGTGATTCTTAACACCTGTAATATTAAAAAATAAGGAATAAGTAAATCGTCAAACATATGTAAGCATATCACAAACCTATGTTAGCATACATGTAAACTTATTAAAACATTGATGAAGCAGCTTATCCATAAATGGATGAAAGATATACATATATGGATAAAGAGATGTACTAACATATGCAAACACACCGAAATTTGCAGCATCTTATGCAAACATAGATGAAAGATATATATATATGGATAAAGTGATGTAGTCACATATGCAAACACACCGAAATTTGCAGCATCTTATGCAAACATGGATGAAAGATATGTTTACATAAATAAAGTGATGTAGATACATATACAAACACACATAATTTTGCAGCATCTTATGCAAACATGGATGAAAGATATGCTTACATAAATTAAGTGATGCAGACACAGAGAACTATTGGGAGATTTCTCCAACCAAATTCATGTAATAATGAGAAACATACATTAAACAAGTTCTTGGTAAGCTTAAAATTCATGCACGAATTACCAAGTGTTCGCAAGACGGGGAGCATGGGTCCAAATTGAATCGTATCTTCGGCATTCTGGGCTTCGCACAGATGCAACTACACCCACCGGCAGTACATCAACAGCCGCAATTGGTTGCATCGCGCCTCGGTGGTTACCGACCTGAGTAACAACAGAAGAAGTAGCAAGAACAAGGTTGGCCTATGTGGTTGCCGTTTGGATGAAAGAGAACCACATGCAAACCGATGATCAAAAGTCACAACTCAGAGCAAGAAGCAAGAAAAAGGTTGGTCGGTGCAGAGAAAGTTACCGTCGATGCAGATCCATCATCAGTGAGAAGAGATGTCACTATGGTCGCCGATATTGGGTTTGAAGAGCTCGTTGTAGCCGCCGTCGTTGCTAGGACCATAGGAGAGATGAGAATTGGAGACATGTGGAAGGATGAACACCAAAGGTTCGACTGAGAACCGATAAAGATGAGAATGGAGGAAGGATGAGAATGGGGGAGATGTGAATTTGGGGAGATGAATAACAACTTTACCAAAAGAGGGAGTAGACATTCAACTTGGGCTCGTCTGGAGAAGTACCATAAATGTAGAAGTACTAACGTGGGTGGGGCCCATAGTTCAACTTGGGTGGGAATTTTTAAAATGAAAATTTCAATTTTACACATTAAATATAGGCCGGTTTTTTTTTTTTTTTTTCAAAATTAGTAACTTTTTTAGAATTATTTATCTCATTCCAAATACTATTTTCAAGAATTGATATTGTTTGATACTATATGTTACCTTTAGTTAGACCCATTACAATTCAAATGTGCACTTTTAGCATCACATTTGTCATTTCAAATAAGTGACATTTAGTAATTCTTATTGAAACTCTATTTACTTTAAGTATTGTATTTGTTGTTCCAAAAAGTAACATTTAGTAAGTACATTTTTAAACTCAATTTTAACATTTTAGTATTGGATTTGCGGGTTCCAAAAAAGTTACATTTAGATCGGAAAAAAAAGGTTACATTTAGTAACTGTCATTTAGACTCTATTTACAAATCATGGAAATCTTACCAACTAAATTTAAATATGGTCGGGATACTATTTTTTCAAAATTAATAACATTTTTAGAATAACTTGTGTTATTTCTAATATTATTTGTAAGAATTGATAATGTTTGATACTATTTGTTACCTTTAGTTACACACATCTCAAATAAGTGACATTTAGTAACTCTTATTTAAACTCTATTTATAACATTCACTATTATATTTGTTGTTCTAAAAAAATTAACATTTAACTATATTTTAAACTTCATTTAAACATTTTAGTATTTCATGTGTGGGTTCCAAAACAATGACATTTAGCAAGTGCCATTTAGACTCTGTTTACAACTTATAGTATCGGATGAGTGGGTTCCCAAAATATATGCTAGAAGATATAGTGAACATATGTGTATATCTACGAGTTTACAACTTGTAGTAGATGTAGTGAACATATGTTTATATCTACTAGTTTTTGTAGAGTACATTGTATATGCTTTATATGTTAACATATGTAGTAGATGTGTCAACACATATTCATGTATATGCAAACACCACTCCAATTGCACACGGAATATTAAATTCAACATACTCCACACGGATACAATACAGACGGAAGTTATTGGTATTTATTATGTGTGTAACTGAGGCAAATTTCATACACCTTCCACACAGAAATTTGTCAGTGTGTAATGCTGTGTGAATCTGAATGCATTGTAGTATTCACTTTTTCCAACAGAGCTGTATGCAACTTGTGTGTAAGGCGAATGAATTTGCACACATCAACAACCGTGTGGGAATATATTGTGTGGAAATCAACATTTTCTTGTTGAGACATTTACTAATTTCACATTAAAAGTTGAGACATTTAATTGGTTCTTTGCCTTCATCCAATTTACGTTGTATTTCTTCATAATTTTGTTTAATTACTACAAATTTTGTAGTTTAGTTAATATTTTGCTCTCAACATTGGTTTTTTTTTATTTATTAATCTAGCTAGAATAAAATTTAAAATAAGGTAAAGTTGGTGAATAGAGTAAGGAAACGGTGGATTTTAACCAATGTTTTGAATTCGTAATATAACCCCTGAAACTGAACATCTGATCGTAGACCGATTTAATACCTAGGTGTTTAAATCATTACTCATCCAGTTAATTTAGGTTTCTAGTTAACCTTTAATCAACTAGTAGCAACTCTTTCCAAAATTCACGTTTTTAAAACGTATCATCACAAGTCGAATTTTAGGGTTCGACAATTACTACTATCTTGAAGGCGAATTATACGAACTCGAACAGCGGACAAATTAAAACCAAGTTATAAATTACAAGGTAAAAATATTGATCCTAGCTCCATATGCATGTGGTTCTATTAAATGTAAAGCCTCTAACATTAATATTTTCTACAATCTAGTGCTAAGTTGAAGCTGAAATCATTTCAAGACCTAATTAAAATCCTGATAGTGCACAAAAATTATGGTTTAACCTTTTTTGAGTATAGAAGATTCCGTCACTCTAGCCACATTGTATGTCAACGTGCACCAAACCGTTACCAATCCATATACAAAATGTTCTTAAAATAAATTAAACATCTTATAGAATACAGATACATGTATATATTACATTGGCAAGGCAATGTTTACTATTATAGCCCAGACTGATCAAGGCTTGGTCTGATAGTTTTGTCCAACATTTATGGTTCATTTGTGTTTGGGTCGGCCCATCTTGTTTGTGGCCCGTTTAATTCAATCTGTAACTTTGTTAAGTTATTTGGGACCAAATTTGTTTACATTAAAAGGATATGGTGCAATCTTTATTTATTTTGCTAGGGTTTAGTATTTATAGGTTGATGGGAACTGATGGATAAACTAACCCAAGTGATTCCCGTATCTCTCCGTCTCTTTCTCTCTGTGACTTCTCTGCGACTTTTCTGATTCTCCGACGGTTACTTTACCTTGCTCCGTCGTGCTACCAGTTTTCACATGGTATCAGAGCTGCGAAGCTCTTAGTGCTCCGACGATCTCGTCCCTGCTTTTCGCTATGGTAAAAATTTCTTCATTCTCTTCGAATCTCCCTTTCTGGTTTGCGAAAACGTTTTTTCGTTTTACGAATCGTCTTTCTCAGACGAACCTTTTCTTGCATGTGAATTTTATGTTTATTTGTTCGTAGATCTCGCAACCTCCATGTTGTTGCTGTAGATCTGTGACGATAACATTCATTACTTGAAGTTTGAAGAAAATTACGAACCTCTTTTCGCTTTCTTTTACTTGATTAAGTACAGATCTACACTTGTTATTGTCATTACTCTCTTCTTCTGCCTCTTTTTCAAGCAGATCCTCTTTTGCATGTGATTTTGTGTTCGTATAATCGTATTTTCGTAGATCTCGCGATTTTTGTGTTATCGCTGTAGATCCGTGACGATATCGAGCATTACCTGATTTTTATAAAGAATCGTAGATATTTGATTGATTAAAGTTCAAATATACACTTGTTCTTAATATCGATGACCTTTTTTGCTTGATTGAGCACAGATCTATACTCATTATTGTCCCTATCTCCTTTTTCGAATACAAAGAAGCTTGCACGTGATGTTTGTGTTCGTCATCTCGTAGATCTCGCAACCTTTATTTAGTTGCTGTAGATCCGTAACAATTACTTACCTTACTTGATTCCGTCATTATAGATCTACTCTTGTTTTTAGCTGGCCATTTGATGTTATGTGTTGATGATGATCCTTGCTATTTTACAATCCTATCTGCATGCATGCCATTTTCCCGTGATGATTCATTAGAATCAAAGGATGTGTTTTTTTTGTAATCATTTTTTGAGGTTTTCTTTCATTCTCTTCTTATAGACTCTTGCTCTGATTCTTGAAGATCTATTCTCCTTTTGATCTACTTTAGTTGTCTTTATTAAAATGATGTCTGAATCAAGCAAGAATCCAGAAGAAATCTCTAAACTCAATTTTGGCGATGCTCCAACAGATATTATTGTCGAAGTGGTGCCGAAAATAGATCACAGCCATCCTCTTTATCTTCACCCTTCAGACTCGGCTGGTCTATCATTTGTTTCTGAAAAATTAACCAGTTCTGAGGATTATGGCTTTTGGAGCAAAGCAATGAGAATTTGTCCGATTTCCAAGAATAAACTGGGCTTTGTTACTGGCACGTGTAAGAAGAGAATTTTGATCCTAGCCTTCATCCCTTATGGGACCGTTGCAATGCTTTAATATTGGCGTGGATCATGAATTCTGTTTCTCGTGAGCTTATGTCCGACAACATTTATACCGAAAGCGCTTTTTATGTCTGGAACGATTTAAAGGAAAGGTTGCACAAAGTGAATGGCTCGAGGATTTTCCAATTATACAAAGATATCTGCATGGCTCAGTAAGGTGTGAAATCTATTTCCACTTACTTTGCAAGGCTAAGAACTATGTGGGAAGAGTTCGTCCGAACCGATTAATATGCCCAACCCTAAAATTTGGCGGTTACAGAATGGCATTTGGCCACTATATAACAGATATAAAAAAAATACGGCAATGTTTACCTTAGATTCTACGACAATATATAGAACATGCAATTACTTTATTTCTTATTTTCTTGAAATTGTCAACGTAATAGATAATACAATATTTATTTTTATTGTTTATTATTCCATATATATTGCTTACGTGGCGGCTTATGGTTTTCCGTATCCAAACTGTATAGATAATAAATTTAAATGGAATTTTTTTATTTTTTATTTTTTTGATTTGCAGTCAATCAATATTTTATATTTTAATTAAATTAGAAAACGCTAACTAGCGAACCGCACGTATCAGTCAGTGAGCCTCCGCAGCCGAATTAATATAATAGATATAATAGATTATAGATAATTTGATATTATATAAAATTCGACCTCTTAATTCTTATAGTAAAACAATTAAAAGAAAATTATATACGATACGTGCATTTAAAGGAATTTATTTATTTTTACATATCTTAATATTTTTTCCATAATAATATCTCCATAATATGCATGCATTAAAAAAAAATAACTGTATGTCATACAAACAAATATATGTAATCTTACAACCATACCATATAAAAACGACCATAGAAATGTTAGAAAGCTGATGATTAGATGTCGATTTGTTCCGACTATGAGAAAATGAAAAAAAAAAAAAAAATCAAAAGTTGATAGTATTAATTACAAGGGTTAATTACCAAATTGCTAGCTGAACTTTCTGTGAAAGTGCAAATTGCTAGCCGGACTTATTTTTATATCAAATCGCTAGCTAAACTTTTTGCTAATGTGTAATTTGTTAGCTCCGTCAATTTTTCCGTTAATTATGGATGGAATATACTTTCTAAAATTACTAAAAATACCCCAAAGTTCTACTATTATTGTAAAATAACCTCAAATGTTATATAAAATCAAATATACATCTCGAATAAATTTTATAATTATATATATTATACAAAAAATATATATATAAGTTAAATATATAGTCCCAAAGTTCAAAAATTAAAATTAAATATTTTTAAAATTGTATGTTTTTATAGAATTTTAAAAATATTTTAATAAATTAATTTTTTGGCATTTTTAAGGCGCGGTTTCCTTTAATATATTTTTTAAAATTTATTATTTATTATTTTGATTTTATATAAAACATCATGTCTTTATATTATCATATTAAAACTTTAGGGTGTTTTTAGCAATATATTTGAAAGTATTTTTCATCCAAAACTAATGGAAAAATTGACAGAGCTAGTTTTTTGAACAATATAGAAAGTTCAACTAGCAATTTGCTACGAAAAAAAGTCTAGCTAGCAAATTGCACATTCATGTAAAATTTGACTAGCAATTTCCTAATTAACACTTAATTACAAATCATGTCATTGTCTCATGATTCAATCATGATTTCTCACAAAAAATTATCGGGCACGTGTATCACATTTCAAAATCCAACCTCGTACAGTGCGCAGGACAAATTCATATTAGTTAACTAATACCACAATAACAGATACATTATCATATATATACTCGAGTTATGCGTGTTAGTTATATTTATTTATGTATTTTTAATCATTTTAATTTAATTAATCTTAGAGATGCTGCCACAAATTCCAAGTCGATTCACCGACCACAAAACTCTTTTTTTACTACGATAAAAATAAAAATAAATAAAAAAATCTTCATTAGGTCAAAAATGGTCTGCCACGACACGAATTACTAAAGACACGAGGTGATATTTAATCATTTTTTTAATCATTCCGATTTTTGAAAGTATAAATAAATATAAATGGCGTGTTCTTTTAACCTCTTAAAATAATATAGATCTACCGCTTAAATTAAACTTTTCACAACGGTAATTTTGGATCCTTAAGCTTTAATCTTTATTATATATTAAATATTATCTCCAATTCTAGGGCACTTAAAAATATGATAGTTAACAAAAAAAAAATTGTCCTTATCTAACTATTTTAATGTGTATATATATTTTTTTTGTATTATATATAATTTAATATATTTTTTTAATATCACAATATTGTAAATTATATGACTAAATTTGTTTATATAATATTCTAATTTAGTAACCACCAATTTTATATATAAATAAGAAGATGCGAATCTTTTTATTAACATATAATTACATCATATATATATACTTTTAAAATAATAATAAATGAGCACATATATTTAGCTTATCGTAATTTTAAAATAAATAATAACCACGGTTAATTCACTATAACAAAACTATATTTTCGCTACGCTACGAAAATGACGCTTCATAAAAATCCCGAATATTAGGCTAACGAATTAAGCCTTCTTCATCTTTTTTTTTCATTGACATCGTTAAGAGCACTTACAATTACAACTGTGAGTTTCTAATCCATTTACATTAAATGTCACAGCACTACTGCTAACTCATTAAATGAAATTGCTATAATACAATCTCAGTAAGGTTGGAACCATCTCTAAGAGCACTTTCAATGGTAGTTCTTAGTTAGTATCATATTGTAAATTTACGATTATAGAGAGTTTCTAGTATCATTTACTATTGAATTATTACTAGTAGTTCTCTATAATAATAATACAAGTAAGTCACATTAGAATTTGTACATTATAAAACATACCAAATATGTATTCTAATATTATACTTCACATTACAACACAACCAAACAAAGCAATCTAACCAGTACAAGAAAATCTAATTATTATGATGGATTAGTTTGTGAGGGACATGTAACCTTATTTGTAAGGGAATTGTGAAAATCTCTTACAAATACAATAATATGCAAATTTTGTAAGGGAATGACTCTTAACAAAAAAAACATAGCTAGAAAATTCATTGAAAACTTCATTGAAAATCCCTCAAAACATAGTAAATCTCTAAAAAATTCTTATAATTTGTGAGGGAATTGGTTCTTTAAAAAAATACCGTCAAAAATTGCCAATTTTCTTGTAGTGAATATTATATTACATTTCGTATTATATCACATATTAGAAACCAATTTGTAATCACTCATTTAAGTCGTAGTCTTACATCAACACCCGTCAAAACACCCCCTACCCTCAGTGTTGCCTATATATATATGAGGAGCCATATCGTCTAAAAGCCATAAACAGAAACATTCTGAGTCATAGGTAAACATACATCCTAGGTTTCAATACAAAAGCTTCCTTTTGTTGGGTTTTGTTCTTGGTCTAGTTTAAGAAGAAGATAAAAATGGCAGCTGATCAACTTCCAATTTCAGCCAATATTGTTGAACGCCCTTCTGCGGGTTATCACCCGAGTGTTTGGGGCGACTATTTCCTTCAATATGCTTCTAAATCAAAGGTACGTACGTACGTAGTGTTTTACTTCTATACGTTAATAATTAATTATATTAGCTAATAATAATAACAATGTATATTATATGTATGACAGATGGTGCATAATGAAGAAGAGAATCAAATTGATGATTTGCAGAGAGAGGTGAAGAGGATGTTGGCTGATGCTGCTAATATCTGTGTTCTTCATTTTAAGCCTTTTGGGTTACTGGATTTGATCGATAAGATCCAACGGCTAGGGATTGGTTACCGATTCCAGAGAGACATTGATGAAGCTTTGGTGCAATTTCACAGCAGTTACTTTGAAGGTGACAAGGCCGCCATTAATGGCGACGATGACCTTCACACCACTGCTCTCATGTTCCGATTGCTACGACAACATGGTTTCAACATCCCATGCAGTATGACTTCAAACTTACTTGATCAGTACTATTTTATATTAGCAACTTGATTTATAGTTAACCTTTAAGGTTTAGACAATATGCTAACATAACCTTTTTTTTATAAGAAATTGTTCTAAAGTTATAGTACATCACCTCCATCTATTTTGTTGTTAAATTGTGGTGAAAAATTGCAAGCGGTCATCACGTACCATTAGACATCAGAAATTTCAAATTTCATCGGAGTTTAAATAACGTACAAAATTTCGGCAAAGTTCAGATAGTAATTTTTATAAAGAACAATATATGACACGTTAAGGCACAAGTTTTATTATTAACATGGTATCAGAGTGCACATGAAATGCATTTATCCACAAATTCAGACTTATAAAATAGTTAATTTAGTTAAGGCGCACATCTTATAATTAAATTTTTTTTTCACACAGATGTGTTTAACAAGTTCAAGGACAACAATGGGAGCTTCTGCAAATCGTTAGCAATGGATACGACAGGATTATTGAGCTTATACGAAGCTAGCCATTTCCGAGTTCACGGAGAAGACATCCTGGAAGAAGCCCTAGCTTTCTCAGTCACACACCTTGGATCCACTTCAGACAAAAAGATTCCTTTTGCAGATGAAGTGGATCGTGCATTGAAGCAGTGCATTCGTAAAGGGTTAACTAGACTCGAGGTTCGATTCTATATTGAAACCTACGCCAGACGCGCCTCCCATGATGATGAACTTCTACTGACATTGGCAAAGTTGGACTTCAACTTGTTGCAGAGACAACATCAGAATGAACTTTGTGACATAACGAGGTTAGTTCACATGTCTTCACCAGACACAATATAAATGCATGGGAATTACGTGATATTATCAAAATTTTATATGTTGTGAATATATACTGTTAGAAATAATTATTTGCTATTTTGAATAAGACGTGTGCCTTAATCCAACTGTTCCATAATCCTAAACTTATGTGTGAAAACATTCGGCACACTCATATATTAATACTTTAACATCCTCTCGGTCACCTCGGCATTGACCAACTATGGGTCAAACTATGGGTATCAGCCCGACCACCTTAGCCTTAACCATCTCTGGGTCAAACATAGTGGGCTTCATCCATTTTTAATAGGCGGTTTTTTTTTTTAAACAGTGTCACAATGACTAGAATCTGTGCAATCTAATACCATAAGAAATTAGTTTAGACTAATCACTTGACCAACTCTTCTAACACCTTAAGGTTATAAGTAAATATATGTAACTTAGTCTTTATACTTTAATATTTGCTTACGTGGATAATTTATAGATGCGGGCCATGTGTAGGCCTTTAATGAGACTAAAATAAATGGAAAACTGTATAAAATTTTATGCTCAGTTCGACTCAATTAAAAGCTACTGAATTCCGTTGGGTTCAAACATTGTAATTTAACGAACTCTCAGCTCGTATTTAAACTTAACATATATAATCAAGTTCTAATTTACTCGACTCGTAAGCCTATTATAGATCATTATAGGTTTAGATATTGAAGAATGAAGAGTATTTCTTGCTTCTTTTTTTTTTAAGTATGTCAATCTATCTTCTCACTCAAAATTAACTCACTTGTTTATTATATATATATAAATAGGTGGTGGAAGGATTTAGGGTTTGGGAAGAAGCTAGCATTTGCAAGGGACAGAATCACAGAGTGCTACTTCTGGATCTTAGGAGTGTATTTCGAACCGCAGTACCAACTCGCGAGGAAAATAGTGACCAAAGTGATTGCTCTTACTTCAGTTATGGACGATATTTACGATGTCTACGGCACTCTTGAAGAGTTGCAACTCTTAACCTCAGCTATTGAGAGGTCCATATTCTTTAATAATTAAAAATCACACCTATTTAATTAATTTGGTCGTTTTTAACGTTGTTTATATAATATAAATAAATATATAATACAGATGGGACATTGCGTCATCGGCTGCAAAAGAATTACCAGAGTATATGCAAGTATTCTACAATGGACTTATAGATGTTTATGCTGAAATAGAGAAGGATTTGATTGACAATGGAAGATCGTATCGCCTTTTCTATGCGAAAGAAGCGGTATAATTAATTAATTAAGCAAGCTATCATTTCTGTATAATTTTTTTTTTATCACTAATAATTATGTTATAGCTTGCTTATTTTTTTTTTTATAAAGATGAAAAAACAGGCAAGGGTATATTTACATGAGGCTAAGTGGTTCCACAACAAGTATGTGCCGACAATAGAAGAATACATGTCTGTGGCAACCGTAACTGCTGGATATGAATTGGTGGCCACCATGTCCTATGTTGGAATAATGGATGATGATGTCACACAAGATGTCTTTGAATGGTTGTTTGGTCAACCTAAAATTTTGAGGGCTTCTAGCGTCGTGGCTCGTCTCATGGATGATATCGTCTCACACAAGGTAATATATATATACACTTACTTTTTTTTTTTTTTTTTAATAGATATTTAAAAAAAATTAAAGAGTTAAGAATCTAATCACGGGTCTCAAAAGTTTGTACTATGTTGCTTAGGTATTTTCAATTAAATTGTTGTTAATATGTGATACTTGTTTCTTTTTCGTTACTAATAGATGTCCCCATATTTCATTTTCGTTACTTTTTGTTTTCATATGTTTTTTTTGTTAAATATGACCAATTTGAGTATGGTTTTTTTCGATCACGTATATTTATGCCAATTAAGTAAAATTAAACTAAAATTTTACATAAGTTTTTCAATTAAATACACTAATTGACATAAGTTAAAGGGAGACAGAAGTGCATTTTTGTTCTTAATTTCTTTCATTTAAATGTTTTTTTTCATAGTTGGAGCAAGAGAGAGGACACGTGGCTTCAGCAGTGGAATGCTATATGAAACAACACAAAGTGAGTGAAGCAGAAGCAGAGAAAGAGTTGTGGAAACGAGTGGATGATGCTTGGAAAGACATTAATGAAGAGTGCCTCAATCCAACAGCGGATGTTCCTGTTTCTCTACTTCAACCGATTATCAATCTTGCATGTGTTATCGACGTGTTGTATAAGGATAAAGATCGGTATACCCATGCAGATAATGAACTCAAAGGCTTCGTAACCTCTCTGCTCATCCATCCAATTCTTATATAACTACTTATTATACTCAATAATAATGTAATAGCAAATAAACATAATTTGATCATGTATTAATTGCATCTTTAGTTATATACTACTGTAACATTTATATTTGGTAATCAATACTGTAATAGCATATATTATTTATGTTTAAAAAATTGTCTTTTTTTACATTTACTGATGGTGACAGACAGAAAAGTGAAGTGTCTTATGTTCTTAGTGTTCTCGTCATTCATTATTATTTTTGAAGTCGAACCTAAATGCATGTTCTGGGTTTTTGAAAGATAATAATTTTAAAATATTAAGAGAACCTTTCATATATTTCAACATAATAAACGTCGTATCAAAGGAAAGCTACTTTTGTTTGTTTGGAGGGACTTACACTACAAGAGAGCAGGTCAATTGTCACGGGCCAGTTCGTTTCAAATTCATGTGCAAACGTGCTAGAATCGGGTTAGGTACAGTGTGACCTCGTTATTAGTAATCAAGTGTGAAATTTATTCTCACACGGGGTAGGTCGTTCCTGGTACTGTTCCTCGTGTACAAAACGTTGCTAATCCGTTAGGTGAGGTGGCGTGCCAAATTCTTGTCAAACCCGTTAATGAGTGTGTGTGCACGACTGATAGTGTATATTACCAAAGTTAAAGATTTCCGAATGATCCACACAGCTCAGTGGAAGAACATCAACAATACAACTGAAAGATTGAAGGTTCAAATCTCCGCATTTACACCGTTTTTCTTGTATTGGTCTACTTTTTATTGATATCCAGAGTAGTATTAATATAACCAAACTAATTCCATTGAGATAGAATACTGAATGACCCACACGGCTTAGTGGAAGAAGTCCAACAATCAAACTGAAAGATTGGAGGTTCTGCATAATTCCAGGTTCCTTAAACAGGACCACAACTGCAGTCAAACAAACAACATAACAAATAAGTTGTTCACTGCAAAATATACAGCTTAAACCACTGCAATCTAAAAATGACAGCAACTTGTTAAACAATCTAAGCTAGCAAACGTGACAGCAGCTATCAAAGAACCTAATCGGATTCAACAGTGTCATCCGAGTGACTTTCCCCACCAACTGTATTTTCCCCTTCAGCA
This sequence comes from Clarkia xantiana subsp. parviflora, assembly GCA_036873135.1. Taxonomy (NCBI): domain Eukaryota; kingdom Viridiplantae; phylum Streptophyta; class Magnoliopsida; order Myrtales; family Onagraceae; genus Clarkia; species Clarkia xantiana. Next base: position 5,404,126 of record JAPTYO010000010.1, on the reverse strand, counting down.
AAAGCATGAAAGCTAGTACCTGCTGCTTGTTCTCTTGTCATCCCATCAAACTGAAGCACAACACTTAGCAAACGTGACAGCAGCTATCAAAGAACCTAATCGGATTCAACAGTGTCATCCGAGTGACTTTCCCTACCAACTGTATTTTCCCCTTCAGCAAAAGCATGAAAGCTAGTACCTGCTGCTTGTTCTTTTGTCATCCCATCAAACTGAAGCACAACACTTAGCTCAATTGGTTGAACCTCCACAAATTGTACGGGATCTATCAGAATGGCTGTGTTATCAAGCTCTTCCTGAAGGTCCAAAGCAACCTCATTTTCCATATGTTCAGCTTGGAAACTGCTCGACTCATCGTCTGCTGCAGAGGACTCCGTACCCCCCCTGAATGTCATATTTACCCGTCGATTTTCCCTTACAGACAGCAACCTAATCCTTCATTTCCCTCCGGCCTCCTGGATACCCAAGATAGAAGACTTGTTCAGCTTGACTCGCTAAAACAAATTTCTCGTCAGTTGGATAGCAAGACCGAGGGTCTAACTCTACAAATCCAAGTCTTGGATGTATTCGCATCTTCGTCGTCGTGTCATACCAATGACATTTCAATAAGCACACACTATTACCACTACCAAGGTATTCCACTTCCCATATTTCATCAATTAACCCGTATTAGTTGTTGTAATCACCACCCCCACCACATTGACCTTTCACGCACACACCAGAGTTTGCTCTTTTCCGTTCTCTTCCATACTCACGTGTGTGAAAGTTAAATTCATTTGTAAAGCATCCATTATAGGTCTTCACGATGGTACTGGGTCCCCTACTTAGTTCATAAACGCCTTCAGCAACTTCATGTATGTGAGATTGAACCTTCAATTATTCAAGTATTAGTACACAATTTGAAAAATCTTTCAAATGCACAAACAATTATAACAAGACTTGAACACTAACATATTCTTTCAACCAATCAGCAAATGATGTGTGGAGGAGCATGTCGAGTACTTGAGCTGTCAAATCCACGTGTTCTTGCCTCATCGCATCCTCGAATAACCTGCAGGAGGTTAGGTAAGTTTACTAGTAGTGGAAACCAATCAAACTAAAAAAAATAGATGATAGACATAGCCATTAGATTACCCAATGTATGGCGACAGTTCTAATGTATTAAGTATAACATAAGTGTGTGCTGCATCAACATCTGAAAATGGCATGAAAGTGCGACCACGCGGCCCATACAGTTGGATTGGATGTCGAAATACATATAGTCTATGCTCACCAACAGGTACACCACCATCATCATTCCGTGGGCCTCTGTTGATTCTTAAATCAATGCCGTCCGCAAAGTATTCTCTCTACGGCATATACACAAACACTTGGTGTGCACAAAACCACTTTGATATTTCTTTATATCCAACAAGTATTCTTTGATAGTTGAACACAAAAATTGAGAGAAGATGAATCAAAACCCAAGTTATGAGATCAAGTTGCATATTACCTGAAAATAATTGTTACACACTGCAAACCTCTTCTTCTACGCGCAACACTCTGAGAAAGAACGCAGCTCTGCTAATTAGCTCTCTGTAAGTCTGTATTAATGGGTGTTGGTCGTTTTGGCAATATATACAAGCCCCGCAAATAATTATATCAAGTATAAATCTCTGCGTAAAATAAATAGTTGGAACCTCTTATAAATCAACGCGCTCAGTTTCTGACATATTGCGGATGGTCACTTGTTCGATACTCTGCAGCGAATATTAGGGTCGTTTATAATTCTGCAGCGGATGGTCACAAATATTGGGGTCGTTTATAATTCGTATCAGGGTTGTGATTTTCTTTCATCAACGAATTGTGCACGACCTAGCCCTATGTCAGATTCTTCGCGTCAAATTCGTCCCAAACAGTCGTTTACATTTGAAACGAGGTAACACACCGTGTCAGTACACGTGCTAAACTCTACCTCGTGCCTAATCCATCTCAAACACAGCCCAATTTGAAACGACTAAACACCCCGTGTCAAAGTTCGTTTTATTTGACCCTGATTTCTTGTAGTGTTAATTACGTGTCTTTTCAAGATTGGGTTAGGGGTCATGCATGTAAGTTTGCATGCTTTTCACGTGGTACACATATCCATCTAAACCACTTATTAGATCATCGAATCTGTAGTTATAAGTTCATTATTATTTTAAACTAATGCTAATTAGATAATTGCAGATTAAAGGTATGTCTCTACTAAAATGAAAGTTTTACTAATTTCATATTAAAAGTTGAGACATTTAATTGGTTCTTTGCCTTCATCCAATTTATGTTGTATTTCTTCATAATTTTGTTTAATTACTACAAATTTTGTAGTTTAGTTAATATTTTGCTCTCGGCATTGTTTTTTATTAATCTAGCTAGAATAAAATTTAAAATAAGGTAAAGTTGGTGAATAGAGTAAGGAAATGGTGGATTTTAACCAATGTTTTGAATTCGTAATATAACCCCTGAAACTTAATCTCTGATCGTAGACCGATTTAATACTTAGGTGTTTAAATCATTACTCATCCAGTTAATTTAGGTTTCTAGTTAACCTTTAATCCACTAGTAGTGACTCTTTCCAAAATTCACGTTTTTAAAACGTACCACCACAAGTCGAATTTTAGGGTTCGTCAATTACTACTATCTTGAAGGCGAATTATACGAACTCAAACAGCGGACAAATTAAAACCAAGTTATAAATTACAAGGTAATTAAAAATATTGATCCTAGCTCAATATGTGTGGTTCTATTAAATGTAAAGCCTCTAACATTAATATTTTCTACAATCTAGTGCTAAGTTGAAACTGAAATCATTTCAAGACCTAATTAAAATCCTGATAGTGCACAAAAATTATGGTTTAACCTTTTTTGAGTATAGAAGATTCCGTCACTCTAGCCACATTGTATGTCAACGTGCACCAAACCGTTACCAATCCATATACAAAATGTTCTTAAAATAAATTAAACATCTTATAGAATACAGATACATGTATACATTACATGGAAACTACAGGAAAATGTTGATATGCACACAGACAAATTTGTGTGGGAGTTGTGTGTAAACACCTATACACTCGGATTCCACACAATAAAAACCCATGGGGATTCTAGACGTGGTAATTGGTACGCATATTGCACACGGAAATTGCTGTATGTAAAGGGATTGCACACAAAAAATAAAGTGTGTAGGTTGTGTGGACAAATTCTGTGTGTACTGTGCACACCGAATTACTTGTGTGTACACCGAAAGGAAATACACACAACCTCCACACCGTACATGACAATACCGTATGGAATCTGAGTGAGATGTTAACATGATAGATGATGTGTTCACACCTTTTACAATTTAACTTGCCGTTACTGAAGGTCTTTTTTAGACTTTGATTGTTTGTTGCATTTCAATATTTGCAGAATTATAATCATTATTTCAACTATTGTTCATTAGTATGTATTATAACAAAATGTGAAGAAATTTAGTAGTAACAAGAAACTTAATTCTATAGGTTTAGTTTAGTTACAACTATTTTAATTATAAAGCAGGTAACTAGTAACTACCAGTTTAAATCTATTCATAATCTTTAGTATTGCATCTGTGGTTCCGAATTAGTGTGATTTAGTAACTAATCATTTATAATCTATTTGAAGCATTTAGTATTGCTTTTTCTGTTACAAATAAGTTGGATTTAGTAACTACGAATCTAAAATCTATTTAGAATCTTTAGTATTACTTTCATAAATTCCAAAAGTTTTATTTGGAATCATGTATGTATAATGTTGATAGTAATATACTCTTTTGAGTTAAATAATTCAATTATATTTGACAATTTAAGTACTATATATATTAATAAAAACACTCAATGAGCATAACTAGTTCATTATTAATAACCTTAATGTAAGAGTGACAATACATGTCAAAACTTGTGCATGTACAATATTTTCATTAGTTCAGTAATAAAACAACAATGACTTGAATAAAAGTGGTAGCCATCTTCACAATGCATCTTTTTGCCCACGAAGTGATTCTTAACACCTGTAATATTAAAAAATAAGGAATAAGTAAATCGTCAAACATATGTAAGCATATCACAAACCTATGTTAGCATACATGTAAACTTATTAAAACATTGATGAAGCAGCTTATCCATAAATGGATGAAAGATATACATATATGGATAAAGAGATGTACTCACATATGCAAACACACCGAAATTTGCAGCATCTTATGCAAACATAGATGAAAGATATATATATATATGGATAAAGTGATGTAGTCACATATGCAAACACACCGAAATTTGCAGCATCTTATGCAAACATGGATGAAAGATATGTTTACATAAATAAAGTGATGTAGATACATATACAAACACACATAATTTTGCAGCATCTTATGCAAACATGGATGAAAGATATGCTTACATAAATTAAGTGATGCAGACACAGAGAACTATTGGGAGATTTCTCCAACCAAATTCATGTAATAATGAGAAACATACATTAAACAAGTTCTTGGTAAGCTTAAAATTCATGCACGAATTACCAAGTGTTCGCAAGACGGGGAGCATGGGTCCAAATTGAATCGTATCTTCGGCATTCTGGGCTTCGCACAGATGCAACTACACCCACCGGCAGTACATCAACAGCCGCAATTGGTTGCATCGCGCCTCGGTGGTTACCGACCTGAGTAACAACAGAAGAAGTAGCAAGAACAAGGTTGGCCTATGTGGTTGCCGTTTGGATGAAAGAGAACCACATGCAAACCGATGATCAAAAGTCACAACTCAGAGCAAGAAGCAAGAAAAAGGTTGGTCGGTGCAGAGAAAGTTACCGTCGATGCAGATCCATCATCAGTGAGAAGAGATGTCACTATGGTCGCCGATATTGGGTTTGAAGAGCTCGTTGTAGCCGCCGTCGTTGCTAGGACCATAGGAGAGATGAGAATTGGAGACATGTGGAAGGATGAACACCAAAGGTTCGACTGAGAACCGATAAAGATGAGAATGGAGGAAGGATGAGAATGGGGGAGATGTGAATTTGGGGAGATGAATAACAACTTTACCAAAAGAGGGAGTAGACATTCAACTTGGGCTCGTCTGGAGAAGTACCATAAATGTAGAAGTACTAACGTGGGTGGGGCCCATAGTTCAACTTGGGTGGGAATTTTTAAAATGAAAATTTCAATTTTACACATTAAATATAGGCCGGTTTTTTTTTTTTTTTTTCAAAATTAGTAACTTTTTTAGAATTATTTATCTCATTCCAAATACTATTTTCAAGAATTGATATTGTTTGATACTATATGTTACCTTTAGTTAGACCCATTACAATTCAAATGTGCACTTTTAGCATCACATTTGTCATTTCAAATAAGTGACATTTAGTAATTCTTATTGAAACTCTATTTACTTTAAGTATTGTATTTGTTGTTCCAAAAAGTAACATTTAGTAAGTACATTTTTAAACTCAATTTTAACATTTTAGTATTGGATTTGCGGGTTCCAAAAAAGTTACATTTAGATCGGAAAAAAAAGGTTACATTTAGTAACTGTCATTTAGACTCTATTTACAAATCATGGAAATCTTACCAACTAAATTTAAATATGGTCGGGATACTATTTTTTCAAAATTAATAACATTTTTAGAATAACTTGTGTTATTTCTAATATTATTTGTAAGAATTGATAATGTTTGATACTATTTGTTACCTTTAGTTACACACATCTCAAATAAGTGACATTTAGTAACTCTTATTTAAACTCTATTTATAACATTCACTATTATATTTGTTGTTCTAAAAAAATTAACATTTAACTATATTTTAAACTTCATTTAAACATTTTAGTATTTCATGTGTGGGTTCCAAAACAATGACATTTAGCAAGTGCCATTTAGACTCTGTTTACAACTTATAGTATCGGATGAGTGGGTTCCCAAAATATATGCTAGAAGATATAGTGAACATATGTGTATATCTACGAGTTTACAACTTGTAGTAGATGTAGTGAACATATGTTTATATCTACTAGTTTTTGTAGAGTACATTGTATATGCTTTATATGTTAACATATGTAGTAGATGTGTCAACACATATTCATGTATATGCAAACACCACTCCAATTGCACACGGAATATTAAATTCAACATACTCCACACGGATACAATACAGACGGAAGTTATTGGTATTTATTATGTGTGTAACTGAGGCAAATTTCATACACCTTCCACACAGAAATTTGTCAGTGTGTAATGCTGTGTGAATCTGAATGCATTGTAGTATTCACTTTTTCCAACAGAGCTGTATGCAACTTGTGTGTAAGGCGAATGAATTTGCACACATCAACAACCGTGTGGGAATATATTGTGTGGAAATCAACATTTTCTTGTTGAGACATTTACTAATTTCACATTAAAAGTTGAGACATTTAATTGGTTCTTTGCCTTCATCCAATTTACGTTGTATTTCTTCATAATTTTGTTTAATTACTACAAATTTTGTAGTTTAGTTAATATTTTGCTCTCAACATTGTTTTTTTTTTTATTTATTAATCTAGCTAGAATAAAATTTAAAATAAGGTAAAGTTGGTGAATAGAGTAAGGAAACGGTGGATTTTAACCAATGTTTTGAATTCGTAATATAACCCCTGAAACTGAACTCTGATCGTAGACCGATTTAATACCTAGGTGTTTAAATCATTACTCATCCAGTTAATTTAGGTTTCTAGTTAACCTTTAATCAACTAGTAGCAACTCTTTCCAAAATTCACGTTTTTAAAACGTATCATCACAAGTCGAATTTTAGGGTTCGACAATTACTACTATCTTGAAGGCGAATTATACGAACTCGAACAGCGGACAAATTAAAACCAAGTTATAAATTACAAGGTAAAAATATTGATCCTAGCTCCATATGTGTGGTTCTATTAAATGTAAAGCCTCTAACATTAATATTTTCTACAATCTAGTGCTAAGTTGAAACTGAAATCATTTCAAGACCTAATTAAAATCCTGATAGTGCACAAAAATTATGGTTTAACCTTTTTTGAGTATAGAAGATTCCGTCACTCTAGCCACATTGTATGTCAACGTGCACCAAACCGTTACCAATCCATATACAAAATGTTCTTAAAATAAATTAAACATCTTATAGAATACAGATACATGTATATATTACATTGGCAAGGCAATGTTTACTATTATAGCCCAGACTGATCAAGGCTTGGTCTGATAGTTTTGTCCAACATTTATGGTTCATTTGTGTTTGGGTCGGCCCATCTTGTTTGTGGCCCGTTTAATTCAATCTGTAACTTTGTTAAGTTATTTGGGACCAAATTTGTTTACATTAAAAGGATATGGTGCAATCTTTATTTATTTTGCTAGGGTTTAGTATTTATAGGTTGATGGGAACTGATGGATAAACTAACCCAAGTGATTCCCGTATCTCTCCGTCTCTTTCTCTCTGTGACTTCTCTGCGACTTTTCTGATTCTCCGACGGTCACTTTACCTTGCTCCGTCGTGCTACCAGTTTTCACATGGTATCAGAGCTGCAAAGCTCTTAGTGCTCCGACGATCTCGTCCCTGCTTTTCGCTATGGTAAAAATTTCTTCATTCTCTTCGAATCTCCCTTTCTGGTTTGCGAAAACGTTTTTTCGTTTTACGAATCGTCTTTCTCAGACGAACCTTTTCTTGCATGTGAATTTTATGTTTATTTGTTCGTAGATCTCGCAACCTCCATGTTGTTGCTGTAGATCTGTGACGATAACATTCATTACTTGAAGTTTGAAGAAAATTACGAACCTCTTTTCGCTTTCTTTTACTTGATTAAGTACAGATCTACACTTGTTATTGTCATTACTCTCTTCTTCTGCCTCTTTTTCAAGCAGATCCTCTTTTGCATGTGATTTTGTGTTCGTATAATCGTATTTTCGTAGATCTCGCGATTTTTGTGTTATCGCTGTAGATCCGTGACGATATCGAGCATTACCTGATTTTTATAAAGAATCGTAGATATTTGATTGATTAAAGTTCAAATATACACTTGTTCTTAATATCGATGACCTTTTTTGCTTGATTGAGCACAGATCTATACTCATTATTGTCCCTATCTCCTTTTTCGAATACAAAGAAGCTTGCACGTGATGTTTGTGTTCGTCATCTCGTAGATCTCGCAACCTTTATTTAGTTGCTGTAGATCCGTAACGATTACTTACCTTACTTGATTCCGTCATTATAGATCTACTCTTGTTTTTAGCTGGCCATTTGATGTTATGTGTTGATGATGATCCTTGCTATTTTACAATCCTATCTGCATGCATGCCATTTTCCCGTGATGATTCATTAGAATCAAAGGATGTGTTTTTTTTGTAATCATTTTTTGAGGTTTTCTTTCATTCTCTTCTTATAGACTCTTGCTCTGATTCTTGAAGATCTATTCTCCTTTTGATCTACTTTAGTTGTCTTTATTAAAATGATGTCTGAATCAAGCAAGAATCCAGAAGAAATCTCTAAACTCAATTTTGGCGATGCTCCAACAGATATTATTGTCGAAGTGGTGCCGAAAATAGATCACAGCCATCCTCTTTATCTTCACCCTTCAGACTCGGCTGGTCTATCATTTGTTTCTGAAAAATTAACCAGTTCTGAGGATTATGGCTTTTGGAGCAAAGCAATGAGAATTTGTCCGATTTCCAAGAATAAACTGGGCTTTGTTACTGGCACGTGTAAGAAGAGAATTTTGATCCTAGCCTTCATCCCTTATGGGACCGTTGCAATGCTTTAATATTGGCGTGGATCATGAATTCTGTTTCTCGTGAGCTTATGTCCGACAACATTTATACCGAAAGCGCTTTTTATGTCTGGAACGATTTAAAGGAAAGGTTGCACAAAGTGAATGGCTCGAGGATTTTCCAATTATACAAAGATATCTGCATGGCTCAGTAAGGTGTGAAATCTATTTCCACTTACTTTGCAAGGCTAAGAACTATGTGGGAAGAGTTCGTCCGAACCGATTAATATGCCCAACCCTAAAATTTGGCGGTTACAGAATGGCATTTGGCCACTATATAACAGATATAAAAAAAATACGGCAATGTTTACCTTAGATTCTACGACAATATATAGAACATGCAATTACTTTATTTCTTATTTTCTTGAAATTGTCAACGTAATAGATAATACAATATTTATTTTTATTGTTTATTATTCCATATATATTGCTTACGTGGCGGCTTATGGTTTTCCGTATCCAAACTGTATAGATAATAAATTTAAATGGAATTTTTTTATTTTTTATTTTTTTGATTTGCAGTCAATCAATATTTTATATTTTAATTAAATTAGAAAACGCTAACTAGCGAACCGCACGTATCAGTCAGTGAGCCTCCGCAGCCGAATTAATATAATAGATATAATAGATTATAGATAATTTGATATTATATAAAATTCGACCTCTTAATTCTTATAGTAAAACAATTAAAAGAAAATTATATACGATACGTGCATTTAAAGGAATTTATTTATTTTTACATATCTTAATATTTTTTCCATAATAATATCTCCATAATATGCATGCATTAAAAAAAAATAACTGTATGTCATACAAACAAATATATGTAATCTTACAACCATACCATATAAAAACGACCATAGAAATGTTAGAAAGCTGATGATTAGATGTCGATTTGTTCCGACTATGAGAAAATGAAAAAAAAAAAAATCAAAAGTTGATAGTATTAATTACAAGGGTTAATTACCAAATTGCTAGCTGAACTTTCTGTGAAAGTGCAAATTGCTAGCCGGACTTATTTTTATATCAAATCGCTAGCTAAACATTTTGCTAATGTGTAATTTGTTAGCTCCGTCAATTTTTCCGTTAATTATGGATGGAATATACTTTCTAAAATTACTAAAAATACCCCAAAGTTCTACTATTATTGTAAAATAACCTCAAATGTTATATAAAATCAAATATACATCTCGAATAAATTTTATAATTATATATATTATACAAAAAATATATATATAAGTTAAATATATAGTCCCAAAGTTCAAAAATTAAAATTAAATATTTTTAAAATTGTATGTTTTTATAGAATTTTAAAAATATTTTAATAAATTAATTTTTTGGCATTTTTAAGGCGCGGTTTCCTTTAATATATTTTTTAAAATTTATTATTTATTATTTTGATTTTATATAAAACATCATGTCTTTATATTATCATATTAAAACTTTAGGGTGTTTTTAGCAATATATTTGAAAGTATTTTTCATCCAAAACTAATGGAAAAATTGACAGAGCTAGTTTTTTGAACAATATAGAAAGTTCAACTAGCAATTTGCTACGAAAAAAAGTCTAGCTAGCAAATTGCACATTCATGTAAAATTTGACTAGCAATTTCCTAATTAACACTTAATTACAAATCATGTCATTGTCTCATGATTCAATCATGATTTCTCACAAAAAATTATCGGGCACGTGTATCACATTTCAAAATCCAACCTCGTACAGTGCGCAGGACAAATTCATATTAGTTAACTAATACCACAATAACAGATACATTATCATATATATACTCGAGTTATGCGTGTTAGTTATATTTATTTATGTATTTTTAATCATTTTAATTTAATTAATCTTAGAGATGCTGCCACAAATTCCAAGTCGATTCACCGACCACAAAACTCTTTTTTTACTACGATAAAAATAAAAATAAATAAAAAAATCTTCATTAGGTCAAAAATGGTCTGCCACGACACGAATTACTAAAGACACGAGGTGATATTTAATCATTTTTTTAATCATTCCGATTTTTGAAAGTATAAATAAATATAAATGGCGTGTTCTTTTAACCTCTTAAAATAATATAGATCTACCGCTTAAATTAAACTTTTCACAACGGTAATTTTGGATCCTTAAGCTTTAATCTTTATTATATATTAAATATTATCTCCAATTCTAGGGCACTTAAAAATATGATAGTTAACAAAAAAAAAATTGTCCTTATCTAACTATTTTAATGTGTATATATATTTTTTTTGTATTATATATAATTTAATATATTTTTTTAATATCACAATATTGTAAATTATATGACTAAATTTGTTTATATAATATTCTAATTTAGTAACCACCAATTTTATATATAAATAAGAAGATGCGAATCTTTTTATTAACATATAATTACATCATATATATATACTTTTAAAATAATAATAAATGAGCACATATATTTAGCTTATCGTAATTTTAAAATAAATAATAACCACGGTTAATTCACTATAACAAAACTATATTTTCGCTACGCTACGAAAATGACGCTTCATAAAAATCCCGAATATTAGGCTAACGAATTAAGCCTTCTTCATCTTTTTTTTTCATTGACATCGTTAAGAGCACTTACAATTACAACTGTGAGTTTCTAATCCATTTACATTAAATGTCACAGCACTACTGCTAACTCATTAAATGAAATTGCTATAATACAATCTCAGTAAGGTTGGAACCATCTCTAAGAGCACTTTCAATGGTAGTTCTTAGTTAGTATCATATTGTAAATTTACGATTATAGAGAGTTTCTAGTATCATTTACTATTGAATTATTACTAGTAGTTCTCTATAATAATAATACAAGTAAGTCACATTAGAATTTGTACATTATAAAACATACCAAATATGTATTCTAATATTATACTTCACATTACAACACAACCAAACAAAGCAATCTAACCAGTACAAGAAAATCTAATTATTATGATGGATTAGTTTGTGAGGGACATGTAACCTTATTTGTAAGGGAATTGTGAAAATCTCTTACAAATACAATAATATGCAAATTTTGTAAGGGAATGACTCTTAACAAAAAAAACATAGCTAGAAAATTCATTGAAAACTTCATTGAAAATCCCTCAAAACATAGTAAATCTCTAAAAAATTCTTATAATTTGTGAGGGAATTGGTTCTTTAAAAAAATACCGTCAAAAATTGCCAATTTTCTTGTAGTGAATATTATATTACATTTCGTATTATATCACATATTAGAAACCAATTTGTAATCACTCATTTAAGTCGTAGTCTTACATCAACACCCGTCAAAACACCCCCTACCCTCAGTGTTGCCTATATATATATGAGGAGCCATATCGTCTAAAAGCCATAAACAGAAACATTCTGAGTCATAGGTAAACATACATCCTAGGTTTCAATACAAAAGCTTCCTTTTGTTGGGTTTTGTTCTTGGTCTAGTTTAAGAAGAAGATAAAAATGGCAGCTGATCAACTTCCAATTTCAGCCAATATTGTTGAACGCCCTTCTGCGGGTTATCACCCGAGTGTTTGGGGCGACTATTTCCTTCAATATGCTTCTAAATCAAAGGTACGTACGTACGTAGTGTTTTACTTCTATACGTTAATAATTAATTATATTAGCTAATAATAATAACAATGTATATTATATGTATGACAGATGGTGCATAATGAAGAAGAGAATCAAATTGATGATTTGCAGAGAGAGGTGAAGAGGATGTTGGCTGATGCTGCTAATATCTGTGTTCTTCATTTTAAGCCTTTTGGGTTACTGGATTTGATCGATAAGATCCAACGGCTAGGGATTGGTTACCGATTCCAGAGAGACATTGATGAAGCTTTGGTGCAATTTCACAGCAGTTACTTTGAAGGTGACAAGGCCGCCATTAATGGCGACGATGACCTTCACACCACTGCTCTCATGTTCCGATTGCTACGACAACATGGTTTCAACATCCCATGCAGTATGACTTCAAACTTACTTGATCAGTACTATTTTATATTAGCAACTTGATTTATAGTTAACCTTTAAGGTTTAGACAATATGCTAACATAACCTTTTTTTTATAAGAAATTGTTCTAAAGTTATAGTACATCACCTCCATCTATTTTGTTGTTAAATTGTGGTGAAAAATTGCAAGCGGTCATCACGTACCATTAGACATCAGAAATTTCAAATTTCATCGGAGTTTAAATAACGTACAAAATTTCGGCAAAGTTCAGATAGTAATTTTTATAAAGAACAATATATGACACGTTAAGGCACAAGTTTTATTATTAACATGGTATCAGAGTGCACATGAAATGCATTTATCCACAAATTCAGACTTATAAAATAGTTAATTTAGTTAAGGCGCACATCTTATAATTAAATTTTTTTTTCACACAGATGTGTTTAACAAGTTCAAGGACAACAATGGGAGCTTCTGCAAATCGTTAGCAATGGATACGACAGGATTATTGAGCTTATACGAAGCTAGCCATTTCCGAGTTCACGGAGAAGACATCCTGGAAGAAGCCCTAGCTTTCTCAGTCACACACCTTGGATCCACTTCAGACAAAAAGATTCCTTTTGCAGATGAAGTGGATCGTGCATTGAAGCAGTGCATTCGTAAAGGGTTAACTAGACTCGAGGTTCGATTCTATATTGAAACCTACGCCAGACGCGCCTCCCATGATGATGAACTTCTACTGACATTGGCAAAGTTGGACTTCAACTTGTTGCAGAGACAACATCAGAATGAACTTTGTGACATAACGAGGTTAGTTCACATGTCTTCACCAGACACAATATAAATGCATGGGAATTACGTGATATTATCAAAATTTTATATGTTGTGAATATATACTGTTAGAAATAATTATTTGCTATTTTGAATAAGACGTGTGCCTTAATCCAACTGTTCCATAATCCTAAACTTATGTGTGAAAACATTCGGCACACTCATATATTAATACTTTAACATCCTCTCGGTCACCTCGGCATTGACCAACTATGGGTCAAACTATGGGTATCAGCCCGACCACCTTAGCCTTAACCATCTCTGGGTCAAACATAGTGGGCTTCATCCATTTTTAATAGGCGGTTTTTTTTTTTAAACAGTGTCACAATGACTAGAATCTGTGCAATCTAATACCATAAGAAATTAGTTTAGACTAATCACTTGACCAACTCTTCTAACACCTTAAGGTTATAAGTAAATATATGTAACTTAGTCTTTATACTTTAATATTTGCTTACGTGGATAATTTATAGATGCGGGCCATGTGTAGGCCTTTAATGAGACTAAAATAAATGGAAAACTGTATAAAATTTTATGCTCAGTTCGACTCAATTAAAAGCTACTGAATTCCGTTGGGTTCAAACATTGTAATTTAACGAACTCTCAGCTCGTATTTAAACTTAACATATATAATCAAGTTCTAATTTACTCGACTCGTAAGCCTATTATAGATCATTATAGGTTTAGATATTGAAGAATGAAGAGTATTTCTTGCTTCTTTTTTTTTTAAGTATGTCAATCTATCTTCTCACTCAAAATTAACTCACTTGTTTATTATATATATATAAATAGGTGGTGGAAGGATTTAGGGTTTGGGAAGAAGCTAGCATTTGCAAGGGACAGAATCACAGAGTGCTACTTCTGGATCTTAGGAGTGTATTTCGAACCGCAGTACCAACTCGCGAGGAAAATAGTGACCAAAGTGATTGCTCTTACTTCAGTTATGGACGATATTTACGATGTCTACGGCACTCTTGAAGAGTTGCAACTCTTAACCTCAGCTATTGAGAGGTCCATATTCTTTAATAATTAAAAATCACACCTATTTAATTAATTTGGTCGTTTTTAACGTTGTTTATATAATATAAATAAATATATAATACAGATGGGACATTGCGTCATCGGCTGCAAAAGAATTACCAGAGTATATGCAAGTATTCTACAATGGACTTATAGATGTTTATGCTGAAATAGAGAAGGATTTGATTGACAATGGAAGATCGTATCGCCTTTTCTATGCGAAAGAAGCGGTATAATTAATTAATTAAGCAAGCTATCATTTCTGTATAATTTTTTTTTTATCACTAATAATTATGTTATAGCTTGCTTATTTTTTTTTTTATAAAGATGAAAAAACAGGCAAGGGTATATTTACATGAGGCTAAGTGGTTCCACAACAAGTATGTGCCGACAATAGAAGAATACATGTCTGTGGCAACCGTAACTGCTGGATATGAATTGGTGGCCACCATGTCCTATGTTGGAATAATGGATGATGATGTCACACAAGATGTCTTTGAATGGTTGTTTGGTCAACCTAAAATTTTGAGGGCTTCTAGCGTCGTGGCTCGTCTCATGGATGATATCGTCTCACACAAGGTAATATATATATACACTTACTTTTTTTTTTTTTTTTAATAGATATTTAAAAAAAATTAAAGAGTTAAGAATCTAATCACGGGTCTCAAAAGTTTGTACTATGTTGCTTAGGTATTTTCAATTAAATTGTTGTTAATATGTGATACTTGTTTCTTTTTCGTTACTAATAGATGTCCCCATATTTCATTTTCGTTACTTTTTGTTTTCATATGTTTTTTTTGTTAAATATGACCAATTTGAGTATGGTTTTTTTCGATCACGTATATTTATGCCAATTAAGTAAAATTAAACTAAAATTTTACATAAGTTTTTCAATTAAATACACTAATTGACATAAGTTAAAGGGAGACAGAAGTGCATTTTTGTTCTTAATTTCTTTCATTTAAATGTTTTTTTTCATAGTTGGAGCAAGAGAGAGGACACGTGGCTTCAGCAGTGGAATGCTATATGAAACAACACAAAGTGAGTGAAGCAGAAGCAGAGAAAGAGTTGTGGAAACGAGTGGATGATGCTTGGAAAGACATTAATGAAGAGTGCCTCAATCCAACAGCGGATGTTCCTGTTTCTCTACTTCAACCGATTATCAATCTTGCATGTGTTATCGACGTGTTGTATAAGGATAAAGATCGGTATACCCATGCAGATAATGAACTCAAAGGCTTCGTAACCTCTCTGCTCATCCATCCAATTCTTATATAACTACTTATTATACTCAATAATAATGTAATAGCAAATAAACATAATTTGATCATGTATTAATTGCATCTTTAGTTATTTATATTTGTCCATATATCTTACTTTCTAGATCAAATTTGTGCTATTAAGTTATTATTTATATTAAATAAATGTTGCTTTTTTTTATTTACATATACTATGAGCTTCTACCTGACTACTTCAGTTTTTTAATAGGAGTTTTCACTCTACGGACTTTGATATTAGAGTTAGGAAATTAAGATAGATGTCTTAGCCAATGAACGAAGTTTCATATTCCAACATAAACCTCGTATCAAGGAAAGCTACTTTTGTTTGTTTGGAGGGACCTATTTACGCACGCGTCTCTTCACGATTGGGTTAGGATCATGCATGTAAGTTTCCATGCTTTTCACGTGGTACACGTACACATCCATCTAGACCACTTATTAGACATCAAGTTATCCCCATATATATATATATACGCTCCTTGTATCCTTGAATCAATACAATCTTTAGAATTGTTAATTAAAGGGCACTATACATACATACGCAAAATGTCTATACTGGCTACCCCTAAAAACCCTAACGGTGCTACTGAAGTTGTGCGTCAACTAGCGGATTTTCACCCAACTGTATGGGGAGAGCATTTCCTGATCAATGACCAATTGATCTCTAGTTTAATGGTACTAATGTTCTTCACTTTATTTCTTCCCAATTACCATTTCGTAATTTTGGTTTAAAAAACCACTTCATTAGCACTTGCTGAATATATAATATCAAGTTTGCACAATCTTGAGTGTCCCGGGTTTAAATTGTTGCTTTTAGGTGTCTCGAGTTTAAACTTGCAAGTTTTATTTTGGTTGTTTTTTAGTTTTCCGTCCGTTCTCTATTTAATTTGATTGATTTTGGTCTAATGGCTCCTTATATTCAATAGCAAGAGCATTTAAAGAAGAGAAAGATTAACAAAATGACACTTATGATCTACTTTCCTTTAACTTATGACAATTAATGTGTAAAGAGAGTGGTATTGTAGAATTTATGCAAAATTGAGTTTCAGTTTAACTTAAATGGCATAAACATACGTGAATGGAAGAAAATCCATACCCCAACACCGACAAAATTTAACCGAAAAAACAGACGGAAAACTAATAACCAATGAAAATGAAATCCGAGACACCTTTTAGCAACGAAAACGAAACCAGAGACACTTATTAGCAACAATTTAAACATGGAACACCTAAAATCAATATGGTGCAAACTTGAGACTGCGATTAGGTTCTTAATCCATATATATACATGGTTTCGTGCGGGTGTCACTGTCACATAGGTGCTCCGGTCGGAGGCCTTGAGAGACAAAGTGTTGATCATGAATATTTTTTTTTCAATTTTAATGAGACTTCTGATTAACAAACGAAACGTTAAACGGCTTACATTTATATATGCTGCTGTTTTTTTTTTGTTTTTTAAACAAGAGGGTTGGTGAAAAAGAAGAGAAACAAGTTGGTAAACTGAAGGTGGAAGTAATTAACGATAATCTGAATATGGTTGCTGATGGACCAATGGAAACCTTAGTGAAGCTTCACTTCATCGACAAGATCCAAAGGTTAGGGATTTCTTAC
Source organism: Clarkia xantiana subsp. parviflora (assembly GCA_036873135.1). NCBI lineage: Eukaryota > Viridiplantae > Streptophyta > Magnoliopsida > Myrtales > Onagraceae > Clarkia > Clarkia xantiana. The sequence continues at coordinate 5,386,622 of JAPTYO010000010.1, read as the reverse complement.
CATTTCGAGAAGGAGATCGAGCAAGTTCTTGAAACAGTTTATAAGGACTACCTTAAAAGCTGCCGTGGTGGTGTTCAATATTTCCACGACAACCTTCACAACACTGCACTCGTGTTCCGTTTGTTACGACAACAAGGTTACAACATCTCATGCGGTACGTCAATCAAAACTTTAAACTAACGGGTTGTAAATCTTTATTTCTTATATACTACAGTTTTTTTGGCCGATTCTTATATATACTACATCAACTCATATTTTCTAGTCAATATAAAACAAACAACACAAATTCTCAAGCTTGTATTTTGTTTAACCTAGAGATTTCTTATTTTTGTTTGGGCTAGGGTTCGTTGAACCAAGTCACAGATCAGATGTTAATTTTGTTAATCATGTAGATCATATAATTAATTGGTTAGGCTATTTGCTAGGTCTTTAAACTCCGATATATACTATCTAAAAGTTTAGAATATAAATAAGCATATAAGTAAGAAATCTCACAAACCCAAAAGTTTAATTTAATTGGTTGTAACTCTTTTATTAATATATATATACTACTCTAAGTGATTAGATGTTTTCTAGTCAACTTAAAGACAAACCATATACACTATGTATTTTATACTCTAATATAAACGTGCTTTTTTCACACCAAATGTTTGACCGAATGTGGTTTTTAGTATTGTATGTTTAATTTTGTATATTTTTTATAACAAACACTTGAAAAAAAAGTGGCTTTTAGTACATTCGTTAGTTGACCGTTAGTTTTGGTCGTTAAATAACATGTACAAGTAACGTGATCGATCATAGGTCCGACTAGGTCAATTGGGTTTGATTGATTCAATTAGGTCTGATTTTGAGTTTTATGACTAAATTAAACAAAATAAAGTTATGAATATATTTGAGGGACTAAATTGAACAAATTCAAAAGTTTAGGGTCGCTCACGTGACTTACACATGTCATTTAACAGACAAACCTAACAACGGTCAACTAACGGATGTACCAAAAGCCACATTTTTTCAAACGTTTGGTACCAAAAGTATACAAACCAAACATTCAGTACTAAAATCCACATTCGATCAAACATTGGTGTGGAAAGTACATTTAACCATATATATATAATGTTAAGAGGCGGCCTAGACACGATCATTGGCCGAACCACGTAAAATTGTGTCTATTTTTTTTGCTTTTGTCATCATTTGTGAGTGTCGAAAGAAACGATACTAACAAAAATAAATGTGTAAATGTTAGATGTGTTAAACAAGTTCAAGGACAGCGAAGGGAAGTTTGATGAATCGTTAACGGGAGATGCAAGAGGATTGTTGAGCTTGTATGAAGCATGCTATATGAGCATGCATGGAGAGGATATTTTGGAAGAAGCCCTAGATTTCACCATCTTCAACCTCAAATCCTTACTTGAAGAAGACAAGTTAGATCCTTCAGTTGCTGCACAAGTGAAGCAAGCCCTACAACATAGTCTGCGCAGAGGGTTACCACGACTAAATGCATGGCATTACATAAACAACTATAACCATACTGAAGATTCATCACATAGTCAAGTCCTCTTAGCCTTGGCTAAGCTAGACTTCAATTTACTGCAGAAACAACATCAAAGGGAGCTCAATTACATCACCAAGTAAGAATTTGGGACGATATTTTTTTAAAGAATTTGTAATTTGGGACGATATTGTTTATATATATATATATATATATATATAGGTGGTGGAAAGATTTAGAGGTGGAGAAGAACTTCCCATTTGCAAGAGACCGAATCGTGGAGTGTTACTTTTGGATATTGGGAGTCTACTTCGAACCCGAGTACTTGATTGGGAGGAACATTCTTACAAGAGTTATTTCCATCACTTCTATCATGGACGACATTTACGATGCTTACGGCACAATTGACGAGCTGGAGCTACTAACAAACGCCATTGACAAGTCTGATTTTCTTTTCTTAATATTATTTTAGCTAGGGTTTATAATAACTATATATATATGATCATTCATTCAAATACATTGTTAATTTCTTGTAGGTGGGATATTCAAGTGATAGACGAGCTTCCGAAAAAGTACTTGCAGATATACTACAAGGCCCTTTTGGATCTCTATGATGAATTTGAGGAATTGCTTGTGAAACAAGGAACGTCTTTCCGCTTCTTCTATGCTAAAGAAGCTGTAAGTAGCTAGTAATTTCCTTGATTTTTCCTTACAATTTTGAGTCAATTATATTGTAAAAAAAAAATCCTCATTATTTCTATATTATTGGTGACTCATCATTATTTGTTAGCTGGAGTTTTTTTTTTATTATAAATTTTTAGCTCAACATAGGCTTGTTAGTTTATGTTTTACTTTGTTGAGAATTTGCTAGCTCAAATTTATCATTGTCTACAATTTGGTAGCTAGCAATTTGTCCACAAAACGGAATCCGAGCTAGTAAATTGTCTAAAAAATATGAGCTAGTAAATTGTAAAAATAAATTCAATTAACAGTTTTTCCAAGAAGTGAAACCTTAGCAAGGAAATTATTCAAAAAAACTTTAGGTAGCAATTTGTCATAGTGCTCAAATGTGAACTAGCAATTTGGTAATTAACCATTTTTTTCAAATTGTGTAATGCATTACAATTTAATATATAGTATACCTTTATAAAATTTTGAATTTTTTTTCGTCAATAATTTTTTTACGTAAATTTTTTTAAGAAAAATATTTCATTATCAAGTTCATAGAGCCGCTACTTGTTAATAGGTAACTATCGTAATTACTTACATATATAAATATATGATGATTAATTATTTATAGATGAAAGCTCAAGCAAAGTTCTACTTTAAAGAAGCCCAATGGTACAACCAAAACTACATTCCTACGTTAGAGGAATACATGTCCCTTGCAGCCGAATCAACTTCATATGGGTTGTTGGCAACGACATCCTTGGTCGGGATGGGAGATGTTGCATCCAAACAAGCTTTTGATTGGTTGTTTACTAACCCCAAGATACTCCGGGCCTCAAAGAACGTGTGTCGACTTATGGATGATATTGTCACTAATGAGGTACACATACATCTAATCTCTAAACAATTATAATTGTGGCTGATTCTATAGAAAAACTGACACAGTAGCGAAACCGGTGAATCTAAACTTTAAAACGTATCAGATTTAATGAGAGTAATATGTCAGATTTTAAGTAATTAAATAATATTTCATAATTTTAATTTCTATATAAATATATTTATAACTTTTTTTACAGTATTCTGATTTACGAACAGTTTTTTCATGTAAAAGTAGATATGGAAACCTTCAGAATTTCATTTGACATCATACTCGCGTACCCCACTATAACAAAGTAATTAACAATAAGATAAATATTTGCTTTAAATTATATTAATTTAAAATATGAGTTTGCACGGATGATACTATAATATAAGTTTTCATATAATTAGAATGGAATTTCGCGTAAAACTTAGTTCAATAACTAATTATATATAATGATAGAAAAGAGTTGTACTTTACTTGAATGTTAGGAAGGGTATAGCTCCACTCAGCCATGCATATTGAGTTCATCGTCGTTAGTTGGATCCAAATATTCAAATGAATTCATATTAAGTTCAAATATATAACACGTCTTTTATTTATATGAGATTCAAATCACTTTGTTATATTTATTGTGGGACATATTATAAATTTAACATGAATTCTTTTATTTCTGAATCCAAATAAGTACAACAAATTCAGTGTATTCTCATTTACACTAAGTAGTTGTTAATCTAACAGTTTGAGCAGAAAAGAGGACACGTGACTTCTGCAGTGGAATGCCATATAAGAGACTACGGTGTTACAGAAGAAGAAACGAAGAAGATGATGTGGGTGAAGATCGATAATGGGTGGAAAGATATCAATGAAGAGTTCATCATCCCAACTCAAGTCCCATCTCCTATTCTTACAAGGATACTCAATTTTACACGTGTGATTGAAGTGTTATACAAGTACAAAGACTACTATACGCATTCCACGGTTGAGCTTAAGGCTTATATTGATTCTCTCCTCAACAACCCCATTCCTATATAATTAAACCTAGGTCTATCCAGTTGTCGGGTTTGGTCCGGCTATATTATGGTTCTATTCCTATATCCAATTTATGTCAAGGGTTTGTATGCAACATCGTTTGTTTGTTTTTTTTTTTTTTTTTAACATGGTTTTCATAATAAATTATTTGTATAATTTGTTTAATAATGATGTTATCTCAGTATATATATATCTATATATTCAGTAATAATAAGTAGTGTATAATATATAGATTTAATAACCAGATTTCTAGCCGAATTTTGACCAATTTACAAATCGCTATTTAAATTTTGATTTTTTAAAATTGGTTATCTAAACTTTCAGTTTCAGAGCAAATTGCTACATTTGTTTCAATTCCTATTAAATTAGACTGAAAAGGAGCATGTTTGCATCATGTGAGATCTTTCCATACGTACCAAAAATGGATTCAAACATAAATTGAGATAAATTGAGAGTGTAGTAATTAACGAAATACCTTTAATTGAATGCTTAATTATTGGACTTCCGTCCATTTCGAACCGTGTCTATCAATTGAGCATCAAATTAAAGGTATTTCGTTGCAATACTTTCAATTTATGTTTAAATTCATATTGGGTACACGTGAAAAGACTCTGCGTGGCGTAAATATACTTATTTCCTGTCTAATTTTATGTGAATTGAAACAAAGATAGTAATTTGTTTTGAAATTTAAAGTTAGAGTAGCCAATTTAAAAATTTAAAGTTCAAGTAACCATTTGTAAATTAATTAAAGTTGAGATACCAATTTAATTATTAACACTAATATATATATTCAAGTTATCTTAGTTGTTGGGTCACATCTGGTTTGCCAAACTTGATTGATGAATTACAACTACCAGCACAAACATCTTTTCATTCATATTTATATACATAAAATAAAATGGGCCGAAATAATATTATAATAAAAAACTATACATAACTTCTTTTTTCCTCCCTAAATAAATAAAGTTAACCATAACAATAATAATAATAATAATAACAATATACGGTCTGACGTGAGCGTGCGTGTTACTACTAGCAGCCTCAAAACATGAACGGCGTTGGAGAAAACGCGGGAATCGCTACCGTATAATTAGATGCTCCTCTGTAAATATATCCAAAAAAAATATCGCGTCAGCATTTACTTGATTTTTTTTTGTGTAAAGATTTACTTGAATTAATTATACTTAATAACAATTAATTATTAATAATTAAAAAAAAAAAACCGCCACACCTACTAAAGCAAAAAGTCATTGTTCTCCTTTTGTTTAGAAGAAAAAAACACCAATTTATTTTTGAGATTATCTTTTTATTATTAATAATAATAATTACTTAAAATGAGAAAATAAAATTTAATAATTATCAGGTATGACGAATCACATACCTGTTGTAATCGTCGCTGGACCCACGGCCAACGTGGACCCGAGAGTGTGACCCGCTTCTGCCGGACTTCCTGCCTGTCTGGCCCTGGTCCGGCTTCGCAGCCACCGTTCTACGGTCTCCGCCGCCGCGTGACGCCGCCGCAACGGCCCTGTCTTCCGATATGGAGCACAGCGAAGGCTTCCAGTCATCTGACGACTTGACCCCACTCCTCCGGCGCGGCGTATTCTGGACCGCCGCCTCCGGCGGCCGTCCCAGGGTGATGATCTCCTCATTCCTCCTGTCCTCTGCCCCGAAGCAGGAGCGCGACACCATTAGCTTCAGCAGGAGCTTCATTTTGAAATTAGACGAGATGAGTGTAGAGAAGAGAGAGTTACATGTCACAGATTCTTGTGGATTTAGATAAGAGGGAGAGAGAGGAAGAAGAAGAAGAATATGGAATGGCGAAGAGGGAGTATCGCACAGTGGCCATGAGTTTCGTTTCGTCTACGTCTTAATATAGAAGATGATGAAAGAAACTGAAAGAGTGAGTGGCTTTATTAACGCTAAGCTCTTCGACTCAACAAAATGTTGTCATTATTATCTCAATATTTAATATTGCCCTCATTTTACGTTTTAATTACGAGACTGACACTCGAATTTCTTCTTGTTTTCCAAAAATATTACAAGTTTAAACCGTTTTGGTTCCGATCGGTTCTCAATCAGAGTAGCTAGTTCTGTGGAGTAAAACTGGATCAGCGCTAAGGGGGTATACTCAATTAGTTTAGCAAAACGTCGGAAAAAAAATAGTTTTGCAAAACTAATTTGGTACAGTTTTTATTATTTTTTTAAAAAATACAGTTCAAACCAATTCCGAGTTGATTCATAACCGATCCAAACAATTTTTGAATAGTTATTTTAACAAGTTTTTTTTTTAAAAAAAACAATACAAATCTGTTCAAAACTATTTGTTTAAATTTTTTTTTAAAAAAATAAAATATAATTGAACTGGATCAAACTAAACCGGTTCTTTCCTCATCAAATAGATCATTTCTTTTACGGATCCAAAAATTGCATTAAGAGTTTTTGTCTAGGTCGGAATTGGTTCGTTCCAAACAGGTTCCTACACAAATTAGATTAAACCACATATTTTTACCTATCAACTCAGAGTTTTTAAGACGGTTAATTCAATAATTTATTTAGATATTATCAGTTGAATGATGGAATAGTATACTTTTATTAGATACATACATACATATGTATTATCTCTTTATGAATAACAACAATCTTGGTGGGACAAACTGAAACTGTTGTAAGGTAATTGTGGGCTCATGGGTCATGGACACCTTAATTTTCAAGACAACTCGAATTATTAAACAAGAAAATGGGACCCCCATGCTTACGTGGCTAAAACGTGGCACTTGACATTATTATAACAATTAAATGGATTTGAATGAATCTATCTACACGCAGGCAGTTCATGCTTATCTCACGTCGTACTTACGCCTTTAGAGTAATTTTCTCAGCGTGTCTAAATGACGGGCATGCAATCGTGTCCTGATCCAAGTATCCAATGCTTATCTTAGGAAGTTTAGTTACTACAATATTTTTATAGATAGTCTTAGCAGTCAAAGATTGAAATAGCTGTATATATTATTGTATGTAGATTAAACATGAAATAGAATAACTCATATTATCTCTATAGCTATATTACAAATGATGGTTCACCACATCCATCATTAATTCCATGCATTGCATAATTTGCATTAACAATTATTAATACCACCCGACCCGAATAATAATATCGTTGTTCCAACATACTAAAGCACCTGCGTGGCGGGGCAGACACAGTGGCTCGGTAGTTTTCTCTTGTCTGTGGCACGATGGTTCTTTCTTGGGTTAACAGATCTTTTGGTTCATGATGTTTGACAACTTTTGGGTTTTGGTCAATGGTGATTTTTTTTACCTAGTTTTGGTACCATATGTATAGAAGTATAATGACTTTATTGTTATATTTAGAAAGTTAAGGATGTTTTCTATTCACTATATTGTTATTACAGCTACTATAGATAGTTGTTTATTCATTGTAAACAGTAATCAATGAAGCATGGAGTTTAGAGAGATCCTCCGCTCTCTAGCTCTAACGGTTCTTATTATTCATCTTCTTCAATTCTATCTATTTTCAGTTTATCTTCATGGTATCAGAGCATAAGGCTCGTTTTCGTTTTCGTTTTCAGTATCGATTTCGATTTTAGATCCAATCTTGATTTAGATCGATCATCAGTAATATGGCAAATTCATCCACTCCACCTCCTCCTGTATCACAATCTGCTTGGCCTCGTCTGGGTTCTACTCAAGCAGTTCCAGATCCAATGGATGATAGATTTTATCTACATCCGTCAGATACCACGGGACATTCGTCAATTCCAGAAGATGAGAAACTCACTGGAGTTGGGAACTATCATAATTGGGTTCAAGCAATTTCTGAGGCTCTTCTCGTGAAGAACAAGTTGTGTTTTGTCGATGGAAGCTGTGTCAAGGAATCCGTTGGAGAAGCAATGCATTTTCGCTGGGATCGATGCAACGCGATCGTGAAAGCTTGGGTAATTAATTATGTTGCTCGTGATCTCACTCAGGGATTGAGGTATGTGCCCACTGCTCGGTTAATCTGGGAAGAATTGCGCCAGCGATTCAGTACTATTGATGGAACTCGTGAATATCATTTAGTTCGTGAGATCTATTTTCCATGAGGCAAGGAACTCTCACAATTGCTAAGTATTATCAGAAGCTTAAGGTTCTATGGGATGAATTGACTATTGTTGATGATGATTGGATGTGTGGAGATTGTTCTATTTCACCCAAAGCCTTAGCTAGAAAAGATAAGCAGAGATTGATTCAATTCCTTATTGGACTAAACGAGACATATGCTGTTGTTAGATCAAATTTGTTGATGCTCAGTCCTTTGCCTTCATTAAATCATGCTTATTCTGTTTTGATGCAAGAAGAGAACCAACGTTTGGTCTCTGCTTCTATTGGAGGACATGGTAATCTGATGCCAATTCATGCTGCTGGAGATTCTGTTGTTTTGTATTCTGCTTGTTCTAGTCCTGGAGGAACAACTCATTCTAATCACAAAAATGATGGTGGACCTCGTTATAATTCAAATAATAACCAGGGAAACAAGATGAGGAGGGATCTGATGTGCACGTATTGTGGAAAAAGGGGACACATAGTGGACAAATGTTGGGCCAAGCATGGTATTCCAGAAGAGGTTAAAAGAAGGTGGAAGGCTAATGCTGTTACTGCTGGTTTGATAGGACCAGATAATGCATATTCATCTCAACATGTGTCTGCACCTTTTCCTGCTATGTCTGCACCTATGAATGCTGTGTCTGCATCATTTCCTGCTATGTCTGCATCCAATTCTAATCGATACATTGGAGACACACCCCTTTCCTCTGCTAGTGTTAATCATGTTATGGCAGGTACTTCTTTTGCTGCACTTATTCATGAACATGCTACATCTGGATTTTGGATTGTAGATAGTGGAGCCACTAATCACATGAGTTGTCGTGTTGACTGGTTAACTGATATTGAGGTGAACAATTCATTAACCAGACATGTTACTTTACCAACTGGGCAATCAGCTTCTGTTGCTCACATTGGAAGCTGTTCTATTGATGGAATTTCTCTCAAACATGTCCTTCATGTCCCTGAATTTCAGTATAACTTGATTTTTGTATCTCAACTATGCAAGGACAATCAATGCTCAGTGATTTTTTCTTCTGATTGCCTTATACTACAGGACCACTCCAATGGGGGGAGGGTGGTGTTTGGTAAAAGAGTTGGTGGACTCTATTTGCATCAGGGAGAATCAAAGATAGCGTTACAAGTTGAGATGAATGATGAGATGACTCTTTGGCATCAACGACTGGGGCATTTACCTTCTCCAAAGCTGCAGAAGTTACTATCTAGTAATAATTATAAGTTTTCAGAACTCAAAGACTCTGTTGTATGTCCTTTGGCTAGACAAACACGATCTCCTTTCTCTCTTAGTGTTACTAGATCAGACAAACCATTTGATCTAGTTCATATGGATTTATGGGGGCCTTACAAAGTGGCTACTTTTGATGGTTTTCGATATTTCCTTACAGTGGTGGATGATTGTACTAGGTCAACTTGGATTTTTCTGTTGAAATATAAGGATGAAACCATTTTATATGTGAAGAGTTTTTTGGCTATGGTTGCTACTCAGTTCAATTCGAAAGTCAAAATTTGTCGAAGTGACAATGGGACAGAGTTCTTAAACTCCTCAATTGAAGAATTATTCACACAATCTAGTATTATTCAACAAACCAGTTGTGTAGGCACCCCGCAACAAAATGGAATAGCAGAGCGAAAACATCGCCACCTGCTTGAAGTAGCAAGAGCTCTAAAGCTTCAAGCGGCTATCCCAGACAAATTTTGGGGTCTCTGCATACTTACTGCGTGTTACCTAATCAACATTATGCCTTCAAGTGTTCTCAACGATCAATCTCCTTTTGAAGCTCTTTACAGAAAGAAGTTTGATCTGGCTCATCTGCGTGTGTTTGGGTGTTTGAGTTTTGCATCCAACTTTCAAAGCAGTGACAAGTTTGGCCCTCGTTCTATAGTCTCTGTCTTCTTAGGGTATTCTCCTACTCAGAAAGGCTATCGTCTCCTTAATTTGCAGACAGGAAACATCTTCACCAGTAGAGATGTTATCTTCAAAGAGCACATTTTTCCATTCAAAATGGATAGAACTCAGCTTCTTCATACTGAACAACACTCTCCTATTTTCTGGGACGATGCAATAGCTGGGCAGCACCTTCATAGTAATTTTAATGAAGGAAATGATTATGGATCTACTAGCTCTTCTCAACCTTCTGCTTCTCCACAATCTCCTCATTCTACTACTGGGAGTGCTCCTTCCAATGATATGCAGCAAGCACATGATGCTGCACCAGCTTCTCCACCATTAAGGAGGTCAACCAGGTCTAGACATCTTCCATCCTGGTCTAGTGATTACATATTCTCATGTGGTGATCTGGATTATTCAAAATTCAGTCATGATTACAGCTGTTTTTTGAGCACTATAAACAAAGTTCACGAGCCAGTGACTTTTCAGGATGCTTCTTCTGATTCTTCTTGGGTCACTGCCATGAAAGAAGAAATTGATGCCTTGCAGGCTAATCAAACTTGGGTGTTAGATGATCTTCCTCCTGATAATCAACCCATAGGCTGCAAATGGGTATATAAAGTTAAATACAATCCAGATGGGACAGTTGAGCGTTACAAGGCTCGCCTAGTAGCTAAAGGTTACACTCAAAAGGCTGGAAAGGATTTTAAAGACACATTTTTCCCAGTTATCAAGATGGTGACAGTGAGGACATTCTTGACTATTGCAGCAGCTCATTCATGGCCCTTGTACCAAATGGATGTGAGTAACGTTTTTTACAAGGAGATCTCGAGGAGGAAGTTTACATGGACATACCACCAGGTTTTGAAGGTCTAGAAACTTCAGGAGAAAAGAAAGTTTGCAGGCTCTTGAAGTCTTTATATGGACTGAAACATGCATCTCGACAATGGAACATAAAGTTAACTCAGTCATTGCTGGATAGTGGTTATGAGCAAAGCAAGTTTGACTACTCCTTATTCAGCAAATTTGAAGGTAGCAAACAGGTTCATCTGCTTGTATATGTTGACGATCTTTTGATTAGTGGTTCAGATTCTCAGATGATCATTGATCTGAAAAAGGTTCTGAATTCTCATTTTAAGGTCAAGGATTTGGGAAATTTGAAATATTTCCTTGGGCTAGAGGTGACTCGATCAAGCAGTGGCATTGTTCTAAACCAACGGAAATATGCTTTGGAATTGATTGAAGAAGCGGGAATGGGGAAGGCAAATCCAGCTGATACTCCAATGGAACAAAAATTACGATTGACATCCATTGAGTACGATCAAGCATTCAAGCTCAATGAATCTGATTCGCCTCTCACGGATGTTGAGTTCTATCGAAGAATTGTTGGCAGGTTGTTGTACTTGACAATGACACGTCCAGACATTGCTTACGCTGTTCAAACTCTTAGTCAATTTGTTCATGAGCCAAAGAAATCACATCTAGAGGCAGCACGAAGGGTTGTGAGATACATTAAAAGCAATCCAGGTCAAGACATATTTTTTGCTGCAGATAACAATATGAAGACTATTACAGGATATTGTGATAGCGACTGGGGAACTTGTCGAGTTACTCGAAGATCTGTTTATGGATATGCAATCAAGCTTGGTAGTAGCATCATCTCGTGGAAGTCAAAGAAACAAGACATTGTTTCTCGATCAAGTGCAGAGGCGGAATACAGAAGCATGGGCTCTGCAGTTTCTGAATTAGTCTGGATAAAAGGCCTACTTGATGAGCTCAAGATTTCAGTTGTTTTTCCAGCTACTCTTTACTGTGATAACAACGCAGCTATACAGATTGCTGGAAATCCAATGTATCATGAACGAACTAAGCACATCGAGATCGATTGCCACTTTGTGAGAGCTCAAATGCAGAAAGGAGTGGTGATGCCCATACGTATTGATTCGAAATGTCAGATTGCAGACATCTTGACAAAGGCTTTACCCAAGGAGTTACATTATGACTTGCTCTGTGGTTTTGGTGTCATCGATTTATTTCAGAAGGAAGGAAAGAAGAAGACTGCACAAATTGGGGGGAATATAGAAGTATAATGACTTTATTGTTATATTTAGAAAGTTAAGGATGTTTTCTATTCACTATATTGTTATTACAGCTACTATAGATAGTTGTTTATTCATTGTAAAAAGTAATCAATGAAGCATGGAGTTTAGAGAGATCCTCCGCTCTCTAGCTCTAACGGTTCTTCTTATTCATCTTCTTCAATTCTATCTATTTTCAGTTTATCTTCAATATGTTTACAGATTTTTTCTAGTTTTGGTCTAACCGTTACATTCCGTCCATTTTTTGACATGTACAAGTCACGTGATCCACCCTAAACTTTCAATTTAGTCCCTCTAATACTTTCCTAACCTTTTTTTTGTTCAATTTAGTCCCGAAGATTCAAAAATTCAATTGGACCTATTGTCCAATTGGGGTCAATTTTGAAACTTCGGGACTAATTGGAACAAAAAAAAGGTTAGGAAAGTATTAGAGGGACTAAATTGAACAAAATTGAAAGTTTAGGGTGGATCATGTGACTTGTACATGTCGAAAAATGGACGGAATGTAACGGTTAGACCAAAACTAGAAAAAATATGCAAACATATGGTACCAAAACTATGTAAAAAAAAACATCATTGACCAAACCCAAAAGTTGTCAAACATCATGGACCAAAAGACATGTTAACCCTTCTTTCTTTCGGCTGTTGAATTTGAAACTCTTAGTGCCTCATGTCTGTACTTTTTTTGTTATTATAATTATTAATTTTCACATTTTTTATTTATAAAATGATGATTCGGCTGGTCCTAGTCTTTAATGGGATAAATGATCTTTGTCTAATTAATGATCTTGATATTTTCAGTCTGGTCCTAATTAATGAAGTTTTGCTCACCCCTACGTGGTAATATAGTGGGAACGCAAGGTGGTTATTCATTAGATTCGGCACCACAAAGAAAACAAATTTAATAAATACTTGCGAGAGAGAATCACCAATATGTGTTTTGCTACCAAATGTATGGAGGCTTGGTAATTCGACAAAGAAAGTGAAAACAACATTAAGTGGCAATGTCACCTTCAACCATAATAATAATAATAATAGTTTCTTAAAATTCACGCCACGAAAAGGAAGTGCCATGGGACCCAAACAAACGGAGATTCGTCCATTTAGAGGACAACATGTGAGTTGAGTGAGACCTGTCTATACACAACCATATCAAATGCCACACCACACAAACAAACTGATGCGGTCAAAATTGTCAATTCTGTAATTACCGGTGTCGGATTTTGAAATGTCGAATTTTAGCATGTGTATACAGTTTTTCATGTAGAAACGGCAGTCTGAGCAATACCCATCGCTTTGCCATGGAGTACGATGTTATTCGGCCAATTTTATTTATCTAAATGGTCAAAACTAAGGCTTTTCTTTTGAGCTATTTCAGAGTTAACCGATCGCAGGTTATATGTCTTTAGGTCGTATTTGCTATTTTTCGGGTTTGTTTTAGGTTTTAGGTCTTACTTCCATTTAAACTTTGTTTAGTCGTGTCTAAGAAAACTATGAGATTCTCCTCAATTGCGCGTCGAACTCCTAGTATTCTCTTGAATAAACAAGTTTTTGCACTTTCTACCCCTTCACAATGCATCACAAATGCATAACAGGTTCGGGTAGAGATCATATACCCATATAGATAGGTCCAAGATTGTTAGAAATCAAATCATAGGATCGGCAGATCCTAATAAACTGCGAGAGCAAATCGATCCAGATATCTCCTAAAATGTATAATTATATATATAAATAAAATGTATGAGAGACCGAACCGAGGGAAAAACACACTCAACTTCCATCCAACTAACTTCGTCCATTATTAACGACTCAATGTCCCACTATAAATATCCATTGTAAGGTTGCTCTCTAACCACGACCATTTCCTGTTCAGTTTCGTGCCGGGCTGGGAAGATGAACAAATCCTGCATTAATGTTTGTCCACTACAAAATATACAAACACGTCTGCTCTTTATTGGTTCATTACACTAGGCCACTCATCTGTCTGGCCTCCATTATCATCATTCATCAAATCTAAAAATATGCAAAATTCCATAATGATATATATTAAGAAATGCACCCGAGAACCAATATTATTCATCATACATTGTTTCTAGCAACTAAACAGTTGATCATATTGTTGTTGAATTCAAGATCTGACTAACGACCGTATGTAGAATATCCGTTGTTTTGAAGCGGCGGAGTTAGTGGCCTCGGTTTTGCGTACTCGGCAAATATAACCCAACCATCAAGAAACTGCAAAACAGAGAATAATGATTCAATACAGTAATCATAATATATTTTGACTTAAAAGGTTAATCACAGTTCTAAGTTCTAAGTTTGTATCATATTATTTTTAGATATTTCAAATTTAAATTGCTGTTAAAAAGTATATTTGGTTTCGTTGCTTTTTGACTTTCCGTCTGTTTTTCTGTTAAATTTGACAGATTTTGGTCTATGACTCTATAAAATTCAACAACAAAAACATTTAAAAAAAGGAAAAGAGTAAAATAGCACATCTGCTTCCCTTTAACTTTTGTCAATTAGTATGTACATACAGTAAAATTGAAGACTTTATACAAAACATTCAACTTAATTTGCATAAATATACATAATTTGAAGAAAATCAATACCCAAATCCGTCAAATTTAAAAAAGAAAACAGACGAAAAAAAAAAAAAAAAGTAACGAAAATGAAACCTATTACACTTGAAAACAATATGGTGCAAATCTGGGACACCTAAAAGCAAACTGTAAATAGGTTCTTAACCTTATACGTTTTTTTTTTCAAGCTTGTACTATTTTAGTTATTTATGTTTCAACATGTTGGTATTTGGTTGCATTTACAAATAGTGGTATTTTTTTTTTCAAGCTTGTACTATTTTAGTTATTTATGTTTCAACATGTTGGTATTTGGTTACATTTACAAATAGTGGTATTATGTATGTTTTTCGTATTCTTCATGTTCTCAATTTTTATTATTAATAATTATTATCAATGCGTTCAAATAAAACTCATGAAGCCAAAAGCAGCTTTGCTCTGGACTCAAGCAACTCTGCTAGGTTCGGAAGGATCGAAAAACATGCTAAACTTGATGAAGAACTTAAAATGATATATATATTTTTCCGCATGTCACTTTTTGTATAACTGTTATATCAGCATTTAACATAAATTTGATGTAAAGTTAACATAGTAACAATTTAGCAACATTCTGAAACTTTATGTAACCTTTCGTTAAAAAAATGGATTAATATGTCTTTTAGTCTATAATATTTGATCACTTTTAGGTTTTGATTCATAATTTTTTTTTGCTAGTTTTGGTACCATATGTTTGCAGATTTTTCTAGTTTTGGTCTGAACGTTACATTCCGTCTATTTTTTTCCGTTAAGTGACATGTGCAAGTCACGTGATCCACCCTAAACTTTTAATTTTGTTCAATTTAGTCCCTTCAATACTTTCCTAACTTTTTTTGTTCAATTTAATCCCGAAGTTCAAAATTGACCCTAATTGGACAACTAGATCTAATTGGGCTAGCCCATAACTAGGTCAACTGGACCTAGTTCAAATTGGGAGAATTGACCACAAGTTGAACTAGGTCCAATTGTGGTCAATTTTGAAACTTCGGGACTAAATTGAACAAAAAAAAAGTTAAAAAAGTATCAGAGGGGTTAAACTGGTTAAACTGAACAAAATTGAAAGTTTAGGGTGGATCACGTGACTTGCACATATCACTTAACGGAAAAAATGGACGGAATGTAACGGTCTGACCAAAACTAGAAAAATCTGCAAACATATGGTACTAAAATTAGGCAAAACAAATCATGGATCAAAACTCAAAAGTGGTCAAACGTCATGGACCAAAGACCTGTTAACCTTAAAAAATTAAGAAAAGCTAACATGGTGCAACAAAAGTCGCCGATGTAAGTACCAATTTAAATAGATTAATCAATCACATTAATCCGTATTATATTACCCAATAAATAAGTCACGGGTTCCATCCATATCTGGCATCTAAGTGTGTTACTCAATTACTCATTAGTTTTGGAAACCATTTAAGAAGGTAGAACTCACCTGTCCATCCATGCCTTGGATGCCTTTAGCAGCATCATCGAGTGTAGCATACTTCACAAAACCAAATCCCTTAGAATATCCAGTTCCACGGTCTGTCACCACCCGAGCTGCAGAAAATAAAGGATTAATCTAATGGCTTATGGATGTGAAGTAATATGTATTGATAGCATAATATTGATTGAGTACAAACCATGAACTACTTCACCAAACTTAGCAAAAGTTTCCTGCAATTTCTCTGTAGTTGTCCGTTTGCTCAACCCTGAGAATGATTAACTTCAGGAGATTAATGTCTAGATACAGCTCGATTACAAGATTTACACGCACAAAGTATTCAAAAAGGCAAAAGCCCATTTTTGCAAAGATTTTCATATCAAAATGACATTCGGTCGATAGCACTTCACAAACACTGGTTGAAAGAAGTTGTAGAAACAAAATCCTATGAAGATGTAATGTAGGAGCCATGAATGCCACTCCAAAATGGCTTATGAAGGGATAGCTTCAACTGATCAATTGCCAACTTTAGAAAGTAGTCAAAGAGTACATTGCTTTTTTCAAAGATTATGATATCAATATGACATTCGGTTGATAGAACTTCTCAAACACAGGTTGAAACAAGTTGCAGAAAAAAATCCTACCAAGATGTAAATGTCACTCCAAATTGCTTATGAAGGGATCGCATTTTAGATGAAATTCTTGAATATTAAGCTATATAGAACGGAAAGTAAGAACATTGGCATCATCAATTGCAACCAAGTGATTCTTGAAAGCAACTCAAGATTCAGTAACCAATATATACTGAGCTGTACTGGAAAAACTTGAAACCCTAAAGATTTAGCTTAATTCTTTAAACGCAATATCAATTAGTCTATTTCGAATCCAAGGATTCGCTTTCCTTTAACTTCATTTCCCTTCTAATCCCTCAATCCAAACACTCCCTTAACTTCAAGGATAAGAAATTGCTAATTTTCTATTCCGATGAACTGTAAATACAGCTATGATCCATACGGACATCAAAACGTAGTCACAGGCAGACGCAAAAATCATAACTTGGCTGAAGCAACAAGAAACAGAGCTCAATAGCTATGGAGAGAGAACTACCAGAGACGAATAGGTTGGTGCTGGGCTCAGCCTGCTGCCGTTGCTGAGCTGATTCCGAAGCCGCCGGCAACGGAGAGGAGGCCGTGGAGGTACAGAAAAGCCGCATCAAGCCACGGGGTGCAGCAACCGCCGCCGCCGATCTGAAGAGAGCCATGTTTTCAGATTCAAGAACAGAGTACAGAAACGGCGGGACGGGACCGACTTTTAAGACTTGAGCAGTTCCGCCAAACTTATCGACCGACCTAGGTTAACCGTTAACTTTAACTGAAGAAACTAATAATCAACTAATTGCAACTTTCACACTGAAGTTTTGTATTTTTGCATATTACACCACATAAGTTTTCCTTATGCATATTGCACTTGCACCGTGTATTTTTAATATGAACGCATCTCACACTCTTACTTTGTTTGATCGTAGCTTTTTTAAAATTAGCAATGACGTGTCAAAAATAAAGTTATTCTATTAATTCACTTCAATCTAAATCTATTATCGATGATGTTGTATTAATGTCAAATAAATAATGGTTAACAGGATTTTTAGTTCAACATCTTTGATAAGTTTTGAATTTTAGTCCAACATATTTCTTTGTCTAATTTTTATATTATATATATGTTTGACCTTTGGGTTTTGGTTTATCTATTAGTTGACCGTCAGCTTGACCATTAAGTAGTCACGTGACTTGCACATGCCTAGCCCCAAATTTTCATTGTGTTCACTTTAGTACTCAAATTTATTGTCCTAATTTTTTATTTTTACAATTTAGCCCTTAAATATTATCTACTGCACCTAGGACCAAATCGACCTAGCCATAGTCCGATCCATGGCTAGGCGAGACCATGGTTGCCCAGGTCAGTTACATTTTAAACAAAATAAAACGTATCATATATCAATAACAATCACTTATTTTAACATTATTAAAGTAGAGAAATTGTTTTAAATTTCTTATGTGTCAACACTTTAGACGTCTTATCCAAGTAATAATATATGAATATGTATATATGTACGTATCCGAACTCGACTACGATTGTGTTTGACGCAATGGCCAAATACGACGATCACGATCGTGACGGCTATCTTGGTGTTTGGATTTAAAATTCCGCCACCCTATCCAATATAGGTGGTTTCCCATGTTTGAATATCGAATTATATTCGTGCAAATTGTAAACAACCTACTCATTTCGATACCACAGTAAAAAATATGGTTAGATCATCACAAATATTAAACTAGCGACAGAAGAGGAAGACTTACTGGTTAGGACGATAGCCACAGGATGAAGTTGATACTCTCAGAACTTTTGGAACAAGGTTGAATCATGGCTCACCGTCGTAGTCCTTTAGCTACACCAGATTGATAAATGCTTTTGGATATACGTCCACACTATCATGAATTGGGCCCATATAATTAGGTCACGGTCGATTATAATTCAAAACTTGGAAAAACGGACACCTGAGGCCCAACACTTAGGCCCAAAAACACCCCGAGTGGCGAAATCCACTCAGGAAGATCCCGAGTGGAAAAACCACTCGGAGGTAATCCGAGCTCGGGTGACCCGAGCAAGGCATCAGGTGCCCCCCCCCCCCCCCCCCCCCCCCCCCTCCTTTTCACCCGGACGAGTTTTACTCGTCCGGACCCTTAACCCCGGACGATATTTCGCCCGGGGCTCACCCCTGGAGGCCATTCTCGGACGCTTAATCATATTAAACTTACATACGGTCGAACTGAGGTCAAATATACACTATATATACGGTCAACACCAATTTATACGGACCAGAAAAGCACTATAATTTGGGGGGGGGGGGGGGGGGGGGCGGGGTTCAATAAGAACTCCATAACTAGAGCAATCCTCTCATCATTTAAGGGTAATCAATATCTCTCTAAGCTCAATTTATCTATTTAAGTCCATACTCATTTAAGAATCAAAGTGGGCTTACCAAAAACTCCCCCCCCCCCCCCCCCTCGGTGCCCATTTACAGGTACCCGAGCGGAAATGACCGGGAATACGAGAAAAAGCCCACGAAGAACGAGTATACGAAGGAAGAAGCCCACGAAGAGCCCATGTGCAAACATTGGCGCCGTCTAGCTGGATTCGAACAAAAGACCAGTTACCTACTACCTGCGCTCAATGGAAACGAGCAAAGCTTAAGGAGGTGGGGGGGGGGGGGGGGGGGGGGGGGAGCAAGCAAGTCCCCGTGGCAAGCCACCAAGCAACGACCAACAGGGGGCAGGAAGAAGCGGGCAACAATGCACGCTCACTTCATGAAGAGCAACACTCATCAACAAACCCCCAATGGAGTGAAAGGCTACCACATCCAACAGTCAATCAACAGCCACCCCCACCACCCCAGGTTAGCAACAGACAAGAAAGAAGGAACCCTCAAACTAGGGGTGAGCTCGGGCCGGGACGGGCGGGCTTTTACCCGAGCCCGAGCCCGAAATTTTCGGGACTCTAATTTTTAGCCCGAGCCCGAGCCCGAGCCCGAAAATAAGGAAAATGGCCCGCCCGAGCCGGGACTTCGGGACTCGGGCTCGGGCTAGCCCGAATTTTAACAAAAAATCTGAAAAAAATAAAAAAAAATAAAAAAAATTCAAACATGGAGGAAGATGGTTAGATACTAACTATAGTTAGTGGGGAATATATATAATTATATATATTTATATAGTATTAAAAAAAATTCGGGACGGGCTCGGGCTTTTCGGGATTTTGGCACAAAAGCCCGAGCCCGAGCCCGAATTGAAAATAAAAGTCCCGCCCGCTCGGGCTCGGGTCTAATCGGGACCGGGTTTTTCGGGACGGGCTCGGGACGGATTTTTCGGGCTTTCGGGTTTTCCTGCTCAGCCCTACCTCAAACGTACAACCTGTCACCAGAGCTACTAGCAGCATTATAAGAAATGCTAGATAGAAGAGAACAGATGAGGGCCAACCTAAGGCAAGAAGAGTCGCGTTACCAGGTGTCACCACCAAGATCCATACGGAGGCAACACCAAGCGTAAACGCAATCTTACAATGACTTGAACCAGGAAAGGGGGCATCATCAGCAGAGGAATACCACCTATCAAGCATACCCAACCCAGGGAATAAGGCAGCAGTCACCAAGACAACAAAATGCCGCAACAATTGCATTGACGAAAGAGGAGATAAAATACCTAATAGCGAGAAAGATAAAAGAGTCCAAGGGTCGGGCAATGCACAAACTGAGGGACATGGCCACACACCCTTTCACTCAAGAATTGCTTCATATCATTATCCCACTGAACATATCACCGCGTTCAATTCCTGACTATGTAGGGAATGAGGATCTGATCCAACACATTCAGAAGCACGAGTCTTCCTTGCTGGGAAGGACTGCTGAGGAGGAGCATTTTGCATTGCTATTCCCTTCAACACTGTCGGAAAACGCTTCGTATTGGTTCTTTGGTCTACCTCAAGCATCAATCGTCTCTTGGGCAGACTTAAAAGACAAAAACTCATCCATCAATACCTGGGTGAAAGGCAATTGTTAAAGGGTGATTCGGCCCTAGATGATGTTAAGCGAGGCTTCGATGAGTCTCTTGCGAGTTACTATACAAGATTCAACCAAAATATATCGGACATCGCGATGGAACTCTCTAAGGGAGAAGTCGTTCGAGCATTTATAAGAAATCTGGGACGCAGGGGCGCATCGTTGGCAGATAATGTGGAGGTTTTACCAATAAACTCTTTAGAGGAACTAGCCGAAAGAGTAAAGACATATATAGACCTTGAGCGATCTCGCTCGAATCGGAATAAGGGAAATGAAGCAACAACGTCGGACAACGACAAATGATGTAAAGCTAAACCACAGACCACAGGCGCCTAGAACTATTAACTCAAAAATTTCGGACCAATATTAATTCAAAAATTCAACAAAACTTAAATCATTTTCTTTTAAAATTTTCGGTATAAACTTAAAAATTTCAAGAACACTAATTTATCAAAATCATGAACTCCTAACACAGATTCTAATACCACTGTTAGATTACGGGGAATAATCACTACGGATACTAAAACTATGGTACATGCTAGTAATCGAAATTACGCAGCGGAAGATTCGCACATACCTCAACAGTAGTCTGTAGTCCCAAGATCCTTGCAGAAGGGAGTTCACGATCCTCCGGTCGGCACCCGTAGAGGTTCTTGTGAAGGAATCCCTACGCGATATATTCTCCACAGCAAAGCCTCAGATTGATTCTTGACAAGGGACGGATCTCCGGAGTGTTTACTCGAAGGCAAATTGGCATACCCTTGGTGGTGGTAGGTGTTCCGGCCGAACTATGGTGGTTATGGGGGAAGAGTTTTATCTCAAATCACCACTTAAAGAGAATTATGATTAACCATAATAAAACCTCTAACACCTCATAATATATAAGAGGATTAAAGTGGACTTTTGGATTTACCCACCTAATAAATTCGGCCGGCCATATATGTATCAGGGAGGCCCAATTTTGGATCTTTCATGTCAATTGGGATTTGAGTCTTGCTTAATGTACTAATGTGACATTTACCCAATTGTTTTAGGTAACTTATATATTTAATGGGTTTCCATTTACGACATCTATCACCATATACTTACAACATCCAAATCCAAATTGATTGCAACCTTGAATAGGAAAGGAAACAGCTAAGAGAAATGCTAATTAGGAAGTGCATATAATTTTAGGAGGTGGTGATTTGCCCGCTCCAATTATAATTTGATTAGATGAGGTGTCAAATTATTAGCAGCCTAATTAAAAACATATACCTAAACTAGGTGCTGACCCCGCGCTACGTGCGGGATGACCCGTTAAACGGTACTTGTTTATTTGTGTAATGTAAAATGTTGAAATTATGTTTTGAGTTAGTTGCATTCAATAATATAATTTTTGTTTTCAGATGGACATATATTATTTATAAAAAAATATATATTTATTTACCAATTTGAAGGCAGCTTATAATTCATTTTCTATTAAACCTAATAGTTTAGTGCTTTTAAAAAAAATTAATGCAAATTGAATAAAGTGTGTGTGTTTATTTTTTAAATGAAATAATGGTTATGATAACGTAGATGAATGATTCTAGTATTTTTTTCCCTCAGTGTTCATTAAATACGTAAATTAGATCAAATTTGTTGAATACATAAATTGCATGATTGAGGGAAGGAAAATAAAAAAAATATTAAAGTTTTAATAATTTAGAATTTGAGATTACGTGCAGTAAATACTTTAATATTTTTGGAAAAAAATACCTTAATATCTTAAACATTAAAAACCAAACAAAGTGAAATGGTCTTTCTACCGAAAAAAATAAAATGCGGCTCTCATTTTTTAACGACCCACACAAAAATAACAGTAGTATTAATAATAATAACAGTAATAATATTAATAATAATCCATTGCAAAAAAAAAAAAATATTCTATTATTATAATCTACATTAATATATCGAAATTTAAAGCTTATAATTTTATTAATACTTACTATTTTATTATCAACGGTCATTCGGTCAAGCTACGTATTATGGAAAAAAAAAACCACTATGATAGACTAAGAATCTTTGTAATCTAAATACCCAAAACCATAACCAGATAGATTGGTAAAAAAAAAAACCATAACCGTATTCTACTTTAACCCTAATTTATCTAGCCCCATACGCAATCATAAATAAACTCCCACCTCCATCCTTATCTCCTTCATTCTTTCCGGTGCAATCAGAGACGCTTCACATTCCATCCTTGTTCATATGTTCTGTCCATCAAGGCTCGCGTCCAACTGGTCCCGATTTGATCCATGTGAGATCCAACTTCGTCGACACCCACTCCATTTTCGTCAGAGCATCTGAAACCAAAATCGGCGCCATACCTAGCTTTCCTTCACATCTCATTGGTACCGCTGTAATTCAAGTTAGAGATTAACAGATCTCTTCTTTCCGTTCCGACCGTTGTCCGATCCGCTGTATATATGGAATCGTCTTCTCTATGCTTATGGATGTGAATAGAGTGATGCTTTTTTTAGTGTTGTCCGTCCCGGGTAGTCGATATTTGTTTGGTTTGGTCTTGAATGTGAATCAAGAGAAACATTTATATAGAATGAGAAACTTGTTCATCATCCAATGAAATTAGTGTAGGGAGAAACTTTTCCATATACCATTGAAAATATTTGAAAAGTCTCTACAACCGTACATGAAATAAAGATAGAGATTGTAATTATTTGTTTTTGCTTAGTTTTATTATAGCTCAAACAAAATAAAGTTAGAGAATGTAATTAATTGTTTTTGCTTAGTTTTATTATATCTTAGAACATGTGTCAACATATTATTTACTACTATTGCTGACGTGTCACGATTAGGATAACTTAAAATGATGATGTGGCACACCCAAAATGCTTCACTCTCTCACATGTTCCCTTATTAGATATATAGATAGATTATATAAATATAAACTACAGAAAAAAGCCCAAAATATTTAGTAGATATTGGTGGCATGCTAATCATGATAACAAGGGCACGTCGTGTCTATCTTCATCCTCAACAAACAATAAATAAATAAATAAAATGTTTGGATGAATTCTTTAAAGTTTTTGCCCAAAAAAGAAACTATTAATTAGTTTTAGAATATATAAATACTATATATTTTGGATGAGGCTCATAAAAAAAAATGTTAACTATTACGGCAGATTAGTCACGTAACAAAATTGGGTGATTCTATTCATCCATATAAACTTACATCTCTCCCCGTCCATAATGGTTTTACATAAATTTTATTTTTAAAATTGTCACGTAGACATTTATGTACAACTTAAGTAATACGTAAAGTTAAAATACACATAAATAATATTTGCTCTACAATATTATTACTTAAATATATTTTATTATTAAATTTTTCAACAACCACCAATAAAGATATTAGTATTAATTATAAAATTATTAATTAAAAATTAAAAATTATTTATGTAATATATAGTGCATTTCTTAAGTTTAAGAAACATGTTATGTAAAATTAGGTAGATCCCACTTTTAAGAAATGCTATGTAAAACATTGTAGTACGTTTTATACATTTTACATAAAAAAATATGTTGAACCCACATTTAAGTAATAATACTATGTAATACCATTGTGAATGCTCTTAATGACATAACAATGACATGTAGGCAAGTCAATGTACTTAAAATTGTTTCAAGCATCCACAATATAAGCTGAGAACCATTCTGATTTTTTTCGTACGTTTCGTTACAGCTAATACTAATATATTTAATAATACGCTAAAAAAGTTTATTAATTTTACTTCATTATTATTATAACACTATGTTAATATTAAGATTATATTTACGGTTAATAACCAATAAAGTGTCTGAGATTTGACCCATGTTGAAATCTGGTGTCTGAACTTTAAAGTGTTGAAATAGACTGTCTGAGGTATGGACTTTGTTGAAATTTGGTTTTCTGTTCAAAATTGCTGTTAATTTTGACAGAATGTTGCGAAAAGTCGGAGTTGCCATTTCTACCGAATATGAAATGATGAAATTACCCTTAGAGTCAAATTAAAACAACCACCACCCAACTCCGGCTGGCCTCCACCAAACTCCGGTCGGCCACTACCCTACTCCGGCCGGCCACCACTAAAAAATCCTATAGTTGTGATTTAGTTAGGAGGGGTAATTTCGTCAATTCACTAGGTAATAGAATGTCATATTTTTCACTGAGGGACATTTTTGGGATATCCATTTTATCTAGCTCACGTGACGGTCACGTGATACAATTCCGTTAGACTTAATCCCAAAAATAGACGGAGACACCAAATTTCAACAAACACCAAACCTGGGACAGTCAATTTCAATGACAGACACCATATTTCAAACATGGGTCAAAGCTCATACAGTTTATTAGTTATTAACCCTTATATCTAATTTTAATTAAATTTTAATATGTATATTTTAATATAGAATATTATAATAAAAATATATAATTTAAAACTTATATGTTTGTTAGTATATTATATTTTTAATTATCTTATATTTATACAAACAAATGAATAATTAAACCTTAGAATTGCACAATTTCATCACATATCATTATTTAACCAAATTAATCGATATAAAATTTTATTTCTTTATATCATTATCAAACTTAATAAAGTAGAATTATATTTTTATTATTGGTCTCCCACGGGTGGTCCTAGGGACCTCATCAGGAGGGCAGCACCCGTAGCATGCTTGCTCCACACTTAGACTAATATTCACTTGCACCGGGTCAGCCCGTAAGGGGTAAAGTGCTGGCCATGAACAATTTTCCATTCCTATAGTCACTAGCGGGGATTGAATTTCTAACCTCTGATTAAGGGAAGAAGCGCTGAACCACAATATTAGATTAGCACTTACCTCGAATAATATACATGGTTAATGGTTTCTTTCTGTTTTTTTGTTTGCTATTTATTATTAAAATTAAAGGGTCCACCATACAAGTAAACATCATCCTCGTAACTTAAACGTGCACTCAAAGGACACAATTAACTTCAAAGTTGTATTTTAATGCAACTAATTAAGAGAATCTATCCTATCCTATATCATTCCAGCTTGGAACACCAAAACATGATATAATATATATAGGTACTAGATTTGTTGTCGGTCGGAAGTTAGGCCATGGAGTTTGTTTTGTTGCTCACCCTTGCATTCATCAGCTTCTTCTCCACCTGCTCGGAGTCGATCACCAGACACGATTTCCCGACCGGCTTTTCTTTCGGAACCGCTTCTTCTGCATATCAGGTCAATTATTATATTCCCCATCCTCTATAGCTTTCTGTACGTAGTAAAATTTATACTATTTCCACATATATATATATATATATATATATATTTATATATTCAATTCAAGAGCCGTCAATATTATCGCAGTTTGAAGGCGCGGTTGATGAAGGAAACAAGGGAGTTAGCATATGGGACACTTTCACTAAGGTTCCAGGTAATTTACTCACATTTAAAAAAAAAAAAATCTAATTATTTGTAAGATGTCTATTGAAATTCAAATATTTACACACAAAATATTGAAAAAGACTTCTTCAAGGACTCCTAAGAATATTTAAAATTGTGACGAAAATCCTTACAAGATTTCTGATAGTTTTTTTGTGATACAAGGAATAAATTTTACTTAAAAAAAAAAACGTTGGACATGTTTATATAAATGTAAGGAACTGTTTCGTTTAACAAACGGTTGATTTTCTTGTACTAAATAAGTTCTCAATTTGGAAAAAAAAAAAATAATAATAAGTTCTCAATCTCGATATGTGAGTCTTGAAGTTTTAATCAAATGAAGGTAGTTAAAATTTCATTTTTTACATTAAATTTACAGGTAGAATCCTAGACTTTAGCAATGCAGATACCGCTGTGGATCAGTACCATCGATTTAAGGTTCGTTCTTCGGATGGTTGTTATCAGTTAAATGTTATTTTCTCCTTATAAGAAACTTTTAATTATTTGGGAAGAATGCAGTCATTTGTTTCGTGTTGGACAAGAAACCTAAGAAAAGACAAAACCTTCATGGACAAGACATTTAGAATAAGGATGGATTTTTTTTTTTTTTTTTTTGCCATCCTTAATAAGGATGGTTAGGAATGCAATATGTGACCTACCAATCTACCTACCATACAGTATAGGGAAAATTACATAATCGGTGGTGGCTTAACTATTTCACAGTGACTTTAGGTTACTTCAACTATCTTTTGTTGTTATAACTCACACTTAACTCAGTTCACCTACTTATGAGATTTGTCATGCCCTGAACTCATGCCAAATATAGTATGCTAAATTAGGCTACCAGGACTGATACAGATTTAGGTGAATTGAGTTAGGACTAGGGATGGCAACGGGGCGGGTCGGGGCGGGTTTTTGCAGCCCCGGACCCGCCCCGCGGGTCGGCCTGGCTGACCCGGCCCCGGCCAAATGGGCCTTTCGGGTCGGGTCGGGTCAACAATCCCGCGGGGCCCCGACCCGCCCCGTCATATGAACAATTTTTTTTTTTTTTTTTTTTTTTTTTTTTTTTTTAACTTTTCAATATTAAATACAATTTTTTTTTGTCAAAAATACAAATTTAAATCCAAACACCAAATTAACAAATCCTAATAATCTAAATATAAATCTATTTGGTCCATGTTATTTATATAGGTACTATATTAACCATATTTTTTTATTAAATATTAGATCATATTAACATAAAAAAAAAAAAAAAATTATATACATATGGATTTCGGGGCGGGTCTACGGGGCCCCGGGTCTCTAGACCCGGACCCGCCCCGACCCGACCCGTGACCCGCGGGTCGGCGGGTCAAAACCGGGTCGGGGCCCCGCGGGTCAGCGGGGCCCCGAGACCCGTTGCCATCCCTAGTTAGGACCGACAGAAGACTTAGATCTCCCAATAAGTTAGGCCTCAAAATTTAGTTATTTTTATTAATTATGATATTTTTTTAAAAATTTGCATTTAATTTTTTTAGTTAATATTAGGAAAGTTATTATTATCATAAAAGTTGTTATAACTAATTTTCCCAAAAAAAAAAGCTTCCAGCCTAATTAGCTCAATTAAATTATGGGTGACAGTTTAAATAATTCATTAAATTATTTAAGCCAAAAGAACTAGAATACTTTTTTTTTTCTTACATAAATAAATAAATAAAAAATTATTTACTTAATTTTATTTGTTACCGATAAGAATAATTTCGAATCCTAAACTTTATTCTTATTGAATGATATAATATTTATTCACTCATAAGTTGTGAGTGGTTTTTTTTTACTATTCTTATAAGATAATAAATGTCCACTTAATGATTAAAAATAATAGTTAAAAAAAATATTAAAAAACTTAAAAAGTCTCAAATAAAAATTTCGTTTTAAACATGCGTGACTCATTAATTCCTCACACTTCGGATAAAATGATGTACCAAATAATAGAAAATTAGTTGAGGTAGCAAAAAGTCTTGTACCAATTATGTAATTTTCTCACATATATAGATTACAACTAGGAACAATACTAATTGCAGGACGATATCGACTTAATGCGAGATCTCGGTATGGATGCTTATAGATTTTCAATATCGTGGCCGAGAATTTATCCGAGTAAGAATAATCACGCTCGATATCCATCCCTAATGATTTTCTCACCTAGCTAGCTTCGAGTTAATTTTTACTTTTTAACAGATGGGACCGGTGAAATCAATCAAGAAGGCATTGATTACTATAACAGTGTCATTGATTCACTGCTACAGAAAGGTTAGACTAAACACGAATTTAACTTCTTTTAAAAAAATTACGTTATTTTAGTTTCTTTAACATCACAATAAATTAAATTGTTTTCCTTTCAGTTTTATTAAGAGAGCTTTAATGTTATTTTACGTCAGGAATTGAGCCTTACGTGACTTTGTATCACTGGGATCTACCCCAGATTCTTGAAGACAAGTACGAAGGATGGTTAAGTGAACAAATAATGTTAGTCTCTAAGTCTAGCTAGAACAAATATTTCTTCATTACAATGGAATAACAAGGGTTAATAGCGAATTGTTACCTAAAATTTGACTAATTTACAAACCGTTATCTGAACTATAATTTTTTAAAAATTGAATATTTGAACATTCAATATCCGAACAAATATATGTTTCAATTTTTGTCAAATGAACCGAAAATGAGCATGTTTCTACCATGTGAGGTTTTTTCATTTGTACCCAATATGAATTCAAATATAATTCGAAAGCATTGGATGCACAAGGTACTGTTCGAATTTGGCGGAAGTCAAATTGAGCATTCAATTGAATGTATTTCGTTGCAATACTTGCAACTATGTTCGAATCTATATTATGTACAAATGAAAAGATCCCACGTGGCATAAACATGCTTATTTTATGTCCAATTAATTTGACGCGAAAACCTATGTACTAATTTGCTCGGAAACTAAAAGTAAAAATTAAAGTTCAGGTTAACAATTTGTAAATTTGTGAAAGTTTAGGTAGCAATTTAGTTATTAACCCTAAAAACAATAGATTATAATCAAGTTGCTATTTTTAGTGACGATTTCGAGAACTACGCCGCAACTTGTTTTAGCGCTTTCGGAGACCGAGTGAAGTATTGGATCACTTTCAACGAACCGCACGGAATGGCTATACAAGGTTACGACACGGGTGTTCAAGCTCCCGGTAGATGCTCGATTCTCGGTAAATTGTTCTGTAAGAAGGGTAAATCGTCCGTTGAGCCGTACATTGTGGCTCACAACGTACTCCGCTCTCATGCCGCCGCTTACCGTAACTACGAAAAAAATTTCAAGGTACTTAGAAATTAACCGCAGTTGATATTCGGCTAAGTTGAGGATCTAGTTTTAGTGACGCTAGTTTTTCATATGTATCATGTGTGTTATGCAGAGTATTCAAGGTGGTGAAATTGGAATAGCGTTGGATTCTAAGTGGTACGAACCGTTATCGGACAAAGACGAGGATAAGGATGCTGCAAATAGAGCAATGGAGTTCGGCATTGGATGGTAATATAATTCATATAAACACTGATATCTTATATTATTATTCCAGAAAAGTACTCGAGGAAAATAGATTTCTACGACGTATTGGTAAATTAATAGTAAATGTGAAATGATATATAATCATTTTTTATAAGAGTTATCAATAATTTGTAAGGGTAGAATTCGGATTCATATTCCGAATTTAGTTATTTCAACCAAACATTTTCTTCATAATTTTAAATCATTTTTCCCTATATTTCTGCAAACAAATGTGTCGTTAGTGTCTAATGATAGACTCTGTCACTAAAAAGTACTTTTACTTTTACATACCACTTTCTAGAGTTTTTTTTCCGCAGGGTGGTTCTAGTAGTCAACATTAGAATGTCAAAATATACTTATTTCACATCTAGACTAATATCCACTCATATCAGATCAGCACATAAAAAGTACAATAATGAATATAAATATTTTTATATATTTATTATTATTTTTAAAAAAAGTTCAGGTTTGAATCTGCAACTTCTTGTTTAAGTTACTTTCTATATAAGAAACCCACTTTCACCGGGTCCTACTTTTTTTGGGGTACATTTTTATGAAGCATAAAATTAGCATCTTATGACAATCATAAAATGTGTTGGTAAAAGTATGACAAAATATTATTATTATTACCGAGTAAAAGTCGAATATATTGTAGGTTTCTGGACCCGCTTTTGTTAGGAAGATATCCTCCTTCAATGATAAAGCTAGTAGGCAACAGACTTCCAGAGATATCACCGCAACTATCAAAAACCCTAACGGGTTGTCTAGATTTTGTGGGTGTAAATCACTATACCACATTGTATGCCCGAAACGACAGGACCGGAATTCGGAAACGTATTCTGCAGGACGCTTCTTCCGATTCTGCTGTCATAACCACCGGTATACATATACGATCTCAACAAAACGTTTCGCAATTATTTTCTTCCTTTGTATCAAACTTGGCTAAGATAGAACATGATTTTGATAATGCAGCGTTTCGAGATGGAGTCGCAATAGGAGAAAGAGTATGCGCCTGACCCGTTGCTCTCTAAACTTCTTGTAGATGATAAGACTAACCCTTGATGCATGTTTTGCTTCTGCATCAAGGTTAATTAGTCCTATTTTCTACACCGTAATTTTCGATTATTAGCATCTTGCTTAATATAGTTATTGTTGATATGTAGTATAATTAGAGTGTGCTGAATGCCTTCACCCATAAGTTCGGATTTATAAGACAAGTTGGTTAAGGCGCATATCATATTATTAACATGATATTAGACCGCACATGTTTAATTCCTTGTGACGCTGTTTTAAACGGAAAAAAAATGTTAGCTCCTATTGAATAGAGTTTGAACTCATTATGTTGGCTAATTGTTCTCGGATAGCACCCGCTCCGGTAGAAATTTCTCGATTTCTAAATGTATCGAAGCCCTGAGTAGTAAAAAAAAAGCGGGATGCTGTATTTCCAGGATTGGATTTCATATTCGAATAACCCTCGTAATTGTAAGAAAGTTGGTTTTTTAGCTATCGGCGGCCGGGCTGAAAACTCGACCTAAGTGAGGTCAAAGCTGAGGTAGACAGAAGAATGCTGATATAGTGTATAAAAGTGTGTGGATGTCTTTACTCACAATTTCATGACTTATATTACAATTGTTTAATCCACACGTCTCATTATTAATACTTATGTGTGACGATTTTTCCTCCTCAGGCTGCTTCCCGATGGCTACATATCGTTCCATGGGGTATTCGGAAGCTCGCAACGTACGTGAAGGATAAATACGGGAACCCGTTGGTGATCATAACTGAGAATGGTGAATATTTGTCGACATGAGTGCTAGTTACTTAATGTTGAAGTATAAAGACTAAACTATGCATTCACCTATCACCTTAAGATTTTACGACAGTTGGTCAAGTGGTTAGTCTAAACTCTCTCAAGGTTATTGAGTAACGATTGTTAATCGATCTTCATTGTGAACTAATGACTGTAGGTGTTGATGACCTCAATCGGCCGTTTAGTGGTTTAAATAAGGCTTTAGAGGACGACAAGAGGATCGAGTATCACCGGGACTATCTCTCGAATCTATCTGCAGCTATCAGGTTAATTAAAACGTAATGCATAAGTTATCTCTCGGAAATGAATTATCTGATAAGCTTATAATAAGCATGATTTTTACATTTACAGACAAGATAACTGCAATGTTCGAGGTTACTTCGTTTGGTCTTTGCTTGACAATTGGGAGTGGAACTCGGGCTACACAGTGCGGTTCGGACTATACTATGTCGATTACAAAAACAACCTGACGAGGATACCCAAATCTTCGGTTCGTTGGTTTAAGAGCTTTCTCACGTTAGAAGGTGATAGAGCCCAGATTTAGTTTCTTGCTGCTCAAGTTAAGATTTATTACTGGTGTGTATAAGAAAAAGATATACTTCGATTTATTGCCACGCTCAATTCATATTGTAGATTGTAGAGTATACAAAAATCTGATTTATTAATAGTGTGTATTGAATAAGAATTTCATCTTTATGGCAAAAAAATCTGATTTATACTAGCTAATTAATATACTACTACTATATGAAAAATAATAATAATAATAATAATAATAATAATAATGTCACTAGAAGTTGTGGCAAAAACAAATGTCGCTAAAATCCTGGAAATCTTCACAAAGAGTTGGTCATCCTCTCTCCTCGTTGTTTTGCTGAAATGATCAACATTTCCTAACTTACATTGGGCTAGCACTGTTACAGATTTATTGCCATGCTCAATTCATATTGTAGATGGACCATACAAAAATAAAAACTTTGATTTATTAATAGCGTGTATTGAATAAGAAATTCATCTCTATAACGCTGCAAATTGAGCTTCGGATTCAATAAAGTTGATCTCGGTAAAAAAAAATAATGTGAAATATAATTGACACTAGCTAGTATACTACTACTAGAAAAATCAGATTTCAATGCCGCTAAAATTCCAAAAACCGTCACAGAAAGTCATCCTCCCACTCTCTTTGTTTTGCTAAGTGATCAACGTTTCATAACTTACATTGAATGAGATGAAAATCAAAAGATAATAACCCTAAAAAGTGGCCAAAATAATAATAACCCTAAAGGAGAACCTTATTAATCAATGGCACGATAGAGTTAAAGATTATACGATACGTCTTCTCCGTAGGGTGGATCGCATCCCAATACAAATACTTCGAGACATCGGGACAGACATACGAATCGGGTTGACAAGACACCGATATTTTTATCGGACCCGTTCCGCAACACGCGCTATTTACATCCTCGTACCCTATAAAAACACGATACGAATGTAATATCAGTAATGCAATATCAAGAACCAATTAAATGGATTACTATATGAAATTTAAAA
The DNA here is from genome assembly GCA_036873135.1 of Clarkia xantiana subsp. parviflora. Lineage (NCBI taxonomy): Eukaryota > Viridiplantae > Streptophyta > Magnoliopsida > Myrtales > Onagraceae > Clarkia > Clarkia xantiana. The sequence goes on along the minus strand of JAPTYO010000010.1, from coordinate 5,353,440 downwards.
GGGAAAATATATAACTAACCAAACTTATTAGGGTCCTTAATCATTTTAATGATCGGATTGTATATGTCGACATAAGCGAGGACTGTATTATTACTCGCGGTGCTTTCCTGAATCGATTTGAGCTCTTGTTGAAGCCTCGTGTTGTAGTCGACTCCTACGTCGGAGAAACTGTTGATACAATGTCGATTCTGAAACGGGTTATTGGAGAAAAGGTCTATAACTGACGGAAAGCACCCCATTGGCGCTACTCCGGCCACCGCAAATTTCCGAGCTCCTTCAGCAATTAAACTCTACTTCACCCAAAAGAAAAAACGAAGTTTATCTCAATAGTATAAAATGCATGGGTTAATAACTTATCACAATCTCAAATTTTACTATGTTACTTTCAGGTGTCACAGCTTTAACTATTGTTAATAGGTGTACAAGTTTCCTTTTTGTTTTTTTTTCTTTTTGTATTTCCGTCTGTTTTCAGTTAGATTTGACGAATTTGTGTATGAATTTTCTTCAATTCATGTATATTTATGTCACTTAAGTTAAACTGAACCTCAAAGTTCTCCAATTTCACAGTGTACACATTAATTAACATAGATTAAAGAGAAGAATAAATGTATGTTTATTCATTTATCTTCTTTAAATGCTCTTGCTATTGAATTTTATGGAGCTATTTGATTAGCTTCCGTCTAATTTAATAGGAAAAACAGGCCGAAGATAAAAAAAATAACGAAAACAGAACTTGAAACACATATTATGGACAATTTAAAATTGGAACACTTAAAAATAACATGATACAAACTTGGAACTGTGATTAGATAGATTATTAAACTCAAATGTATTAACATGAATATATATGTACGTACCATGATGAAATCCTTAGCGTTCTTTAGAATGAATTGCTCGTATGACAGGGGAGTTGTAAAGACCTGGCGACGAATTGGAAGAACGAAATAGTTGACGATAAAGTCGTTATCTCCACAACTTACCATGAACACAGCCTTGTTGATGATATCTTTCGCGCGATCCTTTCCGATTTTTTGCTCGAGCTTCGTCTTGTATTCTTTGAAGTAATCTAATTGCTTCGGCATTGAGAGTACGTTCTACCGAGAATAAGAATGGATAAGACACAGTTAATAAAAAATTATCTTTTAGAGAAGAAGAAGAGTACATTTATTTGGGCGGTAAGCGGGTCGTATCCGGAACCCGCTGAAGCGAAACAAACACCAGTCATTAGCTCCTCAGTGGTTAGTGTCGAATCCAGATATGGCGGGACAAACTCTTTCACTCCCAAGTATGAAGCTGAAACAGTCAATAATATCAGACACGTTGCATTAACATATATATAAGATTTTTTTTCTTCTCAAATGGCTATATAGGGTTAAGAACTAACCACATTTACAAATTTTCACCATGCTACTTTTAGGTGTTCTATTAAATTGTTGCTAATATGTGTCTTAGGTTTCCTTTTTTTTTTCATCCGTTTTTTGGTTAAATTTGAGGAATTGGTTAAATTTGAGGAATTTTAATCCAATATTTTATAAAATTCAACAGCAAGAGCATTTGAAGAAGATAAATAACAAAATGACATTTTCGCTTTCCTTTAACTTATGCAATTAGTGTGTACATAAACTAAAATTAAAGAACTTACGCAAAATTGAGGTTCAATTTGAAGAAAACTCATACCGAATCCATTAACATTAACAGAAAAAAAAAAAAAAAAAGACTGAAAACATAAAAACAACGAAAATAAAACATGAGACGCTTATTAGCAACGAAAACGAAAATTAAAACACATTAGCAACAACTTAAACATGAAACACCTAAAAACAACATGGTGCAAAATTGAAACTGTAATAAGATTCTTAACATTAAAAAAAAAATCTATCTAAGACATTAGCTAAGTAAGCAACCATATACGTTTAAGATTCACTGTCAATAAGCTTGGATAAGAAATGTCATTGTCGGAAATATAACTAGGGATGGCAGTGCTACGAGTATATAAAGAAAAGCACTAAAACACAGAGATGGAAGAGACCTATCAAGTCAGGGATGAGGCGGCCATTGGAGAACCTTCCGGTGGGGGTGTGGTTGGCGAAATCTTTGCCATACGGTGGTTGGTTGCCCTTCGAAGCTCGGAAATCTAAGTAGTTGTTGTTTCCTGTGTCTACAGAAGAATCACCAAACACAAACACTGCGGACACTGTTGAAGAAGACCGAGCATCGACGAGTGCATTTCCGAACATGAACACAACAAGGAACCAGTAGAACACCATGTCGTTGGTTTTCTTTGTAGCTAGCTATGGAAGGGACAGAACACATTAGCTAGCTAGCTACTCAGTGATCATCATGTTTCTTATATATAATAACGGATTAAATGTTCTTTGGTAAAACTTGTTTCACTAAAATTGGTTTCAGAGTATCATTTTTTTATATTATTGCAATTTTAACATTATTGATATATCTATTAGTTGACAGTCACGTTTTGACTTTTAAATACTTTATTTGTTCAGTTTAGTGTTTCGAATTATATATATAACTTTTAATTTTTACAATTTAATCCATAAATATTCTTAATCGGACCTTATGTCATCACAATTGAACTAGCCAGGGTCCGACCCATATCTAGGTCACACCTTGGTTAAGGTGGGTCAGGTTTGACGACTGGCTAGGTTAATTGTGATCTATGATCCGTGTGAATATTTATGGATTAAATTATAAAAATTAAAAGTTAGGTATATTAACTAAATGACTAAACTGAATAAAATAATAGTATTTAACGGTCAAACGTAACAGTCAATTAACGGATTCGGCAAAATTGTACAAATTGCAAACATATTGCACTAAACATATACAAATTAACTAAAGTCAATTTTGATCAAACATGTAGTACTAAAAATTAGTATAACCCTATAATTACATGTAATATGTTTTTTTTGTTTTGTTATAAGCACATGAGTATTGATGGGTTCATATGCTGCATTTATTAACGGATCAACCTCCTCATTTGACAGCATTATTCATTGGCATCGTGGAACAATTAAGAATAGTGTTACCTTTGCAATTTAAAGAAGATATATGTCGTCGATTAACTCTATAAACAACAACTGGAATCGAAATTTACAACTATTTGAAGGGTGGAACTAGCTAGCTGATCATGTGAAGTGTGGCAAAAGATGGCATTAATTAATTTATCTTTTTTAGTTGAATCTCTAGTTTTAAACCACAAATTATTTATTTATTTTTTGGTAAACACCACAAATTAGCTAGAGAGGGTTTGTTTGTCCTTTTCATAGAGCTAAAAAGTGAAACTTTTCTGTGTATTATAATCTCATTGATTGCAATGCATTTAAAAGGAAACTGTACATGTGGTCGTTGGCTACTTTACCAGGGTCCTATTAATTGATATAGATCTCCTAGGACATTTTTTTTTATCCCAAATTGTGTGATCTTGATACGTATTTTAAATGTAATTAATTTTGTAGTTTTTTTTTAAATAATATTGAGATTGGTGAGCTCTAAAAAGGAAATATTAAATCTAAGAAAATCTATTAAGATCTTAACGATAACGCATGATCTGTGTCATGAAAAGTGAGACAGAAGATCTGAAACCACTATTAACCGGATAAGAAGACCATATAATTACTTGTATTAAATATTTATACAACAATAGATCATTTGCCTTGGGACATGTCTTTAATTTTTTATGACAAGATCTATAAATAGATTGTTTACGTGATACAAATTCAAATAAATTTGTCGAGAAGCAAATAAAGTAGTGAATTATTTAAATGAATTAGTAGTACATTTGTAGTAACAGTTAAAAAATACTGTAAGTAATAGTATGTTTAAAATTGAATCGCTTATTTTTTTGAATCGCTCATTCAAATAAAATATCTATTTAAACATTCTATGAGTAATGGAAAAATTGTCCGAATAACTATGTTTTACTAACTCAAATACAAATACAAGTATGATGAGTTTCAGAGACGAAAATACCCACTAGCGCATTTCCTAAGTGCGCAATGGGCAATTGTCAAGTCTGCTACATCAAGTAATTAACATTATAAATTTATTGTGCATCTAGTAAGTGCGCTACATAATTAATACTATTTACTCAGTCTAGAAGAAATTGACGCAATGTAGCGCATTTGACAGATGCGCAACGCCTGTTGCACACTTAAAAAGTGCGCTATTGGTTATATTCGTATTTGAAACTCACCATACCTTATATTTATATTTGATTTAGCAAATATAAATATTTGTACGATTTTTCCATGAGTTAGACAAAACTTGAACCGTTAAATTTATTTGGTGATCCTAATCTTCTTAGTTAAAAATAATAGCAAACTTGCAACATGGGAATCATAATGAAAGCAACTACATTTTATCAGTTTATTCCCAAGCAATAAACATCATGATAATTTATTTTGGTAGAAAGAAACATTATGAGTCTTTATGATATCCACCGACTATTGGTCCCACTTCTGGAATTTAAATTAGATTAGCTCATAGGTTGGTGGTAGATCAAATTTTAGAATTGTGTTTAAGTGCCAGGTTGTAACCAACGCTGCTGGTATCAAATCATGTCCCAAACCAAACACACAGGTATTAATGAACATTGGGACCACATTTTAAGAAACAATAAGTGAAAGGACCCAACTTTGAAAAAGGTAAATTCGGAGAGGAAGAAATAGGTCCGGGAATTTGTGAACTTGATAGCATGACACTAACATGTATAAAAAAAAACATTGTGTAAGCGTATAACAGAACGATCACTAAATATGATTAACGTGATATAACTTTCGTATTGTGTTCGTGTTTGAGAATCATAACACGACACACACAATAGCACAATAAAGTTGTGCTACTAAAACTAATTCTTAAGTATTTTTTGAACAAATCTTATTTATTAACTTTGAAAACTCCCGTTAGTGTTTAATTTTTAGTGTTTGTAAACTCTATTTTACTAATTTATGAATACTGACATATTAATTTATAGTTTTTTTTTTTATATATATAAAGTTCATTATTTTGATTTTTGCTTAATCATTTTGTATAGAGATGTACAACTGAATATTCTTAAACAACATTACAAAAATATTCCTACCGTTTTCGTATTTGTAAAACGTGTCACGATAAGCTTACTATGTGTGTTCGTTTTCAATAAGTTTAGCACGACACAAACATTAATAGGCACGACAACATGAATTGCTACCTTGGAAGAATGGTGAAAAAAATCATGTCATATGGTGTGGTTAACGGAGACGCTACCCTAGTAACGAAGGACCGTACAAAAAACCGTTTTCTTCTCGGTAATACACAACAGAGAAAACGAAACAACAAACAGAACACGCCGAAATCTAGAAACGTAAGCGAATCTGCGATCTTCTTCCCAATTGAGATTGATCACCTTCACTGGCTTCATTCTCTATCCAGAAACCGGAGTCCCTTTTCATCTCAGCGTGACCGATCGCCGACAAGAAACTCAAACTAATTAACGTGAGCGAAAAACCCTTCTGTTGTTATTGCTATAAGAGAGCATGAACAGTGAGCTTCTGATTTTCACGGTTCATGCTTGGGCTTGCATGTTTCTGGATATCTTCAACAAAAACCCTTGATTTACTACATTGGGCTTGTACAAAAACATGTTTTTCTCGTTCGGCAATTCTTGCTTGAGCCCAAAATCAGGTCTTGGACTGTGTCCCATGGTCACCAAATCCACAGTGGCCCTGTCCTAATCTTAAGAAGGAAGGAACTTTATGGCTTATGTTTATGTTGTCTGATATGGTGTTAGGTCAGGGTGATCTCTGCTTCGTCTACTTATTACCCAGATAGGCAAGAATCGATTATCGTGTTCTCTTTGTGTTGTTGAGAGGAATCCTTCAATTGCTTCAAAATCTTTGTAATAGCTTCTGTTCTTGTTGTTAGGAGATGAAAAGGTATCGAGATTCATCTCCTTCAACCTCTGCTGGGCCGCCTCATTCGAAAATCAGGCACAACCCAGAAGGTAACCTCGCTACTCTGCTTTTACCGCGACTCGGTTGAGCTGCCAATTTGAGTTTTCAGATTGAGCTGTAGCCAATTGGCTCGAATTTGAGCCTTTTCGTTAGCATTTATTTGTTTGTGGTTAGTTATAATATTAAACCACTCATTCAAATGCAAGTTTGAGCTTGGTGGTTAGTTGGTGTCATGGTCAGTCTTGTTTAACCAGATCCTATAGTTGATTAGACTTAAAAAGTATTGAGTTTCAGCTTGGTACACCTCAGTTTCATCTAATTTTACTTCATCTTAGTTTGAAATTGTGTGCATAATCTGTTTGTGTAATGTAACACAGATTCTTTGATTTTCTGGTTATAGGTGATGGACAGTATCCAGAAGATGAAACCACTAAGAACTTTGCGAGGAAGGTGGCCGACCATTACAGTGCTCGAACTAATCAGACGCTTGAAGAAAGAGAAGCAAGTCCGATAATTCATCTAAAGAAGCTGAACAACTGGGTATATATATGTTCTTGAATTAGCTGGACTTTCAAATTAAAGTAAATGAGATTAGAAATGTGAATAATCTTCTTCTGCAGATTAAGAGTGTCTTAATTCAGCTCTATACGAGGAGAGGAGATGCTGTTCTTGACCTTGCCTGTGGCAAGGTATGTTAAGATTGTAATATATTTGATTCAAACTAATTATTACTGATTAAATTCAATATCTTTCTTTTTTCCTATCGTTAGGGTGGGGATCTCATCAAATGGGATAAAGCAAAAATTGGATATTATGTTGGCATTGATATAGCTGAAGGCTCGGTAAGAGTAGCCATATAATTGTTTAATCGTTCGTATAAAAGTATCTTACATTAGCAAAAAATGAAAAACAGATAGAAGACTGTCGAACACGTTACAATGGAGATGCCGACCACCATCAACGTCGTAAAAAGTTCACATTTCCTGCACGCCTATTGTGTGGAGATTGTTTTGAGGTAAAATTTTGTTACTTTGTAAGAATTTTGCTTAAGCATTAAAATAACGCAATTCTTTTTCATGTCAGGTTCGATTGGACAAAGCTTTGGCAGATGACGCTCCTTTTGATCTTTGTAGCTGCCAAGTAAGTGAAAATTATTAGCTTCATGAATTTTTCAAGTTCAATTCCTGTTTGAATAATGCTTTTTAGGTCTCCTTTTTTGGCTATTAATATAAACCTACATTTTCTCCATGTCATTGTTAAATTTTAGCCATTTTTTGCAGTTTGCTATGCATTATTCATGGTCAACAGAAGCTCGGGCACGCCGAGCCTTGGCCAATGTATCAGCATTGCTTCGCCCTGGTGGTACTTTTATTGGAACGATGCCTGATGCAAATGTGATTGTTAAAAAACTTAGAGAAGGTAATTAATAACAAAATACCGCATTAGATGTTGTAATTGTGTCGTAATAGAGTATATACTGGATGCAGCCGAGGGACTAGGTTTTGGTAATAGAGTATATTGGATACGCTTTGATGAAGAATCTTCTGCAAAGGTAAATATATGAGCAGTTCGATATAAGTTTTAGCAAAACTCGGATTTAATTTAAGCTAATTCTTTCTTCTCTTTATATTTAGAAATTTGGTTCTTCAAAACCCTTTGGAATCCAGTATCAGTTTCATTTGGAGGTATGGTTTAATTTTTATTTTACTAATGATTATTAGCACGCTTTGATATTATTGTTCTTCAAGTAGTAGTAGATAGCATAAGATTGATATATATATATATATATATATATATTATGACTTGCAGGATGCTGTTGATTGCCCTGAGTGGATCGTTCCTTTCCACGTTTTTAAATCATTGGCAGAAGAGGTATTATTTCGAGAAGAAAAATGAAACTTTATTATTATTTTTTAAAAAAAGCACTCATATTTACAAAATTCATGGTCTTTGCAGTATGGATTTGAGTTAGTTTTCGCGAAGAATTCTCATGAGTTTGTGCATGAGTATATGAAGAAACCCGACTATGTGGAACTAATGAGGAGATTAGGTGCCTTGGGTGATAATCAAGATCTAAATAGTAAGTCTTAATATCAATGATCTAACATTAAAAAAAAAAAATCAGTACTTCTCTGAGTATGATAATTATTACCTCAAAATATAGGTACATTGTCACCAGATGAATGGGAAGTCGCTTATCTATATTTGTCATTCGTGTTGAGGAAGGTGAGCATTGCAATACATCACTTGTTATACAAGAGCAGCTCTGACTGAATATTTTATGTTATGATGTTCAAATAACATTAGGATTGTCATTTCTATGTATACTGAAGAATATCTATGTATTGCAGAAAGGCCAACCCGACAGAAGCCAGTCGAATGTTAGAAGAGACAAAGGGAAGATGCAGATACTTAAAGAGGACATCCTGTACATTAATACTGAAATTTGAGCAAAATAACCCCTATATATGAAGGAAAATCGTTGCCTTAGTCTTGAAGAAAACGAGCTTTCGATGGTATCTAATTACGGTATGCCTGATTTCAGTTGTTCTAGATCTAAAATTGAAATGGCAGTGTTGAAGATGATATAGTGTATCATCATTGAAATGGCAGTGTTGAAGATGATGATATAGTGTATCATCCCATACAGACAGCATTGTACAATAATGTAGCATTTTTGTTTGAAGGAAATTTTGGTAACATAAGTTGTTCCAAGTTAATCTTTGCGCTTTGCACATTTGGCACTCAAGTTCTTTATAGAATTTAATTTGCTCCTCAATCTTATCATCTGCAGCAGTAGAAGTTTATTCATGGTTTCTATTATTCATTGTTGTATTTATCAAAATAATATCGATTTCGGCCCCAAAATAAAAGCCTTCGGAAAGAAAAAAAAATGTTAGCAAGCTATTTGAAAGATATTATATATGTCGTTGGTCTATGGGCTTCATTCAAAATGGGTGAATTTAGATTTAGCCCGTTGTATATTATAAAGTATAATCCCCATATCTAAAACCCTACTTAATGGTCTCTCATATCGCATAAAAGATCAATAAACCTTTTTAGGTGGATAAAAAGGTATAATGAAATTGATACTCAAAATTGATACACTTAGTCACCATTTAAGCTATAATAATCCAACAATATTACAATTATGAAATTCTCTTAAATATATAAGGGTTACGAACATATAAATTGTCTGAAGTTTGCTCCATGTGAGATTTTGGTGTCTGAAGTTTAAAATGTTAAAATTGACAATCTCAGGTTTCATTTTTGTTGAAATTTTGTGTCTTCGCGTGTATTTTCCTCTCCCTTCAAACATTTTCATCCCTTTTCACCCACTCATAATCCATCACTCTTTACTTTTTATAAAATCGCCAAATTTCTCTCAAAACTTGAACATCTGAAAGAAAAGGTTTCCAACAGAGTGGTGTGGAGTGATTTTCAGCGACAATAGAGCGATATTTACTTGTGCGGATGTGGCCACCTTCTTAGGTGACGTTTCCGGCTAGGTGACAAGAAGAGAGCATACATAAAAGCTCATATTTGACAGCCGGTTTCGTCAGGATTGGCTTATCTAAAGTAATCACACCGAGACACCAAATTTCAGCAAAAATGAAACCTGGAGACTGTTCATTGTAACATTTTAAACTCCAGACACCAAAATCTCATATCGAGCAAACTTAACCCAATATATAATGTTGCATCGACGCGTATCTGGAAATTTATTGCTGGATAATTACTGTGCACTGATGGTGTAGTTTGTTACAACTACAAATAATGTTTCGATCATCAATACTACATCTATATAGGTAAGTTCCTATGTCTCTTTAGACGTAATAAAGCTAATTAAGGTGGACGCAAAACGTGTCATAAACAATAGTTCCCAAGGACGCAAGAGTCCATCAAATAAAACATTCTAGGACGGTCCAAAAAACATAATTAACTATAAACTGTTTTAATAATTTAGAAGCTGACATATTGAGAATCATTCTTCATTACCAGTTTGAACACGAAAGGACAAAGGAACCTCGCGACTTTGCAATTTCATACGGCCGTTTTCTGGAACTTATTCTCATCTTTGTTTATGCTTATATACAATTATTAATATACTAGCCACTAACCCCGCGCACCGCGCGGGAAAAAATCCAAAAAATTAAGTTATATTAATTTATTAGATATGCAACGTAAATTGAAAATTTTAATATTTTGTTATTAAAAAATAATTAACAATAATGCATTAATTTAATTTAATTATTTAATAGTAATTACTATTTAAAATATTTCATAGTGAAATAATGAGCATTATATATTATTTTTATAAACGTATAACAAACATAATATAAAACTGAAAATTTTAACATTTACTCATTTTTATTTTTTGAGTAATTTTAATATTGTTCTTGTTTAATTTTTTAATATATATATATATATATATCTATTAATTATTTAATATGAGTGAATAACTTAATTATAATCGGCTAAAAAAAGAATAACTTAATCATAATATTAATTTAATAAAAAAAATTATGAATTTAATTTCACAATTATATAGGAGATTTATAATATATGATAAAATTGATTATATATAAATAACAAAATAAACTAAAATGTGTAATAAAAAATATATAGACTTAATAAAATTTACAAAAATTATGAGTTTGCCCATTTTTTTAAGGATAATTGGTATTCTTAATCATCCGATAATGATTGGGTCAATGGAGTGGTTATATTGATTTCTTGAACAGTGAAGAATAAATACATGCATGGCAAGCTTACTTATTAAAAAAAGCTTTGAAATTTTTAAGAAAAAATTGAAATATATATATATAAATGATTGTCGATGCAGAAAAATAAATAATTTTAAAATTAAGTTAATACATTATGACTTTAAATGTGTTCGCTAAATATGAGACAACCTCAATGATACAATTCATCATTATGTAAATTGTAGTTTATTTTGTTACCTCCATTGTTATCACTGTAACTATTGGACACGAATATACCAGATGATTTCTTCTCCAGCTTTCGTTCCTAGATATTATTATAATAAATATACAAAACCCAAATAAATTAAAGAATCTATTTTTGAAATTAAATTGAAACAAAATAGCTAACGTCTAGAAGAGTATAAATAACATTAGCCAGTCTATCTTCACACATCCTTCGCTTTTTTTAATTAATAATAAAGATCCTCATCTTGATATTATGTACAGTACAAATCAGAATAGAGTTGTACTAATTAATTATCATAGTTTTTTTTTAACAAAATCTAGAACGAATATGTCATCAAATGAACGGAATGATAAATGAAAATGCCAACCACGTAATTCTAAGTTTTTATATTTTTTTTTAGTTAAAAAAATTTTTTATAAAAAAAAACAAAACAAAATAATAACATATTTTTAAATAAGTTCTAATAGTTTTAGTAAAAAAAAAAATGTTCGCAGTAGTAATATTTGTAAATCTATATAATATGTTTCCTAATTAATAAAATATTGGCAATAATAAATTAATATATATATATATATATATATATATATATATATATATATATATATATATATATATATATATATATATATATATATATTATCTTTAAAATTACGTTTACTAAGTATAAGAAACCCTAGTGAGTCCCAAACCCTAGTGAGTCCCACTAAAAGAATTTAATGCCCTAACATGAGGTTAAATATATTTATGCAACATGAGGCTAAATAAGAGCTATGAACCTGAATAATTGCATATCAGCATTCACTTAATATTATACAATATAATTAAAGATATCCTACGAAGTTCAGACAACATTAGTATCACATCTATAATCACATGTCTTGAAAAATCAAGTATTTATTACATTTATTAAAAAATGAAAAAAAAAAAAAACTGACAACGATATTTCTGAACTTTACCTCAAAATATTCTTTCTTTTCGACATTGATTTTCTTCGAATGCTTTGGCTTTCAACCTAAGAAAAGAATAGTTGAAATTTATTCGAAAAATTATACACACGTATTTTATCCATAGATTAAATATATATTTAATCTAAAAGAAAATGGAGATTTATGCCGCGACTTTATTAAATTTCAAATTATTGAATGTTATAATTTGTTATGAATATATAAATAATAACTAAAATATTATTATGACTAAATATATATAGATGAGACGAAAGTTCTACCTCTTGTTGAGCTCAATGTCGAACCCACCTGTCAAATCCGAATTTAATAATTAAATATTTTCTAATTACAAAGATTAAAACTTCGTAACAATTTTAATTGCTCATATAAAAAAAATCTATGGTTCCTGCACAAAAAAAAAAAAGATCAATTAGTAAAAATTTATAAAGAGATTATAGTTCAAATGGTTTATACTTTAACAAAGAAATGAAGATCAAAGATCGAGATTATTAGAAATTAGGTTGATACTTGATTGGATGGACCGAAAATTAATATGAACATCATTTGCAACTATGCATAGAGGATACACATATTGATTAATTTATTAGTAATTAGAGATTGCACACAATTTGATCCTGCATAGTTTTGTAATTAGAAAGTAAAAAAAAATAGTATAAATGCTAAGTTGTAAACATAGATACATAAGGTTTAGTTACGGTTAGATTTAATAGATACATAAAATATTAATATGTGATAAAATTCATAAAACATACAGAGTTTTAGTTGCTTTCACAAACTCTAACAAAATAATAGTATTAATTCAAAACATGTTACACATAAATGTAACATAAAAAAATCACCTTACCTAGCATTGATGTTCCGAATATTTTGGTAATCGATACACTTGTTATTCCCTTTTAACGAACAACGTTAATAAGCATCTCCTTATAAAGAATTGTAGCATGAAGATTATGAGATGAAGAATCTTGAAGGGAGAACCAATTTGAAGCCTTGCCCAACAAACTTGACTAAAGATGGGAAGTATCAAAGACGTCAATATATATTTATACATAAATATATAGGCAAGTCATAATATGTATTTTACTAAGAGATTAATATTTATCAAGTTACATAATTAAATTAGTAAACTTATTTATTTGTTTGTTAAATTTTATTCGCCAAAACATATAAATAGTATATGTAGGAAATATTATGTTTATTAATATAATTATATAAATTTCCAACCATATGTGACTTTTATTGTTTTCTTTAATCTAAATTTGACCATACGTGACTTTGTATTGGATTTTCTTTAATCTAAATATGTGTAGTAAATATAGTAGCATAAATACTATTTACATTCGGTGGTTGTGTATATACTCAATATTCATTGATTTTATGCCGTAATAATTTAATATTAATAACCGCTTACGTGGCGGCCTATAGTCTTCCGGAGCCAAACTGTATAGATTTACTATTTAAAAGGAAACTTTTAATTAATTTGTTTCTTTAAATTGCGTAGAGCCAAAATAGGAGATAAAAATACTTCTTAATTTTCAATCAATCAATATTATGTATCTAAATTTAAAGAACCGCTATTAATTTTCGATTAAATTAGGCAACTCTGACTACGTGGACTGTCCACGTGTCGGCCATAGAGCTTCCGATACCGAATTAATATAATATAATAGATAGTTCATCTAATTAATTAATAACAATTAATTAATGCCAATCATTGGGATTGATGATTAACTTAATTAATTAAAATCAATGATTTTTACAGTAATATTTGTTTTGAAAGATAACGGTTTTACATTATTAAAACTCTGAATTTTATCTCTGAATTTTTGTAATTGAATTAAAACTCTTAAGTTTATGATGATTATATTTGATTTTGTAATCCTGCTCCTGTCTGATATAATTTTGAATTACCATATTAAACTCTTAATTTACCTTCTTAGTTAACCATAGTATAATAATATTACTCCCTTAAATTTAATTCCTAATTTCGTCCCAACACATATTAATTGAGCATATATTTTTTTTTTTGCTAAAAATTTATTATATATTGTTCGGATTCAGATCTCCTACCCCACTTTTCCTGTCCCAGCCGTTAAAATTTTGACATGTGTTCTTAGATTTAATATTTTCCTTCTAAGGTTCACCATTTCCAATAGGGTTTTAGAAAGAAAAAAAAAACCACAAAATTAATTACATCTAAGACATGTATATCTTAACGGAGAGAATGATATGACATATGAGACAAGAAGAGTGGAGCGGAGATATGTATCCATATTGTTCATAGAAGAATTGGTAAAAATAATATTTATATATTTATTATTACTATATATGCCATTGCCTTTAGGATGACCAAAGCATATGATCCTCATCTATGCATAAATGATAAATCTGTTTCAAAAGATTGATTTTTCTTTTAAAAATAGAGTTTCAGCCCTCATATACCTATAAACTATTATTTATATTTACCATAAACTATTATTTATATTTATATTTATATAAATATACATATTGATATCAAAAGATAAATCTGCCGGTTATTGTTTTGTGCATCTTAACCATTTAATTATTCTAAGGTCAGAGTCATGTTAGAAGGCATAAAATATGAAAAGAGACGTTATATTAGTAAATTATCAATTCATTTCTACATAATATAAGTTGTAATATTTATTAAGTTGCTATGTAATTAACTTTTATTATTTTTTTATTCTAAAAGTAACAACAAATAAATAAACCTATTTTAAAAATAGATAATAATTTTCGAAGTAAATTGTACACAAATAAATATGATTATATTTTTTATAAAAATAAAACACAAAATGTTATATTTTTTATTTAAGAAAAATATAATTTTTAATTAGTTTTTTCCCCCAATTTTATCATATTTCTGCACAAAAATTGTCCAAATATTTTTTATGAATTTGTTTTACTATTATTAAAAGATAAATAAGTAATATAATTTAAGAGTAAAGTTAAAATAATTATAAAATTATAGGGTTAACATGTATTTTGGTCCATGATGTTTGACAACTTTTGGGTTTTGGTCAATGATGTTTTTTTTTTTAACTAGTTTTGGTACCATATGTTTGCATATTTTTCCTAGTTTTGGTCTAACCATTACATTCCGTCCATTTTTTGACATGTTCAAGTCACGTGATCCACTCTAAACTTTAAATTTAGTCCCTCTAATACTTTCTAAAACTTTTTTTTTGTTTAATTTAGTCCCGAAGTTTCAAAATTGACCCCAATTGGACAATAGGTCCAATTGAATTTTTGAAACTTTGGGACTAAATTGAACTAAAAAAATGTTAGGAAAGTATTAGAGGGACTAAATTGAACAAAATTGAAAGTTTAGGGTGGATCACGTGACTTGTACATGTCAAAAAATGGACGGAATGTAACGGTTAGACCAAAACTAGAAAAAATCTGCAAACATATGGTACCAAAACTAGGTAAAAAAAAACATTATTGACCAAAACCCAAAAGTTGTCAAACATCATGGACCAAAAGACCTATTAACCCTAAATTATAATATACGAATAGAATATATTGATATGTGAAATATATACTAACAGTAACGGTAGATAGATACCATCCTTCTTCTCTAGCTAGCTAGCTAGCTAAATAGTCCTAGTATAAGCCAAATGAGCTAGGGTGAAGAAATCAAAGTAGGAGTGGTATAATATATATATATATATATGGAGAATATGCAAAAGAGGTCAAAAATGATTGATAGAAACAGCTAGCTAGCGTGATATATAAAAAGCCGGAAACAAAGAAACAAAAGTGTAGCAGCAACACCCATTGGGTGGCTCCTACCTCTATACTATATCATCATCATCATCATCATCTTCCCTTCCCTTGCCTTGGCCCCCACACCATCTTTCATGCAGAGCACCCTATGAATCATCATCCTCTTTAATTTCATATATATATATATTAGTTAATATATATGCTCGGTGGATTTATAATTTTTTAAATGTGGGTTCACCATTAAAAATAATCATACATAAAAATTAATTGAATGAAAAGTGAGTCTGTTTAAGAAATATATATGATAGTTCAAACACATACTTGTCTGATAAATCAGAAAATGAAATAAGATCAACCTTTTTGGGTTCCTCCTATAAATATCCAAAGATAGACAGGACACATGAGAAATTTATGGGTTTTTTTTTTGGTATTAGGGTAAATATTTATTAAACCGCCATTCAACAGACTACTTTTTACCGTTTTATAACCGATTATATATATGATTAAAAAAAATAAACGTTAAAATTGCACACACGATTCCTCATGAGGACAAATTTTTTTTTTTTGGGGTAAGAATATAGAAATGAAAATACTGATGATAAAAAATAAAAAAGAAAGAACCCTAGCTAGCTAGAATAGTGATGATTAGGACACACTGATTCCAAACTTGACATTTTTTACAAAGTTGATCGATCATCCCTCATAATCGTCGATATCCTCGTCTAGCTTCTACCGCCTACATAATATACACTACTGGAGATAAGGCAATTACCGACGAAAATAATTTTCATCGGTATAATTTTCGTCGGTAAATATTACATATACCGACAAAAATTATTATTTATCGGAAATTCAAATTATTACCGACGAATTTTGTTTTCATCGGTAGTAATTAATTTTACCGACGAAAATTTAATTTTTGTCAGTGAAAACTATAAGTATTACCAACGGATAATACTTTTTCGTCGGTATTAACGTTTTACATCGATGAAAATTAATATTGTTAGTAAATATACGTTTTACCGACCTAAAGTGTTTCGTCGGTAAGTATTAATATTAATTTAAAATTAGTCTAAAATATATCACCGACGAAAATAATATATTTAGTCGGTAATATTAATTTACCGACGTATTCAATTTCGTCGGAATTATATGTGTTTACCGACATAATTTTTGTTGTCGCTCATGATCCTTTTCACCGATGAAATATGCACTTCCTCGGTCAAAATAGTATTTACCGACAACATATAGTTCCCTCGGTAAATATATTTGTACCGATGAAACAATAAATCTCACGGTAAATACGTGTTTTACCGATGAAATATAAACTTCCTTGGTAATAATAGTTTTTACCGACGAAATATAATCTTCCTCGGTAATAATAGTTCGTATCGACAACAATTAAGTCCCTCGGTAAATAATTGTTTTACCGACGTAACAACAAATTCCTCGGTAAATATTTGTTTTACCGACGTAATAACAAGTTCATCGGTAAATATTTGTTTTACCGACGAAATACCAAATTCCTCGGTAATAATAGTTTTTACCAATAACATATAATTTCCTCGGTAAAAATAGTGATTACCAACCAAACTACAAATTTGTCGGTAATATGTCAATCAATTCGGCAAAATAAAATTCGAACTACACACAAAAACCATTTCACCGACGAAAAATACACTTACTCGGTATAGAGATTTTACCTACAACAACTAATTTCCTCGGTATCTAGTGTTTACCGACGAAACTACAAATTTCGTCGGTAATACATGTTTTACCGACAAAAAACACATTTCGTCGGTAAATTTTTTTTTTAAACAAATATTAGCCGAATTGTAGGGTTTAAATCCGCCATTAATTATCAAAATTTAGCTAATAACTTTCCTGTGGCCGTCTTTCATTGTGCTTCTACATCTTCTAGTCGTTCTCTTCCTTTCTTGTGCGTACACAGACAATAACAATTCTTATGTAAGTTGAATTTCTCATATAATACATCTAAATTCCTGTTCTTTCTATGAATTCATCTTCTTTTCCTAGGTTGTGGCATCTAGTTTGGTGAAATTCCTTTATAAAACGACTGTTTCTTCTATAGGATTATGGTTGTGTATTTTTTAAGGACTTGAATTCCATAGTTATTTTGATTTTGTTTTTTTTGCTCTTTCAATTTTTAGGTAACATCGATTTTCTACTGAAATACGCTAATGGATCCACGAATTGATAAGAGTTGGATGTCTAAAGATCGGGCAAGTACAGAATACATGGATGGAGTAGAAAAATTCATTGAATTGGCATTGCGTGGTCCTACTATAGTTGATAGAGAAGGAAGATTGAAGATCAGATGCCCTTGCATTAACTGCGTTAATGCTATATATCAAACTCCTGATGAAGTTGATAGTCACCTCTTGTGGAAAGGTATCAAGCCTACATACACAAATTGGACATCTCATGGAGAAGAAAAACTTGATGTATCTTCAACTACTCGTAACTTTGAGGAGATGCATGAGATTGTCTATGATGTTACCGGTGCACGAACATGGTCTACGGATGATATTGAACTTAAAGAAGATGGTGCAAATTTTAATAGGTTGTTGAAAGAGTGTGAAAAAAAGTCTTTATCCAGGTTGCATGGAATATTCAAAGATGTCATACATTGTCGAGATATTACACATAAAATGTCTTTACAAGATTAGTGATTCAGGGATGTCCAAGATGCTGGAATTTTTCAAGAAATGTCTCCCGCAGGAAAATACGGCACCGGGATCTTACCGTGAGGCGAAGAAATTTGTCTCTAATTTGGGATTAGGATACAAAAAGATTGATGCATGCAAGAATGATTGTATTCTTTATTATAAGGAGTACGCTGATGCTGATTCTTGCCCTATATGTAATGAGTCGAGGTGGGTACAACCGAAACAAGCAGAGAATGTGTCAACAAGTAATGGAGGCAAGAGAATTAGGAAAAAGGTTCCGGTGAAAAGTATGCCATATTTTTCCATTGATCCCACGACTTCAAAGGTATTCGAAACGCAGAATACACACCTTTGCAGGTTGATACGTTCTACAAGATTCATAAGACCAAGAAGGAAGCTATGTTTAAAATGGTCTATGTAAGTCAATCTATGAAATTTTATTTGCAATTAAGTTTCTATGACATTTATTCTAATAATGCTCGTTATTTTATTTATGTAATCTCTTTATGCCAGGACCGTTTTGATATTGAGAATAATAATTCTTATGTGATATCCCGGGTGTTATCCCAAATTGGCAAGTCATACAGCGAGTATTTAAATACTCTAAAGACCAAGTATTTCTTGGGGTACACTCATGAGGAGAGTCTCCAGAATGTACCACCGAATATGAACCCAGCAGATTGGGAATTTTTTGTGAAAAAATTCAGCTGATAAACACCAGGTAAATCATGTTAAATGATGTCAATATATACTGGAGCTTTGATTATGAAAAATGACATAACTATATATGCAGGCTATTAGTGAGGCTAACTCCAAGAACAGAGCATGTGCAAAACTCAAGTCCACATCGGGTACAGCTAGTCATGCTAACATTTTATATGTTGAGGTATTTTAAATATTATGACTCAGAGTCCAAGTTGGTTTAAATTCATAGTTACATTATTAATGTTATCATAAAAAAATTGTCAATGCAGACCAAGAAGAATAATGGCGTTCCACCTACTAAAAGAGTCTTCTTCAAGAAGACACATACACTTAAGAACGGGACTCCAGCGGATCCAGAATCAGAACGTATACGTGTAAGTCATTCAAACTTTTTAGAGGTCAATATTGATCTTTATAATTTTGTTAAAACATCATTGTGTGTTGGGTGGAATGTTATCTTCTTAGTTCTACTATTTTATCATACAATAATATATGATTTATAATGTAGACTCAAACGGAAGAAAACGCTGTAAGAGAAGAGGAGGAGACCGGCACACCGGCTGATAGAGACGCCATCTTTGAGAAGTTAATGGAGTCTCGAAAAAAGAAACCTAGAAGGGCTAGTGGTATACCTCCAGCTGCAGCTGCCCGCATTGATGAACTTACACAAAGACTTGAAGAGCGTGAGGCTGCACATCTCGTCGAGAAAGCGGCCAGCGATGCGAAGATAAAAGCTTTAGAGGAGAAATTCAATGGTCTCATGGCTTTAGTTACAGATCGACTGGTTACCTCTCCAGTAAACCCCGATAGTGAAACTCAAGGTATTAACACTTTTTTCTAAATTTCATAATTTATTTTTTAAGTGGTAAAACATTCATAATATATGTTTGAAGTGGTAAACACGTATAGATATGTTTCTATTAGTATCATCTACTTAGCGTATTGTTATGCAAAACACCTAAGTCGATATTTGTTTGTGCAGAATGATAGGACTTCATGCTCTCGAAACCGGCGATTTTGTGATTTACTTCTACAACACTGCAGAAGCCGGAGTTTATTGTTGTTAGTTTTATTTTTTGTACAAGACTGCATAAGTCGGAGTTTATTGTTTTATTTTCGTATGGTGAATGTTGGATGAAATTTTTAAACAATACTTTGTTATCTAAGTTGTTTGAATCAGTACTTATTTATGGTTGTTTGTGCTATATTCACAAAAAAAAAATTATTATTGTTTCTATCATGATTTATTTGTTTATTATTATTATTTTTTAAATTAATTATTTACGGACAAAGTAAATTTCATCGATAAATAAGATTACCGACATATAAGATTTTGTCGGTAAAAGTATGTTTACCAACACAAAATTAATTTCCTCGGTATAAATAAATATATATTACCGATGATTCGAACTTCGTCGGTAATTGCTTGTTACCGACAAATATTTATTTGGTCGGTGTAGAATGTTTATCGACAACAAAATTTCCTCGGTAAAATTTAAACACCGACAAAAATAATCTCCTCGGTAAAAACTCGTTACCGACGAATTAATATTTAGTTGGTAAATGATTGTTACCGACAAAACTCATTAGTCGGTAAATGATTGTTTCCGACAAAACTCATTAGTCGGTAAATGATTGCACCGACAAAAACAAGATCGTCGGTAAATAGTCTTTACCGACTAACATTGAATTTGTTGGTAAAAGTTTTACCGACAACTTTTTTGTCGGTAAAGGATTGTACCGACAACTATTTTTTGTCGATAATAGATATTACCGACTACTATTTTGTCGGTAAAATATATTCACCGACAAAAATAAAGTCATCGGTAAATAATCTATACCGACCAAATATGGTTCGTCGCTAAAATATATTTACGTCGGTAAATATGATTTGAATTTGACGATATTTAAGTAGTTTTACCGACGAACGTGTCGTCGGTAAAAATCAATGTGTTTACCGACGAAATATTTCGGGCAAATTTCGTCAGTGAAACATTTACCGACGCCGCCTATACCGACAAAGCTTTTCCCGACGAAAATATGTATTTACCGACAAAATTATTTTTTACCGACGAAATTTTATATTTTTACCGACGAATAATTTTCGTCGGTAAAGACCATATCTCTAGTAGTGATACTAGCTATTAATTAATTAACTAGCGGCCTATTAGCTATAGCTAGTGCGTCTATGTAATTAATTAATCACGATGAATTAAGCTTCGCTATTATGGGACACTACCTCGTAATTATTAGAGGGTGCAGCAGTAAAAAGACAACACATGATAGAACACAACCAAAACATTTTTGGGTCGGATTGAACAAAGCAGCAACTCGCATGCAGCTTTCTGTCCTCTCTCGATCTCTCTATCTATCTATCTCATTGCCTCATGGATACCTTTCTCCTTATTGCTCACATGATTCTTCAGCATTTCTGCGAATCAAAAGACATGCAATTAGCTATCTATCCAGCTAGTCTTCAGCCTCACCAATTATTATTATTATTATTATTATTATTTAAATAATAACTTTTAAAAAAAATTAAAAATTTAATAATTTTAAAAAACCAATGTACGTTTATATATATATATATAGATCAAAATTCATGAATCAGATATTGAGGGCACTTTGCTAAACCTTGGAAAATATTTAAAGTTAAATTGTATGAATTGTTAATAATAAGATATTAAGATGCGCGCATTAACAATTATTTCAAAAATCGAATTTATGGATGAAAACATTCAGGTTTCAGCCCGCTCTTATACTATATAAATCTGAATTATTGTTGTTATATGATTTTTCGAAAAGTTGATCATGGACATGTCTCTTAAATTTGAATGCCATAGAAACTCCATCTAATTGTACGTGGTCCGACAATAACTCTACTGCATGATTTGTGGTAGTAGGAAAGTTCCTCTCTTAAATATCCTAATAATAATAATAGAGGAAGGAAGGAAGGAACATTAGAGAAAAGGGCCAACATTAATCTTTCGTTCCTCAGGAGATTCCTAGTGTTCTTTCCTTACAATCTAAAGTATTAAGAAAATAATGAGTATTATAGAAGGATGAACAAGATTATCATAACTGCTAATGACAATACTTATAAATATATTGTAGCTTCATTAATTAAGTAAAACAGAAGCAAACTATAAATGATCTTCCGGAACGGTCTAGTTTTCCCTATAGATATAAGGATTAATAATAAATATTAATTAATTAAGGGCAAAGTAGCGGCGGGCAATAGTTGATCGGAAAATGTACGGTCACCTCACCTGCTTGATCGTCATGGGGTTTACAGTCAGGAGGATCTTCGAATAAGGAGAGGGAGAGCTGTTTGTGAGCCACGCCGATGTCGAAGAGGATGAGGCCGGAGGTGGGGTCGTCGACGATGATGTCCTTCACCGGAAGCCAGAGGAAGAGCTCCTCCTGGGTGAGCCCCACCACGCCGGCGAGGCTTCCGTAGGTCAGGTTGGCGGTGACCACCCTCTCGTAGTACACCCGGTTCTCGAATCGGGTCAGGCACGGCTGTTCGAGGCGGACCTCGAGGCGGCCGTCGTCGGAGAGGGCGTAGGAGCTCACCTCCCGGGGGAGGAGGCCGGCGGGAAGGCCCTTGGACCGGAGGAGATCGTGGATTGTCGAGGTTTGTAGAGATTGGGAAGGAGAAGGTGAGAGGAAGACGAAGATGAAGAGAGAACAATATAGCAAGACCGTTTTGCTGGTTAAGGCGGCAGTGGTGGTGGCAGCCATGGAGGTTAGCTAGAGAGAGAAGGAGAGAGATAGAGAGTTAAGGGAGGAGAAAGAAGGTGGCTGTAATGGAAAGTGATATTTGGAAAGACTGTTTAGAAAAGTCTGATGGTAGGAGAAGAAGATGAAGAGGAAATATGGAATGCCTTTTATGCCCTTATTATTTTAATAAAAATCTATTCCTCTAAAAAGACAGATCAGATTTGGTTTAATTGGGAAGAGAGATATAAAATGCGTGAATTAGGGAATTTAACCAACTGGGGGAATTACTTTAATTAATACTATTGTTTATCTTCTTTTTTCTTTTGGATAACTAAAGTATATGGTTTTGGTTTTTGTTTGGGTAACAAAAAAATGAACTAATTTCAGAGTTATATCTAATCTGATTATGTGTCACTTGTTTATTATAATAATATTTGAATAGCATATGAATATTACGACATTGTGGTAAATCGTAGTAGCATATATAATTTTACTTAGTTATTATTATAATTTATAAGCATGAAAAGATTGCATATAATAATCATAGCAATAGCATGATGTAACTTCTCATGAGTTTTCTCTTTTATTTTTCATTCTGAGATAACTAATTACAAATCCGCACACTGTGTTAAATTTTATTCAAATATAGAGTTATGATACTGTAAGTTATTATTGGGACATCGTCGGCTTAGGAAAGTCATTATATTTATAGAAATAAATATGTCCTAAGATTTACTAATTTTTTTAGGATTTCTATGGGTGTTATTAATAATCTTTACTTGATTGATTTTACACAATACAACTACAACTATTCAAGAGTATCTAATAGGGTTACAAAGAGTATGAATATATTTAGTAAATCTTAGGAGATATTTACTACCCATTTCTAACTTCAAAATTTAAATTAAAATAATATATACATTTTATTCATTACAATGTT
Source organism: Clarkia xantiana subsp. parviflora (assembly GCA_036873135.1). Taxonomy (NCBI): domain Eukaryota; kingdom Viridiplantae; phylum Streptophyta; class Magnoliopsida; order Myrtales; family Onagraceae; genus Clarkia; species Clarkia xantiana. The sequence goes on along the minus strand of JAPTYO010000010.1, from coordinate 5,329,763 downwards.
GTGCACAAGTTATAAATCTCTAATATTATATATAATTAGAAAGCTCTAATACATATTTATTCACATATAGAATTATGTTATAAATTAGAGTACTACACATAAAACATTATTATTTTGCTATTCAAAATAATGTTATAGTAAATAAAAATATACAAGTATATCTATATATATACTTTAAAATAATTATATTTATTACTTATTTAATTGTATAAAAAAGTTTTGATCCATTTTGAAACTTATATCATTATTAATTACGTAAGTTGCAAAATATTAAGAAGTTACCCTAAAAATAATTGATTTTTAAAAATATTAGAATCGTTGATTTCGCAACTTACCACTATTGGTACTAATCAACAAAAAAATACATTTCTTTAGATATTTAGATATAGTAAATAATATGTACTTCCTAAAAAAAATTAATCAGATATAGAAAACATATTAAAAAAAAAAACTGTATTATTCACATATATATATATATATATGTATAATGTATGTGTACACGCTAGTGACCAACGCATGATCAATGATTGATCATGCATTTGGGCACATTCTCTTTTCATATCTTTATTTATTTATTAAATTAATATAGTAAATAAATAAATATGTGGCTGATATATATGCTACCTGCAATGCATGTCTCGAGATATATAGTTCCTGGTCATGCTTTTTTTCTGTTGGTTCGCACTCAAATATTCTATTTATTTTCCCTTCTTATCGTAGCACACTAGCTAGGCTGAGCTAGATCTTGTTGCCTAATTAGAGAATCTTATATGTAGTCTATTTAAATGATTAATATTGCATTATAATACCATTCATTCATAATCGTAACTTATATTAACTATTTTACATTTTTACTTTCATTTTATCTTAGCTAAAAATCCCACCTATGATTTTTTTTTAAGACCATACATAGTGTTTGTAATTATATATATTATGCAATAATCAATAATGCGCTGGATATACTTATGCTTATCTAACGGGGAAGAAAAGTAAAGGACAAAACATGAAAACAAATAGTGTATATAATAATAGCATTGAATTGAATGGAGCATGTAGGACCCCGTTAATGATTCCTTTTGCTCCGGCTATTAATGAATTTCATATACAAGACGACGACGGATCTTCTCTCTTTTTCTCCATGTTAGGTGGTTAGACGAAGTTTCTTTATATAGTGGTAACTAACTCTTTAAGTATACATACATAATTACATATATATGGCCCTCCATCTCTGCATTAGGGTCGTCCCTGGTCAAAAAGCTATCCCTAGCTCCATTCAATTTCATGCACTTAATTGGTACATACTAATTAATAAACACCATTCAGGAGAAATCAGTCCCACCAAACGCGTTAACATAATTGTCGTTTGTGTTATTTTTCAATTTTATTATTTGTTTTACTTATGTAATATTTTTATGATAATGAAGGAAGATCTTTACGTTTAAGATATCCCTAATATAAAGAATAATAATTATAAATCTTATATTTAATTGGACCCAATTAATTAGTTTTAGTTAAGCTGCTTACCATCTTATCTTATACTGATAGATAATTAGATATAGTGTTCAAATGTCTCGATACAAAATTATATATCAGAGTAGAATTTTAACATTAATGCACTTAATGAGTTTTGAGTCTTTTGACAGCTACTAATTAATATAATTTATTTAACAACTATTAATGCAAACATGTGATGTGAAGATAGTATCCTCCTAATGAACATTCACGAGAAAAAAAATAGATAATCATTACTCATGTTTAATTTATGACGACTAGGAAGAAAATAAAGAGAAAAACAAGAAGGGTATTTAAGTCATAAGGTAACATCTTTTTTTTGGTAAACAAGGTAACATTAGTAACTAGATGTAACGGCCGTGTCAGCAGTCAGTCAATAAGTCGGACTTTCTCTGTATTGACACAATAACGGTAACCGCAACAGCAACCATTACCAAGGTTAAATCCATTTACTTTCACAAGTTGTCATTTAAGGACAGCGGCTTAGATTGGGCTGAAGCTGTTTCACGAGAAAATGAATGGAATGAATCAGACTGTGCCAGCTCAGGCTCAGCTTACAGCTAGAGCCGAACGTTTTCTTTTTTCCTTTTTTTTGGTCCTTGGAAATGACAGGAATGGACAGTCAAATCATCGCTTTTTTACTCAAATTAATTATTGCGTCATACGTGGGGCCTTTTCAATAATACTGTCGGGCGAATGGTCTTGGGACACGTGCACATCTTAATTTTGTCCGAGAAAAATAAATAAATGTCTAAACTTAAAGAGATCTTATTATTATTATTATTATTATTATTCAAGCTTGTTATCTCCATAAACGGGCTGCTTATTAATATCAAATTAAGGCCTTATAAGTTATGCTCAAACATTGATTTACAGATACTAGAGAACCTAGAAAACCAACTCTCCCATAGGCCATACTATCTTTGGTAGCACACATCCAACCCTGCTTATTAGGAGCTAGCCCTTGGGCCAAATAAAATAAAATTGAGAGCTAGCCCACAATAGATTAGGTAAATGGGCCATGGGTATGGTATGTTTTGGGTCAAAGGCCCAAAAGCTTGCATCTCCTTGGGCCAAGATACCTTGAAGTTGGTCGATACATCGAAAATCTTGCATTACCTTGAAGTTTACCCATCGATACCTTTCTAACGACATAATTGATAGTAGGTGCCTAGGTGGATAATCGCACTGCGTTGTATTTTTTTTTTTTTAATATAATGGTTATTTTATTATTAATTTGATTGGTTTTTATTAATTGAATTAATTTACTGAACTCAAATAAAACACGGCTCTACACTTTTAACTTTTAAGTTATATATATATAAATTTGTATAGAATTCTATTATAAAGTGTGTCCACTATTCATATATGTTTGTTTATTCATATAAAATTACAATTTTCAAATATACTCATTACAAATAATTAAATATTAAAAGAAATAAATATTTATTAAATAGTATGTACAGTATACTGTCATTACTTGTAGTATATAATAATTTTATACATTCTATACACATTTTTTTTTGTTAACATGTATACACATATTTTTTAGTATTTTATACGATTAACTGATAATTAAAAAATATTAATTATATTTCAGATAATACGTAGATGGTGAGGTTAATGGGATGGGAGCGATGTAGAGTTCCTTGAAGACCATTATTTAGCTTGAGGGAGAGTATGAAGTTTGTGCTTCTAAAAGGGAAGGTTGAACTTTTATGGGCTTCAGTTTCTTTCTAATTGTCATTTGGGCTTTATTCTTTGACCCATTTAGTTTTATTTAAGTGTTTTAATTGTTTATGGACTTGTTTTTCAGTTTTATATTTATTTGATTATGTTCTTTCATTGTAAAAATTGTGGGATAAAACTTTGAACTTTAGATAATTCGGTTTCTTTCGTGTTTATAAAGTGCACACTGCATAGAGTCCTAATAAATAAATACCAGAAAGTAATTCACAAGTTTTGTGTTCTCTAGGGTTTGTGATTCATCTCTTCTTCGATTATATCCAAAACTTTATAGTCGTTATTCAATCAATAATAGACCTTCAAAAAAATCAATGGACATAAAATTGATCGTGTCACGGGTGACGAAGAGTCCCGAATAACGGGGCTGACTTTTACAGATTTATTTATGATTATGCCACCAAAGAAAGCAAACCGTGGGGGATACCGATACCGACTTGTGTCCGCCAATATAATAATAATAATATGTTAATATATCATGTTCCTATCGACACGTCACTTTCAAACAAGTTATTAACGGTGTCCGATTCACCTTCATATCGCAGAACGAATCTCACCTCATAAAACCATTTTGTCATCGTTTTGAAGTTGGCTGAAGTAGTGAATAGTGTCACTGATAGGTAATATGAGTGCAGAATATTGCAAGATGCTAAAATCCATGCATGCAGTTAACCTAATTGCTTCATTGCTTATCCTTTTCTTCACTTGGTTCACCTTTATTCTTGGATTTTATCATTTTTCGTCAAACTTTATCTCCAACAAATTAAATAGCATATTAATAATGTGTGTCTCTAGGTTTCTCTAAGTATGTATTGTGTATGGGTACGTAAGCTTTTACGTACATATGATACACACACATTTGCAAAGTAGTATACGCGTGTTATATATCTAGGGTTTGGAAAATGTAAGATTTTTTTTTTTTTTGTTTCCCACGGGGTTCCTAAGTCCCAAACCTTATAATAACCATCGCTTGCAATCAACTTATAAGGGGTAAAGTGTTGTACATAAATATTTTTTCATTCTCAGTACTCGGACATGCGGGTTGAACCTAAAACATATGTTTAATAGAGAAAGAGCTGAAATGCTACACACCTACACGGCTACACCATATTACATAGTTATGTAGACGTTGGTCGATCACTAAGTTTCAACGTGAAATGTTAAAAAAAGAATCGCATCATAGTAGGAGAACCTTTGTGATGTCTGAAGAAAGGATATGTTGGGTATCATAGCATCTTCTTTTTCATAAGGTCCAATATCATAACAATGGATAATATATATAAACAAGAGATTATTATTAATTAGTGCTTTAACGGGGACAGGTAGATGATGTACGTATCTATATATAAATTGCATGCTTTTCATGAGAATAGTTAAATATTATTATTTCCCGAGTTTTAGGGTTTAGTGGACGTTAATTAGTGGAGCTGTTCTTTGTCTTCGTTTCCATGAAATGTATATTTAAGACTCCATTTCAACATCAAACTTTAGCAGCTGCATGCTTGGATGTGTTAAATTAATGTTAATAATTAAGGAGGAGAAAAAGAATATTATCACCTTTCAGATGATAGCTTATTGTTTGGGTTCTGAGGTAATAATAACTTTGGTGCCAATTGGTGAATGCTCATTGGTGCAGAACTTTATTAATAATCTCACATGAATAATCCTTTCATTAAGATACTAATCTTGTTCATCACTTTGATGTGTGCTGTAATCGAGGGATTGGATTATGAGACGTGTGTCGGATTTATGCCCTTTTTTTTAAGGCTAAATTGTATTCAAGAGTGTGTCCGGAACATTTATCCGTAAATTTGAGCCTATGAAAAATTTAGTTAACTAGAGGGAAATCTCGTTTAAATAATAATATTGAAGAATATATATATATATATATATATATATATATATATATATATATATATATATATATATATATATATATGTTTAAATCTTAATAGTGAATCTTACAGTAAAGAAAGCGCATAAATTATTACATATATAAGTCTGATATTAATTTGTGCAATATTAAATTAATTATATAACCTTCTTTTAAGTCTATATAATAAAAAAATTCTTAAAAAGGAAAAAGAGATCTTAAAGTAACCGTGCATACTCAAGATATTTAGAGCGAAAATAACATATATATATTCAAAAAACGAGATGATATTTATGCTTGTCATTGCTCAATCCTTGAGAAATAAATTATGTATTTTATCATTCTTCATTTTTTTTAATTAATGGTAGATGTTGCATGCAATATTGTGTATGCATTGACCAACATACATTATTAAAACTCAACTGATGAAATGTTAGAAGACATTTGGACATGAAGCATCTCATCACACATAATTTGGATATAACTAAATAATGTAATGTTGGTGTTTTGGTACTACATACTTGCATTAATTAATTATATATAAACTTACATTTTTGTGGTCTTCTAGAATAAAAAAATCAGCACTGAGCACATGTACAGTATATGTTATGTCACTTTCTATTAATGCTTTATTTATGAATTATTTGATTTGACCAAATAAAAATGTTTGCAAAATGGAGTCCTTTTTAAAATCCAAAAAACATGGATGTTGTCCGTTCAATAATTGTCGACAATTGAAAACCCACATTTTATTTTCCACTAATAATATAAATTCGAGAGTCAAAATTATTATTTTATTATATTTAAGTGGAATTAATTATAATAATAATGTTGGGTGACTACCCAATGTTGGTTGGACCAACTGGTAAAGCGAGTTGTGTTCCCGTGGGCGACCCGAGGTCGAAACCCGCCGGAGACGCCGCCTTGAGAAGGACTTTAACCTTAACGCTCCCGGTCCGAACTTGCGAAAGCAATGTAAATATATAAAAAAAATAAATAAATAATAATAATGTTGGGTGACTGACAGCTCTGAGTGAAGACAATGGATTGGGCCTGAAGAGAGTGGGCCAGGCCCGGCAGGGGAACAAGGCAGATATCTCTCATTCACGTGTGGGTGGGGGCTTCTCAGGGGAGGGGAGGCAGTCAAAGTCAGCATCTGGGGGACCAAGCGTGTCGAGGCGGTACACGTGTGAGTTGAGGTGCATGTGCGTCAACAATGTGCCGTCGCCTTCCCACCACTCAGACGGTGACATTTCACGTGAATTTCGGGCCAGCAGACAACCGGTTTTTTCGGCCTTTTCGGTTTATTATTTATTTATGTCATTTCTAAAATTATATATATATATATATATAAATTTACATATAATTATACAAATTATTATGGATTTTCCCTTGCTTATCTGCTTCTCAACCCTCGAGTCGTGGCTTTATATATGATTATTTTTCATTTCCACCCAATCATTGACATTTTGATGGATCCATTATAGTGTATATCTACTACATCTACATACACATTTCTTTGAGTACACAAATTTGTGTAGCTACGGCCTACGGGTACGAAGGAGGAGTTGGGGACGATACGTGCAATAGTTAAAATATGAATAAATAATTAAATTTTAAAAAGAAAAATTATAGAGCAAGTTAATATTTTTCAAATGACTAAATCGAAAATAAATACAAATTTAATGTGCATAATTGTAGTAACTCGAGAGTAACATCGTCGTACTCACTTGTTTTCGTCCCTGTGAGGAAATGACTATATATTTTAGGAGCGACCAATCGACTGGAGTTATGTCACGAACGTATAAATTGTGCATAAAGAAAATTATAACTGTAAATATGTAACTAACATAGTCACATAATGATAAACATAAACATAAACCTGTAATTAATTAATGGGACTAATATCAATCTTTTGATGCCAGGTCATGAATGTGTGAAGCTACTATACTTGGTCAATTGAGTGGCGGGGCTACTATTAATAAAAAAAACTAAACTAAGTCCCCTTAATAATTTTTAATATATATATAATAGGACTTTAATTTTATTTTAGAAAAAGTATATCTTAAACTCTCATTTTAAGTTTAAAATAAAGCAACATTGTTCACATAAAAACTTAACCAAACATATTTCAGTGTGAACTCTGATTACAAATGTTATAAATGCACTGCTACTAATCATTGTATCATAGTATTGTTATATATATATATATATATATATATTATCTATAATTGAGCTTCACTTCTTATGAGACTTTGAAGAACTTTTGCACATTGACTCGATTGGACTTGAATAATTTTTGTTTAATTGCCCTCTTTAAGATGAATATATAAACATCTAAAAATAAGTATATAGTTATGTATCTACATTGGTGAATTTGTAATCTTTAAAAAAATTAACAAAGTTAAAAGTTCTTATATAATTAGGCAAAAATATAGATCTAATATAAGCTAAATTTTTTATTGTATGAAGATATTAGCAATATCTCAATAAATAATAGAAAATGATATATATCAATATTTAGATATGACTATTAGCTAGTCAAATTAGTAACAATTTTTTAAAGAAAAATATCAATAGATTCTAATATTAATCTTCTTTTTAATATTAAGATCTATTCAACCAACTGACTAAAATATTTTTTGTAATTATATATATATATATATATACATTATAATATTTTATATAAGTTTATAATTGCTCCACTGAAAAAAAAAAACTGACTTCATCCTTATATATATATTAAAATAAATTTATATTGCGAGAAGACTAAATGCCGATGGCATAGAGGTATACATCAAGACTTTCATGTTCTATCAAATCATCATCCCTTTATAGCCTTATACAGTTATATATGTATGACTCATTAGAACGTATAGTATATGCACCTATGGTTCATGCATGTAAAAAAGAATAGGAATTCGAGTTGAACTCTATATATAAAAAATAAAATAAATAAAATATTACTACTGTTATCATTATTATTTCCATAAAGTTAAAAAAAAAAATGAAAGAGGAGACAAGCCCGCGTGGATTACTGTTCTCCATTGGCTTGATCAAGCAAATCCACGTAGGGACGTAATACGACACGTCAGCTGAGAGGAGTTGAATCCACGTGGCACCTCCTTAGGCACGGCCCCCCTCTCATTCCTTGTAGAGGATTTCTTAAGAATTTCACTAATTAATCTACATAAATAATTTCATCCTAAGTGAAGCTGTGAAAAATAATCATCAACTTATTAGCATTAAATGTTCCCCGAGTCCTGTATAATCAAGATTTTTCTTTTCCCTCCCAATTTTTTTTTTTAACTCTTACCCTCCCAACTTTGTTCCCTCTGAATTTTAGGCTATAGCAAATTACGGCTTACTATTTAACTCATTTATTTCATAGTCAAGGATTTATCTCACAATTTATTTAGAAATTTTAAGGATAAATAGTTCCTTAATGATGAGTTCCGCTGTGGTCAAGCAAGTTGATATATATTAATATTAATTAACATAAGTGGTTAATAACCATGTAACAATGGTGTGGTGGTTCAGCGCCTCATCCCTTAATTAGTGGTCAGGGGTTCAATCCCCGCTAGTGACCATGGGAATGAAAAATTGTTCATGGCCAGCACTTTACCCCTTACGGTCTGACCCGGTGCGAGTGAGGATTAGTCTAGGTGTGGTAAATTGTTATGGTCAAATTATTACAATGAACGATGTATGTCATGATTAACAATATTCAAAGGATGATATAAGACTGTGATCAGCCGATCCCTAGGTCTATACAAAAATAGAGTCTAATGTAAAATAATGGAATTAAATTTTGCCCCAGATGTGTCAAAATGATTTTATTACGGGCATGTTAACATGCCGACTGTTTTCGGACTGCACACCGTAAGCACGTTGACACATTCAATGGATATGCTGACACATCTATTAACCTATTTGAAACACGCAAAATCAAATATATGACGTGTGGCTGTTGAAGTAATTCTCGGGTGGTATTTTGTGTGTGCTTAAACTGACTGTATGAAGTAACTTATTTTGCGTTGCAGTGCTGGGCGGTTGGTCCCTTATGTTGTTTTCGTGTGCGCAAGTGCAAAGCAGATGACAATGTTCCAACCCCACGTAAACTCATATTTGATCGTTGACTAAAAACGAAAAACGTCTTGTTTAACCCTACAAAACCGACAACTTGATGCCAATAACAACACAGCGTTCACGCCTGTCTTAAAAAAATAAATAAAACCCAAGCATAAACAAAAGTCTTCACAAAAAACAAACATTGTCGCTTTTGAAAAAAAAAAAGAAAAAAAAAAGGTATCTCCATTCAAGCATTGTCAGCGTCCTCTTCTGTCCAATCCTCTCTGCCATCGAGTTGTTCATTTGGTACACCTGTAGAAGCCTGAGGCAGGTGATATGTCTTTGTTTTAATCGTCTTGACTGCTCTCTCAAATGCATCAAAACGTTTGTCCATCATATCCAAAGTCTTGCACATGGTCTGAAGCTTGTCTGACACAGCCGCAGAGGGCGAACCATATTAGTTTCTTCGGCATCTTTTTCCCTTTCACCCACGCCAGTTTCTTGGTGGCTAGATCCACCTCTATTCCCATGAGCTTCAGACCCTTCCCATCGTACTGAGCAATATGTACTGTATCTCCGTCTGTCAGAGAAGGGACTTGGAAGTGGTTGAAAACGCGCGTCAATGATCCGTATAGAGAATACACATGTTTCCTTGATACTGACCTCCTCATCTCCGTCAATATTATATGCGGTATTCTAAATTTTTCACCTTTTATGAGATGTTCAAGGGTCAGGAGGTCAATTTGATGCACAGTGGCGTAGAAACCCGAACAGGGCAAAAGAATGTAGGTTATTAACTAGCGAAGAACACGGTTCTCCACAAATAACTGGCCTGTACGGTTCAGCTTTTTCTTACCCCAAACTCCGCGATGCAGGAAGTCAGCAGCCATGTCCATGTCTTTTTGGCCTAGTGCATTTATATCGACTCATGTGGCCGGGATACGAAGAATGTTGTCAAGTGTTTCGGCATTAAGCGCTATAGGGACATTATCGACGATGGTGCGAATGATCTTTCCATTAGCAGCCAACTCCATATGACCGTAAAATTCACGGACGTAAGTTGTATATACCGACTCGTTTAAACTGAAGAATTCTCATACGGGAGGTTGTATCATTCTTATTGACTAACTGATCACCTTATCAGTAAACAGAGATTCAATCACCACCCCGCATGAGAAGATGACTCTCTTCCTAACATCTTCATTTGTATAAATGTATCACCGCTTGGCGGGATATCTCGCGTTATGCTGCTAGGTACATTCTCTAGTTCCTCATCCACTTTCTACCGGGGAACTGGAGTGTCCACGCTTTCCCTTGGCTTGCCATGGTCACCACCAGATTACAGTTCAGCCTGGGGTATTTCTGTACGGGTTGTGGTTTCTTCATGAACAGTCGGGGTCGCTTCAGCACCCATTGTAACTAGTTTTATTCGAACTTCAGTCCCAAATAACTTCTTCTTTGTTAAGACATTTGATTTATACCGTTTGGGCTTAAGCATGCCTACTGTTGGGTCATTAGCTTTTTCACTACTCCTACTGTGCATTGTTCCTACTACAGACAAACATACCAAATATGAGGAGACTTTCTCGTTTCGGGATTATTTCCCCTGTTAATCGCAGTCTCAGAGGTAACTAGCAGTATGTATAATAAAACACAACTCTGAACTGAATCGGTAACCCTACAGTAGAAATCAAAGATCATTCAATTTCGGTTAACCCTAGGTGTATATGAAGTACAAACATTTTTTTTGCAACCCGTCAAGCAGTGTAATTTAAGGTTAATCAGAAACGTTTTCCACAATTGACAACATAAACTAATCACATGCAGACATAATGCTCCCAATGAAGGCCGGAGGTGTCGACAATGGTTTTGATATTTTGTCACCACATAAAAAATTGTATTCCTACCTATGACATCTTCCATCAAAGACAAATCAGCACCCAATTTCATTAAAAAAAAATAAAAAACCTAACTTTTGTAGCAAATGTAACAGTTACCGCAAGATGGAGTTAAATTGAAAGAAAGTCGAAAATAGAGTCTACATTTCCCCAATAACAAGGTCACATAAAGTGATAGTTTTTTGGAGCAAGTAAAATATCGTCGACACCATATCGATAGATATGCAAATGGCGTGATCGGATTGTCACAACTAACATGGATGCTGCTGACTTGAGCAGAAGTATAGACAAAGGAAAGACAACGACGGTCGATTCGCTTTGAGCCGTTGGGAAAGATGAGGACAGTTTGAGAAGTTTGGTCTGAAAGTTAGGGAAGAAGGGGGAAAGGGTTATTCAAAATGTTGTTGTTGGAGCGGCAAATGTGACTTTTGGGTTTTATCCGACCACTGTCGCACTAAATTTCGTTCGACTTCGTTATAGGGCCTGATGGGCAACTTTGACCCCCATTTCACCTTAACCTATACTTTGCATAACGATTTGGCAAAAAAAAAAAAAAACTTTGCATAACGACCCATATGTGCTCAGACTGTTAGACTTGCTTGGTCTGCCAAATGCACGACTCAACGTTCTATTTGCAATTTTACTAAATACGTTATACAAATTTACAAACGTGAAAAAATGTGTCGTCTAATCATACATATTTGATTGTATATATCCATTCACACACCGAGTGAATTTCTAATGTCATACGTACGTTAAGGCCTCGAGCAGGTTATGTCATAGCAGTGTATATGAAATATAAATGTACACCCTGTGAACCAATTTCAAATAAGTATGTTTACGTTCATCACTAAAATTGCCGCAGTCAACTTATATGTAAAGCAGTTACCTTACAAGATCGGTTTCCCTCAATCAAGTTTGTATGGACCAAAATGTGGAAAATTCGTTACTTCATTCACAATAAACAAATATACCATAAACCACTTGTCAAAAACAATAAACATAGCATGTGCACTACCACCACCGGTTATAAAGATGATGCAATAGATGTCTTCTATCAAACGTCTGGCTAAACTTATGAACTTCAGCATCACATCGACATACGATGCGATGTGGATCTTCAAAGTAGATATACCCTCCCGTCCAAAGATATATTCTAATCCAATGGTTGTTGATGCATCAATCATGAGATTCTTGCAGTACATACGACACATGCAGAATTTGGGGGAAGTCCAGAAGTTTCTAAAAGCATCGTCCAGTTGAAGGCGACATTCCAACTCCATCTTGGCTTCATAAATCGTACTTAGCAAGGCGTAGCTTGATTCTTACTTCTTTTCATTGTCGCCCTCATAGAATATTAACAAAATTGCTAGAGCATAAGTAGTCGTTAGATTTCCAGCATTTGACAAACGTTAATTCTTCAATCCCCTATTCAAAGTTCGATACTACGAAATAATTGTTCACTCATTCCCGATAAAGACCTTCTCGGTTGTTGTTTTGACAACAAGATTTGACAAAGTCAGCATTCCTTCCCGACAAATACCATAGTAAGTTCCGGAGAGATACGCAGATGTGCATGTGCGCACTTTCGACAACTGTCCTAAACCTTCTGCAGCTAAATTTTAATATCCACGTTGGTTAATTCATGATCATATCGCTTAGATAAAATAAATTTAACAAATATACATAATGTCACATGAGCCTGAAAAATTATTGTATCGAGACTTCACTGACTCTGGCCATGATTAGCACCAGCATCTCATCAGGTTGATCCAATATCCTAATTTATCTGAATAGTGACACGGTTGTGTAAGTGCATTGTGTCAAAACATAACTGTAAAAAATGTCGACACCGGTTTTGAAGTTTTGTTACCACAACAATCAGTGGCGGATCTAGGAACCCAAGTAAGTGGGTTCCTATTATTACGATGTTTTTTTTGTAAGGGTAACTACTATACATTCTTTGAAAATCAGTCACTGATTCGTGGATCGGTATCAATTCGGATTGTTTTTACGGAAAAAAAAAAACCACATTCTTTTTCTAACATAAAAATTGGTTTCATAATAGACCATTTATACAGAACGAGAGTAAATCAATATTTGCTTAACACCATCAACCTGTCTTTACAACAAAATCAACCAATAAGAAAATTAACAATCATAGCAGTAATATTAGAAGTAGGAAACCTGCCTAGCTGGAAACTAATTGGAGTGAAATTGATAAAGAAGAAAAAATAAAACGTTCATCAAGAAGAAGACGGAACTCGTACAAGAAAGAAGATAACGAAGTAAAAAATTTGTTGCTATATAAAAAAAATCGTCTTTTGTTTGGTATGTTTAAACTTAAAATGGGTTTGCGAGTATAAATGATGTTCTTTCATTTAAAAACGACGCTGGTTAAATTGTGTAAATAATATCTTATGTTTTGCTATGTGAAAAACTTCATATTAGTTTGGAAGTAAAAATAATTTTCTTTGTTTTTAAAAGGACCAGGGTTACAAAAATAGGAACATAACTAAGATGAAGTTAAGTTCGAACACCCAACCCACACCCAACCCGGGCTAGGTAGATATAACGCGTTTTCAACAAGCCATTGGTGGATATTTGTCCAAGTGTTGTCCTTTATAGACATTAATCAGGTTCATTGAAAATATTAAATAAAGTATACACTATATTTTAAAAAACAAATTACGAGCCAATTGGTTTTCCGGGAACCCGCTTGGGTGACTACAGATGCGACACTGACAACAATAACTTCCTACCTAAGAACTTTTCCATTCATGACTAATCAACATTCAATATCATGATCATGAAATGCACTAGCAATTTTTAAAACTGTAAGAATTACTGAATCTTCGAAAACAAATAAGTTCATTCCAACTCGAAAAAAGTGTGTAAATTTTCCAAATTACACAGTCACAGCAACTAATCGTTAAAGCTTGAAAGGAAAAAAAAAATATGTTCACACTATACCAGGTACACAAGCAGATGCCGCGAACTGATTGTCACAACGACTAGAGATGCTGCTGACTTGAGCGGACGTACACTCCACGGAGAAGAAAACGAAGGTCGAGTCTCTTAGAGCCGGGGGAGATGAGGAGGACCGAATTTTGGTCTGCAAGCTTGGGAAGAAGAGGAGGAATTGACTTTTCGGATTCTGTTGTTGATGAAGTTGGAACGACACCTGTGACGTTTGAGTTTAAACCGCCAAGTGTTGCACTAAAATATGCCCGCAATGTTTAGAATGACTATTTGGGCTGCTATGTTGACCATGTTCAATCTTAGGCTTTGTAGTTGCATAACGGCCCATGTATGTTTAAAAACGGTCCACTTGCTAATTCTACCAAGTAAATGGCCCAACTGTACAGTTGCAATTAAAACAAAGTAGGCAAAATATTTGGGTGGGGGGAAAACGAAATAATTCGGGGTAAATTTTTTAGTTTTCGAATTTGAACCTCTGTTTTCCACTCTTTTCCTGCTCTGATGTTAACAACCTATATTAACTTCTAACTCACCATATGTCAATCCTCCGTTGAAGGTTCATCGATGTCAAACCTGCTGCTACGTATATCACAACTATTCTCATAAATTGTCGTGTTCTTTTCCCTACTTCGCTAATGCGTATGTATACTCATTTATTGTCTCTTTTCTACACTTGAGCAACATATGTTGAAGTAACCACTTCGGAGCGAAACATTGTTTAACGGCACGAACGACGTTATACAGACCCGCGCTTAAATAAAGTAATTTCGAACACCCTTCTTCGCAATGTACAACAATTTTCGTCTCTCCAAGGTAATCAACTATTCTGCGCTACCTTCATTTCACCAATTATGTGAATGCCTATATGAACTTCCTAAAAATTCATACATAATTACGATACATTTTCTTCCCCATGAAAGTTTAACCATTCTATTTGCAATGGTTTTCAGGTCGTTGGTTCACGAAGGCCATGATCGTGTAAGCACAGTTGTAAGGTTTCACCCAGATAATTCATATGACGGGAAGCGGAAGATGAGTTTCTTAATTTTTTTTCACTGTAATTTTGCATTGTTACTAATTTTGTACAGTTCCCATTGTGTAAACAATCTTTCGGATCAGATGGAATAAAAATGAAATCTACATTTAAAGTTCAATCTGATAATGTATGTCAACATAATAATCACAATTCAATTTGAACAACTGTTCCGAGTGTAAACACCATATGTAAAACGTAGTACTAATGAAGCAAAATATCTTAGTTCGTCCGGATGTTTTTCAATGCTAAAGAGATCGTACAAGAATGATTAATAAAATCCTAAAACGAAGTTACAACTTGTCTTCAAACACTATTTTCATCCGTTGGATTTTAATTGACTGACTCTAATTGTGGTATGTCAATACAGTGTTTATTGTGTCAACAAGTGGACATTAGTACTGGGTATGTGTGGTGGTAAATTGAACATTCAACATGCATAGAAACTAGGTTGAAGACAGTATATGACAATATGACATCCTAAAACTATCATTCTATGTTCGAGTACCCAAGACCAAATCCTAACATCGGAATCACATAAGGTGGTGATAAACACCATAATTTGAATTAACATAACACGGACTCTCCATAATACTTTTGGCATCGGTTGCACGGTTGCTAAATGTCGACAACGAATATTCGTACAATGCCTCCTGTAGTTGTATTTCGGGTCGAAGTCTGAACAACTAAACACTACATATTGCACTGAGCTTATGCAACTGCAATTGAATGTTTCAGAACTATCTGAATGTGTGACCAAAACTGCGTAATTAACGTTTGCCTAATGATATTCTAAAGACTCTCATCAGAAAATAAAACGCAGCTGCTAAACACGCATATTCAGTACCACCTTCACGCATCTCCTTAGGGCAGCTTTAGCACTGGCTAGTTTGATTCCATTGGGCGGCAGAACAACCTCCCACACAGATGCGGCCATCCATATATCGACAGGATATCGATCGGGAAATGTACAAACGGACTGAACGTACCCTCCTATTCCCTACGGATGTTGCCCGTAGGCAGTGTTTTCCGACCGATTTTTCATCTCAGCAACATTTCCGACTGTGTTCCGGCGCTTGTTTTAACCACGAGCCATATCAGAAGGAACACAGACGTAACATGTCATCTCCTAGTGGTTTCCGACCGATTTCGACTCTGAGAAATCGACTCTTTTCTTGTAGTGTAAATCAGACTACACTATAGAAAAATTTATGACTCTTAAATTATAATATTTAAGAGTTAATAATACCATAATCAATTATACAATATCAAAATTATATAATATTATTTAATAATATTGATTTTTCTGATGCATTATAATTTGTACACCATAATTATTGATTATGCTACATGACACAATAATATACGCATTTGAAGATATGAAGTGTAAATTAATTTTAAATTCTAAAATAGTTGGTTTCTCACTAGGCGTCTTTTGTCTAATTTAATCAATGAGAATTATATTTATTTAGATTAGATTTAGATTAACCCATACTTTAACATAATAATTAGATATTAAGACTAGTAATAATGTCGGCCAATTAAGGCAAGACTCCAACATAATTAAGCTCAAAATCACGGATTAAAGTCGAAATCAAAGTGGAGATAATGACAGCAGCCTAAAGCTAAACAGTTGGTAGCACCACATAGAGGATAGGAGGCACCTAATTATCTTCACTAAATAATCACTTCCACTTCCTTTTGACATCTCGATCGGTAACTTTTCACTCGAAATTTTATTAATTAATTACATCGTAGTTTTTTTTCCCCCCAGAATTACATCACACAGTTGGACTTCATAAATCTCTCACTAAAAATATGGGAAGCTCTATACAAAGGAGAAATTTTATTTCTAATTTGGAAGTAGCGAAATATAAATGTGCATGTTACAAAATAATGCGTAAAATCCGCTACACAAGAATATGCACACATAATTTAGTAGTTTAAGGACCAATCGAATAATGGAAAAGGGACTTGGTTTTGCCAATATAATAACTTATATATATTTTTACTAAGAGGTCAAATAAATAATTCAACTTTAATACAAAAAATGATGAAATATTGAATATAATAATGAAGAGATATTATAATTAAGTAGCTACGTGTGTGAGTAGCATGTATGTAGCATTTGATCTTGCACACCATGATTCATAATGGACTTGTATTAAACTTGCTTTACCATAATGAATAGCTGCCATTGGCTGCTATATTATATATTGGAGTGAATAGTGTTTCGTGGGGGCTGGAATCTTTAGTCAGATTTAAAAAGATTCATCTTCCAATTATCAAGTATATATATATATATATATATATATGGAAAGAGAAAAACTATGCTAGAATTCGTTAGGCCATCAATAAAAATTCGGGAGTTTCATTACTAAGCTAAACACATTATAGTGCATATGTTCTATTTTAGAGAAACCGTATTAAATGAGAAAAAAATGTTCGTTCTTATTTAAATAATTAGAGTTTGAAGCTTTTAGTTTCAATTGAGGTCTACGGAGGTGGCCTATTATGTTTAAACTCTGTTGAGGTCGGCCCGTTATATTTAGATCCAAATGAGGTTAAGGCCGAGGTGGTCGAGCTAAAAACTCGACCCAACTGAGGATAAAACCGAGGTGGCCGGAAAGATATTAATATGTAGTATAAAAGTATGTTGATATTTTAACCCAAAAATTTGAACTTATGAGACAGTTAGTTAAGAAATGCGTCTTATTATTAACAGTATTTAGATGAGATTCTTATCTTTAAATTAAGAGATCAATATAAAAAGTTAAAAAGAGATTAATACAGCTAATTAAAGAGAGATTTAGGACAAGAACTGTTTTTGTACAATGGTTAATTAAAGCCTCCAACATCACTAAACAACAACCAGTCGATCAAACGATACGAAAAAGCTAAAAAAGAAAACATGCAACAGTTAACCTCCTAAAAGGTCATTAACTTTCCTAAACCATGATTCAAATTTCTCCAACACAGACTAGACAGACCCATTTTAACCAACTTCCATCTTATCTCATATGTCTCCCACCATATTATCCCCCATTCATTACATCCGATCTTGGTCGGACCACTTGTTGTGGCCAGGGACCCACTTCGGGCACTTTGGGCTCAGATACGTCGCCACAACCCTAGAGTTGAGCACCTCCATCAACGGCGCGAACTTCACACACCGCGGCGTTTTGTACTGATTGATCGACGCTCCGTAGCTAATGGCGCAGTCCATGAGCTTATCGAAAGTCCCGTTCTCCACGATTCGAATCTCCAGCGGCCCGATCGACTTGTCGGAAACCCTGCCTTGTCGGTAAACGCTGTTCAAGCTCTCCTCCACGGTGAGGCAGCAGTCCTCGAAGACCGATGGGGGAATCGGGGTTGACCCGTTAAGAGCGAGCTCCCAGAAGATGACGTAGTGGCCGGGGATGGTGGTGGTGTCGGCGAAGCTCGTGTACTCGGTCAGCGTGGCATCGAACGGGACAAGGTGGGTGACAGCATTCTTAACCGCGGTTTGGAGCTCGACCTCGTCGGTCTTGTCGGAGTCGATGCTCAGGACCACGTTCTTGCGGCAGATGAAGGTGAATTGGGGGGCGTTGTTCTTGAACCCGGCGACTCGGAGCACGTCACCCACTCTGTAACGGTAGAGCCCTGCAAAACCCGATTTAAAAGTTAAAATAGGACGACGCTTGACAACAGAGAAGACATATAGACCCATACGGTTCCCCATTTTCTTCTAAATCGATCCTATATTACTTAGAGCTTTAAATAAAATACATCTACTTAGAGATAACTTTTATAATTTTTAGGTACTCAAGAAGTTCAAACTTAACTATTGCACCAATCCAAAGTAGGTCCAAAATTACCTAGCCCGGGTCATAGTTAGGTCCAGCCATTGTTAGGTTCACCTGAGCTAGGAAACTCAACCATGGTCTGACCTAGCCTTAGACTCGACCTGGGCTAGGTGAATTGAGACTTACATTCGATTTTGATTGGGATCCAATCAGGCCTAGGTTCCAATTGATATAGACCGTCGCCTAATTTAGACGGCCCTAACCATAGTCGGATGTAGCCTGATTCGGGCTAAGTGAGAACTGAGACCTAGTTTCAATTGGTGCAACAATTTGAACTTTTCAAATATTTATAAGTCACAAAATTTATTAAATACCAATTTGTCAATGAGTATTATTTTAAGTATCTATTTGATTTTAAACCATAAAACCTACTATAATAAATATATGTTAACAAAGTAAGAAATGAAACCCCTTTTTTAATAAAAAAATAATGACATATCTAACCGTTTCTAAAATTATGAGTGATGTAATCATGCATCATCATATACAAAATGTGAAAACTTATAGTTGAATTTGTGACTTTTTGTTGAATAATAAAGTATGTATTATATTAAAACTATTTTATACCTAAAAATCACCAGCTTTTAAGGGTTTTAGCGGCATAAAATATATAATATATATACCTGCATAGGTGGTGACGACAAGCTCGTACTCCTGTCCGATCTTGACATCGACGAGGTCGACGGTTTCTTGGTCTTCTTCAGCGACGCCGTTGTTTCTTTCCACGGGAAGGAACTCGAAGTAAGCCATAGTGGGGATGAGTGTGTAGGCCACGTCATCAGGCTGGCACATCGGGTCGAGGTTGACGCCGAAGTAGCACTCCGACGAGGCGTACATGGTGCAAACCAGAGGGAGTCCGTTGCTGTAGTAGTCCAGCGTCGGAATATACTGCGACATAGTTCCGGTGACAATGACGTCAACATACTTGGTGTTCGGCCACAGACGGGTAATGATCCCCTGCCACGTGTCCTTCTGACACTCGGTCTGTATAAACTCGGCGAGCATCGGGTCGGGTTTCAGGATCCGGGAGACGGATTCACGGACAGACGGGTCGGTGATGTCAGGGTTGAGAGTTCCGGTGCGGATATCGTGGCAGAGCTGTTTCCAGTGGTTCTCGAGGAACCGGATCGCGCGGATGAACCCGGATGCGAAGACCGCCCCGACCCGAAGGACCTCGTTGTGCTGGCAGAGGCCGCAGAGGAGCTGAGAGTACATGCTTTGGTAGCTGTCGGGGCAGAGGATGGTCTCGTTAGGGCTAGTGTAGTTGGTGTACGGATCGTAGGGGCGGTTCTTGAAGTGTGAGCTTTTGTAGTAGCTGGTCAAAACGGGTCGGGCCACCAACCCGCCGGGGGTCTTGGACTCCGACTTGATGAACAGGAAGTACATTCCTTTGCCCTTGTCGAGGTTAGGGACGAACTGGCTCATCACCGGCATGAGCAGGCTATACAGCATCGTCCTTCTGTCCAGTTCTTCCTCTATTGTCGGCATCAGCTTTCTCTCTCCTCCTGATGTTCCAGAGCTGTAAAAAAAATTACAGTTTAGACTTTAGACATACCCACATCGAAAGATTCAACTTTTAAAGGTTTCTTCCAGTTAAAAAAGTGATCTTTAGGGTTAAAAATTAATATTTGTGTAAAAAATGGTGGAATTTAAGGACATTGTAGCTGAGCCCACATATACACTTTTGAAAAGACCATGGTTAGTTAAAAACCCATCAAGGTAGTCCACTTAAAAAGGTATCTTTTTTTTTTTCTTTTGTTAAATGGTTTTGGTTTCAAGAACTGGTTAGACACAGATTTTGCATGTGTGGGTAAATAGTAAAACGGCTTATTTTCAGTAAAAAAAGAGAGATTTGTGAGTACCCATATGAAGGTTAATTTATTTTTTACCTAGTGAGGAATTCAGAAATGGGGCTGGAACAGAGGATGGGGGAGTTGTCGCCATTGGCGATGCGTGAGATGTCGGGGTGGATGTCCTCGTAGGAGATGACAGGGAGGAGCTTCTTGAAGCTGTCGCGGTCGGTACGGCCGTCGAGGCTGTGGCGGCGGAGGTACTCCACGTGGGCGCTGCGGGACAGGATCTCAGAAAGGACGCGCTGCTGGACCTCACCGGCGTTGGCCGTCACCTCCTCGATGAACTGGAGGGTCTGGCGGTTCTTGTCGGCGAGGTTGTTGTGTTTTGGTGCCTCAGGCATGGCTCTGAGCTAGAGAGAGAAAGAAAGGAAGAGAGGAGAGAGAGTAAAGGAGAGATGGTTGTTGGGGAGGTACTCGGAAGAGAGGAAATGGTTTTTGTGTGGGTGGAAGAAGAAGGAAGATGAGGGTATATATATAGAGAAGTGGGTGGGGGTGTGGAGAAAAAGATGAAGGAAGGTGGCTATCTATTTTATTATGCTAACTTCTTATATTTTTAGGGGTCTTATTTTCTTCATTATTTTGTTTTTCTTTTCTATTTCTTATGTGAAATACTTCTAATTCAAAGTAATATAAATAAATATATATGTAAGTAAAACTGAAAAATTATTCGACTTTGGCCCCTCTCTTTTCATGATTTTGATTTGATTACACTTCTTTTTTTTTCAAAATTGCACTTTCTTAATTTTTAGTATTATGATAATAGATTAATATTAATAATGTGACGGAGTAAATTTTTAATACAAAATATTTATATTAATTGTAAGTATTAATAAATCTCCCTTGTCAAACAAAGCAATATATAGTATAGGTTCTTTGGTTAACCAATCGGAATTCCACATTACGCTTGCTAAGATTAAAATGTGATTGTAAAAAATAAAAACTATATACATGTTGAAATTACACTTAAAGAGAGCGGGGTTGCTCGAAAAGCACCACTTAAGAGTCATGGCACACACTAGAGAGGAGTTTACGGCGAGCGCTTGGTGCTTGACGTACAAGGAATTCAGCAAAAGCTAGCCATTGGGTGTCCATTTTCTTAGGTCATTGGGGTTGAGAAAGATATTATTAACATCGTTGATATAGCTTTATAATAAAACTTAATTATTATTTGAAATATAGCTAGTGTCTCTTCTCTTTTCATAGTAAAGCTTTTATATAATGGTCAATATAGTGGAATCAAAATCTATACTATCATATAATCTATAGACATGATAAAATTATTTGTAAGATGATAGCTAGGTCTGTGGTGAATTATCTTTACACAAGTGAAAAATCATTATAAAGATTTAGTTCCTCGTCTATATGTTTTTTTATTGGCATTTGCATGTTATGCATTTTTTCTCGATTTTTAAACAATTAGGAAAATAACTATATAATATGATATATATTTTCAGTGTTTCATTTTTTAATAAGATGTCTCGGCTTGAGTCTTAAAAATGGAATTGTATTCGTAATCAAGCAGCTAATATTTACCCATTACATGATGATTTAGAACAATTTAATATTATTATACGCGTAAAGAAAACACGCTATAAATGTCATTCTCTCAAAAAAAAACCACGAAAAAAAACCCACCTCCACTACATATTGTTCATATGCTCCGTGTAATCCGTCTCAATTTTCATGTGATATCATTCACAAGAGTGCACGTTAATATTGCTAATAACTAAAGGTCGAAATTCGTGTAATTGTGTGTATTATCGTGCATGCTAATAGCCTTGTCGTATTAAACTTGTTGAACACGAACACGTATGGTAAGCTTATCGTGCCGCGTTTTACAAACATGACACATAATTTTTCGTGTGTGTTCGTGTCGTGCTATCGTGTTGTGTTAAGTTATTCAAATGTACATGTCTATACGAGATCTTTAAGTAAAAATTAAAATAATTAATTTCATATAGAAAAAAATTAATATGTCAGTACTCATAAGTTTATAATATAGGATCAATAAACTCGAAAAGTTAAATCACATTTTGGAGTTCTAAAAGTTATTAAATAAGATTTTTTTAAGTCACTTAAGGATTATACTCTATACTTAATAATATAACTTTATCGGTTATGTCGTGTTATAATATACAAATGCGAACGCAATACGAAAGTCATATCGTGTTCGTGCTATGGTCCAATTGCGAGCCCTACTAATAATTCCAATTCTTTCGCCTAAAAGTTAAATTTGTTTACCTGACTTGTCTTATAAGTAACGAAAGTATATATACGCTACGCTCCATACCCCAAACAAAAATCCATACGGCGCAGGCTGCACCCGGAGCAGACAGTTGTCGTCGGTGACTGGCAGTAGTAGGTAAATTACACCGGCTATATGCGTGCTTGTAACCGCGGGTGTCCCACCAAATACCGGCAGGCACCTATTTTTGTTTGGTGTAAAATATTTTAATTTTTGTTTTTACTTTCCTGGTATCAGAAAACGGCGTTATTATGGAATTTCCCGTACGATATAACAAAGTCAACATATCGCGAGATGTCGGAGCAGGTGGGCGAGCAAGGACAGTACCAATGTAGATAATCAAGTGTACGGTGAAATTGAAACGGTAAAAAAAGGACGCAAAATGCACCCTGAAGTTTTTTTAGTAGGGAACTTTGATCCTTGAATTTTTGGAAAAATTCATATAGGTCTTGGACATTGAAGTAAACTTCGAGGACTAAGTTGGACTAAACCCACAATGTAACTGTTATATTGAGGAATTTCAAAGACTTTTTTAAGGTAGAGATTTCTTGTTGAAGTATCCAAGTAGGACCCGACAGCTGGCTGCCTACCTGCAGGTAGGTGACACGTGTGTAAATGGGAGTTCACTGCCTTCACGTAGCTATATTTTTCAACATACGGTTTTGGATTGGGAAGAATATTATATATCTATCCTTTTACCCCAACTCTTCGGCAAGTCTCCGGTGTGGTGCCGCCCCACGGCAGACCATAATCTCCCTCTCCTTTTCATATTGAATATGATTTCAATATAAGATTTAGTGATCATTTAATTAAGCCGAGTATATATATGTGTAAATTGAACTATATAAATGATAATGTAATATAACATCGTATTGAAAGCGGTTACAATATTGAGAAAATACGGGTTTCGGATTGGTTTGTACATGAAAATGTGTTAATATTGAAAAGTCGATGTCATTTCAAGGAACATGTAACGATTACTCCAAAAGATGTAAACAAATATCTCGATAGGAAACCCTAGGGTTTTAATCATCTCGATATATAAGTCGACATGTCATATGATATTTTCCTAATTTACGTAGACCCGTCTAGTACGTGTAACGGTGTAAGAAGAATTTGATCTAAACATAAAATCTTAAGACGGTTATCTTACGGATACATGTATCTTTCGGTTATATGTAATTAATACAGTAGTACAACATAGCTATACTTCCTTTAGTATTCAGTTTTATTTTATATATATATATATATTTCCCTTTTCGGCACATATAAATTCACGTTAACTAAGACAATGCGAGAAACAAAGAAGGAAGTTTCTCTTATGATTATTATATACCCTTCGTCTAATTCTTCTTCTTTCTATTTGGATGATGATGTTACTACACAATTAATAGTTTCAATCCCACAAGGTACGTATTAAACATGCCATATTTTTTGTTGTTGTCAAATTTGGAAGTTAACATGACTATATAGTACCTTCTTATTCTTTAAATGGAAATGTCACGTTGTTGAATGTTTATGAAGTTGCAGCTCGGGTACCGTCATGACTAGTGTGCCATATCTTGCGCGATAACAAATTAGCTAAACGTGATGTTAATTTTAACATAAAAGAGATGTTAATATAACGTAATTAATTTCAAGTTAATTGCCTTAATGTGTTTCCTAGTATTTTCAATGTAAGTGTAGGTATGTATGTACGTATCTCTCTAAACATAACTCAAATGTCTTCGAAATCGGTACCTAACATATCAACTAGGTGTTTGTTTCTTGTGCCGAGTCAAAAGTACCGTTTACGAAACATGCAAATAAAAACCCTACCCTACGGCGTACCATAACAAATTAAATATTTGTCAACATTTTATCTAACCACATGGAAAGATAAATAAAAACAAACATCCCAGTCAAAATGTTACCCGACCATATCTCCGGACCTTATTTATGCACGCGAAAATCCACATTCTTGGCTTTTTCTACGTACTATGATAACCGATATACGTACAATTGTGGCAAGCTAGCTAGTCAAAATTTTATGTGGTTGAGTTAGCCCGATAGAAAGACTTTGGAGAGTTGACTATCTAGCTGGATAATACCACATTATATGGTACGTACGTATTTCAAGATTTTGGATTTATACATATATTATTACGGTAAAAGGATATATATATATATATATATAAAAGATATAATACTATTATTACTGATTTTTTTTTTCTATAAGGAAATATGAAAAAAGTTCAAATATCTGAGGTCCACGAGAGACCGTGAATGTTGGTTGGACTGTCACTTCGCAATAATATATGCTAAAATGATATATATTCCTATAAGGTAATTAATATAATGAAAATATTGTTGTTTTTTTTAATCAAAAGTAAAAGGATAGTGCAAGAAAGCATAACAATAATTTAGTAAATAGGATGAGGATGTGGTTTGGATGTGGGAGACAGGGACAGTAATGCAAATCTTTGACCGCTGACTTTATCAGTATTTACTTTATTTTATAAAAAATACATATTTATTTATATATAATGTATGTATATATTTCCGTGTTTAACATCTCGAGGAAAATGGTGAAATCCTCGAATCCCCCGGTATTCTCCTTTGTATTTGTCCCCCATTACTGTAGCTCTTCCTCCCTTGTTTTGAGCCCTAATGTTCTTCCATTCCATTCCATCCATATATTAATTAACTAATAATCTATCTATTTAATTATATATATATGGACCAATAATATCAGCTCTCATTCCATAATACCTCGGGAGTATACCTCGGCTAAAATATATGTAATAAGTTTAACCTCAATAGTCCAATTCCCATTATTCTTTTTTTTTTATTACAGAAAAATTCATGGGATTATTACATAATGAACTTATCAATATATATGTTGGAAAAAAAAAAAAACTTATCAATATACTTGTATACAATTTTTATTTTTTTTAAGGATAAAAAGGTATTGAATGGGCTTACGTACGTACAATTTGAAATTGCATCGTCGTTTTACATACATATATAGCATGAACCTACCTGAATATAATATATATATATGAAGTAATATAATAATTCATTCAACTTGAGAACTAGCTAGTATGTTGGCATAAAAATATAATATAAATTCAGAGTTGACCCTATTTTCTGCTTAGCGTAGGGAGAGGAACAAGGGTTCATAGTAACGGGAGATTTGTTATTGGAAACTTAACTATAATTTTGTCCCTTTTTGGCTTAAATATAAATATATATGTAAAAGGTTTCTTCTATATTACAAATGATGACCCTTTTTGACCGAGTCGAGGAGGAAGTGCCTTGGTCTACGACATGAAATTCATGGAGTCTCATCGAAAACCAACACCAAATTAAAATTATTGGAGAATATCATTTACTTTAGCAATTATGTATTTTTTAAGAGCATTCAGTCATCCACAATAGTTGTATATAACACTTGATAAGTGAATTCATTACATTTCTTTATATAATGTGTAGAAACCGTGGTTTTACAATAGTATTACTTAAAAGTGAAATTTATATATATTTTTTTTTATGATATATTTCTTAAATTTAAGAAATGCATTATGTTGCTACATTATTAAAAAAAAGTTAATAACAAATAAAGAGTAAATCTTTAAAATGTGAAATTTCTTGTGAAATTTCAATAGAAAGTAAGAAAGAGAAAGTAAATGAACAAATGTATTGGTGCTTGGTGGGACCCTATATCAATTTCTATTAAAATTTCACAGGAAATTTCACAGTTTGTAGCAACACTCAACAAATAAATTCATTTATAATTAATGCTAATATCGTATTAATGATGGTTGAGAAGTATTATAAAATATATTTAAAAAATATAGTAAAGTAAAGCTATTAGAAAGTGAATATTGTTTATATGTGTTTTAACTTTAAGTACTACTTAAATTGTACATAAATACTCTATGTGACAACTTTAAGTAATACAATTAGGGTAAAATCATTGAAAATGCTTTAAATAATTAATATTTTATTAATATTATTCTAAAAACGGAAAGTAAGAGTTAAATAGTTTCATTAAATTAAGGTTCTATAAAAAATAAATAAAAATCCATTTACGAGTAGTTTAACGTTTTATCTATTAATTAAAATTAATAAAGTATATATAAATGAAAAAGATATACATTATCAGTACATTATGAATTGTTGTCCCAATATGTGTAGGAAGCGTTATCCAAAAATATTATATATATAATGAAAAGAATATTCATTCGTTCACCAGATTAAAAAAAATGTTGAATTTGCAGGGGGTGGGTAGACAAATCGACAAGAACACAGTTGATTCTCTCTATCTTCACTGATCGATGCAGAAATGATGGCACACTCTGCTCTGCTGCTCCTCCTCAACCTTTTCTTTTATTTCCTTTCAAAAAAATTGCTTTTAATTATTTATTTTTATATATATATTTATTGTATAAAAAGTTTAATCAAATCTAATCAATTAAAGAACAACAT
The DNA here is from genome assembly GCA_036873135.1 of Clarkia xantiana subsp. parviflora. Classification (NCBI taxonomy): domain Eukaryota; kingdom Viridiplantae; phylum Streptophyta; class Magnoliopsida; order Myrtales; family Onagraceae; genus Clarkia; species Clarkia xantiana. The sequence goes on along the minus strand of JAPTYO010000010.1, from coordinate 5,302,238 downwards.
ATACTAATCTGCCCCATTATATATAGAGCACCTCTCGTGCACTTCTAGCTAATATTAATTTATATAAACCCACATAAACTGATTGATTAGGTAAACCAATATATATATATATATATATATATGAAGATGATTTGTTGCTCGGAGAAATCTAGGAGGCGAATTATAGACGTGATTATAGACTAATAACCTAATTAAGTCCAGCTGATTACAGCTAATAAAATTGAATGCCTAAATATATCTAGTATACTAAAAAAAACACAACATTCCAAAATCCATGGTCGGGCTAGTTATAATAATACGGTAGACTTCTTAACTTAAGCAAGTGAAAGTTAGAACACGCAAAAACATTGTGGTCCTCCACATCATATTGTCATGAAGAACGATATTAATATCAATCCACTATAATAATAATAATAAATTAATTAATAATGTAGCTCGTATATATGGCTCATCGAGGAAGTATAAATTGCATGATTTTATTATCTCGAAAAGTCCGTACGTGTCCATGCATATGCTAGCTAGCTGTGTTAACATGGTATGTATCGAGTTCATCGAAAGTGATTAATCATCACAGAGGATTTACATACTTAAGTCAGCAAGATTCTGCTTTAATTTAGTGTTATAATGTAAAATTAATAATTAATTTATTAATTAATTATTAGTTGACGTGTAAAAGGGATCCCCTAGAATCGTTAAACCATGCAATCTATTACGACGACACATGCTGCAACTTTCTATCACTTTGAGATCTCTGCTACTTAATTACCCTAGAAAAAAAATCCTAACTTTTGATTTTATAATTATAATTATAATTATAATTAGCCTTCATATATAATTTTTTTAAATGGTCCACGTGGACAATTTGATCTAGTTTGTGAGTTCCATGCATGTCTCTCTGACGATTATATATTGCTAAGATTTACTTACCTTTTCAGGTGTAACTAAGGGCATAAACGCTATATATGTGTTTGCAATTTACATAATGTACACCATATACGTTTAATTAATTGTCTATAAATAGCAGGCCAGTGGGATTTTTCAAAACTAGGCCATGGCATGTTTTAATAAAGAATAGATATATGTTGGCCAAAAAAATATAAAAAATAGATATATGGAATCAGAAATAATCACCATCAATAATCACTATGGTATATTAATTTCCATGTTCACTCTTTATTAATTCATAACTATTCATAAGCTAAGCATATATAACACATGTCACACACTTATAAATAAATATTAAGTAAATTAGAGGCGCCTTAACTTCTTATAACTAAATTAGTTCAGATTTGTAAAAAAAAGGATTTCTACGAATTCTTAAACATATACTTTAATAATATAATGACATATGTTAACATAATACCATCCATATATACTTCATAATCTGATATACATACACAATTTAGGTATTTATATACGATATATATAAGCAAACCCCACGTGTCTAGAACTTTAGCTTTTTTCTGGGACAGAGTTAAAGAGGAAGAGATAAAATTAAAGCTTTGAGGTGAGTTCAATGCCAAGTGCATGCAATAATGCGATGCATGCAACTGTGCAAAGAACTTCTCCTTTATATCACTTCCCTCTTAATATATATATACATAGAAATCCTACATATATATATACCAACTGTTAAAATTATTGCCTCTCTTTAATTATTGATGATCAAAAAGTTAAAGTTAAAAGGACAACATTATGTATATATGTCGAATTTTAACCACCGGGAAAATAGAAGTATTATTATTATTCTGGTGATAATATTATTTTGTTTTTATTGAATAATACCAAATTTATTGGGCATGCACGTCGTATTGTTCTCATGTGTCCAGCAAATTACGTACAAAATAAATCTACGCAGCTTTATTTTTTTAGAAAAACTTTATGTCGAGCGATTCCTTCAATCCTCGGCTTTTGTCTCTCTTAATTAAATCTGCCAAATCTATATATATATCACGGTGAATGCAAACATATCAAACTAATTAAAAAGGTAACGATAAACATACCGAACTTCAAGGCAGTTCCTACACGTTAATACTTGTAACTGAATATGCAACTTATAAAGTTTTTTTTTTTTTTTTTTTTTTTTTTTTTTTTTTTTTTTAAATCTCTAATATAACTCGTAACTTTGAAATTCAGTCACTTTACAAAGAACCTACTACATATAGCTTTGTTAGGATCGACTCTCGCAACACTCACAGACGATTGATAAAGAAAAGCAACAGAGAACACAAGATTAACGTGATTCGGTAAATTCGATCTACATCCACAAGAACTGGCGGCTGGCGTGTTTTTAATAGCCTCACAATTACAATTCTAGAGAATACAAAAAGCTGGCGATAATCAGGATCCCTAACTCAACAAGCTTACCAATGTAAGTAATATTAGATACATTATATCGTACATCTTAACAAAAACATCGTGTCGCAAATGACTCCAAAATTACAATGTCATGTCGAGTCGATCACTTATCACGAGCGTCATCCATGCCATGTATATATGGACGGGGTTATTGAAGTGGATAAGGATGAGGATTGATAGATTATCAAATGATTTGAGACATTATTATTATTATTATGATTTATAATTCTCTATAAATTGTGATTGATTAGCTAGCTAGGTCTATCAAATTAACTATCATGTGTTGTGACAGTAAAGCATGCATGAGAAGTGCGTGGTGTCACCGACATTGTAAGATTTTTGGATGCATTGTTCCGACAAGAGCTGCGAGAGTGATAACCACTTTAGCATGTCGAGCGGGAAAGGAAAGGGATTAAAAAGAAAGAAATGACACAACACAACACAACGAGACTTAGACTAGACTAGACGAAAGAAAGAAAATAAAGAAAGAAACACCAACTAAAACGACACCACATTATGACCTCCAGTTCACTACAATACGTACTCAGTACTTGAATCTGGTACGTACGTACTATCATATTCTCTGTCCTTACTCTTTTCCAATCTAATTTAAACACACATAAACAAAGAATCTTTCTTCTTGTGTCCTTTTTTCTTTTACCGTGTCCGGTTTATGGTTCTTCTTTTTATTATTGTTAAAAGCTCAATTTCTAATATTTTGGACTGAAAATGAAAAAATTATCATACGGTTAAGATTTAACATTTACTTTCATCATGTGAAAATTATATACTTATCATCCATGGGTTAAGATTTGAAGCTTTAAGTTAAGAGGGTTGGGTCAAGTTGAAGAAAGATTTACATATTACAACCTAGTTTATGCGTCTAGATAATTCTAAGACATAAATAATTGTAAGATGTTCTACATAGTCTCTAGAAAGTTTTTAATGTATGAATATTTATGTCTAGAGTTTTCTATAGGAGAGTATAAACAAGATCTAGAGTCATTTGTTAAGAATCACAACACAACATCAATCACCATTACAAAGTGTAAGTCTCCAAGATATCATATTTAAATTAGGGTTAAATGTACTTTTCACTCCACATGTTTGACCGAACGTGGTTTTTAGTACTGAATGTTTGGTTTTGTATATTTTTGGTACCAAACGTTTGTAAAAATGTGGTTTTTAGTACATCCATTAGTTGACCGTTAGTTTTGACCGTCAAATGACATGTGCATGTCACGTGACCGACGCTAAACTTTTGATTTTGTTAAATTTAGTCCCTTAAATATATTCATAACTTTTATTTTGTTTAATTTAGTCTTAAAACCTCAAAGTCGACATCCCAATTGACCTAGCCCCAATGGGGTCAATTGGACCCAATTGGGTCTAAGTCAATTTCGTTCGATTGGTTCAATTGGATTCGATTTTGAAGTTTTTAGGAATAAATTAAATAAATTAAAAGTTAGGAATATATTTGGGGACTAAATTGAACAAAATCAAAAGTTTAGGGTTGGTCATGTGACTTGCACATGTCATTTAACAGTCAAAACTAACGACCAACTAACAGATGTACCAAAAGCCACATTTTTTCAAACGTTTGGTACCAAAAGTATACAAAACTAAACATCCAGTACTAAAAGCCACATTCGGTCAAACATGTGTGAAAAGTACATTTAACTCTTAAACTATTAATATTATATATACAAATTCTTCTCTTGTTGTTGAAGCACGATTTTGGATAGCTAAGTTAAACAAAACAAAAAATTTGGAGCTAGTTATGTGCAATCACGTGATTATTTAAACGGTCAAAACTAACAAGTGGCTAACGGATGCACAAAAAGTGTATAAGTTTCAAACATAATACACTAAAAGTATGTAAACAAAACTTATTGCACTAAAAACTAACATTGAATTAAACATATGATACCAAAAGAGATATTAACTATATTAATTATATATGGTTTTACTCTAATTAGCACTAGTTAATTAAACGTATATATACTGAAAAAGGTTAGGGTTTTGAATTCTTCGTGTTGTTTAGTGTAGTTAATAACTTCCTTTTAGAAATGGTGTGTCATTGAGAAGACGGTACAAGTGATGGTGAGAATGTGAGCTTGTTAGGGATTAGCGCTTCATTCCTAATTAACCATATGTCAGAAGTTTAAACATTAATAGAAACTATAAGAATTAAAAAATATGTATAATCACCAACTTACCCCTTATGAGGTTACCTCAATACAAGTTACCCCTTATGAGGTTACCTCAATACAAGTTGAAATTAGTCTAAATTTAGAGTAAACATGTCACATCTGCTGTTGATAGAAAAAAATATGAGCTTTGGTACCTCTGGGCTCTTTAGTAATTGAAGTAAAAGAGCCACCTTGGCTATTGTCTAGCTAGCTCCATCCTATAGGCTATGATATTGATGAGTAAATTGACTGTTTTCCTTTTACTTTTTATCCACTCACTATTTCAGATAACATGCACAAAGTATGGTGTATCACTTGGGAATTAAATGGTTATATCATCAGACCATTTGGGGATATTTTTTTTAAAAAAAATTATCACACTAGTAAGACTTCGAAGTCTTACTAGTGTAAAAGTTACTACTAGTAGAAACTGTGTCACTTTTCTCCTTACTCGATAATGATAAAACAATAATATTTATTATAGTCGTGACGTCTAGTGAAAATATTGAAATTAGAAACTCTCATTTTAAAACAAAAAATTCACATTTGAATGTTGAATTCCTACTCATTCATTACAGTAGAAATTAATAGTAAATTACAATAATTATAAAGTATAAACTTTTTAAAATGATAAATTTACAAAATAACATATTAACAACCATAAACTACCATCGGAAGTGCTTAGGTACTATTATTAATTTGTGCTTTACAAGCTAGTCTAATCAAATGTTCCATCTTCCTTTTGTTTCATGTTCATGCTTCAAAGCACATTGCATAAATTCAAATAATGGTGTATATATATTGCAAAAATAAAAAAGCAAGACAGCAATAATAAATTATATTCCCGATATGTATATAAATAAAAATTGCAATTACTGTAATGGGCAGCCATATATATAGCCACTAATTAGGTTTTGTAGACTTTCTTTCAATAGTCTAGCTTAGCTTGAGTCAAATCAGAGAAAAGGTAGAAAAATAATAGAATTTGAGAAGCGTGACCTTTAATCTAATCTTTTAGTAATTAGGTCATACTAACCTAATTTAAAATAATCAATTATGTTTAATTAAATTAAATAATAAGATGTTAAAAATAGTAATTTTGGAGGTTCATAAGTAAGGCTAAAATACTTGTCGAATCGAGTATCTTATTATTTTATCACATAGTACAGGTAACTGACTTTACAACTATAAAATGCATAAGAAAAAAGTTACTTTATTAAATAATATTGTATATTTTAAATGTTATGTATTATTTTACTGTAATATTATATTATTTTAATGACTATATTTATTTTTATATACTACTATATATTTTAGTTTTTTTATTGGAATTAAGGATTTGCAACTTGTTTTATATATGAAACTAATAAGATACTTCATAATTGGTCCATAAAAATTAATATATAAGTTAATACGGTATTTAATTTAAAAATTAAAGTCTATATTAAAAAAATGATTTGTAAATTATATATAGGCAGTAGAGAGAGAAGCAACCAGCTGTATCCAACACTATGACAATTTGATTGAAGATTTTGGTAGAATGTTTCCTCCATTCAACATCATAATTACACATAAAGATAGCAGATAGAGAGTGAAGTGAAGGGGCAGAATTAGAGGACTAGCTACAACCAATAAAGAAGGAATACTTGCTAAATTGGCTCAAAATCTGACAAGTTTTGAAGGAATTCATGATAGGTTGTTGTTTGAAAATTTAACTTAATTAATTATTTATCAAGACACATAATAATAATAATATATTAGAAGTGGTGTTTGTTTGTGAGGGTAGAGTACTCTTTGTTGTGAGCATAATATAAACCATGCACGTGGTTTATGTTCCAAATAAAATGAGTTTGTCGGTTTACTTTTTTCCAAGTCTACATTTATATATGAAGAATAATATTAGTTAGCATATATAGTAAGTAGCTAGGGCTTTTATTTCATCAGAGTTAGAAGAAACATCGAATGTGGCACTTGTTACTTGTATATACTTATATACTTAGCTGTCGAACGCATGCGTTGCACGCTCGACAGTCGTTTGAAAAAATTAAAGTAATATACATTAAAATATAATAGAAAAAACACTGATGCTATTACACTTGTAGAGATTAGACAATTACTTGTAAAAAATAGTAAAAAATAAAAACCAAAAAACTTAAAAGAACTAGATTGTTAGACCTTAAGTTGTCTGATATAATTAGTAGAATGTGAATATATTATGGGCAGATCATCATTTGTTGTTTTTGTGTAGGATGCAACTTTTCAAGCTCAAATAAGCACTTTGGTTACTTATACATATTTTTTTCATGGATATTTTTTCTTTCAGAGAGTCATACAAAATTTGATTCAAAATTGGTTTTATTTTATGGAAAATAATTGTGTAGATTTGATGTGATTGATGTGCCATATAATTTCTTCTATGTGACTGATATGTGCATTAATTTATTAAGTTTTCGGAGAAAAATGAATATATAAAGGCTATTCTATTCCTACATTATATATCACAATAGGGTTTGAAATTTATCCACACTATACAATAATAACTTGTCATTTCATTTCAAATCTTCTTTTTAAATGTTATATATTTTGGCGCAATTATTATCATCCATATGAAAATATATACATAATCAAAATGGGCAAATATGGATCTACCAAAGTGACCACCTTGGACAAAAGAGGTTTAAGAGCCAATCAAAAATAATAATGGTTGATATGCTTATAGGTTGAGACTTTATACTTTCTAGGCCCATCGTTTCATGTCCCTTGTTAAGCTAGCAAGTGGGACACTCACCCGAGTCATTACTATTGCCCAACATTCAATACAAATCATCTCTCTTTCTACTTACTCCTTCTCTTGATCATCATTATAGATTAAAAGAGCTTAGGAGATCATGTTTTAGGGATGCCTATGCCAACTAAATCTCAATCTCTTAAACACCCTTAATAACATCTTAAATCTATTAAATATGCATATTTGGATAATATATGTGATGTGAGCAGCCCCAATGCGAACATGAATTGAAAATGGACGAATAAACAAGACAAGAAAATTAAAGACACTCTCCAAGACTTATATTATTTATATTCAGTGTTTTTAGTTTATTGAAGTGTTTTTCAACAGTTGTTCGGCTTGGGGCTGCTCACATCAATATGAGTTGTGTGTGTTAAATTGTAACATGCTCATGGTTTCAAAGAGTTAGAGAAGCATATATACAATGTGGCTTTTTTTTTGCCAATTTACTTTAGAATATAACCATTGTTGACTTCACATATCAGGTTTGTCCGAATCGAGTCTGAGCGTGAGATGAATTTTGTTTAAAAATTATTCATAACCTGTCTGAATTTGAAAAGTTGGCGCGTTAGTCAAAGAGTCATCACAGTGTGGGGTATGAGTGTGACTGTCTACAACCTCCGATCACTAATTGATTTTATGATGAAATTCTACTTATATAGATGATTACTCTCTGTTAGTTCGTTGAGCTTGATTCGGCCTAATGCAAACTTTATCGATTTAAGGGTTAATATAATTTGTATTTTCTTCCATACCTAAGGTATATCTATGAATCTATCCCAGTGGGTTATAACAAATTTTGGGAAGAAAAAAATACTTTATATATAAAAATATATGACAAGAGAAAGAGAAAAAAAGTGAATGTGGAATGTATGAAGGAGAAGATGGAGACCAAGAGAGGTGGGGAACAAATTGATATCCAAGTTGAAAAGAATGGATGATACATTTGCTATAGTAGTATATAGCTAGGCATCAGTGTTGTTTCTGCTACTTTAAATAGGGGGAGAGAATGGGAGGGTGGAAATGAAAGAAAATTCACACTGTTTTCCAATACCAACTTCTTTTTTTGGTATAGGGGGTCTTGACTTGTGTTGTGGACCATGCTTGTTTCTTGCAACTATTGCTACTATGCTCTGGTCTTGTCTAGATAGTGCTACAAATTCATGCACTTCTACACTCTTATTTTCTGTGTAAGCTTCTTCAATACTTCTGTTTTAAAATTTAATTTGTAAAAGGAGTTTAACTTATAACCATTGGGTTTGATAAGTTACCTAATTAAACAAGGTATGATATAATAGTCCTTAGAAATGGATTAGCATCCATTTGAAAGGGAAATTAGTGGGAATGCCTTGTTTCACAAGTAATAGAGAACCCCAATCACATATGCTGTTGTCTTTGTGTAAATTAGGGGTTATTAATTTTTCAATAAGTCTGAATTTGTACCAAATATGACCCATGTTGCTATGAAGTGTCATATTTGGTGCTGTTTTTAGCTTCTCAACCCTATTTCTATACACTCTTGATTATGTTAGAATCTTCATTATATTGAATTCATACATTGGGTTTTAGCCCATCCACCTAGACCTTTTTTAATATGAGGTTTCAACCATAAACATCACTTAAATTCTAACATGCGCTTGTTAAAGTAGGTATAAGACTAAAAAACAGAACATTTTATTCATATATAAGTTCATTTTAGACTACGTTTGTGTTAAAGTATAAATGTTAAAGCACATATTCACTTATCCATTCAATTTTTTTAAACAATTGTATAAATAATAGTATGTTTAATCTTGAAAGTTTTCAACTTCAACCTTTACTTGCAATAATAATGTTGAAGTATAAGAAATCAGCTTCAGTAAAAATGAGTCAATTGGGCATTATTACATATTAACATCATCTTCTGGAAAAAAAAAAAAAAAAACATCATCTTTCCCTTGGCAATGCTCTGTCGTGCCACCAATGGATGGGTGACATGGAAAAGACCTTTTCTGATGGCTCTTTTGGAATGAAAAAAATTATAGTGATACGACGTGGAGAAAATAATTGAGACAAAAGTATACTAAAGCTTTACAATTACATCAATATCTTTCTTTTGTGCACACCACGACATAGCTAAAAATCAGAGATTTATCAGAAAATGTGATCAACGACATTATAATTTATCTAAAGTACGTACTAAATACATAAACCTGATTAAGCTATATCCTTAACACTCGGAATCACTTGAAAAACTTGACATGATTGTCTAAAAATGACATCCTCTCATTCATAACCACTTATTCAAAAGGCAATGTCCTTTCAGTTTCATGGTATATCTGAAAAAATCACCATAATGCAACCAATTTTGGATATTGTACCCCTTTTGAGGCCAATATGTACGTTGAGATTGCGTGCAAAACGGCCTAACCTTTTACCCAAGCCGGAATGTATTATCTGCAAACATGAATTATTTAATTGAACAATTTTAAACTTAGTGAGCCGAGTCGAACTTGAATTTGAAAATTTAAGGCTTAGTTGAGCTCGAATTCAAGTAAAATGAGTGAGTGAGTTTACCAAATACTCGGCTTAATTACACCCCTAATCATTATCCTCATTGGAGCCTTCATATTTACACCTTTTCATTTTTAAGGAAAATATATTACAATTGGTTGTTATTCAGTTGGAAATGTCACATCCCTTATCAATTTTATCATAAAGTTTATCTCATACCCTCTTTAGTTCGTAAAAATTAAAAGAAAAAAAAAACTTAAACCATGACTAGCATGGCTCAATTGAGCAAGTCAGTGGGCTACCACGGCCCAGACTCGAGCCAGACCAGATCGCCTGGTCTGGGTGACCAAGTATAGCTCGAGCCTATGCCACGACGAGCTTCCTAGCTCACCCATTTGAGCACCGGTCAATTTATGGCTCAACTGGTCGCGTCATGGTACTCGCCCTGGCCAAATGCGAAAGGCGACCTGAGACGACGATGCCAAATATCGCTTCAAATTTGAGGCGGAAACGAGACAATGGCCTCATAGAAAAAGGCGCACTAACTAGTTATACTTATAGTGCTAATGCTATACTAGTAAAGATAACTATAACATCTATGTAAGTGCCATAAAAATGAAAGGTTATCCTCAATGCGCCTCGAGGAAGGTTCGCTCCTCGAGGAAGGTTCGCGCCTCACACTTGTTCAAGGCGGGAGGCCTCTTCCTCGCCTCGTTGCCTGAGGCGAGCGCCTTTAACAACATTGTAAGTGAGGCATCTAATGGTAACATAATGTATAGTTTGATGCCGCTTTTAGGTTCTTAACCCAAATTTTGATGAAGAGCATGACAAGTTTTTTCCAGTGGGGTTCACTTCAAGTTTCAACTTTTCAACATTAGACATAACAAGACCATTGAATTGAACAAGATTTGTCACTCAAACACAGTTACATCCCCACTCCAACTACATGAAGCAACAACATTAGTCATGGTTGGATGGAAAGCAATGTCGATGCAAGGCAATGAGTACGCCTCAATCTTCCGCACTATTTCAGTCGACCTACTATTATAAAAGTAAATTGAACCTTCTGAAGAACCGGTTGCGAGTGTTTTCCCATCCATACTGAAGCTGCATTTGATCGGAAATCCCGACACCCCATGCCCCTCGTGCCTCTTGTACTTATCGAGTCTAAATGGAGGAATCAGCGACACTATCGCTATGTAGTTTGCATTGGATTGGGCGACAAAGTACGGTTCGAAAGGGTGGCGTTTAATGCAGGGACAAGTAAATGCCTCTCCATAAATCTAACAAAATATAGCATACAGTTAATATTAAAGCTTCAAATTGCATAATCAGCTTATTGTAAATAACTATGCAAAATACTAAATAATTAACCTCACCTGATTGGACAATGAAACCTGCCTCGATACGTCCCAAACCATGACTGCATTCTCACTGATATTGCTTCGGGATACATCACTCGATGATATGAACTGCCTTCCATCGTTAGTGAACTCCAAATCAAGAATTGGACCGAGTCGTTTAGTGTACTCATGGACGACATTGTTGGTCCTCATGTCCCACAATCTTATGTGTCCTTTTTCTCCACCAGAGAGAAAGAGGTTCGGGTTCTTCGGGTGGAACTTTACAACATTGACAACTTGGTCCTCGTTAAAAACCCGAGTCTGCAAGGCTTTATCCACATCAACTGATCTTGATTTGCAGTCGTATCCACAAGAGAGGATGGACCGACCCGTCTGTGACCACTTTACGTCTTTGACTGGTGCGCCATGGA